>CM060919.1:192685820-194020820 GCA_030737875.1 Allium sativum
ATAAAAAGATTTAATCTTTTCTCAACTGGGTTCAAGAACAGTGTTAGTGAAGACACCATTCACGACAAACCCAAATCACATTTGATATTCAATACAAGGCTCTGAATAGAAAATATATCGGCTTATATTCAATATCAAATTCTACGATTAACAAATGTCGTATTGGAAATAACGATATAAATATATATCTTTCAAATTTCCATAACAACATCTGTATAATCACGAATTCCAACATCGAAATGTTCCGAAGACTATTTCGATTCAAATCCACTCCAATGCAATCATTGGAAATTCTGATTATTTTTAAAACCCTTTTCAAATTCAATTTGTTTATTTAAAAATAAACAGAATTATAATTCTAGTTCAAAACTAGTTCATTTCGATAAAAATCTATTTTTATCTTTTCAAATATGGAGTTTTTTATCCCAATTCTTTCTAAATCATTTCTTATAATTTTACACAAATTATTACCATTTTTAATAATTTTATCAAGGCCCGTACAGTCGATTTCCATCAATGGCCATCGAACTGCACTTACAACGACCTTTTTTAAATTTGATTTGGACATAATTCCAAATCCAACCGTTAGATTTCTAATTTCTAATATTCGTTAGAAAGCTCTTTTCGATACGAACCCAATGGTTCAGGTTTCAGGAGAATCCGACGGTCGGATCTCCCGCAATATCCGTTCGAAGTCAATGGTCGAAATTCGCGAACTGCCGCGGCGCGGCGCGTTTTATTCAGGCCATTATATTATATATATAATATATACTTCGTCGATTTCAATTCAAAACGTGCTTTATAAATCGTTTTAAATTCATTTTCAAAACGATTTCAACTTCATATTCAATTTCAAATCAAAATTGAATATTCCAATTTAAATTCATTTTAAATTCATTTCAGATTGATTTCAATTCAAATCGATTTCTAATTCAATTTCAGTTCGTTTTCAATTCAATTCAATTTCAATTCGAATTCATTTATCTTCAATTTCAATTCGAATTCATTTATCTTCAATTTCAATTCGAATTCATTTCAAAACGATTTCAATTCTATTCGAATTTCAAACCCTTTCAGTTTATTTCGAATTTCAAATCAATTCAATTAAATTCGAATTTCAATTCACTTTAATATTCACTTCAATTTGAATAAAATCGATATAAATATCGTTCACGTCAAAATGGCGTCAATCTATCAACGCGGCTTCATATATTTCAATTTTCAAATATTCTATTTTAAATATTTCTTTTTCAAATATTTCTATTCAAATATTTCATTTCAAATATTTCTATTTTAAATATTTCTTTTCAAATATTTCTATTTTAAAACTGGAATGAGGCCCAAACAATTACCACATAACGTTAATTATATGGATTTTCTACAACACATGTATATATCAACAACGATGAATAATCAACCATCATCCAAAGCGTATTCTACACTGTATAAGCATCAAATATAAATATTCAACACTTATAACAGCCTGTCAATCAATCGATCGACATACAACTAAAAAAATCGGGATTAGTGTACGTCAAATATCATCCCAATACCCGTGTGGGGTTTCAAACAATCAAACACATATTTTTATTTGTGCAGTTGGGCGATGTGTAAAATTTATCGTCCCAATCAATGTCCTTCGAATAGGTGTACATAAACAAACCGTCCGGTTTGTAAATGAATATTTATTTATTCACATTCACGTTAAAAATTATATTTTAACGATCAAACTATTTTATTCAACCTATGAATATTCTATTCGGTTCATTTATTAAATAAAATGTTATCTTTATTTTTCTAACTTATTTTTAGAAAATTTCGGCGGCATAACGGCACGATACTAGAAACGGGACGAGGCCTAGCCTTATCCCCGGTCTAGTGAAGGCCCACGCCATTCACACATCAATCAAATCCATTCAATTCACCAAACAATTCAATTCAAACCAAATAATCTAACCAACTACACAACCAAACAAACAAGTCCATGGTCTGTGGACGATTGTGTCGGGTGCTACTAAGCACCGTCTGCATCCTAGTATATATATATATAACTAGAAAAGAAATTGAAGAGTGAGAAATTCTCACCGATAGCTATCCAATACCACGACTCTTCATTTAGAGAAATCATCGCCATTCTCGCCTTTTTGTCGCTTTCGTTGCCCGTAGTCACTATATATAAAAAATCACATTTTCACTTCGCTATTCAATATATAAAAATCGAATTTTTACTTCGCTATTCAATATATAAAAATCGAATTTTTACTTCGCTATTCAATATATAAAAATCGAATTTTTACTTCGCTATTCAATATATAAAAATCGAATTTTTACTTCGCTATTCAATATATAAAAATCGAATTTTTACTTCGCTATTCAATATATAAAAATCGAATTTTTACTTAGCTATTCAATATATAAAAATCGAATTTTTACTTCGCTATTCAATATATAAAAATCGAATTTTTACTTCGCTATTCAATATATAAAAATCCTATTTTTACTTCGCTATTCAATATATAAAAATCGAATTTTTACTTCGCTATTCAAAATATAAAAATCCTATTTTTACTTCGCTATTCAATATATAAAAATCGAATTTTTACTTCGCTATTCAATATATAAAAATCGAATTTTTACTTTGCTATTCAATATATAAAAATCAAATTTTTACTTCGTTATTCAATATATAAAAATCGAATTTTTACTTCGCTATTCAATATATAAAAATCGAATTTTTATCACTTTTACTTAAATTCTTAAAACGATGATATTTATATTTAGATCTGATCTTTTTTTCTCTAAAGTATTATATATAAAAATCAGAAAATCAACAATTCCATTTTACTATATGAAAAAAAATCATACCTTTATATTAGGTTATTTATATTTTAAAAACCGTGCTTTTATTACATATTAATAACATAAAATAAAATAAAAGGGAAAAAAACTTACTGGAATGAAGAAGGGGGGAGGGGCGCTCTGCAGCTCGCGGTGGTGGCAAGGAGAAGGGGGTCTGGCGGCATCCTCTGGTGGCAGCGACGGGATCTTCGGGGCTGGAGCGATGGAGGTTAGGGTGTGGGGCTATGGGAGTTCGGGGTCCTCGATCCTCGATCGATCGCCAGGGGGGGGAAGGAGGAGCAGGCGGGGAAGAAGGACGGAGGCGCGGCGATGGGCCTGTGCAGGGCGCGGCGGTCATGATTTAGATTAGGTTTTTGTTTTTGTTTTTTTTTATTTTGAATACGGGTTTGACTGAGAGAGTAAAGGGAGGAAGAGGGTTAGATTTTATATATTAATTTATATTTTTTTATTTCAAAAAGTTGACTTTTCATTTGACCTCTAAACGAGGCCCAACGACTGTCGTCCATAGCTAATTACCCTCATTCTGAACACAATGGGATATGTATCGTAAGCTGATTCGATCGTTTCGATCAGTTCTCGTCAAATTTACATTTAAATCAATATATTGAATTTTAAACGTACATTTCAATTTACCGGGCCCACATACGGGCTCTAAAAATTCCCGAAAAATATTTTCTAACTTCGTATTGACGATACGGTCCTAACAAAACTAGTTTCATCGAATTCTGAGACCGTTTGAAAAATGGCCATTTTCCAGTCGATTAAAATCAACTGAAACTGGTCAAACGCGTTTTCCTTTGCCACGCTCACATATTGATTCGAAAAATTATGAAATTTGAAACCTAGCAATAATTTGACACTGCGGATCCAATAAAAGTGGTTTCGTCGAAATCCGAGGTCATTTGCAAAATGTCTATTTTTAAGGGCCTGAATTCCATAGCGACTATTCAGAATTTTCAACTGGACATATCTTTTGATTCCCGCTATGAAATTTTGATTTTTCGGATTCGTTGGAAAGATATTATCAATTAGATCCTAATGCTTTCAGTTTCACTAAAATCCGGATTGTTTTGCACCCGGTATGTTCAACTGAAGTTTGAAATCGAATTATCGAACTACCGTGCCATTTTCAATTCCTTTTATAATTTCATATAATTTTATATATTCTAACGACGACGTATATAATATATACGTTCGAATTCTATTCAAAATAAATTTCTCGTTGATTTTATTTAAAATAATTCATTTTAAATGTTCAGAATTCGCTAAAACTGCCGAAATAAAAATTTTAAACTGGCCCAGATTTTCGGGTTGTTACACGTACCTGGAGATCGATGGATATGCGAGGAAAGTGCCTCCGGTTTCGTTCAGACCCAGAACGAACTTGTAAATGGATTGTGTGTCTGACATTGGATTTTATTCTGTGTTGATTGATTCCTGTTAAATATATATCTGTTTGGCGGCGGAGAATTTATTCTCTTGCTTAACGCCCTTCTCTGAGACGTACGAGCTTAGAGGTTATATATTGATAGATATCAATCGCATGGCATGAATTGCCTGTGTGGCAAGCAGAGATGCAATGATCAAGGCTTCTGTTGAAAAGCAAAGTCTTGTGGTTGATGATCAAAGCACGGCCTCACACCTCGGTATGAGTCAAAAATGGGATACGGACCGCTGGGAGAGCATGACGTTTCTTTCTAGCTTTGGTGGTGTCAGTGACTTACCAGCCCTGACATTTATATACTTTTCACCTTTGTGGTTGTTGGAATGAGGCGCCTCGATTATAGGTCTGTAAGGACCGGGAAACGTGTGTTCAGGAATAGCTAATCCTCAAACGTAAGAGAGGACCGGCCCAGCCGAATCCAGGATTGCCCAGAGTGTGTAGTCCTGAGACATTTGCTAGAGTGTCTCGAACGCGGAGAGGAGCTTGCCCCTTGCCTCGACTCATGACGGAAATCCAATTTCCAATACGTGTATTGCGATTTTAATTGTAGAACTGGTATGGCGACATGATATATGGTACCCATGCCGTCTATGATTTATATTTATGATTGAAATTGTTTTGACACTATACACTTATTATAGTATCAAATGATTTGTTTTAAACGTACCAAGCATGTTTGGCTATTATAAGGGAAAACCCTATCCTCCGGCTTGCGTTGCATTGTGTGATGGGACCTGGGTCTTATAATAGCTTCATTTTTCGAAAAAGCATTGCGTTGTTTATTCTATGCACTAGTATTCTTGGGAGGAAACCCGTTCCGTGTTATACGGCGTGGTCCCTTGAATTACTCTCTTTTAAAGTAAAGTTTAAATAACTGTTTTAGTTCTCACACCAGTCACATGACTGACCTGGAGTTTATTGTTTTAACCTAAACTCTGGGTGCCCCTATTTTCCGCACGGGCAGCTAGTAGTTTTGGTTTTGTAGATTTATATTCACAGGATCCTGGTTTACAGCTGGAATGATATCCGGAAAGCTCTGTATCCGTATATCACCTTCAGTTGTGCTTTGTATTATTTTCCGCTGCTATGTAATTTATTGTAATCTCTGATATTTATCGAATGTAATTTATTCATTATACTCTGTATATTCTTGTATCTGATGGAATTGTTGTAATATACAATGAAATGTTCTTATGTTTGTGTTCTGATTTGTCCTGTTCTCAAACGATCAGGGGTTTCGAACGGTCTAGATCGGTTTAACGACTGATTCAGATCGAGCGAAATTCCTTGCCGTCACAATATATATATATATATATATATTAAATTGTACTTTAAAGAAAATCTTTTATGATTTATTTCTAGAATTCTTGTTCCTTTTTCCTAGAATTATTTTCTACTTCTTTTATTTTTATTTTCTTTTAAATTAATTTCTAATTTCCTTTCTTTTCATATTTCTTTATTTTCTTTCTTTTATTCCTTTTTCTTTACTTATTTATGTCTTAAATTTTTCTTTCTATTTTCCTGGCCCGCAACCCACTCTTCCTTCCTTTATCTTTTCTTTTATTTCAAATTTTCTGCTCTAGCTCGAATAGCCTAATAATCAAGCCAACTTCTTTTCTTTAATCTTTATTTTATTCTCCTTTTCAAGCCCAAAGCTCGTCCGCCCCAAGCCCACGCCCTTCCCTTCTTATCCTCATTTTCTTTTTCTGCCTAATCTTGTTCGATTTCCTGCTCCATCAAAAAAGCTTCGACACACATTATTTTTCTCCAATCCTCCACTTTTTCCCAGTGCCCTACCCCGTGCCATATAATCTCCTCATGGGGTTTACGTCCCATGTCCAATCCCTATAGCCTGCTCTCCCTTCACTTCTCCCCATCTATTTCTTCTTCCAGATATGGAAGTGCACTGTTATGCACGAGTACACATGCACCAACACCATGGCTAATGTCCATTCCTCTAGACCATCCACGCAAGCGTGTTTCCTCCTGCCAACTTCATTTCCAAACTCAACTAACACTTCGACCTTCTACATTGAAATTTTAGGTTTTAGCAAAGCCTTCACCTATTACATACTATCATAAAAACGTCTCTTCTTGCCGCCACCATCGCTCGAGCATCGCCAAACTCCATCACCACGAATTTGACATAAGGTCTGACCTCTACCTAGACCCAGTGGCACTCTTTGCTGCCGTCGAGGTGTAGTCTAACGTCGAAGTTGACCCATTCAAAATGCTGATACAACCCTAAAACAAACCTATTTGCATAAATCCCATGATGGAAAAATCAATGTGTATTTTTCACAAGATCCATGATCATTAACGCTCCTCTACTGCCAACCACATGGCCTCCGATCAACTAGATCGCCAGTAACTGCCCCATTTCCATTTTATGATGATCTTAGAATATCTAACCAACCACTACACCAAAATTTATGATTTAGCTATTAAAAAATATCATTTACTCATACTAATACATTCATAAGCCTGAGTTACTTGATTATGAGGTTTGGGTTTTTGAGTTTTAAAACCTCTTACAGCATATATTAATATCTATTAATATACAATACTATTTAGGTTGCAGATAATTTTATATTATACTACAAACATATACATACAATATTCATAATCAACACATATTATCTAACTTACTAGAATTGGTGCTCTTGCTTTTTCAAGTTCATATGGGTATATATTTTCACAAGATTTAGCATACAGGCTGGGAATTTACAAGGATTAACAGAGCCCTACTATGCATCATATGACTCAAGTAAATTGGATTTTATTTGATATATAGGTGTATGAATATATGTAAGACATCAAACAATCATATATTCAAGATGACTAAAAAGAAATGGTAATTTAAAGGTGAGTCTACTCATATAATGTTCTCTGTTTTTTTTCTAGTTTTTAGCTTTCCTATGATCACAGGGTTTTCAATCTTCTATACCCAGGTTTGCTTCTACTTTAATACCAACCTTGGTTCGAATGATGAATGAATGCATGTATGCAGCTAGGTGTGTATGTATGTGTGTTTATATATATATATATATATACACACACACACACACACACACATATGAGATGAAACTTAATCTTGAAGTATTCAGGGTATGAGTAGGGTAGCTGGAAGGTATAACTGGAGCTTATATTTGTTTGAGGTGAGGCTACGTTTAGGCCCATCACATTCATTTCCTTCCAGTCATTCATGCTGGCAAGTATAATATTGTGGTACACATTATTTGTACAACATACGTGCAATTGGTTAAAGAGCACAAACATTGTTGCTAAGAAAATAACTAGGTAGGTATGCAATCACATCTCGGTCTCTCCTCTTTCACCTAGTATAAACATCGGTCTTAGCTCGGGCCGGCCCGTTCGGATTAGCTTGGTTCCCTAGGATCCAAGAAACCCACTTAGGTTTAGTCCGGTTGGAAAGTCAATTAGTTCAAGCGGTTGCTAGAATGGTTTGTTGCTTGGGATTGCCCTGGGGGTTTTTCTTGCTGTATTATTGATTGAAAGAATGCAGCTATATCCTAGCTGTGCATATTAGACGGAAAGAAATGTAGCTTAGGATATGGACAGGGTAGACATAGGGAAAATAGAGGGGTAGCTCGTATCAAATGTTGATGAAAAACGAGTTGTGTAAAGGCTTTTCATATTAAATCTCTACCAGTCTTTGAAGTGCACGACTAAAGTACTGAGGTGCAAGTAGATGTACAACCTTATGTTAAATGGTTGGCGATATAGCTGCTCATGGAAAATCTAAGGTTATATATACATAAATTTGAAGAGAACTGATGTTTAGGCTTTCTTCGTATTTGGAAAGAAGATGCATAGGCAACCTGGATTTGTGATTGAAGAGAAGTGTACAGGTTGAGAGAATGTGCCTAAGCAATGTGTACATAAAAGCTCTACAAAGGTATGCTTAGTTGCCAAGCAACTCAAGTCATTAATGTTTATGAAAAATATAGATCTCAATATATTAATTCAATGTATAAAAATATATTCTCATTATCGAATTTGATTTTCTTCCATTTAAATTAATTATATGACATGTTCTTTCCATTTATTGTCATATCATCTTATATGTTTATATGTGAAGTAACAAAAGTATTTACTTAAGTATTAAGTTTCTACCTTTCTTTATACACACACACACACACACACACACATATATATATATATATGTATATACAAAAGATCATAAGAATACACACACACACACACACATATATATATATATATACATAAGATTTGAAAGATTAATGTATGTTCTCTCAAATATAAAACTCTATGTTCACTTAAGCAATTATATTAACATAAATTTAAATGCAAACAAAAATGTTAAAACAAAATTTACCTGTTTATATATAAATGACAATTTTAAAATATACACATAGGATTTTAAACTAATGATTATTCAAAATTTTCTATAATATTCAAATTCAATACTATTTAGTTGAATTAATTACCAAAGTAATCTAATATTTATATATTATAAAGTTGGTCAAAAACCGGGACATTACAATCTATCCCCCTTAAAAGGATTTCATCCCCAAAATTAAAGGTGATGGAAAAATTCTAGTTATAATTAAAATCACAGAATTATATCAACAACGCATATATATCATTAATCATGCCGAACATAGCATCCAAGACACACAGGTTATTCACCAAACATTTCACAATAGTCAAAGCATTCAATACATCAGCAATTAGCTATTTATCAGTAATTTTCGTTGGAAAATGCATTCAACTCATCAATATTCATCTGTCCCTGACCGTAAATTAGTAAGAAAATAATTCTCTAAATATCAACCCCGAAGACCGAAACCAACATCAAACCAATACTCAGAAAATCATTTAACTCCACCAATCTCCATTTAGGTTCCAATTTCTTAACTCCGTACCTTAATTCACATATTACCTCATTTTTTTCATTTAAGAAAATATCCTTGATTACATTTGGAAAACAATTCCAAAGCTCATTTACTTTATTAATTTGAATCAAACCTGTTCAAACATATTTATCTGCTTCTAATTCTCTTTTTAAATTCCAGTACAATTTAAATCTATTCAACTTAACCTTAGTAACATTCTAATCCATATAACTTACTCCCGTTAAATTCTCAAATTACAGAATCCAAATTTCTGGTTTTTATTCCAATCAGTTCGAAATCACATATCTCAATTTTATTTTAAATATTAAAACCTTTGAATTTTCCTCAAAACATTTTGTTTTACCCAAACAATTCCTAGTTTGTCTCGTTTGTATACTTTATTCCTATATAAACTCAATTTGGTTTGATATATGACCATTACAATCTTATTTTATTGTATAACAATAATCAACACACCCACATATACCAATAATTTCGAAATTATTCTTTTATATCAAAATATAATTTTTGAGTAAAATTATTTCATTTACTCAGCATTTAAAACAATACTATGTCGAATTACTCTGTTCAAGAGTTTAGAAATATCTATCGATATAGTTGTGCAGTTGTGTCGAACAGAATTCATAAACCACTTGACAAACCAATCAACACAATATATTAAAAAATATCCATTAACAAATACACACTCATATATATACACTAAAACTCAATCTAGGGTATTATAACCTCATCTCTATCGAGTTACGCCAGCGAGCCAAGGTTATTACTCAACCTGGCTCTGATACCATTGTAATGACCCGCCAATTCGTACCCTTTGAGTTGACTGAAAACTATACATGTCCAACCCAAATTGTAGGAAAATACAAACCATTAATAGAAAGAAGCTATCGATTGAGAAATAGAAAAGATAGAAAATTATAATAGAAGGTATAAGATAGAAGAAAGAACTGAACAAAACAGAATCTCACAATCGCGGTGGAATAAAATGATATATATATAAGCTTTTGGAAATACAAAACTACATTAGACTTAAATACATCATTAGAGTACGTCACATATACATCACAATGAAAATAAACTCTATATATCTAATGTTGAAGCCTCCTGCTCCAAGCTCCTCCAAGAATATCTGTAAAATCCTGAACTACTTGATTGTCCGTACAAAATTTAGGCACCCAAGAGTTTAGGGAAAACATTGAAAAATGAACTTTTGTTCAGTCATGCGACTGGTGAGAGTAAACAGTTTTAAAACAGTTCGAGAAATAAAAGGTGTCTCATAAGACCACGCCACACATAAACATGGAACAAGTTTTTCCCTTATGATAACCAAAACATTTTGTATATTGAAATCAGATATTATGATAGTGTCTAAGGTTTTTCAAATATAAATTTGAATCTAACGAAATGCTTGGATCTCACGTTTCACATACATAGTTTAAAGGTAAAACCGCTTGACGCTTAGGGATGACGGATTTCCAACTATGACATGGTATGGAACTACCTTCCGATAGTGTATCTCTAGAGAGGAATACATTGGGTTCAACAAGAACATCTTGCAACCCGACCACACATGACCGACCACTCATTCCGCTTGAGTGTATCGAATATATTGTCACCTTATGGTTCGCGAACCACCACATTTTCTAGGAGATATAGAAATGAAAAGAAGAATAAAAATGAATATTCTCTAGATATTGGCAATACACCTTAATTGGGAGCGACCAACTTAGTCATGCTACCTGTCCGATTTTTTGTCATTTCTCGGTTGTGAAGCCTTAGGCTATACTTACCTTTTAGATATGTTATGTCCTTATTCACTTTAAATGCCACATCATCAAACCAATCAAATCACAAAATGACTTCCCAATATTACGGGTATAAAGCAAAGAGAAACGAATTCCTCCACCATAAAACATAGTTTGAAGAGATTAATCGTATGATCTGTTGGGCATACTCTGTCAGACATTCGTCCATACAAGTTGTCCTAGGACTGGACAAACCAAAGGCACTATTCTGTAAACCAATCTTAGGCAATTTCTACCTAGGATCGATAGAATAGCCCTTGCATAAACTCCGTCTTCAATGGACTTCAACTTGACTTCGAATTAATCAACACCTAAGTCGAAACAAAGTGGTATTTGGATTTCATTTTAGGAAACTAATCTCCGTCTCTTTGAATCAATGAACGTTAATATCTTTTAGGGCCAAGTGATACTTAAAGGATCAAGATATCATATTCAAACCAATTTCAATATTTATTAGTTAATTATCAGGACTTACCTATAAAATTCCAAATTTCAATAGTAGTTTAATATTATCTAAATAAGACATATAAATGATTAAATTAATCTGAACAAGTCTATTGGGTCATACCACAACATTATAATCAAACAAAACAACTATCACACAGATCCATCACAATTCAATAATTCAAATAATCATCATTCATAAATCGGTGATCTTGGAAAATGATATTTCCAAATCATATCTATCTAAGATTTAATTCAATTTAAGAATCCCATTTATTTTTATTGATTATAACAGTATTGTTATAATCCATACTTCAATATATATGACTTCTAAATACAACTATTATTTTATTTCCTTTAGATGAATAAATAATTCAATATATATAATTAAATTAAATTCATTATTTAAAACGGAAAGATAATGATACTTTCCTAAATTCGACTTAGTCGATTATCAATTCAATATCTTTGTCCAATTCATCTTTATTCCATTTATTTTCTGATCTTCAGAATAATCCCGTCAATCAATTTCTCTCTACAACCATTCTCATCTGTAAAATATTTGCCTTTAGCGTTATTTGGATTGTGAATATTATTCCCTTTGAACTTGTTCATCACAACAACTAGATTTCGTTGATAAATATTAGTACAATGTTAAATTTTGTTTATCTAATTAATATATAAAGTCACATGAATTTCAATGTTTGGTCTAATCACTGTTAATTCAACTTTTAACTTACTTCTTGATTTAAATTATATTTATCGACCTACGTCGATTAAATTTATGATAACTTTTTATTTCAAACAATTTGAGTTCATTATAACATAATATTATTAACGATCAACCATTTTTCATTAATCACAACATATTGTTGATTGCAGTTCAACTAATACGACTTCAACTAATTATCTAGATTTTAGATAAAAGTGAATTCGTATTTTATTTATTCTAATTTTAATTAATTCTAAAAGAAATAAATTAACTCTATTTATTATTTAAAATAAAATAACTTGTTTTAAATTCAGACCAAATTCCACTCTGTCCACAATGATCCTTATGTGATCCTCTACAACTGCTCCTCTCCTATATCATCAACCATATTAACACTTCTTCTTTTTATTTCCTTTTTTAGAAATATTTCTTTTACTTTCTTAATATATATATATATATTTAGATATTAAATTATACTTTAAAGAAAACCTTTTATTATTTATTTCTAGAATTCGTATTCCCTTTTCTTAGAATTACTGTCTACTTCCTTTATTTTTATTTTCATTTAAATTAATTTCTAATTTCCTTTCTTTTCAAATTTCTTTTCTTCCTTTTTCTCTACTTCTTTATTTCTTAAACTTTTCATTCCACTTTCCTAGCCCAAGCCCACTCTCCCTTCCTTTTATTTCAAATTTTCTGCTCCGGCCCGAATAGCCCAATACTCAAGCCAACTTCTTTTCTTTATTCTTTATTTTATTCTCCTTCTTGGGCCCAAAGCCCATCTGCCACAAGCCCACGCCTTTCCATTCTTATCCTTATTTTCTTTTTTTGCCAAATCCTGTTCGATTTTCTGCTCCATCAAAACAACTTCGACACACATCATTTTTCTCTGATCCTCCACTTTTTGACGGTGCCTAACCCTGTGCCGTGTGATCTCTTCGTGGATTTACATGCCATGACCAATCCCTACAGCTTTCTCTTCCTTCACTTCTCCCAATCTGTTTTTTCTTTTAGATACTGAAGTGCACTACTGTGCACGAACGCATATGCACCAACACCATGGCCAGTGTCCATCCCTCTAGACCATCCATGCAAGCGTACTTTCTCCTACCAAATCCATTTCCAAACTCAACTAACACTTCGACCTTCTGCATTGAAATTTTGGGTTTTAGCAGAGCCATCACCAGTTACATACTGTCATCAAAACCTCTCGCCTTGCCACCACCGTCGCTCGATCATCCCCAAAATCCATCACCACGAATTTGACATAAGACCTAACCTCTACCCCAGACCCGTTGGCACTCGATGCTGCCATCGAGGTACATTCTCACGTCGAAGTCAACCTATTCAAAATGCTAATACAACCCTAAAACAAACATGTTTGCATGAATCCCACGTTAGAAAAATCAATGGGTATTTTTTCCATGATCCACGATAATTAACGCTCCTCCAGTGCCAATCATGTGGCATCTGATCGACTAGATTGCTAGTAACAACCCCGTTTCCATTTTTTTGATGATTTTAGAATATCCACCCAACCACTACGCTAAAATTCATGATTTAGCTATTAAAAATCATCATTTACTCATACGAATACATTCATAAGCCTGAATTACGTGATTATGAGGTTTGGGATTCTGAGTTTTAAAACTTCTTACAACATATATATTAATATCTATTAATATACAGTATCATTTAGGTTGCAAATAATTTTATATTATGCTACAGATATATACATACAATATTCATATTCAACATAAATTTCCTAACTTACTAGAATTGGTATTCTTGCTTTTACAAGTTCAGATGGGTATATATTTTCACTAGATTCAACATACAGGCTGGGCAATTACAAGGATTAACAAAGCCCTACTATGCATCATATAACTTAAGTAAACTGGCTTTTATTTGATGTATACAGGTGTATGAATATATGTAAGACATCAAGCAATCATATATCCAAGATGACTAAAAAATGGTAATTTAAAGGTGAGTATACTCACATAATGTCCTCTATTTTTTTCTAGTTTTTAGCTTTCCTATGCTCATAGGGTTTTTAATCTTCTATGCCTAGGTTTGCTTCTATTTTATATCACCCTTAATTCAAATGATGAATGAATGCATGCAGCTAGGGGGGGTGTCTCTCTCTCTCCCTCTCTCTCTCTTCCTCTCTCTCTCTCTCTCTCTCTATATATATATATATATATATATATATATATATATATATGAGATGAAATGTAATCATGAAGAATTAAGGGTATAAATAGGATAGCTGGAAGGTATGACTACAGCTTGTATTTGATTGAGGTGAAGTTATATTTAGACATTTCACATTCATTTCGTTCCAGTCATTCATGCATACTAGTATTATATTGAGGTACACATTATTTGTATGACATATGTGAAATTGGTTAAAGAGAACAAACTTTGTTGCCAAGCAAATAATCCTTGTTTTTTTTCTTGTTGTACTTATTTATTGAAAGAATGCAGTTATATCCTAGCTGTGCATATTAGATGGAAAAAATGTAGCTTAGGGTATGGACAGGGTAGGACATAAGGAAAATAAAGGGGCAACTCCTACCAAATGTTGATGGAAAAGTGAGTTGTGTGAAGGCTTTTCACATTAAATCTCTACCAGTCTTTGAATTGCATGACTAAAGTACTAAGGCACAAGTAGATGTACAACCTTTTGTTAAATGGTTAGCGATATAGCTGCTCATGGAAGATCTAAGGTTATATATACATAGATTTGAAAAGAACTAATGTTTAGGCTTTCTTCGTATTTGGAAAGAAGATGTGTAGGCAACCTGCATTTGTGATTGAAGAGAAGTGTACAGGTTGAGAGAATGTGCCTAGGCTATGTGTACGAAGAAGCTCTACAAAGATATGCTTAGTCGCCAAGCAACTCAAGTCATTAATGTCTATGAAAATTATAGTTCTCAATATATTAATTCAATATACAAAAATATATTCTCATTATCGAATTTGATTTTCTTCCATTTAAATTAATTACATGACATGTTCTTTCCATTTATTGTCACATTATCTTATATGTTCATATGTGAAGTAACAAAAGTATTTACTTAAGTATAAAATAAAAGTTACTGTGTTGCTTTATACACACACATGTATATATACTAAATATCATAAGAATATATATACACATATATATACCTAAGATTTAAAAGATTATTTCAAATTCTCTCAAATATAAAATTCTATGTTTACTTAAGCAATTATATTAACATAAGTTTAAATGCAAATAAAAATGTTAAAACAACATTTACCTATGTGTATATAAATCACAAGTTAAAAATATACACATAGGATTTTAAACTAATGATCATTCAAAATTTTCTATAATATTCAAATTCAGTATTAATTAATTGAATTAGTTGCCAAAGTAATTTAATATTTATAGATGATAAAGTTGGTCAAAAACAAGGACATTACATCTGTAGCACACCCCACTTCGAATCGACCTAGGTAGGTTTGAATCCCTATGATTCGATTTTTGAATATGACTATTCGATTTGAACTTGAGGCTGGGGCTTGCGATGCTCAAGTTATGAGGTCTTAGCCTTGGATGGCCATAACGCCTCGAGGAAGGCAAAGGGAGATGAGAGACGAGGAATATGCCTCGAGTTGGAAATTTCATGGGTTTCGTAGTCGAACCTTGAGGGAATTCAAAGAAGGAGATGACGAGGCGAAAGGGAGAGGAAAGAAGGAAGAAGGAAGAGATGGTGTTGCTTCACAACGCCCCTAGGGGATGCAAAATCTCGCATCATGTGAGATGCGAATTTCGCCTCTTGGAGGATGCGAAATTCGCATCTCGCAGGTAAGGCTGTCATGGGTTGTGTCAGGTCGGGTTCGGGTCGGGTCAAGTCAGGTTCGAGTTAATTTATAAATGGATCGGGTCAAACTGTTTAATAAATGGGTCATTTTTTCCCAATCCTAACCTGACCTGTTTATAAATGGGTTGACCCGACCTGATCCGTGTGGCCCGTTTAGCTAAATGGGTCAGGTTTACCTGTTTGATCCATTGACAAATATTGTCCACTAATATAAACAGTAAAAGAACCAAATCGCCAATGGGCAACACTATTATATAATCACGAACAGACAGCAAGTTACAAAATAACCAACATCCAATAAGTTACAAAATCACCAACATGCAACACATATATAAAGCATGAAATCACCGTATCCAAAAATCATTCTCCATACATAAGAATATATGAGCATATTGTATATGTAAAAGACTAACAGTATGGAAGAGATACAGTTGTTATAAATAAAATATAACTAATAGCATACAATAATAAATTAGTAAAATATAACACCTTACACAAGAATATATAAGCATACTAATTACTGCATACATAAAAGAATAACACTAACAACATACATAAAAGACTAACTGTATGGAAGAGATACAACATATAATTGGGTTTGGCAGGTCAAAATCGGGTCAGTGGGTCAACCCTAAACCCACCTGTTTATAAACGGGTCAAATTCGGGTTGACCCGAAAATGACCCGCCAACTAAACGGGTCGGGTTAATATGTTAATTTCTGTGCGGGTTTCGGGTCGTGTAGAAAATTGACGTCCCTACTCGTAGGGATGCAAAATCACACCCTAAGAGGATATGAATTTTACATTTCTGAGTGGGATGCGAAGCAAGTATGGGACGGAGTGGAAGAGGGACGTAAAGTTTCGAGGAGGCAGGGGGATGCGAATCTCGGTCAACCCAGAATGTGAAATTGTCTAGCCTAGGGGAAGCAAAATAACATCCCTGTGACTTAATGAATTTCTATCCCTTAGGGTTGCTGGATGAAAAGTTTCGCGTTAGTGAGATGCAAAGTAACTAAGATTTAGGGATGCGTTTTTTGCATCCCCAGGACTTAGTATATTTCATCATAACCTATTATTTGTACTCTCACTCTTCTTATTGAAAACTCAAATCCTAAGAGGCCCATCATTCGATTTACGTCGTTTTCATGGTGTTACTTGATTAGATCAGACTTAGATTTGAAGGTCTTGACTGATAATGCCTTTACGCTTAAACAAGAGAGGATAACTCAGAATTTCACACATAATTAGAGCATAAACTCGAGCCATGAACAAATGAATGAATTACCAATCTTTAGACTAGATTCCCGACTTTAATCACAATGTTGTTGTGCTTTGACGTGAATTTGACGATATTGGTCGACGACGATGATGGTTATAGTTTTAGAGACTAGTGATCGTCACCATGTTCCAAGTTCTTTTATTATAATCGTGTTAGCATCTCACGACATTGCACGTTCATGTTAGTTCTCACTAACATGAGGGTATAGGTTTTTTAGTGTGATATCTAATGCAACTATGTTAAAAGTGTAGTTTGTAATGGCATCAAGATCTTCCCGAAGACTTCAGGGTTGGGTTTCGAAGCCGAAGCTTCAGAACACTCACCATCCGTGTTTGGGTCGTCAAGTATAATTAGTTCATGGGGCAGCGAGATTGAGACTTTAGAAGCATCCACCCCTTCCCAGCTCGTAAGCTCGCCTAAAGCACCCGACTAGGGTGTGCAATTGGAAAAACCACAATAAACGGTTGAGCACCTAGCCGAGCTAGCGATACCAGAAGGGGCTGGATGGTAGAAGGAAACCCTGAGAAGGAAGAGGATGTAGATATAATGGAGGAAGACATTCCAGAGGTGCCGAATATGATGGAGGATGCCACCATAGTTGATGATTTGTCAGATTTAGTGCCTTCGTGGATGGATGAAGCTGCGTTGAGGCATGTGTGCAAGAAGTATAGCATACCTTGAGATGATATTCGCATTCCCGAAGAGGGGGATAGGGCGCATGCACTTCTAGAAGGGTACACTGCCTGGAATAGGCATATGTGTTCTTCTAGGTGCATTCTCCCGTCATGCGGGTTCGTTCGGGATATGCTACACCACTTCCGCTTAGCGCCGACATAGTTCCATCCGAACACGTATGCCTTCCTTCTAGGTACCTGCATTATGTTTAGGGGAAGTTGCATACAATACCTACTAGAGAGGATATCCAGTACATTTTCCAAATGAAGCGAAAAACTGCTATTGCGACTTCTTTGGTCTACTTGGAGGCACAAGCCAACACTTGGTTTATCCTGGGGACATGGAGCAGACTCAGCTTTTTTAAGTATGGTTGGTTTTATGTCCGCTGTCCCCCGGGATTCATGAGGCGATAGTTGGCCGGAAGTAAGTGTCTTTCTTGCCTTGGGTTTGTGGTCAGTCGAGTCGTAAGCTCGAGACCAACTTTGTTTTTATGTAACAAGCATTCCTCTAGTACCCAAGGCAAGGTGCACTAGGAGAGTCTTGAAGCATTAAGAGTTATTTTGTCAGAGTCTCGCACCACTGAGAATATCCTGACTGGACAACATCTTCATCAAACGGGCATACTCCCCCGTAAATCGTTCAATAACCCATCTGGTTGGTGTTGGAGAGGAAGAAAAGGCGGAAACTAAAGGAGGAAAAAGTCCTCCGGGTCTGCAAAAGAAGTCCCCCTATCACCTCCAAGCGATGCAAGGTCATAAAGACTCAGGAAGAACCCAATGAGAGCAGCGCCGGTGATCAGGAGATAGTTACTAAAGGAGAGGGTTTGTCGTCCACTCACGTCTCATCTACGACGATTATGACAAGGTCGGGAGCGTCGCCCAGACCGGTTACTCTAGTTACTACCTCTCGAACCGCTGTGTCCCTAGGGATGGAGGGTCAATTAAAAGGCCTTGCAAATTTCCACTTGATATTACATTGTCTTGGCCTAGTGGCACAAGTACGGAAAGCCTAACGCTGAATGTTGGTGAGGTCACCCCTTTAAGGGGGCTTAAATCTAGTCCTTGGAGAGAATACATAAGACACACACTCATAAACACTTCATAACGCAACATTTGTTTGTGTGCGTGTAGTGTTTGATTCTAAGTTTGAACTTGTTCCCCGTAGGTGAAATGGCTTTGAGATGGCGATAGAGATCGAGGTTAAGGATCTGGGGGCCACTGGCCAAAGAGGAGTAGGGTTGTAAGTATTTTTAGAAGAGGCACGAATTGTCAACAAATCCCCTCTCCCTCATGACCGTGGCAGTGAGCGTCGCCATTGAGACCAATATTTCCATTCGGAATCTCCACCACCTATCATTCGATTATAGGGAACATATCCAAGGCCAGAGATAGCAAGAAAACGGTTGTAGTCGTTCGACGCTCTCTCCTTACCCTTGGTGTCCTGACCACATTTGTAAGTATGGAGATGGCACCTAAGGATCAGAGACCTAGGAAGAAAAACATGTCGAAGGAAGGTCTATAGTTTCCTAACATGTCGAAAATCTCCCATTTCACTCCCGAACATAGGAAGCGATGCTAAAGGAGGCATTTCCTGGCTTCTACTTCAAAGAGCTCAAGTGGCTGTTAGACATTCACCGGATCCCTTTGAATGTGGATAAGGATGTTTACGACAAAGTATACGATGCCTACTTCCAGTATGGGGAAATGCACAGGTATGCGAGGCATCTCTCGAGGCTAATCTTCAAGAAGAATGTTGAAATACAGAACCTAGGACTGGATGTAGAAGTTGAGAGGGAGTGCATCCAGAGTAGGGACAACAAAATGAGTAAGACAACCCTTTGAATTGTATTTATTTCTACACATACAAGTAACACGTTTATATGCTAACTCTTTGTTGCTGAAATAACACAACTGAAGTGGAAGCACAAGAAAGTTGAGGTTGAGGCGAAGCAGGCTCGAGAGTCATACAAAGATACAATGGCCATGGTCCCGTAATAGAATACATATCTCAAGCTAGATAACAAGGCTTTGACGGAAAGGAATGTCCTTTCGGAGAGCGATAATAAGGAGTTACACTAGTACCACAAATATAATGAGGCTCTTGTTGTGGAGAATAAAAAGATGAAGGAAGAGAATGAGGAGGCCCAACGACTCATCAAAGAGAACAGCGAGATCAGAAAGCTACTTAATTAGAGGAATGCCGAGCTTGCTTAGGATATGAGGAAAAAAGTGGACGAAGAGGCTACGAGCAAGGAGGTGCTGACCCAAGTGGATGGCATAAAATCCGAGCACCAGGCCGAGGTAAAAAAGCTCAAAGCTAACATTGAGGATACTAGGACTAGGGTGAAGGAGTCTTTGGAGCCATCCATCTGGGGAATGTATGTCAAAGAACTTTGATTCTACGTAATCTCGTGGGTCGAAGATTATCCCTGGACGATGGCTTAGACTTTGGATAGGTTGTTGTGGTTTGAGGCTCAGTTACGGTCGGTGGACTCAATCGACGAGCTTGATCTAATGTTTGAACATTTGAATGAGGAGAAGCGCTCGGTGATGGCAGAAGAAAGGCGGTTGTTAAGAGAGGACGCTGAGAAGGCGAGGATAATGGAATTTACTGCTGGCAAGGGGAAGATAATAACTACCGAGAGCGTGATAGTCGCTCATGAGTTTATAGGTGGTAGCTCCTAGCAATAGCAAGTTGTGACATTCGCCTGTTCAAGCGGTTCATTGGTCCAAGCTCCCGTCACTATCGAGCATGATCTCGATTATCCAAGGTTGGGACAAAAAAGCTCTCTCCAACTAATAGTTGAGAAAATTATGCCTGCCGAAACGACGCCGCAAGTGTTGGGAGGTAAAGTCTCCTTATCGGGAGTGCTTAGAAGGATGGTAACAAGAAATCAAAATGGACTAATTCTCTTCTTTTTCATCGTGTAAGTTCCTCCAAGGAAGAAGTAACAATGGGTTTTGCACCAACTTGCCTGCATTGCCTGGGTTTGATGTGGGGATGTAAGGAGAACAACTTGGAGAGGAAGGCAGTCATTTGAATACATTTTTTGATCTGCATCTTGGGGATTTTAAAGACTCGCTCGCAGAAGGGGAAGGAAAGGATGAAGAGGATGTTCAAGTGACCAGGTCGATAGAGGTGTGAGTGCGAACAATGCACGATCTGGTGGAGGCACAAAAAGCTTAGCTACTCACCAAATTTGAGGAGCAGGAGGAAGGCGGACGAGGGGTCCCTACAAACAGCTCAGGAAGAAGCTAGGAAGAAGCCATGTAGAAAGCCAAGGACGAGGTTAAGGCTAAAGTGTAGGAGGTAGCGAAGAAGAAAGACGATGATGAAGCCGCCAAGAGAAGAGCTGATGATGAGGCTGCTAAGGAGAGGTCTAACGATGAGGCCTCCAAGAAGAGAGCCGATGTTGAGTTTAAGGGGATGCAAGAGGAGGCGGCCAAGAAGATCAAGGCTGGGCAAGCGACTGAACAGAAAGCGGCGAGGGGAGCTAAGAAAAAGGCTAAGATAGTGGCGAAGAAGGCTAACGAGACCAAAAAGTTGGGGGACACTTCGGTGATAGTTGCGCTTACCAGCAAAGCCGCACCAAAGCCTTTGCAAGTGATCACACCCACTGAAGAGCAAGTCACTGAAATCCCTAGTGGCGACGAGGATAAGGACAAGTTCAAGGTGGTGCCCCATGGGTCAACTTCTCGGACCAAGGGAAAGAAGGAAAGAGGAGGAAGCAGCTCGCGAAAGAGGAGGGAGAAGGTTGGTGATGAGTCGTCCAGTGCTAAGTCTAACAAGAAGAAGAAGGAAGGCTCATCCAAGTGAAGGTTATAGAGAGTTTTTGGTTATGTAAGCAGATAGGATGCGTGAGTATGGCTCTCACATTTGGAGGCATGATGTGGTTTTCATGTATATCACGTTGTTCGAAAGAAATAGACAGGTGTAGTTTGCTTTTGTAAATGAAAAGTAAATTGAATTTTCTTATATCACATGTTGTGTTATGTGTTTAAACTTTCGTCTACGCTTTCCAGTATTTGTACTTGCGACTTGCGTAAATGTAATCATCATCACACTTGGGCAAACGATATTTGTGGTTTCGCTCTTGAGATTCTCAAGTCGTGCGAAGGTGGTAAGTGTTGACTCTGCTTTCGCGATTTTCCTT
The DNA here is from genome assembly GCA_030737875.1 of Allium sativum. Taxonomy (NCBI): domain Eukaryota; kingdom Viridiplantae; phylum Streptophyta; class Magnoliopsida; order Asparagales; family Amaryllidaceae; genus Allium; species Allium sativum. The sequence continues at coordinate 192,707,947 of CM060919.1, forward strand.
AGAGTTGGGAACCTTAAGTCTTGTGAGTGTGGACGTTTGCCTTAGGGCTGTAAACGGATGCAGTCGAATATGGATAGGGTTGTAATGACCCGCATTTTAGAGGTATAATAATTAATTTATTTAATTATTTAAATAGTGATTTAGAATTCAAATGGTCAATTAATTAATTACATTGAATATTTAATTAAAATAATAATTAAATAATATATATTTAATTCTGGAATAATCAAAAATTGCTGGATTGACAAGATAATGTGAAATGGATCATCTGTGATATTTAATTCAGTTTAGAATTGAATTAGAATAACGAATATATTATTTGAACGACAGTTTGAATGTATAATTATATTACAATTATAAACGAGCCCGTAATGGCGTGGCAGTTCGCTATTTGGCGATTTGAACTTCAACTGAATATACAGAAGCCGTTTTAAATCGGATTTCTGTGAAACAAGAAACAATAGGAGCTGGTGAAGTATATTTTTCTAGTGGAAGAGAAAAATCGGGATTTCATTGAGTAGATTTTGATTTATGTCCAAATCAAATTTTAGAAAAGTCGTTGTGGAGTTCCTTTATAATTTAATTATATTTTAAAAAGGAATTTCATTATAAATCGAATATCGATTTATATCGGGATTTGAAATATCGAGTTAGAATTCATATAGGGATATTCTAGAGTAGTATGATATTCTGTTATGAATATATATGATAATATATATTTATTAATATTTAATTTAATTATATTTAAATATATTTATATATTTAAAGGGGTTATTTAGAGCTTTAAAAATAGCCAGTTTTGCAAACGAAGTCGGAATTCGACGAAACTAATTTTGTTGGATCCGCAACATCAAATTATTGTTAGATTTCAAGTTCCGTGATTTTTGGGGTCACTGTGTGGCCGTACGGATTTTTAGAGTGAAAAACAGTCAGTATTTCGATGGTTAAAAATACGCTGTGTGAGCAAATGGAGTCGGAATTCGATGAAACCAATTTCTTTGGGACGGTAATGTCAAACTGTGGCTGCATGTTTAGTTTCGTGATTTTTAAGTATCGTGTGTGTTCGTAGGAATTTTTAGAGTGTGGAAACGAATATAAAAGGAATAAAACTAAAATATCCTAAGAGATGGGTGACCCTAAACGAGACACACGCTCATCGTTTCAACCACACAAAATATTCACGTCCCCCTTATAACTGTTCTTTGGCCGGCGATACATTTTTATTCCACACAGTAAAAATTTGAGAGATAAAAATCATAGAAATGGAAATAAAATCCAAGAAATTCCAAGTTACATATGTATGAATTGCTGAAAGGGTTCTCTATACTTGGATATGAGTTTCTTCGTGTTCGAACTGGGTTGACGTCGCACCCATGTTGCAGCAGGTTCTAGGGTTGCTGATTTGAGAGGTTGTAAGAATCGATGGGGGAAACGGTATTGAGATTTGAGTTCTGAGAATCGAAGGGAGTGTACCGGCAAAGCATTGGTTGTTTCGGTGGTTAAACAGTTCGATGTCGAAATGTAGCTGTCGATGGAAACTGAGGGACGGATTTTTAGTCCGATGTGCGAGTGCGGAATGAGGGTGATGGGGAGGACCGTCTTGAGGAGAGCAAGCTAATGGTGTTGTCGGATTTCGCAACCGTGGAGTGAAGTAAGGGAATGTGATGGAGGAAGATGCGATAATGGCTATGTAATTATATGGAGCTCGACCTGTTGGGGAAGGAGGAGTGAAAGCGGGTCGAGTTGGTTAAGTCTGAAGGTGTTGCGCTGAAGATAAGGGTAAAGGCCCATTTTAATTTAAAAATCCATGTTTGTTATATATAAAATAATACTCTAACTTGTTATAATCATAACTTTGCCATACAAAAACAAAATTCAGCAAAACTGGTCGCGTTGGGATCGTATGGACAGTGGCTATACCATGGAGCTGACTGGGAGTGAATCCGAGCTCGTTACAATTTATTTCAAAATAAATTGTTCGTCTGAATCAAATCGAGCGATGGTTATCATTATTAACGATGATCGTCCAATGTGAGTAAAACTCACCAACTCTAAACAGTTATATTTTTCTAACGTATATTTAGAACTAATAAGTATCTATTGATTGATGTGTGTTAACTGTTTGGTTGAATTGTTTGTGTATTGATTGAAATCTTAGATAATGATATATATATATATATATATATATATATATATCATTAATCGAATATTGATTATGTTTAATAGAATATTTTATATTCTTGTTGTTTAACATCTGAGATGCAGGGAAACAGGTTGGAGGGGTCCAACTGGACTCCTCAATATTTATGATACTGTTTTTTTCATATATTGTAATATATGATGTGATATATGATCTGTTAGATTATGTGTGTTTAAATGATATCGATCATTGTGGTTTGCTATTTTAAATATCATAAAAATCCCTGGGATGTAAAAAGAATTATTTCAATGTATATTGAAATAAAGGAATTTTATAAAACAATCGATTTTATAAAAGGTAATATTTTGAAAATAAAGTATTTATAAAATCATAGGATTTTATAAAGGGAAACATTTATTTAGAAAATAAACAGAAGTATAAGAATATAATTTATTTAGAAAATAAATAGACAAATATAGGAAGAGAAATATTTGTAAAACATTTACAAATAAAGGTTATAAAAGGAATTATTTATTTACGAAATAAATAGAGTTATAAAAGGGAATTTTAAATAAGACTTAAGTGTTAGAAACGTAATGGATTATATAAACGAATTAATAGAGTTAGAATTAATCGATTAGAGTTAATTCAATATAAAGTTATTCGAAATAGAGTTTATCGAATATTAGTTATTCGAAATAGAGTAAAAGAAATAGAGTTAAACAAGATTAGAAACTGACTAGAGATTAGTTAAGTTGAATAGTTTTCTGAGTATCGATTTGATGTTGGTTTCGGCCTTCGGGGTTTTTACTTAGAAAATTTTCTCTTACTAGTTTACGGTTAGGGACTAACAGTTGTGGAATGATAGTGATGCGTGAATAAGCTATGGAAATGTTTCCAATGTTAATGACGTATATTTTCTAAATGTAGAAAATAAGGAAATATGAATATATATATATGGTTGATGGTTGTTCGATATAATTTCCACTTGGAAATAATATCGTTGTTTGTACACATGTTTTTCTTTGATAGTTAACTCACCGACTATCGAAGTTTTTGACCATTTTAACATTGTTGATATGGAGAGACAGGTTAGATTATTATCCAAAGAACCACTCTGTATTGGCATAAGCGTTGCGAATCATATATGCCAAAGATAATTGAAGACGGAGTAAAGTGCAAGGGCTATTGTATAAGTCTTAGATAACAGTGCCTAAAATGGATGTACTGAATAGTGCCTTCGGTTCACCCTGTTCCTGGATGACTTGTATGGATGAATGTCTGACAGAGTATTTCCAGAAAGGTCACGTACATTGATTCTTCAACCATACCAAGAGTGGAAGCGGAGAAGGAAACTTCTGTAGCTAACACGTAATGTACTGTTGTAGACGTCAATTAGTGAATTTCGATGGATCTGACAATGTGGCATTCGAAGTGAATCTGATGTGATGATAAGGCGTAACCTCAAGCCTCATCAATCGGTAAATGACAAAAATTGGGCAGGTAGCATGGTTATGTAGGTCGCACCTATTAGGGTGTATAATCACCAGATCTAGAGTTCCATGTCTTCAAAAAAAATCTATTGTTGATGCAGTCCCATTCGGGAAACGGTTGCTGATCCCAACAGTTGGTGATATACATTCGAAACACTCAAGCGAAATGAGTGGTCGGTCATGTGTGGCTAGGTTGCAAGATGTTCTTGTTGAACCCAGTGTATTCCTCTCTAGAGGTACACAAGCGAAAGGTGGTTCCATACCTTGTCATAGTTGGAAATCCATTACCCAATACGTGCTTGCGGTTTTGATTGTATGCTATATATGTAAAACGTGAGATGAAAGCGTTTCTGCTAGATGATTATTATATTGTGATTGATAGACATTATTATAATATCAAAAGGTTTTTGATATAAAGATACCTTGGATTCTCATAAGGGAAAAACCCGTTCCGTTATACGGCGTGGTCTTATGAGATATCATTGCATTGCTCAAACTATTTTAAACTGTTTTACTCATACCAGTCCCATGACTGACCCGGAGTTTATTTTGTTTAATTTTTCCCTAAACTCTTGGGTGCCCAATTTTGTATGGGCAATCAAGTAGTCGGGATTTACATATATACTGGAAGAGCTTGGAGCAGGAGGCTTTAGGATTTTTTTAGCTATAGGTATTTTCGCTGTGTTGTAAGTGTTGTACTCTGAAAATGTAATTGTATACATATACTAATTTTATTTCAAGGATATATTATCTATTATATGTTGTTCGTTCTGCTATGAGATTCGTGTTACTCTGATGTTGTGTTCTTCTTCTTCTTCTTCTATTTTAAGTTTCTATCTTATCTATTCTCACCCTCTAATTTCTTTCATTAACTATTCGGTTATTCTCGATCCTTAGATGTTCGATATGTGTTGTATATCGGATAACCAAGATCGTCAAAAATCCGGGTCGTTACAGTTGGTATCAGAGCATAAGGTTAAGTATTACCTTGGCTCTGTGGCGTGACTCAGTAGAGATAGGGTTAGTAATACCCTTGATTGAGTTTGAGTGTATATATACGAGTGCATATTTGTAATTTGATATAAAGTGGTTTTATATTATGGAGATTCATTGGTTGAGTTGTTTATGGGTTCTGGTCGATCAGTTTGATCCACTTTATCGATAGGAGTTTATAAACACTCGAATACAATGGGTCGACACGATATGTTTTGAAAAGAGGGTAAATTAAAATAAGTTTAGCCAAGGTATATCTTGATATAGAGAAGATATATATATCAAAATTATAATATAGTGGATATATTGGTTGTTATTATAATCGAGTAAGATTATAAAAAACGCGAAATGGTTATGTAAATAACCAATCAGAATTCATATAAGAAAGAAATATGAAAGCAAATGAATGAAATCTGGAATTCAAATCAGAATTGGAATTAAAACCTGGAAATTTGAATAAGTGTTTGTAAATGAACATAGATTAAATATATGAGAATTTTAAGATCCTGGGAGATTTTAAATTTATTTAAAAACACTGGAATGATATTTTGAAATGAATTTCAAAGTGGAAATGTTAGAAATTGTTTTGAAAAGCGATATAGTATTGAACTCACTTCAAAAGCTGGAAATAGATTCCGATGATGGTCATGACATCATCGGTGTTCAATTTCGAGTTGTAAGTGACGAATTACTACCAAGATACTGTTTTGAATTTGTTTTAGGAAAAAACAAGTTGTGTTGAATTTCAAAAAAGAAAATTTTGATTTTTGAAAAGAGAAAGCTATTTAAAACTCCCAGGAAGAGACTATTTGAATTAAAAACAAATTTAAATAGAAATTTGTGGAACCAAGCTAGAACTGAATTGAAACCCATTACCTGGAAATTGAATTGGATACGATATATCAAGTAGAATCAGATTTTGAACTGTGAGATAGAATCTGAAATGGTATTGGATTGATAAGTTAAGAATTTGAAAATCGGGAACAGAACCTTGATTTGGAATTAAATTCAACTTAGGTATAAGCGAATGGTTGGATTTGTTGACAAAAACAGATTGGAATTAGATTGGGATGACCCTTGTATCTGCTGAATTGATAATAGGTGGAAAGGATATAATGATATGCAGACAAAAAGGTACAAGTTTATATTTGATATAAGCATGAGATTTATGAGCCGAATTGGCAAGCCACTTGGCTGTTTGATTTTCTTTTGGGTTGGAGATGGCCCAGAGAGGCGAGTTGGAATTTGACCTATTGACCAGTACAAAGGAGGTTATGGCGAAATTTTCCGAAAAAATTTAAGGTCTTAGAAAATTTTTAGGATTTTTGAAAATTTTCGTTAATAAGAATTAATAATTTAATTAAAAATTAATCAGTCCAGTGGAAACTGAAGTTGAGAAGTGAACAAATAAGATCTAACCGGTCGATAGGGTTTGTTTTCTACCCTAGCAATTTCGAGGACGAAATTATTTTAAGTGGGGAAGAATGTAATGACCCGCATTTTAGAGGTATAATAATTAATTTAATTATTTAAATAGTGATTTAGAATTCAAATGGTCGATTAATTAATTACATTGTACATTTAATTAAAATAATTATTAAATAATATATATTTAATTCTGGAATAATCAGAAATTGCTGGATTGACAAGATAATGTGAACTGGATCATCTGTGATGTTTAATTTAGTTTAGAATTGAATTTGAATAACGAATATATTATTTGAACGACAGTTTGAATGTATAATTATATTATAATTATAAACGAGCCCGTAATGGCGCGGCAGTTCGCTATTTGGCGATTTGAACTTCAACCGAATATATAGAAGCCGTTTCAAATCGGATTTCTGTGAAACAAGAAACGTTAGGAGCTGGTGAAGTATATTTTTCTAGTGGAAGAGAAAAATCAGGATTTCATTGTGTAGATTTTGATTTATGTCCAAATCAAATTTTAGAAAAGTCGTTGTGGAATTCCTTTATAATTTAATTATATTTTAAAAAGGAATTTCATTATAAATCGAATATCGATTTATATCGGGATTTGAAATATCGAGTTAGAAATTCATATAGGAATATTCTAGAGCAGTATGATATTCTACTGTGAATATATATGATAATATATATTTATAATATTTAATTTAATTATATTTAAATATATTTATATATTTAAAGGGGTTATTTAAAGCTTTAAAAATAGCCAGTTTTGCAAACGAAGTCGGAATTCGACGAAACTAATTTTGTTGGATCCACAACATCAAATTATTGTTAGATTTCAAGTTCCGTGATTTTTGGGGTCACTGTGTGGCCATACGGATTTTTAGAGTGAAAAACAGTCAGTATTTTGATGGTTAAAAATACATCGTAAACAGAGTCGGAATTCGACGAAACCAGTTCCATTGGGACGGTAATGTCGAACTGTGGCTGCATGTTCAGTTTCGTGATTTTTAATTATCGTGTGTGTTCGTAGGAATTTTTAGAGTGAGGAAACGAATATAAAAGGAATAAAACTAAAATATCCTAAGAGATGGGTGACCCTAAACGAGACACACGCTCATCGTTTCAACCACACAAAATATTCCCGTCCCCCTTATAACCGTTCTTTGGCCGCCGATACATTTTTATTCCACACAGTAAAAATTTGAGAGATAAAAATAATAGAAATGGAAATAAAATCCAAGAAGTTCCAAGTTACACATGCATGAGTTGCTGAAAGGGTTCTCTATACTTGGATATGAGTTTCTTCGTATTTGAACTGGGTTGAGGTCGCACCCATGTTGCAGCAGGTTCTAGGGTTGCTGATTTGAGAGGTTGTAAGAATCGATGGGGGAAACGGTGATGAGATTTGAGTTCTGAGGATCGAAGGGAGTGTACCGGCAAAGCATTGGTTGTTTCGGTGGTTAAACAGTTCGATGTCGAACTTTAACTGTCAACGGAAACTGAGGGACGGATTTTAATCCGATGTGCGAGTGCAGAATGAGGGTGATGGGGAGGTCCGTCTCGAGGAGAGCAAGCTAGTGGTGTTGTGAGATTTTGCAACCGTGGAGTGAAGTGAGGGAATGTGATGGAGGAAGCCGCTATAATGGCTGTGTAATTATATGGAGCTCGACCTGTTGGGGAAGGAGGAGTGAAAGCGGTCTGGGTTGGTTAAGTCTGAAGGTGTTGGGTTGAAGATAAGGGTAAAGGCCCATTTTAATTTAAAAATCCATGTTTGTTTTATATAAAATAATACTCTAACTTGTTATTATCATAACTTTGTCATACGAAAACAAAATTCAGCGAAACTGGTCGCGCTGGGATCGTATGGACGGTGGTTATACCATGGAGCTGACTGGGAGTAAATCCGAGCTCGTTACAATTTATTTCAAAATAAATTGTTTGTTTGAATCAAATCGAGCGATGGTTATCGTTATTAACAATGATCGTCCAATGTGAGTAAAACTCACCAACTCTAAACAGTTATATTTTTCTAACGTATATTTAGAATTGATAAGTATCTGTTGATTGATATGTGTTAACTGTTTGGTTGAATTGTTTGTGTATTGATTGAAATCATAGATAACGATATATATATATATATATCGTTAATTGAATATTGATTCTGTTTAATAGAATATTTTATATTCGTGTTGTTTAACATCTTAGATGCAGGGAAACAGGTTGGAGGGGTCCAACTGGACTCCTCAATATTTATGATATTGTTCTGTTCATATATTGTAATATATAATGTGATATATAATCTATTTGATTTTGTGTGTTTAAATGATATCGATCATTGTGGTTTGCTATTTTAAATATCATAAAAGACCCTGGGATGTAAAAAGAATTATTTCAATGTATATTGAAATAAAGGAATTTTATAAAATCAATCGATTTTATAAAAGGTAATATTTTGAAAATAAAGTATTTATAAAATCATAGGATTTTATAAAGGGAAACATTTATTTAGAAAATAGATAGAAGTATAAGAGGATTATTTATTTAGAAAATAAATAGACAAATATAGGAAGAGAAATATTTGTAAAACATTTACGAATAAAGGTTATAAAAGGAATTATTTATTTACGAAATAAATAGAGTTGTAAAAGGGAATTTTAAATAAGACTTAAGTGTTAGAAATGTAATGGATTATATAAACGAATTAATCGAGTTAGAATTAATCGATTAGAGTTAATTGAATATAAAGTTATTCGAAATAGAGTTTATCGAATATTAGTTATTCGAAATAGAGTAAAAGAAATAGAGTCAAACAAGATTAGAAAATGACTAGAGATTAGTTAAGTTGAATAGTTTTTTGAGTATCGATCTGATGTTGGTTTCGGCCTTCGGGGTTTTCACTTAGAAAATTGTTCTCTTACTAGTTTACGGTTAGGGACTAATAGTTGTGGAATGATAGTGATGCGTGAATAAGCTATGGAAATGTTTCCAATGTTAATGACGTATATTTTCTAAATGTAGAAAATAAGGAAATATGAGTGTATATATATATATATATATATATATGGTTGATGATTGTTCGATATAATTTCCACTTGGAAATAATATCGTTGTTTGCACACGTGTTTTTCTTTGATAGTCAACTCACCGACTATCGAAGTTTTCGACCATTTTAACGTTGTTGATATGGAGAGACCGGTTGGATTATTATCCAAAGAACCACTCTGTATTGGCATAAGCGTTGCGAATCATATATGCCAAAGATAATTGAAGACGGAGTAAAGTGCAAGGGCTATTGTATAAGTCTTAGATAACAGGGCCTAAGATGGATGTATTGAATAGTGCCTTCGGTTCATCCTGTTCCTGGATGACTTGTATGGATGAATGTCTGACAGAGTATTTCCAGAAAGGTCACATACATTGATTTCTTCAACCATACCAAGAGTGGAAGCGGAGAAGGAAACTTCTTTTGCTAACACGTAATACTGTTGTAGAAGTCAATTAGTGATTTTCGATGGATCTGACAATGTGGCATTCGAAGTGAATCTGATGTGATGATAAGGCGTAACCTCAAGCCTCATCAACCGGTGAATGACAGAAATCGGGCAGGTAGCATGGCTATGTAGGTCGCACTTATTAGGGTGTATAATCACCTGATCTAGAGTTTCATTTACTTCAAAAAAATATCTATTGTTGATGCTGTCCCATTCGGGAAACGGTTGCTGATCCCAACCGTTGGTGATATACATTCGATACACTCAAGCAAAATGAGTGGTCGGGTTGCAAGATGTTCTTGTTGAACCTAGTGTATTCCTCTCTAGAGGTACACAAGCGAAAGGTGGTTCCATACCTTGTCATAGTTGGAAATCCATTACCCAATATGTGCTTACGGTTTTGATTGTATACTATATATGTAGAACGTGAGATGAAAGCGTTTCTGCTAGATGATTATTATATTGTGATTGATAGACATTATTATAATATCAAAAAGTTTTTGATATAAAGATATTTTGGATTCTCATAAGGGAAAAACCCGTTCCGTTATACAACGTGGTCTTATGAGATATCGTTGCATTGCTCAAACTGTTTTAAACTGTTTTACTCATACCAGTCCCATGACTGACCCGGAGTTTATTTTGTTTTCCCTAAACTCTTGGGTGCCCAATTTTGTACGGGCAGTCAAGTAATCGGGATTTACAGATATACTGGAAGAGCTTGGAGCAGGAGGCTTTAGGATTTTTTAGCTATAGTTATTTTCGCTGTGTTGTAAGTGTTGTACTCTGAAAATGTAATTGTATACATATACTGATTTTATTTCAAGGATATATTATCTATTATATGTTGTTCGTTCCGCTGTGAGATTCGTGTTACTCTGATGTTGTGTTCTTCTTCTTCTTCTATTCTAAGTTTCTATCTTATCTATTCTCACCCTCTAATTTCTTTCATTAAATATTCGGTTATTTTCGATCCTTGGATGTTCGATATGTGTTGTATATCGGATAACCAAGATCGTCAAAAATCCGGGTCATTACAAGTGTTGTATTCGAATTTGTATCCAAAAATGAAAATCCGTATCCGATATCCACGGATACCAGTTTAAAATATCTATATCCGTATCCACAGATATTTCTGGATATCCGAAAGTATCTGTATCTTCCTTAGCGAATATGGATATCCGAAAATATCCGTATTTGAAACTTAAAAATGTATATTGGATGTGGTAATCAGAAAATATCTAAAAAATATCCGAAAATATCCAAAAAAAATATCCGAAAATAAATCAATAAAAGTTTATGAATACATCACTCACATTCAAATTTGGCTTATAATTTTTTTAAAAAGGTGAATGCATCTAATTAAAAATTACAAGTAAGACATCAATCAAACAAATTTCTTACGACAAATATTTTAAGAGATAAAGTGTTCAAAATAAGAAAAACACAACCTTAAGACTAAAATAAATCAAAACATAAATCATAGAAGCACATACACAATTATTTTTTAATTATAACCATACCACAAAATAAAATGAGTACATGATTTAAAATGTTGCATAATACCAAATACAACATTCCTTTAAAATCCAATAGCTGAGATTTGCTTAGCTAGTTTAAGGAAATTTATATATTAATTTAATCTTAAATGTAAATTAAAAATTATATAATATGTACATACACACATATACATACATACACGTTTCAAAAAATCAGAGGATATTTTTTTGGATACAGATACCACTATAACCATATCCGTATCCGGAATGTTTTTTAGATATCGGATATCTGTATTCGCATCTCAGATAACAGATATATTCCATTTTTTCGAATATGGATGCGGACGGATATCAGTTTTTTCGGGTATTCATTGGCAACCCTAGTTCGCCTTGCCTTACGACTCAGGATCAATGACTGCAAGGAGATCCTGGGTTGGGAGACTCTCTCGTCATTTCATTCGGGTTAGAGTTTAAGGGCGTCGTTGGTTTGCTATTTTAGTACCTGGATCCAGACCCTACGGGTCGGATGGAGCAAAGCAAGCATTCGATGTCACATTCACTCGACTAATGGGTTGCCCTCAAGTCCAAAGACTTAGGAACGAGGTTGGATACTCAAGTTAATGAGTGTCCCAAGTTATTTATACTTAGCCTCGTTGTTAGTTCGAGACTCGATTCGGGTTATTTATACTCGGCTTCACCGTTGGTTCGAGGCTCTAGTTTGCTTGTGAAGAGTGGACCACATCATAAGGTCTAAGTCTTTGTAAAGACTCGAGTAGGAGGATCGACTCCAAGATTCAAGGTGCTGATCTAGTGTTGTTCGCTCGTATATGCAAGTCAGTTGTAATAATTTCTCAAACATACTACGTAGAAAGTAACACACCAAGTACATACTGATTACTTTGGCAGTAATGGCCTTTTCTTTGCAATGCCTTGAACTTTGAAAATAAAACATTGGTGGAAAGCAGTAAAATTGTACAATAGGCTAAGTGAAGTAGCAATAGAGGTGCTCGATGCTCCATCCTCTTGGTAGCTCGGCGCCATCAACCATCGTTAACTTGAAGGTTCCATCTCCAAACCTCCATTGAATGGCGAACGGACCTTCCCAGCGAGGATCAAAACCAGTTGTTGTGGGAAAGATCCGCTTTAGGATGAGGTCACTGATGTCAAAGTGCTTTCGGCGAACTTTGGAATTGAAGTATTGGGTAACTCGTTATCGTTGAGAGACGGCTCTGAGTTTAGCTTCATCTCTTTTCTCTTCGAGTAAGTCAAGGATTCCAAGAGAAGATCTTGATTGGTCTTTGGATCATAGTAAGTGACTTGATGAGATTGGAGTTTGAGCTCAATGAGGATGACGGCTTCAGATCCATATGAGAGAGTGAAAGGAGCATGGTCGGTCGCTGACTTATGAGTAGTCTGGTAAGGCCAAAGGACCAGAGGGAGTTCATCTACCTATAAGCCTTCGGCCTTTTGCAGAATATTCTTAATGATGGACTTGATCACTTTGTTAATAACCTCAACTTACCCATTGGCTTGAGGATGAACTACTACCGAGAATTTCTTCTCAATGTTGTGTCGTCGGTAGAAAGCCTTGAACTAAGTACTTTCGAATTAGGTCCCGTTACCGGAAATGATAGTCTTGGGAACTCCAAAACGACATATGATGTTACAGATGATGAAGTTGATCACTTTCTTGGTAGTAATTGTAGTAGGAGGCTCGGCTTCGACCCATTTAGTAAAGTAATCAACTGTGACGACATCATACGATGCACCGCCTCTGGCCTTCGAACGAGTTCCGATGATTTTGATTCCCTACATAGTAAACTACCGAGGACCGAATATTTGTGTTAGCTCGGTAGGCAGGGATCTTAGAATATTAGAAAACCTTTGACATTTGTCGCACTTGCGGGCATAGTCTATTGCATCTCGGTCAAGTGTTGGCAAAAATAGCTGTATCTGAGAATCTTCTTTGCCATAGTTAGCCCCTCAGTGTGGTCACCGCACTCGCCTTCGTGCACATGAAGCGGTACAAGGTCGGCGTCGTTGTGTGTTACACACTGGAGTACTGGAACAGAGAATCCTCTTCGGTAGAGTACTCCATCTTGAATGATGTATAGACTTACAGATGAATCCTTGTTTCTCCTTGGAATGATAGTAGGTAGTTCCTAATCGGTGTTATCCAAGACTCGGGTTCGGGCTTGGGCTCAGTCTTCGCCATTAATATCAAATCATTCTACATCTGATAGATACTTGGAGAATCAAGTACTTCGACTAGGACAAGTCCTGAGAGTTTCACATCCTCGAAGCTTGCCAGCTTGGCCAAAGAATTAGCTTTCTCATTCTATTTTCGAGGGATGTATGTAATGATGTAATAGCCGAATTTGGTAAGCAGACCGCGGACCCGAGAGAGGTAGGAAGCAATTCGTGTCCCCTTGACTTGATATTCCCCCTACACCTGGCATACAATGAGTTGTGTGTTGGAGTAAATCGGAATAGCCTTGATGTTCTGTTCAATTGCAATTCTAAGTCCAATGATCAAGCGTCATATTCTGCATCGTTATCGATGAAAGGAAAGTCGAGCTTTAGAGCGTAACAGATCAAACGTTTCTTAGAAGTAATAAGTACGACTCTAGTGCCAGAACAGTAACTGTTAGATGATCCAACCATGAATAGTTTCCACTGAATGTTAGAAGGCTCATTGTCTTCTGAAGGATGCTCTTCGGGAATAGTGAACTCCGCTATGAAGTCTGCGAGGGCCTATGGATGGATCGACGAGGAATGAAAGTAATCCCAAACTGCCTCAGTTCTATTATCCACTTCAAAGTCGCCCAAATGCCTCAGGTCGTTGCAGGACCTGTCGTAACGGCTGGTCAATATAGACTTTGATCGGATGGGACTAAAAGTATGACCGTAGCTTTCAGGAAGAGATCGACAGGCTGTAAGAAAGTTTTTGAAGTGTTGGATAATTCTTTTCTACACCTTTCAACCTCTTGTTAATGTAGAAAACGGACCGTTGGACGCGAATTTCTTCACAAGCTAACGCCAAGCTAATTGCCTACGTAGAAACAACCAAATAGATGTATAAGCCTTCGTGATCCACGGGTTTTGATAAGATATGGGGTCACTCTATGTGATTTAGGAGGTCCTAGAATGCAATAATGCACTCCGGTGTCTATGTGAAATTTTGCTTCCCTTTTCTAAGCAAGTCGAAAAAGGGAATGCATTTATCAGTAGCTTTTATGATGAATCGACTTAGTGCGACCACTTTCCCATTTAAGCTTTGAATATCTTTGATGCTTTGAGGGATTAAATATCCTAGATAGCTTGTATTTTCTCCGAATTTGCCTCGATGCCTGTGAAATGACAATGAAACCCACGAATTTTCCCGACGCAACGCCGAAAGGGCATTTCAAGGGATTGAGTTTCATGCCATATTTACGTAGGACCTCGAACATCTCTGCAAGGTCATTGACGTGGTCATTTAAACCCTCGTTTTCACGAGCATATCATCTACGTAGACCTCCATGGATCTCCCGATTTAGTTTTTGAACATGCGGTTGAATAGTCGTTGATAGGTGGCTTTATCATTCTTGAGACCGAAAGGCATGACAACATGGAAATAGAGCCCAAGGTCGGTAATGAATGAAGTGTGCTCATGATCTAGAAGGTACATTAGAATCTGATTGTAGCCTAAGTATGCATCCACGAAGGAGAGAAGCTGGTACCCGGTGGTTGAATCAACTAGCTGGTCGATCTTTAGAAGTAGAAAATTGTCTTTTGGGCGGGCTTTGTTCAAATCCGAGTATTCGACATACATTCACTACTTTCCATTTGATTTCTTGACCAAGACTGGTTTAGAGATCCATTTGGAGTAGAGCGCATCGCAGATAAAGCCGTTGTCGGTCAGCTTGTCCGCCTCCTCTTCAAGTGTTGTCGATCTCTCTATTCCCAGGATTTGACGTTGTTGTTTGATTGGAAGATGCTTCAGGTTGATACTAAGCATGCAACAAGCAATTCCTAGATAGACGCCACACATATCTGAGTGAATCTAAGCAAATACATCAAGGTTTTCCCTTAAGAAGTCCATGAGCTCTTCCTTTATTGCTGGGCGGAGTTGTGATCCAGTCTTCAAGACCTTGGTCAGATCGACGAGATTGATTGGAATGTCGATAGTCGGTTCCACGGGAGTAGCCCTCTCAAAATTAGGCTCATTGTCATCCCCTAGATCAAGATCGTCAGAAAGACGACAGTTACGACTAAGCCAAGACCCAAACTCTAGTGGTTGTTATGCATTGGCGGTTTTGGCGCATAGGATTGGTTCTGAACCCTTGCCTTTCTCCTTATTGATGGAGTCCTTCCATTTGACAAGGTAGCAGGCTCTTGTTGTGGCTTGATCGCCCTTGACAGTTCCGATTCCGTTCTCGGTTGGAAACTTCATGAGAAAGGACCAAGGTGCCATGCAGACTCAAAAATCTACAAGGAAAGGACGTCCTAGAAAGACGTTGTAAGGAGAGATGACATCGATGATCACAAAAGTTAGGATCCGGAATCTGCTCTGATCCCCATTGTTGATCTCTATCGGCAGGTCTACCATTCCTACCGGCTGGTTAAAGGAGCCATTGAAGTCATGGACAGTGGCGTGGCAAGGCTTTAAGTCTTTGGCTTCATGTTTTATTTGGTCATAGGCCGACTTGAAGATTATGTTGAATGAGCTCCCAGAATCAATGAGGATTCTTATGACATAAGCTGGGCCTACATGTGTAGAGATGACGAGTGGGTCTATGGTTGTGATTTTAATTCTTGTAGACTCTCTCTCATGGAAAACTATATCATCCTACTTTGTCTTCTGAAGCTTGGCGGGGAAAGATTCGTCCAAGGCGGAGCATGCTTCCAAGCTGGCATGTTTGATGGAATTGGCATATTCCTCCATACTCAGGATCCTCTCATTTGTGAGGTGAGACTCACCGCAGATAGTGTTGATCACGATGCTACATAGCCTTTTATTGGACGACCCTATGGTCGTATTTGATGGAGGAAGTGCGGGCGTTGAAGGGTCCTCTGCTGCTTATTAAGGAGTAGGGGTTTGAACATACTGCTCCAAGCGTTTCCCTCAGATTAGCTTTTCTATCGCATCCTTGAGGTGGCACTAGATTTTGTGTTATGGATGAAAATGTCATGGAATCTACAATATTTGTCAGAGTTCTTCTCTCGATCAGTAGATTCTGTTGTGTTCGGTTTCTTATATTGGATGGTATTACAGGTCTCAAGATAGATTGCCTCCAATTCGTGGTTGATTGGATTGTAGTCCTTGTAAGTTGTGTAGCGGTTGCGTTTCTTTGGATCTCCAGGTGATTGGTTGTTGTAGCCGCCTAATTTTCCATTGTTCGACTTGGGCTTGAATGAGACCACTCCTTTACCCTTATCAAAAGATTCTCTGATTGTTTCCCTTGATGTTGTCCATGACAGTGCATGAGTGTGGGTTATTAGGATGGCCGCCTTAAGCTGCTTTGTTTTTCCGCGCATCCTCTTGGCATAGAAATTGATTGGCCTTCTCGTAGAAAGCTTCCAAGGTCTTGGATTACTTTCTGTTGATCCATGGTCCAAACTCGGAATTGGGGAAGATGCCCTTAACAAACTGGACCAAAACGATGTGTGACTCTGGATCGTCAACTTCAGTGATGGCGGTGTTGAAGCGTTCGAGGTAACTTTTGAGAGATTCCCTCATGTCGTGCCTTGGTAGATATTTGAAAGAGTTAGATTATCCATCGACCTTGCGACATGCATTTCTGAATTGCTTCACTATTTCGGAAGCAAATTAGTCAAAGGTAGAGATGGGTCGAGGTGGTAGTCGAGTAAACCAACGCAGAGTTGTGTCTTCTATGAAAATTAGGATGCGCTTTCATTTGACGGCATCAGTGGCTCGACTCGAGTCCATATACTAATCATAACAGTTTCGGAAGTTGTAGGGATCAGTCTTTCCCGCGTAAGAAGTTAGTAGTGGCATATTGAAACGTCGAGGTTATTCTGCTTCACGGAAGGCCCGAGTGAAGGTGTTACACCTCATATTGGTTTCCCAAATGTCAACGGGGTTTCCCCGCGTTTCCCTCACAATGCTTCAGATCATGTCAGTAAGAAAAGCAGGCTGAACCTCCGCTTGATTCCAGCGGTCGTTGTTCAGCTTGGGAGTTCGGGGACGTGGACATCTTCTCGGATGAATATCAGCATCATCTTCGTCCATGTCATCAACCTCGACTACTTGATTCTGCGGAGGTTGATTATGTTGAATTTAGGCATGTTGAGATGTTGGACGCGTAGGCCCCATGTTTAAAGCGGTGACAGTTGGGTTCTGCCACGGAGGGGGTCAGTTACTAGGTCCTACTTCATCGTTGATAACCAACCGTAAATAGTCACGTTGACGCGTTGCCTCACAAAGGTCCCATTGGCATTGGTATTGGCGATGGCGTTAGCATTAGCATTAGTCCTCCTCCTTTGGCTTCAGAAGAAGAACTTTCCGAGGTACTTGGTAAAGGACCAGTGTTGTTCCAGTTGAGTTCAAGGGAAGCGACGTTGCGTTGACTTTTTGGAAGTCGCTACATCAGCTCGATGTTTGTCCTCAACTGGTCATTAAGTTCTCGAGTCCCGTCTTCCAATTTCTTGTTGAGCTCAAAGAGTTGAGCTTGGCTTGCCGGAGCATTAGGATCGTAGGAGGTAGCAACATTCATGTCAGTCGGAAGTTTCGATGGTTGGGGCCGAGGAGAAGTAGAAATGTCAGCCGCTGTGGAAGTTCCGATTATTTTGGATCTTTACTTTCTTAGCCATCGTAAACAAACTCAGAAGGTAGGTCGAGAAAACTTAAGTAGCACTTCGAAGTTGATATGGAAGTTGGTCGGAAAGAAGCGAGTAATTCCTCAGTGAAAGCATCAAAGTATTGACGTGCAAATTGTCGTCGCACCCAAAAATTATCGATTATACGAGAATAAGGTTTCACATATGGAAAAGTAAGTGTAATAAGCAAAGAACAAAAAAATTTATAGTGATTCGATTCGTATTGAACCTATGTCCACTTTAAAGCATTTGTAGATTTTTATTCAAAGTTGAAGGTTACAAGTGTTGGACATCATCAATACAATTGTCTACAAAATTTGGTTAAGTGTTCAGGAGTCATATTTTGTATGTAGGAAGTCTCAGGAAAAGTTAGTTGTTCTTCTTCTTTCTCAAGGCTTATGCTGTCATTAACGATGTCCAAGGTCCTTCTAGAGATGTCAAATCATGCAAATGCCAACCATGTTGAAGTACGAGGTAGGAGATATTTATAGGTAGTAAATTAGATGAGAATATGTGAGATTTGGGGACCACAAAGGGAATTTCGCATCCCCTTAGGGGATACGAAGCTGCATCCCTAGAGGGATGCACACTTTCGCATCCAGGAAGATGTGAACTCGCATCCCCTTAGGGGATACGAAGCTGCATCCCTGGAGGGATGCACACTTTCACATCCAGGAAGATGTGAACTCGCATCCCGAGGGGATGCGGGCTTTAGCATCCGTGGGATGTGAAATCACATCCCTGAGGGGTGCGAATTGTTACATCCGGAGGAATACGAGTCACATTGAAGAGTTGCGCTTTTGGGCATGTGAACTATCGAGGAAACGTGTTTCTTGGAGGGATGCGAAATACCAGGTGTAAGGTATGGAATGCGAAGTTGAGTTCTTGAGGGGTTGTGAGGCCTATGCTCGCACGACTCCTCCTAGACTTGGATTTTGAGTGTTTTGGCGACACTTTGGGCTTTTGTACCACGTGATGGGATGGATCGATTGAGCCTGGTACGCTTCTGGGAACCGGACCAAAAGGTTGGTTAACAATATATAAATTGTAAATGTCCAAAATCATACGTTAAATAATATCATATTGAATCTGTGGTTTAAAAAACAGTACAACAACATCAACAACAACAAAGCCATATATCCCAAATAAGTTGGGGTTGGCTAGATATGGAACCCAAAATTAAAATAAAATAAAATTAATAATGATGATAATATATATATAAAGGGTTTAAAATAAACAAACAAATAAAAAATCGTCTGATAAAGAGTTCTTTAAATAATAATAATAATAAGTAAAAAGGTTCAATAAAATCTAAAATAGTAATAAAAAGTAAAAAGGTTCAGTAAACGTGAAATAAAGTCTAAAAAAACCCTACGATTCTGGTATATGGATTGCCAGTTTCCATGCACTCCTATCAACTACCAGCTCTTCCGATAAACTCCGGTTACTTAAATCCCTCTTTATTATCTCCTCCCATGTCATTTTAGGTCGACCTCTACCTCTCTTTGGGCGTTCAGCGTGGCCTGGAATTACACCGCGTACAGGTGCATCGTATGGTCTACGTTGGATATGTCCAAACCATCTCAAGCGGTATTGGACTAACTTCTCTTCAATAGGTGCAACTCCAAGTTTTTCCCGAATATCCTCATTTCTAATCCGATCTCGTCTGGTATGCCCACAGCTCCAATGCAGCATCCGCGTCTCTTCTACGCTTATCTTCTGGACGTGTTGCCTCTTAGTAGGCCAACATTATACACCATATTGTTGTATATGACGGTGTTATATACACAATTATATGATTTTTGTTTGATGATAACAACCAAATAAATATTATTATTGATTTATTGATGTGTTTGAAATCGATGTGTTTGAAATCGTACTGTTATTCTACACCACATACAGGAATATTATATTTATATTTAAATAGAATACAACTGTATAGATATTCATATTTTCTTACAGTATTTTATTTAAATTAAATATTATACTTCAAACACTCGAACAGTACAATTATTTACAACTCCACTATTTAATCACTTCACAGATTTTGTACTTGTAAATACACAGTATACGATAAACAAATTTTGTTTGACAACAATAAAATAATATTTTATTTCAAACAATTTGTTTATCACAAATAAACAGTACAAAGCTCTTCACTTCATCACTGATCATTTACATACAACTCAATATACACACTTTTTATTGACATTGTTGCTTATACAATGATACATGCTGTCTTTCTTTTTTTTGTCTTCTTTCTCCAGCCTCCTAGTCAGTCAGCACTATTAGTCCAGTCTTCACTGCTCACAGTCAGTCCAGTCATCTTCATGCTTACCTGTCATATATGGAAACACACACACAGTATCTTGCACAGAAATAATTTCTAAATTCATGCAAATATAAATTTTATTTTAAATTTTTTTTTTATTTGCCTCAGTTTTCTGGTGTGTTTCTCATCATTTTTCATGACTTGATCTGATCATCAATTTGTGTCTAGACAGCTTGTGATATTCACAGTGATACACTGTAAATACCACAAGGCAGACAACATATATATATATCAATGCAGGGACAGGAAATCACTTCTGATGGCTGCATATACACTCGTGTATAAATATACACGTGTGCACTGCCTCGCCAATCAAAATGTAGTAGCGAGCAACTGAGGAGCAGCCACGTGGACCAACTCGACCCAGTATAACTCAAGCTATACATATATGTACACATGCAATGTCGAGCTCAAAAGCAAACATTCAAGTGAAAGTCAAACAAGTACTCAAACAGTGCAAGTCAGTGTTTCAAACACAAGACAGCAAAGTGTCGAGCCATGCATCAAAATGAACAAGAATGGGAAAACATAGTCGAGACAAGATTCAAAGCAAAGTTGGTCAAGGCAACCCAAATACATGGTAAGACAGTCTCAACAAGTTAAGCAGCAAAACAAGAAAGATCAATAATGGCCAAAACATAGTTCAACTCAAAACTGCACAATGTTTGGTGCAACATTTTTCATCTCAAGTGATACACACAGCCAGTTTTTACATGGCATTTTGGATGGATACAAGTGTGCACAAGTAGATCAGTGGGAAAGCATGATCAAGGAAAATTTCATGGTGTTCATAACAAATATGAATGTGGCCTGCATGTAGATGCAGCAAGTAACAAGCAGTTCAACTAAATGCAGCATGACAAATGATCAACATAGATGGACAGTGGAGCTCAAAAATTCAAAGCAACAGTTTAAGTTTCAGGGTCAAGAAGATGCATAGTAGGAGGATACAAAATTTAAATGGTCAAATCAATGCATATACAAGCAGCACAACTTAAAGCAACATTTAAAGCCAAGAAATCAAATTTCGTTCGAGCAAAGCAAAAATGGAAAGGCAACAACTCAGTAAACATGGCAAACCATTTTGGATTTGCACAAATCAGGGTTTAAATGTATTTGGCAAGAAAGGCATTTGAAAATTGGACAATGAACAGAAATGGGCAAATATCAAATCCAAGTGGTATGGCAAGCATATTTGGCAACTATTTTTTTAACCAAACAAATCAGTGAGCCACGAATTTGGCAAGTGTTAATTTGCAAACATTTTTTAGCAAGAGAAAATCAACATCATGCAGAAAACCATTTCTGCTAAATCTGTTTTGGTAAGAAATTTAGTGCTTTTATTTTTGGCATTGATTTACATTCCTGAAAGTAAATACCAAGTCTCAGCAATCAAGTTTTTAAGGCAAGATTCATTTCAGATAAACATATATGGCGTGATTTTAACACTGCAATCTCGGCAACTATATTATGACATACAAGCAGTTTTATTGGTCACTGATTTCAAGCAACAGTTCAAGATTTAGTCGAGAAAAAGGGGAAATTTGATTTCAGTTATTTTAGCAACTATTCAAGAACTTATTTCCAGCATTCATCATGCAAGAAAAAAATCTGTAATGTTAATTCAGGAAACAATCTTTTTCATTCAATATTTTCCTGAAGTTTTCTCAATCACACAAGGCATTTTCAAATCAAGGAAACACATTTATTTGTTTCTGTAAAAAGAAATTCGAGCATGACAAATATGTTTTTGGCAAGTAAATTATCTTCTGGAAATCAAGCATCATGTATCAAGGGCTAACAAATCTTCGGGAATCATTTCAACATATATGGGAACAGGTTCACACATGTGCAAAACTTAATCAAGGCCGATTCAATCCAGGCACCAAAGGGAAGAAATCACGCAACAATTCAAGTCTCATTCTTCCATTCAAAGTCGAGCAAATTCAGGCAACAAATAAAAAGGGGAACCCAATTAATCAGTCAAGTCAATATAATGAAATCAGAGTTTTTAGGGTTTTAAATTACCCTACAAATTAACACCAAATTCATCATCGGCGGTCAAGGGGAAAAAAAACTAACAAAACATACAGATCGAAGAACTACAATCAACTCGAGAGCAAAAAAATTTCAAATCAGAGAAAACTCACATTTTTTCAATCGTTTTCGACCGAACAAATTCCAGATCGAAGTAGCAGAAAGCAACAGAGAAGTCGAGCATCAGAGAACTTCATTTCATCAAGAGATCGATTTGATTTGGGGTGTATTGAAGAAACCCTAGCCAAATTTCCAGCCGCCATTATTGTTTCCCAGAGCTAAAGCAAGGATCGGGCAAATAAATTACAAAAGGGGCCGGTCATTTTGTTTTTGGGCTTAGCCTATTTTAAGAACTAGGGTTTCTTATTGTTTTATTTTTATTTTTATTTTTATTTGTATTTTTGTTTTTTTTTGTATTCCTGTTGTAAATCATCTGAACAGTTCTAGAATCTGTAAAATTCTAGGGAGATCCAGTTAGGGGTTTAACTGGCAGTTCACTAGTGTCTGTAAAACTAGGGAAAATCTGATCTAGGGGTTTAGATCAGTCTATGGTTTTGAGCGTAGGGTTAGAATAGGAGCAGGGTTTGCGAGTGTACATGGTCTTGTATGCGGGATCTGTTCTATCACCTAGTAGAAACCTTAGAAATGCAGCAGTAGGCAAGGTTTTTGCCCAAGCTGGGTATATCTGTGTGTGATTTATTTTCTGCATTTCTGTTTCTGCTATATTCTGTGATCTGTTTATTTTTATTTATCTCGTTTGATTTTTAATTCAGTTAAAAACTGTCAAAAACCCTATTCACCCCCCCTCTAGGGTTATTCTAGATCCAACAAGTGGTATCAGAGCCTGGTAATTTCATTAACTCTAGAGTCATGGGTAACCCTTGCTGTCAGTCCACAGAAAGTCAGTCCAGTTCATCTCCAACTATTTTCACTGGAACAGATTTTTTAAATTGGAAATCCGAAATGGAATTTTATTTAAAATCTGTTGATATTAAATGTTGGGATGTTGTTATCAATGGGTTTGACATGGTAGATAAAGCTTCTAATTCTCGTGC
The DNA here is from genome assembly GCA_030737875.1 of Allium sativum. NCBI lineage: Eukaryota > Viridiplantae > Streptophyta > Magnoliopsida > Asparagales > Amaryllidaceae > Allium > Allium sativum. The sequence goes on from CM060919.1 coordinate 192,731,243, forward strand.
TACACATATTCTATATTCTCACCTTGATGATAATCAATACAGTCTGATTTCTCATTGTTTAACTGCGCAGGAAATTTGGACAGCTCTAACTACAAGATATGGAAACGACAGCAACTTCTCAAAACCCTCAACTGTCAACTCAGATTCAGATCTTTGTTCAACAGATGAATCAGCTGATAAAGACTCAACAGATGATGAGATAAGAATTTTTTCATATGAAGATCTGGTTTATTTTTGTGTTGATTTAACCAAATCTGTTGACAAACTCCAATCGAAAAATAAATCTCTGAAATCTATAAATTCTGAGTTGACCAACAAGATAAATTGTTTGGAATTGAAATTGTCAAATGTCGTGAAATTTGAAAATTCTAATTGTGAAAATTGTTTGAAATTAAAAACTGATCTCGTTCATTTCAATAATAATATTCGAAGGCTTGAAGAAGAAATTTTAATTTTAAAAGATAACGAGATTGAGCTGAAAGATGCAAACAATTGTTTACAAAAGGAATTTATAAATTTCAAGGCTATCAAAAATTCCAAACATGAAATCGCTGAAAATAATAGTCTGTTGAAAACGAATTCGATTTTGAATAAGCTTGAAAAAGAGATTGAAAATCTTAAATCCTCTGAGAAACATCAACTTGAGAAACAAGTTCAGTTTGAATCTGAAATTTTAAAATCCAAGACCAAAATCAAACAGCTTGAAATTGAAAATTTGTTTTTAAAACAAAATGACACTGAGAGGAGAAAGATCAGCATTAATCGTTGCTCAAATCTAATGAAAGAAAATTCTGATCTTAAAAATAAAATTCAACGGCTTGAATCAACTCTGAATAAATTTTCAAATGGAGAAAAATCGTTGAATATGTTGTTGAGAAATCAATTTTCGTCTGGAAATAAGAATGGACTTGGATTTGGGAAAATGAATGATTTTGAAAAACAGAATACAAACGGTTTTAAAAATTCTTCAATCAACTTAGGAATGAATCGTTTTGAAAATCTAAACTCTGAAAATTACAAAGGATTTTTGAAACAAAATCGAAGTGGAAATTCGCTTGATAATAAACCATTTAAACAATCTTGGATTCCAGAAAGAAATAAAACGAACTTTGTTAAATTCAAGCAGATTTGGGTCCCTAAAGACACTTTTGTAAATTCTGATGGTTTGTTATACAACCAAGTTTGGGTACCAAAACATATGAATACAACTGTGAGTGGTTTTACTAATTTTGTTAGACCACTCGATCCTTTAAACTGTTAGGTATTGATGGTGGCTGAGGAACTGCTGAGCTGAAGGGAAATTTGAAATCAAGCTGGTCTATAATTCTGCATCATTTACAGTTCCTTTAGCCTAGATCTGATGAGTTAGAGATCCACAACGTCTTCTGTGAATCAGGTATGATCTCTAACCTCATCCTTGTAAATATTTTTTTTGTTTATTTCTACTTCTTCTACCCCTTTCTATTTTATTTTCTTCTATTTGTTTTTATTCAATTTGTCACTGCCATATCTCTTTGTTTATTCTGAGCTTCTTAAACTTCCAATTGCAGTTCTCATGATTTTCTGGAAATTCATTTTATTTGAATAAAACTCTCTTGTTTATAATCATTTCCAGATTCTGAATTTAATTTTGTAATTATCTGCAATTGTTTAGAAGTTTATTTTATTCTTGAATTCATAACAGTGCTGAAGCATTCATGTCATATCTTGAACACTGTTAATTTGAATTCTAAACTTTTTTTTGAAGATTTGAATATTTAATGAAATTTCACACACCTTTGCTGTTCTGAGTTTATTCTAATTCATTTTAGAAAAGCGAAAATATTATACTCATTACAGCACTCTACTATTTACCAGTTGTGATAATTTCATTGATTTTCGGATTGGCTTGAATCAGTGATACATCCTGAATTCCATCTTTATTCATGATCATTATGGTTAGAATATGTCTGTTTGAAATCACATGAAATTCTTAATATTTTTGAATATAACACACCTCTTATATGTGAAATTATCAATCTTGTGTGAATATTTCATTATATCTCAAACTTGTTATTGATTCAAGTGATTTCAAACAAATTAACTTAATTTTATTTGATCATGAATATATCTTATACTTGATGTAAATGATCTAAAGTTTTCTTTGGGCTTGGTTGAGACATTTTTGAAAAATCCTTTGAAAATATGGTCATATATATCACTGTTATTTCATGTTTATTTGATTTGAATATATGTTTGTTTAAAATCATTTGAAGCTATTGATTTATTGAATCTCACACATATCTTGAATCTGAAATATAATCTGGTGTGATTGATTCATTAAATCTAGAGCTTTTCATATTCCTCAAATGATTTCCAAATAAACTGTATTTTTAATCTTGGACCATGAATCATTTTTACATGACCATCATCCTCTGACAAGTCTGATGTGCTATTGTTTTCTATGCTGCTCTGATACTGTTTTTGAAAAATGTTTGTTTTGGAATCATGCTGCTTTGATTATAAGAAATTGATTTGTAAATATTTTTTTTAGGACTGCTTGATTTGGTATCAAAGGTTTATCGTGCTTTGATAAATGAAATTTGTGTGCTTGAGTTGCTTGCTTTGTAATTAAGTCTTTTCTGTTGACTGAGGTACCATTGTTAGCCACCGGGGTGTGATTAAAATCCTCGAGAGCGAGATAACAAGTGGTATCAGAAGTGCTTACATTTGTTTCACCCATCTGTTCTGAGATTCAAATTTTCACCTTGTATAGATCCACACATTTTTTTGCCTAATACAAATAAATGTGCTAAATTTGTCTGGTTGAATTTGTGTTTATTTTTGCTTGGTCTGAGATGTCCATGATAGTCCATCAGGGTGTAATTAAATTCCTCGATAAGGGAGACTACAATTGGTATCAGCTTTTTCATCTATCTGTTCTGAATTTTCACTTTGTAGAGACACCATGTGGTATCAGTTTAGAAGTGCTGCTTATTTTTTTGCTGTATATATTTTTTCCCTCTTGTCGTGTATAGATCAGCATATTCCTCTTGTAATTGTTTTTCAATTTTAAAATTATTTATTGATTATTCATTCAGAAATTGAAATCAATATCCAAATCAAACAGTATTTATAATTCATCAAAATTATTATCAGATTTTGAAATTGTGATGAATTGTGACTGCAGTATATTTCACAACAAGAGGAGATTTTATTTAGATTTTCATGATGGTTGAATATTTATTATAATATCTTTGAACTGGCAATTATTTCACGACCATCCTTTATCTATCATCATTCTGCCATCCATGATAATTTTATATTAATGTGGAGAGTTTAATATTTTTTAAAATCATCTTGAATAAACAATGAAAATATTTGTGATAGAAATTGGACTTCGTAAATTTTCAGAATTAGTGACAATTGAAATTTTTTCAATGATCCCGGTACAGTTAGTCATATTTCATAATATTATTAATTTAGAAATTTATTTCACGGTCCACTTCTGTACTTACCACATTTCTGTTATTCATATTGGTTGTATATACCGAGGAGTTTTTCTACTTAAAGCTGAAAATGTTAAAATATATGATTAATATATAAGTGTGTCTCTAACCTCGTTTAAAAATCCAAGCTCTGGTTATGCATGGTTATGAAACAACTTATAATTTAAGCTGCGACTGACCTCATTTAAAAATCCAAGCTCTGGTTATGCGTGGTCAGGGTGCTCTTAAATCAAAAGAAAAAGAAAAGAAAATAATTTGCAATAAATATTTTTTTTGAAATTCTCCTTGGTGTATAAAAACCAGCCTATCAATCCACTTTCTAATCTGTGAAATGTGTTGAAATTTTATGGCGTATTATGATTTGTTGATTGATAGGTATTGGGGTTTGAGATTATTCGTTTTTGTCACTTAAATTGAATTATTAATTATAGTCCAAATCCATCACTATCTTTGAGCTTCATTTTTTTTAGAAAATTCTTTTGGAAATAATTGGGAAATATTTTTTGAAACTCTCTCCATTTTATATAAAATTCATCGTAAATCCGTCATTCTCTACAATGTGAAATATGCCACTAGTTCTCAGTTTATTATGATTTTTGTTTGACTGATTGTGATTTTTGATGACCGCTCTTCCTCTTAAGATGAAATTATATTTTTAGTCGTTTTTCATCTGTATTTTAAAACTCTGTATCCTTTTGATGATAACAAAAGGGGGAGAATGGATTAGATTTTGATTTATGAGTGAATATTTTATAAATGTTTTTAATATTTTTAATTTTTATTATTCACTTCACTCGTGCACAGTTATAGGGGGAGTTGTCAGTTGTAGGGGGAGCTAATAAATAGGGGGAGTTTAATATTCACTGTCAAACACATTTACTGTGCTCAAAATCTTTATTTGTTTGTCATCATCAAAAGGGGGAGATTGTTGTATATGACGGTGTTATATACACAATTATATGATTTTTGTTTGATGATAACAACCAAATAAATATTATTATTGATTTATTGATGTGTTTGAAATCGATGTGTTTGAAATCGTACTGTTATTCTACACCACATACAGGAATATTATATTTATATTTAAATAGAATACAACTGTATAGATATTCATATTTTCTTACAGTATTTTATTTAAATTAAATATTATACTTCAAACACTCGAACAGTACAATTATTTACAACTCCACTATTTAATCACTTCACAGATTTTGTACTTGTAAATACACAGTATACGATAAACAAATTTTGTTTGACAACAATAAAATAATATTTTATTTCAAACAATTTGTTTATCACAAATAAACAGTACAAAGCTCTTCACTACATCACTGATCATTTACATACAACTCAATATACACACTTTTTATTGACATTGTTGCTTATACAATGATACATGCTGTCTTTCTTTTTTTTGTCTTCTTTCTCCAGCCTCCTAGTCAGTCAGCACTATTAGTCCAGTCTTCACTGCTCACAGTCAGTCCAGTCATCTTCATGCTTACCTGTCATATATGGAAACACACACACAGTATCTTGCACAGAAATAATTTCTAAATTCATGCAAATATAAATTTTATTTTAAATTTTTTTTTATTTGCCTCAGTTTTCTGGTGTGTTTCTCATCATTTTTCATGACTTGATCTGATCATCAATTTGTGTCTAGACAGCTTGTGATATTCACAGTGATACACTGTAAATACCACAAGGCAGACAACATATATATATATCAATGCAGGGACAGGAAATCACTTCTGATGGCTGCATATACACTCGTGTATAAATATACACGTGTGCACTGCCTCGCCAATCAAAATGTAGTAGCGAGCAACTGAGGAGCAGCCACGTGGACCAACTCGACCCAGTATAACTCAAGCTATACATATATGTACACATGCAATGTCGAGCTCAAAAGCAAACATTCAAGTGAAAGTCAAACAAGTACTCAAACAGTGCAAGTCAGTGTTTCAAACACAAGACAGCAAAGTGTCGAGCCATGCATCAAAATGAACAAGAATGGGAAAACATAGTCGAGACAAGATTCAAAGCAAAGTTGGTCAAGGCAACCCAAATACATGGTAAGACAGTCTCAACAAGTTAAGCAGCAAAACAAGAAAGATCAATAATGGCCAAAACATAGTTCAACTCAAAACTGCACAATGTTTGGTGCAACATTTTTCATCTTAAGTGATACACACAGCCAGTTTTTACATGGCATTTTGGATGGATACAAGTGTGCACAAGTAGATCAGTGGGAAAGCATGATCAAGGAAAATTTCATGGTGTTCATAACAAATATGAATGTGGCCTGCATGTAGATGCAGCAAGTAACAAGCAGTTCAACTAAATGCAGCATGACAAATGATCAACATAGATGGACAGTGGAGCTCAAAAATTCAAAGCAACAGTTTAAGTTTCAGGGTCAAGAAGATGCATAGTAGGAGGATACAAAATTTAAATGGTCAAATCAATGCATATACAAGCAGCACAACTTAAAGCAACATTTAAAGCCAAGAAATCAAATTTCGTTCGAGCAAAGCAAAAATGGAAAGGCAACAACTCAGTAAACATGGCAAACCATTTTGGATTTGCACAAATCAGGGTTTAAATGTATTTGGCAAGAAAGGCATTTGAAAATTGGACAATGAACAGAAATGGGCAAATATCAAATCCAAGTGGTATGACAAGCATATTTGGCAACTATTTTTTTAACCAAACAAATCAGTGAGCCACGAATTTGGCAAGTGTTAATTTGCAAACATTTTTTAGCAAGAGAAAATCAACATCATGCAGAAAACCATTTCTGCTAAATCTGTTTTGGTAAGAAATTTAGTGCTTTTATTTTTGGCATTGATTTACATTCCTGAAAGTAAATACCAAGTCTCAGCAATCAAGTTTTTAAGGCAAGATTCATTTCAGAGAAACATATATGGCGTGATTTTAACACTGCAATCTCGGCAACTATATTATGACATACAAGCAGTTTTATTGGTCACTGATTTCAAGCAACAGTTCAAGATTTAGTCGAGAAAAAGGGGAAATTTGATTTCAGTTATTTTAGCAACTATTCAAGAACTTATTTCCAGCATTCATCATGCAAGAAAAAAATCTGTAATGTTAATTCAGGAAACAATCTTTTTCATTCAATATTTTCCTGAAGTTTTCTCAATCACACAAGGCATTTTCAAATCAAGGAAACACATTTATTTGTTTCTGTAAAAAGAAATTCGAGCATGACAAATATGTTTTTGGCAAGTAAATTATCTTCTGGAAATCAAGCATCATGTATCAAGGGCTAACAAATCTTCGGGAATCATTTCAACATATATGGGAACAGGTTCACACATGTGCAAAACTTAATCAAGGCCGATTCAATCCAGGCACCAAAGGGAAGAAATCACGCAACAATTCAAGTCTCATTCTTCCATTCAAAGTCGAGCAAATTCAGGCAACAAATAAAAAGGGGAACCCAATTAATCAGTCAAGTCAATATAATGAAATCAGAGTTTTTAGGGTTTTAAATTACCCTACAAATTAACACCAAATTCATCATCGGCGGTCAAGGGAAAAAAAAAACTAACAAAACATACAGATCGAAGAACTACAATCAACTCGAGAGCAAAAAAATTTCAAATCAGAGAAAACTCACATTTTTTCAATCGTTTTCGACCGAACAAATTCCAGATCGAAGTAGCAGAAAGCAACAGAGAAGTCGAGCATCAGAGAACTTCATTTCATCAAGAGATCGATTCGATTTGGGGTGTATTGAAGAAACCCTAGCCAAATTTCCAGCCGCCATTATTGTTTCCCAGAGCTAAAGCAAGGATCGGGCAAATAAATTACAAAAGGGGCCGGTCATTTTGTTTTTGGGCTTAGCCTATTTTAAGAACTAGGGTTTCTTATTGTTTTATTTTTATTTTTATTTGTATTTTTGTTTTTTTTGTATTCCTGTTGTAAATCATCTGAACAGTTCTAGAATCTGTAAAATTCTAGGGAGATCCAGTTAGGGGTTTAACTGGCAGTTCACTAGTGTCTGTAAAACTAGGGAAAATCTGATCTAGGGGTTTAGATCAGTCTATGGTTTTGAGCGTAGGGTTAGAATAGGAGCAGGGTTTGCGAGTGTACATGGTCTTGTATGCGGGATCTGTTCTATCACCTAGTAGAAACCTTAGAAATGCAGCAGTAGGCAAGGTTTTTGCCGAAGCTGGGTATATCTGTGTGTGATTTATTTTCTGCATTTCTGTTTCTGCTATAGTCTGTGATCTGTTTATTTTTATTTATCTCGTTTGATTTTTAATTCAGTTAAAAACTGTCAAAAACCCTATTCACCCCCCTCTAGGGTTATTCTAGATCCAACACATATAACATTGCAGGCATGATTGTTGTCCTATAGAACTTTCCTTTAAGCTTTTGAGGAATCTTTCGATCATAGAGAATGCCAGATGCTAGTCGCCATTTCACCCATCCTGCTTGAATTCTAAAACTAACATCCTTATCAATCTCTCCATCAAACTGCAACATAGATCCTAAGTATCGAAATGATTCCTTCTTAGGTACTACTCTACCGGCCAGGGTAACATCTCCGTCATCTGACCTGACACTACTAAACTCACACTTCATATACTCTGTTTTAGTTCTGCTAAGCCTGAAACCCTTTGATTCCAAGGTCTCCCTCCACAACTCCAGTTGTCGATTAACCCCTATTCTACTTTCATCAATCAACACAACATCATCGACAAAGAGCATACACCAGGGAATCTCCCTTTGTATATCTTTTGTGATTTCATCCATCACTAATGCAAAAATATAGGGGCTCAAAGCCGAACCTTGATGTAACCCTATGTTAATTGGAAAGTCTCTGGTCTCACCATCGCATGCCCTAACACTAGTCACAACCCCCTCGTACATATCCTTAATAAGGGTAATATATTTTGATGGCACTCTCTTCCTTTCTAGCGCCCACCACATAACCCTCCTCGGCACTCTGTCATAAGCTTTCTCCAGGTCAATAAAAACCATGTGGAGATCTTTCTTCTGCTCCCTGTATCTCTCCATAAGTTGCCTATCCAAGAAAATCGCCTCAGTGGTTGACCTTCCAAGCATAAAACCAAATTGATTCCTAGAGACACTTGTCAACCTCCTCAAACGCTGCTCGCAAACTCTCTCCCAAAGCTTCATTGTATGACTCATAAGCTTAATTCCTCTATAGTTTGTGCAACTTTGAATATCTCATTTATTCTTGAAGATTGGAACTAAAATGCTTCTCCTCCACTCATCTGGCATTTTGTTTGATTTGAAAATATTATTGAACAACTTAGTTAGCCATCTTATCCCTGCATCTCCAAAGCATCTCCACACCTCAATATGAATGTCATCAGGTCCTACCGACTTGCCTGATTTCATACGTTTCAACGCCCCCTTTACCTCAGTTTCTTGAAATCTCCGCACAAAATGTCTATTGGTGTTGTCGGCTAAGTCTTCCAACTCAATCGAAGAGCTATCACTTTCTTCGTTGAAAAGCTTATCAAAGTATTCTCTTCACCTATTCTTTATCTCATCGTCCTTCACCAAAAGTTTATCATTCTCATCCTTAATGCATTTAACCTGATTGAAGTCACTTGTCCTCCTCTCGTGTAGCCTAGCTATTTTGTAAACGTCTTTTTCACCCTCCTTTGTACTTAGCCTTTGATACAAATCTTTGTACGCTCGTCCCCTTGCTTCACTCAATGCTCTCTTTGCAGTCTTCTTTGCCACTTTGTACCTGTGCATGTTCTCTTCACTTCTATGACGGTACATGCATTTGTAGCATTCCTTCTTCTCTTTGATAGCCTTTTGCACCTCGTCATTCCACCACCACGAATCTTTGGGTTCTCGCTTGCTTCCTCTTGTTATCCCAAATACCTCAGTGGCGACTCTCTGAATGCAAGTTGCCATCGCATTCCACATGACATTTGCTTCTCCTTCCACATTCCAAGCCCCTTCTCCCATCACTCTATCTTTAAACACCCGTGAAGCTTCTCCTTTGAGTTTCCACCATTTCGTCCTGCTAAACTTCGCTCTCTTCACCATCTGAAGACGAAATACGCACACCAAGAGCTGGTGTTGTGAGACAACACATTCTCCAGGTATGACCTTGCAATCAACACAATCTCGTTTACTATCTCTCCTAGTTAGGACAAAGTCAATCTGGCTAGCATGTTGGCCACTACTGAAGATGATCAGATGTGATTGCCTCTTTCTAAAGAAGGTATTAGCAATCATGAGATCAAAAGAGAGAGCGAAATTCAAAATATCTTCACCCTCTTGGTTCCTACTGCCAAATCCAAAACCACCATGCACTCGTTCAAAACCCCCGCTAGATGAGCCAACATGGCCTTTGAAGTCTCCTCCTATAAAATGTTTCTCGCTACTATGCACATTCATAACCATGACATCCAAGTCTTCCCAGAACTTCTTTTTGGCTTCTTCACTTAGACCTTACCTGTGGGGCATATGCGCTAATGACATTCAAAACTGCTTCGCCAACTACTAGCTTAACTAAGATGATCCTATCCCCTCATCTTCTGACGTCAACCACATTGTTCTGAAGGTTCTTGTCAATCAATATGCCTACCTCGTTCTTGTTACGTACTTCTCCTGTGCACCACAATTTGAAGCCAGTGTTCTCCACCTCCTTCGCCTTCTGACCCACCCATTTAGTCTCTTGAACGCACAAGATGTTAACCCGTCTCCTAATCATAGTATCCACTATCTCTCTTAATTTTCCTGTTAAGGACCCTACATTCCAACTACCTAACCGAACCCTACTATCGTCGACTAGCTTCCTTGCCCCTCGCATCCGCCGAGAAAAAATGCGAGGACCCTTGCTCACTTATCACTATACCGGGGCGTCGGTGTAGCGCGCCACTAAGAGAATTAATGAAAAATAGTATAGTGGAATTATCACATAAATAGCAGAAGGTACATGTAAAAAAAAAAAAAGATGAACAACTTGACATCTGAAGGAACTGAAAAGCAATTCTCCTTGTTTGACTTCAGTGATCACCGAATTAATGTGTTAGAGGCATAGCTTACATCGACGAACCTCAAACCTACGAAGGTATCAGGTTATTAAATGTTAACGATCCAAATGAAAATTGCTTCTTCTTAGAAGACGTTGGCTGAAAACATCAATCGAGAGTTGATGAAGAAAAAAAATGACACTGATCGAGCCAATGTTTGAAATGAGGGGATGCGAAAGCAGGAATTTTGAAATGGACACGCCGACAATAGACGAAGTCACTTCAACTCAATTCTTGACTTCGAAGATTTGAAGTCAACATGGCGGCAAGAGTTCTGAAATCGACATGATGGCTGGAGCTATGACGTAAACATGTCGATGCAAATGTGGGACCGGTGGAAGCGATTAGACGACATCTAGATTAGGCCCATCTCAAATTTTGATTGTGCGTGCTCCCGGTGTTAGAAAATTGATGGAAATGAGGAGACGATGCTTTCATTAAGTGGTGTAAAAGGACAGTGAAAATAGATGAGGAAGTTTATGAAAAATAAAAATAAAGGATTTATGAGAAGGATATATAATAGAAAACCGAAATATGCTTGACTTTATATGTTTACTCAAGGTTTTGCTTATATAAACATCACAGTGGAGACGCATCTCCCGCGGGAGTCGACGGTGATGAGCTGGACATTAATTATGACGAAGTGGGACGAAATGTTGGTGGCGTATCTGGAGAATAAAACGCGGTTTGCAAGTAAAATGACGGACGAGGGAAAGTGAAATTTACTCCGACAACACAATCCATTTCCTTCCTTTTTGGTATCGCATCCTTTTCCCAAAACCCTACTTTCCTGTTTCATATAGGGATGGCAAAAAAATCCGTACCCGCGGTTATCCGCGGGTAAAATCCGTCATGGATGTGAAACGGATAGTTAAATGGGTATCCGTGGGTAAAATAAATGGGTATTTTTAATATTTGTTAATTAATGGGGCGGGTACGGATAGTAAGATATCCATGTCCGTGGGTACCCGTGCCCGTATTGAATGTGTTTTATTATCAATAGTCAATTCAAAAAACACATTATTGTTGGCTGTTCGGTATTTGTGTGCATGCTTTTACTCAACAATTTATAAAATGCTGTTGATATTTTGATGGATACTTCTGTTGTTGACTCTTCTTTTCTGGATGTTGGTTTAAATATGTATTGGTATTTTGAAGGTAGCATTTGAACATTGGTCTAATTTGTTTTTTTACCAAATGTACTTTTGAATAATTTCAATAAACGACTAAAAAACAATTTGAATAAATATAATGGATACCCACGAATACCCACCATTATCCGCAACCCGTTTAAAACCCGTTTAACGGGTACCCGCGTGGGTATGGGGCGGGCACGGGGCAAAAAATCACCCAACGGGGCGGGTGATGGGGTCGTACTACCCGCGCCCACCCCGCCCCATTGCCATCCCTAGTTTCATACCCCAAACTAATCAAATCCACTCCAAATCTTCAGCCATGAGCAATGAATAGTAAGTAGATTCTCATTCTCTGTTCGTTTTATCTCTCTTTACTTTTTCAACCCATTTCATCAATGTGCTGGTTTGCAGCGATTACCTCTTCAAGGTCCTCTTGATCGGAGACTCTTCTGTTGGAAAGTCTTGTTTGCTCCTTAGATTTGCTGTGAGTTTTTTCATTTTTTGCTTGCATCCTCCCTCCCTCTCTCTCTCTCATGTTTTCATGTGTCTTGCAGGATGATTCGTATGCTGATAGCTACATTAGTACTATTGGAGTCGATTTCGTATGTTACTGTTTTTTGTTTTAAATGTATTTTAATTATTTTGTTACTTTAAGACCGACATATTTTGAGTTTTGCTTATTTATTTATTCTTTTGTAGAAAATTAGAACACTGGAGCTTGACGAGAAGGCAGTTAAGCTACAAATCGTAAGTGGTTCCCCTTTTTTTCATTTGTTAAACATTAGAATTGCATTTTTTTAGGGTAGTTTGGTAAGATTGTTGCCGCTTTGGTTGAAATTTCATTGTTTATTATCAATGTTTGCAAGTCAATTATTTAAAATCGCATATTGTAAGTAGTATCGATATTGTATTGAAAGGTTATAACCCATATTTGTTACGAGTATCTTAGTTGAATTTAATTGTTTAGCTGCATTTTTAAGCTTTCCATTTATGATACCCAGGGTTTGGTTCCATTTATAAATTGGGTGTCCCATGCGCGGAAAGAACTCAATCATACAATATTGAGTTATTCGCTTACAGCAATTTTGTTTAATGAAAATTTTATGATGATATTTTATGGGTGGGACATCCGTTTGGAAATATATGAACCCAACTGTGTATCGCAAACCCCACTTTGCTAGAATAAAATGCTATGTTTAATTAATCATACTTCATATGTCTTAATTGTCATTAGATCTGAGTTGTCCTTGATCCCTAATCGTAGTGGTATTTGGCTCTTCTTCTCTCAATATGGCCTATTGTTTGGATTATAAAACAAGGTTTTGTGTATGAAAGCTTCTGAACTAAAACCTCTTGAATGCATTCCATTTTACTATCCATTAGCGGTGGGCATAAATCACACCGATAAGCGAAATTCTGCCGCACCGAACCAATAAAACGGCATAGAAAATTGTTCCATATTATCCAACAACAACAGATAATAAAATCCAAACCGACCGATTAAATACGGTTGCGTTTTAGTTTGAATGTTTGAGCCACTGGATTAAACTAATTCAGACCACCTTTTGAAATTTAACAGTTCTAACAAAAGGTTGGTATTCACACCGACATACATTTTTTGGACATTGTTAAATGTTTACAAATTATGTGACATATGTGTATTTTACCATTGTTTAGTATAACATGACTATTGTCTGTTATATTGTATTTAGATCATGTAACATGACTAGTATTTATTGATGATCAGTAACACATCTCATTACGAATGCTTGGTTCCACATACCATCAAACTTGGCTGTTATTTTCTAAGTTATAGCAATTGCTTACCGATAGACTTCTAATGTGAAGATAAAGTTTCATTAATTTATTAAAAATCTATAGAATTTTTAATCATCATACCAAGCAACTGTACTTTCCATTTTCAATTCTATATTATGAAGCACTTGCATTCTTAGCTTTAGTACTTGTCTATGGACTAAGTCATTGCATGTGTTGGCCTATTTAGTAGGATGTAACACTACGTAGGCTTGCAAATAATTTTGTACAATACAATTTTGTATAGTCTAACCTTGACATACTTTTAAAACATGAAATGGTGTTAACCTATTGTAATTGGGGGTGTTCTTTCGTTCTTTTAGTGGGATACTGCAGGGCAGGAACGATTCAGAACCATAACTAGCAGTTATTACCGAGGAGCACATGGAATCATTGTGAGAGCCATTCAATTTTATAATTTTGTTATAGACAGAAAGTCATGCTGAATCTTCCCTGTCTATTGCACAATGATACCAAATCTCAAATTCTGATATCTCCAGATCGTGTATGATGTTACTGAAATGGAGAGCTTTAACAATGTCAAGCAATGGCTAAGTGAAATCGATAGATATGCAAATGACAGTGTTTGCAAACTTCTTGTTGGTAATAAATGCGATTTAGTTGAAGAAAAGGTGGTGGATACTGAAAAAGCAAAGGTAATGCATTAAATCTCAACTTCATCCTCACTTTTTCAAATCAAAATCAAGAATGTATGATTCCAAAGATTAGCAATAAACTTAGATAACCAAAGCCTTTGATCGTGTCACAGTAGCATGTGCCCTGCTTTTCTTCATGTTTGTTGTTTCCTGTTGATGGTAGCTTCTGGTCATAGTTGACTTTTCATTTGTCGAAAGACAATGCACTTCTTAAACACACATGCATAATAAGCATCGAGGCGTTTGAAACTCTACCCTGTCTTTTCATCTCAATTTGCTAATGAGGATGCTGTGTTCATCAATGGTCATGATTCTTTAGAAGTTCAACAGCACATATAATTCATGGTTAGTGGAACATCTAACTCTTGCTCATGAAGAAAATGGAAGTAAAACTCATGCACACACGATATAGTAACTGAATAACAAGTAGGCATACATTCAGACGATCCATTGTTAACCATATTGCAATTATGTATATATCTTGATGCATATTTAGCATCAGCAGTCAGTATCACATGGTTTAAGCATTCAAATACATAAAATGTCACCATCACCATTTGTGTTATCAAATTGTGTCCAAATAGCCGGCTCCTATAACAGTTAGCATCTGTTTTGTTAATAAGAATGGTAGTACATAATTATTGCAATTTGATAGATAATTGACTTATAGACCCTAGAAAATGCATGATGGTCTAGAATGGATAAGTTTGATAATCAAGAGATCATCAATTATATTGGATGAATTTTTGTTGGCAGTAAGTTCGTTACTGTACAGGATCTTGATTTTCCCTTAAATAGAGAGTGCGGTCACGTAATTTGAAAATAATTGTTGATAACCAGTCTCAAGAGATAATGTATCTAAACCAAGCTGTATGAATAACAATCTTTCGCGAAGTTATTAGATAGATAATTTCAGATGTGTATGAATTGTTACAATGCCATGCACTGATAGACGGCAGGTAAGCACACTTAAGCATGAGAGAGAGTCAAAGGCTACGACATCCTATATAGATCTCCAATTAACCCACACAAACTTTGTAGTGTGATAATATGACGATGTCACCGGTTAATAACATCGTACAGTACTATACAACGTTATCCACATAACCCTGTGCAACTCTCCATCCTTGGACCAAAATAGGCTGTGGATATATCAATATGCTTGGTGTACCTTTTTCTGTAGAAAATATAAATTATATGGAGAGACTTAATCTACACAAGCTACCAAGGTTGTAAATCTTTGATTTTAGTTATGTTCGTCTTGGAAATTTTAGAGAGAAGATCTGTTAGCGGGGGAGACATAGGGCGAGATGAGTGCATCTCACCATCCATCTGGGATCATACAAATTTTCTGGAAATATCTCGGGCTATATGTTACCTCAAATTGATTTACATGCATAATAATATCTATAATTACCTAAAAAATAATTATTTTTACTTAGTTTGCTATTTAGTTATTTTTACTCTAAATCATTCAATTTCACTTCTAATTAATCTAAATTATTTTATGATTCAAAATCAAATTATAATTATAAAATTGAATATTTTTATGAATTGAACTTCTCTTGCCAAATTCAACACAATTACTTATAGTAAAATTTACTTAACTCTTTAACAAATCAAACCAACATGAAATCACAATCAAATCTGTACCAAATTGAATCTAGTCATCTTCTGATTTCAAAATCTGTTAGACAAAAATAGTATTTATCATATTAAAGTATGATAGGAAAATAACATCTAGCCGTGGATAAAAGAGAGATAATGACATCAAGCAAAATCCGAACTATAGTAGACATCAACAAAAGAAAAGCTTTAATCAAATAGAGACTACCTGGTATAATCAACAATATTGATTTTGGAAAGTGGATAAGTTCATCTTAAGCTCTTCTTCATACGTCATAAATGATGATAGTCTGAAAATTCCAATGGGTTTTGAGAGGTTTTCAGTGCTATGGATTTAAGGTTTAATTACTGGCGACTAAATAGAGCTTAAATGTTCTATCATAACAATCATAAGAGTAGGCTGGACGAAGGATGCATCAAATCGGTATCTGGCCTGTTTTCATTCTTGTATTTATCATATTACCTTCATATTATGTAATCAATCGGATTATCCTTACATGTTTTACAAATTATCAATTGTTGCATTGATACATATCAAACTGCAGGCATTTGCGGATGAGCTTGGCATCCCTTTCATTGAGACAAGTGCAAAAGACTCCATTAATGTGGAAGAAGCTTTTGTTACCATGTCCGCAGAAATCAAGAAAAGGTTATTTAGTGCAACTTAGTTTTTTTTTAATTATTTTTTCAGTGTTTACTAGTATAGTTCAGTAGCATGCATGGTACTTCTGGCAATAGCCACATATTACATTTCGCTCCGCTCAATATGTACGTGTATGAAAAATGATCTAGATCCACACAAATTAACACCCCCCCCCCCCCCTCTCTCTCTCTCTCTCTTCCATCCACCGACCGTCCCACCCATGGGGATCTTCCCCTCTAACTGCATTGTGAATTAGCGGTTGAATAATATTTTCGATGGTAAACGTTAACCTTGGTACTTATTTCCATGTATGGATGTACATACCTGCATAGGGATGCACAGATATGGACATACACACAGGCAAACACATGGTGAGAAACACTTATAGTTTAACATAAACATGCAGGATGGGAAGCCAACCCAGTGCGGACAAGGGTTCTACTAACACTGTTAAGATGAAGGGTCAGCCTATACATCAGCAAAAAAGCAGCTGTTGTAGCTAGTTTCATTACTGCTCCTATATTTTGTATGTAAACTTTCAGACATCACCGCCATACCGTAAACGCATGTAATTTGTTTATTTGCGACATCATGTATCCGAGATTCAGGATGAATTTTCTTGACCCATTACTAAAAACATATTGGAACTTTTACACGTATTTCTAGTTCTTTTCAGTTGCCTCTCTCTGTATTAACATGTGAGTGCGTGAGCCATATATGTGCTGATGTGCGGAATATAGGGGTCATGTGGTTCAACTTCTATATGGTTTGCAAGTCTTGTCAACTTCTCCTTTCTTTCCTAGAACGTGCTAGGGCTCTCCATATGATGCTTAGATGACTATGCTTTAGCGTGTCCATTTCCCTTGAACTCCTACCTCCTTAGCTTGCCACATAAGTCATTTTCATTTGTTAAAACGCTAAACTCTTGCCCTAAAGCTAGAATATAAAAGGACAGAGCTAAGAATGTCAAGAATTATAGATGATAAGAGCTTGGTTTATGTGTTTTCCATTTTTAACATTCATAACAAAGTATTGGTATTAGGGGAAAATGTTTTCAATTGTATAGAGAGGCGATAGAGGATGTTATTTGTTTTTTGTTCTATTGTTATTTCTTGTGTATGTTTCTTGGATAAAAATATGAAACTAAAAATGACAAATAAAAAAAAGTTCTCTTTGAGAAAACTCATCCACCTTGACATTAAGTAGAAAGTATAGTGCCATCTCTATCTTCTTACAACTTCCAATTGTCTTTCTCTTGGGCGCACTCTTCTTCATAGCTCTTAAAGAATTCCTGAGAATAAACCCTTATGGGAAATACGTCTCCTATTCTAAACAGGATCAAACAACCCTTGCATGCCTCTTCATTCTCTGAATCCCCACGGTCATTTTTTGAAATATTTCCTAAGATCCTCGTTATTTAGACTATCATCTACATATTGAATTGCCTCTTCTTTTTCTTACCGGTTTCCTTTTCTTATATACAATTAGTGTAATTTGTAATATAAATGTAAACAAAACGTTTCCAACCATGGAAACACACCGTGTGGGTAGAACTACATTAAATGTTGTGATTTTTAAAATTTCATATGCCAACTAATACTTACGAACATGCAATGCACAAGTACATAAAAAAACCATCTTGTTTTTATTTTATTTAAAAAGAATCCATTCTATTACATAGCAGGTGATCGGTGACAACATAATATTGGTGTCTTTGGGGTTCGAACCCAAGACCTTAGAACCTTAATATAGAGCAATCATTTAACACACATATTTTTGTAGTTTCAAAAGCTTCAAACATAAATGTTTATAAAATATTAGATAGTTTGTTATGTCAGATTGTGCTATTATATATGTTTTATGTTACGCTCGCTCTACCATATGGTCCTTCTTGCTCTTCTAAACCATTGCCACTTATCAAACTATCTCCCTCAATTGCCTAAGTGTCTACGTACTCAGAGAGACCTTTAAACCACCTTTCTATTATTCTTGGATCTTTCTTACTCATTTTAAATGATTCACTATTTGTAACACGTGTAATCGATGTACACTCCAATTACATAAGTATCACATATATGGTTGGTTGGGTGATATTTAAAATACCACCAAAGTGCGTGTCTACGATCGTGCATATGCAGATCAATACATCCACACACACGTGCGTATATACGCTTATATACATAATAGACTAAATGCATACCATATTAAAGAGACATAAGGTTCAATGCAATAGTATATTGCGCAAATGATACATTAAATATCACTTTAGCATGAATACAATTCAACATGTCTACATAGAAATACTAGATAGAGATAATCGTAGTAGTGATGGTGATAAATTTATAACTGGCCTTTTAGTAGCATAATCACGTTCTCTAAGTCGACATATTCAAGGAGTAGATAACAAAAGAAATAACGAAAAGGGTCAATAGGAAAAAAAAAACAATTAGTTTTCATGATTACCAATATGCTATTATATCACATCTACATAGCACGTTTATATTATAGTATTACGTAATAAGTCTAATAATCATTGAATCGACCAGTTGTAGCTTAGCTATTACAAACTACGCTAGTGGGCATTGAATATTTTGGTGAATCCAACTCGCAAAGTATGCTCATCATTGTAATAGCGGATACCGTGAATTTTCATAACATCATTCACTACCTTTAATCGTATTAAAACCAAACCAATGCATATGTGTCCAACCTCTACCATTTGCTTATAAAGAGGACTTAGGACAAGTAACCCAAGACCAATAACCCTTGCTACTAAGTAATTTAAGGTTTATAACCTTTGCTATCGAGATTAAATGTCTTTTCTTTAAATTGATGTCGCTTATAGTCAACCATACCTCTTTCTACAAATAGACTATAAATATTGCAAAGGCATAGCAAAAAGGGCACAACACCATACAACAACGTATAAATCTAGCCTCATCATAAAGCCACTAGACAATTCTATAAAACCACCGTTCGAATCAAAATGTGTCTCAAATCATTTCCTATTTTTCCTAGCAATTATTGTAAATTTCACAAGACATGACATACCAACCTGAACATATCATATTGTTTCTTAGACATTCTAGAGTTTCGGACCAACACACGACTCCTTGAAATGAATCTGAATGTTCAAAATCTCTATATCTCAAAACATAACCAAACACCTATGTTGCATAAGGGTTCAGACGTCAAAAAAAGGAAATTCAAATGCTTGTCCCCGATTTCAAACATCTAGTCTGGAAAATCCAAATGTTCGAACTTTCCCATTTTGCGTTGGAACAATGTGGGGGTATTTTTTAGAATTCAAACCTTTGAATTATGGATTCAGATGTCTGATGGGGCCGGTTTCTGAATCTTGATGGAATAATTCTCTCAACGAGACCTTTTTTTTTTTTTTTTTTTTTTTTACCTTTTTTGGTTCATTTTTTTGTCTCATCTTTGACATTTTGCTTTGTGTTAACTAGACACTTTCCATTGATGTCTATCTTTTAGGATTCTTGTACTTGTAATAAGTTGTTCGATATTCAAACGAGTATAGCCTCATGTTGAATGACAACTTTTAGGTGGCAAACCGTTCCAACAAAATGTTTGAGCTTAATTACTTGACTTTCATCTCAACTTCTACACTCATCCTACAGTGTCATTTGCTAAAGTCGTAAACCATCCACTAAGCATTCTTCCATCTCCAAACCAACAACAATTCAAACAATCAGTTATCAACATGTTAATATACCATATTTGACAATGTCATTTCATATTCTTTCCGTGTATTTACCTTTAGAATAAACTCATATAAACATATATTAAACCTAGATTCCGATCTTTAAAACTAAGGCCAATCATATTAATCAGCCCTTAACTTAACCATTAGCTTTTTATAATAATATAAAATATATGGTGATCATAGTATAGAAGATAAATTCACTCTACAAATACTACGAATCCAAGCTTTGGTCTAGTCCAACTATGAAGCTCTCTCAATTTTAGGAATTCAACCCATTCTTTTTCAAAACGTCTTATGATTAACTAGTTATTTAAGAAATCTTCAGTTTCAATTTAAACATTTTGGAATAACTGGATAAGAAATGAAAGAGATAAAATCTTGTTGTCTTTTATCGAAGAACAAAAATAAGAGTGAAATGAGAATGAAATGCTTATTTTTGAATTATAATGAGTAATTAAGGGAAATTATCATTTTCCCCCTAACTTTGCTTTTCACACCATTTTGTCACATATCTAATTCATGAAAACTTCATATACTTATCATATGTAAATGATATTATGAGTGCAACTGAGTAAGTATTGAGTCCTAATTCATTCATTTTAAAGTTCAGTATTTAATCCATGATCAGATTAAGTCATCTATTTCGATTAGAAAATGATTAATCATGTTGATCACTAAATATAAAAATATGGCTTATATCATTCTCTTCACCCTCCTAAATTTCTCCCTGAAAATTGTTAAGAGGCAGAACAATTTGTCATATCTCACCCACATGCACAACCTCATGGATAATTAGCATGTAAATATCAAAGCCATCATATCAACATAACACACAGAGAAATTCCTACATTAGCATGCAACATCAATCAACTTTACTAAACTGAAATTCATCTAAAGTAGAGGTAATCTTTGTGATAAAAAGTTGTAGATTACTGGCATGTATCTTGTTAGCCAAAAATTTGGTTAACACCCCAAAATGATACGGTTCTTGTAGAACTCGTTACTTGAGAAAGAATTGCATTTCTTTAATCCCTTTGTCGGGTATTGAGATTCTTAAATTTTCTTAATGGTTTTCCCTATAGGCTACCGTCACTTAAGAAGGCTTCAGAAAGGATTACGAAGGTCTTTTGTACATTTAGAGGAGATCAGAAGTTCTATTTGGTTTTGGGTATCTTGGGGAAACCTTCAATGAGTTCTAAATTATTAGGTTCTAAAGGTGTGATGCTTCAAATGACCTTACTTGACTTATTTCATTAACTGTGACCCTTTGGGGCTTCCAAAACGCATTCTTACAAATTAATCCCTTTTAGAGTTTTTGATGTTGGACCTGCAAAATTATGAGATAGTAACAATATAATAACCTAGAAACTACCATGTCATTACCTCAATTACACAAGCAAATCTCTTTATTTTACAAGTACGAGCGTTACAAAGACTTTTGTATCTTAATTGCAAACAGTCCTCCAAATCAATTTCGAAATTAGGGTTTACAGCTTGGATTTTGCTAGGACAAGTGAGAGAATGAAGAAATTGATCTTGATTCTGGAACCCTTAGGGTCGTATTAATATGTGTTGGTTACCCTCTTTTTCGCCTTATGGGTTTCGTTTTGATGCTTCCATGGAGGCTAATGCGGGGTTCTGGTGGGATTGCTTCTGGTGGCGAGTGATTTATATTTTTGATGTTGTCTTAAATTACAGTTTGCCTTCCTGAATGTCTGAAGATAAGTATCCATTTGGACGCCTCCGGATTCTCCGAGAGCATCTCCTTGAATCATAGATTCGTCTATTTTGCGAGAAGAATAAGCCTGCAAAAGCTCCTATCTTTTAGATGTTACTGAAGGACTTCCTTCTTTTGGTTAGGTGCCTCTTTGTGTGAGAAATGCCCTATGAGTATTTTTAGCTCTTGGAATGCTTCCTTGGGTAAGCCTAAGGGTGCATTTAGCTTTTCTCTAAGCATGTAAAGATTGGCGATCTTGAGCATATACACTTTGGTCTTCTTCGGAAGGGGCAGTTTCTGCTTCTAACATCCCTTCACCTAAGCTTTCGCTTTTGGTCCTTTCGAATTATTTTGGTGCTAACATTTGCCCCTTCCTCAAGTAAGGGGGGGACTTTTCAAGTCATCAAGTCCAATTGACAACTTCTTCTAGATGTCGATTCAACTTTCCCACCGTTTGGAATTCCAATCCACCCATCTGTATCTTATCTGACGATTGTCCCATCTCTGACTTTTCTCTTATAAATAGATTTATCTCCTTCTTCATCTTTATTTACCTACATTTGAAAAAAACTACGTGCGAAGCTTAACATTTCAAAAGGAATTATCAAAGATTATAATCTATTCGAATTCGAAGCTTAAGGTAAATACTTTCTTTCTAATTTCGAAGTCTAATTCTAAGATTGAGCATAATTTTGTTGTTTTCTTTAAAAGTTTTCAAAAATAATCGATTCTTAGGTTGAAATCGATTTTTTTATGCTCGATTCCAAGGTTGGAAGTGCATTCTCCGAGTGTCCATACATGAGATTGAGCATAATTCTAAGCTTCAATCCATTTTCTCCTAATAATCCAATTTGATTTTGAAGTTTTTTCTTTTATGAATTTCAGGATTTGCAATTTGACTTGTTCGGTCTCAACTGGATATGACACTTTTGGGTTTTCGTAGTAATCATGTTTAAACCCGCAATCTTTAGTATGAAAAGATTTATCGTAATAACTTGGGTAGGTTACTCCAATTTTGATAATAGGGCCTTCCCTCTCCTTGCTGAAAGCATCTTTTGGCATGCCTAATTTGGGTAAAACATAATAGTTATTTAGTGGCATCTGAAGGGTTTCGGTAGGGATAAAGGATATTTTTCCTTTATAAGCATATTCTTAACCTTCTTCCATTTACTGTAACTGAAATGATGTCACTTGAAAATGTTATGGTTGACAAGAAGAAATCAATGAAGAAGTCTGTCTCTAAGGTCCCCTCTTTTACTGAAGGCGGACTTCTTCTCCTATTCTGGAAGAAGCTCCGAATAAAGTTGCAGCCATTAAGAAGAACTCTTTTTTTAATACAAACAAAAATTAATTCCATTCTTGAAGACTTCGACATTACTGATGTCATTGTTATCCCTCCTGGTGCAGAAGATACCATCGATAATCCACCAGAGGGATTTTTTGCATACATTGCCATTCACATCTGACATGGTATTTTTTATCACTTCTCCTTCTTTTAACCTCTACTTCCTTCGTCATCTTAATGTCGCTCCAATTCAGGTTTCTCCCATTGTGTATACTTATTTGCTTGGATAGGAAATTCTTTCCCTGGAATCTAACGGTTCTTCATTAGATGCTCTGGCTCTGGAACAATTAGTTCAGTTAGCTAAATTGAATAAGATAAATCCTTAGATTTATAGAGCGAATCCACTACCGTAGCTTATTGATAAAAGTATCAAAAAATCCAAGGATTGAGGTAACTAGTTCTTCTATTTTCAATGTGTCCCGGAAATCTTTCGAACTTTCTCTAAGACTGGTAATTATTTTGATATTTTTGTTACTATATTTTTACATTCGACTCCATTTTTCTTAATCATTATGGTTGCGGTTAATTTTCCAGGGGTCATCACAAAGACACCCAACAATAAAACCAAAGAGGCAATGGATAAAATGGAAGCTGCTTCTTATACACTTAGGAAGTGGGCTTCCCTATTAACTTTCAACATGCTTATAAAACAATCTATTCTTCCACCGGGCCATATGACACTTGGACGTCCTCCTATGATGTGTTATTCTCGGAAGGAAGTTCTCTCTTTGGCAAAGGGCAGTCTCCATAACTTTTATAGCATGTCACCCATAATTCTTGGTCCTATGTGTAAGTTTTGAGTCTTCTTTTAAAATTTCAAAGAACTTTTTGTTTTGTTTTCGACTCTTCCTTTCATTTCAGATACCACCTCTTATGCCCTGCCTATTGCTCCTCTCTCTAACGTTGTCCCTGCCTCATCTCAAAAGTCAAGGAAAGAACATGAAATTTTTGGCATCAGAGCAACAGTGCCAAAACAGTTGCTTGATTCTCTATCAAAAGATCAATCTAGTAAGAGAGCCAAAATGATAGATTTCATATATGTTCCTAGTTGGAGGAGGTAAGAGGGAGCATGACAGTTACTACTACGGCTGCCATACAGACTTCCGTTAGTTCCCAACCAAATACCGAAAGTGAAAATTAGGTAACGATTCCTCTTACTAAGGCAGATCCTTCGTCACACATTAACATTTCCAGTTCTTCTATTTTCTTCTATTACCAATAATATCGACTCTGTTACCCCTCCCTTTCGGAGTTCGTTTTTACCAACCTAGTGAAAGCTGTTGTTAATTCTCCTTCATTCGCTTATTTAAAGATTCCTCTTAGTTCCCCATCAGATTAGAAGGTCATTATTACTCTACAATTATCGGTAATTACTTGACCCTTGTTCCCTCTTAATCATTCTGTTTTCTCTTTCTCATAATCTTTCTTCTACTTTTGCACCTTATTTGTCATTGGTTTTTTTCACAAAGAGATATCGCTGAACTATTAGAACTAAAAGAAGAAAATCGAGCCTTAAAAACTCAAGTTTCCACTTTATACGTAGTCAAGGATAAAGCTTCGAAGGAACTGGATATTGCAAAAGCCGTCATTTCCAAAAGGGGTAATAGTTATCTCGAACCAGAATTTGGGGTTGAATATTTCGTTGGAGCATTCTCAAAAGGAAAAAGAGGACCTTGGCGCTAAATATGCATCCCTCTCTTTTGACCTCAAAAAGGACTTCCAAAAATAAAAAAGTTCCCTTTCCAAGGTTCTCACCGCTTTTTCCATGCCAAAAGGAAGGTGGATGACTAATTAACTAATTATTATGGTGAAATCATAGCCAACACTTTTGTAGATGCTTTCGAAATTGCTTATTCTGTGAACACGGATAAGTATCTAGATTTGAGCTTCCCCACTTTGCCATCGGAAATAGCTAAGAGGTTTCAAGCAAAGCTCCATAATCTCTCGAAAGGGGTAAAAGCTTTATAAAAAGAGGTGTGGACGCGGTGGACCTCCTTTCGTTTGACATTCCAGTTATTAACAAAAACGCCTCTAATGAGGAGCATGGTGATGATGGGGAGGCTCCAGATGAAAATTATGCGGATGACAATTCTGATGACGACAGCGATGATGGGGGTGCTAAAGGGAACACCAATAGTCATGAAGGTGAACTGTTGGCAATAGACATTAAGCATATCATCATGAAAGACATAAAGAGGGTTGTCAGCATCCAAGGGGAGATGGGTCATTTGATAAATGGAAATCTACTGTTGGTGCTGGAAATCTAGACCATTCAGAGCTTACTAATTCGACCAACCCTTCACAAGATCTCGATTATATAATATTTAAAGGAAATGATATGGTTGCGTATCCTCCTAATCCTGTTCTTTATGTATGATTTTATTTTCCCTAAAATCTTACTTGTTTTTTAGTAGTTAAGTTATATAATTATTTTCAACAACTTTAGATACAACAGAAGCTTCCCATCTCTTTTAGAGATAAGCTTAGTGAAAAGTAGTTAGAAATAGACTCCTTGTGGAGGGAGTTAAATAAGAAGATTAGAGATTATAACAACTTATCTAACAAATACTTTGAGCTTGATAAGAGTACTACTGCTTTAATGTCTTTCAAAAGTGACCAGGAGGGTCCTCGCCTAAAATGGGTTCACCTTCGGAACGAGAGACTTAACAGAAAAAATAAGGAGTTGATGGCATTCTTTTGTATGTTGATTGAAGAAAGAGATATCTTGGTAGGGACCTGTTATCATCATCTAAAAGAGGATTGCTCATAACTCATAAAGTATAATGGAAGTTCGCTTAGGTGCTTCCACCAAACATATTCTAGTGAGATTGGTCATGACCTTCATTCGAAAATAACATGGAATCTTCCAAGAGTCCAGTCATTACCTTTTGACCTTTCTCCTGAAAAATTTTCATACTACAAAGAAAAGTTTATTCCACAAACGTTAAAAATACCTATTTGTACGAACCCTCTTGTTGTTGTGTAAATAGTAAACTGGGGTTAATGTAGAAAATTTCCTTTCAATATACTTATGTTTTATTATCTACTTATTATTAATGAATGGTGATGGCGGACCATTTCTCTCGAAAATTATGTTGGTATATTATCTTATTTAATCAGGTTTCTCAGTTTATTTTAGAAGCTCCTTTAAAATACCCCACTTCCCGAATTTAAAAAATCAAGGATAAAATCTTTACATGCCTTGAACAACAAAAGGCTTCCAAAGGTCATATTCCCTCGAAATTTATAAATAACCCCCTCGCATTACAGTGGTTTAAAAAGTGAATATCAGGCTCAGGCCCTTTAACCAAACTTAATGCATAAAATCTTCTTCCCAAAAAAAGACTGTAAATTAGGGCCTTAAAATGTAGTTATTGAAAATTGCACAGGATTATGTAATTATTCGGTGAATAATTGTAGATATTTATGCAATTATGTCAAAAAACTGCATTACTTTTTGCAACTATTCTAAGAAAAATTATGGATATTTATGCAATTTTCTTGATGAGTAATTATGGAAATTTCCATAATTTTTTCAATTTTTTGATATATTTGCATAAATATCTGCAACTATTCGTTGAATAATTGCATAAATTTATACAATTATTGTTTAACTTGATGCTGGGGACCTAATTAACATACCTTTTTTGGTAAGGATGTTGTGCCTATTTTGAAACTTGGTAGGGATTTTAACCAAACTACACCTTTAAAAAATTTCAAGATCAACGTATTTTAGTTTAACTTCTTAAAGAGCAGAGGAGGGATCTAGAGGAGAAACTAGTTCAGTAGGAGAAAAGTCTTACTGAAGCGAAACATTCAATAAGAGCCAATCCTAAATAAACTTTGACAATGACCAGATCATGTTTGAAGAACAAGTTTGTGATTTGGTATTTTAGTTAGAGGATTGTCAAGCCTCCAGTTAGTCACTAGAATTTATTTTAAATGATGATGTCACTAACCTCCTAGTTCCTTCTTTTGAAGTTTCACCTATACCAGCTAGGTCTACGAGACTCAAAAAAGTATTTGTTGAAAGATATCCCCATTCGTCAAACTTCTGAAAGGCTTAGACGAGGATCTTGTGAGAGATTGAGTTAAAAAGGTGAAACATGAAGTCTGGAAGTACTATGAATACCTAGGAAAGGACGATACTACCCGTTGCATCTATGACTAGGTTAATTGAGTTACACTTTTGACGAAGGAAATATACCTCCTTAGATTGTGTAATGTTTATTATGAGAGGGCAAATAAAATTCTTACAAAATCCAACAGAGCTTTTAATCAAGCTTTTAAGACCCAAATTAACTCTATTGATGAGGCTGACAACATCAAGTGCAAGGAGATAAGGCTCAAAGGAATGCTTCAAATCACTTTGGGACACCTTTCAGATCCTGCATCATCACAAAATCTGAGGGAGAGACTTTGAAGTCTATTAAATTCCATTTCTTTTCTTCATTCTATTTGTACATAAACCACTCATTTATATATGGTTTATAAATTGTATAATTGAAACCTGGTCATATGTTTCGTATGTCTTCTGCCTCATTTATTTGAGTATAATTCATTTATGTTCTTTTGTCCATTTGCTTTCCTTTTGGAAATGATAGAAATTCAAAAATTTCTTTTGGTTGTAGAAGACACTAAACCTAAGTTGGATATTAAAATAATAGATGCCCAGAAATTTGCTTGGAAATAATAGGGACATAAACCATTTTCGAAATTAGAAGGCCCAAAGCCTATATTCGAGTATTAAAACAATAGAACTCCAGAAATCCACTTTCGCTAGTAATAAGAGCCCAAAACCCTTTTTGACATTAAAAGACCCAAACCCAGTTTTGGGTATTAAAATAGTAGAAGTATAGAAATCCTCTTCTGGAAATATTAGAAGTCCCGAAGCCACTTTCGACTTCGTTAAATCCGATGCCCGTTTCAGGATATGCCTATTCCATGCTTTTTCTTAAAGCAGAGGTACGACATGTTCTTTTTTAGAAAAAAGTTAGTATGTGCTTTAAGTTCTCCATTTGAGCATTCGTTCCTTTTTCGGGGACGAGGCATAAACCAAGGCAGGACGTACTCATCTTTAGATCAGAGGAAGGGCGTACTTAGCCGAAGCATAGGCATGGCTTGTTATAAAAAAATAGAGGCAGATCGTGCTTCATACGAAGCCATTGCATGTCCCTGGGCTTACCTGTCCTTACTCCAGAGAGCACTTTGAACATGCTACATTAGTGACGAGAACAAGTACTTATGGTGTTAGACACACGTCCCTAGGCTTTCCCTCCCCCACTAGGAGGTTTCTTGAATTGTACCAAGGGCTTGGAGCTAGGCGCATATCCTTGGCTTACCCTCCTCGCTCTTTAGGAAAAAATCTTGGTATACTAGGAATTTAGGGGGTGTTGGGTGTATGTCCCCCGGGCTTACCCTTTCTCCCTTTCGGGAAGTGCCATGGCTGCGTCAAGGACTTTTAAAGTCATCCATAAATAAACAGCATTTCACCCCAAGTAAATTCTCTTATTTTAAATTAACTTTTTCCTACAACTCATGTAAAAGATTTTATTCCGAAATAAAGCTCAATTTATTAAATCAATTCAGTATCTCTCTATATATTTATCAAGTTTTCCTTGTCTAATGAAGTAAATGACCATCCTTTTAAGTGCTCTACAATGGTTGGTTCCGTGACCATTGACCATATGATAGCGGTAGTAAGATATTCCTTTGTTCTTTTCGAACTTAGGGGGTTTCTTGATTGTAGGCCAATAATCCAATTCTTCTTTTGTCGATAAATATATGTTCTCAATAGAAGTGGTCAAATTGAATTTCTTTATTATTCTTGACTTAAACTTTTCCATGAGATGTTTGATTCTTTGCTTCTTTGAACTTGACGTCAGTACCGCACTTTCCTCCATTACTATTTTCCTTTTAAGACTCTTCTGGGACTCGTAGTCTAGCATGGAACCCATTTTAAGCACTATCCATTTCTGCGGTATTTCTGGTGCTTAAAGAAAGACACGGTTCCTTGATATTCTGTCTCCATCTTTGTGCAAAAGCATCATAATTTTCTACCAATACATTTTCAAACCTAGTTCCTTTAGAATAACTTCGAATGACCTCCCCCATTTTATGAAAACATATTGTCGCCTTTTTCTAAAATTGTTTCATATGCAAAGAGAGATTTCGACCCAAAATAAAAAGGGTTTATGATCCATCTATTTGTATCGTAGGCCATGACCTTATTTTGATTAATTATACGTAAAGCTTTCATTCTTAGCATCTATTCTTTGTAGAGCCTTAAATCTACGCAATTTAGCTCTATTGCAAACGGATTAGAAGACCGTAGTTCGTATTGGATCGGTCTATCATCTTTATTGAGTAACTCTTTTGTTAGAGGAGGTGATGCTTTCTTTTCTTTAGGAGTTCGATCCCATATTATTGTTAATCCTTCTTGATTATTCCCTTGTCGATGGTATGGAGGGGTTATAACCTTTTTTCCTTTGTAAGACTGTACAGATGTCCGATATTCTTTTTCGGGCTTATGTTTATCCTTTTAGAAACATCCTTTCGGATTATGGAATTTTTTTCTTGAATTACCTCTATTTGGTCCTTAAGGATTTTTTTTCTTGAAACATAAGTAGCTTTTCGCGAATCGTGGTGTGATCCGTTTTAATTTGTATTAGAAGGAGCTCTTACTAAATAAGAAGGTTTATAGGCTACCAAAGGTTCAAGCCCTTTTTCTAGCATAAAAAATGTTAGCCAAAAATTTGGTTAACACCTCAAAATGGAATGGTTCTTGTATAATCTGTTACTTGAGAAAGAATTGCCTTGGGTCACACAGATTTTTCATTAGAGGGATTCCTTTAATGTGCTTTCATTATTATCCCAGGGTAGATTCTTGTTGAAAACAAAAGATACAAGCTAATGTATGTAGGTTAAAATATGAAATCCCTTACAAAAGAGATTATGTTCTATATATGCTAATCCTTATTGCCCTTTCTCATATGGTCCCATAGAAGTTCTTTCACTTAAGTCGGTTAGATCCCTTCATTGAGCACTGAGATTATTAAATTTCCTTAATGAATTTCCCTATAGGTTGTTGCCACTCAAGTGAAATTCAGTAATGATTTCGAAGGTCTTTCTGTACATTCAAAAGAGATTAGATTTCTATTTGGTTCTGAGTACCTTTAGAAAACCTTGGGTGTTTATAAATTATTAGGTTTCAGGGATTTGATGCTTCAAATGACCTTACTTGACTTATTTTATTAACTATGACTCATCAGGTCTTGGGTATTCTCGAAAAATTAGTTTCTTTTGGAGCTCTTGATATTGGATCTGCAAAATTATGAGATAATAACAATATAATAATCCAAAAATTACCATGTTATTACCTTAATTACACAATAAAATCTCTTTATTTTATAAGTATAAGTGTTACAAAAAAAATTGTACCCTAATTGTAGATCCCCCCGAATCGATTTCAAAATTAGGGTTTACAGCTTGGATTTTGCTAGTACAAGTGAGAATGAAGAAATTGATCTTGATTCTGGATGTAAGGTCGTATTTATAGGTGTGGGTTGCCTCCTTTCCTCTTTACAGGGGTCATCTCGATGCTTTAGTGGAGGCTAATCCAGGGGTTTGATGGAGGTGCTTTCAATGACGAGTGATTTGTGTTTTTGATGCCGCCCAAAATTATAGTTTGCCTTCCTGAATGTCTGAAGATAAGCATCCACTGGGATGCCTTGGGATTCTTTGAAATCATCTCTTGGAATCATAGACTTGTACATTTTGTGGGAAGAATAAGCTTGCACAATTTCTCGACTTTTGGATGTTGCTGAAGGACTTTCTTCTTATGGTGCCTCATTATGTGACAAATGCCTTACGGGTATTTTCTTTTGGGTGAACCGATGGGTGCATTTTGCTTTTCTCTAAGAACCCAAAGATTGGCGATCCTGAGCATATACCCTTCGACCTTCTACGAAAGGGGCTCTTACTGCTTTTAGCATCCCTTCACATGAGCTTTCGCTTTTGGTCCTTCTAAGTTATTTTTGTTCTAATATATCTTCTCTTCCGGCTTCCACATACAATTTTCAAAATTTATTCCTCACTGGACTCAAAAAGCTTAACAACCTTATTCCTAGGTCTCTTAACTCTACTTATAACGACTTGTATATGTTTTGTAGGTATAGAAACATTCATTTCAACATTCACCTCCTCTAATTGACTTGGCTTAGACATTATATTTGAGTCATATACTCATTTCTGTAATTGTAAAATATTGGAATAGCTATGAATTCCAAAACCTTTCAAGGAGATCATCTCCATTGCTAGCTTTTTGATTCGTCTCAAGATAGAAAATGGTCTAGCGGACATCGATGCAAATTTCATCAAATTCCCAACTCTAACTACTCTCTTAAATAGTGATACATTCACAACACCATATTATACACTTCAACTTTAGCTCAGTATACCATCTATTGGAGAAAACCATGTCGACGTCAAGACGCTTTCATTTATTTATATGTAAACTTGATTTCTTCAAAGTTTCACCAAGTATATATGATCCAAGTATTACCTTATCCGTTATCTCCCACAAAGACATCGATAATTCATAAAGTTGAAAATATAATGCTTGAACAGATGCCAGGCAATACTAGCTTGGCAACTGTCATCCAACATTTTGGCTAAGCTATGTTTGGATAAATTAGGTTAGTCAAACTAGAAAAAATATCAGGTAGAAATCCAAAGTGATGACTCCTAAACTTAGTCAAGAACAATAGATCGAGCCATTCAGCTTCTAAGGCATTCAACAAAGCAGACCACCTGACATACTGCTTTAAGTGCAAAAGCCAAACTCTAAAATTCAAACTAAATTGTGGATTGGTACCAATCCAGGGTCAGGGATTGGAATCAATCCCAAATTTTCCTTGAATCCATCATCGGTTCAGGCCATGTGAAGCTAGAGTGTTTATGGACAAGTACATTCAATTCAGGGTGGTTTGCAAGTCCCCACGAGTCCCAACAATCGATAAATGAATCAACCACTTCTACTGAACATGCTAGTTAAGGAGTTCACTCAAGTTCAATTTCATTTAAACCTAAGTCAATGCCTAGAGTCAAGATACATAGCATGCTAACAATATCGAAAGTTGAAGAAGACTTCCAACAAATCTTATGGATAAGTGTTGATCCTTCTTTATGGATCTGTTCCCGATCCTCAAAACTTGATGATGTATCCATATAGTATAACTCCTAAATGTAAAGAACATAAGTGCAAACGTGATGGAGAGATATCCGCTAACCTGCACTTATATGTAAAGGGATAAGGACTTATTTCTAGGAGTCATTTGTTCACTTAAATCTTTTTGTATTACCTCTGTAATCTCAAGGGTCATCAACGATTTTTGATTATTGATCCCTAAGATCAACTTTATAAACTCAGATGAGTGATCAATAAAATT
The DNA here is from genome assembly GCA_030737875.1 of Allium sativum. Classification (NCBI taxonomy): domain Eukaryota; kingdom Viridiplantae; phylum Streptophyta; class Magnoliopsida; order Asparagales; family Amaryllidaceae; genus Allium; species Allium sativum. The sequence continues at coordinate 192,763,903 of CM060919.1, forward strand.
TGAATGTAGGTATAAATATTTTTCGAAATGCTATAATCATTGTATGGTATCTTCTTTACTTTTTGCTTATTTCTTCTTTTCTTTGTTTCCTTTGATCGTTTTTGGTGTTTGTACCAATTTTTAATGTGAAAATTTAGTGTTTCCATCAAAAACGTTAAATGAATTGAGACGTAGAATTATAGAAGATGACCTGACCATCAAATAGGAAAACTACAATTGAAGAGAAGTAGCAAAGACATAGAGGAAGCCAAGAGATGTCTTAGGATTTAACCCTTAGCCCATATAACTACTGTTGTAATGGAAACGACAATGATGTAAATGCATGATAGAACTATTGTACGAAGGAATACATGATGAAGAGATTCTTCATAGGGATGGGAAAACTAGGAACAACCAGAGTTGTTGCAGTTCAAAACGAAGGAATGAAAAATTAAAGCATATGCACTTGGAATTGAAACAGATCAAAGGGGAGAGACACTTAAAGTGGTCCTATGTATCTATATTGATCCGGGATATGCCTTAGGAATGATGTTACTTGTTAGGCACTAAAATCCGAATCATAATGCAAATTTGCAACCACAAGAGTATGTGCCAAAATTTGCCCATAGGAACAGAAGGAAGAATGGGAATATGGAACGGGACTTCAATTAGATAGTAATGACAAAATTGTTGAAATAGTTAGGCGAGCGATGAGGTTTGAATTAATCGGGCATGGAAAGTGTGATTATGATTCTATTTAATTCAAACATTCAATACGACAGGAATCCACTTGATTTCAAGCTGTCAACATTGAAAACACATAAATAAATAAAAATTACATGGTTCATCTGATGTGATACATCAAATATATTGAGGTAGTGAGTGTATTTGAAGAAATTATAGGATGATTGTTCTTATTATATCTGAAAGACTTAATGGCATTCTGGTTTTAGAATTGGGAAATGGCTTCATGAAAAATGGGTTCAGTTAGTCATGAGACAGCCTTCGGTACATGTTCACAATCCAAGATTTTTTTGACGTTATCGAGCGTAAAGAAAAAAGTTGAAGAGACCTTGAATAGTTCTTTGAGTAGATTTGAATAGTTATTTGAATTTTTATGATTTATTATTGAAAAATTCAATCTTGAATAAATCCCCTAAATAATAAGATTGAAATTAATTTGATTATAACCTTCTAGTTAAAGAAATCAAAAGTTAATTGAAGTAGAAAAATTAATATTTTGCTTTAAATTCAACAACCTTTCCAGTGCAAGCAAAGAAATATATTGAGAAAATAAATTGTTCCTTTTCATTTTAAAAATAAGTATAATTTCATAAAAGGAGAAAACTTAAATTTTAAAACTATATTTTATCAAATAATAGTCGTAATGGTATGGGAATGATTTTTAGATCTAACCCCAAATTCGAATTAAATTCATCTTGTGTAGTTAAATGTGTTTTAGTAAGTTTATTATTAAAAGAATGAATTTAGGTTTTAAATTAAGAAATCTGCTTTGCTATAAATCTTTTTGGAAACCGTTTAAAATTTAAGTGGAAAATATTATTTTTTTGAAATGTAAATATTTTTACATTGAAAGGTTTCAGAGAATTTTCCAAGTAAAATGTCATAATTTTTTTGTTAAATTCTTAACATTTTAGCATTATTTATTGCGATTCAAATTTTGTACATTTTGAAGGGATGTCATTGCCTGAAGTATTAGGCTGATGGATTGTTAGTCCTTTTAAATCCAGTGTATTGAATGTTGCAGCGTGTTCTAGATAGTGTCGAATTGCTTTTTAGTGCCGTGTTTAGCTTTATTACGGCCTTTATGCACAGGTCTGGCTGGTCTTCCATTTGGTTTTCATTGCTTGTCTCTGGTGTGTTCTGATGGTTGATGTAGCCTTTTTGCTGTATTGGTTATTTTGTATGTGTGGTTTCTTTTGTTCCAGAGTCTCAACTACACTTTATGCACTTGTGTCTTCTTTTGTGAGCCATCGAAAAAATGCGGGTTTTTTCCATTTTGTATGTTTATATATTTCTGTTTTTCTACAAAAACAAAAAATCAAAAACTATGGGATTTTGGTACAATTGCCACAACTTGCATTTTATTGTACCATTTGGTTTATCTTATTTTACCGATCGTCACGGTATATTTATTTTTGTGTTTCAACGTCCAATTCATGATCTCGATGGTTAAGTTACAGGATTCAGGTTCAGTATTGACATTTTCTGATAGTTTACCTGTAATAACCCGAAAATCTGAGCCAATTTAATTTTTTTATTTTGGCAATTTTAATGAATTTTGATTATTTAAAATGAATTATTTTAAATAATAACGACGAGAAATTTATTTTGAATAGAAATAGAACGTATATATTTATTACAATCATCGTTAGAATATAAATAATTATTTATAATTATACAAGGAATTGAAAATGGCGCGGTAGTTCGATAATTCGATTTCAAAGTTCAAATGAATGTACATGATTCAAAATAAACCGAATTTTAGTGAAACCAAAATTATTAGAATCTATTTGAGAATATCTTTCCAAAAAATCCGAAAAAGTGAAATTTCATAGCGGGAATAAAAAGTTATGTCCAGTTGAAAAATCAGAATTGTTGCTATGGAATTTTCGGTCCTTAAAAATGGAAATTTTGCAAACGACCTCGGTTTTCGATGAAACCAATTTTGTTGGGTCTGTGATGTCGAGTTATTGCTAGGTTTAAAAATTCGTAATTTTCTGAATCAATATGTGAGTGTGGCGAAGTAAAACGTTTTTTGACAGTTTTAGTTTATTTTAATCGACTGGAAAATGACCATTTTTCAAACGGTCTTGGAATTCGATGAAATTAGTTTTTTTAGGACCGTATCGTCAATACGAAGCTAGAAAATATTTTTTGGGAATTTTAAGAGTTAGTATGTGGCCCCGGTAAATTGAAATGTGCGTTCAAATTCAATATATAGAGTTATATTTTGATTTTGATGAAAACAGATCGAAACGATCGAATCAGCTTGCGATACATATCCCATTGTGTTCGGAATGGGGGAAATTAGCTATGGACGACAGTCGGTGGGTTCGATTTCGAGGTCGAAATAAAAAGTTGCTTTTTAAATTAGAAAATTAAAAAAAATAAAAATCTCTCTTTCATCACATATACCCTCTCAGGCCCCCCCGTTCATTTTCAAAATCAAAATAAAGAAAAATAAATAAATAAAAAGAGAGAAAGGGATCGAAAGGGGAGGAAGCTGCGCCGCCGGCAGGTAGGCCACCGCCGCCTTCCCCAAGTCCGCACCCCCCTTTCCGCCGTTTCTCCTTCCCCTCGCCTCCTCTCTTCTCCATCGAGACCACCCCCATCGACCGCGAGCCCCTCCGCCTGTAGCCACCACATTGTTGCCGCACCTCTCCCAGCGCCGACGCCCCGCGCGCCTCCTCCACCTCCAGCGAGCGCAGGAGACCCCCTCCCCTTTCACCGATTAACTGTAAGTTTTATTTTATTTTTATTTTAATTCATTTTGAATAATTAGTTTAATTAAAAACCATTGTTAAATCTCAGTTTTATTTAGAGGTAAATATGGCATTGCTTTTACATGTAAAAGCTATGACTTTTAGATCAAGATTTAATTTATATTTATAAAAGATTTGGTTTTTATTTGTTAAAAAGATTTGATTTTTGGTAGATAAAGAAACGATTTTCATTTATAGTTATAGATGATAAAAATATAATTTTTATATAAATAGGAAGTTAAAAATATAATCTTTATATAAGTATGATGATGAAAATTTGATTTTTATATTATAGGGATAATAAAAATATGATTTTTATATTATATAGGATAAAAATTCGATCTTTATTATGTAGGAGATATAAAAATATGATTTTTATTATGTAGAAGAAGCAAAGATGTGATTTTTATATGAGTGGCGAAATATAATTTTTGTTATATTACTAGCGATGTAAAAATAGAATTTTCTATATAGTAGCGATTTTAAAAAAATTATAATATAATTTTTACCCATACAGAGTGATTATATAAAAATGTGATTTTTATGTACATAGCAACAATATAAAAATGTGATTTTTATATGTGTAGTGGCTACGGACAACGAAAGTGACAAAAGGCGAGAACGGCGAAGATTTTCTACATATGAAGAGTCGCGATGTTTGGTTTAGCTCTCGGTGAGAACTTCTCACTCTTAATTTAAATTTCTAGTTAAAATATATACTAGGATGCAGACGGTGTTTAGCAGCACCCGACACCCGTCGTCCACAAACCATGGACGGCTTGTATGCTTGTTTGTTTGATTTTGATGTGTAGTTGATTGTGGGATGTGAAATGAAATAAAATATTTTATTGTTGAAAATAGAATTTTTAACATGTATTAAAAATGAAATAAATAAATATAAACAAATCGGACGATTTGTTTATATACACACATTTGACTGATATTGATTGGGGCGATAAATTTTACACATCGCCCAGCTGCACAAATAAAATTTGTGTTTGATTGTTTGAAACCCCACACGGGTATTGGGATGATATACGACGTACAATAATCCCAATAATTAGTTGTATGTCGATCGATATATTGACAGGCTGTTATGAGCATTGAATATTTATATTTGATGCTTATACAGTGTAGAACGCGCTTTGGATGATGGTTGATTGTTTATCATCATTGTTGTATACATGTATTGGATGAAATCCATATAATTCAAATTATATGGTAATTGACTGAGTCTGATTCCAATTCAAAATTATCGAATAATTTAAAATAATATTCAGTGAATATTGAAATGTGAAGCCGTGTTAAGTAGTTAAACGCCATTTTAACACGAATGGGAATTTTGTCGATTTTATTTGTTTTATAATGAATATTGAAAAGTGATTTCAAAATCGAATATTTTGAAAATGAAATTCTAATTAAATTGAATTGAAATTCAAATAGAACTGAATCGAATTGGAATTAAATTGAAATTGAATTGAACAGAAAATGAATCCGAATTGAATTAAATAGAAAATGAATTCGAATTGAAATGAATTTGAAATTTGAATTTAACCGAAATGAATTTAAAATGAATTTATAAGGAAAAATTCAATTTTGATTAGAAATTGAATATGAAGTTGAAATCATTTTGAAAACGAATTTAAAACGATTTATAAAATTCATTTCGAAAGGAAATCAACGAATTTTATATAATATACATTATATATATAATATAATGGCCCGAATAGAACGCGTTGCGCCGCGGCAGTTTGCGAATTTCAACCATTGACTTCGAATGGATATTACGGGAGATCCGACCGTCGGATTCTCCTAAAACTGGAACCTTGGGTTCGTATCGAAAAGAGCTTTCTAACGAATATTGGAAATTTTAAATCTAACGGTTGGATTTGGAATTATGTCCAAATAAAATTTGGAAAAGGACGCTGTAAGTGCAGTTCGATGGCCGTTGGTGGAAATCGACTGTACGGGCCTTGATAAAATTATTAAAAATAGTAATAATTTGTGCAAAATCATAAGAAACGATTTGTGAAGAATTAGGATGAAAATTTCCATATTTGAAAAGATAAAAATTGTTTTTTTTATCGAAATGAACTAGTTTTGAACTAGAATTATAATTCTATTTATTTTTAAAATAAATAAAGTGGATTTGAAATGGTTTTAAAAGTAAACAGAATTTCCAATAATTGAATTGGAATGGATTTGAATCGAAATTGTCTTTGGAATATTTCGATGTTGGATTTCGTGATGATACAAATATTATTATGGGAATTCGAAAGATATATTTATAACGTTATTTCCAATACGATATTTGTTGGTCGTAGAATTTGATATTGAATATAAGCCGATATATTTTCTATTCAGAGCCTTGTATTTAATATCAAATGATTTTTGGGTTTATCGTGAACGGTGTTTTAAATAACACTTGTTCTTTAACCCGATGGTTAATGGAATATGATTTTGGGTTGTCGTGAACGGTATCTTCAATAATGCTGTTCTTAGACCCAACTGAGTTAAGAAAATCAGAAACTAACTGGAGATTAGTTAAGTTGAATGGTTTCTTGGGTATTGATCTGATGTTGGTTTCGGCCTTCGGGGTTAATACTTAGGGAATTGCTCACTTGCTATTTTACGGTTAAATGCTGATAGAATGGAATGTGGTTTTGGGTTTATCATGAACCGTGTTTTAAATGACATTGATTCTTTAACCCAGTTAAAGATTAAAACTAAGTGGAGTTTTAATGAATCTTTAATTAGATCGAAATGATTGAGAATGGAGTATCACCAGTTTTGCTCCAGGAGATAGTTAAATCTTTAATTAGATTTGAACGTGAAATAGTAATTGAATTTACCGATAACACCGTGGTGTTAGATATGAAGTATTACCAGTTTTACTTCATGGGATGAATAGGTTGGGATTGGGAAATAAAATAAATAATTACTTCAGTGTGGTTCGCTAATCCCGACTAGTTTGATTTGATATTCAAAGGAAGATTAAAGAACAAATTTAAAAGAATTTATCTTTGATAAAATTAATGGGAACCTTTCCTTGAGAATGTGAAATTTAGAAACTAACTATAGGTTAGCTAAGAAGAATGGTTTCCTGGGTATTGATCTGATGTTGGTTTCGGCCTTCGGGGTTAATGTTTGGGGAATTATTCTCTTGCTAATTTACGGTTAGTGACTGATGAATTGGAATGAGGCTTATGTTGTGTTTGTGTAACACTTGTTTATTTTATACGTGAGTTATTCGGAAAGACCAGGTTTATCCCATTCTGAATAACTGATATGACGATAAGTGAAGTTGAAGACGGTGGTCGAAGACCGGAGGTCTTCACGTCGTTGGGTGATTACTGATGATCTTGTTTGGGCCGTACACCCAAGAGGAGGGAATCAGTTAGTGTCGTCCAGACGTACTTGGAGATCGATGGATATGCGAGGTACAAGGTGCCTCTGGTTTCGTTCAGACCCAGAACGAACTTGTAAATGGACTGTGTGTCTGACATTGGATTTTATTCTATGTGATTGATTTCTATTAAATATATATCTGTTTGGTGGTGGAGAATTTATTCTCTTGCTTAACGCCCTTCTCTGAAACGTACGAGCTCAGCGGTTATATATTGATGGATATCAAACGCATGGAGTGAATTGCCTGTGTGGCATGCCTAAGTGGCAATTGATCAAGGCTTATGTTGAAAAGCAAAGTCTTGTGGTTCATGATCAAAGCAATGCCTGTGTGGCATAGCTTTGTGTAACGTGAATTCACGAGCCTCACACCCCGGTTGTGAACCAAAAATGGGAGAGGACCTCAGGGAGGGCATGCGTTTCTTTCTAGCTAGAAGTGGCGTCAGTGGTTTTACACGCCATGACGAGTTTGACTTATGTGGTTGTTGCTGTTGCGAGGCGCCTCGGATATATCGGTGACTATGTGAAGCCGATGGAGTCATTAGTTGGCTCATTTACGCCCCAAAGGGTGGGGAAACGTAGTGTTCAGGCATTTTAATCCACATCGGTAGACCGACCCTGTCGCTCCAAAGGTCACTCGAGCTATGACCTGAGACATGGGCTAGATTGTCTCGAATCGGTAGAGGACTATCTTTTGCCTCGGTTCACAGATGGAAATCCAACTTCCAATACGTGACTTTGCGGTTTTATTTGTAGAGCCTAGTATGGCGACATAGTGGGATGGGGCGCTTATGCCGTCTATGATTGATACTTATGATTTGAAGTTGTTTTATACACTATGCACTTATTATAGTATCAAATGATTTGTTTTAAACGTATCAAACATTCTTGGCTATTATAAGGTTTAAACCCTATCCTCCGGCTTGCGTTGCATTGTGTGATGGGACCTGAGTCTTATAATAGCTTCATTGTTCTTTATTTAGCATTGCGCTGTTGTTTTATGCACTGGTATTCTTTGGAGGAAACCCGTTCTGTGTTATACGACGTGGTCCCTTGATTTACCTAACTTTAAAATAAAGATTAATAACTGTTTTAGTTCTCACACCAGTCACATGACTGACCTGGAGTTTATTGTTTTAACCTAAACTCTGGGTGCCCTTATTTTGACACGGGCAGCTAGTAGTTTTGGTTTTGCAGATTTATATTCACAGGATCCTGACTTACAGCTGGAACGATACTCGGAAAGCTCTGTATCCGCGTATTACTTCTAGTTGTGTATTGTATTATTTTTCCGCTACAGTAATGTATTGTAATGTCTGATATTTAGTGGATGTGTAATATTGATTTATACTCTGTATATTCTTGTATTCTGATGGAATTGTTGTAATAAACAATGAAATGTTCTTCTGTCTGCATTCTTTCGTGTGTTGTCCTCGAAGTATCCGGGCTTTCCTTACTGGGGAGGTTACGGGTCCTTACATTACCCCTTCGCTTTCGTACGAGCCAATTGCACCCGATAATAAATTTAAACATATCTTCAGTAAGATTTTACACATATATTGTAATATACTTTTGTTAATAATTTAATGTATAAATTATCAACCGTCATATTTACTAATTTGTTGCATGTGGCCCATGTTCATCCGATCCCCTTCGTTTCGCTTCCTCCACCTCTCTTCTCTTCAGCCTGCCTCTTTTATAATAACAAAAAGGCAAAAAATTAAACTTATATATTTAGAGTATTCCCAACACTGTCGATTTTGTGTGGAATGGGGGAGATTGACCCGTTTAATTGTGAACTCGTGCTACAATGGTGGAAGTTCGAGTGTAGTAAGGAAGAGAAACGGGGAATGTCACCGTTAGCAATTGAAGAGTGGGGATCCTTAAACTGTTTTCTGAAAACCATTCAAGATGTTTTTAATAAAAAATACCGTTTAGGCTTCTGAAAATCATTTAGGCCTTAAACATTTTCAGAAAACCATTCAAGGTATTTTTAATTAAAAAAGTACAATTTAGGCTTAAACGGTTTTCAGAATATCATTTAAGGTATTTTTAATTAAAAAATTAAAGCTAAATCGCCTCATACCAACCGCTGGAATGGTGGGAGGAATTCGCGTTTTTAAATTAGCTCCGTTGGAATGGTATGAGGAATTCACATTTTTAAATTCGCTCCTCCGCTAAGCAATCTGCATGCTGCTAGGATTGCTCTTAGAAGCTTTGACTTACCTTCCCTCTTCATAACCACTAACTTCCCCACCTGTGCTTCATTAGCCCCCCGTATTGCTCTAGCCGCTACACTTACCGGCCAGCACCATCGTCTCTGGCTTATCAACTTCTCTACCAGCTTACATCCACTTTTAGTCCTACACTATGCAGTTAAAGCAGTCAGCGGATCCAATGCGGCAGAGGTGCAAAAAGTTGTAGCGGGGATAAAGCGAGGAAATAAAAAGATATAGCGGATTAGTCTAAAATAGCATATAAAGCTAGTATTTAATGCTTTTACCAATATATAAATGATAAATAAATAGGAAATTAACATTACATTTAATTATAATTAGTCCATTCTTAATTTTAAATCAAATCTTGTGCAAATATATGTAAATAAATTTAAATTCTTATTTTGTTCGATTAAATTTAATAGAATATTATAGTGTTTTCTATTCTGAAAAATATAGGGCAAAAAATTCTACTAAAATACTAATTTTATAGATTTTATAATGTGAAAATGTCCATTTTCAATTCATTTCTTTTATAGAAGATATATCGGAAATAAGAATATAGCTGAAATAACGGGATATATCAGGAATATCGGAATATTGCGGGGATTAAAGCGGAAAGGCTATTTCATAGGCTATTTAGAAATATCGTACCGGTAGAAATCCGCTACACGATATAGTGGGGGTATGGGGGGGGGGTAATAGCGGGGCATAAACTGTACATCACCTTACGACAGAACTGTTATGGCTTCTACACTTCATCACTGCACCCACCAAACTCCAGCATAGCTCGCATCACCTCCATGCACTGCTCCATAACAACGTGGGAAACTCCATTGCCTATTCTAGCATTTGTGCTTGTTAGCTTCCATACTAGTGCACCAATAGAGAACTTGTTACACCTGTCGCCATTCCACCACCCTCCAGTCAAACTTCTCCTCTTGCAGTCAGCCATGCCTTCACTTCCACCGTCCTCTTTTGTTCGCAACTGCTTCATTTACATTTACAGAGCTACACGAGCACCTCCTGCATCCACTGTGCACGACCTGCAGCCACACTAATCTGCAACAATAGACGCCACCAAATCGAGCTAGAATCGCACCTCGCCTTGGTCAAGTCACCTTTGCTTTAGTTTTCTACCCGATCCATTTTGCCGGTCTCCCGCAACCTGCTCTGGTGCTCTGCATGCGCTATTAGTTACCAAAGAAATCCAAAGTCTGAAGTCGACTAAGTTCAACAGCTTCATAGATTGGAACTATTGCATATATACGTGTTAATGATTGTATCCGTCGTTAGTGTCACGCTATTCGTATCGTGCAATTCTTCGCTCGCGTTAGAAAATTAAGTTCTTATGCATTCGTGACACACCAACGCGCACACACACATATACGTATGTACATACATACATACATACATACGTACGTACGTATATATATATATATATATATATATATATATATATAAACATAAATTCATTGGATTTTTGAAAATAAAGTCGACATTGGGGATGACTATCAATGCTATCCGGCACCTGGAACTGAAATCGAATACGAAAATGAACTAGATTGAAAATTATAGCCATTTTAACTGAATTTTAAATCTTGAATTGAATTGAATATTGACATTCTATATTGAACAGAATATAATAAATTTAAAGGAATTTGAAGTTTGTTAGTTAAAATGATTGAATTGGGTTTCATATAAATTGGAACAAGGTTTAATAAAAATAAGATTAAAAATTCATTGTTTAGCAATTTTAGAGTGAAATCAATTTGATTATAATTTGGATGGTATTGATTGTTGTACTAAATGATATTGTGTTGGGTATGTTGATCATTGATTTCGATATATTTTTCATCACATTGTTGATTATCTTTTTTAAATTTGTACAGGGGGGAAACCGATCAGAGCTGTAAAACCCCCTGGTGCACCTAGCCCGGTCCGCTGATACCATATAAGTGGCTAATCATAGCGTATGCACATGGTAAACCCTTTTAGCATGCCTTTTCGGATTTCGAACTCGCATCGTTATTACCTCGACACAAGTCCTTGCTACGGACATTGTTCGTTTTCGAAATGATGTTGTTATTGAATAGTTATATAACATGATCAGAAATTGAATACATGAGCTAAGAAATAGGTTGAAATGATGCATATCTATGGCTTTCAAATATGGAATGAAATAATATATACTTATGTAATTGAAAGTTATAAAATATTCACTTGACCCTTGAGTACAGAATTAAATATAAGCACAAAATCATTTATATTTATGATTTTAAATTATAAAGTTCAAATTTGAAATTTATTTTAGTTTTATTAGAATTAAATTATTTGAACTTAAGGATCTGAATTTGTTTAAAATATAATTTAAATTACTTGCTTCAAGTTAAATTGAAAATTTAAAATCTGCTTTAAGTTAAATCTGGATTTGAATCTTCTTGAAATCGACATGGAATGAAAATTTGGTTTTGAAATATAATTTTTTTAGAATTGAAGTTTAAAGTTTAAATTTACTTTGAATTAAAATATGTAGTTTAATTATTTCGAATTAAGAATTGAAATTTAAAATATTTTAAATTGTTAATGAAATCAAAACTATTTAACTTAATTGTTTAATTTAAAAGACAACATTTTTATAAAATTAGAATATTCAGAAATAAATATCTTCAAAGTGATCTGTTTATGAAACAAAAGATACTTTGATGTATTATCTCAAGAACATATACCTTGATGGTTTAAAATGGTTTTCCACTAATTTTGGAGAAATAAACAATGTTACGTTTTGGAAAGTATTTGTGAATGCTAGTGCAAACTAATGTGTCACTTCGGCTAACAAAATGATTTGATATGAATGATACGAGTAACCCCTAATTAAAAAGATGGGTATTCAATTTGTGGGATCATTTGGAACCATAAGCATAATCCATCGAGGTATGTACTTTGATCTACTTGCATATTTTGAGAGGCGGGGATTTGATGACCTTTCTATGAAGGGAAAACTCCTGAATTGGTTGCATATGCTTGATATGATTTTATCATAGTATTATGAATTTTGAATAAATATATCAAATACAACACTATATTAATTTATAGAGTATTAGCGCCCTTACTAAGTGATTTGTTTAAATCTCAAAGAAAAATATGATTTGACATGAAAATTGAATATAACAAAAATTTGAAACAAAATTTGGAATTTAGTTTGAAGCTATTATTTTCAAAAAGGACTATAAACAGGAAATCATAAAGATATTAGATTTTTTCCTATGACATCTCTTTAATTACTACACCTATATTTCTTGATTTGAATTTACTTATATAAGAATATATGGTCCTAACTCAAATGTATTTTTTCCCTTTTACGCTCTGATCATACTGAGTTGTTTCATTTTCTTCGAAGTCATTTTTTCTTGAAGATGAAAATAGTATATAAAGACTTTTTTATTTAGTACTATTGTTTCACTAAATTTATTGCTATGTTTTTTAATGTAAAAGTATGATTATTTTGTAAGATGAAATTAGATTTATATCGTCAAACAACTTCATGAACTATTTTATGTTATTCTTTTAAATTGGATACTTAGGTGGTAGTACATAGTGCTACAAGACTTAGCTAGCATATAACATGTAAATATATGTTTGAATCACATTTAGTAAGTTTAAAACTTATGACATGTTGCGCCTAAGTTAAGTACCTAACCACTGGGACATTAGTGCTTGTATCTTTATGTTATTATTATATTTTCTCATTTTACTGTGAGATTCTACATATTGCTCTTTTCTCTTTCTCTTTTTTTAAATCTCAAAGCTGACCTCATTGATAATTTTCCTTTTGGGTGGTTTGGGTTGGACCTGCATGTATTATTCTCAAATTGAATTTTCCAGAAATGTCGGTCATTTCGCTCAAGGCTAATTGGAATCCCGGTGATCATCGTAGGCTCGTATTACGCAGCCCAGAACATGATACATGTCTCGTAGCCTAATGCTCGACATTAAACCCTAAGGTAGTGGTCCAAGGCTCCAAGCATATAGATCCCTACCTTGATCTATGGCCCTCCCAGTTACAATCCTTTTACTTCTAGTACAACCGAAAACACTCAAAGTTATCAATAAATTCCTTTGCACAACATGTGAGCCCTCCTTCCTATTTATCCAGGTACCATTATTTAGGAACCTTCACATTCTAGCTTATGGCTCCTTCTTCATCAAGCTGCCATCTTCGGTACCTACTCTCACCACAAGTAACAAACTTAAGATACTAGGATTTTATCATGTTGTTACATTTCCATCCAACATTGATATGATTGATCTACCCTTCTACATAACATCCACTCTCAAGAAGTTCCATATTACCATACCAACCATATAAACTTGGTTTCAGTCTATCATCATAACTCGATGCCAAGTTAATTATTAACAAATTCTTGGTTCAGGCTTCATCTGTGCTTCTAATATCTTACTTCCAAATGCTTTAGACCCCAATCTATTCATCAAAGCATCTCAATCTTCACTCCAAAGCATCCAACTCTAAGTTATAGAAACAATTCATGATAGCATCCAACACTTGGCCAATTCCCCAGACCTTGTTATTGATAACATATATTTACTATGGTATTCCTATCCATCAAGTCATTAACCCATACGAGATTACATGATAACTCGATAACGATATATCCCCATAAATCAATGTCGACTTTAACTCATGTTGAGGCATGGCTCATCATGCAGGCTCATATTAACCTTCGAGCCTTCTTTTCTATTTTCCACCAATTTCAACCAACTTTTCCTCCAATTTGGTCAATTCCCCAACCTATCTTATTACACATCCAAGATACTAACAAATAATAGCTAAGCACAACATATAAGCATAGAATCACATGCATGTACACTCATTAAGTGATTAAGCATAAGAATGAAATAAATAAGTTAATTATATGAATATATGAACATGAAAGAGGTGAATTCTATATCAATCTTAAGTCATAAGCACAAGTTAACATATAAATAGGGTTAGATAAGATTTTCCCCATAAAAATCATGTTAAATCATGCAACTCTATTATATAAACCTACATAAGATAGTAAAAAGACATAAACCACTCACAATTACTAAATTCAACTGATTTTTAGTGTAGATTTAAGTTGAACAACAAATGAAAAGCATTTCAAATTAACAATTGATGATTTGTATCTTCTAATCAATGATCTAATCACCAATCTTAAATTTGGATTGATTGGGAGGGCAACTTGGGTGATTTTGGATGGATCTAAGGCTAATGGGGATTTAGATCTGAATAAAGGAAGAGAGAAATGTATTAATATAATTCTTACAACCCTCTATTTGCAGTATTATCAAATTAGACTATCGTGCCTGTATTTGGGTTAATTAGTTGCACATTAATGTAGGAAAACGACTATCTAAAATTAAAACAAAATAACTTCCTACCTTAAGTTTGTTTTCCTATTGTGATCACTCTACAAAATGAGATATCATCATTTTAAAGCTGTGTATGAGATCCTAATTCAACAGTCATCAAAAGTTAAGCACAAAAAAGGTTTTTTATTTTTAAAATAGTCACATATAAATTTTAGAAAAATTATTGGTGTATAAAATGTTCTAAAGAGTCATGTTCTAAAAAAATAGAGTTATGTGGCATTATACGAATAAAATAAAATTATTTTACAATCATTCAGGACAACAATATATGGGTCGTTATGCTCTCCATTCCATAGGAATTTTTCCTCGAATCTCCAAAATGAAACAAAGAGTCACCAAATTTTTTTCCTTCACATGCTAAATAACTATATACAACCATTAAAACATGTAAAATAAGAAATTGTGCAGTCAGTGCTGTATGTAAACCTACCCTAGCATTCTAAATAATAATCTATCATAAGTAAAATTTTAATGGTGAAAGTAAATATGTAAACATTAGATTTAAATTTACCATTTGAAAAAGCTCTAAATAAGTCATCCTTGTGCTCTCTTTAGATTCCAACGTAAAATCATCATCAATTTCACTCCATTTCACCTTTACTAGCTTCCAACATTTCTTCTAATCCATTTCATATCATACACAATAATATGAAGCAGCCTAAGAAATCTTGTAACTTCTGATTCTACTCATCATCTTTAAGCTAATCCGCTGTAATCTTCATGCCTAAATCATGCATAAACTTCAATAGATCGATAACAAACAAATGTTTTGTATACTTACCATCTTATGGGGTAAGCTACACTATATACTAACTTCACAATATTTTCTATTATTGGAAAAGTTCTGCTAATTGTACTAACTTCCCAGTTTTACCGAGTTGAGCTACATATTCAAAAAAGAAGGCTTCACAAATACCATAACCTTAACGCAAAAGTATGATTCTGTTTGTCTCTTATCAATGTAGCTTTTTTCGATCCTGAGAATCTTTCACTCATTTTTAAATGATATTAATATTCTCTGAAATTTTTCTAATCATATCCGGCCTAAATATAAGTTTCTCGCCTGCTTCTTACCAAAACAAAGGAGCCTCACATTCTCGACCATATAATGCCTCAATGGAGTCTTATCAATGCTTAAAAATTGTAAGCAAATTCCACCAAGTGAAATTGGTCGCCCTATAATCATCCAAGATCTTTAATGCATATAGTAAGAGATCTTTCAATATACGATTTACTCCCTCGATCTTTACATCCATTTACGGTAGATGAACAATACTAAGGTGGAGCTCAATCCTTACTGATTATTGTTAGTCCTTGAAATATGCATTGGTAAACAATAGGTCTTGATCGTTCAAAATGCTTTTCAGTGCACTGTGAGGTTTTTACTATCCATTTCACATACAATTTGACCGACCTAGATACCATTCTTATTAAGTTGATGAGTGTAAACTTTGCACTCTCCATTAGCTAACTAACTACTACCCAAATAATATCAAATCTTACTCGAATCCTGATCAATTCAACAACAAATTCCATTTCTACTTAATCACATTTACACTCATAAATATCTAGTGGTTGCAACAATCTACTGTGTTTTTTTTGTTTTCCCTTTACTAATTGATGGTTCATAATCTTTGAGATAAGCAACCCGAAGTCCCTCTTTATTCCTTCTAGTAGTAAGTCTTCTTTGTATCTCTGTATATCTTGTTACCATTGGGATATATAACCATCCTGGAAAGATGATACTTTCTTATCACTTCATCTCATAATCCAACAACATCAAGAACAAATAATCTTCCGTCTTTATGAAGCCATTCTTCTCGGCCAAGTTCGTATCACTTTATATCTTCAAATTGTACTCCTTCTGTCTTTGCCATATATCTATTAGAGTAGAAACATGCATTTAAATATTGTATATCCTTTCAATAAGAGTGAGTCCAATTAGTGAGCTTGCCAATGTCTCTAGCTTTAACAAGCGAAATGGCATAAATCATAAAAAACAATGTACTCAATTAACTACCATTCTAAAAACGTTGCTCCAAAATTAGCATGCCTTCTACTTAACGCATCAACAAATGTATTCCTTTTCCTTGGAGTTTAGAAGGTACTAAAATTGTAAGAAGCTAATAATTCCAATTGTTTCTCCTATCGAAGGTTGAGTCCCCCTCAGTGAAAAGGTACTATGAGGAGTTTTTTTTATAAAAAACTCAAACCTCTATCCTAACATGTAATGCCTCAAAATCTTAATAGAAAAACCGTCACCATCAATTCCAAATTATGAGTTGGATAATTCCTTTCGTGTGCCTTCGTGTCGAGTTGCATAGGCAACAACTTTACTTTCTTGCATCAACACCATACTAATCCAGTACTACTAGCATCGTTGTATACTGTTAACTCTTTATTTCCACTTGGAACAGTCACACTGGAAAGTTGTTCAAGCCACTCATTTAGAATACAAATGCATGCTCACATTTAGCATTACATATAAAATCTTAATTATTCTTCATCCATTTGGTTAACGGTGTTGTTATCCTTGAAAAGTGTTTATGAAGCATTTATATTATTTGACTAATATTAGGAAACTAATCACATCGATAACATTCTTAGGCTGGTTTCAATCTTGGATTGTTTCTGTCTTTTCAATATCCGTTGTTGTACCCTATGTAGAAACAACTTAACATAAAAAGCTCACTTCTTCTTGTTATGCAAAAATTGCGCGAATGCGGAAGTGCAATAAGCAGGATCTAGATTTTCCGATTGAACATCAACCTAATCTGATAGTAATTATTCTATTATATCAACAAAATAGTAAATAACTATAATAGAAAAACGAAGAGACACACAATAATTATACTGGTTCCACTATCATCCATAAGATAGTGTACGCCCAGTCCAAAAGAGAGAGATTTTATTCCACATGAGAGAATTACAAGAGATTAAAAAATAAGAGTTTACATATCCAAACCTCAAATTAGGCTTAACTAGAAAAGACACCGTTAGGGATCACTGGCTCCATGCCATGATGGGTTTACACTAAAGTCTACCCTTTAATATATAGCCAGTGCAAATCCATGTGAGTCACCAATTACGTTACCAACCAACATATTGTAACACCCCGTATGTTGAATAACTTGCTATAATATAAAACAGGGCAGAATTAAATTTTAAAACCTGAATCAGGGGAAAAGGGCTATGCCATTGCGTTCGTCTTGGAAAAATACGCGAAATAAAGTCCGAGTTTTCGAAAATCGGAGTCCGTATGACCCAGTTAAGGCCCGAAGAAGTTTTCAGAAATTCAAAACTAGTTTAAAAATAAAAATTCAAACATTTCAGAAGTGGCGGGAAAATTCCCGCCAGACCCAGGGGGTCGACCTGGGGGTCGACTGGGGAGTCGACCTGCCCACCAGGTCGACTGGGGAGTCGACCCAAGGGTCGACCTCCCTGGTCGAGCCCAGGTGACCTGGGTGCACCGGCTTGTCTTTTGGGCTGTGTTTTAGTGGCTAGGACGTGATCTGACGGCTCTAATCTGATTTAGGGTTAATCTAATGGCCTAAAACGCCTAACTACTCTATAAATACACCCTAAGACTACCCTAATTCATACTAAAAATAGAAACAATGCCGTCATGCTGTCAAAATGCAACTTGAAGGAGCCTTCATCAATTTGTAGAAGAAGATAGCATCTCAAATCAATCTCTAATCAACTCTAGCAACTTAATCTTCTTCTTAGGAGTGCTAATCAACAAGTTGTGAGTTTTCTATAGCCTTAATGACCAATTATTGAAATGATTATGATAGAATATAATGAGGTTATGGCTATGAATGTGGATCAATGCAAGTTATGCAAGTTGTATGCTATGTGTTAATGATGTTATGCATGTTATGCAAGTTATATGCTATGTGTTAATGATGTTATGCATGTCATGCAAGTTATATGCTATGTGTTTGTGATGTTATGCAAGTTATGCAAGTAATATGCAACATGTTTGAGATGTTATGCAAGTTATGCAAGCCATATGTTACATGTTCATGATGTTATGCAAGTTATGCAAGCCATATGTTACATGTTCATGATGTTATGCAAGTTATGCAAGTCATATGCTACATGTTCATGATGTTATGCAAGTTATGCAAGTTATATGCTATGTGTTTGAGATGTTATGCAAGTTATGCAAGTCATATGAGAAACATTGATCCATTATGACACCATGATATGCAAGTTCATGTATGATATGTATGCAAGTTTGGAGTAAGATTATATGCAAGTTCACATAAAACATGTTATGCAAGTATGGTGTTTGATTATATGCAAGTAACATGTGCAAGTTTACACCTTTGTATGATATGCATACATATGAAAGTTAACCCCTTTGTATGTCATACATACATATGAAAGTTTACCCCTTTATATGACATAAATAACTTATGCAAGTTAACCTCCTTATGACATATGTGATTCATGCAAGTTTGGGTTGATTATTTATGCTAGTTGGGTTGATGCTATATGCATGTTGACACCTTTAAACCCATGTTGATGCTAATGTTATGCAAGTTGAACCCATTACATCTATGATGAATCTTCCCTTTTATGTCATGTTAGCGAATTACGTGGGGAACGATGGGGTTAATAAACATGTTAATGAAATTGTGTGAAGTTGGTATGATTATGCATACCATAAAGTGGATGGACATAATTGAGTCAATTATGTACATCGTTAAAATTGGAATTAATTAGGGAAAATTAATTCGGGGGTGATTAATTAGGTGTAATTAATCGACTAAGACATGAGGTTGGACCCTTTTGTAGCGTAAGACTGCCCGAAACCGACCGGCAAATCCAGCGGCTACAAATGATTGGCCCAATGTGAGAGGTCTTTGGCACAAACTAAATATGTGACAAGTGTATAGACACGAGGTTAGACTCGGTTATGGCGCAAGGCTGCCCGGACCCAACCGGCAAATCCAGCTGCCATAAAAGATAGTCTAATTTGAGAGGTCTTTACAACGGTTACGTTTTTAATCAATTAAGAAACACTTAACCAGATAAGTATGTAATGGGCATGAGGGGTTAAGTGGGTGCCTTGGGTAGCATGTGGAAATCAAGTAAGTGCCTTGGGTGGCATGAGGAAATCTAGTGGGTTGCCTTGGGTGGCAATAGAAAATACGATTAGATGACTTAACCAAGAGGAAACATGTAGTTAAACATGATTAAAGGGTTAAGTGGGATGCACTAGATAAATTGACAAGCTTAGGTGGTAGCTTGTGGGGGCCCATTTCAACCAGTAACCCATATGTATCTTATTGGGCTCGACCCATGTCGAGGACGGGACACGCGTACTGGGCTTGATTATAAGAGGCCAAAACGGGGTAGCGGTGGCAACGCGAGTCCAACGGGTTTCATATGCGTGTGTGGACCCGGGCTGGTAGGTAAGACGTTGTTGCATCGTGTAGATATAAGCCGTGCACCATTTGTTGTATCAGGTTGCCACTTTGGGGAGTGATACACCCCATTGTGGGGCCAGCACGGGTATCTACGGTAGGGAGCCGATCGCTTGGGAGTAGTGGGTACACCTAGTGGAGATAGGGGCAGACGGCACCTATGTAGATAGCTAGGGGTACACGGAACTACTGGGTAAATTTTCTAAGTCCTTGGGTGGGATCAACCTTTAAGTAGGAATGACTGGTGTGGTGCAGTTAGTAATTATCCTTGGGTGGGTAGATGCGTCTTTACCGTTATCTTAGTTCATCCTATGTCTAGTTGGCTACTTAGTGTAGTCATTTATCCCCAGTCATCCCGTACCAAGTTTATATCATACCCTAATTACTTTGATAATTGTGTGGTTAAAGTTATAGGGCTCACTCAGACTTATGTCTGACCCCGTTGTTTTTATCTTTTTCCCCCTCAGGTCCTCACGTTGGGCCTAGCACTAGTGGGCTTTGATCAGACTTCTTTACCTATCTCTTGGAGCTTGGACCGTGATGTAAAGCCCAGTTTATCTTTTCTTTTATGGCTATTGTTTATGTAGTGGGATTATGTACTTATGTTTTTATCAGGATGGATATTTAGTACTTGACTCTTTATGGTGTTGTAACTAAACATGTTTACCTTCTGCTGCTATGAAATGATGTTTTAGATTTTCAAGTATTTATATCTGTCTTGTTGTAATTTTTTTGTTCTATACTCACTTAAAATGCTCCACCGAAGTTAAGGCATTCCCTTAGTGAGTGACCTTAGCGGGTGTGGGGTGTTAAACGTGGTATCAGAGCGAAGGTTACCAGAACAGATAAAATTTTTAGAAAACTATTTTTCTAAAAACATTTTTGGAAGAAGTATTTTCAAAAACATGTCTTTTAAAGAGAAAAGTTTTTGAAAGAAAAGCATAATCCCCAATAGCCATATCTTTATCTTTCGAATTCTCCGTTTTGAATCTTTCCTTTTCCGTTTCAGCATGGCTGAAGATCTTAACTTTCCGGAGGGTGTGACGATACCAGTATGGTATAGGAGATTGATGGAGGCTAGGGCCGCCACTACGGGTCCAGCAAATGTTCCTCCACCAACCGTAGCACCCGATCTTCCTCCTCCCCCTCCTCCTCCTCGCACGGATATTTTTGCTAAGACTTGCAACGAATTTAAAGCTATGGGAGGGAAACCTTTTCAAGGATCAGAAACTTTTGTGGAGGCTAGAGATTGGCTTAAGGAGGTGGAAGAGTTGATAGACATCTTTGAGATGGAGGAAGGAAAGAAAGTCAAGTTAGCTGCTTAGTTAATGAAGGGAGAGGCCTCATTCTGGTGGGAGGTCACTAATGGAGAACGCCCCGTTGACTCTTGGGCGGATTTTAGGCAAAGATTTGTGGCAAAGTTTCTCTCAAGGGCGGAGGAAAACTTGTATATGGAAAGGTTCTTGACTCTAAAGCAAGGAAATCTCTCGATGAAGGAATATGTCAACAAGTTTAATCAATTGGCAAGGTTTGGCATAGACATGGTGAATACACCGGAGAAGAAGGCTTTGAGGTTCGTTAAAGGCTTGAATGAACCGATGCATGGATTGGCTATGACTCACATCCCTATGGGGGCCACCTTTGAGAAGCTAGTTGACATGGCACTTATGCATGAAGAAGAGAAGGGTCCCAATGCTAATAAGGCACCCGAGAAGAAAGGAGATCAAAAGAGACCTCAACAACAGCAAAACAAGGGTGGGAAAGGCAACGGTAGCAAGGGGAAGAAGAAGTGCTTCAATTGCAGGATACCAGGCCACATAAGCAAAGATTGTCGGAAGAAGAAAAAGACTGGCTGCTACCACTGTGGTGAAGCAGGGCATCTAGTGAAGGATTGCCCTAAGAAGAGGCAAAGGACGGGATCTACCTCAGGAGGACAGGTGCAAGCTCTTGTGGCACCGGGTCAGGCTAGGGGGCAAGTTCAGGCTCTCGCGGTTCCACTGATTCAGGAAAGAGGTAGAACTATTTCCGTTGAAAGTCTGGTTTTTCTATTTGATCATCCTGTCCGTACATTGTTTGATTCTGGCGCATCGCATTCGTTTATCTCATCATCATTAGTTGAGTCACTGCACTTAGACACCAGTCTAGTAGATGATCCCTTGGTTGTTTCAAACCCAATAGGGGGCTCCACATATTTGTCCATGATATGTTTGGGTTTGAAGATTTCTATACTTAGCGTTGAGTTTAGATGTGATGCTTTTGTTTTGGGCTTCACGGGCTATGGGTTGATTTTGGGCATGGACTGGTTATCCAGTAATGGTGCCGTTCTTGATTGTGAAAGGAGAGTTGTTAGGCTTATGACCCGCTTGGGGAACACTCTCGAGATCTCTTGTAATCCCATGGATTATGTTATGCTAAGTTATCTTGAATCGCTTGACGCTTCGGTCGAGAATTTGCGATCTGTTAGAGTGGTCCGGGAATACTCGGATGTGTTTGAGGAGGTGAAGGGCTTACCTCCGAAGCGGGAGATAGATTTCCGAATATATCTGGTGGATAATGCTAAACCAGTATCTTTACCAGTGCGCCACATGGCTCCTCGTGAGAGGAGGGAACTCCATAAGCAAGTAGGGGAGTTGCTTGAGAAGGGGTTCATAAGACGAAGTATATCGGAGTGGGGTGCTCCAGTAGTTTTTGCTACGAAGGCGGATGGGTCCCTCAGACTTTGTGTAGACTATAGAGAACTCAACAAGCTCACAAAGAAGAATAGACACCCATTGCCGAGGATTGATGATCTTTTTGATCAGTTGGTTGGCGCTTCAGTATTTTCTCAGTTGGACTTAGCCACGGGGTTTCATCAGTTGAGAGTGGCTGAGGATAACATAGACAAGACTGCCTTTAGGACTCCGGATGGTTTCTATGAGTGGCTGGTGATTCCATTTGGGTTGACTAACGCCCCTGCATACTTTGTTGATTTGATGAGTAGGGTGTTCAGGGAGCTCCTTAATAAGTTCGTGGTGGTCTTTGTGGATGACATCTTAGTATTTTCTAAGAGTGAAGAAGAGCATGCCCTACATCTTAGGGAAGTGTTGGAGACTCTTCGAGCGCATAGCCTTAAGGCTAAATTCTCTAAATGTCACTTCTGGAGGAAGGAAGTGCGATTCTTGGGGCACGTGGTCTCCAAGGAAGGGATAGTTGTGGATCCCGCGAAGGTAGTGTCCATTCAAGATTGGAAGGTTCCGAAGAATGCTACCGAGGTGAGGAGTTTCTTGGGGTTGGCTGGTTACTATAGGAAGTTTATCAAGGACTTCGCGAAGATATCAGTCCCATTAACTCGTTTGACGAAGAAGAATCTAGTCTTCGTATGGGACGTAGATTGTGATGATGCGTTCCGACGGTTAAAGAGAGCTTTAACCACAGCTCCAGTCTTAGTGTTGCTAGATGGGAGTAAGCCATTTGTTGTTTATACCGATGCTTGTGGGACTGGACTGGGCGCAGTCTTAATGCAAGAGGGGAGGGTAATAGCCTACGGTGGAAGGCAGTTGAGAAAGCATGAGAAAAATTACCCTACCCATGATTTAGAGTTGGCCGCTATTGTTTTTGCGCTTAAGATTTGGCGCCATTATCTTCTGGGAGAAAGATTCGAATTGTTTACCGACCACAAATCATTGAAGTACTTGTTTTCTCAGAAGGATTTGAACTTGAGACAACAAAGGTGGATGGAGTTCTTAGCATCCTATGATTTCGAGATAGCGTATACCCCTGGCAAGGGTAACGTGGTGGCGGACGCCTTGAGTAGAAAAAGGTTGTCCTTGAGTCCATTGTTCGTGGAACGACAAAGCTTGGAATTTATCTCGATGTTTGATTTCAGACCTTCCGTTGACTATATACCCGGTTTGCTAGCATCCTTGGAGGTTAGACCTACTCTTTTGGGGCGGATTGGAGAAGCACAGAGGGACGACCCACAGTTGGTTGAGTTAGTAGAGAGGCTCATAAGGGGGGAGTCGTCCAGCTATTTGGGTAGGTACACCCTAGACGATAGGGGGTGCTTGCGTAGAGACGGTAGACTTTGTGTACCGCAAGACGAGGGTTTGAGGAAGGCTATTCTAGATGATGCACACCGTTCTAGGATGACCATTCATCCCGGTGGGGACAAGATGTACCAAGACATGAGGCGAGTTTTCTTTTGGGACGGTATGAAGAAAGACGTGGCCGAGTATGTCGCTAGATGCTTGGTGTGCCAACAGGTGAAAGCGGAGCAAAAGAAACCAGGTGGGTTGCTTCACCCATTGGAAGTTCCGCAATGGAAGTGGGATAGCGTCTCGATGGACTTTATTGATGGGTTACCGAGATCGAGGAAGGGTAATACGGGAATTTGGGTTGTTGTGGACAGGCTTACTAAGAGCGCCCATTTCATACCTGTGAAGAGCAAGAGGACTGCTCCATGGCTAGCTTCAGTTTACCTTCGAGAGATAGTTCAGTTTCATGGAGTACCCTCTAGCATAGTGAGTGATCGATATCTTATCTTCACTAGTGAGTTTTGGAGGAGTTTGCAAGAGGCGGTGGGGACTCAGTTGTGTTTGAGCAACGCGTATCATCCTCAGACGGACGGCCAAACCGAGAGGGTGAATCGTGTTCTGGAAGACCTTTTGAGGCTTTGTATCTTGGATTTTGGAGGTACTTGGGAAGAGCATCTTCCATTGGTGGAGTTCGCATATAACAACAGCTTTCAGTCCAGTATTGGTATGGCTCCTTTCGAAGCTCTTTATGGAAGGCCTTGTCGATCACCTACATGTTGGTGGGAATCTACGGATAAGATCTTGCTTGGGCCCGATATGGTTAGAGAGACTTCGGAGAAGATTGATTTGATTCGAAGAAGGATGAAAGCAGCGCAGGATAGGCAAAAATCTTATGCGGATAAGAGGAGGACGGATCTTGAGTTTGATGTTGGGGACATGGTCTTTGTCAAAGTATCTCCATTACGGAATGTAGTTCGCTTTGGGTCCGTTGGGAAGTTAGCTCCAAGATTTTTTGGGCCGTTTCCTGTTAAGGAAAGGATTGGACGGATGGCATATAGGGTGGATTTACCCGAGAGACTTAGTGGGGTACATGACGTATTCCATGTGTCACATTTGAGGAAATGCCTACATGAGACCGCAGAGGTGGTAGAGCCGAGCTTGCTTAGAGAAGTGGAGGTAGAGCGTGATGCGACTATTCGACGGGCTCCTACCCGCATCCTTGGGTCAGAGATTAGGAAGTTGAGGAACAGAGAGGTGCGACTAGTCAAAGTGCAATGGGGAGAGGATGAGAGCAATGTTACTTGGGAGACAGAAGCGAAGATGCGTTCACTGTACCCATTCCTTTTTGAGGGTATGTCTTTTAATTTCTCCTTTATCGTTTGTCTAGTACTTATCTTATCTTTAGTATGTCCTCTCATTAGTACCTTTGACCTTTAGATAGGGTAAACCTATGGTTGAAACATGTGTTTGAGACATGTTATGTTTGATGGATGCGCGTGGATGCAAGTGTTTGCTAGTGGTTGCTCGTGGATGCATATACACACACTCTAAGCACTAGATCGGCTCAATCACTTCATATTGCATATTGCATAAAATTGTGTGTAGGTAGCTATATTGATGGATGTATAATGGTTGTGCTATCATATGGATGATGCATTTTGGTGAATGATTGTGCACTCATGTAGAAATAGTATGTGTCGATAAGGTTCTTTCGCATACATATTGGATGCATGGCACTATCATGGTTTGCATTAAGGAGGTCAACTGAATCAGTGGACCGCCTGATTTTGCATTAGACAGGGAACATATACACACACTCTTTGCATATATTCATACAGCATTAGAAACTCTAAGGACAATGGATGCCAGTGTTTGATGGTTTGAGTAGATGGTTGTTTGGTTGGTAGGATACGTTCTTCTTGACTTAGAGATTTCGGGGACGAAATCCTTTAAGTAGGGGAGAATGTAACACCCCGTATGTTGAATAACTTGCTATAATACAAAACAGGGCAGAATTAAATTTTAAAATCTGAATCAGGGGAAACGGGCCATGCCATTGCGTTCGTCTCGTAAAAATACGCGAAATAGAGTCCGAGTTTTCGAAAATCGGAGTCCGTATGACCCAGTTAAGGCCCGAAGAAGTTTTCAAAAATTCAAAACTAGTTTAAAAATAAAAATTCAAACATTTCAGAAGTGGCGGGAAAATTCCCGCCAGACCCAGGGGGTCGACTGGGGAGGCGACCTGCCCACCAGGTCGACTGGGGAGTCGACCCTAGGGTCGACCTCCCTGGTCGAGCCCAGGTGACCTGGGTGCACCAGCTTGTCTTTTGGGCTGTGTTTTAGTGGCTAGGACGTGATCTGACGGCTCTAATCTGATTTAGGGTTAATCTAATGGCCTAAAACACCTAACTACTCTATAAATACACCCTAAGACTACCCTAATTCATACTAAAAATAGAAACAATGCCGTCATGCCATCAAAATGCAACTTGAAGGAGCCTCCATCAATTTGTAGAAGAAGATAGCATCTCAAATCAATCTCTAATCAACTCTAGCAACTTAATCTTCTTCTTAGGAGTGCTAATCAACAAGTTGTGAGTTTTCTATAGCCTTAATGACCAATTATTGAAATGATTATGATAGGATATAATGAGGTTATGGCTATGAATGTGGATCAATGCAAGTTATGCAAGTTGTATGCTATGTGTTAATGATGTTATGCATGTTATGCAAGTTATATGCTATGTGTTAATGATGTTATGCATGTCATGAAAGTTATATGCTATGTGTTTGTGATGTTATGCAAGTTATGCAAGTAATATGCAACATGTTTGAGATGTTATGCAAGTTATGCAAGCCATATGTTACATGTTCATGATGTTATGCAAGTTATGCAAGCCATATGTTACATGTTCATGATGTTATGCAAGTTATGCAAGTCATATGCTACATGTTCATGATGTTATCCAAGTTATGCAAGTTATATGCTATGTGTTTGAGATGTTATGCAAGTTATGCAAGTCATATGAGAAACATTGATCCATTATGACACCATGATATGCAAGTTCATGTATGATATGTATGCAAGTTTGGAGTAAGATTATACGCAAGTTCACATATAACATGTTATGCAAGTATGGTGTTTGATTATATGCAAGTAACATGTGCAAGTTTACACCTTTGTATGATATGCATACATATGAAAGTTAACCCCTTTGTATGTCATACATACATATGAAAGTTTACCCCTTTATATGACATAAATAACTTATGCAAGTTAACCTCCTTATGACATATGTGATTCATGCAAGTTTGGGTTGATTATTTATGCTAGTTGGGTTGATGCTATATGCATGTTGACACCTTTAAACCCATGTTGATGCTAATGTTATGCAAGTTGAACCCATTACATTTATGATGAATCTTCCCTTTTATGTCATGTTAGCGAATTACGTGGGGAACGATGGGGTTAATAAACATGTTAATGAAATTGTGTGAAGTTGGTATGATTATGCATACCATAAAATGGATGGACATAATTGAGTCAATTATGTACATCGTTAAAATTGGAATTAATTAGGGAAAATTAATTCGGGGGTGATTAATTAGGTGTAATTAATCGACTAAGACACGAGGTTGGACCCTTTTGTAGCGTAAGACTGCCCGGAACCGACCGGCAAATCCAGCGGCTACAAATGATTGGCCCAATGTGAGAGGTTTTAGGCACAAACTAAATACGTGACAAGTGTATAGACACGAGGTTAGACTCGGTTATGGCGTAAGGCTGCCCGGACCCAACCGGCAAATCCAGCTGCCATAAAAGATAGTCTAATTTGAGAGGTCTTTACAACGGTTACGTTTTTAATCAATTAAGAAACACTTAACCAGATAAGCATGTAGTGGGCATGAGGGGTTAAGTGGGTGCCTTGGGTGGCATGTGGAAATCAAGTAAGTGCCTTGGGTGGCATGAGGAAATCTAGTGGGTTGCCTTGGGTGGCAATAGAAAATACGATTAGATGACTTAACCAAGTGGAAACATGTAATTAAACATGATTAAAGGGTTAAGTGGGATGCACTAGATAAATTGACAAGCTTAGGTGGTAGCTTGTGGGGGCCCATTTCAACCAGTAACCCATATGTATCTTATTGGGCTCGACCCATGTCGAGGACGGGACACGCGTACTAGGCTTGATTATAAGAGGCCAAAACGGGGTAGCGGTGGCAACGCGAGTCCAACGGGTTTCATATGCGTGTGTGGACCCGGGCTGGTAGGTAAGACGTTGTTGCATCGTGTAGATATAAGCCGTGCACCATTTGTTGTATCGGGTTGCCACTTTGGGGAGTGATACACCCCATTGTGGGGCCAGCATGGGTATCTACGGTAGGGAGCCGATCGCTTGGGAGTAGTGGGTACACCTAGTGGAGATAGGGGCAGACGGCACCTATGTAGACAGCTAGGGGTACACGGAACTACTTGGTAAATTTTCTAAGTCCTTGGGTGGGATCAACCTTTAAGTAGGAATGACTGGTGTGGTGAAGTTAGTAATTATCCTTGGGTGGGTAGATGCGTCTTTACCGTTATCTTAGTTCATCCTATGTCTAGTTGGCTACTTAGTGTAGTCATTTATCCCCAGTCATCCCGTACCAAGTTTATATCATACCCTAATTACTTTGATAATTGTGTGGTTAAAGTTATAGGGCTCACTCAGACTTATGTCTGACCCCGTTGTTTTTATCTTTTTCCCCCTCAGGTCCTCACGTTGGGCCTAGCACTAGTGGGCTTTGATCAGACTTCTTTACCTATCTCTTGGAGCTTGGACCGTGATGTAAAGCCCAGTTTATCTTTTCTTTTATGGCTATTGTTTATGTAGTGGGATTATGTACTTATGTTTTTATCAAGATGGATATTTAGTACTTGACTCTTTATGGTGTTGTAACTAAACATGTTTACCTTCTGCTGCTATGAAATGATGTTTTAGATTTTTCAAGTATTTATATCTGTCTTGTTGTAATTTTTCTGTTCTATACTCACTTAAAATGCTCCACCGAAGTTAAGGCATTCCCTTAGTGAGTGACCTTAACGGGTGTGGGGTGTTAAACATATGGTAATAATATAATGGAGGAAAATTACCATAGCAACAAATGTGCAAAGATAGAAAGTAAATCAATCCGTTTCTTTTGCATAGATGGAAGAAATTAATCCCTTCATCTCTGCCATCTCATCAAATGCAACCAATGCATTCCCGTTATAAAAATATTTACTTTCCATTTTTTGCAAATTTTTCCAATCAATTTGTGATTTTGTATCACCTAAATTTAACACTCCACCTTGATGCAAAATCACATATCGGCAACACCCCATCTCGAATCAAATTCTCTTCACATCATAAAACTCTTCAACAGAACTCCACCTTCAATCAAAATCTCACAATGAGATAGAAACCAAAAATGAATATTTTCCTGATGGGTTCCAGCAAAGCTACCCCCCATCACACCATGTTAACGAGCTCAGACTACATCCCCGCCCGCTAACAAAATGTTGCAAATATCAAAACAAAAAAGAAGGCATACACCAAAGTAATCTCAACACCACCAAGACCAAAAATAATTCTCTCAATTAATCACCAATTCAAATATAGAGCCAAAATCCAAATCTCTGTACGCACAAAAAAAATCTCTCTCCTGCCACTTAGTTATTACAAACTTCACCCACCGCCTACAAAAGATGTATCTACCATCATGAGCTGCACCGCGCATGAACCAATGGTATAAAAGTGCTTGCAATGACATCGACACCCGTCTAATACTTGACCTGAGCTCCTTCCTCGATCACCCCAGATCCCTAGAGCATCATTAACGTGAAGACCCCTGTCTAAACCACAATGATCTCTGTCTCGACCCCCGTCAATCACTTGACCTGAGCTCCTTTCTTGATCTTCTTGGATCCCTCGAGCATCATCAACATGAAGACCCCTGTCTAAAACATGATCAAAAGTTCCCAAATCCAATGGTCCCTTCAACGCAGTAAACTCCATATCACGTCAGAGTTCCCAGATTGGAACATTCTTCTCTCTCAACATAATTTGCTCCACCAAAGTCTTCCTTTTTTCCCAAAATAGTAATAGCATAATCACCACTAAATCTACCAACCTTTGTAGAAATAATTTGCACAATTTAAAACAAATTTCCTCGCTCTGATACCAATCTGTTATGCAAAAATTGCGCGAATGCGGAAGCGCAATAAGCAGGATCTAGATTTGCCAATTGAATATCAACCTTATCTGATATCAATTATTCTATTATATCAACAAAATAATAAATAACTATAACAGAGAAACGAAGAGGCACACTGAAACACCCCACCTCCATTAAGGTCACTCACAAAGGGAATGCCTTAATTTTGGTGGAGGTTTATAATTAAGTAAAAGACACAGATAAAACACAAGACAGATATAAACACATATAAATAAGCAGCGGAAAAACCAACAGACTTTTATTATCATAAATACGTGTTCATACAGAACATTTCCAACATTGTCTCAAAACAAATTTCCAATTATTACAACCATAACACTGTCTTGATTTTATAAGTTAAAGAAGCACGAAACATAAATAAAGCTGCATAATCCCCATAAATGATATCCAAAGCCATGGTCCAAATGAAAGAAATCCAAGAAATACATTCTCTCTCTTCAAGCTGGATGAAAAACTAACTAAGCTGCGGTGTTTCCTCCCTGTGGACCTCGGGGGGGGGGGGGGGGGAATGGAAGAAAAGAAGACGAAAGGAAAATGGGTCAGACATAAGTCTGGTAAGTCTAGCTATATTCCTAGAATGTTAATAATAAAAAGATCATGACTTGCATAAAGTGAGAACAGGACGATATCAGGATAATAGACTATCCTAGAACTAGATAAGGTGTCCTAAAACGAACATCCCTTCACACCCTATTTTAAATCTCTATCTCTGCACCTACTAATTCTTATACCAACAGGCACCTCGTGATTGGGGTGAAGTGATCCCTTTCTCTTTCTTTAAAAGATCGGCTCCCACTCGTATGTTCACATGTGTCCTACGGCCCTATATGGTAGATACCTATGCTGGTCCCACCATGGGGTGTATCAAGTCCCATGGTGGCGGCCCCGACACAATTCTAGCATGCATAGGGTATACTACTGATGCTCCAGTGCCCTGACTTGTCTGCTCCAGAGTGTGTGCATGCCCGCACTCTGTTAGAACCCACACTGTGCACCAACCGCCGTCGTTTTTGACCGCTTACAATCAGCCCAGTAATCGTGCCCCACCCTGCCTAGTTCAGGGTACCATGATGCCTAATTGGGTTACTGCTGAAAGGGGTCCCCGTTACTAGGTTTTCTAGTCAAACATGTTAAGTGGTTAAGTGTCTGAATGAACCTAACCCCCACCCATCCAAATTATTTAACATGTTGAATTTGGTTAAGTATTTATTAAATTGACTTAACCCTATCAGTCCTAACTCAGATCTAATTGTCTTATTAGAGCACCAACCTCTCAGATTAGACATATATTGTTGTGGCTGCCTGTATGCCGGTTGGGTCCGGGCAGTCTTACGCCACAACTCACTTTAACCTCGGGTCTTTATTGGTCCCCATGCCTTAACCTCTCACATTGGATAGCTATTGTTGTGACAACTGGACAGCCGGGAGGGTCTGGGCAGGTTTACGTCACAACTCAATCCAACCTCGGGTTAAGCGCGTCCGTATTTCTAATTTACATTTTAATTATGTAAATTATTCAAATTCAAATTACTGTCACATTCATTTCCAATTAATCCCATTAATTAAGGTAATTAATGCCTTTTTTATGCCATAAATCACTTATGTGATTAATGACCAATATGTAAATTAGAAAATATTCAAATTACCGTCTCATTAATTAAGGTAATTAATGCCTTTTTATGCCATAAATCACTTATGTGATTAATGACCAATTTATGGCAAGTTTTCCTAAAATTATCATTTTAACCCAACGTTACCCCGTCCAATATTAGGCTAACCATCTCAGCCTAATTTACGTTCGCATGATTTTTGGTGTAAAGTATTAGGCTAAAAACTTAGCCTAATTTAATATACGCAAATTGGCATAAATTAGCATAAACATGACAAGGGTATAACTTTGGTATTGATGGCATAATCAATATGAACATAATAGGGTGTACATGCAAAATAACTAACATGAGCATTTTAGGGGTGAACTTGCAAAATAACTAACATGAACATTATAATGTCATAGGTACAAACTTGCAAAAAGACTAACATAAACATTATAATGTCATAGGTATGAACTTGCACTTATAGGCTAACTCAACATATATGTGTTTTTTAAACATAGGCCGTATTAACAACATACATGAGAATTAGCAATATGAACTAATCCATATACATATGTTAATATGCAACATAGGCAAATCAACATACACATGTGTTAATTAGTAACATAGATTTAACATACTTGCAAATTAATCCCAACATATGATAAGTGTGAACATGGCATAAGTTTTGCATAAACATGAACATATAGACTTGACAATTGGTCGCATAACTTCACTAAATAAACTTGCATAATAAACTACACAATTCTCATAAGATGTTACAATCCAAGTCCATGCTTATACAAATAATCTAATCCAATAATCCCAAATTTAACATGATAATAGAATCAAGTCACTGGCATAGATTAATATTATAAAACATAATAAACATCATACTTAATAATTCTCAATTCAACATGATAATAGAATCAAATCACAAACGTATATTAATAACATAACGAGTATCGTACTATTATCATTTCATCGCAACACATGATATTCATATTAATTCGCATTCTAAAAATGTAGCTAAACTTACAATCGTAGACGGTCTTGTTTTCTGAGTTCTGAAATTCTGAATTTGCAAAGCTTTCCTTTGAGAAGATGTTG
The DNA here is from genome assembly GCA_030737875.1 of Allium sativum. Classification (NCBI taxonomy): domain Eukaryota; kingdom Viridiplantae; phylum Streptophyta; class Magnoliopsida; order Asparagales; family Amaryllidaceae; genus Allium; species Allium sativum. The sequence continues at coordinate 192,796,853 of CM060919.1, forward strand.
CTTTGATTCTAATTTGTTGTTGCTTTTTAATCTTTTAGTTTGTATTCGCTATGTTGTTCGTCTCTTTCAAGTGGAGGCTCCCTCTAGTTCTCAGCAGACAACATGGTGGCTCCAATTCTTTTTTTTTTTTTTTTTTTTTTTGTGAATTTTTAGTTTGAGACCTAGGGTCTTTTTATAGAGTTGCAAGTTAATTTGAGCCGTCGATGAAGCTAGGGTTAACCAGAGCCGTCCATTGTAAAGAGAAGCCAATTATGTTCACCATTTCTTTCTTAATGTACATTTACTATTATTTGTCAATCCATATAAATACATACGCATTAGATACGTCTCCCCTTTACACATTTATTATTATTTTTGTATGCACATTAGATACATCTCCCCTTTACACATTTATTATTATTCTTGTATGCACATTAGATACATCTCCCCTTTACACATTTATTATTATTTTTGTATGCACATTAGATACATCTCCCCTTTACACATTTATTTTTGTATTAGCAACTTTAGTGTTAACAGAAATACGGGATGTTACACACACAATATTTATACTGGTTCCTCTATCATCCATAAGATAGTGTACGTCCGGTCCAAAAGAGAGAGATTTTATTTCACATGAGAGAATTACAAGATATTACAAAATAAGAGTTTACATATCCAAACCTCAAATTAGGCTTAAGTAGAAGAAACACCATTGGGGATCACTGGCTCCATGCCAGGATGAGTTTACACTAAAGTCTACCCCTTAATATATAGCCAGTGCAAATCCATGTGAGTCATCAATTATATTACCAACCAACATTAGGTAATAATATAATGGAGAAAAATTACCATAGCAACAAATGTGCAAAGATAGAAAGTAAATCAATCCATTTCTTTTGCATAGATTAAAGAAATTAATCCCTTCATTTATTTCTCTATCATCTCATCAAATGCAATCAGTGCATTCCCATTATAAAAAAGTTTACTTTCCATTTTTTGCAAAATTTTTCCAATCAATTTGTGATTTTGTATCACATAAATTAACACTTCTATCCAACAGTGACACTTAGGGAACTTAGCTCTCAATCGGTGCTTCTTTAACACCTCAAACACAATTCTCAAGCGTGTCTTGTTCTTCTCTTTGGTTCTGAAGTAATTGGAATATCATCCATGAATACAAAACCGAACTTATTCGGCTAGTCTTCAAAAACCCAATTCATGGTATTTACCAATTATGTCGGAGCATTGGTCAACCGAAACGACAATGTTGATCACTCATAAAAATTGAATGGCATATAAAATGCAGCAATATGCACACTCTTCTTCACTATTTTAAGTTGGTAAAATGTCATTGTTGTATCCATCTGAGAAAACATCATCACACTAAGAAATGATTAAACAAGTCATCAATGCCCGAAAATGGACATTTATTCTAGTTCTTCAGTTTATTTAGCTCATGGTAATACAAAAACCTCCAAAAGCTATCTTCCATACTCCAGAACACAATAGGTGCACCCCACTAAGATTTGCCTCATTGAATGAATCCTATATTAACAAGTCATTCACTTGGACCATTTCTTTCTTCCATTTAGTTCCATACACCTCAAAGACATTACTATTGGTCTAACTTCCTTTAGCTAGTCAGTCTAAATTTCAACCTCTTTATGCAATGACAACCCGTTCATTTTATCAAAGACATCTGGATACTCTCTAGCAATAGGAATAGAAAAAAATACTTCACATGGAACCTCAAGAGAATATAGAAAGTTGAGCATCTCCCTATCCTCTGTTAAGCAGCTAATCACTACCGCCCACCTATCCATATCCCTTATCATCAGTGATAGCTTCTCACAATTAATTATCGCTGCATACTACCTAAACCAATCCATACCCACATCCATAAACAAAAGAGAATCTATAAATTGTTAGCACTCGGCCAAAACAAATCATGCAAAGGCTAATAGAGCCTTTAATATGGTACATCAGAATCAAATGTCCATGTAATATCCTTGGTCTCAGTCTTAATTTGTATACCAGATCATTACATATGAATGAAAGTCAAGCTCTAGTATCAAAAAATTAAAACATCTTGAATGAAAAGAATATCTTACACCACAACTCCCACCTCTTATCCTTTTCCTTCCAAAGCATATGCTTTAACTAATTACTTATCCTTCATTAGTTGAGGACAATCCTTCTTCAAATGCCATAACTTATCACAATTGTAGCATTTTCTCTTCTCACTTACATTACAAGCCTTAGCAAATGACCTTTATTCTTACATCTATTGCAATTGGGTTCCCATTTGCCTTCTTCTGACCCTTTTCCCCGGGGCTGCTTTCTCCTCTCACTCCACCTTTCATTAATTCTACCACCTTATTGTAACTTTGGCTCTTTTTTCTCAGCAAAACAGCAGTAGCAGTCCTAGACTTACGGTCAAGACTATCACAATGAAGTGTCTTCTTTATAAGCTTCTTAAATAGCTCATCAACATTGTCTATTAGCTCCTATCCAAGGTCATTACTCAATCGATGATAAACTTGTCATTATTTCTTAAGAAGTGTCAATGAATGACATCCTATACTTTGACAAAGCATAAAATTCTGTTACATGCTGCCAAAGTGTCGTATCTCTCTGCTGAAATCAACAAAATTTTTGAACAACACCTACTTTTGTGCATTTCGAATGAACAACCCCTTAAATCTTGCCTTGTACTAATCTAAAGAGTATTGATCTTAGCAATAGTAATGACATTTCACTAATTCATCGCTCTTCACTGAAGTTGTCTAAAAGTTTGGCTTCTTCTTTATAGCGTGATCCACTTCCACATCACTGAATATGCGCTCAGGTATCCAACTAGCCTTGTACTTATGTATATATATATAATTTTGTTTCATGAAATGGTTCTCCTTAAAGAGTAGAATATAATCTCTGCTCATCCTAGAGAAATCGCCCCTAGGCACTTGCACAGAGGATCTCCAACAGAATATCATAAACACTCCTTATCATTATTACAATCACTGCCTTAAACATAGCTTGAGATCTAATGCAACAACCGTTGATTTGCTCCTGAAATAGATTTAGTTATAGTATCCTCGTATGTCGGTTCATTATTTTATGTAATAAGAATGATTAGTCATTTAGAAAAGAAAACCATGTTCGGAGCTCATGTGCAAGTGGCTATATCATATAATACATATTACTATATAGCTTTAAGCCCGACATATATGACAAGTACATACACTCTAAGATATGCTCTCTATATTGTCTAAGGTGATAACTGTGTTCTTATCTTTATTGGACGGTAACATCAACTTTGGTTAATTGTGTTACCAGAGCTCTAATACCAAATGTGATTACCATCTTACACTATCAACACAAGTAATGACCAAATAGTGCACTGGAAACATCTATGACTAATGTATGACGATATCTAGGGATGAAAATGAACAAAATCAGCATATTACATATCATATATCTCATAACGCATGGATAAAATATAATATCATGTACAAATCAGAAGAGACAACAATAAAAACGTAAACTAATCATTAGAGTAACAATATCAGTAGAGTTATACATCAAATGTCATTTAGTAAATACAACAAAATCATTTCTAATAAATTGTGTCAACGAGAAGAAATGAGCAACGTTGCCAAGGCTTCATAGTGCTGCACAATAGAAATCATAGAATTTCATATAGGTATAAAATGCGTGATAGCTCTACCAAGCTCGTCCTCTGCGTACCTATTACACCATTAAGAGCTGCTATCTATTCCAGTCATTTAAGAGTACTCAAGATAAAAAAAGAAAAGCATAAAACCTTGATACATCAATCTAGCATCAGTGGTAAATGATCTCAAAATAATTTATAGGAAAATATGGTAATGAACAAAGGCATATGTACTATACCCGACCTATCCGTACAACCAAAGTGCTAGCACGTAACAATATAATATGATACTCTACAACATCATAAAGGAAGTATACACAGAGTATTATGAGTGTTCAAATATCATGCCTCTAGTACCGACTCCCCATGACATCTTCGAGTGTTAATCTACTAATGAAAGAAACCATAGTGATCATATCATGCATCAAGAAATCTTAACTGTCACTCCATATGTCATAGAAGTACGATAACTCATATGTCCCTTATGCTAAAGACTTGTAGAAATCTTGTTTTTCATTGTAATCTCGTATCACACAACCAAAAATTGGATACATGTCATGTAGCTATGCTATACACTAGACCCAAAGCCACCACCTACCTAGGATACACAAATCCTTACAATTATCTATGACATATCCACTTATAACATACCTACTTCAAAAGCTGCAGAAATCACTGGGAGCTATCAACAATTCCGTAGCACAACATTTGAGCCCTCCTTTTTCCTTAACTCAGCTTCCAATACCTAGGAACTCCGCACATGTTAAAACCATGGATGGTAGTTCTGGTGATAACAGCCTCAAGTAATGAATATTTTATATTTACACACATACTAATTATTATCTTGTTATATATATTGTATAAGCCATGATATATGCAGGATATTGATAATTAAGACTGCACAATATCAAAATTGAAGATCCAGGTTAATGATCCAAGAATCAGAGAATGAAGACACAAGAGTTTCGAAGAGTTTAATGTTTCAAGATATTATTGAGTCTTATATTTTATGTTAAAACTCAAGTCCAACTTATCTGATCTCCATCCATTTTACAAAAAGATTTTTCAAAATATTCCTATTTTCAAAATCTATTCTAAAATGATTTCAAAATTATTTCTATTTTCAATTTCCTTTACAAAATTGTTTTCAAATACCCTTTGTTTTCAAAATGATTTTTCAAAAATAAATTTTAAGTTCTTAAATAATTTACTATGAAATATTTTTATACTAGATTTAATATTTATACTTTGATTTCAAATACATTAATATTATATTTTCAATATACTTACTTGTTTTTCATATTTTGATTATACTTATACTATGGGTTTTATATATTTTAATTATACTTTTATTTTTATACTTATATTTATATTTTGATGTTATAGATTTTGATTTTACTTAAGATATTGATTTTAATTATACCTCAGGTATTGATTTCAAACTCAATAATTATGATTTATTACTATTATAGTTTTGACACTTATATTTTAAGTTCAATATGTATTGACTTTATATAGTTTAATGATATATTTTATATTTTTGCTTAAATTCTCTTAAGACACTTTTAACAAGTTTTATTAAGTATTCTATGTTTAAAATATAAAATTACTATGTTAAAATAGTTTTACAAAGTTTCATTTCATAATATATAAGTTTGTATTATTTTTTTGGCAAGACCAACCGGTTTTTAAAGTGATCTATGACACTTTTCTCATTACAACAAATAATAAGTACAAAATAATATAGGAAATAGACAGAATGCCAATCTGCTACATACATTGCCTAATTCTAGAAGATATACACCATGCAGTGTGATAAAAGCTAGAAACAAGAAACGTTAAAATGACAACTACAACACATTCGCTACCAAGGCAGTCACTTTACTTCTAACCTAGTGTTACAAACAAACTTTACGAATTACAAATTGAGGTAATTAGGGAGAAGGACAAACTTTACCGAAAATTTAGGCTGAATGACGCCGAGTTTTATTTTTAGTCCGAAGGACAAATTTTGAACCAAAATTAAACTAAAGGAAAATGCTAAATGTAATTAGCATTTTATTTAGTTTTTTACACTACACGAAAATGCTAGTTTGAAATAGCATTATTCAGTTTTACAATGCAGAAAATACTAATTATATTTAACATTGTCCTTTAGTCTAATTTTTTTTAAGTTTGTCCTTCAGTCTAAAAATAAAACTTGATTTCCTTCAGACTATTTTTTTTCTTCCATAGTTTGTCCTTATGCCTATTTTAAAGTCACAAAGTAAGTCTACAGGAAGACCAAATATAAGCAAGTAATAATTCATTCGAGCACACGACCAGGGACGGAACCAGGAATCCGCTCAGCGGGGGGCGGATTCGAAGGGGGGGCCAAATTTTTTTTTTTTTATACCAATTTACCCTGAATTTATCATAATTTCAACCAATAATGTTTCATATTGTTAAGTTTTATACAAAAATATTGCATAAATACTAATAAAAATACCTTAAAAATGGTTACTTTGATATCAAAGGGATAATTTTTTTTTTTTTTTATAATTTTAAAATCAAGGGAGGGCGCCGCCCCCAGTTGCCCCCCCCCCCCAAAACCCCCATGGTTCCGTCCCTGCACACGACTAAAACAAAGCCTAGAACATGAACTTCACAAACTGCAATGAAACAACGACTATGACATCGGCTGCAAGGCAGACCAAAGAGCAGAGCAACTCACACTACATTCAGATTGGAGAAATATCACCCAGCAACAGAAGCCAGAAACCAAAGCAACTCAACAAGAATCAACCAGCCAAAACCACACAATCCAATTAACCAAGAAAATCAAAACAAGGCGCTACGTCATTCAAACCAATATCCACTACCAGATACTCAAGTCGAAATTCACACAGCAATAGCGATACAAAATCACCCTAAAAAATCAGAAACAACTAACCAACCAGTATCTAAACACACATAGGCACACCACTTACAGGGGAAAAGCCCAAAATAGTGTAACAGAATCACCATTAGCACGTCAAAATCAATCCGATCCACACTGAATCCAAGCACAAACGCGAGGAAGCACTGCCTTTCGGTTATGATCAGGCTACGCTGAACCAGAACTAAAGCAGAGAAAAGTGGGAGGGAAATCAGGTTTAACAGGTTGCGAGTAGACGCAATGAGTTGTTAGGAGATAAGTAGCCGCAGATGGTGAGAACCACTGCGAGTAAGGAGTACGATATGGAAGATGAAGCAGAGAGAAGAAATGTAGGCCGTAGGGTAGAAAAGTCAAGTGGGAGTGTAAACCAGATATGGATCTGAAACTAGTGTTTAGAGGAGCAAATTACCTCTATGGTGAAAACTGGGTAAGTGGGAAGAGGATCGGGCAGATGTTGGTAGAGGAGAGTGGATGGAGGCTAAAAGGAGGAGGCGAAGGAAGAAAGAACAAGAGAGGGGACGGAGAAAAATCAAGGTAATTACCTAGTCGCCATAGAAGAAAAAAAAAAAAAAAAGCCAAATTCCATTTCAACCCAGAAACATACTGAGTAGCCCCAATTTAACAAAAATAAATAAAAAATACGAGGACGAAAATGCTTTTTTATGAAAAAGGCAAATTCTATTTCAATCCAGAAATATGCTGAATAGCCCCATTTTAACCAAAAAAAAAAAAATACCAGGACGAAAATGCTTTTCTATGTTATATTTTTTCCCTGTTTTCTGAACACCTCGTAGTCTTTTTACGTGGTTTATCAGTATACCTCGTAGTAGCACTACGTGGTCTTTGAAAGAACCACGAAGAGCTGCTACGAGGTACACTAAGTAACCACGTAGGGCTGTTACGAGGTACACTGATAAACTACGCATTTTCTCTACGTGGAAGGGTATTTTCGGATTTTTTTTAAAATTAGCGGGGGTTTACTCAGCAAAATTGGAGGTATATCGATTTTTTCATGCTTGGGGGGGGGGGGGGGGGGATTTACTCAGCATATTGGTGGGTTTAAATAGAATTTGTGCTCAAAACAATCTCAAAATAAACTAGTTTTAATTTTTGTATAGCATATGCCGACAAAGTCCCTAGAGTATGTGGACATGTATTTTTCAAAATTCAATTTTAAAAAGAAGTGTCTATTTGCGATAACTCCTCTTCAACTGTCATATCTCTTCACCCCTATAAATAGCCATTTTCTAGAACAAACTTTAATCTTTCCTACATAATCCTTCATGCCTTTCTCTTCCATTTTAAAAATTACAAATTCTATACCATATTCTAAAGATTGTCAAATTGAATCAAGCCATTTCTTCTCCAGTTTAATTCAACTTCAAATTTTCTTCAATTCTACAAAGATGAAAGTGCAAGTCAAAGTTATAACGAAAACTATTATCAAGGTCAAAAGATCCAAGTCTGCATTCATTATAGAAACAAGTCATAATTTTATAAAGGTATGACTAGGTAGCTCTGAATCTAGTTGGCTTTGATTGGGCCTAGTAAAAAAACAATTGGAAGTGACTTGTTTGCTTGGAAATTAAGTTAGGTCTAGATCTATGGCCCGCAAATCAAGTTGGCTTACCCAGATGTTTCAGTTTTGGACGTCGTCTCCTTATGGCATTGAAACCAGGAAGTGTAACAGTTGATATTGATTAAAGAACGTACGAAGTGTTGAATTGGATGTACGGTAACTCTAAACCAGTATAAAATCCTGGTGATCTTTCCTTTACTGTACCTATATATTTAGTTATTTATTTTATTAGGTAATCATTCTACATACACTCGTAATCATATCGTAAAATATTTCTAAAAGATTCATAAAATTTAAGTAAACCTTATTCACCCCTTTCCCCTATAGTGTTATTAAGCCTAAATGTATGTTCCCATTCACAGATCCATCCTTTATCGAGCTGTTGTCTTTGGGTACCTACTCCTACCATGAGTCACAAACTAAATATACTAGGATTTTATCATGTAGTTACATTACCACTAGCATTAGCGCAGAGCAGATGAACACCACCTTTTAATGCAATTTACGTAACCTCTACTCCAACCCCTAGAAGTTCCATTATCATCGGTCAAGCCATGTTAACTTGGTGTTGATATATCTCCATAACTCAATGGTAGGTTAACACTTAACCAATTCATCATTTAGATTTAACCCATACTTTTAGTAACCTACTTCCATTATCCCATTCTTTTAGTAATCTACTTCTATATCCATTTAACTCTGACAAGAATTCAACTCAAAATTCAAAAGCAACTCATTATAGTATCCAAGGCTTAGCAAATTTCCTACCCCTTTCCATTGACAACATCTACTAACTGTTCTTCTCATCCATTAAGTTAACCTACCCATACGAGTTAACATGATAAACTGGAGTTGAGCTATCCATATAAATCAATGTTTGCTTATCACTTAACTCCTCTTGAGGTAAGAATCATCATGTATGCTCCTATTTTGTTTTAGATGTTAGTGCAAGGATGTTTCGATAACAACAACAGGTACAATAGGTATTGATATAACATATATTTTCAATTATTTATGATTATATTAATAGTTTTTACTGATGACTATATATATAGTATAGGCTTTATAACAGGTGTTGATTTTCATGACAACACAGTAAGAAGATTGTCCGCAATGTTGACCAAGACTGGTGATGTAATCAAGACTCATGAGTTACCAAGAGTTCAAGAATAATGAAGACATATTTTAGAGTCTTAATTATATATGTTAAAACTCGATTGCACTCATCTTATCTCTTTTCAAATGGTTTTCAAATAAGTTTTCAAATGGTTTCCAAATACATTTTCAAATAAATTTCAATTTAGTTTTCAAATGTTTCCAAAATAAAGATTTCAAAGTATTTTCAAATTATATATTTAATAATTATTTTTAAGATTTAAGTTTAATATTTTAAGTTTCAAATCTATTCAATTCAATTATATTTAATATTTAAATATTATACTTTGATTACATATAATTTATTACGCTTTTTTTATTTGAGTTATATATTATTATTTTAATCCTTACTATTTCAGGTATTTAAGTTTTGAATTTAAATTTACTTTATATTGGTTTTGACTATATAATATATATTTAAGTTTAATTTGTCTTGATAAATTTTCTTAAGTATTTTTATGTTTTAAATTATTTTTTTACTATGTATAATAGCTTCTAAAAGTTTCATGTTTAATTATATAGTTTATACTTTCAAAAAAATTTGTAAAATAAGATTTTCATATCACCAAAGGGTTTGATTTGTAGCTTTACTTGTTAATGGTGACAAGGAAATTTCCCCCTTCTTCCTTTTTTGCGCTTTCAACTTCTATATCGCTTTCCCTGACTATTCTCTATAATCGATCCAACCTCTTTGTTTATATATCTAGTCTCTACCTTGCTTTTGCTCGCATGAGTGAAGCTTCAAACCAAATTTTTTTTCCAGATCTAGGTTAGATCTAAATCCAATTTTTTCATCCAATCCCCCTCTACTTTTCTGTTCCCCCTCTAACCCCCCTTCCTTGTGCCCGTTCTATCACCTGTCATCCTTGCTTCACCTTGTGCGGTGTCACTCCTAGGAAATTTATGTCCCCTCGTCGTTGCTTTCACGGTCTTATTTTCGCGATTCCCTTGCCCTATTTTTCCTATAATGTGCAACACTAGGTATCCTAGAGATTCAGTCCCTATTCATTACTTACTGAGATTTTTTCCAGCTGCAGTCAGGAGGAATTGGGTGCATGGGTGTGTTGGGGTGATTCTGTGTTGGTTTTAACTATTGGGATAATGAATTGTCTGGTTGTTGTTCGACTTGCAGGGTAGTGGTGGGTCTGTATCCTATGTGGAGTTCCCCTTGTACATTGTTCGATCGTGCACTTTGTCCAGCATTACGACAGTATTTTCCTCCATGTTTGGTAACTGTGTCCCTAATCTCATTATCTATTAAATAGGTTGTGGGGTAAATGATCACTGTATCCAACTTGATGAGCCAACTTATGAGATTGTTCGGTCACTGGATGTGTTGGGGAAGGTGTCTGGTGGTGCTTATATAGAGTCAGACAAATTTGTGCTTTGGTAGTGGTCTTGTAGGTGCTGATGTCTATGCGTTAGGCCATGGGTGGTCTGTGTTGTGTGAGATTTTGTTTAACTTTGTGAGTTTGGAGATGTGATGTAATCCAAGTGGGATGCTGCCAGTATTTGTGGTGGTTTCTTACTGTATGCGCAGTGCTAGCTTTCATTTTTCTGATGAAAGTGGAGCTTTTGCACAACTAGCTATTGTGTGTTATATGAAATTTTTTGTATGTAACTCTTGGATGTCATGGCCATTTATGGTTAATGTGATCATGTAGCTTAGTTATTGTACGCTTTGTATTATAAAATAGGCTATCTTATTCGTTTCATGTAATTTGTGCGCCCCTGCGTGGGAATGAAATAGTAGTTTAGTCGCTCTGATTAGCTCATGTTTTATTAGCTAGGCTAGTAGCAGTGGTAGTTCCACTTTAAAAACGTTTATGGTGGATGGTCCACCTTAAAAACTATATTTGTACTAGGTTGGTAGTATGCCAATCTCCTTTAGTATTTGTAGTCTTTAGTATTTGTAGTTATTATTTGTTATAATAATAAGTGTTTGTGATCACTTTAAAAACTAGTTAGCTTTGCCAAAAAAGATTTTGAAACGATTAATTGTAGCAGACTAAGTTGACATGATGGTTTCAAAATTTAATTTTCAAAAGAAGTATATATGCGTCATATCCTTTTACGAATGGACATGACCAATATTCCTCTTTAAATAGCTGAAGTTTTCAAATGAATTTTAATTCATATTTTCATCATCTTCTTCCCTCTTCTCTTCTCCATTAATTCTTAAGCAAATTCTACTCATACACTGTCAAATTATCAAGAAAATCAAAGCATTTCTACTTAGTTTTCAATTCTCTATCTTCCTCTCACCATTCTCTCTCAAGATCAGAGTGAGAATTAGAGTTAGAGGGCTGTTGTAATCAAGACCACAAGGTCAGGTTAGTATTTCATTTTAAAATCCTCTCAAATATACTCTAAAGGGTATGACTTATTAGCTTGTAAATCAAGATGGGTTTGATTGTACCCGGAAATCAATTGGGTGTGCCTTGTTAGCCCGGAAATACAGGACTACTATGCCTAGAGGTAGAAATTCTAGAGGGTGTCTCATTGTGGCCTTGAAATCAAGAAGTGTCAAAGATACTGAAGATAATAAAAATTCGAATAGGCTTTGGTGCAGGATGGATGTAAGGTAATTTCGAACCAGTATAAAATCTTGTTACGTTCTTTCCTTTACTTTGCTACTTTTTGTTGCTATTTATTATGTTCTGTTTTCTATGATTTCTACGATAAATCTATGATAACATGCATCTATATATATAAAAGTATAATTAAAATAATTAAAAATGGTTCATATAAATTCCATAAACACTATTCATCCTCTATGTAGTGTTAGGTTTTCCTTAAGATCCACTTTCGTTGCACCCACAGTTTGTATCAGAACATAAGGTTTCAGAAGTTTCATTATCAGATTTTTGAAAATAGTAATAATGGCCGCCAGCATCGGTATTGACAACACAATCACTTGTTCATTTGTAGAAGGTCAATTCACTACTAGACCACCACTTTTTAATGGCAACAATTACACTTATTGAGCATGTACGATGAAAATTTATTTACAGTCTATAAGATTAGATATTTGAAATGTTGCACAAATTGAGTACACTGAACCCCAAACTAATTACACATAGTGGACTTCTGATTAAAAGGTTGTTGCACAAAGTAACTTTAAAGCCATGAATATATTTTTTTGTTCATTAGATAGAAATGAATTTAATAGGGTATATATTTGTAAGTATGCATATGATATTTGGAGAACATTACAAGTTACACATGAAAGCACTAGTAAAGTTAAATAAACCAAGATTTCTAGGTTAATTAACCAGTTTTAATTATTTACGATGAATGCAAACGAGTTAGCATCTGATATGTATAGTGGATTTCAAGATATAGTTCATTCACTAATTTCTCTTAGTATTTTTTTTTAAGGAATATCAAGTTAGAAAAATATTAAATTCACTTACATCTGACTGGGGTTAGTATACACTTGCTATTAAAGAAGCTAATGATATTCATACTATGAAAATAGAAGAATTAATTAGAAATTTAATGTCGTTTGAAGCTCAAATGCAGGGTAGAAGTAAAAGTAAGAAAGTCGAAACGAAATCAACTGGGTTTAATGCCATGATGGAAATATTAGACTCAGAAAACGGTGATGAGGAGATTGCAACAATGACTAGAAACTTTCGAAATTTCCTGAAATATAGAAAGATAAATAATTCCATGGGGATGATAATAATGATCAAGGAAGTGGAAATGATGGTCAATGTGACATCCCAAGTCTGTTAATGTCACTCATAAGAGAATACATTAAGTTTTGTGAAGCGCAATAGGTAATCTTTATAGAGAATTCACAAGACAGATAAAATAAGCAATAGAGAAATTTTAAACTTCATTATTAAAAATAAAGCATAGTTTCAAAAGTACATCAAAACATCAAAAGCAGTTACAAACAACCAAATGTCTCAAATCTGTCTTGCAAAACACCTCATGAAATAAAATATCAGAGCACATAAAATCATATCCCTCGCCATAAGCCATTCTAAAGTAGAGAGCAAGTCAAAACGATACATCTCAAGAAATCTAAGTTGTAAGAGAAATCCTAGTCACTATTGAGCGCTTCCACTCTGAGGACCTAGGGAGAGGGGGAAAGGAAGAAAGAGGCGAAAGAAAAAGGGTCAGACATAAAGTCGGGCGAGTTCCAGTGATTTACAAATGTGCATAAAATAGAAATGCCAAGACAGGTAAATAAGACAAGATGAGAAAGGTACAATGTCACATAAGGTAATATATAAACTAGAACAACATGATGGACAAGAGTAACAGGAATAAACTATGATCGAGTTATGCTTCACATTTATATCTTAAATAGGTATGTCTGAACATGTATGTCTACACCAATACTAGTATAACAAGATCAACACGATTACACATCAACATGATTAACAGCAAGATTTGGTGTATCCTAATTACATAACTATATTAGGTGTTAACCTAATTACACAACATCAGGATTAGGTGTACCCTAATTACTACCCAAGCGATCAGCTCCGTACTACGTAAATACCCTATGTCAGCCCTGACAGTGGGGGTGTATCACTCCCTAACCCGGCAACTATATAACACAGACCTATTTACTAGAGTTACAATGTCTTATCTTCCCTAATCGGAGCCATGCATGCTCATGGTTCCACTGGAACACGCCTGTACCCACCCCATGTGAACCTCTTAATATCCAGTTCAGTAAAGCGTGCCCTGGCCCCTACCTAGTGCGAGGCCCCCTCTAATAAGATACCACCAGGGATATTGATTGATATGGGTTCCAAACAGCAGATTGATGCAACCTAAACCCCCTAAGTTTGTGCCCCAAAAACTTGTATTTAGGTGTCCCCAAAACCCGATACAACAGCACAACGAGGGACCTCTTGGCTTATTAATACTCATGTTTAACCTAGCAGGTTTAGATTTACTAATAAGTGTGGTTGTATTTATTACATGTCATTATGTGTGTACAACCCTTCCCCAAAACACCTGTCTAGATGTATATAATTCCCTTAACATTTCAGTTTATTAACCTACATCTGGTACTTACCCTATTCTTAACATGTCATTTACTTAACTTTCGTTTTAAGTCAAATATAACATGTCTATTTCATATGCATATTAATCATCAACTACGTTCCCAAATTACAACATATAGGTTTATGCATATTATCCATTTCTACCAAGTTATAGCAATATATACACATTATCCCTTTTTATTAGTTTACATCAAGTCTAAGCATGTGTATATTATCCTTTTTCCCAAATTCTAGTTAAACAGTCCCAATTTAATAACAAGCCTAAACTCCTCTTTTTATGTCATTCATTATCGCCCCAATTATACGCATACTCTAATCGGGTATAGCCTGGGCTTCCAAAGGCCTAGGCTTGGTGTAAAATAAAAAGGGAAAACAGAGGAAGGGGAATAGAGTCAAATCACATAGGCATATAAGCAAGACTGGAAATAAACATAAAACATGGAAAATGGGAAAAGGAAGATAGATGCATATAACTTGTTAATTATCTAACATCACATGCATATATTTACTTATCTTAATGGAATAGGTGATTAATAGTGAAAACATGTATAACATTTATTTTACTAATACTGTAGATTATAACCTGTTTTATTTAACTGTTATTTTCAAAGTCTAAGAAATTAGATCTGTAAATGACGTAAACTCACAGTGGGTCTTGGTAAAGAAGATAATAAATCTCTTATATATATAACGATATGTCGTAGAAAGTCCAATCCAAGTTGTATGTATGCAAGTCGTGATGTTGTCTCTGTTTGATCCGATCCTCAACAGCATTCCCTTATTATATGTTTATATTTTTTAGAATAATTTCATGGAGGTTGAAGAAGATATGAAAAATTTATGTGAACTGGGAATGGGAGAATTCATCTACTTATAAGTTCATAGAGTCAACCTCGGCCTTTAGATTATAGGTTTTAAATCCAGTCCGTACACTTAACGCAGAGTCAACAATGAATACAGTCCACAAAATAGTCCAGGTTTGCAGAATGGATCTGCCCAGATCCGTAGTGGCGACCCAGCCCCCTTTGGGTCGACCCAAGCCGAGTGTGGGTGGTCCCACAATGGGACTGTTTTGCGCTAGTTTTCCCGCCTCGTCTCATTTTGATTTTCTGGCATTATTTTAACATTATATTCATATATATGACCCTTATATGTATCCAAACTTCTAATATTCATAACTTCTTCATACGTTGTCCGTTTTATGCAAACTTGGAGTCTATCTGAACCAGAATTCCAAGAATAATGTAACGGTAATGCCGGTTTCACTTAATTCTGAATATTTAATGAAGTTATTCTCAATTTATCATCTTAATGTATGGTTATAGTGTATTAAATTATGGGGTGTTACAGTCAAGCAGATGTCATGTGCTATAACTACAACAAACTAGGGCATATGAAATGAATTAATGGTCCCTCCTAAAAGATGAATCTAGAAAAAAAAAGTGAATATATAGAAACATTAGATGATTCAAGGATTCAAAAGTCATCATCAAGTGATAATGATTCAGACACTAAAAAGACAAATATGTGCTTTATAGCAATTTACCATTCAGATAAGAATCAAATAGGATCTTAAAACCTATGCGTTTATATTAAATTTTTAATTTATATGGTTTCTTAGGTTTTGATTGATTTCTTGATTTGGATGTTTTAAAGATAAATAAATTTTAAAGTTATAAATTTTAAAACTAATAATATAATTTTAAACTTTAAAATGTTGAATGTAAACTCTCTCTCTCTCTCTCTCTCTATATATATATATATAAATCTTTGTAGAATCAAGGAATAACAAAATAAATATGTATGTAATCAATTAGGTAGACAAATAGACAATTAAAAAGTAGTGTCCCCTAGTTTCAATAGGTATGTCAACATACCTAGTTTGACTATGTCGACATATTGGCAAAATTTAATGAATTCAAGTTTGATTTCAAATTTCAAACTTTTTCGCCAACTTTTTAACAACTCCTATGTCATTAATAAAAAACTTTTGACCAGAAGAATCCATCTATTCAATCTACATATATTCACTTCATATTTATTCATTTAGTTCACTTCATTTCAAATTTTAAAACTCTATTTTATACCCTCTCATCTCTTCAAAACTATTATATGCTTCTTTATCATCCTCAACTCCAAAAACTATGAAGTTGTCCATGGAAACTAAAGCCTTCCTCTTTCATGACCAAGAGGCTATTCAAACTTATATCTCATATTTGAAATTTGGCAAAGTTCATCTCAGAAGATTTATGGTTTTCACTGATTTCCCTTCTTATGAAATTGATGCTCATTTTGACAATTGTGATGTTCTTAGCTTGATTGATTCTCTTCAAAATGATTTCTTTATTATCCAAAACTTGTTAAACTGTTGTATGCAAATTTACAAGGTAAGTTTTATGAAGTGAATGAAGGTGAAATTTGGAGTAGTGTCGAACGAACATAAATTATTTTGAACTGTGAAATTTTGGGTCATACTCAAAATTGTAAATTCAAAAACAAACAAAAGAAAAGCATGGCGCCCTTCTTTCTACCAACCTTCTCAGCATGGAAAAATTTATCCTCACGCCTCTCTCCCAACCAAATCAGCAAACACCTCTCTTCGCCAATCCAAACCAGACCACCGTCGCCTACCCCTCCACCTCCAGAACCTCCTCTAGAACCTTTTCCACCTACCTCCTCTAATTTTTCCACAGGTCCACCTTTGAAGAAATGGACGACGCTTTTCGAGTCGAAGCCAAGGAATGCTGGTTCCTTCATTCCATCACCGATGAAACTCGTTTTCAAAGGGCAAGCTATGCAACCTTCAAATGAAATTTTAGAAGCTGCTGATGAGCAAATGTGACACCCCACGTCCGTTAATGTCACTCATTAAGAGAATGCATTAAGTTTCGTGAAGCGTTATAGGTAAATAGACACATAACATTACAAGATAGATATAAAAGATAGCAGCGGAATTTAAAATTTAATTTAAAACATAATCCATGACATCGTGGTATAAAATATCACATGTCTGGAACTACATAAAAACCATTACAATAACATAAAACTTCTGTCTTGTACCATCAGAGTACGGAAATACATAAAAAAACATTATTCCCCAAAAAGAGACAAAGCCATAGTACTAAAGAAGAGAACTGGAGCAATACTTCAAAAGCATCTCCTACCAAGATGATAACTGAGTCCTGATTAAGCCTGAGTATTCCCACCCTGAGAACTAAGGGGGACGGAAGAAAGAATAGGAAACAAAAAGGGTCAAACATAAAGTCTGGCGAGTCTAGTTACTTTTAGCAAGTAAATAAGTAAAAGTAGCATGACATACATATAAAGTGAATAAGAAAGATAACATCATAAAAGATAAGCATGACAAGGTAAACATGATGGAGTGTATACGCTTCTCTAATGATTACTCTGATCTAATACTAGTATATCCAGAAATGATATGATCCCAACAACTATCCAATGGCAGACTTAGGCATACGTCCAGATATATCCTAACTACTACCCTAATCGATCGGCTCCCTACTCCGTAGATACCATGTGCCGTCAGCACAATAGGAGGTGTCACCTTCCTAAAGTGGAAACCCTTCGTTGATGCTCACAACCATGCCTGCTGGTATCACGGTCGTCGTAGCCCCCACTGCCCGGCCCATGCACACACATGTCCCTGGTCGGTTCGCACCGCCCATACTGTCCTCCTCGTTTGGATCTCTTACAATCAGCCCAATAAGTGTGATCCAACTCCGATATAGTTCAGAGTACTCGTTTGATACCTATTAAGGGTTACTAACTGAAACAGATCCAACACAATATGATACAAGCTCTCTCCTTTGTCTTGTATCCCCTCTAGAATTTCTACCGGTTATGCTTACCTAAAAAGGTGTCTTTAATTACATAACGTCAACATTTCTATAGGTTATGCTTACCACTAGGTGTCTTTAATTACATAACCTTATCAGGTTAAGTTTGTGGGCCTATATGTAAATATTACCCACCACCTCAGATTAACTTAACCCACCCACTGTTCAACCAAATTTACTTAACCCTAATTTCAATTCATTTTCATACAATCCCTATGGATTCAACTGGATTAAGTATTCAAGATTTATTACCATATTTTCATTTATGGTTACAGTATGCTAGACTCCCACATTAAGCCTACCATTTGTGGATGCTGGACATGCCGGGCGGGTCCGGGCAGACTTATTCCATAAATCGGTCTTAACCTCGTGTCTTAGCACATCTCATATTTGTGCACCTAGAGCTCTCACATTAGATTCACCACTTGTGGTCACTGGATTTGCCGGGAGGTTCCGGGCAGACTTCCACCACAAGTATAATCTAACCTCGTGTCTAGGCCTAGTTACAGTTTCTAATTACTGTACTCCTAGGCATTCCATTATTAGCCAATTTTACCTATGTCCTTATAGGTTATAGGTATCATGCCCCCTTTTCCCCAATTATGTTCATAGTGATTATATGTTCAAATTCATACACATAAACATTATTCAAGTTATGCCAATTTCCCCCTTTTCAAGTTATGTCCAATTTTTACGTTTTTTCCCACGTTCCCAAATTAACGCATTCGCATAATTTTAGTGCATGCCTAGGCTCGAGAATAGTCTGGTTATATAAAATAAAATGGAAAGGCGAAGTGAAGATGTCAGAGATGATTATTCTAACAAAACTTACATTAGCATATGATGGCATAATGTTAAGATGAACATATAAGAACAGATCGGTGAACTTGTGATAATAAAACAGGTTCTAACATAGTAGGGATGTCATAATAGGCATGATTAGATCTAAACAAGGATTTAGATGTCCAACTAATGACAGATCTAAATTAACCACAACAAGATAGGTACATGATGATCTAAATAGTAGATTAGATCTATATTCAAAAGTAGATCTGACATAATCAGAATATCATAGATTCATCAATTTCAATAGATCTAATATGATAAAGGTTGAGATCCAAATTACAGTCATATCATGTTATACTTTTAGTTTTTTAAATCTAAAAATAACTTAAACTCACAGTGTTCGGATCTAGAAACAATAGAAGGATAAAAGCAGTTGATGAATCACAGATCTACACTAGAATCTCTAAACTTTGATTGTAGAAGAAGAAAGAGATTTGATCCAGTCCAGGCACCGACAGCATTTAGACCTCCATTGATTTTCAGTGAAGAAAATAAGAGAAATGAGCCTGTATTTATAGCTGTCAGCCCCCATAATTCGATTGCCACCTCAGCCCTAAGGGGGTTGACCCATGGGTCGACCCCCCTAAGGGGGTTGACCCATGGGTCGACACCCCCTTGTGGGGTCGATGTGACACCCTTGTCCATTAATGTCACTCACAAAGGGAATGCATAAAGTTTCATGAAGCATTATAGGTAAACAAACATAGAATTTTACAAGATAGATATAAATAAGATAGCAACGAAAATTCAACTTTTTATTTAAAACACAAATCATACATCGTGCTCCAAAATACCATAAGTCACAAAAACCATAACAACAATAAAACTTCAGTCTTTTACCATCAGAGTACATAAATACTTAAAAGAAAACATAATTCCCCAAATAAAAGAGACAAAGCCATAGTAGAGATAAGAACTTAAGGCACACTTCAAAAGCAGATCTAGCAAGATGATATCTGAGTCCTGACTAAGCCTGAGTGTTTCCTCCCTAAGAACCTAGAGGGGGGAATGGAAGGAAGAAGAGGAAACAAAAGGGTTAGACATGAAAATTGGCGAGTCTAGTAACTTAAGTAAATAAATACATGTAGTATGACAGGCACATAAAGTGGATAAGAGAGATCACTACATAAATGGCAGGTGTGACAAGGTAGATAGGATAAGGTATATACACTTCCCTAACGATTACTCTACACTATTACTAGTATAACCAGAATGAGATGATCCCTTCCACGATAAGGTGGTAGACTTAGGCATACGTCCAAATGTATCCCATCTACTACTCTAATCGATCTGCTCCCTAATCCACGTAGATACTCTTTGCCGGCCCCACCGTAGGATGTATCACATCCTAAAGTGGCAACCCTTCGCTGATGTGCACAGTCCCATATCTACAGGTGTCCAAGTCGTCTTATCCCCTTCTGCCTGGATTATGCACGCACATGGCCCTGTCGGTTTGCGCCGCCCACACCGTCCTCCACATTTGGGTCTCTTACAATCAGTCCAGTAAGTGTGCCCCTTCTCCAACCTAGTACGGAGTACATGTTTTGATACCTACTTAGGGTTACTGGATGAAACAGATCCCACACAATATGATACAAACTCTCCCCTTTGTCTTATATCCCCCACTAGGTGTCATTAATTACATAACCCTATCATTTCTACAAGTTATGCTTACCCTAAAAGGTGTCTTTAATTACATAACATTTTTATTACAACCGGCCATGTATACCACTAGGTGTTTTTAATTATATAACTTTATCGGGTTAAGTTTGTGGGCCTATATGTAAATATTACACACCCCCTCCATATTTGCTTAACCCATCCATATCCAATCAATTTTACTTAACCCTAATTTTAGCTCATAATCATACAATCCCTATGGATTATATTTGGTTAAGTAGTCCAATTTATTACCATGTCCATTTATGGTTCATAATGGGCTAGAGCTCCCACATTAGGCCTACAACTTGTGGATGCTGGATATGCCAGTTAGGTCTGGGCAGTCTTATTCCACAAGTTGGGCCTAACCTCGTGTCATAGCCCGATTCGTATTTGCGCATTTAGACATCCCACACTAGGTTCAACATTAGTGGCTGCTGGATATGCCGGTCGGGTCTAGGCAGACTTCCGCCACTAATGCAACCTAACCTCGTGTCATAAGTGCAATTACAATTTCTAATTGTAACACAAGGCATTCAATATTATTTAATCAATTAGTTAAACCTAGTCCCTTATAGGTGATAATGTCCATTTTACCCAATGATTTGAATTATATGTCCAATGATGTTTATATTCAAATTATGCCAATATTAATCTTCTTCCCCCGTTCCTTAACTAGCGCACTCACAAAATTGGCGGTATGCCTAGGCTAGACAATAGCATAGTCATAAGCGATAATAGGGAAAATAATAGGAATATAACCAAAGTGATTGTTTTAACATAACTTGGCATAAACATAAACTAGCATGGTGATAACGTGGACATATGAGCATAAATCTGATGAACTTGTTAATATTACTAGTTCTAACATAACTATGATGTCATAGTGAGCATAATAAGATCTAAATTAACCATTTGGATGTACTAGTTCTAACATAACTATAGTGAGCATAACAAGATCTATATTAACAATTTAGACGTCCAACTATTCAGATCTAACATAATAGGCACAAGATGATAAACTAGATCTGATTAACAAATTAAATGTGCACACAATTTAGATCCAATAGTTTAAAAGTAGATCTACACAATTAAGGTTTAAGATTCACATCATGGAATGCCATAAAAGTTACACTAGATCAAACAAGATAGAGATTTAGATCCAAATCCTAACCAATTTAGAATGTCATATAATCAGAATTTAAAATGGATCTGATATAATCTAGGCATCTGAACAAGTCCAAGTCATAGTCCTGTCATATTTACTTTTAAATATTCAAATCTAAAAGCAACTAGAAACTCACAATGTTAGGATTAGAAATTAGAACTAGAAAAGATTAGATTTTGAATCTCTAATTGATTTGCTTTAGTTGAAGAAAATAACGGATCCAAATCAGTTCAGATACCGATAGAGTTTGGCCACCATGAATTCTCAATGAAGAAAACAAGAGATATTGGTGGGTCGACCCCGGTGTCGACACCCCTCTAGGGGGGTCTTCCCCCTAGAGCGGGAAATTTGCCGCCTTCTCGAATTTTGATTTTTTTGAATAGTTTTATATAGGGTCTGACTCATATCTGACTCATACGTGCCTCATGCGTATATATAAAATTCTTCTATGCGTATACAAACTTAAAACCCTCATAACTTCTTCATACAGTGTCCGTTTTACGCAAACCAAATGTCTATCTTGACCAGAATTTGGAGACGGACGCAATGGCACAGTCTGTTTTCCTTAATTATAAATATTAAATTAATTATTATTTAATTTATCCTCTTTTAGTGTCATTAAAAATACGGGGTGTTACATTCTCCGCTACTCAAAGGATTTCTTCCCCGAAATCTCTAAGTTTAAAAAGAATGTATCCTACCATCCATCATCCATCTACTCATCCTCCAATCACAAGCATCCATTGTCCTTAAAACTTTCTAATGCTTATATGAATATATGCAAAGGTGTGTGTATATATCCCAACACTAATGCGAAAGATCAGGCGGTCTACTGATTCAGTTGACCTCCTTAATGCAATGTGTGTTGGTGCCGCGAATCCAATATGTATGCAAATAATCCTATTATAACATGCGAGTTCTTTATGTGTGCACACTCATTTGTCCAAATGCAACATCCATATGGTAATACATCCATTTCCATCCATAAAAGAAAAAGAAAATGCACACACATCCATATGCAGTATGAGAGTGATTGAGCCGATCTAGTGCCTAATGTGTGTGTATATGCATCCACAGGCAGCCACTAGCAAACACTTGCATCCACTTGCATCCATCAAACATAACATGTCTCAAACACATGTTTACATCCATATGATTCCTATCTAAAGGTCGAAAATACTATGGACATGATATATTCAAATGATAGAAACAAGCACAGATAAAACTTAGGAAAAGAAATCAAGGATATACCCTAAAAAAGAAAAGGGTATGAAGCACGAATGTTGTCTTCGGTCTCCCAGGTTGCATCCTCTGGGTTATCTCCCCATTGAACCTTTAGCAACTTGATCTTCTTATTACGTAGCTTCTTAACTTCTGATCCAAGGATACAGGAAGGAATTCGCCTGACTGTCGCCTCCCGTTCCACTTCCATTTCCTTTAATATACTTGGCTCAACAACTTCCGCGGTGTCATGCAAACGCTTCCATAGATGGAAAGCATGGAAATGTCATGCAAACGCTTCCATAGATGGAAAGCATGGAAAACATCGTGAACACCTGATAGATTTTCTGGGAGCTTTACTCTATAGGCCATCTGGCCATTCCCCTCGGTTATGGGAAATGGTCCCATAAATCTAGGTGCCAACTTCCCTACTGACCCGAAGCGAACCACATTCCTCAAAGGTGTACTTTGATAAAAACTAAGTCTCCGACTTCAAATTCGATGTCAGTCCTTCTCCTGTCTGTATACGACTTCTGCCTATCTTGAGCTGTCTTCATCCGCCGCCGAATGAGGTCAATCTTTTTGGATGTTTCTCTAACCATATCTAGTCCAAGTAATAATCTTTCTGTAGATTCCCATCAACAAGTTGGTGATCCACAGGGTCGTCCATACAATGCTTCGAAGGGTGCCATGCCGATGCTAGCTTGATAACTATTGTTATAGGTAAACTCTACTAAAGGAAGGTGCTCTTCTCAAGTCCCTCTGAAGTCTAGGATACACAAAGATACACAACTTCAAAAGATCCTCTAGAATTCTTCTCACCATCTCTGTCCGCCCATCGGTCTTAGGATGATAAGCGCTGCTCAAACACAACTGTGTACCTAATGCTTTTTGCAATCTCCTCAAAATTCACTGGTAAAGATGGGGTCACGATCGCTCATGATGCTGGAAGGTACTCCATGAAGACGAAATATTTCACGAACATAAATTGCTGCCAACCATGATGCCATCCTCTTGCTCTTAAATGGAATAAAGTGAATGATATTAGTGAGTCTATCTACCACAACCCAGATACCGGTGTTGCCTTTTTTCGATCTAGGCAAACCATATATAAAATCCACAGAGACGCTCTCCTATTTCCACTGAGGAACCTCCAAAGGATGATGTAAACCACTGGTCTTCTTTTGCTCAGCTTTAACTTGGTGGCAAACTAAACATTGAGAAACGAACTCTGCCACAACTTTCTTCATCCCAGCCCAAAAGAAAACCCTTTTCATGTCTCTGTACATATTGTCACTGCCCGGATGAATAGTCATCTTAGAATGGTGGGCTTCTTCTAGGACTTCCTTTATCAAGCTTCCAGTTTGAGGAACACAAAGGCTTCCATCTCGTTGCAACCACCCCTTTTCATCTATGGCATATCTACTGAGGTGACTAGAAGTCTCCCCTTTTCTAAGCTTTTCCAAGATATCTAAAATCTGTGGGTCACCTTGCTGCGATGCTCCTATCTAATCCATAATAGTTGGTTGTATTTCTAACGACGCAAACAAATCAGGCAAAATCTCGATAGAGGGTCTAAAATCAAAAGTTGATATGTACTCCAAGCTCTTCCTCTCCACAAACAGAGGACTCAAGGCCATCCTCTGTGTACTTAGTGCATCTGCCATCATATTACTCTGCCAGAGGTATAAGCAATCTCAAAATCATAAGAAGCTAGGAACTCCATCCACCGTTGTTGCCTTAAATTAAGATCCTTCAACGAGAAAAGATACCTGAGAGATTTATGATCGGTGTATAACTCAAACTTCTCTCCAAGTAAATAATGGCGCCACGTCTTAAGCGTGAATACTATGGCAGCTAGCTCTAGATCATGGGTGGGGTAGTTCTTTTCATGAACTCTCAACTGTCTACCCCCATAACACCTTCTTGCATTAGAACCGCACCAAGCCTTGTACCACACGCATCAGTGTAAACGATAAACACTTTACTCCCATCGGGCAAGGTCAAGACAGGGGCTGTTGTCAGAGCCTTCTTCAGTCGTTGGAAAGCAACATCACAACCTATATCCCATGAAAATGCCAAATTATTCTTTGTCAGCCTGGTGAGTGGGGCTGATATCTTTGCGAAGTCCTTAATGAACTTCCGATAATAACCTGCCAATCCAAGAAAGCTTCTCACCTCGGTTGCATTTTTAGGAATCTGCCAATCTTGCACTGCAACCACCTTTGCGGGATCTACAGCTATCCCTTCTTTGGAGACCACATGCCCTAAGAATCTTACCTCCTTTCTCCAAAAATGGCATTTGGAGAACTTTGCCTTAAGCTGATGGTCATGGAGAGTTTTCAGAACTTCTCTCAAATGTTGGGCATGCTCTTCTTCTCTTTTAGAGAAGATCAAGATATCGTCAATAAAGATCATGGCAAATTTGTTTAGAAACTCCTGAAACACCTACTCATCAAATCAACAAAATAGACGGGTGCATTCGTCAGCCCAAAAGGCATAACTAGCCATTCATAGAAACCATCCAGAGTCCTAAAAGCATTCTTATCTACGCTGTCCTCAGCCACCCTTAACTGATGAAACCCCATGGCCAAGTCTAACTGGGAAAATACCGAGGCACCAACAAGCTGATCAAATAAATCATCAATCCTTAGAAGCGGGTGCCTATTCTTCTTGGTGAGTTTATTCAACTCCCTATAGTCAACACACAAACGAAGCGAACCATTCGCCTTAGTTTTGAATACTACTGGAGCACCCCATTAAGATATGCTTTGTCTGATAAACCCCTTCTCAACTAGCTCTCCTACTTGCTTACTCAGCTCCCTCCTTTCCCTTGGAGCCATATGGTACACTAGTAATGCAACTGGCTTTGCATTGTCCGCCCGATATATACGGAAATCTATTTCGCACCTCAGTGGTAAGCCCCGTACCTAATCAAAAACATCAAAATAATCCCGGACTACTGGAATAGATTGCAGATCATTGATAGATGCATCAAGAGACTCTAGGAAACTAAGCATAACCGACCCTTGTGGGTCACAAGAAATCTCGAGGGTCCTTCCATGACTAGTCAAAAGTCTAACGACCCTCCTCTCACAATCTAGAAAGGCACCATACGTGGTAAGCCAATCCATTCCTAGAATCAACCCATAGCCCATAAACCCTACCACATACGCGTCGCATTCAAACTCGACGCCTAACACAGATATTTTCAAACCCCGACAAATCATAGATAAATGAGCCGAACCACCAATGGGGTTTGAAACAACTACGGGATCCACTATCATACTAGTAATTAAGTGCAGAGATTCAACCATAGAACTAGATATAAATGAATGTGAAGCGCCAGAATCAAAAAGTGTTCTAATAGGATGGTTTGAAAGAGAAATTAAACTTCCACAGAAATTTTTCTACCTCTATCAGGAGCACTGATCGCAAGAGCATGCACCTGCCCTCCAGAAGTTCCTGCCCTTTGACCTTGTCCCTGTGATCCTTGTTTCTTAGGGAACTCCCTAGCAAAGTGTCCGACCTCTCCATAGTGGTAGCAAGATTTCTTCCTTCGCTTACAGTCTTTGACCAAGTGACCCTCTTTCCCACAATTGTGACATTTTCTCTTATCCTTGCCCTTGTCATTCTTTCCACCTTTCTTCTTCTTCTGTTGTTGTTGTTGTTTCCCCTTCTTGGGCCACACCTTATTTTGCGATGTTTCCTCAGCCTTTACTTCCTTCCTTTTTCCCTTGTCTTCCTCATGCACTAGGGCCGTATCGACAAACTTTTCAAAAGTGGCTCCCATTGGGATATGAGACATGGCTAACCCATGAAGGGGTTCGTTCATCCCTTTAGCAAAGCGCAAAACCCTTTTGTGTGGTATATCAACCAGCTCTAACCCAAATCTTGCTAGTTGGTTGAATTTGTTCACATACTCTTTCACCGTCAAATTTTCTTATTTGAGTGCTAAGAATCTCTCCATTTGCATGCTTCTCTCCGCTTGGGAAAGAAATTTCATTTTGAACCTCTATCTAAAATCCTCCCAAGTTTCCACCGGATGTCCAGCTTGGGTGACTTCGCACCAAAATGAGGCTTCGTCTTTTAGTAGCCAGGCGACTTCTATCCTCTACTTCAAAAATTACGAACAAGTCCTAGGTCTCCTTTGTCCAATTCCATGTTTCTATGAATGTCTCATTCCATGGAATGGCTTCCCTCCCATAGCATGGAAGTCTTTGCAGATCTTACCGAAATTATCTGCCCTTGGAAAGGGAGGAGGAGGAAAGACTAGTGCAGTTGGGGGAGGAACATTTTCTTGGCCTTCAGCAGGTGTTGTGGTTGCCAAATACTTATGGAACCATCCGGGTATTGTGATGCCCTCTGAGATATTAGGAATGTCTTGTTCCCTGGACATGCTGAAAAAGGAAAAGGAAGAGATTTAGACAAAAGACCGAAGGATATTACATGTGGCTTTTGGGGAGTTTTTTGAAAACAAACTTTTCTTTTTGAAAATGATTTCTTTTAAAAACCTTTTTGAAAATAATTTTCAGAAACTTTTTATCTAATCTGGTAACCTTCAGCTCTGATACCAAGTTTGACACCCCGCGTTCGTTAATGTCACTCACAAAGGGAATGCATTAAGTTTCGTGTAGTGTTATAGGTAAACAGATATAAATAAGATAGCAGCGGAAATTCAAATTTTTATTTCAAACACAAATCATACATTATGGTCCATAATGCCATAAGTCACAAAAACCATTACAACAATATAACTTCTGTCTTATACCATCAGAGTACATAAATATTTAAAAGAAAACAAAATTTCCCAAATAAAAAAGACAAAGCCATAGTAGAGATAAGAACTTGAGCCATACTTCGAAAGCAGCTCTAGCAAGATGATATCTGAGTCCAGACTAAGCCTGAGTGTTTCCTCCCTGAGAACCTGAGGGGGAAACGGAAGAAAGAAGAGGAAACAAAAGGGTCATACATGAAGTCTGACGAGTTTAGTTACTTTTAGCAAGTAAATAAATAAAAGTAGCATGACAGACATATAAAGTGGATAAGAGAGATCACTACATAAATGGCAGGTGTGACAAGGTAGACAGGATAAGGTATATACGCTTCCCTAACGATTACTCTGCACTATTACTAGTATAACCAGAATGAGATGATCCCTTTCACTATAAGGTGGTAGACTTAGGCATACGTCCAAATGTATCCCATCTACTACTCTAATCAATCTGCTCCCTAATCCGTGTAGATACTCTTTGCCGGCACCACCGTAGGATGTATCACATCCTAAAGTGGCAACCCTTGCTGATGTGCACAGTCCCATATCTACAGGTGTCACAGTCGTCTTATCCCATTCTGCCCGGCTTATGTACGCACATGGCCCGGTCGGTTTGCGCCGCCCACACCGTCCTTCACATTTGGGTCTCTTACAATCAGTCTAGTAAGCGTGCCCCTTCTCTGACCTACTACGGAGTACATGTTTTGATACCTACTCCGGGTTACTAAACGAAACGGATCCCACACAATATGATACAAGCTCTCCCCTTTGTCTTGTATCCCCCACTAGGTTTTCTTTTTCTGTGTATACCACTAGGTGTCTTTAATTACATAACCCTATCATTTCTACAAGTTATGCTTACCCTAAAAGGCATCTTTTATTACATAACTTTATTATTCCAACCGGTCATGTATACCATTAGGTGTCTTTAATTACATTACCTTATCGGGTTAAGTTTGTGGGCCTATATGTAAATACTACCCACCGCCTCCAGATTTGCTTAAGCCATCCACTATCCAATCAATTTTACTTAACCCTAACTTTAGTTCACAATCATACAATCCTATGGATTAGATTTGGTTAAGTAGTCCAATTTATTACCATGTCCATTTATGGTTTATAATGGGCTATACCCCCACATTAGGCCTACAACTTGTGGATGCTGGATATGCCGGTCGGGTCCGGGCAGTCTTATTCCCCAAGTTGGACCTAACATCGTGTCATAGCCCGATTCGTGTTTGTGCACCTCCCACACTAGGTTCAACATTAGTGGCTGTTGGATATGCTGGTCGGGTCCGGGCAGACTTCCACCACTAATGCAACCTAACCTCGTGTCATAAGTGCAATTACAATTTCTAACTGTAATCCTAGGCATTCATTATTAATTAATCAATTAATTAAACCTATGCCCTTATAGGCGTTAATGCCCATTTTACCCAACGATTTGAATTATATGTCCAATGATGTTTATATTCAAATTATGCCAATATTAACCCTTTCTCCCGTTCCTTAACTAGCGCACTCACAAAATTGGTGGCATGCCTAAGCTAGACAATAGCCTAGTCATAAACGATAATAGGGAAAATAATAGGAATATAACCAAAGTGATTGTTTTAACATAACTTGGCATAAACATAAACTAGCATGGTGATAAGGTGGACATATGAACATAAATCTGATGAACTTGTAGCAAATACTAGTTCTAACATAACTATGATGTCATAATGAGCATAATAAGATCTAAATTAACTATTTAGATGTACTAGTTCTAACATAACTATGATGTCATAGTGAGCATAACAAGGTCTAAATTAACCATTTAGATGTCCAACAATTAAGATCTAACATAATAGGCACAAGATGATAAACTAGATCTGATTAACAAATCAAATGTCCATACAATTTTGATCCAATAGTTTAAAAGTAGATCTACACAATTAAGGCTTAAGATTCACATCATGGAATGCCACAAAAGTTATAATAGATCCAACAAGATAGAGATTTAGATCCAAATCCTAACCAATTTAGAATGTCATGTAATCATAATTTACAATGGATCCGATATAATCTAGGCATATGAACAAGTCCAAGTCATAGTCGTGTCATATTTACTTATTCAAATCTAAAAGCAACTAGAAACTCACAGTGTTAGGATTAGAAATTAGAACTAGAAAAGATTGGATCTAGAATCTCCAATTGATTTGCTTTAGTTGAAGAAGATAACGGATCCAGATCAGTTCAGATACCGGCAGAGTTTGGCCACCATGAATTCTCAATGAAGAAAACAAGAGAAATGACCACGTATATATAGCTGCCAGACCATCTGAAACTGACTGCCACGTCATCCCTAGGGGTGTCGACACCCTATGGGTGGGTCGACCCCGGTGTCGACACCCCTTAAGGAGGTCGACCCCGGTATTGACACCCCTCTAGGGAGGTCGACCTTCTAGAGCAGGAAATTTGCCGTCGTCTCGAATTTTGATTTTTTTGAATGGCTGTAGATAGGGACTGACTCTATCTGACTCATATGTGACTCATGTGTATATATAAAAATCTTCTGCGCATATACACTTAAAACCCTCATAAATTATTCATATAGTATCATTTTATGCACTATCTTGAACAGAATTTCGAGAAGGACGCAATGGTGCAGTCTATTTTCCTTAATTATGAATATTAAATTAATCATTATTTAATTTATCCTCTTTTAGTGTCGTTAAAAATACAGGGTGTTACCGTCGACCCAGGGGTCGACAACCCGCTTAAGGGGTCGACTCCTCTGGAGCGGGAAATTTGCCACCTCTTTATTTTTGGATTTCAAACTGTTTTCTGATTTATTATATATATAATTCTCTTGCGCGTATACAAACTTCAAACCTTCAT
Source organism: Allium sativum (assembly GCA_030737875.1). Lineage (NCBI taxonomy): Eukaryota > Viridiplantae > Streptophyta > Magnoliopsida > Asparagales > Amaryllidaceae > Allium > Allium sativum. Next base: position 192,827,600 of record CM060919.1, read on the forward strand.
AACTTCTTCATACGGTGTCCATTTTATGCAAACTAAATGTCTATCTTGACCAGAATTTCGAGATGGACGCAATGACAAAGCCTATTTCCCTTAATTCTAAATATTAAATTAATTATTATTTAATTTATCCTCTTTAATGTTGTTAAAATTACGGGGTGTTACATTCTTCCCTACTCAAAGGATTTCTTCCCCGAAATTTCCAAGTCAAGAAGAATGTATATCCTACCATCCATCACCCATCTACTCATCCACCAATCACAGGCATCCATTATCCATAAAGACTTATAATGCTTATATGAACACATGCAAAGGTGTGTGTATATGTCTCAATACAAATGCGAAGATCAGGCGGTCTACTGATTCAGTCGACCTCCTTAATGCAATGTATGATAGTGCCATGAGTCCAGCATATATGCAATAATCCTATTATATCATGTAAGTTCTACATGGATGCACAATCATCCGTCCAAATGCAACATCCATATGATGATACATTCAATTTCATCCATAAAAAGAATAAAAATGCACACACATCCATATGCAGTATGAGAGTGATTGTGTAACGACCCACATTCTACGCATCGAAGGATCGTAGAATATTTATTTCTTTCACATACGAAGTCTTATAGTCATGTAACTTTGGGAGACAACTATTGGGGTTATTTCCCATGTCCATGATTTTTTCCCAAATTTTAAATGACCGTTTTGCCCCTAGATTATCTTGTTTTGACCATAACTTTTGATTGGAAAGGAGTTTTGACCTGAAATCACTTCCATCGGATCCGAATAATGGTTTACGTTTCCGTAGAGTGGTCATGTTAGCCAAACAGACTCACCGTTTGGGAGATATGGCTGAAACAAGTTTCAGATGGTGAAAAACAGCTTAATTGGGCTTAACCGGGTGATTAACATCTTGGCCCAAAGGGGAATTTCGGGGTTTGGAGTTTAAAAGGATGTTAGGGTTTAGAGAATATCTTTTTCTCATTTTTTAGCCATCACTATTCATTCCTCTCAACCTAGCCATGGCCTCCAACATCTAAAACACCTTCTAATCACCGTTTAATCAAATATTGGCCTAATCTACATCCAATTGAGGCGGATTAGCATAGAGATCGAGATAGAGCTTCTGTGTTGCCTTGGGAACAGCGCCAAAACAGAAGACATTTCAGATTTAGTATTTTATTTGTGGCCAAGGTGAGTGATTTGCAAAGTTTCTCACTAATTACGGTTAATTAGGAGTAATTAGTGTTGATTAGCGAATTTATACATTAATAAATTCTGGAAAAATATTTATAACATTCGAAATGATGTTTTAGACCTCTGCTAGAAGTTTGGGTTAATTTGGTTAAGTTTTGCTAATCATATCATTAGATTTGCTTAAGCATGCTTAAGGGAAAATATGGGGTTTTGGTTATGTTTGATCCGTTTTAACCTATCAAATTGTTGTTTTGGTGTTTGTGGTCAGTTTTGTATGTTGCTAGACTGTATGGTATGCTTTGTGATTGATTAGAAAATTTAGAATGGTCGAAAACGCCGTCATATGGCGTAAAACAGTCGCTGGAAGAACTGCAGGAAATTGGCCAACAACCGAACGGGTCGCCCTTTCCGAACCCGACCCGGTCGTGACACCATCTTCACGAGCCGCCGCGAGTATGCATCCACGACCGATCCGATGGAGGGAGCACGACCCGATCCGATGGAAGGACACATGACCCGACCCGAATCACTTCAGAAGCCCACGACCTGAAGACCTGGGAGGATGCACCCGACCCGATCCGATGGGTGAGCACGATCCGACCCGATCTGGATGGACCACGAGCTAGAGGAGGAGCTGCCATGCATGATCCGATGGAGCGAGTACAACCCGATCTGTATGCAGCAACCCGATCCGAACCAGAGGAGATGCTACGAGCTGAACCAAGGAGATTGGACGTGAGGCATAGGTCATAAACCAAATGAAGACTGATCCGTAGGAGGAGACCAAAACCCGAGATGCAAAGGTAGTCCAAGTGGGAAGTTTGTACTCATGATCCATTTGGGAACCAACGAGTTAACTTCATGATTGGACTTTGCTGCGGGACGTGTGCTAAGGAGTTGTCGATGTCTATGACTTTGGATCATTATGTATGGGAGGTACGTGGACGGATTCAGGGCCATAGTGGCCTAGGTACGACTAGTGGGATATAGACCAATAAAGTGGGATCATTTGAAAAGGTTTGGTCATGATTCCATGGGATAAGCTTGGTGGTAGTAGTAGTTGTACAAGTCGAACTCCGTCATTTCCTCGATGGGTCTAGTGACCAAAGTGGTGGATATCGTATGCTTTACGCACTGAGTGAGAGACGTGAGGATGGTTGCCATGCTTGATTTGTTTGCTATCACTATGACATGCACACCCCCTTCCCCGTTATTTTTACACCCCCTGTTTAGTGGTCACATTAGAGTATTGTACGGTATGTAGTGCTAACTCTTTGGTTGTAGGTCTAGGTTCAGGTATGGTTTAGTATACCTGTTATTGTTCTGTTTTGCTGCTTATCGCTCATACCAGACTTTTGTCTGACCCAGAGTTTTATGTCTCTTCTTATTACTCTGGGTGCTCTCACGAGCAAACTAGAGATATCTTAGATGGTATGCACGAGTAGCGGTACCGGAGACGAGCAAGAGGCTTCCACGTATGATATATAGATATTCTCCCTGTGTCACTGCTGGTCACTACTTTGGGCATTAGTATTGTACCTTTTCTTTCTTTTACCTTAGAGACAGTTTTAAAGTTGTAATAATGATGATGTGGAACATAAGCTGTATTTGGATTTTCCGCTGCTATGATGTTTAGTTTTTAGCTTATGCACTGTATCGCTTGTTTTTTGTTAAGTATGTTGTTATTATATTTTATCCCATGCACTGTGAGACATTCTACAGGTTCTTTGTTAGTTCGCCAGTTAGTTCATTCTCTTCTTTCCTTTCTTTGGCGACCGTTCCGTTCTAGTCGGGCGTGTGTACAGCGCACTCTCGGAAGAAATGTCGACTGGTGCGGGGCGAGCCGTCACACTTGGTATCAGAGCTCTAGGTTGCGTAGTTAACCTAGGGAAAGACACTAGGGAGAGATAATACGTATATGAGAGCGCGTATTTGTGATTATTTTGGTTTTTAAAAGATATATATATATATATATTATTAGTATAGTTAAGGATGAAGTCGCACTGCACTGGCACCACTATGGAGATGGTTAATCATTTTCTCTATGCAGATTAAACGATGAGCCGATACGCAAGGGGTACCGGTAGAGGAGCCAATAATGGGAATGCTGCTGATATGAGGATGATGTTTACTGACCTCATGTGGGAGATGCTTAGAAATGTTCAGAGGGCAGCTCCCAATGCTGGTAATGGGGGTGGTCCAATAGTGCAGGCGCCTAGGGCCGATTTCGCCAAGCTGAACAAGGATTATACTAGTCATGGTGGGAAGTCGTTCCACGGAACGGAGTCGGCTACGGATGTTCAGGATTGGTTGGATAGTTGCGAGCGTATCTTCGTAGACTTGGGTATCGAGGATGCGATGAAGAGAAGGCTAGCATCCCGTCAGCTGCAAGGACGGGCAATGAATTGGTGGAATGCTATAAAGGCAGCTACTCCTGAGGATCAGATTACTTGGGATCAGTTTAAGGCTCGCTTTAGCGATAAGTTCATTCCAGCTGCTCAGAAGTCAGTGTTGTTTAAAAAATTCTTGGAACTCAAGCAGAATGGCAGAGCTGTCTCGGAGTATATTACCGAGTTCGATACTTTATCGAAGTATGGACTATCCCTCATTGACACGGCCAAGAAGAAGAACGAGAAGTTTATAACTGGATTGGATGGATACTTGGGGGAAAGGCTTATTAACCACATCGATGAGACATTTGAATCGATTGTGGGGAAAACTTTAAGATCGGAAAGTCTTTACCCTAAGTTGAAGACTGAGGTCGCATCTGCAGAGGAGCCAATACCGCAAGCAAGCGGTGGAGGCAAGAGTGGTTCTCAGAATAAGAGGAAGTAGAACCAGAATAAGGATGGCCAGAAGAAGAAAAAAGATGTTGAGTGCTTTAGCTGTGGCAAGAAGGGCCACTATGCTAGTAATTGTCGAGCGAAGCCAGTAGACAGGAAGTGCTTCAACTGTGGCCAAGTGGGACATCATAAGGACAAGTGTCTGCAACCCCTAAAGAAAAGCAGATGGTGAAAGCATATGCCCTTAATGCTATTCCTTCTTCGTCGAATGCCCCAACTGCAGCGGAGAAGGGAAAGAATGTCGTTATTCAAGGTATGCTTTCTATTTATGATGTTCCTATTAGAGTTTTGTTTGATACCGGAGCTTCCAGTTCTTTCATATCTAGTGACCTGGTAGACAGGTTGGGATTGGAGCCCAAGATTGTCGATAGACCTTTAGTAGTGACGAACCCGATTGGTGGTTCGACTAACCTTAGCATGATTTGTCGTAATGTGGTCTTATCGAGTCATGGATGCATGTTTGTTTGTGATTGCTTTGTTTTGGGCTTTACTGGGTTTGGCATTATTTTGGGAGTCGATTGGCTCCAAAGATACGGGGTGGTGGTAGGCTGTGAGGACTTTTTGGTGACAGCTAGAGCAGTTGATGGGCGGAGGGTAGTGTTTGGTGGTCTACCTAGTGATGGGGTAATGGCTAGTTTTCTAAATTCCGTCGACATCCCGCATGATAAGTTGTCAGGTTTGCCTGTGGTTGGCCAGTATCCAGACGTCTTCGAGGAAGTGACCGGGCTTCCACCACACCGAGAGATTGAGTTCCGTATTGATTTGGTGAAAGATGCCAGAACTATAGTGATGCCACTTCGTCGTATGGCGCCGAGGGAGCAGTGAGAGCTCGGGGTGCAAGTCAGCGATCTTTTGAAGAAGAGATTTATCAGAAGAAGTGTTTCTGAGTGGGGAGCACCGGTTGTGTTTGCTACCAAGGCCGATGGTTCCCTTCGATTGTGTGTGGACTACCGCGAGCTAAATAAGGGGACGAGGAAGAATAAGTATCCTCTACCGCGGATAGATGATTTGTTTGATCAATTGAGTGGAGCGAGAGTGTTCTCTCAGTTGGATCTCGCGACAGGTTTTCATCAGCTTAGAGTGGAAGCTAAGAGTATAGCTAAAACGTCATTTCGGACGCCGTCTGGATTTTATGAGTGGTTGGTCATGCCATTCGGGTTGACCAATGCACCAGCATATTTTGTGGATCTTATGAATAGGGTATTCAGAGATCAGTTGAATAAGTTTGTTCTTGTGTTCGTGGATGGTATTTTGGTTCACTCAAAGAATGAGGAAGAACACAAGGAACATTTGAGGATAGTGATGGAGGTGTTGAGGAGACACCAACTGAAAGAAAAAATTTCTAAGTGTCACTTCTGGAGAAAGGAAGTGAGATTCTTGGGCCATGTCGTTTCAGAGAATGGTATTGTCGTGGATCTTGCAAAGGTGGCTTACGGCACAAGATTGGTCTGCACCCAAGAATGCAACAGACATAAGAAGTTTCTTGGATTAGCTGGATATTATCGTAAGTTTATCCAAGACTTCTCCAAGATAGCAGCACCGTTGACACAGTTGACCAAGAAGAATCAAGCTTTCGTCTGGGACGAAAAGTGCGAGAATGCATTCAAGAGTCTAAAGGAAAAGTTGACATGTGCACCAGTGTTAGTCATTCCTAAGGGGAATAAAGAGATGACGGTATACACGGATGCATGTGGTACTAGACTAGGTGCTGTGTTGATGCAAGGAGGTAGGGTTGTAGCTTATGCAAGTGGGCAACTGAAACCATATGAGAAAAGATATCCTACCCATGATTTGGAATTGGCAGCGATCGTGTTCGCATTGAAGATGTGGAGACATTATCTCTTGGGAGAAAGATTCGAGTTGTTTACTAATCATAAATCGTTAAAGTATCTTTTCTCTCAGAAGGACCTAAATCTCCGATAGCAAAGATGGTTAGAATTCTTGGATTCCCATGATTTCGATATCGCATATACACCTGGAATGGGCAATGCGGTAGCTGATGCCTTGAGTAGGAGACATGCCAGTTTAGGGGCTATGTTTCTAGAATGGAAGCAACTGGAGTACATCGCTGGGTATGATTTCAGACCAAAGTGCGAATTGGATCCAGAAATGTTAGCAAGTTTGACGATCAGACCCACCTTGATTGAGCGGATTGGTTCCAGTTAGAGGGACGATCCTAACCTATTGGAAATCATCTCAAAGTTAGAAATGGAAATCGACGGAGAGATGAACAAGTACGGGCTTGATCGAGATGGATGGCTTAGTAAGAATGGAAGACTAGTTGTACCCAATGTCAATGGATTGAGAGATGAAGTGCTTAGAGAATGTCATCACTCAAAATTGACTATACATCCCGGTGGTAATAAGATGTACCGAGACATGAAGCATACCTACTACTAGGAAGGGATGAAAAGAGACGTTGGGAAGTTTATATCCAAATGCATGAATTGCCAGCTAGTTATAGCCAAGCAAAAGAAGCCTAATGGCTTGTTGCAACCATTATAAATTCCAGAATGGAAGTGGGAACAAGTCTCAATGGATTTCATTGACGGGTACCAAGAACTAGGTAGGGCCATGATAGCATTTGGGTGATTGTGGACCGATTGACTAAGAGTGCAAGGTTTATCCCGTCAAGTCAAACAGGACAGCAGCTAAGTTAGCTGAACTATATGTAAAGTGGGTAGTGAGATTTCATGGAATACCCAAAGGCATTGTAAGTGACCGAGATCCGTTGTTCACTAGTGGATTTTGGAAAAGCTTACAAGAGGCGTTAGGATCAGAATTACATCTCAGTACCGCGTATCACCCTCAAACCGACGGACAGACAAAGAGGGTGAATCGAGTATTAGAGGATCTCTTGAGAGCTTGCATCTTAGACTTTGGTGGATCATGGGATGACCATCTACACCTAGTAGAGTTTGCATATAATAATAGTTATCAATCTAGTATTGGTATGGCTCCATTTGAAGCTTTGTACGGAAGACCGTGTAACTCACCGTCATGTTGGTTAGAGATCGGTGAGAAATATGTGCTTGGACCAGAAGTAATAAGAGAAACATCAGACAAGATTAAGGTTATCCAACAACGAATGAAGGCTGCCCAGGATAGGCAGAAGAGTTATGCCGATAAGAGGAGAAGAGATTTAAAGTTCTCCATTGGCGACTTGGTGTTTGTCAAGATATCTCCGTTGAAGAGCATGATACAATTTGGTAGGAGAGGCAAGTTAGCACCAAGATTCGTTGGTCCATTCCCGGTTCTAGAGCAAATTGGGAATTTGGCATATAAAGTTGAATTACCAGAGAAGATGGCAGGAGTTCATAACGTATTTCATGTTTCCCAATTAAAGAAATTCGTGCATGACCCCGATGTGAATATTTCGCCTGATCAGTTGGATGATATCGAAGTTGAACCCGAGGCGGTTGGGAACCGCAGGCCTGTGCGTATTGTTGGGAACGATACAAAGCAACTTCGAAGGAAAGCGGCGAAATTAGTCAAAGTTCAGTGGGGCGAGAATGAGAATGACTGTACTTAGGAGACATAGGAGAACATTAGGAAGACATATCCAGAACTCTTCGCATGGTAAGATTACAGTTTCGATTTAGTCTTTCTGCATGCTAGGATAGGTTTGTTTTGTTTGTTTTGCATGTTTGATTGTTGTATATGGCTGGTAGGCATGCGAGATCCTTTGTATGTTTTGGGTTAAGGAATTTCGGGGACGAAATTTCTTAAGGGGGAGAGTGTAACGACCCACATTCTACGCATCGAAGAATCGTAGAATATTGATATCTTTCACATACGAAGTCGTATGGTCATGTAACTTTGGGAGACAACTATTGGGGTCATTTCCCATGTTCATGATTTTCCCCCAAATTTTAAATGACCATTTTGCCCCTAACTGATATTGTTTTGACCATAACTTTTGACTTGAAAGGAGTTTTGACCTGAAACCACTTCCATTGGATCCGAATTATGGTTTACCTTTCCGTAGAGTGGTCATATTGGCCAAACGGACTCACCGTTTGAGAGATATGGCTAAAACACGTTTCAGATGGTGAAAAAACAGCTTAATTGGGCTTAACCGAGTGATTAACAGCTAGGCCCAAAGGGGAATTTCGGGGTTAGGAGTTTAAAAGGGTTGTTAGGGTTTAAAGAATACCTTTTTCTCATTTTTTAGCCGTTAGTATTCATTCCTCTCAACCTAGCCATGGCCTCCAACATCTAAAACACCTTCTAATCACCGTTTAATCAAGTATTGGCCTAATCTACATCAAATTGAGACGGATTAGCATAGAGATCAAGATAGAGCTGCTGTGTTGCCTTGGTAACAACGCCAAAACAGAAGACATTTCATATTTAGTATTTTATTTGTGGCCAAGGTGAGTGATTTGCAAAGTTTCTCACTAATTACGGTTAATTAGGGGTAATTAGTGTTGATTAACGAATTTATACATTAATAAATTCTAGAAAAATATTTATAAAATTCGAAATGATGTTTTAAACCTCTGCTAGAAGTTTGGGTTAATTTGGTTAAGTTTTGCTAATCATATCATTAGATTTGCTTAAACATGCTTAAGGGAAAACATGGGGTTTTGGCTATGTTTGATCCGTTTTAACCTATCAAATTGTTGTTTTGGTGTTTGTGGTCAGTTCTATATATAGGTATGACTGTATGGTATGTTTGTGATTGATTAGAAAAGTTAGAATGGTCAAAAACGCCGTCTATGGCATAAAACAGTCGCTGGAAAAACTGCAGGAAATTGGCCAGCAACCGATCAGATCTCCTTTTCCGAACCCGACCCGGTCGTGACACCATCTTCACGAGCCGCCACGAGTATGCATTCACGACCGATCCGATGGAGGTAGCTCGACCCGATCTGATGGAGGGACACATGACCCGACCCGAATCACTTCAGAAGCCCACGACCTGAAGACCTGGGAGGATGCACCCGACCCGATCCGATGGGGGAGCACGATCCGACCCGATCTAGATGGACCACGAGTTAGAGGAGGAGCTGCCATGCACGATCCGATGGAGGGAGTACGACCCGATCCGTATGTAGCAACCCGACCCGAACCAGAGGAGATGCTACGAGCTGAACCAAGGAGATTGGACGTGAGGCACAGGTCACGAACCAAATGAAGACTGATTCGGAGGAGGAGACCAAAACCCGAGATGCAAAGGTAGTCCAAGTGGGAAGTTTGTACTCAGGATCCAGTTGGGAACCAACCAGTTAACTTCATGATTGGACTTTGCTGCGGGATGTGTGCTAAGGAGTTGTCGATGTCTCTGACTTTGGACCACTATGTATGGGAGGTACGTGGACGGATTCAGGGCCACAGTGGCCTAGGTACGACTAGTGGGCTATAGACCAATAAAGTGGGATCATTTGAAAAGGTTTGGTCATGATTCCATGGGATAATCTTGGTGGTAGCAGTAGTTGTACAAGTCCAACTCCGTCATTACCTCGATGGGTCTAGTGATCAAAGTGGTGGATATCGTATGCTTTACGCATTGAGTGAGAGACGTGAGGATGGTTGCTATGCTTGATTTGTTTGCTATCACTATGACATGCACACCCCCTTCCCCGTTATTTTTACACCCCCTGTTTAGTGGTCACCTTAGAGTATTGTACGGTATACAGTGCTAACTCTTTGGTTGTAGGTCTAGGTTCAGGTATGGTTTAGTATGCCTGTTATTGTTCTGTTTTGCTGCTTATCACTGATACCAGACTTTTTTCTAACCCAGAGTTTTATGTCTCTTCTTATTACTCTGGGTGCTCTCACGAGCAGACTAGAGACAGGTTAGGTGGTATGCACGAGTAGCTGTACCGGAGACGAGCAGGAGGCTTCCACGTATGATATATGGATATTCTCCCTGTGTCACTGCTGGTCACTACTTTGGGCATTAGTAGTGTACCTTTCCTTTCTTTTACCTTAGAGACGGTTTTAAAGTTGTAATAATGATGATGTGGAACATAAGCTGTATTTGGATTTTCCGATGCTATGATGTTTAGTTTTCAGCTTATGCACTGTCTCACCTGTTTTATGTTAAGTATGTTGTTATTATATTTTATCCCATGCGCTATGAGACATTCTACAAGTTCTTTGTTAGTTCGCCAGTTAGTTCATTCTCTTCATTCCTTTCTTTGGCGACCGTTCCGTGCTAGTCCGGCACGTGTACAGGCACTCTCGGAAGAAATATCGACTGGTGCGGGGCGGGCCGTCACAGATTGAGCCGATCTAATGCTTAAGGTGTGTGTGTGTATATGCATCCACGAGAAACCACTAGCAAACACTTGCATCCACTTGCATCCATCAAACATAACATGTCTCAAACACATGTTTACATCCATGGAATTCCTATCTAAAGGTCGGAAATTTAATCAATAGGATATACTTAAATGATAGAAACAAGCACAAATAAAACTTTGGAAAAAGTTGTTAAGAACATACCCTCGAAAAGAAAAGGGTAAGAAGAAAAAGGTAAGAAGCACGAATCTTGCCTTCGGTCTCCCAAGTCGCATCCTCTGGGTTATCTCCCCACTGAACTTTCACCAACTTGACTTCCCTATTGTGTAGCTTCTTAACTTCTGATCCAAGAATTCGGGAAGGAACTCGTCTGACTGTCGCGTCCTGTTCCACCTCTACTTCTTCCAATATGCTCGTCTCAACTACTTCCGTAGTATCGTGTAAGCACTTCCGCAAATGAGAAACGTGGAAAACATCATGAACGTCAGATAGTCCCTATGGCAGCTTTACTGTGTAGGCCATTTGGTCAATCCTTTCTGTTATGGGAAATGGCCCTACAAATCTTGTGCCAACTTCCTTATAGATCCGAAGCGAACCACATTCCTTAAAGTTGACACTTTAATGAAAACCATATTTCCTAATTCAAATTCAATGTCAGTCCTTCTCTTATCTGCGTAGGATTTCTGTCTATCTTGAGCGATCCTCATTCGTCGTCTAATAAGATCAATCTTCTCGGACGTTTCTCTAACCATATCTGGTCCAAGTAATAGTCTTTCTGTAGATTCCCACCAACAAGTTGCTTATCTACAGGGTCTCCCGTATAATGCTTCAAAGGTCCCATGCCAATGCTTGCTTGAAAACTATTGTTGTAGGCAAACTCCACTAAAGGAATATGCTCTTCCCAAGTACCCCAAAGTCTAGGTAGGATACACAACCTCAAAAGATCTTCTAGAACTCTGTTCATCCTCTCCGTCTGTCCATCGGTCTGAGGATGATAAGCGGTGCTTAAACATAACTGTGTACCTAATGCTTCCTGCAAGCTCCTCCAAAATTCACTAGTGAAAATGGGGTCACGGTCGCTTACGATACCGGAAGGTACTCCATGAAGACGGACAATCTCACGAACATAAATTGCTGCCAGCCATGATGTCGTCCTCTTATTCTTAACTGGAATGAAATGAGCGCTCTTTGTAAGTCTATCCACTACTACCCAAATACTGATGTTGCCTTTCTTTGACCTAGGTAAACCATCTATGAAATCCATAGAGATGCTCTCTCACTTCCACTGTGGAACCTCCAAAGGATGAAGTAAACCACCGGGCGTCCTTTGCTCAGCTTTGACTTGCTGACAGACTAAACATTGAGAAACAAACTCTGCCACATCTTTTTTCATCCCACCCCAAAAGAAAACCCTCTTCATTTCCCTATACATCTTATCACCACCTGGATGAATAGTCATCTTAGAATGATGGTCTTCTTCTAGGACTGCCTTCAACAAACTTCCAGTTTGGGGAACACAAAGCCTTTCATCTCGTCGCAACCACTCTTTATCATCTATGGAATATCTACTGAGGTGACTAGAAGTCTCCCCTTTACTTAATCTATCCAAGATATCTGAAATTTGTGGATCATCTCGCTGCAAAGCTCCTATCTGATCCATAAGAGTGGGTCGTATCTCTTGCGATGCAAACAAACTAGACAAAAGCTCAGTTGAGGGTCTAAAATCAAAAGCCGATATGAAGTCCAAGCTTTTCCTTTCCACAAATAGAGGACTTAAAGCCATCCTCTTCCTACTCACTGCGTCTGCCACCACATTACCCTTACCAAGGGTATAAGCAATCTCAAAATCATAAGAAGCAAGGAAATCCATCCACCTTTGTTGCCTTAAATTGAGATCCTTCTGCGAGAATAAATACTTGAGAGATTTATGATCGGTGTACAACTCGAACTTCTCTCCAAGCAAATAATAACGCCACATATTAAGCGCGAATACTATGGTAGCTAGCTCTAAATCATGGGTAGGGTATTTCTTCTCATGAACTCTCGATTGTCTATCCCCATAACACACTACCTTCCCTTCTTGCATCATAACCGCACCAAGCCCTGTACCACATGCATCAGTGTAAACTGTAAACACTTTATTACCATCAGGCAAGGTCAAGACTGGGGCTGTTGTCAGAGCCCTCTTTAGTCATTGGAAAGCAACATCACAATCTATATCCCATGAAAACGCCAAATTCTTCTTCATCAGCCTGGTGAGTGGGGCTGATATCTTTGCGAAGTCCTTAATGAACTTCCTATAATAACCTGTCAATCTGAGAAAGCTTCTCACTTCCGTTGCATTCTTTGGAACTTGCTAATCTTGAACTGCAACTACCTTTGAGAGATCTACAGCTATCCCTTCTTTGGAAACCACATGCCCTAGGAATCTCAAATCCTTTCTCCAAAAATGGCATTTGGAGAATTTTGCCTTAAGCTGATGTGCACGAAGAGTTTTCAAAACATCTCTCTAATGTTGGACATGCTCTTCTTCGCTCTTTGAGAAGATCAAAATATCATCAACAAAGACCATGACAAATTTATTTAGGAACTCCCATAACATCCTACCCATCAGATCGACAAAATAGGCGGGTGCATTCGTCAACCCAAAAGGCATTACAAGCCATTCAAGGAAACAATCGGGAGTCCAAAAAGCGGTCTTATTTATGCTGTCCTCAGCCACCCTCAACTGATGGAACGTCGTGGTCAAGTCTAACTAAGAGAATACCGAGGCACCAAAAAGCTGGGCAAACAAGTCATCTGTTCTCGGAAGTGGGTGCATGTTCTTCTTAGTAAGCTTATTCAACCCTATATAGTCTACACACAAGCGAAGTGAACCATCCGCCTCAGTTGCGAATACTGCTGGAGCACCCCATTCTGATATGCTTTGCCTGATATACCCTTTCTCAAGTAGCTCCCCTACTTGCTTGCTAAGCTCCCTCCTTTCCCTTGTAGCCATATGGCATACAGGAAATGCAACTGGCTTTGCATTGTCTACCAAATATATACGAAAATCGATCTAGTGCCTCGAAGGTAATCCGCGTACCTCATCAAAAACATCAGAATAATCTCTGACTACTGGAACAGATTGCAAATCATCGATAAATGCATCAAGAGACTCTAGGAAACTAAGCATAACAGACCCTTGCGGGCCAGAAGAAATCTCGAGGGTCCTCCCATGACAAGTCAGAAGCCTAACGACCCTCTTCTCACAGTCCAGAATGGCACCATACATGGTTAGCCAATCCATCCCTAGAATCAAACCATAGCCTATAAACCCGAGCACATACGCATCGCATTCAAATTCGACGCCTAAAATAGGTATTCTCAAACCCCTGACAAATCATGGATAAATGAGACGAACCACCAATGGGGTTTGAGACAACGGGATCCACTCCCATACTAGTATTTAAGTGCAGAGATTCAACCACAGAACTAGATATAAATGAATGTGAAGTGCCATAATCAAAAAGAGTTCTAATAGGATGATTAGAAAGAGAAATCAAACCTTCCACGAAAATTTTCCTACCTTTATCCGGAGCACTGGTCGTGAGAGCATGCACCTGCCTTCCAGAAGCTCCCGCCCTATGACCTTGTCCCTGTGGTCCCTCTTTCTTCAGGCACTCCCTAGCAAAGTGTCCAACCTCTCCACATTTGAAGCAAGTATTTTTCCTTCTTTTGCAGTTCTTGACCAAGTGACCCTCTTTCCTACAACTGTGACACTTTCTCTTATTCTTAGTCTTGTCATTCTTTCCGCCTTTCTTCTGTTGTTTTTGTCCTTTCTTGGGCCATACCTTCTTGTTTTGCATTGTTTCCTCAACTTTAACTTCTTTCTTTTCTCCCTTGTCTTCCTCACGCATCAAGGCCATATCAACAAGCCTTTCAAAAGTATCTCCCATTGGAATATCGGACATACCTAACCCATGAAGGGGTTCATTCATCCCTTTAACAAACCGCAAAGCTTTCTTATGCGGAGTATATACCAATTTCAATCCAAACCTTACTAGCTAGTTGAATTTGTTCACATATTCTTTAACAAACATGTTTCCTTATTTGAGCGCTAAGAACCTCTCCATTTGAATGCTTTTCTCGGCTTGAGAAAGAAACTTCATTTTAAGCCTCTACCTAAAATCATCCCATGTCTCCACGGGACGTCCAGATTGGGTAACTTCCCACCAGAACGAAGCTTCATCTTTCAGTAGCTAGGCAGCTAACTGAATCTTCCTTCGATCTTCCTGTAACAACCTGAATTCCGACAGACCGAACTTATTTCAAAATTCCAATATATCGAAAGTCAAATTGGTTTGCTCTGGTATCCTATAGAAAAGACAGACATAAAATATGTTAGAGCTCAGAAAACAACTCACAACGGAATGGATAAAATATAATATACTCAAAGTATAGCCTTACCATATTAATAATACTGCCTAACCAGTATCCAAAGCTATCGTGTCTCTGCCACAAATCTAACCTGCGAGTATGTTATGAGGAGGGGGTCAGAACACAGGTTCTGGTGACTGGATTTAAATTATACACTTTGGATAACACTACATATACTGTTCAATCATATTTTCTTATTTATTAGATTACTTGGGTTAACAGCACTCAAGACTTACACATATGTCGCACCGATTTACTTCCCAGTGGATTAACCTAATACAATATATATGTAGCTACCCCCAATATTAAGGTACACCCTATGGTACCCCACTCGCACGGTCTCCACCGTAACACCATCGAAATATATGCATTCCCTCATCCACCGCCGTAGTGACGTACAAATAACAATATTACGTTCAGCATATATCTGTCATTACTATGCTATGCAAACGTACAGACTGCCACCTATATTCAAACCAGGATTCATACTCTTAGTAATGCCCTCAAGTTTACGATACACAACCCAGAGCCGTCATGCATGTATCTAGACCTTCCACCATATGTATCTTCAATTATAGATAGATGCCTCAATCGTACGTCTTCTAATGTGCACCGAGTTCCATGACAAGGCGATACAAGAAACACGGTCGGGAGCTTTTCCATATCTATACAAGCCCGTCTTTAAGAGCCTCTACTGATATTCCTAGGATCTGTTTTCACGGTGGTTATGGCCCCACCCCTTCCACTCCCTCAACTAGTAAAGACTACAAGAGCTAAACGACTACCCCTAAAGAAAACAATCTAAACATCCATTTGGCATCTTCCCTCAACCACCGTACCCCGATAGTGAAGGGTGAATAGTTTATTGGTTTTAGCTCTAGTCTTTCCGCATCCCACTGGCTGCCGATGACGGGTATCCGGCGATTTACTATCCTTGTTGATCGTGACTCTTCGCCTCCCCGTTGAGGCAACCGCCAAATCACTATGGTGTCACCATGTCACAGCATTCTGACTGCATAGCTACTTCTGCAGTCAAGACCCACCCACCTAGTAGTTACGCGCAAACCCAACCTTTGCGAGCACAGCCTAAAACATCTTCCACTACACAGAGGACTACTAGGAGCACCTTACGTACCTCAGAAAGCCGCGTGCTACCCCTTGTAGTCCTTCGGAGCTGACAGAATAATCAGATGAATATGCGCTCCCCTCGTGCCTTATAAAACCACGATAATCTATCCCGTTGGGTTATTCACCCTCAATCGTACGGACTGGTTCAAGTGTCTCACTTTAATATGTTGTTAGACATTATGTCTAAACGTTCTTTTACGCGCTTGCCTTACCCCACCAGCTTTCCATTTAAATTGGTTATTCCCATTCATATTGAATTCTTCATCAAGTTACCAAGTTCCTTTTACTTATTAATTTTGGTTATATAACTTAACACATTTAAGTTTACTAATAAGCCCACAATATGTTATTCTCTAGATTGTGGTCTAGGGTCTGTAATCCACAATCCTTTCTTTATTTTGGTTTGATTTCATCATTACAATAACATGTTCTACTTAATATGTAATTAAGTGTATCACAATTCACATGTTTTCTGTTAACATGTCAGTCATTATTTATGATTAAATATAACTTATTCCATTTCATAAGTTTTCCTCATTCTTTCTCATTTAATCATATATTCAATTTACACCATCACTACAACTTATCGTTGTTTACTTATTAACTTAGTTCTCTAAACTAAGGTCCATTAATAAGTTTCTCTACCCATTTATTATAACCTATGTTATAATTTCCCCTTGTCCCTTGGACCAGTCTAAACATGTTATTCTTATCAGCGGGATTCAGACTTTCAAGTATACAGAATACTTAATTTATAATTACGTACAACTTCTTATATTTCATGTATTTTCCCCCTCTTCTCAACTGGTTTCAGGTTTTCCCCATTTAATGATCACTTAATTTAAAATTAAGTGTCTCTTATCTCATTTCACCAGTTATCCCATTTCCTTACTAGCTTATTATAACCTAAGTTAATCTTCACTTGTCCCTAGGACAAGTCTACCTATTATACAGTATTTTTCATCAATGTTATTTATTTATAATAGGTGATTATCATTCACCTTTAAACCATTTTCTTTTACCCTTGTATTCAAGTGTTCTTCATTCACTGTAATATATGTTCCTTATTTTAATTAAGGAAAACACTTCATGCACCTTATCAGTTTGATAGACGGAATCAGTGATTTATTTTCATAACGTATTCTCATCTATCATGGCAACAAGTAATTTCTTTACTTTTCATACTTTATTTACTGTGGCTTACTTGCAACCACGTTCTCAGAAATAGGTCATTTAGTGAAATACATTACTTTTCCTTCGTATCACAATAACTCAGTTCATTACATCCCTTCCTTTTTTATTTTCGGAGTTAGACATTTAATTACCATCATTACCATTTATTCATATCTTTTTATATACATATATTAATATATATATATATATAAGCACTAGACCTCTCACATTAAGCCTACACTTGTGGACGCTGGATTTGCCGGGCGTGTCCGGGGAAACTTCTATCACAAGTTGACTTAACCTTGTGTCTTAACACCATTACATTTTTTAATTTTTGCACTTAGACCATTCACATTACATTTACCACTTGTGAATGCTAGATATGTCGGACGGTTCTGGGCAGACATCTTTCACAAGTGCAATCTAACCTCGTGTCTAAGAGCGTTACAATGTCAAATTACTATGAATATAGGCATGTTCTTCCTTTAACAATTATTCCCATTTCAAGAAAATTTTAGACATATTATCCTTTGTATTGTAATCTAGTTTACAGTAATCTGTCGTCCAATTTTGCTTATATTTTGTCGCATGTCCTTTTCAACATATGTTTAATTCTATTTTGACATGTAAACATTCAATCGAGTAATTATTTAAATCCAACATGTTAAACATGTCGTTTACTCAATAATATGCCCCAAGTGAATCATATAATTGTAACAATAGTAATCATTGCCCATATTCTAACAAGTTAATTCAACATGTAATCATTCCAATAATTTGACTGATTCAACCTATGACTTATTCATATTAACATCTCAACTTGTTATAACAACAATTTATAATTAATCTAGAAGTTTCACAATTTATTAAAAGGGGAATGATAAACGATAATCATAATATTATCTAAAGACTATAGCTTAAACCCACTTACCTTTTATGCTTTCCCCAAGTCTGGATCTGATCCAGTTTTAGCGTCCATGGTTTTTCCATTTTAATTTGATTTGAAACCTAATACCCATGGATTGATTGTTTTCATTAAAAGAGAAGGGAAAGAAAGAGTAAGAATTTGAATGGACTGGATCTAGATTTTTACCTCGCTTTTCATGTTTCTGAACAATCATTTTATTAATGCCGATTCTCGCTTCCAGATCTTGAATTTTGAAATCTTCTTATTAATAATCTAAATTTCTGAACATATTTGAAAGAGAGAGAGAGAAAGAGTAATGATAGAGCTCCAGCGTAGCCGCTGAATTATGAGGTTTAGGGTTAGGTCTTATTTATAGGTGTATTGGAGCAAGCAGGACCCTTAGATTTGACCAAAAACCATCAGAAACATAAAAAACTCAAAAAACCCTTATTTGCCAAAATCTGACATGGGGGGATCGACCCCCTTCAAGTGGTCGACCCCGGGGTCGACCCATCTTCATGTCGGTCGACCCCCCTTAAAGGGTTCGACCCCCGTCGGTCCAGAGGCCGAAAATTGACTGGGTTGTTCATGTTTTCTCTGACAAACCTCTGCAACCCATAACTTCTTCATACCATGTCCATTTTATGCAAACTCGGACTCTATCTGAACCAGAATTTTGAGACGATCGCAATGGTACACTCCGTTTTACTTAATTCTGAATATTTAATAAAGTTATTCTTATTTTATTCTCTTAATTTAAAAATGCGGGGTGTTACATTCTCCTACCCTTGGGAAATTTTGTCCCTGAAATTTGATAAGGGTAAAATCAATTAACTCGCATGATATACATCCATCATGTGTGCATCCAATTTTAGGAAACATCGTGCACTTGTGCAAAGTGAAATACATCATAATAATACATGTATGTCTAAGCGGTACCTCCCATGTATATACAAATTTCTCAAAAAAAACCTTTTTTTTTAAATATGATGCTCACATCCTAAATATACTGGCAGTTCTATATGAATGCAATATCAAAAAGCTTTTTCATCCAAATTTTCCCACACTCTTACTGAGTAAGAGCATAGTTCATCCAACTGTTGCATCCAAAATCCTACCAACCAACTTTATTTTTCGAATTTTAGAAATGTCTAATTTTCTAAATTCGATTTCTTATGCTACAAAAGTTGGAAAACGGAAAACTTCGCATCTTCCGTTTTTCTTTTTCAATTTTTTTCTAACCGTACTTGGATTTTATGAAACTATTTATAAAGATTCTCCTTTTTTCCTATCCAAGCACAGCCCATATAAGAATTTTTTTCTTTTTCGTCATATCTTGGAAATTTGTACTCTTATTCATCTTTTCTCATAATTTTCCATTTTTGTTGCTTTACTGAATTTGCTGTTTCCTTTTTAGTTGTACCTTTTCTCTTTCCTTAGCTTATTTAATCATCTGATCTTAGTTTAACTTTAAATAAGCCTTTTAGTCTTTCAACTAAAACATGAGAACAGACGCCTTACACAGCTAGTACTAAGGGCCAAGAATTTCGGGACTTTGTCCCCCTTAGTCAGAAAAGTCCAAACTATGGGATCCACGCCAGGTTTAGGTGTTACCCTAACTACTCAACAAGAACAAAATAACGGAATGATCCGAACAGTAATGCAATAACGGGTTTTACCCCTAACATGGAAATTAGCAACAAGATCTAGCCACTTACTTGCCCTTTACTATCTAGTAGTCACTACTAACTATAGCTGTGTACAAATAATTATTTCAAGCAACACCCTAGGCTTTTCAATCCTTACGCATTCTACAGGAACACATTATTATTTCAAGATAATTCTCACTATCTGCTTTATAGCCTCAAAACTTTTCCCGTCTTTCCCATGCACTAATCCTTACCTACTCCATACTTTTTAAACATTGTTTGGCCTTTTTAATTTAAATTTACTTCCAAATATTTACAAGTGTCAAAACTTTATTTTTCTCATGAAAACTTTCTCTTGCCAAACCATAAAAACATGTCATCTTAAAAAAATGTAAATCATCATTTTTTTCAAATCACAAAAACTGGAGTAGATAAGGACAACTATTTCTCAATCGGTTTTATTACTTGTTCTTACCTATAAGATCAGCTCAGTCTCTTACTACAAGGTGCAAACGTCCACTCTATTCTTAATTTCTGTACTTATTTTGTCTACCCGACAAAATTATCTTGTTACAATAATTTATTCCAGCAAAAAGGATTGTCATAAGAGTAGAGATTTCAAATCTTTCTTTATTAAAAATTCTTATATGAATTATAACAAGAAAATTAGCGAGCTATACATGCTCTATAATATACACCTATTATTGAGAGAATTTTACTTTAGACAAAGTTTTCAAAGAAATCACTATTTACAAAATATACCCCATTTTACTTCAAAACCCAATATGTACTCCTTTACATATTTAAAACTATAACTTTTAAGATTAAAACTTGAAACCTTCACAAACCAGTTTACCAAAACTTTCACAATTTTAAGTTCTTAAAAGTTAACAGTGGGGATAGACTCAAAGCAGGTTTCCAATTTTTCTAGGCTTTTCTAGACACTCCCACAAAGTCAATTTTCTCAACTATATATATTCCTAATCCATTTTCCTCTTTTCAACATTTTCCAATTTATAAGGTTTTCAAGCCCACTAACCCAAAATACTACTCATATGGGATTCACCTTCCATACAAAATACATTGTACACTTTCCACCCAAATTACCTAAGGGTCTCAGATTTCCTTACTCATTCCTTTAGTGTACGAAACAAACATCTCATTTCTTACCATATTATACTCTTTCTATTTAGTGGGTTCCTCTATGGATCTAGGTATATATATATAATATATTTATATTTTTAAAAATAAAATACGTTCACTCACTATTTATATAGGAATCCTAAATCTAAGCTCTGATACCAGATGTAACAACCCGAATACCGACAGAACGAACTTTTTTCAAAATTCCAATCTATCGAAACTCAAGTTGGTTCGCTCTGGTATCCTGCAGAAAAGACAAAGAATAAAATATGTCAGAGCTCAGAAAACATCTCACAACGGAATGGATAAAATATAATATACTCAAAGTATAGCCTTACCGTATTAATAATACTGCCTAACCAGTATCCAAAGCCATCACGTCTCTGCCACAAATCTAACATGCGAGTATGTTATGAGGAGGGGGTCAAAACACAAGTTCTGGTGACTGGATTTAAATTATACACTTTGGATAACACTACATATACCGTTCAATCATATTTTGTTATTTATTAGGTTACTTAGGTTAACAACACTCAAGGCTTACACACACGTCGCACCCATTTACTTCCCAGTGGATTAACCTAATACAATATATATGTAGCTACCCTCAATGTTAAGGTACACCCCATAGTACCCCACTCGCACAGTCTCTATCATAACACCATCGAAATATACGTAGTCCCTCATCCTACGCCATAGTGACGAACGGATAATAATATTACGCTCTGCATATATCCGTCATTACTGTGCTATGCAAACGTATGGACTGCCACCTTTGTTCGAATCAGGATTCATACCAGAGCAATGCTCTCAAGTCTATGATACACCACCCAGAGCCGTCATGCATGTATCTAGACCGTCCACCATACGTATCTTCAATTGTAGCTCGATGCCTCAATCGCACGTCTTCTAATGTGCATCGAGTTCCATGGCAGGGCGATACACTGAATTCAGTCGGGAGATTTTTCATACCTGTACAGGTCCGCCTTTAAGAGCTTCTACATATTTTCATAGGATTTGTTTTCACGGTGGCTACGGCCCCACCCTGGCCCCTCCCTCAACTAGTAAAGACTACAAGAGCTAAAAGACAGCACCTAAAGAAAGCAATCCAAACATCCATTTGGCATCATCCCTCAACCACCGTACCCCGATAGTGAAGGATGAATGGTCTATTGGTTTTAGCTATAGTCTTTCCACATCCCATTGACTGCCGATGACGGGTATCCGGCGATCTACTGTCCTTGATGGTCGTGACCCATCGCATCCCCGTTGAGGCAACCACCGAATCATCCTGGTGTCACCGTGTCATAGCATTCTGGCAGCATATCTACTTCTGCAGTCAAAGCCCAGCCACCTTGTCGTTACGTGCAGACCCAACGTCTGCGAGCACAGCCTAAAACATCTGCCACTGCACAGAGGACTACTAGGAGCACCTTACGTCCCTCAAGAAGTCATGTGCTTCCCCTTCCAGTCCTTCGGAGCCGACAGAATAATCAGACGAATATGCACTCACCTCGTGCCTTATGACCCAAGATGATCTACCCCATTGGGTTATTCACCCTCAATCGTACGGACTGGTCCAAGCGCCTCACTTTAATATGTTGTTAAACGCTATGTCTAAACATTCTTTTATGCGCTTGCCTTACCCCACCAGGTTTCCATTTAACTTGGTTATTCTCATTCATATTGAATTCTTCATCAAGTTACTGAGTTCCTCTTGCTTATTAATTTTGGTTATATAACACAACCCATTTAAGTTTATTAATAAGCCCGCAACATGTTATTCTCTAGATTGTGGTCTAAGGTCTATAATCCACAATCCTTTCTTTATGCTGGTTTGATTTCATCATTACAATAACATGTTCTACTTAATATGTAATTAAGTGTATCTCAATTCACATGTTTTCTATTAACATGTCAGTCATTATTTATGATTAAATATAACTTATTCCATTTCATAAGTTTTCCTCATTCTTTCTCATTTAATCATATATTCAATTTACACCGTCACTACAACTTATCGTTGTTTACTTATTAACTTAGTTCTCTTAACTAAGATCCATTAATAAGTTTCTCTACCTATTTATTATAACCTATGTTATAACTGCCCCATGTCCCTAAACATGTTATTCTTATCAGTGGGATTCAGACTTTCAAGTATACAGGCTACTTAATTTGTAATTAAGTACAACTTCTTATAATTCATATATTTTCCCCCTTTCCTCAACTGATTTCAGGTTTTCCCCATTAAATGATCACTTAATTTAAAAATAAGTGTCCCTTATCTCATTTCACCAGCTATCCCATTTCCTTACTAGTTTATTATAACCTAAGTTATAATCTTCACTTGTCCCTAGGACAAGGCTACCTATTATACAATATTTTTCATCAATGTTATTTATTTATAATAGGTGATTATCATTCCCCTTTTGAACCATTTTCTTTTACTGTTGTATTCCAGTATTCTTCATTCATTGTAATATAGGTTCCTTATTTTAATTAAGGAAAACACTTCATGCACCTTATCAGTTTGATAGAAGGAATCAGTGATTTATTTTCATAACATATTCCCACCTAAATTCGTAGTAGCTAGTAATTTCTTCACTTTTCTTATTTTATTTACTGTGGCTTACTTGCAACCACGTTCTCAGAAATAGGTCATTTAGGGAAATACATTACTTTTCCTTCGTATCACACTAACTTGGTTCATTACATCACTTCCTTTCTTATTTTCGGAGTTAGACATTTAATTACCATCATTGCCATTTATTCATATCTTGTTATATATATAAGCATTAGACCTCTCATATTAAGCCTACACTTGTGGACGCTGGATTTGTCGGGCGGGTCCGGGCAGACTTCTACCACAAGTTGACTTAACCTCATGTCTGAACACCATTACATGTTTTTAATTTTTGCACTTAGACCCCTCACATTAGATTTACCACTTGTGAATGCTGGATATGCCAGGCAGTTCCGGGCAGACTTCTTTTACAAGTGCAATCTAACCTCGTGTTTAAGAGCATCACAGTGTCAAATTATTGTGAATCTAGGCATGTTCGTCCTTTAACAATTATTCCCATTTCAAAAAAAATAGGCATATTATCCTTTTTACTGTAATCTAATTTATATGTCATCCAATTTTGCCTATATTTTGTCGCATGTCCTTTTCAACATATGTTTAATTCTATTTTGACATATAAACATTCAATCAGCTAATTATTTAAATAAAACAAGTTAAACATGTTGTTTACTCAATAATATGCCCCAAGTGAATCATATAATTATAACAACAGTAATCATTGCCCATATTCTAACAGGTTTATTCAACATGTAATCATTTCGATACTTTTACTAATTCAATGTATGAATTATTCATATTAACATCTTAACTTGTTATAACAACAATTTATTATTAATCTGGCAATTTCACAATTTATAAAAAAGGGAATGCTAAACGATAATCATAATTTTATCTAAAGGCTATAGCTTAAACTCACTCAACTTTTATGCTTTCCCCAATTCTGGATATGATTCAGTTTTAGCATCCATGGGTTTTCCCCTTTAATTTGATTTGAAACCTAATAATCATGGATTAATTGTTTTCATTAAAAGAGAAGGGAAAGAAAGAGTAAGAATTTGAATGGACTGGATCTAGAATTTTACCTCGCTTTTCATGTTTCTAAATAATTTTTTTATTACGGTTGATTCTCTCTTCCAAATCTTGAATTTTAAAATCTTCTTATTAATAATCTAAATTTCTGAATATATTTGATAAGAGAGAGAGAGAGAGGGAGGAATGACAGAGCTCCAGTGTAGCCGTCGAATTATGAAGTTTAGGGTTAGGTCTAAGTCTTACTTATAGGTGTATTGGACCAATCAGGACCCTCAGATTTGATCAAAAACCATCAGAAACGTTAAAAACTCAAAAAACCCTAATCTGCCAAAATCTGTCGTGAGGGGGTCGACCCACCTTCATGTAGGTCGACCCCCCTTGAAGGGGTCGACCCCGGTGGGTTCAGAGGCCGAAAATTGATCTGGGTTGTTCCTGTTTTCTCTAACAAACCTCTGTAGCCCATAACTTCTTCATATGATGTCAGTTTTACGCAAACTCGAACTCTATTTGAACCAGAATTCCGAGACGAACGCAAGGTACAATCCGTTTTACTTAATTCTGAATATTTAATTAAGTTATTCTTATTTTGTTATCTTAAGTTAAAAATGCGAGGTGTTACACTTCCACTTCAAAAATTACGAACAAGTCCTCGGTCTCCTTGAGCCAATTCTTTGCCTCTACGAATGTTTCGGTTCCACGGAATGGATTCCCTCCCATGGCACATAAATCTTTGCAGATCTTAGAGAAATTATCTTCTCTTGGAGGAGGAGGAGAAACAACGGGTGTAGCTGGGGGAGGAACGTCAGCTTGACCTCCGGCAGGCGCCGTGGCCTTTAGAAACATACGGAACCAGCCTGGTATCGTAAGCACTAAGGAATATTAGGTTCCCAACACATGCTGAAATGAAAAGGAAGATATTTAGGCAAAGGATCGAAGGATATTACATATGGCTTTGGGAAATATGTTTTTCAAAACAGACTTTTGTTTTGAAAATGTTTTCTTTTAAAACCTTTTTGAAAATAATTTTCAAAAACTTTTATCTAATCCAGTAACGTTCAGCTTTGATACTAAGTGTGACACCCTACGTTCGTTAATGTTACTCATTAAGAGAATGCATTAAGTTTAGTGAAGCGTTATAGGTAAACAGACACAGAACATTACATGGCAGATATTAAAGATAGTAGCGGACTTTAAAATTTTATTTAAAACATAATTCATAACATCGTGGCGTAAAATATCACAAGTCTGGAAATACATAAAAACCTTTACCATAACATAAAACATCTATCTTGTCCCATCAGTATAGAAATACATAAAAAAGCATTATTCCCCAAAAAGAGACAAAGACATAGTAGTAAAGAAGAGAACTTGAGCAATACTTCAAAAGCAGCTCCAACTAAGATGATAACCGAGTCCTGATTAATCCCGAGTATTCCCACTCTGAGAATTGGGGGGGGGGGACGAAAGAAAGAAGAGGTAACAAAAAGGGTCAGACATAAAGTTTGGCGAGTCTAGTTACTTTTAGCAAGTAAATAAGTAAAAGTAGAATGACAGGCACATAAAGTGGATAAGAAAGATAACATCATAAAAGATAAGCATGATAAGGTAAACATGATGGAGTGTATACACTTCTCTAATGATTACTCAGATCTAATACTAGTATAACCAGAAATGATATGATCCCAACAACTATCCAATGATAGACTTAGGTATACGCCCAGATGTATCCTAACTACAACTCTAATAGATCGGCTCCCTACTCCGTAGATACCTTGTGCCGACCGCACAGTAGGAGGTATCACTTTCCTAAAGTGGCAACCCTTCGTTGATGTGCACATCCATACCTACTGGTGTCACGGTCGTCTTAGCCTCCTCTGCCCGGCCCATGCACGCACGTGTCCTCCGTCGGTTTGCGCCGCTCACACCGTCCTCCTTGTTTGGATCTCTTACAATCAGCCCAGTAAGCGTGCCCCAACTCCGACCTAGTTCGGAGTACTCGTTTGATACCTGTTAAGGATTACTGATTGAAACAGATCCCACACAATATGATACAAGCTCTCTCCTTTATCTAGTATCCCCTTGTAAAGGCATAGAAATCCATACCAATTTGAGCTGATTAATATCCTACACATTCTACTTAAAGTGCACGAAAATACAGATTTTTAATAGAAAGAAATAAGAGGATGAGAAAGATAAGATAGAGCTAATAGAATAGAAGAAGAAGAACACCAAATAGAATCGGAGTCAACACGAATCTCACAGTGGAATGAACAAAATATATTATATATGTATCATAAATTTGAAATACAAATCTGAATTTGTATATACATATCATATCAGAGTATAACTCATATACATCACAACAGAATATAATCTCTAAATAACTAATGGTGAAGCCTCCTGCTTTGAGCTCCTCCAAGTGAATCTGTAAAATCCTGAAACACTTGACTGCCCATACAAATTTGGGCACCCAAGAGTTTAGGTAAAAACAAACAAAATAAACACTGGGCCAGTCATGGGACTGGTGTGAGTAAATTCCAACCAATTTGTTTAACTTTGAAAAATCCTTTAAAAGAAAAGGTAATAGTAAGACCAGCCCACACATAAACAAGGATGATTTTTACCTTACTATAACTAAACCATTTTTGATATCAAGATCCAGAGATATTATAATAATGTCTAATCAAATAAATAACCAAATAGGAGAACGCTTGCATCTCACGCTCCACATACATAGTATAAAATCAAAAACCGCAGGGCGCTTATTGGAGATTGGATTCCAACTATGACAAGGTGTGGGACCACCTCCCGATCAGTGTACTCTAGAGGGGATACACTGGGGTTCAACAAGAACATCTTGCAACCCGGCCCACACATGACCGACCACACATAGCTTGAGTGTATCGAATATATTGTCACCCACGGTTGTTGGCCCTCCAACCGTAACCCGAAAGATACAGAATCAAAAAGAATAATAAATATGAATTTTCTCCTGATCGGTGACAATACATCCTGCTTGGGTATGACCCAACTAGCCATGCTTCCAGCCCGATTCCTGTCATTTCCCAGATGTGAGGCTAGAGGCTACGTCTATCTTTCAGAACATCTGATCACCTTTCACTTTGAATGCCACATCATCAAAGTCGTCGATTCACTAATCGATTTTCAAAAATATCACGAGTTTAAAAAGCTAAGAGGAACGAGTTCCTCCGCCACCAGACGTAATACCTTTAAGAGATCAATCATACGTGGTTTATTAGGTATACTCTATCAGACACTCGTCCATACAAGTTTTCCTGAACTAGACAAACAGAAAGTGCCATTCTGGAACAGGACAACCCTTGCATTTCACTCCGTCTTCAATTTTCTTCAGCATAATCTAATTCGCAGCGCCTATGCCTATACGGAGTGGTTTTTGGATAATATATCCAACGGTCTTTCCGTATTGACAATGATGGTCAAACACTTCGATAGTCGGTTATTTAACTATCGAAGTAAAAATAAACATTCATTCAAATGTATAACTAAAAATCATACAATCATGGGCACTTTTTATTTTACATTCGTTTTTATTATTTAAATTCCCATATCTTACTAGATATTTCTCAAACCCCGTTTTAGCTTTTTTACACTTCTTGGAAAAACATTCCCAGTTATCATAAACTCTTATTCTCCCATGTTACAAAAATATACGTTATTTATGTTCGAAAACATTTCCATTCTTTTTACATTCTTTATTTTCTACACTTGGATAATATACTTATCTACATTGGAAAAATATTTCCAATTTCATTATAAATATTTTAATCTGTCGAACGTTCACTTTTAAAACATTATTCACTTTAAAATGTGAATATCATACCTATTATATAAATCTGAACACCTTTATCAAGTAACTCTTTATTCGAGTGATAAATACCTTTATCTTGTTTACCGAAATCTCTTCATAATTTTATATTCCTATTCCTCTTTATAAACTTTGTTTCTAAGTCAACTTCTTGTCAATGTCAAGTTTATAACTAAATATTGATTACATATCCTTATTCTATCTATTGGTTTAAACTAAAAATTAACTATCCTATCAGATTATAGTTCCTAAAAATAATTTACTTTAATACATTCTACATCGTCGGATTATAGTTCTAATTCCTAATAGTGTTATATATAAAAATCACGCTTAAGCTTGGTAAACAACGTTAATTTTTCGTTACAGTTCAAAAAATCGCAATACGCAGTAATATTCCTCCTTATAACTAATCTCGACATCACATTCACGCTTAAACCTGGTCAACAACGTTATTTTATCGTGATAGTTCAAATACTTGCAAGACGCTGCTATATTTCACTTTATGACTAATCTCGACATCTCTTTCCATTACAAACCAACACCATCCCTCGATAATAGTGAAGTCGTTCAAGTTGGGGTATTTTATTTACCTCTCAACCTTGATCGACAACGTTCTTATATTAGAATAGATATAAGTCTGAAACTCAAAACTCCTTATTACTTATAGTATCCCTAAAACCATATTTCTTGTTTTATTTGGAATATGGTTTTATAACACCATGTTCATACTTCGAAATCTCTATTGTTTATGACTATTTATATTAAACATTAACTTTTTCGCTTTAACTTCATTCCACGGTTCTATTTATAACTTCTTTACCAAGATCCATTGATGTTCTTTGTCTTCTAACATTTTACCTTTATTTGAATCATTATACTTAATTCAAGTAATAACTTATCATAAACTCAATATCCGCTTAAATGAAATCCATTTAAGAAACAATTATTTAATTAAAAATAATTAAATAATATTTACTTTATCATTGCTGAAGTAAACAGTTTATTTCATCATTAACCTAAAATAGATTGGTTGCTTACCTTATATAAACAATAACTAATTATATTGGTTCAATAATTATTTAATACCCCATTAATTAAAAAGGATAATTAATAAGGAATCTTATTAATTTTTGATCAGTTTACCACTAATTTATTTTCATTAGATTAATTGAAGACCAATTAATCTAATAATCATTTTCCAAATAAACAGCTGATTAAATCAACTTCATTCCATCAGTAAATTCGTTAGCTGATTTTAATTAATTCTTACCATTAGATTAATAAAATTAATCTAATAATATTTCTTAACTGTTTACTTTAAAATAATTATCCAAATTATTCACTCATAGGATAATTACAGCTTAATAACTTATTTTAAATGTCAAATAATCGTTTTTATTTACTTTATAAAATGAACTATAAAATACCAGTTTATACTAGAACTTCTAGTATAGTTTAAAACTTCGCTTTAATTATGAAAATATAATTTTTATAATTAACTTCGTTGATTTGCCTGACGGCCAATTAGCTTCTTAACAAAAAGGTGGGTTTATGGTCGACTGTTGCCACTTCCTTAATCGATATCGTCTATTAATTAAATCAAAGTAACGTTGAATTTTCATTCAACATCAATATCCATACAGGGTTTCAATGTTATTTGGGTTCAAACAGTGCATATAAAACAAACAGTACACATAAATATTGAGGAATCCAGTTGGATTCCTCCAACCGATTTCCTTCATCCACATATGTTAGTTAACACAAATAACACCAATTCCATACTAGGGAATATTATAATCGATGGAATCAATGTCCAACCAATGATGTGTACATATTCAGCACAAATAACATGAATTCCATACTAGGGAATATTATAATCGATGGAATCAATGTCCAACCAATGATGTGTACATATGCAACGATATATATTATTCAACCAATTTAATTGTAATCTACTTAAATGACCATCACACATCATTTAACCATTATTTATCAATATTAAAATATAATTATAATATTTTAAAATAAAACAGAGTTAGTGAAATTACTCACCTTTGCGCGTTAGCCGTTAAATAATGATTTGTGTCAGTCGATTAAACCCGACATTCAATTCTGCCATAATCCATAACGAGCCGCAAACCGCTCCAACTAGCCTTGCTGCATAGCGCGCGTCCATACAGACTCAACGCTACCGATGCCACCAAATTTCTTCTGTTATTCACGCAGTACAAACAACATAAACTCGTACTTCTGCCTTTCACCTCAGTTGTTACTGCTCTTCACCACACGCCAAACTCTACTCAACCATCCCCTCTGTTTCACGCTCGCAAGTACCACTTGCCACCCACCATCTTCTGTTTCACGCTCACAAGTATCATTTGCCACCAACTTCTGTTTCACGCTCTATTCCATAATGTAACCCAAAGCACCACGTTTTACCAAAACCGGAACCATTCACGTTTCTACATTATTTAGGAATCCGACACCACCACTTCCCAAGCTCTATCCTCTCGCCTTTATCATCTTGAACTCGCACTGCTCCCCTTTAAAACATGCGGCCCACACTTGAAAATACACAGGAACCCCTAACTAATCACCTTGATTAACCATCACTAACCCATCCTCTTCTTCATGAAAAAACGTAACCTGCTACTTTTCATAACCTTCCTGTACACTTGTTTCCCCCACCCATATGAAACGCGAATGCACAGCCTTGTTCCTTCCATTTCAGAAATGCACAAAACTACACCTTATACACCATTCATAGATCTCGACTCCACTGTTGATTTTCAGTTGAACCCAAAACTTCAGAGACCCATGTACTAACATGTTCATTCATACCTGAATGCTCAACATACTTCGACTTGAGACCCCTTCTTGCATCTCCTTCCAGCAACAATACACGCTCCAGTATTTCGCCATTCTCCCAATACATGAGCTAACTTATACACCATTCATAGATCTCGACTCCACTGTTGATTTTCAGTTGAACCCAAAACTTCAGAGATCCATGTACTAACATGTTCATTCATACCTGAATGCTCAACATACTTCGACTTGAGACCCCTTCTTGCATCTCCTTCCAGCAACAATACACGCTCCAGTATTTCGCCATTCTCCCAATACATGTCTCTCCCAATGCGTAAGCTACTCCAACATGTGAGACGACCCGAAATCCCCCTTACGGGAAATCATGGATTGAGTTGAGGACAAGACACATCGAGACGCAAACAGAAGAACATTTCATTGTTTATTACAACAATTTCATCAGAATGCAAGAATATACAGAGTATGAATGAATAAAATACATTCAATAAATATCAGAGGTTTAAATTACATTACATAGCAGCGGAAAATAATACAATACACAACTGAAAGAGATATACGGATACAGAGCTTTCCGGGTATCATTCCAGCTGTAAACCAGGATCCTGTGAATATAAATCTGCAAAACCAAAACTACTAGCTGCCCGTGTCAAAATAAGGGCACCCAGAGTTTAGGTTAAAACAATAAACTCCAGGAAAGTCATGTGACTGGTGTGAGAACTAAAATAGTTATTTATCTTTATTTTAAAGTTAGGTAAATCAAGGGACCACGCCGTATAACACGGAATGGGTTTCCTCCCAAGAATATCAGTGCATAAAACAACAGCGCAATGCTAA
Organism: Allium sativum; assembly: GCA_030737875.1. Lineage (NCBI taxonomy): Eukaryota > Viridiplantae > Streptophyta > Magnoliopsida > Asparagales > Amaryllidaceae > Allium > Allium sativum. The sequence goes on from CM060919.1 coordinate 192,859,434, forward strand.
ATAAAGAACAATGAAGCAATTATAAGACCCAGGTCCCATCACACAATGCAACACAAGCCGGAGGATAGGTTTTACCTTATAATAGCCAAAGAATGCTTGATACGCTAAATTTCATGTTTTATTATTACTGTAAGTGTATAGTGTCAAAACAATTTCAATCATAAGTATCAATCATAGACGACATAAGTGCCCCATCCCACTATGTCGCTGTGCTAGGCTCTACAATCAAAACCGCAAAGTCACGTATTGGAAGTTGGATTTCCATATGTGAACCAAGGCAAGGGATCGTCCTTACCGAATTCGAGACAATCTAGCCCATGTCTCAGGGACAGAACGCATCGACCCTTGGAGCGTCAGGGCCGGTCCACCGATGTGGATTAAAATGCCTGAACACTATGTTTCCTGCCCTTTGGGGCGTAAATGAGCCAAATGGCTCCATCGGCTCCACACTGTCACCGATATATCTGAGGCGCCTCGCAACAGCAACAACCACATAAGTCAAACTCGTCAGGGCGTGTCAAACTACTGACGCCACTTCTAGCTAGAAGGAAACACATGCCCTCCCTGATGTCCTCTCCCGTTTTTGGTTCACAACCGGGGTGTGAGGCTCGCGAATCAACGTTACACAAAGCTATGCCACACAGGCGATGCTTTGATCATCAACCACAAGACTTTGCTTTTCAACAGAAGCCTTGATCAATCGCCACTTAGGCATGCCACACAGGCAATTCACTCCATGCGATTGATATCCATCAATATATAACCCCTGAGCTCGTACGTCTCAGAGAAGGGCGTTAAGAGAATAAATTCTCCACCGCCAAATAGATATATATTTAATAGAGATCAATCACACAGAATAAAATCCAATGTCAGACACACAGTCCATTTACAAGTTCGTTCTGGGTCTGAACGAAACCGTAGGCACCTTGTACCTCGCATATCCATCGATCTCCAAGTACGTCTGGACGATCACCAACTGATCCCTCCTCTTGGGTGTACAGCCCAATCAAGATCATCAGCAATCACCCAAACGATGTGAAGACCTTCGGTCTTCGACCACCATCTTCATCCTCGACACCACGTCGAATCAGTTATTCAGAATGGGATAAACCCGGTCTTTCTGAATAACTCGCGTATAAAAAAACAAGTGTTACACAAACACAACATACGCCTCATTCCAATTCAGAATATTCTTTTATTCAAATATTCTTATACTTTGGGAAAGGTTCCCATTAATTTTATCAAAGATAAATTCTTTAATCTTCCTTTGAATATCAATTCAAATTAGTCGGGATTAGCAAACCACACCGAAGTAATCATTTATATTATTTCCCAATCCCAACCTATTCATTCCATGAAGTAAAACTGGTAATACTTCATATCTAACACCACGGTGTTATCGGTAAATTCAATTACCATTTCACATTCAAATCTAATTAAAGATTTAACTATCGCCTGGAGCAAAACTGGTGATACTCCATTCTCAATTATTTCCATCTAATTAAAGATTCATTAAAACTCCACTTGGTTTTACTCTTACCAATAATCACTATCAATGATTATTTAACTTGGGAAATCATATTCTGTCTTTAACTGGGTTAAAGAACCAATGTCATTTAAAACACGGTTCACTATAAACCCAAAATCACATTCCATTCCAATTCAATTATTGAAACTTCTGGTTACTTTTAAAACCCTTTCCAATCCAATTTATTTATTTAAAAATAAATAAATTATTATTCTAGTTCAAAACTAGTTCATTTCGATAAAAATCTATTTTTATCTTTTCAAATTTGGAATTTTTCATCTCAATTCTTCATAAATCATTTCTTATGATATTACACAAATTATTACTATTTTTAATACTTTTATTAAGGCCCGTACAGTCGAATTACATCAACAGCCATCGAACTGCACTTACAACGACCTTTTCCAAATTTTATTTGGACATAATTCCAAATCCAACCGTTAGATTTCTAATTTCTAATATTCGTTAGAAATCTCTTTTCGATACGAACCCAATGGTCCCAGTTTTAAGAGAATCCGACGGTCGGATCTCCCTAACATCCATTCGAAGCCAATGGTTGATATTCGCGAACTACCGCGGCGCGGCACATTCTATTTAGGCCATTTAATATATATAATATATATATTATATATATTTCATCGATTTCCTTTTAAAAAGTATTTTATAAATCGTTTTAATATAATTTTTATATAGAAAGAAGCGTTGTAAAAATATATGAAGTATAAATAAAAATATGATTTTTATTTATTAGAATGAAGCGATAAATATGTGATTTTTATCTATGAACATCATGAAGAAGATTGCATTGGAATTTTGAATAGAATTCAAACCATCGTCCGTTAAAGCACGGCGGGGTGGAACCCAAAGGTGAGAACTTCTCACTTTAAACTTCATTTTCTAGTTAAAATATATACTAGGATGCTGACGGTGCTTAGTAGCACCCGACACCCATCGTCCACAGACCATGGACGACTTGTTTGTTTGTTTGATTTTGTTGTGAAAATTGATTGTGTGATGTGGAACGGAGTAAAATATTTTATAGTTAAAAACATAAGTTTTAGCGTGTATATAAAATAAATATTCATAAACAAATCGGATGATTTGTTTATGTACACACATTTGACTGATATTGATTGGGACGATAAATTTTACACATCGCCTAACTGCACAAATAAAATTCATTATTTGTTGATTGAAACCCCACACGGGTATTGGGATGAAATTGGACATACACTAATCCCAGTATTTAGTTGTATGTCGATCGATTGATTGACAAATTGTTATAAGCATTGAATATTTATATTTGATACTTATACGGTGTAGAATGCACTCAAGATGATGGTTGAATGCGTTTGATTGTTGTTGTATACATGTGTGTATGAAATCCATATAAATCAAATTATATGGTAATTGACTGTGTCTGATTCCAGTTCAGAATGATGAATGAATATTTTAAAATAACGAATATTTTCAAAAAATATTCAGTAAAAGATAAAAATCTGATTTTGATGTCCGATTTGGGATGGACACGAATATATTTAAATATATAAAGCCGTGTTGATTGGATTAACGCCATTTTGACGTGAACGATATTTATATCGAGTTTATTCATTGTTATAATGAATATCGAAAACGAATTGATTTCAAAATCTAATGTTTTGAAAATATTATTATTTATATATCGGTGAAATGGAATATTCAATTTTGATTGAAATTGAATATGAAGTTGAAATCGTTTTGAAAACGAATTTAATATGATTTATAAAATACGTTTCAAATGGAAATCGATGAAATATATATTATATATTATATATTATATATATATATAATATAATGGCTTGAATAGAACGCGCCGCGCTGCGGCAGTTCGCGAATTTCGACCACTGATTTTGAACGGACATTACGGGAGATCCGACCGTCGGATTCTCCTAAAACTGGAACCATTGGGTTCATATCGAAAAGAGTTTTCTAAGAATATTAGAGTTTTGAAATCTAACGGTTGGATTTGGAATTATGCCCAAATCAAATTTGGAAAAGGTCATTGTAAGTGCAGTTCGATAGTCGTTTATGGAAATCGATTGTACAGGCCTTGAAAAAATTATTTAAAATATCAATAATAAGTGTAAAATCATAATAAATAATTTGGAAAGAAATGGGATGAAAAACTCCATATTTGAAAAGGTAAAAATAGATTTTTATCGAAATGAACTAGTTTTGAACTAGAATTATATTCCAATATTTTTAAATAAATAAATTGGATTTGAAATGGTTTTAAAAATAACTAGGATTTCCAATACACGAATTGGAATGGATTCGAATCGAAATTATCTTCGGAATATTTCGATATTGTATTCCGTGATTATACGGAAATTGTAGAGGAATTTGGAAGATATATGTATCGTTATTCCAATACGATATTTGTTGATTTCAGAATTTGATATTGAATATAAGCCGATATATTTTCTATTCAAAGCCTTGTATTTAATATATAATTGGATTTTGGGTTCGTCATGAATGGTATTTTTAATAATACTATTATTGAACTGAATGGAGTTAAGAAAATTTGAAACTGACTGGAGATTAGTTAAGTTGAATGGTTTCCTAGGCATTGATCTGATGTTGGTTTCGGCCTTCGGGGTTAATACTTAGGGAATTGTTCTCTTACTAATTTATGGTTAAAGATTAATGGAATGTGAATTGGGTTTGTTGTGAACTGTGTTTTTAACGACATTCGTTCTTTAACCCGATTTACAGGGAAATGTGATCTAGAATTTATAAATATTTTTATTAAGATTTAACAGGAATTTTCCAAAGTAAAGTTTTCCAAATTTAATATATATATTAAATTGAAATTGAATGGAATTCGATTTGATAATAATTAAAATGAAACTCTATGGAGGAAGATTGTTAATACAAAAGGAATTTAAAAGGCGTTGCCGATATTCCATTTATATTATTGGTCGGATACGGAAATTGATATCGATTATATATTGATTTGTTCTTCCGTAAAAATTCCATAATTAATGGAATGTGATTTGGGTTGTCGTGATTGATAATACTGTTCTTAGACCCAACGGAGTTAAGAGAATCAGAAACTAACTGGTGATTAGCTAAATTGAATGGTTTCCTGGGTATTGATCTGATGTTGGTTTCGGCCTTCGGGGTTAATACTCAGGGGAATTGTTCAGTTGCTAATATACGGTTAGAGGTTGATGGAATGGAATGTGATTTTGGGTTCATCGTGAACCGTGTTTTAAATGACATTGGTTCTTTAACCCAGTTAAAGACAGGATATGATTTCCCAAGTTAAACAATCGTTAATATTGATTTTTGGGAAGATTAAAACCAAGTGGAGTTTTAATGCATCTTTAATTAGATTGAAATGATATCCAAAGGAAGATTAAAGAATAAATTTAAAGAATTTATCTTTGATAAAATTAATGGGAACATTTCCCAAAGTATAAGAATATTTGAATAAAGGAATATTCTGGATTGGAATAAGGCGTATGTTGTGTTTTTATAACACTTGCTTATTATATACGCGAGTTATTTAGAAAGACTGGGTTTATCCCATTCCGAATAACTGATTCGATGCTGTGTCGAGGATGAAGACGGTGGCGGAAGACCGGAGGTCTTCACATCGTTTGGATGATTACTGATGTCTTGATTGGGTTGTACACCCAAGGCAAGGTAATAAGTGGTGATCGTCCAAACGTACTTGGAGATCGACCGGATATGCGAGGGGCCTCCCCTGTATTGGACATATGGGGGAGGAATAAGGTGCCTCCGATTTCATTCAGACCTAGAGCGAACTTGATAATGGATGTATGTCTGACATCGGATCTCATTCTGTGTGATTGATAGACATCGGTTGCATAGCGTGAATTGCCTGTGCGGCATGCTGAGATGCAAATGATCAAGGCTTCTGTTGAAAAGAAGAGTCTTGTGGCTGATGATCAAAGCACGGCTTTAATATAGCGTAGCTTTGTGTAGCGTTAATTCGCGAGCCTCACACCCCGGTGTGGACCAGAAATGGGAGAGGACTTCAGGGAGGACATGCGTTTCTTTCTAGCTAGGAGTGGTGTCAGCATTTTGCATGCCCTGACATTTTACTTATGTGGATGATGGATAGCGAGGTGCCTCAGCTATATCGGTCGTTCTGGGGCCGATAGTTTGGTCGAGATATGACCAGTTTACGCCCCATAGGGTGGGGAAACGTAGTGTTCAGGCATTTTAATCCACATCGAGTGGACCGACCCTGACGATCCAAAGGCTTGACAGAGTACTTGCCTGAGGCATGGTAGGCTAGATTGTCTCGAAGCGGTAAGGACGATCCCTTGCCTTGGTTCACAGATGGAAATCCAACTTCCAATATGTGGCATTTGCGGCTTTGATTGTAGAGTCTAGTATTGGCGACATGATATATGGTACCCATGCCGTCTAGGATTGATACATTTATATTTGAAGCTGTTTTAAACAATATGCACTTATAATGTTATCAAATGATTTGTTTTAACGTACCAAGCATGTTTGTCTATTATAAGGAAAACCCTATCCTCCGGCTTGCGTTGCATTGTGTAATAGGACCTGGGTCTTATAATAGCTTCATTTTTCCAAAAATTGCGTTGTTTTGTTATATGCAATGGTATTCTTGGGAGGAAACCCGTTCCGTGTTATACGGCGTGGTCCCTTGATATATCTAATTTAAAGTAAAGTTTTAAATAACTATTTTAGTTCTCACACTAGTCACATGACTGACCTGGAGTTTATTGTTTTAACCTAAACTCTGGGTGCCCCTATTTTCCACATAGGCAACTAGTAGTTTTGGTTTTGCAGATTTATATTCACAGGATCCTGGTTTACAGATGGAATGATATTTGGAAATCTTTGTATCCATATATTCCTTTCAGTTGTGTTTTGTTTTATTTTCCACTACATTGTAACTTGTAAATCTCTGATATTTAGTAAATGTGTAATATTTATTCATACTCTGTATATTCTTGTATTCTGATGAAATTGTTGTAATAAGCAATGAAATGTTCTTCTGTTTGTGTTCTGATTCGTCTTGTCCTCAAAGAAATCCGGGTTTTCCTTCACTGGGAAGTTCGGGTTGTTTCGTTTTGGTATCAGGGCTTTGGTTTACAGAGCTCGAGAACAAGACACGTTAGAACCAAACGAAAGAATTCATCATGGATTGGATTAGTAATATCCAATGAGAATGACTCGTTAGAGATAGGATCAGTAGTATCCTAGAACGAGGGTGAATAGTGTTGTTTTCAAATAAAAATGAAAACAAATTTTGTTTTGAAAAATTTAAAACAATTATTCGTATTTGAATATTATTTTTATATTGATTTAGACAATCAAGTATATAGAGATTTTGAATATACATCTGATCCACGTGTATCCGAACATTCAAATATACTGGGCAGATATAGAATCACATTCTAGTCGCCCGGAGATGATACTGATGATAGTGTACACATCATCAGTGTTTTATGTTCGAGTTTCAAAAGTGGGATATCTATATATTTCCAATTGACTAGTGTGAGAACAAAACTTAGATAGGGCTATTGTTGTAAATTGGCATCAAAAACATGATTTTCTGTATATATGTCAAAATTATGAATTTGAAACATTAATCCACTAATTGATTGATGTTTGTGTTGTATGATTATTCATTTTAACCAACATCTGAATGAAAGGTGAATTAGGTCAAATTGAATCAAATTTTAAACTGAATTAAATTGTTTGAGATTGCATGCATATACATATATATACATTGAACAGGTCATAGCAAGGAGGCTAGAGAAAAGGAATAAAATTGTTTGCCCGGCAAATAGGTACATGTTTATTGTATTTTTTGGAGTTTTTTGATGATTTTATGAGCCGATTGGCTAGCCGCTTGGCTGTTTCTGTTTCTTTTTGGATTGGAGAGGCCTATATGGCGATTTCGGGATTTTCCCAATGCTCCCGTACAGGGGAGGTTGTAGCGAAAATTTTTCGAAAATTTAGGGTGTTAGCCAAATTTTTGAAGAATTTGAAATGTTCTTAGAAACTGAAAAGTTGAAGAACTTAAGCCATAATGGAAATAATGAAATTTTAGTTGGTTTGTAAAACAACTTTCAGCTCCGTTCATTTTTGAGGATGAAAAGATTTTAAATGGGGGAGATTGTAACAACCCGGAAAATCCGAACCAATTTAAAAATTTTATTTTGGCGATTTTAATGAATTTTGAATATTTAAAATGAATTATTTTAATTAATAACAACGAGAAATTTATTTTGAATAGAATTAGAATGCATATATTTATTTGAATCGTCATTTGAATATAATTTTATTTTAATTATATAAAATGAATTGGAAATGGCGCGGTAGTTTGAAAATTCGATTTCAAATTTCAAATGAATTACAGGATTCAGAATAAACCGGATTTTAGCAAAACTAAAAATATTAGAATCTACTTGGAAATATCTTTCCAACGAATTCGAAAAATTGAAATTTTAGAGCGGGAATAAAAAGTTATGTCCAGTGGAAAATTCAGAATAGTCACTTTGGAATTTTGGCCCTTAAAAATGGAAATTTTGCAAACGACCTCCGTTTTCGACGAAACCACTTTTGTTGGATCCGGGATGTCTATTTTTTGCTAGATTATAAAATTCGTAATTTTTGGGATTATTATGTGAGTGTGGCGAAGTAAAATGTGTTTTGATAGTTTTAGTCAATTTGGATCGACCAGAAAATGGCCATTTTTCAAACGGTCTCCAAATTTGACGAAATTAGTTTTGTTAGAACTGTATCGTCAATACGAAGCTAGAAAATATTTTTTTCGGGTATCTTTAGAGTCCGTATGTGATCCTCGTAAATTGAAATGTGCGTTCAAATTCAATATATAGATCTATATTTTGATTTTGATGAAAACCGATCGAAACACCCAAACTAGCTTACGATACATATCCCATTGTGTTCAGAATGGGGGTAATTAGTTATGGGCGACAGTCATTGGGCCTCGTTCGGAGGTCGAACGAAAAGTCAACTTAAATGGAGAAAATAATATTAATTTATTATATATATTTTATAAAACTCCCTCTACCCCTTACTTCCTCTCAACGCCCCCCCTACCCGATAGTTTTCAAAATAAAAAAAACTAGCAAGCAAATCGCACCACCGTCGCCCGCTTGCTCCTCCCCCCACCTCGCCACACCCCCTTCGACCCGTCGCCCCCTCATCTCTCTCCCCTCTTCTCCGATTGGCTGACGCGCCCCTTCCTCCGTTCACCCCAAACCAAATCGAGACGCCCCGACGCGGCCACCCCCTGAATGTGACAACCCCATTTCCCGTACAGACGGAGGCAAGGGTAATCTTTGGAATATAACACAGAAACAGATAATAGCAGAACAGAAATAAATAAATACACCAGATAATGAACAATAGAATATACTGGATAAACGTAATCATCAGAGTTACACAGTATACAGGATCATACTTAGTACAAATACAGTTCAGCTATACATATATGTCTACAGCGGAAAACAAACATAATGTACAATAGGAGCTGAACAACATAAAAAGAGATAAATAATAGAATCCATCTTCAGCTCCAGCTATCCAGAAAGAGCCAGCTAAACCTGAATACAAGGCTTCCCGTGTAGAAAAAGGGGCACCCGAGTTTGAAAGTGAAACAAACTACGAGTCAGTCATGGGACTGGTATGAGAAATCTACTCAACACATTAATAATATGGCTAATCACAGGACCACGCCACTTTCGTGGAACGGGTTTACTCCATTGGATTGCCAGTGCTTTAAAAACAAATCTTTCTTTTAAACAATGCAATGCTTTTTATAAAAATGAAGCCATTATAAGACTCAGTTCCCATCACACAATGCAACGCAAACCGGAGGATAGAGTTTTACCTTATAATGGCCAAAATATGCTTGATACGAATAAAACAAAAGCATTTGATATTATTACCAGTGTTTATATGTTTCAAAAACAATTTCATATCATAACTATCAATCGTAGACGGCATGGGTACCATATATCATGTCGCCATATATATTTACAATCAAAACTGCACGGTGTCGTATTTGGAAATTGGATTTCCGTCATGAACCAAGGCAAAAGACAGTCCTTACCGACTTCGAGACAATCTAGTCCATGTCTCAGGGTCAGAGCGCATCGACACTTGGATCGTCAGGGCTGGTCCACCGATGTTGATTAAAATGCCTGAACAATGCGTTTCCCTGCCCGTTGGGGCGTAAACGAGCCAACGAATGACTCCATCGGACCCGGATCGTCCGATCTAATCGAGGCACCTCACAACAGCAACAACCACATAAGTCAAACTCGTCAAGGCGTGTAAAACCACTGACGCCACTTCTAACTAGAAGGAAACGCATGCCCTCCCTGATGTCCTCTCTCGTTTCTGGTTCATGCCGGGGTGTGAGGTTCGCGAATTCACGTTATACACAAAGCTACGCCACACAGGCGGGGGCTTTGATCATCACCACAAGACCTTGCTTTTCAACAGAAGCCCTGATCACGGCATCTTAGCATGCCACATAGGCAATTCACACCGTGCAACTGATAGCTATCAATCACACAGAATAAATTCCAATGTCAGACACACTGTCCATTTGCGAGTCCGTTCTGGGTTTGAACGAAGCCAGAGGCACTAAATACCTCGCAAACCCATCGATCACCATGTACGTCTGGACGATCACCACTCATTATCCATATTTCGGGATGCCTCCTAATCAGGACCGACCTCGGTTACCATCCAAACGAGGTAAAGATCTTCGGTCTTCGACCACCGTCTTCATCTTAGATTTCTTATCGTCGATTCAGTTATTCGGAATGGGATAAACCCGGTCTTTCTGAGCAACTCGCGTATATAATAAAAAAGTGCAACACTAACAAACACATGCATCGTTTCAATTCATTAGTCCCTAACCGTCAATCAGTAAGAGAACGATTTCCCAAATATTAACCCCGAAGGACGAAACCAACATCAGATCAATACCCAAGAAGCCATTCGACTTAGCCAACCTTCAGTTAGTTTCTAAATTTCTCATCCATATCGTTTATAATATTTTATAACGATTTATCGCTATTTTTATTTATTTTAAAATAGCCAATTTATTCAAAACGACGCTTCGGGCCATAACACGGCCGTGGCGCTGTTTTTCTTCAGATTTGATTTACACATATCTGAAAATCTAACCGTTGGATCTTCACAAAATTTACATCATTAGAAAGATCTTTTCAAAACGAATCCAACGGTTCCAGTTGCGGGAAAATCCGACGGTCGGATCTCCCGGTATAATCGTTTGAAGTTTCGATTTCAAAATACGAACTACAGCGTTGTTATTCGATTAAATATAATTATATTTATTTATATATATATAAATATAATCGATTCTGGCGCTGTTTTTCTTCAGATTTGAATTAAACATTCCAGACAATCCAACTGTTGGATTTTTACAAAGTTGGTGCCGTTGGAAAGATATTTCCAAAGCGAGCCCAACGGTTGCGGTATCGGGAAAATCCGATGGTCGGATCTCCGGCAATAATCATTTGAAATCACGGTTTCAAAATACGAACTGCAGCTTCGTTAGTCGATATATTTCAATTCTATTTATATATATATATATATATATCGATTCTTCGATTTCAAAACTATATTCTTTTCATACATTTGATAAAAATGGTATTTTTATCTATCTGTCTTCTATTTCAACACTTCACTATCTTTAACAATTCATGTATATAATAAAAATGTGATTTTTAATGTAAAACAATTTATTTCAAAGCATGACTATTTTATATAGTTAATATAGGTGATAAAAATAGGATTTTTATTATAAAACAATTTATTTCAAAACAAGATTATTTTATACATTTCATATTGATGTTAAAAATGGGATTTTTATTATAAAACAATTTCTTTCAAAATATGAATACCATTCAACACATGAATTTCGATTCAACACATGAAGGTTTTCTATAGTTTATATAAATCGATAAAAAGGTGATTTTTATATTTAAAACACGAATACCATTCATCACATGAATTTCAATTCAACGAATGAATATCGATTCAACACATGAAGGTTTTCTATAGTTTATATAAATCGATAAAAAGGTGATTTTTATATTTAAAACACGAATACCATTCAACACATGAATTTCAATTCAACGAATGAATATCGATTCAACACATGAAGGTTTTCTATAGTTGATATAAATCGATAAAAAGGTGGTTTTTATATTTAAAACACGAATACCATTCAACACATGAATTTCAATTCAACGAATGAATATCGATTCAACACATGAAGGTTTTCTATAGTTTATATAAATAGAGTAAAAATGTGATTTTTATTGTTAAAACAATTTATTCAAAACACGAACACCATTCGGCACATGAATATGATTCAACGAATGAATTTCTATTCAACACATGAAGGTTTTCTATTCAACAGACGAATATAATTTCAACACACGAAAATAATTCTAACACATGAATATTATTCAAAATTTCGGCAGCATAACGGCAGGTAGTTAAAACCGGGACCGTCCCTAGTACGGCTCCTCGCTCTACCTTAAAACCTTGCGGTTTTTGACAATGGGGATTCATGCATCTAGTTCGCACGCAGGCGACATGTATATTTATTTCATTTCCACAAACTAATCCTATGAGGTTTCAACCAAATATTTCTCAACCACAATGCTCGGTGGTCGGAGGGAGCGGCGGCGGTTTCAATACCCGAACTTCCCGAGCTCGATTCTCCTAAACCACTCAATGAAAAAAATCCAAACTTTATATGGATTTGAAGATCTCGAGAAGATCTTCAAAAAGTTCAACTGTGGCACGAGCTAATTCGGCGTGGATTGATCGGAAAATGAGGGGGAAGGTTTGAAGGGTTTTCCGCCTCCGATCGACTGTCGGGGAGAGAGAAAATTCCTTTTTTTTATTAAATTCTGATTGGCCGAGAGATATTTATAATTTTTAAAAGAGGGTTTTCTAACACGACCTCCAATCCAAACCCAATGACTGTCGTCCCTAGCGTTTTACCCCCATTCCGAACACAATGGGATATGTTTCGTAGGCCCATTCGATTGTTTCAGTCGGTTTTCATTCAAATTAAAATATAAAACATTCAATATTTAATTTGAACGTACATTTCAATTTGCCGGGGCCACAAACTGATTCTAAAAATTCCCGAAAAATAAATCTAGCTATGTTTTGCCGATACATCCCAACAAAACTAGTTTCGTTGAATTCTGAGATCGTTTGAAAAATGGCCCATTTCTGGTCGATCCAATTTAACAATAGTTGACCAAAACACGTTTTCCTTTGCCATGCTCACATACTAGCTTCAAAAATTATGAAATTTGAAACCTAGCAATAACTTCACATCCCGGATCCAACAAAAGTGGTTTCGTCGAATTCCGAGGTCGTATGCAAAATGGCCAATTTCACGGGCTATATAAATTCCATAGCGACCTTTCTGAAAATTCATTTGGCCATAACTTTTGCTTTCCGCTATGAAACTTCGATTTTTCAAATTCGTTAGAAAGGTATTCACTAACAGATTTAAATATTTTTAGTTTCTCTCAAATCCGTTTTGTTTTGCACCCGGTACAGTCCGACAAAGTTTGAATTCAATTTTTGAAACTGCAGCGCCATTTCAGGCCTTGTTTATAATTAGAATTAATTATATTCATTTTCAAACGTCGATTCAAACTCACTTTTCATTGCTATTATTTAAAATATTTATTTTAAATATTTAAGATCCATTATTTTAGCCAATTAAATTTTTTTAAATTGGTTCAGATTTTCCGGGGCGTTACAATCTCCCCCACTTAAAACTTTTCGTCCCGAAAAGGAACAAAGTCGAAAGTGGTTTGATTAATCAACTCTACGTTCAATCTGGCTTCCATTCTCCAACTTTTTAGTTTCTGAGAATTTTCAAATTCTTCAAAAATTTGTCTAACACCCGGAATTTTCGAAAAACTTCGCCATAATCTCCTTTGTACGGGGAGAGGTTTGGAAATTTATTGGACTGTATTAGGTACCCAATAAATCCTAATAAGCATACACATATTTATAGTGATATATTCTGGTGTTTACAGGGGAGCGTGTATAGATAATAACTCCAGAGAATATATTCTCGTCACCCTGTCAAAGCCTGAGGGAGTGTGTATTTTAAATGCTCCAGAGGATAAATCCTCGTCACCTCGTCCCGTGTGGGAAATAAATAGTCCATGTGTCGTATCTAATAACTAGGGAGACGTGATTATTGTCCACTCTAGACCCGTGTGGGATTTTTATTAATCTGGCAATTTTATTGTTACAATTTAAATAGTCCATATCAGTCATCAGCTCAACCTGTAAAATATAGTCATCGCCATACAAGCCTCTCGCTCGTATGGTAAATCTTCCACCTTGTCACACAAGCTCCAAATGCTTATGTGGTATATGATGAAGTATGCCTATCTTCAGAAGTATGTCATGCAGTGTAGTTCAAAATTAATTGTTACTATCCTATGGCGATGTTTATTATTTCACACAGAACAACCAGCACTCCGCATCCAATGGCATTCACAGGAGTTGATATAATAATATTTCGCATCCAACTCAATAAGGTTTACCTATTTGTCGGGCACACAAATAATTTCTTTACTCAACAACTATCCATTTACCTGTTCAAACATATACAATGCACAAGTATATTTTTCTATCTATTTTCTAATCAGTTCAATGTGTGATTTAAATGAATAAATTCTACAATTATCCTATTATTAATTAAATTAACTATTGTTTCAACAATTTTAATTAATCAAATCTACTATCACACAACATAAACAACAATCAATTTGTTTTTAACTTTTCAAAATCATACAAATTAATTCCTATATTCTTTTAAAATCATTCAGATTATAGAATTAAAAGTGCACATCCATGGAAAGAAAATTACAACATAGTAGAGAACTAATTGGTAATTGAAACGACCCGAACTTCCCCGGTCTCCGAAGAGAAGAGAAAGAACGAATTGTTTTGAGAACACGACAAAATAAAACACAGACGGGAGAACATTTCATTGTATATTACAACAATTCCATTAGATTACAAGAATATACAGAGTATGAGTCAATATTACATAGAAATATCAGAGATTTAAATTACATTTAAATACATAGCAGCGGAAAATAATACAATACAAAACTGAAGGAGATATACGGATACAAAGCTTTCCGGATATTGTTCCAGCTGTAAACCAGGATCCTGTGAATATAAATCTGCAAAACCAAAACTACTAGCTGCCCGTGTCGAAAATAAGGACACCCAGAGTTTAGGTTAAAATAATAAACTCCAGGTCAGTCATGGGACTGGTGTGAGAACTAAAACAGTTATTAATCTTTATTTCTGAAGTTAGGTAAATCAAGGGACCACGCCGTATAACACGGAACGAGTTTCCTCCCAAAAATACCAGTGCATAAAACAAACAGCGCAATGCTAAACAAAGAAAAATGAAGCTATTATAAGACCCAGGTCCTATCACACAATGCAACGCAAGCCGGGGGATAGGGTTTTTACCTTATAATAGCCAAGAATGCTTGATACGTTTAAAACAAATCATTTGATACTATTATAAGTGCATAGTGTAAAAACAACTTCAAATCATAAGTATCAATCATAGGCGGCATGGGTACCATATATCATGTCGCCATACTAGGCTCTACAAATAAAACCGCAAAGGTCACATATTTGGAAATTGGATTTCCATCTACGAACTGAGGCAAAAGATAGTCCTCAACCGATTCGAGATGCTCTAGCCCGTGTCTCAGGAACAGCCGCAACTGCCCCTTGGATCGTCAGGGCCGGTCCACCGATGTGGATTATAATGCCTGAATGCTACGTTTCTCCGCCCTTTGGGGCGTAAATGAGCCAACAAATGACTCCATCGGACCCGGATCGTCCGATCAAACCGAGGCGCCTCGAAACAGCAACAACCACACAGGTGAAAATAATATAAATGTCAGGGCTGGTAGGTCACTGACACCACCCTAGCTAGAAAGAAAACGCATGTCCCCCCGAGGTCCGTCTCCCGTTTTTGGTTCACCACCGGGGTGTGAGGCTCACGAATTCACGTTACAAAAAGCTGTGCCACACAGGCTTTGCTTTGATCATCACCACAAGACTTTGCTTTTCAACAGAAGCCTTGATCATTTGCCACTCAGGCATGCCACACAGGAAATTCACTCTATGCGTTTGATATCCATCAGTATATAACCCCTGAGCTCGTATGTCTCAGAGAAGGGCGTTAAGAAAGAGAATAAATTCTCCACCGCCAAACAGATATATATTTAATAGAGATCAATCACACAGACTAAAATCCAATGTCAGACACACAGTCCATTTACAAGTCCGTTCTGGGTCTGAACAAAACCGGAGGCACCTAGTACCTCGCATATCCATCGATCTCCAAGTACGTCTGGACGATCACCAACTGTTTCCATCTTCTTGGGTGTACAGCCCAATCAAGATCATCCGTAATCACCCAAACGACATGAAGACCTCCGGTCTTCGACCATCGTCTTCATCTTCGACTTATCGTCGTATCAGTTATTCAGAATGGGATAAACCCGGTCTTTCCGAATAACTCGCATATATTTTAAATAAGTGTTACACAAACACAACATATGCCTCATTCCAATTCATCAGTCACTAACCGTAAATTAACCAGAGAATAATTCCCCATATATTAACCCCGAAGGCCGAAACCAACATCAGATCAATATCCAGAAAACCATTCTTTTTAGCTAACCGATAGTTAGTTTCTAAATTTCACATTCATAGGGAAAAGTTCCCATTAATTTTATCAAAGATAAATCCTTCAAATTTATTCTTTAATCTATTTTTGAATATAAATTCAAACTAGTCGGGATTAACGAACTTTACCGAAGTAATCATTTGTTTTAATTTCCCAATCCCAACCTATTCATCCCATGAAGTAAAACTGGTAATACTTCATATTTAACACTACTGTGTTATCGGTAAATTCAATTACCTTTTCACGTTCAAATCTAATTAAAGATTTAACTATCGCCTAGAGCAAAACTAGTGATACTCCATTCTCGATCATTTCAATCTAATTAAAGATTCATTAAAACTCCACTTAGTTTTAGTCGTTAATTGGGTAAAAGAATCAGTGTCATTTAAAATACGGTTCACGATAAACCCAAAATCACATTCATTAATTATCGGGTTAAAGAACAAGTGTTATTTAAAACATTGTTCACAATAAACCCAAAAATCAATACCAGTTCAATTCCAATTAAATATTATTTAATTGGTACACTTTATTAAATCTAAATAAAAAGATTTAATCATTTCTCAACTGGATTCAAGAACAGTGTTAGTCAAGACACCATTCACGACAAACCCAAATCACATTTGATATTAAATACAAGGCTCTAAATAGAAAATATATCGGCTTATTTTCAATATCAAATTCTACGACCAACAGATATCGTATTGGAAATAACGATATATATATATCTATATCTTTCAAATTTCCATAACAACATCTGTATAATCACGAAATCCAACATCGAAATATTCCGAAGACAATTTCGATTCAAATCCATTCCAATGCAATTATTGGAAATACTGGTTATATTTCAAAACCATTTCAAACTCACTTTATTTATTTAAAAATAAATAGAATTATAATTCTAGTTCAAAACTAGTTCATTTCGATAAAAATATATTTTTATCTTTTCAAATATGGAGTTTTTCATCCCAATACTTTCTAAATCATTTCTTATGATTTTACACAAATTATTACTATTTTTAATAATTTTATCAAGGCCCATACAGTCGATTTCCATCAATGGCCATCGAACTGCACTTACAGCGACCTTTTCCAAATTTGATTTGGACACAATTCCAAATCGAACCGTTAGATTTCTAATTTCTAATATTCGTTAGAAAGCTCTTTTCGATACGAACCCAACGGTTCCGGTTTTAGGAGAATCCGACGGTCGGATCTCCCGCAATATCCGTTCGAAGTCAATGGTCAAAATTCGCGAACTGCCGCGGCGCGGCGCGTTCTATTCAGGCCATTATATTATATATATAATATATATAATATATACTTCGTCGATTTCAATTCAAAACGTGCTTTATAAATCGTTTTAAATTCATTTTCAAAACGGTTTCAACTTCATATTCAATTTCAAATCAAAATTGAATATTCCAATATAAATTCGTTTTAAATTCATTTCAAATCGATTTCAATTCAATTCCAATTTAATTCAAATTTCTTTTCAATTTGAATTCAATTCCTTTCGATTTCGATTCGGATTCAATTCTATTCAATTTAATTCGAATTTCAATTCTATTTGAATTTCAAATCATTTCAGTGTATTTCGAATTTCAAATCAATTTAGTTTAATTCGAATTTCAATTCAATTTCAATATAATTCGAATTTCAATTCTACTTCAATATTCATTGAAAAATGAATAAAATCGATATAAATATCATTCACGTCAAAATGGCGTCAATCTAATCAACACAGCTTCATATATTTCTATTTTCAAATATTCTATTTCAAATATTTTTTCAAATATTTCTTTTTCAAAACTAGAATGAGGCCCAATCAATTACCATATAATGTTAATTATATGGATTTTCTACAACACATGTATACAATAACAACGATGAATAATCAACCATCATCCAAAGTGCATTCTACACTGTATAAGCATCGAATATAAATATTTAACGCTCATAACAGTCTGTCCATAAATCGATCGACATACAGCTAATTATTGGGACTAGTGTATGTCATATATCATCCCTATACCCGTGTGGGGTTTTCAAACAATCAAACACAAATTTTATTTGTGCAGTTGGGCGATGTGTAAAATTTATCGTCCCAATCAATATCAGTCAAATGTGTGTATATAAACAAATCGTCCGATCTGTTTATTTTTATTTCATTTCATATACACGTTAAAAATTCTATTTTTAACTATAAAATATTTTCAACTATATAAATATTTTATTTCATTTCACATCACATCACACAATCAACTACACGTCAAAATC
The DNA here is from genome assembly GCA_030737875.1 of Allium sativum. Classification (NCBI taxonomy): domain Eukaryota; kingdom Viridiplantae; phylum Streptophyta; class Magnoliopsida; order Asparagales; family Amaryllidaceae; genus Allium; species Allium sativum. The sequence continues at coordinate 192,878,087 of CM060919.1, forward strand.
AAACAAGCACACAAGTCATCCGTGGTCTGTGGACGACGGGTGTCGGGTGCTACTAAACACCGTATGCATCCTAGTATATATTTCAACTAGAAACAAAATTAAAAGGTGAGGAGTTCTCACATAATAGCTAATCCAATCCCACGACTCTTCTTAGGTAGAAATCTTCGTCGTTCTTGCCTCTTGTCACTTTCTCTGCCTGTATTCTCTACATATGTAAAAATCAAATTTTTACTTCGCTATTTAATATATAAAAATCGAATTTTTACTTCGCTATTCAATATATAAAAATCGAATTTTTACTTTGCTATGATCTTATAAAAATCCTATTTTTATTTACAAAACAATGATATTTTTGTTTACAAAAATATTGCAATTTCTATATCAAAAATCATTTCTTTTTGTTTAGAAAAATATAATCTTTATCATTATAAAGATATAAACTTAAAATAATTTAAAACTTATTTAAAACCCTTATTAAAACCAATGGCATGGAATAAATAAAATAAAATAAAATGAAAGAACTAAAAAGAGAAAGGAAAAACTCACAATCGAATTCAGGCGTGGGGGAAAGGGCTGCTCGCCGTCGTAGTGGTCGGGGTGGACGGTTCAGGCTAGGCGGCGGCTTCCGTTGGGGAGGTGGGTGGCTAGGGCTTCGGCTTCTCGCTGGAGGAAGGGGGTCGCGATACGTGAGGAGGAGAGAGGAAGGGCGTGTGGGGAGGGCGGCGCGAGGGGGGAGGGGTTCGGCGTGATCGGCGCTGCCTTGGGCGACGGCGGGAGGGCAGGGCGTCGGGGGTTTTGAGTGCATCGCGGTTTTTTTTTAATCTGAGGAGAGGTGGAAGAGAGAGAGGGTAAGGTGAGGATTATATACTTATTTATTTATTTAATTTATTCTTCAAGAGTTGACTTTTTATTTCGACCTCGAAACGAGGCCTACCGACTGTCATCCCTAGCTAATTACCCCCATTATGAACACAATGGGATATGTTTCGCAAGCCAATTCGATCTTTTTGATCAGTTTTCTTCAAAATCAACATATAACTCTATATATTGAATTTGAACGCGTATTTCAATTTACTGGGGTCACATACGAACTCTAAAAATTTCAGAAAAATATTTTCTAGCTTCGTATTGACGATACGGTCCTAACAAAACTAATTTCGTCGAATTCTGAGACCGTTTGAAAAATGGCCATTTTCCAGTCGATTAAAATCAACTAAAACTGGTCAAACGCGTTTTCCTTTGCCACGCTCACATATTGATTCGAAAAATTATGAAATTTGAAACCTAGCAATAACTTTACATCACGGATTCTAAAAAAGTGGTTTCGTCGAAATCCGAGGTCGTTTGCAAAATTTCCATTTTTAAGGGCCTGAATTCCATAGTGACTATTCTGAAATTTCAACTAGACATATCTTTTGATTCCCGCAATGAAATTTTGATCTTTCAGATTCGTTGGAAAGATATTCCCAAATAGATCCTATTATTTTTGGTTTCACTAAAATCCGGTTTATTTTGCACCCGGTACATTCATTTGAAGTTTGAAATTGAATTATCGCGCCATTTTTAATTCCTTTTATAAATATGAATAATTATTTACATTCTATCGTCTATTCAAAAGAATATATACGTTCGAATTATATTCAAAATAAATTTCTCGTCGTTATTATTTAAAATAATTCATTTTAAATGTTCAAAATTCACTAAAATTGCCAAAATAAAAATTTTAAACTGGCCCAGATTTCCGGGTTATTGCAATCTCCCCCACTTAAAACTTTTCGGCCTCGAAAAGGAACAAAGCCGAAAGTTGTTTCAAAAATCAACTCAACTTCCATTATTTTCATTACGGCTTAAGTTCTTCAACTTTTCAGTTTCTAAGAACTTTTCAAATTTTTCAAAAATTTGGCTAACACCCTAAATTTTCGAAAAATTTCGCCATAACCTCCCTTGCACCGGGAGCACGGGAAAATCCCGAAATTGCCATACAGGCCATCTGATCTCAAAAAGAAAAAGAAAAAGCCAAGCGGCTCATAAAATCATCATCACCCAAACAAAACAGTAAATTATGATAAACATGTACCTATTTGTCGGGCAAACAATTTTATTCTTCTGCTCTAGCCTCTTTGCTATGATCTGTTCAATGTAAGTACATGTATATGCAAGAAAATACAACTAATTTTCAATACAATTCAATATTTGATACAATTAGGCGTAATGGTTCAAAATTATCAAACAAATAAACAAACAACACAAACATCAATCAATTAGTGGATTAACGTTTCAAATTCATAATTTTGATACATATACATATATAGAAAATCATGTTTTTGATGCCAATTCACAACGATAAGCCCTATCTAATTTCGGTTCTCACACCAGTCAATAGGAAATATAGAAATCTCACTTTCGTTACTCGAAAATAAATACTGGCGACAGTGTCCCATCACCAGAATTATCCCTAGGCAACTAGAGTATGATTCTATAACCATCCAGTATATTAAAACTTCGAATACACGTTTGCAAGACGCATATGCAAAATCTTTATATATCGGATTGTCCCGATCAATATAGAATAAATATTCAAATACGAATAATTGATTTAAATTTTCAAAACAAAATTTGTTTTCATTTTAAAATATACTCTTCACACTCGTTCTAGGATACTACTGATCCCATCTCTAACGAGTCATTCTAATTGGATATTACTAATCCAATATCTGATGAATTCTTTCGTATGGTTCTAGTGTGTCATGTTCTCTGAGCTTTGTAAACCAAAGCTCGGATACCACGATGAAACGACCCGAACTTCCCCGGTCTCCGAAGAGAAGAGAAAGAACGAATTGTTTTGAGAACACGACAAAATAAAACACAGACGGGAGAACATTTCATTATATATTACAACAATTCCATCAGATTACAAGAATATACAGAGTATGAATCAATATTACACAGAAATATCAGAGATTTAAATTACATTTAAATACACAGCAGCAGAAAATAATACAATACACAACTGAAGGAGATATATGGATACAAAGCTTTCCGGATATCGTTCCAGCTGTAAACCAGGATCCTGTGAATATAAATCTGCAAAACCAAAACTACTAGCTGCCCGTGTCGAAAATAAGGACACCCAGAGTTTAGGTTAAAACAACAAACTCCAGGTCAGTCATGGGACTGGTGTGAGAACTAAAACAATTATTAATCTTTATTTCTGAAGTTAGGTAAATCAAGGGACCACGCCGTATAACACGGAATGGGTTTTCTCCCAAGAATACCAGTGCATAAAACAAACAGCGCAATGCTAAATAAAGATAAATGAAGCTATTATAAGACCCAAATCCTATCACACAATGCAACGCAAGCCGGGTGATAGGGTTTTTACCTTATAATAGCCAAGAATGCTTGATACGTTTAAAACAAATCATTTGATACTATTATAAGTGCATAGTGTAAAAACAACTTCAAATCATAAGTATCAATCATAGGCGGCATGGGTACCATATATCATGTCGCCATACTAGGCTCTACAAATAAAACCGCAAAGGTCACGTATTTGGAAATTGGATTTCCATCTATGAACCGAGGCAAAAGATAGTCCTCAACCGATTCGAGACGCTCTAGCCCGTGTCTCAGGAACAGCCGCAACTGCCCCTTGGATCGTCAGGGCCGGTCCACCGATGTGGATTATAATGCCTGAAAACTACGTTTCTCAGCCCTTTGGGGCGTATATGAGCCAACGAATGACTCCATCGGACCCGGATCGTCCGATCAAACCGAGGCGCCTCGCAACAGCAACAACCACACAGGTGAAAATAATATAAATGTCAGGGCTGGTAGGTCACTGACACCATCCTAGCTAGAAAGAAAACGCATGCCCCCCCCCCGAGGTCCGTCTCCCATTTTTGGTTCACCACCGGGGTGTGAGGCTCGCGAATTCACGTTACACAAAGCTGTGCCACACAGTCTTTTCTTTGATCATCACCACAAGACTTTGCTTCTCAACAGAAGCCTTGATCATTTGCCACTCAGGCATGCCACACAGGCAATTCACTCTATGCGTTTGATATCCATCAGTATATAACCCCTGAGCTCGTACGTCTCAGATAAGGGCGTTAAGCAAGAGAATAAATTCTCCGCCGCCAAACAGATATATATTTAATAGAGATCAATCACACAGACTAAAATCCAATGTCAGACACACAGTCCATTTACAAGTTCGTTCTGGGTCTGAACGAAACCGGAGGCACCTAGTACCCCGCATATCCATCGATCTCCAAGTACGTCTGGACGATCACCAACTGTTTCCATCTTCTTGGGTGTACAGCCCAATCAAGATCATCCGTAATCACCCAAATGACATGAAGACCTCCGGTCTTCGACCATCGTCTTTATCTTCGACTTATCGTCGTATAAGTTATTTAGAATGGGATAAACCCAGTCTTTCCGAATAACTCGCGTATATTTTAAATAAGTGTTACACAAACACAACATACGCCTCATTCCAATTCATTAGTCACTAACCGTAAATTAACCAGAGAATAATTCCCCAAATATTAACCCCGAAGGCCGAAACCAACATCAGATCAATATCCAGAAAACCATTCTGCTTAGCTAACCGACAGTTAGTTTCTAAATATCACATTCATAGGGAAAGGTTCCCATTAATTTTATCAAAGATAAATCCTTCAAATTTATTCTTTAATCTATTTTTGAATATCAATTCAAACTAGTCGGGATTAACGAACTTTACCGAAGTAATCATTTGTTTTAATTTCCCAATCCCAACCTATTCATCCCATGAAGTAAAACTGGTAATACTACATATCTAACACTACGGTGTTATCGGTAAATTCAATTACCATTTCACGTTCAAATCTAATTAAAGATTTAACTATCGCCTGGAGCAAAACTGGTGATACTCCATTCTCGGTCATTTCAATCTAATTAAAGATTCATTAAAACTCCACTTAGTTTTAATCGTTAACTGGGATAAAGAATCAGTGTCATTTAAAACACGGTTCACGATAAACCCAAAATCACATTCATTAATTATCGGGTTAAAGAACAAGTGTTATTTAAAACATTATTCACAATAAACGCAAAAATCAATACCAGTTCAATTCCAATTAAATATTATTTAATTGGTACACTTTATTAAATCTAAATAAAAAGATTTAATCTTTTCTCAACTGGGTTCAAGAACAGTGTTAGTCAAGACACCATTCACGACAAATCCAAATCACATTTGATATTAAATACAAGGCTCTGAATAGAAAATATATCGGCTTATATTCAATATCAAATTCTACGACCAACAGATATCGTATTGGAAATAACGATATATATATCTATATCTTTCAAATTTCCATAACAACATATGTATAATCACGAAATCCAACATCGAAATATTCCGCAGACAATTTCGATTCAAACCCATTCCAATGCAATTATTGGAAATTCTGGTTATATTTCAAAACCATTTCAAACTCACTTTATTTATTTAAAAATAAATAGAATTATAATTCTAGTTCAAAACTAGTTCATTTCGAAAAAAATCTATTTTTATCTTTTCAAATATGGAGTTTTTCATCCAATTCTTTCTAAATCATTTTTTATGATTTTACACAAATTATTACTATTTTTAATAATTTTATCAAGGCCCGTACAGTCGATTTCCATCAATGGCCATCGAACAGCACTTACAACGACCTTTTCCAAATTTGATTTGGACAAAATTCCAAATCCAACGGTTAGGTTTCTAATTTCTAATATTCATTAGAAAGCTCTTTTCGATACGAACCCAACAGTTTCGGTTTTAGGAGAATCCGACGGTCGGATCTCCCGCAATATCCGTTCGAAGTCAATGGTCGAAATTCGCGAACTGCCGCGGCGCGGCGCGTTCTATTCAGGCCATTATATTATATATATAATATATATTTCGTCGATTTCAATTCAAAACATGCTTTATAAATCGTTTTAAATTCATTTTCAAAACGGTTTCAAATTCATATTCAATTTCAAACCGAAATTGAATATTCCAATATAAATTCGTTTTAAATTCATTTCAAATCGATTTCAATTCAGTTCCAATTTAATTCAAATTTCTTTTCAATTTGAATTCAATTCCTTTGGATTTCGATTCGGATTCAATTCTATTCAATTTAATTCGAATTTCAATTATATTCGAATTTCAAATCATTTCAGTGTATTTTGAATTTCAAATCAATTTAGTTTAATTCGAATTTCAATTCTATTTCAATATAATTCGAATTTCAATTCTACTTCAATATTCATTGAAAAATGAATAAAATCGATATAAATATCGTTCACGTCAAATGGCATCAATCTAATCAACATAGCTTCATATATTTCTATTTTCAAATATTCTATTTCAAATATTTCTTTTTCAAATATTTCTTTTTCAAAACTGGAATGAGGCCCAATCAATTACCATATAATGTTAATTATATGGATTTTCTACAACACATGTATACAATAACAACGATGAATAATCAACCATCATCCAAAGTGCATTCTACATTGTATAAGCATCGAATATATATATTTAACGCTCATAACAGTCTGTCCATCAATCGATCGACATACAGCTAATTATTGGGACTAGTGTATGTCATATATCATCCCAATACCCGTGTGGGGTTTTCAAACAATCAAACACAGATTTTATTTGTGCAGTTGGGCGATGTGTAAAATTTATCATCCCAATCAATATCAGTCAAATGTGTGTATATAAACAAATCGTCCGATCTGTTTATTTTTATTTCATTTCATATGCACGTTAGAAATTCTATTTTTAACTATAAAATATTTTCAACTATATAAATATTTTATTTCATTTCACATCACATCACACAATCAACTACACATCAAAATCAAACAAACAAGCATACAAGCCGTCCATGGTCTGTGTACGACGGGTGTCGGGTGCTACTAAACACCGTCTGCATCCTAGTATATATTTCAACTAGAAACAAAATTAAAAGGTGAGGAGTTCTCACATAATAGCTAATCCAATCCCACGACTCTTCTTAGGTAGAAATCTTCGTCGTTCTTGCCTCTTGTCACTTTCTCAGCCTGTATTCTCTACATATGTAAAAATCAAATTTTTACTTCGCTATTTAATATATAAAAATCGAATTTTTACTTCGCTATTCAATATATAAAAATCGAATTTTTACTTCGCTATGATGTTATGAAAATCTTATTTTTATTTACAAAACAATGATATTTTTGTTTACAAAAATATTGCAATTTCTATATCAAAAATCATTTCTTTTTGTTTTGAAAAACATAATCTTTATCATTATAAAGATATAAACTTCAAATAATTTAAAAATGATTTAAAACCCTTATTAAAACCAATGGAATGGAATAAATAAAATAAAATAAAAAGAAAGAACTTAAAAGAGAAAGGAAAAACTCACAATCGAATTCAGGCGTGGGGGAAAGGGCTGCTTGCCGGCGCAGTGGTCGGGGTGGACGGTTCAGGCTAGGCGGCGGCTTCCGTTGGGGAGGTGGGTGGCTAGGGCTTCAGCTTCTCGCTGGAGGAGGGGGGGTCGCGATACGTGAGGAGGAGAGAGGAAGGGCGTGTGGGGAGGGCGGCGCGAGGGGGGAGGGGTTCGGCGCGATCGGCGCTGCCTTGGGCGGCGGCGGGAGGGCAGGGCATCGGGGGTTTTGAGTGCATCGCAGTTTTTTTTTTGTTTTTTTATTTATCTGAGGAGAGGTGGAAGAGAGAGAGAGGGTAAGGTGAGGATTATATACTTATTTATTTATTTAATTTATTCTTCAAGAGTTGACTTTTTATTTCGACCTCGAAACGAGGCCTACCGACTGTCATCCCTAGCTAATTACCCCCATTCCGAACACAATGGGATATGTTTCGCAAGCCAATTCGATCTTTTCGATCAATTTTCTTCAAAATCAACATATAACTCTATATATTGAATTTGAACGCATATTTCAATTTACTGGGGTCACATACGAACTCTAAAAATTTCAGAAAAATATTTTCTAGCTTCGTATTGACGATACGGTCCTAATAAAACTAATTTCGTCGAATTCTGAGACCGTTTGAAAAATGGCCATTTTCCAGTCGATTAAAATCAACTAAAACTGGTCAAACGCGTTTTCCTTTGCCACGCTCACATATTGATTCAAAAAATTATGAAATTTGAAACCTAGCAATAACTTTACATCACGGATCCAAAAAAAGTGGTTTCGTCGAAATCCGAGGTCGTTTGCAAAATTTCCATTTTTAAGGGACTGAATTCCATAACGACTATTCTGAAATTTCAACTGGACATATCTTTTGATTCCCACTATGAAATTTTGATCTTTCGGATTCGTTGGAAAGATATTCCCAAATAAATCCTATTATTTTTGGTTTCACTAAAATCCAGTTTATTTTGCACCCGGTACATTCATTTGAAGTTTGAAATCGAATTATCGAACTACCGTGCCATTTTCAATTCCTTTTATAAATATAAATAATTATTTATATTCTATCGTCTATTCAAACGAATATATACATTCGAATTATATTCAAAATAAATTTCTCGTCGTTATTATTTAAAATAATTCATTTTAAATGTTCAAAATTCACTAAAATTGCCAAAATAAAAATTTTAAACTGGCCCAGATTTCCGGGTTATTACAGTAATGCAAAGTATGGTAAATGTACCTTGCACCGGAGTCAATCAGAGATGTCTACTCGACACTTAGGATAGGCTTTCTGAATGCTCTCCTCAGTTTCCCAAGTACAATCTCGCGGATCCCCACTCCATTGCACTTTCACTAAGTGAACCTTCTTGTTCCTCGGCTCTTTGGTTTCTTTGCCGATAATCTTGAGTGGCTCTCTCCTCATAGCTAATTCTGGAGTAATTTCAATATCTTGTTGAGCTGCTTCCTCCACGATCAAGTATGGATCATGAACGTGCTTTCGAAGTTGAGATATGTGAAATACATCATGCACTCTAGGCAACCAATCTGGAAATTTAACCCTATAAGCGAGAGTTCCGATCCGTTCCAGAATAGGAAACAAGCCAATGAATTTGGGCGCCAACTTTCCAGTTTTACTGAACCGGATAACTCCTCTCATCGGTGATACTTTCAAATATACATAGTCGCCAACAACAAATGATACATTTCTTCTTCTCCTATCGGCGTAACTCTTTTGTCGGCTTTGATCGGCCAGTAATCGTTTCTTAATAAAATCGACTTTGTCGGCAGCTTCTCGGATCATATCAGGTCCCAATACAAGTCTATTACCGGGTTCGACCCAACAAGCAGGAGATCGGCACGGTCTACCATATAATGCTTCGAACGGCGACATTGTCAGGCTCGCTAGGTAGCTATTGCTATAAGAGAATTCAGCCAAATGTAAATGGTCTTCCCATGATCCACCGAAATCTAGAACACAAGCCCGCAATAGATCTTCTAAAATACGATTCACCCTCTCAATCTGACCATCTGTCTGAGGATGATAAGCGGTGCTTAGATTCAGCTTTGTTCCCAGCTCTACTTGAAATGCCTCCCAGAATTTGCTAGTAAATATTATATCTCTATCACTGACTATACTGAGCGGCACTCCGTGTAGTCTACCTATTTCCTTGAAGTATATCTGCGCCAGACTCTGAGCAGTTCTGCTTGATCTGACAGGTATGAAATGGGCGGTCTTCGTGAAGCGATCCACGATCACCCAAATACTGTCATTTCCTTTTCTGGTTCTGGGCAAACCATCAATGAAGTCCATGGAAATATGTTCCCACTTCCAACCAGGAACGTCTAGCTGTTGTAACAATCCAGCCAGTTTCTGTTGGTCGCTCTTGACTAGTTGGCAAGTAGGGCATCGGCTAACATATAAAGAAATGTCCCTCTTCATCGACTTCCACCAGAAAGTGCGTTTGATGTCATTTTACATTTTGCTTACTCCCGGGTGGATACTAAGTTTTGACTTGTGGCATTCCTCCAGAACTTCCTTTCGGAGCTCAGCAATGTTAGGAACACAGATTCGACCTTTCAGCCTTAGAATCCCCTCATTATCAACCTGAAAACTCGAGGGTTCGCCCTTTTGAATTATCTATCTGATCGTCTGAATGAAATGATCATCCTTCTGAAGAGCAGATATTTTATCTATTAATGTAGTCATGATAATAAAACTGGCGATCATTTCATTCTTTCGGCTTAACGCATCGGTCACGACATTGGCTTTCCCTGGTGTGTATATAATTTCAAAGTCATATGCTGCAAGGAACTCTAACCAACGTTGCTGCCTTAGATTCAAGTCTTTCTTGGTGAACAGATACTTTAACGATTGGTGATCTGTAAACAGTTCAAATCTCTCACCCAGAAGATAGTGTCTCCAGATTTTCAAGGCGAATACTATAGCCAATAACTCAAGATCATGAGTTACGTAGTTTTTCTCATGCGGCTTCAGCTGACGGCTAGCATAAGAAATCACTTGACCCCTTTGCATTAACACAGCGCCAAGGCCTTCTCTAGAAGCATCAGTCCAGACTTTTAAATCTTGATTGCCATCGATGATGGTTAACACTAGAGTTGTTGTTAATCTTAACTTTAGCTCTTCAAAAGCCTCTTCACTTTCTGGAGTCCATTTGAATTTTGAGTGCTGGAGTCCATTTGAATTTTGAGTGCTTCTTTGTAAGCTTCGTTAAGTGAGCAGATATCTTCGAAAAGTTTTTAACGAACTTCCGGTAATAACTAGCCAATCCGAGAAAACTACGGACTTCCGTAGGGGTACTGGGCTGTTTCCAATTTTGAATAGCTGTGATTTTACTTGGATCCACAACAATTCCTTCTTTCGATACGACGTGGCCTAGAAATTTTACTTCATCTTGCCAGAATATACATTTGGATAGTTTGGCTTTTAATACATTCCTTCTGAGGATTTCCAGAACCTGTTCCAAATGATTTTCATGTTCGGCCTTTGATTTAGAGAAGATTAGAATATCATCAATAAAAATCAGAACAAATTTATTCAAAACTCCTCTGAACACTTTATTCATCAAATCGACGAAGTAAGCTGGAGCGTTACATAAGCCGAACGACATTACTAACCACTCATAGAATAGGTCGGGACCTCTGAATGCTGTCATTGGAACAGACTCTTCGGCAATTCGAAGCTGATGGAAGCTTGTAGCTAGGTCCATCCTTGAAAATACTTGTGCTCCATTCAGAAGATCCAATAAATCATCGATTCGCGGCAATGGAAATTTGTTCTTTATCGTATGCTTGTTCAAATCACGATAATCCACACATAGCCGTAGAGTACCATCAGATTTTGGGACAAACACCACTGCTGCACCCCAATCAGAGAAAGTAGGCCTGATTAGTCCCTTCCATAGTAGCTGTCGTGTTTGATTGTCTGATTCCTCTTTCTCTTTCAAGGACATTCTTCGAATAGCGTGAACTACCGGCCATGCATTCGGAATCAAAGCAATCTTGAAATCTATTTCTCTCTGCGGAGGCAAACGAACAACTTCTTCAAACACATCCGCATAATTCTTGACGACAGGAATATCTTTCACTAAGTCGGGAATATTCTCTGTGACTTCAGGGATATTTTCTATTTGGGCTGGAGAAACATCGAGAGCTGCCCAGAAGTCTTTTCTATTAGAATTCTGACCTTCACAGGGAATAGTTATATAATCACCTGATTTAATCTTTGCCCTAACAACTCTCTCGGCGCATCTAACCTCAGCTTCATATTTGGTTAGCCATTCCAACCCCAATATAAGATCAAACTCCTTAAAATTCATGACGATGGAGATGGTAGGGAATTTATAGCAGGAAAAGGAGACAGGTACCCCCACAAACCGAACTGAGATCGATGGAACCCCCAACCGGATTTTGGACAGTCATTGGTTCTTTGAGCTTCTTCAAATTCAAATCCAACTTCTTAACTGCATTCTTGGCAATGAAGCTTCGTGACGCGCCTGTATCAAACAGCACTTTAACTAGAATATTTTTGACATTAAGCGTGCCTTCCAAAACATCTAGTCTTCCCTGACTAGCTGAGGGATCAGAAGTTTCTGCTACTTCATTCACTTGAACTATTTCAGGCTTGTTTAAGAGCGGGCAATCCTTTGCATGATGACCAGCCTTATGGCACTGTTTGCACTCCCTATTCTCTTGAAATTCCCCGTCAGTTCTAAATCTCTTCTTCTTTTGCTTTCGATTGGCCCTATATCCATCCTTTCTTTGTTTCTTTAAAGATCTGCAATTCCCTTGCAAATGCCCTTGCTTATGGTAGTTATTACATATGGCAGTCGTTGCTGGTTCTTTTTCGGATTTGGCCCTTTTTCGATTTGCTTTGGGCTCCTTACTGACCTCAGACATTGTACTGGCTTCAGGACGATCAGTTTCAGACTCAATTTTATTACTAGAGCTGACTTCCTCTTCGTACTGTAACATACCTTTCTTGTCGAGATCCTCGTACTGGTAAGCCATGTATATCATTTCAGAAAAGGGGAGCTTCACATTCCTCATTACACTGTTCTGATATTTTCTTTGAAGCCCATTGATAAATCTCAAATTCTTCCTCTTCGGATTTTCAATTAGATGAGAGGCAAAGTGAGAAAGTTCATTGAACTTCTTATGATACTCGAGAATGGTCATATCTCCTTGTATCAGATAAGAAAATTCATCAGATAGTCGCTCAATTGCTTCTGGAGGAGTAAATCTTTCCAGGAAAATCACTTTGAATCTATCCCAGGTGATATCACCTTCTGGATTATCCTTGATAAACGAATCCCACCAGAACAAAGCTTCGTCTTTGAGTGCCCAGGAGGCCAGTAATCTTTTCTGTTCATCCCTCAGCTTTAATCCTTCGAAGATTTTCTCAGCCGAACGAATCCAAGCTTGTGTTCTCATAATAGATTCTTCGTCCGAGAACGGCTTTCCACCCAGATTTCTATATTTCATAAATAGAGCTTCTATATCCGGGTCAGTATTACTTCTTCTGTTTCTGGCACTCATTTTCTAGTTCTTCTGCAAATAGCAGATCAAGTGTCAGGTCAACAGAAAAGATATTTCAAAATATAGAGACAAATACTTGAATGTAAATGCGTCTATCTAGGTGTTATTTCATTATGCTACTCATACCAGGTTATTACTTATCCTGTCTGTATAGAGTTATCCGTCCTAGAACGCTACTGGTTCTATTTCTGACGAGTTCGTTAATATGCTATATTCCAGAACTAAGCTTAACCAAAGCTCTGATACCACGTTGTGACGACCCCATTTCCCGTACAGACGGAGGCAAGGGTAATCTTTGGAATATAACACAGAAACAGATAATAGCAGAACAGAAATAATTAAATACACCACATAATGAACAATAGAATATACTGGATAAACGTAATCATCAGAGTTACACAATATACAGGATCATACTTAGTACAAATACAGTTCAGCTATACATATATGTCTATAGCGGAAAACAAACATAGTGTACAATAGGAGCTGAACAGCATAAAAAGAGATAAATAATAGAATCCATCTTCAACTCCAGCTATCCAGAAAGAGCCAGCTAAACCTGAATACAAGGCTGCCCGTGTAGAAAAAGGGGCACCCGAGTTTGAAAGTGAAACAAGCTACGAGTCAGTAATGGGACTGGTATGAGAAATCTACTCAACACAATAATAATATGGCTAATCACAGGACCACGCCACTTTCGTGGAACGGGATTACTCCATTGGATTGCCAGTGCTTTAAAAACAAATCTTTCTTTTAAACATCGCAATGTTTTTTATAAAAATGAAGCCATTATAAGACTCAGTTCCCATCACACAATGCAACGCAAACCTGAGGATAGAGTTTTACCTTATAATGGCCAAAATATGCTTGATACAAACAAAACAAAAGCATTTGATATTATTACTAGTGTTTATATGTTTCAAAAACAATTTCATATCATAACTATCAATCGTAGACGGCATGGGTACCATATATCATGTCGCCATATATATACAATCAAAACCGCACGGTGTCGTATTTGGAAATTGGATTTCCGTCATGAACCAAGGCAAAAAATAGTCTTTACCGACTTCAAGACAATCTAGTCCATGTCTCAGGGTCAAAGCGCATCGACCCTTGGATCGTCAGGGCCGGTCCACCGATGTGGATTAAAATGCCTGAACAATGCGTTTCCCCGCCCTTTGGGGCGTAAACGAGCCAACGAATGACTCCATCGGACCCGGATCGTCCGATCTAACCGAGGCGCATCGTAACAGCAACAACCACATAAGTCAAACTCGTCAGGGCATGTAAAACCACTGACGCCACTTCTAACTAGAAGGAAACGCATGCCCTCCCTGATGTCCTCTCCCGTTTCTGGTTCATACCGGGGTGTGAGGTTCGCGAATTCACGTTATACACAAAGCTACACCACACAGGCGGGGGCTTTGATCATCACCACAAGACCTTGCTTTTCAACAGAAGCCCTGATCAATGCATCTTAGCATGCCACACAGGCAATTCACATCGTGCAACTGATAGCTATCAATCACACAGAATAAATTCCAATGTCAGACACACTGTCCATTTGCGAGTCCGTTCTGGGTCTGAACGAAACCGGAGGCACTAAATACCTCGCAAACCCATCGATCACCACGTACGTCTGGACGATCACCACTCATTATCCATATTTCGGGATGCCTCCTAATAAGGACCTCAGTTACCATCCAAACGAGGTGAAGATCTCCGGTCTTCGACCACCGTCTTCATCTTTGATTTCTTATCGTCGATTCAGTTATTCAGAATGGGATAAACCCGGTCTTTCGGAGCAACTCGCGTATATAATAAACAAGTGCAACACTAACATACACACGCATCGTTTCAATTCATTAGTCCCTAACCGTCAATCAGTAAGAGAACGATTTCCCAAATATTAACCCCGAAGGCCGAAACCAACATCAGATCAATACCCAAGAAACCATTCGACTTAGCCAACCTTCAGCTAGTTTCTAAATTTCTCATCCATATCGTTTATAATATTTTATAACGATTTATCGCTATTTTTATTTATTTTAAAATAGCCAATTTATTCAAAACGACGCTTCGGGCCATAACGCGGCCGTGGCGCTGTTTTTCTTCAGATTTGATTTACACATATCTGAAAATATAACTGTTGGATATTCACAAAATTTAAATCATTAGAAAGATCTTTTCAAAACGAATCCAACGGTTCTAGTTTTGGGAAAATCTGACAGTCGGATCTCCCGGTATAATCGTTTGAAGTTTCGATTTCAAAATACGAACTGCAGCATCGTTATTCGATTAAATATAATTATATTTATATATATATAAATATAATCAATTCTGGCGCTGTTTTTCTTTAGATTTGAATTAAACATTCCAGACAATCCAACTGTTGGATTTTTACAAAGTTGGTGTCGTTGGAAAGATATTTCCAAAGCGAACCCAACGGTTGCGGTTTCGGGAAAATCCGATGGTCGGATCTCCCGCAATAATCGTTTGAAATCACAGTTTCAAAATACGAACTGCAGCTTCATTATTTGTTATATTTCAATTCTATTTATATATATATATATATATATATATATATCGATTCTTCGATTTCAAAACTATATTCTTTTCATACATTTGATAAAAATGGTATTTTTATCTATCTGTCTTCTATTTCAACACTTCACTATCTTTAACAATTCATGTATATAATAAAAATGTGATTTTTAATGTAAAACATTTTATTTCAAAACACGACTATTTTATATAGTTAATATAGGTGATAAAAATAGGATTTTTATTATAAAACAATTTATTTCAAAACAAGATTATTTTATACATTTCATATTGATGTTAAAAATGGGATTTTTATTATAAAACAATTTCTTTCAAATATGAATACCATTCAACACATGA
Source organism: Allium sativum (assembly GCA_030737875.1). Taxonomy (NCBI): domain Eukaryota; kingdom Viridiplantae; phylum Streptophyta; class Magnoliopsida; order Asparagales; family Amaryllidaceae; genus Allium; species Allium sativum. Next base: position 192,894,011 of record CM060919.1, read on the forward strand.
ATTTCAACTCAACGAATGAATTTCGATTCAACACATGAAGGTTTTCTATAGTTTATATAAATCGATAAAAAGGTGATTTTTATATTTAAAACACGAATACCATTCAACACATGAATTTCAATTCAACGAATGAATATCGATTCAACACATGAAGGTTTTCTATAGTTTATATAAATCGATAAAAATGTGATTTTTATATTTAAAACACGAATACCATTCAACACATGAATTTCAATTCAACGAATGAATATCAATTCAACACATGAAGGTTTTCTATAGTTTATATAAATCGATAAAAAGGTGATTTTTATATTTAAAACACGAATACCATTCAACATATGAATTTCAATTCAACGAATGAATATCGATTCAACACATGAAGTTTTTCTATAGTTTATATAAATAGAGTAAAAATGTGATTTTTATTGTTAAAACAATTTATTCAAAACACGAACACCATTCAACACATGATTATGATTCAACGAATGAATTTCTATTCAACACATGAAGGTTTTCTATTCAACAGACGAATATAATTTCAACACACAAAAATAATTCTAACACATGAATATTATTCAAAATTTCGGCAGCATAACGGCAGGGTAGTTAAAACCGGGACCTTCCCTAATACGGCTCCTCGCTCTACCTTAAAACCTCGCGGTTTTTGACAATGGGGATTCATGCATCTAGTTCGCACGCAGGCGGCATGTATATTTATTTCATTTCCACAAACTAATCCTATGTCGTTTCAACCAAATATTTCTCAACCACAAACGGGTATTTTTCAACCACAATCAATCAATTTCAACCACAAACAATTCCAATCAACCATTCGCTATCAATCAATTTTCATACCAATCACAACCAATAAATATCGTCCATGGTTTGTGGACGAGGGGTATATATATATATATATATATATATAGCAGTTCACTTCTATTTCAACACATATATATTTTTTACAATGCATGTATAACTTATACATCGAACGTACAACTTATACAACGCTTATATATAAGGTGTACAATGCATATATAACTCATACTTCAGCTGTATAATTTATACATTGTCGTTTTCCATATTGTTTATAAATTAGAAATCTCACATTGGGTTCCACTCCACCAAAAATAGCAGAAGGCTCAGAAAAATATGCGTCTCTTCTAAAATGTAGAAGACGTCCACACGAGTCCATTGTCTCTTGTTTCACTGAATTTCGTCAATACACGAAAAAGATATGATTTTTCAAAGTTTGCAACGGTTTAAAGGTGTTAAAACTATTGAAAATAAATATGGCTGTACCTCAGCTGTTTCATTCAAAACTAGGTTTGGATTTTTCTTCGAATCCGTGTATGAAACACCCCACCTCCGTTAGGGTCACTCTCAAAGGGAATGCCCTAATTTCAGTGGAGGTTTATAAGTACAAGTCACAGATATACAAGACAGATATAAGAACACATATTTGTAAACAGCGGAAGAACAACAAACTTTTATTTCACAAAGTCAAATACGTGTTACAACAACATTCTTTCCAAAAATATAACATAACACTTTCATAATCTGACTTGAGTACATATTTTAAAGAAGCATAAATAAAACATAGATAAACTGCAAAAGCCCCATAGTGGATTGTCCAAAGCCATAGTTCAAAACAGGAAAATCCAAGCAATACATTTCTCTTCTTCAAGCTGGATGTAGAGGTTGGTCAAGCTGCTGTGTTCCCTCCCTGTGGACCTGGGGGGGAAACGGAAGAAAGAAGCCGGAAGAAAAGTAGAGTCAGACATAATGCCTGAGTAAGTCTAGTACTATTTTGTCTATGAATAAAGAACTGGGTATGATAAGTATAAACAAGAAGTGGGCAAGCACAATAAACTTGGTCAAGTTGTCTAGGGTCGAATATACTATCGTACCCCATGTTAATCTCTGAACCCATATAAACTAGTTTCCAATTTACACCCCATAATCAGGGTGATGTGATCCATTCAATGATGATCGGCTCCTACTCGCATAGTTACATGTGTCTTACGACCCCCGATGTCTGTAGTTACCTATGCTGGTCCCACCATGGGGTGTATCAAGTCCCATAGTGGCAACCCGACACAACCTTAGAGTGCACAGGTATGCTACTGGTGTCCAGTGCCTTATTTTTCTGCACCGGAGTGTGTGCACGCCCGCACTCCGTTAGAACCTACACTGCTACACCACCGCCGTCGCTTTGACCTCTTACGATCAGCCCAGTAATCGTGCCCCACCCTACCTGGTTTCAAGGTATCCTGATACACCTTTTAGGGTTACTGCTGAAAAGGGTCCCCCGTTACTAGGTTTTCTATCTCTAGCCAACATGCTAAGTTGGTTAAGTGTTTCCTAACCTAACCCCACCAGTCCGTTTAGTTTAGCATGTTCCATTTTGATTAAGTCTTTAGTTCACTTAATCCTAACAATCCTGACTCAGCCTTAATTGTCTTATTAAGGCCCTGACCTCTCACATTAGACAGGTATTGTTGTGGCTGCCTGTTGCCGGTTGGTTCCGGGCAGTCTTACGCCACAACTCAGTCTAACCTCGGGTCCTTATGGGGCTCCATGTTTAACCTCCCACATTGGATAGGTATTGTTGTGACTACTGGACAGCCGGGCGGTTCCGGGCAGGTTTACATCACAACTCAATCCAACCTCGGGTTAAACACATCGTATGTTCTACATTTACATATTTTGTCATTCTTCTTTATTTCTTATATGTAAATATTTGCGGCCCATTATTAAGTTAATGGTGTAAAGGTTACACCAATCACGGGCCCAACCCATACTTGAATTTGGGCCCTTCTATTTTATATTTTCATTCATTAATTAATTCTAACCCAACGTTATTTTCCCCCGTTTTACACGTCCGTTTATATATTTTGGGCTTAGCCTTTTAAAGCCCAAATTAGCCATGCGAAAAGGGGAGGCTTAAAGCGTGATTACATACACAAAGAGGGGAAGGTGAGCGCATGAACTTGCATATGACGTTGGAAATACAAAATAGAAACTGGTGTACTTGCATATATATATTTTGGTCATAAAGCATAGGTGACATGAACCAAACCATGTAAACTTAAGATAAGAATCTAAATTAGGTGTCACATAGTCTTAACTACAACATAGACCTATGTTCTCATTTAGGCATAAACATAAACAAGTCATGTTCATAAGGTTTCTACATGTTTACAAAGGGGATACTTTGTTACTAACACAAAAGCATAGTTCAACTTAATCATGATTTAAGTCTAATCACATAACGATGGTATAAATATACTTATGCATAAATATTCCTAATCATGGTGTTTGCTTTAATCTTGCAAAAGGGATTTTTGAGTCTAACCTAGCCATGTCTCACATATGTCTTCATATAATTCTTGCTAACAATATAGAACTAACATGGTCAAATATCAATCATAGCCTAGTCATTTTCATAAGTTTGCCCATAGGTTTTCTAATACAAAGCATGGCTTAATACATAGATCATGGTGCCAATATTTCAGCCTAGTTTCATATAAACTATAACAACCAAACTAATTACTTGAAAAATGATTTATGCACAAAAATATACATCATGATGGCATAATAACAAAGCTCCAAACTTGCATGAATTTCAATCAACTACATACATGTAGCTTCAACATAGATTACATAATTTGCGCAATATTCCAAACGTATACTTGCATAGAACTACCGCATGTAGTTCTTTATAATGAATAACATAATTTTGCACAAATATGAATTACTTTTATTGCCACAATTCAAGCATACACATCAACACAATTGTTTATTCATACCAAAGTAATACTCTACTTACAATGGTTGCGGCGAATTCTCTAATTAAGAGATATGATTCCTTTGTTGAATTGATTGGCTTTAGGTTGCTTGAATTGCTTTAGGCTTTAGAATTTTCTTCCTAATCCTCTCTCTAGTTGGCGGCTACTCTTAGTCGTTCCATGAAACGACCCGCAAATCCGTACCCTTTGAGTTGACTAATAACACCACACGTCCAACTCAAATTGCACAGAAATACGAACCATTTTTAGAAAGAAGTTAGAGGATGAGAAATAGAAAGAAAGAAATATTAGAATAGGAGAAAACGAAGATCACAAACTCACAGCGGAACGAATAAAATATATTAGATAACATAACTTGAAGCACAAATCAGTATTTGTATATACATACCATTATCAGAGCACAACGATCATCCCTGGAACAGTTATAAACACCTGTTTCCAGATACAACATAATACACAGCGGAAAATATAATAGTCTATAGCCAACTGGTGAAGCCTCCTGCTTCAAGCTTCTTCAAGTGAATCTGTAAAATCCTAACTACTTGACTGCCCGTACAAATTTGGGCACCCAAGAGTTTAGGGAAAACAAACAAAATAAACTCTGGGTCAGTCATGGGACTGGTGTGAGTAAACTCCAATCATTTGTTTAACTTTCAAAATCCTTTCGAAAGAAATGATAATCGTAAGACCGATCCACACATAAACACGGATGGTTTTTACCTTACGATAACCCAAAACACTTTGGAAATCATATATTATCTGATATTATAATAATGTCTAATCACAAGTAATTAAAATCTAGTAGAACGCTTGCATCTCACGCTCTACATATAATATACAATCAAACTCGCAGGCACTTATTGGAGATTGGATTTCCAACTTGACAAGGTATGGGACCACCTTCCGAACGTGTATCTCTAGAGGCAAATACACTGGGTTCAACAAGAACGTCTTGCAACCCGGCCCACACATGACCGACCACTCATTTCGCTTGAGTGTATCGAATGTATATCACCAACGGTTGGGATCAGCAACCGTCTCCCGACAAGGGACAGCATCGATAGATTAAAGGACAAATGGAATTTCTCTAGATAGGTGATCATACATCCTAATGGGTGCGACCCACATAGCCATGCTGCCTGCCCGATTTTTGTCCACTTCCGGTTTGATGAGGCTTGAGGCTTAAATTATCTTCCAGAACATCTGGCCATTATTCACTTTGAATGCCACATCGTCAGATCCATCGGAAATCACTAATTGATTCCCACAAAAATACTCAGATTGTTAGGCTAAAGAAGTTTCCCTTCTATGCCACCAACTTCGTACGTTTGAAGGAATCAACGTACGTAACCCCCTTTGGAAATACTCTGTCAGACACTCGTCCATACAAGTTGTCCTGGGTCTGGACAAACCGAAGGCACTATTCTATAAATAGGATAGCCTTTGCATAACTCCGTCTTCAATCTTCTTCAGCATAAGTTGCTTCATAACGCTTACGCCAATACGGAGTGGTTTCAGATATCAATCTGATCCCGGTCTCTCCATATTGACAACGGAGGTATAAAATAAATCAAAACTTTGATAGTCGGTGATTTAACTATCAAAGAAACATCCATACAATCAACGGTCCTATTTCCAAATGGAAATTCTATCAATCAAGCATCAAACAACCCTGGGCCCTTTGTATATTAGTTCTTTATTACATTATCCTTTCCAATTCCCATTTTCCACCTTTCGTGTTCTTTCAAAGCTCTATTTTCTCTCTTGATTATTGGAAACATTTCCAATATTATAATTCCTTTATCGAGAAAATATCTTTTACTCCAGTTAGAAAACATTTCTAAATCCTTTGAATTAAACTGATGTTATAAACATCGTTATTATAACTCAAATCATACCTCATTCGTTAACTAACGATATCACTAACCAACCCTTGCTATCGAGCCTTAACCATTTCTCCGTCAATAATGCAGTTAGTCAAGTTGGGGTATAATTACCTCTCAGACCTTAACTGAACGACATTCTTAACTTTGAATTAATCAGAGCTCACAACTTTAAACCAAATATTGCTTTCAACAACAGCGTTAAAACCGCTATCTAGCATTATAGAACACTTGTCATAACCATAGCATTAAGATTTGCTATTAAAACAGTTATTATAACGGCAGCGTTAAAATTTCTATTTAGAATAAAATACCGTGTGCGGCGCACACGCTTCCGTTGTTCATTTATAAACTCTGTTTATTTTAAACAATTCAAGTGTTCCTTTAAACATAATTATAACCTATACATTCTTCTAACCACTTAATATAAATCCCCTTTTTATATACATTTTATTTGCAAAATATTTCCTTGTTTAAAACTATTTATTCTTTTTCTTTAAGCATTTGAAAATCTTTCTTTAAACTTTCTCTATAATTTGCTAAATTCGGATCCATTTCCAAATATTGGTTTCAAAACCGCTACTCACTTTCAAATATACATTCATATTTGAACTTACCTTTTAATTTATCCAATGGTTAATGATCCACTTAATTTATAACTTTATTTATAACATTTTTCTTGGTTTACCCAATGGAATAGGTTTCCATTTGCTATTCAATGAAAAAGAAATTATTTCTAATTTGGAAATAAACTCTTCTTTTAAATTCTAATTTCCTTTTTCACATTCGATGATATTTTACGGTATCTAAAAATACCAGGTTCCTAAGGCCAGGGTGAACCAAACACACAAATTCAACCATGGGTAATGTAGCATAACATATATCACCATCAAATAAAACAGTAATTAAAATGTTGAGGGATCCAGTTGGATCCCTCCAACCTGTTTCCCTGCATCCACAGATGTTAGTAACATCAATAATATCGCATCAATAAAAATCAATCAGCGATGTGATTATAACAACCAATTTATCAACTATTCAATCAAGCAACCATTTCACTTTATAAAATAATTTTAAACGAGTGAGTTTACTCACCTCGGTTGCAGCTGACGGTTCTGCCATTGCTTCTGTTTTTAAATCAAACAGTGTTTGATTTCCTACGAAATTCCAGTAACTCTGTTTTCCACTACGTTAGTTCCACAGCGTAGATCCCATTGCTACGATTCTGATATATCTAATCGCATTCAATTCTGTTTACGAACACAATAATTATAGTAATTTAAATTTTTGATTTACTTTAAACATCGTTAATTATAATCTAAAATTAATAAATCTTAAATTACCCTTTTCTCAATCATGTTTTAGTGCCTCTTAGTCTTTTTCCCATCAGTAAAAATACCAACCTGCTGCTGTGTTTAACCTTTTCACCGTATACCTTGCAAATTTCCCTTTCTACCATCTTTTCTGTATTCGAACTAAATCTGCTTATTTCCCTTTTCAGATAAACCACCACCACTTTAAGCTATTTAAACAAAAGTCAAACTTATGGTTTCCTCTCCCTTTGCTTCGCCAGTAAACCATACTGACCCAATTGCTCATGTCACCAAAATATTATTCCATTCGCACTCATCTATTACCCCTCCTTAAATAACTAACATCAGTAAAAGCCCATCACCACGTCATTGCTTAATCACGTCCACCCTCACCGTTTTGTACGTGCAGCGAAAGCGTGTCAACTCCTTCCACTATCCTTCATTCTCCACAATATAAAACTCGAATGCCCATGCCATCTCGTTTTAGCAGTCATCCGCATGCCACAGTATAAGCTGCGTTCAAACCCACTCCGTGTACTTAAACACCGTCGCCATCGAACCATCATACTACGTCAGTCAACCTCCAGATCCCATTGCACAGTCATCGCCTCCCTGTGGTACCAAGCCCGCACCCTTTTGTTGCCAAAGCCCACAAAATCATCACCACTGAGGTGCCTCGCAACGCTGAGTGTCGAGCCACCTCCCTAACACCCAGACTCCCACCAGGGTCTCTACTTCGTCGAGCTGTACGGTGACAGCAAAGTCGACCTCTAGGCTCATGGTAGGTCAAAACTCGCGGTCCTGGTCATTATCGAACTAAGAAAGATTAAGACCAGGGAGAAGTGGATCTCACAGGGAATGCAACGTTATTTATTTTGAAATTTCCCATGGGGTAATGCATGGGATTTGATTTAAAGTGGAAGACTTTATTTCATATTTCTCTTTTCCTGTATAAAACGAAAAAATGGGAGAAGAACGCTTTGTATTTATATATTTGATTCCTTGCCTTGCACGGTTTATAGGCAATAGGTTAGCTGAAAATAAAAGGTAGGCTTGTGATTTTAATTACTTTGTCGGCAAGGATTCTAGTAATAGCGTGAAGCACAAACATAAAGTACGTCCGCATGGAGACACAAGCATGTGCATTCATTTAATTTCTACTGTGTAATGCATGTGCTATTTAATTTGCTTTGTACGTGCTGATGAGAATTTCAAACTGGCCATCACGCTGTTCCTTATTTATAAATTTTCCCTTTTAATTTTTTCTCTTCCTTAAAGTAGACAGTGTCAATGTCTTGTGTTGGAAATCAACTCTTACTGGTTCCAACATTTGTATGTAATTTGTACTCCCTGTTGGTTTGGTCCATTTAGGAGGCAAACGGAAATATTAATGCAGTTTAGAAAATAGGATAAAACAACTGCACATATAATTTAGAAAATACAGGTACTCCGTAATCGTTTATATTCGAGCCTCAAACGACAGAAGTAAGAATATGGTCGTGTCCTGCGAGGTACCACGATCCCAAAAATATAATAATACCGGTTGTTTAACTTATATTTTGAAAACCCAAAATCACCGATATAGGGTGCAAATTACTTCAAATAAAAAGTTGCGTATTTAATTAATTAAAAATTACAGAAAAATTCTAAAAATTAATTTATCACTACGCCTCAAAAGAACCTTGCCCAAATTCGCAACCAATCTCTAGTTATATTGAATAAACCGTTATGGCTTATATACGATTCTACAGCGACTATTTCTAATTTTGATTTGACCATAACTTACAATCTATAAGACGAACTTTTGATTTTTCACCTCCATTTGAAAGATACAGTTTAATAGATTCAAACGTTTCTTGTTTCAAAGGATTCTGACTTATATTGAATCCTGTATATTCAATTAAAGTTCAAATCGTAAATTACGAACTACCGCGACTATTTCGAGCTCGTTTTAAATATAAATTATAAATTATACGTTTAAATATCGTTTTATAAATAAATTCCCTATATAATCCTATATATAATTCAAATAAAATATTTAAACCAATTTAAATATTCAGAATTCAACGGCTGAAAAATCCGGGTCGTTACATTCCTTCCCCCTTAAAATAATTTCGTCCTCGAAATTGCTAATGGTAGGAAAAGATACTACATACCCTAATAACTAGATCAAAAATCCTTTAGTTTACTTTTTAACTTTGGTTTACTGGACCCATTTATTTCAATTTAAAATATTAATTTATTCTTACTAACGAAAATTTTCAAAAATTCTAAAAAATTTCTAACCCTTTAAATTCTGGAAAATTTCGGCAGCATCTCCTCTGCACGGCTCAATCGGCACAATCACAACTCGCCTTTCTAGGTCTTCTCCAATCCAAAAGAAAATCAAAAAGCCAAGTGGCTTGCCCCATAGGCTCATCAACCCAAACAATATCGTAAACATGTACCTTTTTGTCGGGCATAATTCTATCTCTCGCACTTTCTTCCATTCTATATCTGCTCAGCATGCATATCCATTTCCCACCGGTTTCAAATCAATACAACTTTCAGTTGTCAGATCTCTAATCAACTTCTGATTAGTCACTTCCATTCTATCAATTCAAATCTGATTTCTATTTAAATCAATCCACTTATTATCCTTGAATCCAATTCAATCCCATTCAACAACATCCAATATATTCACTTGCTTCTTCATAAGTCGATTCATATTAATAATTCGAATCTCAACATCTTCTTTATTTAATTCCATTATGAATTATTTCTAATCAGTTTTATTAATCTTAACTTAAATTTCACTTCATTTGATACATTTTTACCATTTCAATATTTTATAATTCCATTCGATTGTAATAACAATCAACATATTCGATAATTTTAGAAAATTATCACTTTTATATCAAAAATATTCTTTGGGCAAAATTACATCATTTACCCATCTTTAAAACAATACCATGTCGAATTGTTTTGTTCGAGAGTTTAGAAACACCTATCGATACAGTTGTACACCCTGTATCGACCAGAATTCATAAACCACTCAACAAACCAGCCAACATAATATAAAACAGTTTTTATATCAAATCTACAAATACGCGCTCATATATATACACTCAAACTCAACCTAGGGTGTTACTAACCCCATCTCTATTGAGTCACGCCACAGAGCCAAGGTAATCACTTAACCTTCAGCTCTGATACCAAATGAAACGACCCGCAAATCCGTACCCTTTGAGTTGACTAATAACACCACACGTCCAACTCAAATTGCACAGAAATACGAACCATTTTTAGAAAGAAGTTAGAGGATGAGAAATAGAAAGAAAGAAATATTAGAATAGGAGAAAACGAAGATCACAAACTCACAGCGGAACGAATAAAATATATTAGATAACATAACTTGAAGCACAAATCAGTATTTGTATATACATACCATTATCAGAGCACAACGATCATCCCTGGAACAGTTATAAACACCTGTTTCCAGATACAACATAATACACAGCGGAAAATATAATAGTCTATAGCCAACTGGTGAAGCCTCCTGCTTCAAGCTTCTTCAAGTGAATCTGTAAAATCCTAACTACTTGACTGCCCGTACAAATTTGGGCACCCAAGAGTTTAGGGAAAACAAACAAAATAAACTCTGGGTCAGTCATGGGACTGGTGTGAGTAAACTCCAATCATTTGTTTAACTTTCAAAATCCTTTCGAAAGAAATGATAATCGTAAGACCGATCCACACATAAACACGGATGGTTTTTACCTTACGATAACCCAAAACACTTTGGAAATCATATATTATCTGATATTATAATAATGTCTAATCACAAGTAATTAAAATCTAGTAGAACGCTTGCATCTCACGCTCTACATATAATATACAATCAAACTCGCAGGCACTTATTGGAGATTGGATTTCCAACTTGACAAGGTATGGGACCACCTTCCGAACGTGTATCTCTAGAGGCAAATACACTGGGTTCAACAAGAACGTCTTGCAACCCGGCCCACACATGACCGACCACTCATTTCGCTTGAGTGTATCGAATGTATATCACCAACGGTTGGGATCAGCAACCGTCTCCCGACAAGGGACAGCATCGATAGATTAAAGGACAAATGGAATTTCTCTAGATAGGTGATCATACATCCTAATGGGTGCGACCCACATAGCCATGCTGCCTGCCCGATTTTTGTCCACTTCCGGTTTGATGAGGCTTGAGGCTTAAATTATCTTCCAGAACATCTGGCCATTATTCACTTTGAATGCCACATCGTCAGATCCATCGGAAATCACTAATTGATTCCCACAAAAATACTCAGATTGTTAGGCTAAAGAAGTTTCCCTTCTATGCCACCAACTTCGTACGTTTGAAGGAATCAACGTACGTAACCCCCTTTGGAAATACTCTGTCAGACACTCGTCCATACAAGTTGTCCTGGGTCTGGACAAACCGAAGGCACTATTCTATAAATAGGATAGCCTTTGCATAACTCCGTCTTCAATCTTCTTCAGCATAAGTTGCTTCATAACGCTTACGCCAATACGGAGTGGTTTCAGATATCAATCTGATCCCGGTCTCTCCATATTGACAACGGAGGTATAAAATAAATCAAAACTTTGATAGTCGGTGATTTAACTATCAAAGAAACATCCATACAATCAACGGTCCTATTTCCAAATGGAAATTCTATCAATCAAGCATCAAACAACCCTGGGCCCTTTGTATATTAGTTCTTTATTACATTATCCTTTCCAATTCCCATTTTCCACCTTTCGTGTTCTTTCAAAGCTCTATTTTCTCTCTTGATTATTGGAAACATTTCCAATATTATAATTCCTTTATCGAGAAAATATCTTTTACTCCAGTTAGAAAACATTTCTAAATCCTTTGAATTAAACTGATGTTATAAACATCGTTATTATAACTCAAATCATACCTCATTCGTTAACTAACGATATCACTAACCAACCCTTGCTATCGAGCCTTAACCATTTCTCCGTCAATAATGCAGTTAGTCAAGTTGGGGTATAATTACCTCTCAGACCTTAACTGAACGACATTCTTAACTTTGAATTAATCAGAGCTCACAACTTTAAACCAAATATTGCTTTCAACAACAGCGTTAAAACCGCTATCTAGCATTATAGAACACTTGTCATAACCATAGCATTAAGATTTGCTATTAAAACAGTTATTATAACGGCAGCGTTAAAATTTCTATTTAGAATAAAATACCGTGTGCGGCGCACACGCTTCCGTTGTTCATTTATAAACTCTGTTTATTTTAAACAATTCAAGTGTTCCTTTAAACATAATTATAACCTATACATTCTTCTAACCACTTAATATAAATCCCCTTTTTATATACATTTTATTTGCAAAATATTTCCTTGTTTAAAACTATTTATTCTTTTTCTTTAAGCATTTGAAAATCTTTCTTTAAACTTTCTCTATAATTTGCTAAATTCGGATCCATTTCCAAATATTGGTTTCAAAACCGCTACTCACTTTCAAATATACATTCATATTTGAACTTACCTTTTAATTTATCCAATGGTTAATGATCCACTTAATTTATAACTTTATTTATAACATTTTTCTTGGTTTACCCAATGGAATAGGTTTCCATTTGCTATTCAATGAAAAAGAAATTATTTCTAATTTGGAAATAAACTCTTCTTTTAAATTCTAATTTCCTTTTTCACATTCGATGATATTTTACGGTATCTAAAAATACCAGGTTCCTAAGGCCAGGGTGAACCAAACACACAAATTCAACCATGGGTAATGTAGCATAACATATATCACCATCAAATAAAACAGTAATTAAAATGTTGAGGGATCCAGTTGGATCCCTCCAACCTGTTTCCCTGCATCCACAGATGTTAGTAACATCAATAATATCGCATCAATAAAAATCAATCAGCGATGTGATTATATCAACCAATTTATCAACTATTCAATCAAGCAACCATTTCACTTTATAAAATAATTTTAAACGAGTGAGTTTACTCACCTCGGTTGCAGCTGACGGTTCTGCCATTGCTTCTGTTTTTAAATCAAACAGTGTTTGATTTCCTACGAAATTCCAGTAACTCTGTTTTCCACTACGTTAGTTCCACAGCGTAGATCCCATTGCTACGATTCTGATATATCTAATCGCATTCAATTCTGTTTACGAACACAATAATTATAGTAATTTAAATTTTTGATTTACTTTAAACATCGTTAATTATAATCTAAAATTAATAAATCTTAAATTACCCTTTTCTCAATCATGTTTTAGTGCCTCTTAGTCTTTTTCCCATCAGTAAAAATACCAACCTGCTGTTGTGTTTAACCTTTTCACCGTATACCTTGCAAATTTCCCTTTCTACCATCTTTTCTGTATTCGAACTAAATCTGCTTATTTCCCTTTTCAGATAAACCACCACCACTTTAAGCTATTTAAACAAAAGTCAAACTTATGGTTTCCTCTCCCTTTGCTTCGCCAGTAAACCATACTGACCCAATTGCTCATGTCACCAAAATATTATTCCATTCGCACTCATCTATTACCCCTCCTTAAATAACTAACATCAGTAAAAGCCCATCACCACGTCATTGCTTAATCACGTCCACCCTCACCGTTTTGTACGTGCAGCGAAAGCGTGTCAACTCCTTCCACTATCCTTCATTCTCCACAATATAAAACTCGAATGCCCATGCCATCTCGTTTTAGCAGTCATCCGCATGCCACAGTATAAGCTGCGTTCAAACCCACTCCGTGTACTTAAACACCGCCGCCATCGAACCATCATACTACGTCAGTCAACCTCCAGATCCCATTGCACAGTCATCGCCTCCCTGTGGTACCAAGCCCGCACCCTTTTGTTGCCAAAGCCCACAAAATCATCACCACTGAGGTGCCTCGCAACGCTGAGTGTCGAGCCACCTCCCTAACACCCAGACTCCCACCAGGGTCTCTACTTCGTCGAGCTGTACGGTGACAGCAAAGTCGACCTCTAGGCTCATGGTAGGTCAAAACTCGCGGTCCTGGTCATTATCGAACTAAGAAAGATTAAGACCAGGGAGAAGTGGATCTCACAGGGAATGCAACGTTATTTATTTTGAAATTTCCCATGGGGTAATGCATGGGATTTGATTTAAAGTGGAAGACTTTATTTCATATTTCTCTTTTCCTGTATAAAACGAAAAAATGGGAGAAGAACGCTTTGTATTTATATATTTGATTCCTTGCCTTGCACGGTTTATAGGCAATAGGTTAGCTGAAAATAAAAGGTAGGCTTGTGATTTTAATTACTTTGTCGGCAAGGATTCTAGTAATAGCGTGAAGCACAAACATAAAGTACGTCCGCATGGAGACACAAGCATGTGCATTCATTTAATTTCTACTGTGTAATGCATGTGCTATTTAATTTGCTTTGTACGTGCTGATGAGGATTTCAAACTGGCCATCACGCTGTTCCTTATTTATAAATTTTCCCTTTTAATTTTTTCTCTTCCTTAAAGTAGACAGTGTCAATGTCTTGTGTTGGAAATCAACTCTTACTGGTTCCAACATTTGTATGTAATTTGTACTCCCTGTTGGTTTGGTCCATTTAGGAGGCAAACGGAAATATTAATGCAGTTTAGAAAATAGGATAAAACAACTGCACATATAATTTAGAAAATACAGGTACTCCGTAATCGTTTATATTCGAGCCTCAAACGACAGAAGTAAGAATATGGTCGTGTCCTGCGAGGTACCACGATCCCAAAAATATAATAATACCGGTTGTTTAACTTATATTTTGAAAACCCAAAATCACCGATATAGGGTGCAAATTACTTCAAATAAAAAGTTGCGTATTTAATTAATTAAAAATTACAGAAAAATTCTAAAAATTAATTTATCACTACGCCTCAAAAGAACCTTGCCCAAATTCGCAACCAATCTCTAGTTATATTGAATAAACCGTTATGGCTTATATACGATTCTACAGCGACTATTTCTAATTTTGATTTGACCATAACTTACAATCTATAAGACGAACTTTTGATTTTTCACCTCCATTTGAAAGATACAGTTTAATAGATTCAAACGTTTCTTGTTTCAAAGGATTCTGACTTATATTGAATCCTGTATATTCAATTAAAGTTCAAATCGTAAATTACGAACTACCGCGACTATTTCGAGCTCGTTTTAAATATAAATTATAAATTATACGTTTAAATATCGTTTTATAAATAAATTCCCTATATAATCCTATATATAATTCAAATAAAATATTTAAACCAATTTAAATATTCAGAATTCAACGGCTGAAAAATCCGGGTCGTTACATTCCTCAGCAACATGGCGGCTATGTTCTTAATTTTGAATGAATAGATTAGGGTTTAGTCTAGGGTTGTTTATATAGAGGTTAGGAACTGATTAGGACCCTTGATGTTGCTTGGATTGATCGTAGCCATTCATTCGATAGAGAGACCAATTAAAACTTGCCACCTAGCCCTAATGACAAAGCAGACCACAGCAATTCGACCAAACACAGACCTGGCCAGCCAGGTTGGCTGGGCTCGACCAGGTCGACACCCCTGTCGATAGGGCTGTCGACAGCCCTGTCGACATGGGTAGCCCAGGTCGACAGCCCAGTCGACCTGGGTGGCCTAGGCGGGTGTTTATCCGCCCTGGCCCATTGGGCCCGATTTTTTTTAATTATTTTATTCTGTTTGAATTTTAAATTTAATTCAAAACTTCCGAAGGCCATATCTTCTTCATACGGACTCCGTTTTTCGAAAACTCAGACTCTATTTTGCGTATTTTTCCGAGACGAACGCAATGGCGTATCCCGTTTCCCTTAGTTCTGTGATTTCAGATTAATTATACTTTAATTTGTTAATTTCACAGTTATAGAATTTTCGGGGTGTTACATTCTCCCCCACTTAAAAGGATTTCGTCCCCGAAATCTTCAAGCGTAGGAAAATGTATATCCTAACATCCAATCATCCATTTACTCATCCATCAAACACGAGCATCCATTGTCCTTAAAAGACTTCTAATGCTTCATGATTATATGCGAAGTGTGTGTGTTATGTACTTATCTAATGCAAAAATCAGGCGGTCTACTGATTCAGTTGACCTCCTTAATGCGAATTATGTAGGTGCCATGAATCCATTATGTATGCAAATTTTCCTATTCATGATTCTACATGAGTGCACAGTCATTCATTACAAATGCAACATCCACATGATAACACATTAAAGTTCAACCACATACGAATACAAACATATATGCATATGCAATATGAAGTGACTGAGCCGATCTAAAACCTAGATTGTGTGTGTATATGCAACCACGAGCAACCACTAGCAATCACTTGCAACCACTTGCAACCATCATCCATAACATGTTTCAACTACATGTTTCCATCAAAAGGGCTTCTACCTAAAAGATACGGTCGAGGAAATATACCTAAAAAGATAGATAAAAGCGCAACTTAAGGAAAAAGAAAGATCAAAGATGTACCCTCGAACAGAAAAGGGTAGGCAGTACGTATTCTAGCTTCAGTTTCCCAAGTCGCGTCTCCCTCGGCGTCGCTCCACTGAACTTTGACGAGCTTGACTTCGCGGTTGCGTGGCTTCTTCACTTCCGTTCCTAAGATGCGGGTTGGAACTTTTCTTATGGTTGCTTCGCGTTCCACTTCGGCCTCTTCGAGGATATTTGGCTCTACCACCTCGGCTGACTCATGTAGACATTTTCGGAGATGTGAAACGTGAAAAAAATGTTGTGAACTCCGGCCAATTTCTCGGGTAGCTCTAATCTATAGGACATTTTCCCAATTGTTCCTATCTAAAGGTATAGTCGAATGAAGCAAGTAAAAACTTTGTGCCCATTAGGCAATGTCAAAACTGGAAACCTATGCCACATATATATTGATTAGGAGAAGAACTCTCTAAGTATCAGCCCCGAAGACCGAAATCAACATCAGACTGACACCTAAAGAATTACTCAACCCAACCACTATATATGATTCTAGGAAACTAAGCACGATGGACTCCTTTTAGGTCACAAGGGAGTCCCTTCCTAAGACCCATCCGTATCCTATAAAACCCAAAAAGTTTAGTCAAACCAACGAACACCCTCGAGCCCCAACATGTGTTACCACAGATGAGTCATTCTCCCTATGGGGTTTGCAACAGAAATTGGATTTGAGAATGGGACCAAGAGGATATACAGAAAAGATACCATGCAAGTAAGCTCTACAGGAAGAGAGGGATCAAGGATATACACTTAAGAAGAGATATTATGCACGAATCTAGTCTTCAATCTTCTAAGTCGCATTTCTTGAGCTTAACACCATTATGCTTTGTCCGTCTTTAACTTCACAATTTCGTAGCTTCTTAATTCTTGTTTCCAAAATATGAGTTGGAACCTATTTCACTGTTGCCTCTCGTTCCTCTTTCACTTACTCTACTTCTAGTACTCTCAGCTCAAACATAACGACGTACTCATGGTTTCATGCAAGCTCTCCAAAATTCACTAGTGAATCTTGGATCTTGCTCACTTACTAGAAGGTAATTCTTTACAACTCATGTATAAGCAAAATGAACCTTCAGCCTTAGTGGCGAACACTACTGGAGCGCCCTATTCTGAAATGCTCCTCCTAATGAACCCCTTTTCTAGAAGCTCTTTAATCTGTTTACTGAGCTCTTTCCTTTCTCGTGGAGCCATGTGTCTAACGGGCAACGCAACGGGCTTTGCATTATCTACAAGATATATACGGAAGTCTATTTCCCGCTTCGGAGGCAAGCCCTTCACCTCTTCAAAGACATCCGGATATTCCCGGACCACTCTAACTGATTGCAAATTTTCAACGGAGGCATCTAGCGATTCAAGATAACTAAGCATAACCGCATACGAGGGATTACAAGAAATTTCCAAAGTATTACCGAGCTGGGTTAGGAGCCTAACAACCCTTTTCTCACAATCAAGGATGGCCCCATTACTGGATAGCCAATCCATACCCAAAATCAAACCATAACCCGAAAAGCCCAAAACAAAGGCACTACATAGAAATTCTACGCTTAGAATAGAAATTTTCAATCCCACACAGATCATAGACAAATGAGCTGGGCCCCCAATTGGGTTTGAAACAATTAAGGGGTCCTCTACCATACTAGTTTTTAGGTGCAGAGATTCTACTAAAGCAGACGAGATAAAGGAGTGTGATGCGCCAGAATCAAATAAAGTGCGAAAGGGGTGATCATAAAGATAAACTACACTTTCTACAGAAGTATTTATACCTCGCTGTTGCAAAGGTGGCGCTTCTAGCACATGAACCTGTGCCCCTGGGGTGGATCCAGCCCTCTGCCCCTGTCCTCGTTTCTTTGGGCAGTCCTTAGCCCTGTGGCCCGTCTCACCGCAAGAAAAGCACCCACCATTCTCCTTGGCCTTCTTTTTCCGGCAGTCCTTTACTAAGTGCCCCACTTTGCCACAGAAATTACACGTCCTCTTCTCTTTGTTGCCTTCCCCGCCCTTCTTAAAGTCTGTCTTCTTGGGCTGCAAACCCTCTTTCTTCTCTTGAGAGCTTTCTGCCTTTGTCTCCTTCTTGCCCTTATCCTCTTCATTCAGCAATGCCATTTGCACCAATCTTTCATACGTGGCTCCCATGGGTATATGGGTCATGTCAAAACTGTGTAATGGCTCATTCAACCCTTTGACGAAATGGAGTGCCTTCTTGTGCGGGGTGTTGACTAGGTCAAGCCCAAACCTAGCCAGCTCATCGAACTGATTCACATACTCTCTGACCGTCTTGTCCCCTTGCTTAAGAAATAAGAATTTTTCCAACTGCAAACTTCTTTCCGCATCTGAGAGAAACTTGGTCTCAAACCTTGCCTTAAAGTCCTCCCATGTCTCCATTGGTCTTTCAGCATTAGTGACTTCCCACCAGTAGGAAGCCTCACCCTTCAATAGCCACACTGCCAACTGTACTTTTTGTCTATCTTCTACCTCAAAGATGATGAATAGGTCCTCAGTTTCTTTCAGCCAATTTCTAGCTGCCACGAAGGACTCAGTTCCATGGAAATCCCTTCCTCCCATAGCTTTAAAATCTTTACATATCTTAGCAAACGTGTTTCCCCGAGGAGGAGGTGGAGGAAAAGGTGCCGCTGCGGCTGGATGATTTCCTGCAGCTGGAGGAGGAGGAATGGTAGGACCTGGCTGAGTGGCCCTTGCTTCTAAGAACCGTCTAAACCAACCAGGTATTGGCACCCCTTCCGACAAGTTAAGGTCTTCAGACATGCTGAAACAAAAAGGATAGGTTCAAAACGAAGGATAAGAGATAGTTCCTATGGCTTTGGGGAGTGGACTTTGCCTTTTTAAAATAAAATTTTTCTTTTAAAAATGCTTCTTTAAATTTCCTTTTTGAAAATAGTTTTTCAAAACTTTTTATCTTATCTGGTAAACCTATGCTCTGATACCAAGTGAAACACCCCACCTCCGTTAGGGTCACTCTCAAAGGGAATGCCCTAATTTCAGTGGAGGTTTATAAGTACAAGTCACAGATATACAAGACAGATATAAGAACACATATTTGTAAACAGCGGAAGAACAACAAACTTTTATTTCACAAAGTCAAATACGTGTTACAACAACATTCTTTCCAAAAATATAACATAACACTTTCATAATCTGACTTGAGTACATATTTTAAAGAAGCATAAATAAAACATAGATAAACTGCAAAAGCCCCATAGTGGATTGTCCAAAGCCATAGTTCAAAACAGGAAAATCCAAGCAATACATTTCTCTTCTTCAAGCTGGATGTAGAGGTTGGTCAAGCTGCTGTGTTCCCTCCCTGTGGACCTGGGGGGGGGAAACGGAAGAAAGAAGACGGAAGAAAAGTAGAGTCAGACATAAAGCCTGAGTAAGTCTAGTACTATTTTGTCTATGAATAAAGAACTGGGTATGATAAGTATAAACAAGAAGTGGGCAAGCACAATAAACTTGGTCAAGTTGTCTAGGGTCGAATATACTATCGTACCCCATGTTAATCTCTGAACCCATATAAACTAGTTTCCAATTTACACCCCATAATCAGGGTGATGTGATCCATTCAATGATGATCGGCTCCTACTCGCATAGTTACATGTGTCTTACGGCCCCCGATGTCTGTAGTTACCTATGCTGGTCCCACCATGGGGTGTATCAAGTCCCATAGTGGCAACCCGACACAACCTTAGAGTGCACAGGTATGCTACTGGTGTCCAGTGCCTTATTTTTCTGCACCGGAGTGTGTGCACGCCCGCACTCCGTTAGAACCTACACTGCTACACCACCGCCGTCGCTTTGACCTCTTACAATCAGCCCAGTAATCGTGCCCCACCCTGCCTAGTTTCAGGGTATCCTGATACACCTTTTAGGGTTACTGCTGAAAAGGGTCCCCCGTTACTAGGTTTTCTATCTCTAGCCAACATGCTAAGTTGGTTAAGTGTTTCCTAACCTAACCCCACCAGTCCGTTTAGTTTAGCATGTTCCATTTTGATTAAGTCTTTAGTTCACTTAATCCTAACAATCCTGACTCAGCCTTAATTGTCTTATTAAGGCCCTGACCTCTCACATTAGACAGGTATTGTTGTGGCTGCCTGTTGCCGGTTGGTTCCGGGCAGTCTTACGCCACAACTCAGTCTAACCTCGGGTCCTTATGGGGCTCCATGTTTAACCTCCCACATTGGATAGGTATTGTTGTGACTACTGGACAGCCGGGCGGTTCCGGGCAGGTTTACATCACAACTCAATCCAACCTCGGGTTAAACACATCGTATGTTCTACATTTACATATTTTGTCATTCTTCTTTATTTCTTATATGTAAATATTTGCGGCCCATTATTAAGTTAATGGTGTAAAGGTTACACCAATCACGGGCCCAACCCATACTTGAATTTGGGCCCTTCTATTTTATATTTTCATTCATTAATTAATTCTAACCCAACGTTATTTTCCCCCGTTTTACACGTCCGTTTATATATTTTGGGCTTAGCCTTTTAAAGCCCAAATTAGCCATGCGAAAAGGGGAGGCTTAAAGCGTGATTACATACACAAAGAGGGGAAGGTGAGCGCATGAACTTGCATATGACGTTGGAAATACAAAATAGAAACTGGTGTACTTGCATATATATATTTTGGTCATAAAGCATAGGTGACATGAACCAAACCATGTAAACTTAAGATAAGAATCTAAATTAGGTGTCACATAGTCTTAACTACAACATAGACCTATGTTCTCATTTAGGCATAAACATAAACAAGTCATGTTCATAAGGTTTCTACATGTTTACAAAGGGGATACTTTGTTACTAACACAAAAGCATAGTTCAACTTAATCATGATTTAAGTCTAATCACATAACGATGGTATAAATATACTTATGCATAAATATTCCTAATCATGGTGTTTGCTTTAATCTTGCAAAAGGGATTTTTGAGTCTAACCTAGCCATGTCTCACATATGTCTTCATATAATTCTTGCTAACAATATAGAACTAACATGGTCAAATATCAATCATAGCCTAGTCATTTTCATAAGTTTGCCCATAGGTTTTCTAATACAAAGCATGGCTTAATACATAGATCATGGTGCCAATATTTCAGCCTAGTTTCATATAAACTATAACAACCAAACTAATTACTTGAAAAATGATTTATGCACAAAAATATACATCATGATGGCATAATAACAAAGCTCCAAACTTGCATGAATTTCAATCAACTACATACATGTAGCTTCAACATAGATTACATAATTTGCGCAATATTCCAAACGTATACTTGCATAGAACTACCGCATGTAGTTCTTTATAATGAATAACATAATTTTGCACAAATATGAATTACTTTTATTGCCACAATTCAAGCATACACATCAACACAATTGTTTATTCATACCAAAGTAATACTCTACTTACAATGGTTGCGGTGAATTCTCTAATTAAGAGATATGATTCCTTTGTTGAATTGATTGGCTTTAGGTTGCTTGAATTGCTTTAGGCTTTAGAATTTTCTTCCTAATCCTCTCTCTAGTTGGCGGCTACTCTTAGTCGTTCCTCAGCAACATGGCGGCTATGTTCTTAATTTTGAATGAATAGATTATGGTTTAGTCTAGGGTTGTTTATATAGAGGTTAGGAACTGATTAGGACCCTTGATGTTGCTTGGATTGATCGTAGCCATTCATTCGATAGAGAGACCAATTAAAACTTGCCACCTAGCCCTAATGACAAACAGACCACAGCAATTCGACCAAACACAGACCTGGCCAGCCAGGTTGGCTGGGCTCGACCAGGTCGACACCCCTGTCGACACGGCTGTCGACAGCCCTGTCGACATGGGTAGCCCAGGTCGACAACCCAGTCGACCTGGGTGGCCTAGGCAGGTGTTTATCTGCCCTGGCCCATTGGGCCCGATTTTTTTTAATTATTTTATTCTGTTTGAATTTTAAATTTAATTCAAAACTTCCGAAGGCCATATCTTCTTCATACGGACTCCGTTTTTCGAAAACTCAGACTCTATTTTGCGTATTTTTCCGAGACGAACGCAATGCCGTATCCCGTTTCCCTTAGTTCTTTGATTTCAGATTAATTATACTTTAATTTGTTAATTTCACAGTTATAGAATTTTCGGGGTGTTACAGTGTAGCTACTCGTCGATCAGCCTTCGCAGCGTCGAAGGAGGAGGAGAGGCGCACGTGTGCAGGGGGGTGTGGCGGCGCTCGGTGGCCGGAGGGAGCGGCGGCGGCGGTTTCAATACCCGAACTTCCTGAGCTCGATTCTCCCGAACCACTCAATGAAAAAATCCAAACTTTATATGGATTTGAAGATCTCGAGAAGATCTTCAAAAAGTTCAACTGTGGCACGAGCTAATTCGGCGTGAATTGATCGGAAAATGAGGGGGAATGTTTGAAGGGTTTTCCGCCTTCGATCGACTGTCGGGGAGAGAGAAATTTCCTTTTTTTATATTAAATTCTGATTGGCCGGGAGATATTTATAATTTTTCAAAGAGGGTTTTCTAACACGACCTCCAATCCAAACCCAACGACTGTCGTCCCTAGCGTTTTACCCCCATTCCGAACATAATGGGATATGTTTCGTAGGCCCATTCGACTGTTTCAGTCAGTTTTCATTCAAATTAAAATATTAAACATTCAATATTTAATTTGAACGTACATTTCAATTTGCCGGGGTCACAAACTGATTCTAAAAATTCCTGAAAAATAAATCTAGCTATGTTTTGCCGATACGGTCCCAACAAAACTAGTTTCGTTGAATTCTGAGACCGTTTGAAAAATGGCCCATTTCTGGTCGATCCAATTTAACTGTAATTGACCAAAACACGTTTTCCTTTGCCACGCTCACATACTAGATTCAAAAATTATGAAATTTGAAACCTAGCAATAACTTCACATCCCGAATCTAACAAAAGTGGTTTCTTCGAATTCTGTGGTCGTATGCAAAATAGCCAATTTCACGGGCTATATAAATTCCATAGCGACCTTTCTGAAAATTCATTTGGCCATAACTTTTGCTTTCCGCTATGAAACTTCGATTTTCCATATTCGTTAGAAAGGTATTCACTAACAGATTTAAATATTTTTGGTTTCGCTCAAATCCGTTTTGTTTTGCACCCGGTACAGTCCGACAAAGTTTGAATTCAATTTTTGAAACTACAGCGCCATATCAGGCCTTGTTTATAATTAGAATTAATTATATTCGTTTTCAAACGTCGATTCAAACTCACTTTTCATTGCTATTATTTAAAATATTTATTTTAAATATTTAAGATCCATTATTTTAGCCAATTTAAAAATTTTAAATTGGTTCATATTTTCCGGGTCGTTACACTAAAGCCCGACGCCCCACCTCCGCCGCCTGTTGGAGGACCCCACCTCCGCCATCGAGTGCAACAGTCCCCCTTCTTCGCTGAAAGCAATGTGAGTTTTCAGAATTTATATACATATAAAATCTGATTATTATTATATATAAATTCTAATTCTTTTGTCCATAATATAAGTTATGGTTTTTATAGAAAGTGATTTAATAAAGATAATAAAAATATGATTTTTATATTATAGGGATAATAAAAATATGATTTTTGTATTATATATCTGATAAAAACATAATATTTTTTTTAACATGAACAACGATATGAAAATATTATTTTTAGTTAGATAAAAATATAAATTTTATCGTATGTATGTAATAATATAAAGATTCAATTTTTATGTATGTAAAATGGCGATAAAAATATAATTTTTATTTTGTAGGAAGAATTATAAAAATGTGATTTTTATAGATAAAAAATACGATTTTGATAATGTTTCCATTATGATAAAGATACGATCTTTATATGGATATCATTAAAATAAAAATTCGATCTTTATATAAGAAGTTTGAAATATAAAAATATAATTTTTATATAGAAAGAAGCGTTGTAAAAATATATGAAGTAGAAATAAAAATATGATTTTTATTTATTGGAATGGAGCGATAAAAATGTGATTTTTATCTACGAACAGCATGAAGAAGATTGCGTTGGAATTTTGAATAGAATCCAAACCATCATCCGTTAAAGCACGACGGAGTGGAACCCAAAGGTGAGAACTTCTCACTTTAAATTTCATTTTCTAGTTAAAATATATACTAGGATGTTGACGGTGCTTAGCAGCACCCGATACCCGTCGTCCACAGACCATGGACGACTTGTTTGTTTGTTTGATTTTGTTGTGAAAATTGATTGTGTGATGTGGAATGGAGTAAAATATTTTATAGTTAAAAATATAATTTTTAACGTGTACATAAAATAAAAATTCATAAACAAATCGAATAATTTGTTTATGTACACGCATTTGACTGATATTGATTGGGACGATAAATTTTACACATCACCCAACTACACAAATAAAATTCATTATTTGTTGATCGAAACCCCACACAGGTATTTGGATGAAATTGGACATACACTTATCGCAATATTCAGTTGTATGTCGATCGATTGATTGACAAGCTGTTATAAGCGTTGAATATTTATATTTGATTCTTATGTAGTGTAGAATGCATTCTGGATGATGGTTGAATGCGATTGATTGTTGTTGTATACATGTGTGTATGAAATCCATATAAATCACATTATATGGTAAATGACTGTGTCTGATTCCAGTTCAGAATGAATGAATGAATATTTTAAAATAACAAATATTTTAAAATAATATTCAGTAAAAGATAAAAATCTGATTTTGGTGTCCGATTTGGGATGGACACGAATATATTTAAGTACATAAAGCCGTGTTGATTGGATTAATGCCATTTTGACGTGTTTATAATGAATATCGAAAAAGAATTGATTTCAAAATCTAATGTTTTGAAAATATTATTATTTATATATCGATGGAATGGAATATTCAATTTTGATTGGAAATTGAATATGAAGTTGAAATCATTTTGAAAACGAATTTAAAACGATTTATAAAATACGTTTTAAATGGAAATTGATGAAATATGTATTATACATATTATATATATATATATAATATAATGGCCTGAATAGAACGCGTCGCGCTGCGGCAGTTCACGAATTTCAACCACTGACTTCGAACGGACATTACGGGAGATCCGACCGTCGGATTCTCCTAAAACCGGAACCGTTGGGTTCGTATCGAAAAGAGATTTCTGAAGAATATTAGAGTTTTGAAATCTAACGGTTGGATTTGGAATTATGTCCAAATCAAATTTGGAAAAGGTCGCTGTAAATGCAGTTCGATGGCCGTTTATGGAAATCGACTGTACGGGCCTTGATAAAATTATTAAAAATATCAATAATTAGTGTAAAATCATAAGAAATGATTTAGAAAGAATTGGGATGAAAAATTCCATATTTGAAAAGGTAAAAATAGATTTTTATCGAAATGAACTAGTTTTGAACTAGAATTATATTCCAATATTTTTAAATAAATAAATTGGATTTGAAATGGTTTTAAAAATAACCAGGATTTCCAATATATGAATTGGAATGGATCTGAATCAAAATTATCTTTGGAATATTTCGATATTATAATTCGTGATTATGCGGATATTGTAGAGGAATTTGGAAGATATATATATATATATATATATATATATATATCGTTATTCCAATATGATTTTTGTTGACTTCAGAATTAGATATTGAATATAAGCCAATATATTTTCTATTCAGAGCCTTGTATTTAATATCAAATTAAATTTTGGGTTCGTCGTGAATGGTATTTTTAATAATACTATTCGTGAACCGAATGGAGTTAAGAAAATTAGAGACTGACTGGAGATTAGTTAAGTTGAATGGTTTCCTGGGCATTGATCTGATGTTGGTTTCGGCCTTCGGTGTTAATACTTAGGGAATTGTTCTCTTACTAATTTACGGTTAAAGATTAATGGAATGTGAATTGGGTTTGTTGTGAACTGTGTTTTTAACGACATTCGTTCTTTAACCCAATTTACATGGAAATGTGATTTGGAATTTATAAATCTTTTTATTAAGATTTAACGGGAATTTTCCAAAGTAAAGTTTTCCAATTTAATATATATTAAATTGGAATTGAATGGAATTCAATTTGATAATAATCAAAATGAAATTCTGTGGAGGAAGACTGCTAATACAGATGGAATTTAAAAGGAATTGCCGATATTCCATTTATATCATTGGTCGGATATGGAAATTGATATCGATTATATATTGATTTGTTCTTCCGTGAAAAATCCATAATTAATGGAATGTGATTTGGGTTGTCGTGAATGATATCTTTAACAATACTGCTCTTAGACCCAACGGAGTTAAGAGAATCAGAAACTAACTGGAGATTAGTTAAGTTGAATGGTTTCCTGGGTATTGGTCCGATGTTCGTTTCGGCCTTCGGGGTTAATACTCAGAGAATTGTTCACTTGCTAATTTACGGTTAGAGGTTGATGGAATGGAATGTGATTTTGGGTTTATCGTGAACCGTGTTTTAAATGACATTGGTTCTTTAACCCAGTTAAAGACAGGATATGATTTCCTAAGTTAAACAATCGTTAATATTGATTTTTGGGAAGATAAAAACCAAGTGGAGTTTTAATGCATCTTTAGTTAGGTTGAAATGATATCCAAAGGAAGATTAAAGAATAAATTTAAAAAAATTATCTTTGATAAAATTAATGGGAACCTTTCCCAAAGTATAAGAATATCTAAATAAAGGAATATTCTGGATTGGAATAAGGCGTATGTTGTGTTTTTATAACACTTGTCTATCATATATGCGAGTTATTTAGAAAGACCGAGTTTATCCCATTCTGAATAACTGATTCGACGCTGTGTAGAGGATGAAGACGGTGGTGGAAGACCGGAGGTCTTCACATCGTTTGGATGATTACTGATGTCTTGATTGGGCTGTACACCCAAGGCAAGGTAATAAGTGGTAATCGTCCAGACGTACTTGGAGATCGACCGGATATGCGAGGGCCCTCCCCTGTATTAGACATATGGGGGAGGAATAAGGTGCCTCCGGTTTCGTTTAGACCCAGAGCGAACTTGTAAATGGATGTGTGTCTGACATCGGATTTCATTCTGTGTGATTGATAAACATCGGTTGCATAGCGTGAATTGCATGTGTGCCATGCTGAGATGCAAATGATCAAGGCTTCTGTTGAAAAGCAGATTCTTGTGGTTGATGATCAAAGCACGACTTTAATATGGTGTAGCTTTGCGTGGCGTTAATTCACGAGCCTCACACCCCGGTGTGGACCAGAAACGGGAGAGGACTTCAGGGAGGACATGTGTTTCTTTCTAGCTAGGAGTGGTGTCAGCGTTTTGCACGCCCTGACATTTTACTTATGTGGATGATGGATAGCGAGCCGCCTTGGTTATATCGGTCATTCGTAGGCTAGATTGTCTCGAAGCGGTAAGGACGATACCTTGCCTTGGTTCACAGATAGAAATCCAACTTCCAATACGTGACATTTGCGGTTTTGATTGTAGAGCCTAGTATTGGCGACATGATATATGGTACCCATGTCGTCTAGGATTGATACATTTATATTTGAAGTTGTTTTAAACACTACGCACTTATAATATTATCAAATGATATGTTTTAACGTACCAAGCATGTTTGGCTATTGTAAGGGAAAACCCTATCCCCTGGCTTGCGTTGCATTGTGTGATAGGACATGGGTCTTATAATTGCTTCATTTTTCCAAAAATCATTGCGCTGTTTTGTTATATGCACTAGTATTCTTGGGAGGAAACCCGTTCCGTGTTATATGGCCTGGTCCCTTGATATATCTGATTTAAAGTAAAGTTTTAAATAACGGTTTTAGTTCTCACACCAGTCACATGACTGGCCTGGAGTTTATTGTTTTAACCTAAACTCTGAGTGCCCCTATTTTCTACACAGGCAACTAGTAGTTTTGGTTTTGCAGATTTATATTCACAGGATCCTGGTTTACGGCTGGAATGATATTCGGAAAGCTCTGTATCCTTATATTCCTTTCAGTTGTGTTTTGTATTATTTTTCGCTGCATTGTAACTTGTAAATCTCTGATATTTAGTAAATGTGTAATATTTATTCATACTCTGTATATTCTTATATTCTGATGAAATTGTTGTAATAAGAAATGAAATGTTCTTTTGTTTATGTTCTGATTCGTCTTGTCCTCAAAGCAATCTGGGTTTTCCTTCATGGGGAAGTTCGGGTTGTTTCATGAGGTCTCTGTTGGCGCGATCCCTCTTCATCGTGTTTCCTTCGCTCCTAAGCGTCTCTTTCGGCTTTATTTCCATGCGATGCACTAAGTCGAGCGTGTCTTGTGTACTTTTGGGAACCAGACCAAAAAGCCTGTTAACATTTCCCCCCAAAGTACGTTTTGTATTGACATTATGTGCTTTAGATTGGTTGAATTAGTAATTGAGTTGCTAGTTTATCCTGTAAGTTAAAGGAAAACACATGTTAGTTGATAGGCTCGTTCGCTACAGAATTGCGAGCGAGCCGTTGCTGGTGTGGTACATTGCTCACGTTCCTAAGTATTTGCTG
Organism: Allium sativum; assembly: GCA_030737875.1. Lineage (NCBI taxonomy): Eukaryota > Viridiplantae > Streptophyta > Magnoliopsida > Asparagales > Amaryllidaceae > Allium > Allium sativum. The sequence continues at coordinate 192,923,087 of CM060919.1, forward strand.
TAGGTTGCCCTTGCGTGTTCGCGGGGTCAGTATGCGCATGGAATACGTATACATGAGCGCAAGGCGTGAAGTTTCGAACCTAGGGGTTAGGTTTTTTTTTTGGTGCGAAATTTCAAACCACAGAGGTTCAAAATTTTGCCCCTAGGGGTTCGGAATTTCGAACGCGTGGGTTCGAAATTTCGAATCCTGGAGGTTCGAAATTTCAAACTCGTGGGTTCGAAATTTCGAACACGTGGGCTTGAAATTCTTGGGAATGCGAAGGGACTATTTCCTTTTATTATAAATAGCCCCCTATTTCTTTCCTCTTATTTTTTTTTGCCTTGGCCTCCATTGTTGTGAAAGCTCCATATTATTTCGAACCTGACATAAGTAATGGCTGGGGCCGAAAAAAGAGGAGGAGGAGGTCGAAGTGCTGCGACTTGGAGGAGTAGTTCGATGCGAGGGAGAGAGAGGCAGAGCCCCGAACGGGGTTCGACCCCTATCGGGTTCAAAATTTCAACCCTTCGAGGGCTCGAATTTTCGAACCCTCGTGGGTTCGTGCTCCCAAAACTCGGGGGTTCGAATTCTCGAACCCGAGGGGTTCGAACTGCCGAACCTACAGGGGTTGGATTTTTGAACTCCCAGGTTTCGAAATTTCAAACCTTGGGGGGGTTCGTGTCTTCGATCCTAGAGGGCTTCGAATTTCGAACTTCCAGGGTTCAAGTTGTCGAACCCTGAGAGGGTTCGAATTTTCGAACCTTGGGGATCGAATTTTCGAGCCCTGTGGGGTTAGACTTTTCGAACCTCGAGGTTCGAATCTAGAACTTCAATGTTTGATGGAGCCTCTCTCGCCTGCCGCTGGGTTCGGACTGGCTATTAGCCCAAATGCTCTATGCTACGTTTTGGCCGCATTTCGCTCTCCTTGTACAAAACTTCGATCTCTTGACTGCCTGCCATTATATCTATATATTGCCTTTTTGCTTGCGCAATTGTGTGAGTGCATATAATGATAGTCACGTGGATTGGGACTTGGATCTCTCACATAGGATAGTGCATATATCTGAACTACGACTGAACTGTTGGACTGTTTGACTTTCCTATATATATCTTAATCTTGCATGACACCACACACACATGTTAGCTTTCACCAACATGAGGGGTACAGGTTATTCCAATGCGAAGTGTGTTAAAGTATAGTTAGCCATGCAAACAAGATCAAAGACTGGAAAAATCCTGGAAGATGAGGCTTCTCCTTCATCATCACATTCATCTGATTCTATCGATAGTGGTAGATCGAGTGGCAGCGAGCTTGAGACTACTGAAGGATCTATTCCTTCTCAATCAGCCAATTCATCCGAAGTATCTGATCACGGGGAACAGATTGAGAGGCTATGCTCTCTGGTCATAAATGAAGAGGTTGAGAATGTGGATATTATTAATGAAGATGCACCGGCAGGCCCAGTAGCCCCGGACATGTTACCTGATGTCATCATCTTGGAAAATCCGACAGACTCGGTACCGTCGCGCCTGGATGCTACAGCAGTCATGAAAATGGCGCATTGGTTCAATATACTAGTAGGTGACGCTCATGCACCGGGAGAAGGTGGAAGGGCCCACGCACCGCCCGAGGGTTTAATTTACTGGAATAGGCAAGCTTATTTCGCGGGGTGTATGCCCCCAGCCATTTTATTTGGGACATTCTGTCTATTTCCGTCTTGCACCTTCGCGTCTGCATCCAAATGCTTATTCTTCGCTCTTAGGCACTTATGTTCTATACTGAGAATATCTGCACTTGAAACCTACCGGGGAGGACATTCGGAATTTCTTCAGCCTGAGGAGAACGTCTAGCAGATCGCCTTCCCAATGGTTCTTGGAAGCAACAACCGCCACCAAATTCTTTATCGGGATGTGGCCCAGGTCGTCAGTGTTCAAACAAGACTGGTTCTTTGTGCGCTGCCCTCTTGGATTTGCAAGGAGGTGGATTGAAGGTAGTAAGTACTTTCTAACTTCGCTTCCGATTATAAAGTTGTTGGAGCCCGTCTCTCATTATTCTTTTTTGATTGCGGCAGGGAACCAAGAGGCACCTATCGATGAAGAGTATAGGAAGCGTCTTAATGCCTTGCAGGTGATTCCCGAGGAGTCTCGTAAAACGGAAACTGTGACAAGACAAGAGCGCCTTTTCCGTGCAGGGTTGCTTCCCTATGATCGGGCTGTAATTAGGCCTGCAGTGGCGAGCAGTGTGCCGAAAAATGTTGTGGCGAAAAGTCCTATGACCCCTAGTCAGAAAATAAAAATGTCCTCTGCTGGGCCCAGACCGAAGAAGGTTGTTAAGTTCCAAGGATACGTCGGTGAAGATAGGGCTCGTGGTGAGGAGGCTGCAGCCGAAGATGAGGGCCCATTAAATGTTCCCATTCCACCCCATACTGGAGGGACGGGGGAGGGAGTGTCGATTAGGCCATTGTCTCCAATGGATTCTCCTGGAGCTGCTTCCCCACTTGAGGACGAGCGCAAGTTTGATGGCTTGAATAAACTTGACCTTGAAGTATCCCTGCGGCCGACTCCGGCTAGCATGGAAGAACTAGCTCTTGCTACGGGGAGGGGGAGTCAACTCCTTCGAGTGGACCACAAACTGGTTTGTTTGAGAGAACACTTAGGGCATACACTCATTAACACTTCATAACATAGCAGCTTATCTGAGCGTGCGACTTGACTGACTTTGCTTCACTTCTTTGACAGGTGATATGGCCAGAGGGCGCGGAGGACGAGGCTATGGTCATGGAGGTCGCCAACGCCCTAGGAATCCTTTCTTTGAGGGCTTTAGAAGAGGGACTGTAACAACCCTGAATTTTGGAGCTAATTTAAAATTTATTTTAAGTTATTTTAATGAGTTTTGGCTATTTAAAATAAATTTTTTAAAATAGTAACGGAAAAAAAATTAAGATAGGAAGTCAAAATGCTTTGGAATAGTGGCAAAGGAGACGTAATAGTCTAGCAGAGTCAACCAAAAAGGTGAGTTATGATGCATGGCAGTGAATCAGTGGCGATCAAGCGTAATGAATCATCATTTTTTTTTAAAACTTATTTTTAAGTTGCAAGATTAGCAAGCAATTTGTATTTGTGTTTTTATAACAACAAATATGCTATTAACTTATTATATTCTCTGCTCATATGAAAATAAATAAAATTATAGATGAGCTTTAACTTAATTAATGTTCGTGACCACCATTTTATACCAATATTGTTTTCGAATTGTATACGTATCTATGATGAAAATGGTAGATAAACGTATATGTAAATTTATAATAACAATTCAATTCTAAGATATCTAGGAATATGTAGTGTACAAGATTTAGCATGCATTTAAAGCATTTATTTGGCATTACCATTTTTATATTTCATTTATGGTGCTGGCAGTTTTGTGCTTATTAAATTTAAATTACGACAATTTTGGTATCTTTTGGAAAAGAAAAAAAAATCATTTTCTCCCTATATGTCTTGATGTGATAATAAGTAGTGAACATTTATAATATTAGGATATTAGGTGAGAATTCTTTTATTTGTAATAAATAAGAGATGCATGTTAATGAAAAGGAATAACTACTCTTTTTCTCTCTTTCCCTTTTAGAAATTCTGAAATGGCATGTATTAATTAATATACTTATAAAAAAAAATTAATTATTAAAGTATATTTCGACATTGTCTTTAAATATATTAATATATGCATTGATTAGAAAATATGTTAACTTATATTGATTTGTGAACATGTCATTAATTTAGTAAACATGACATTTGACATTGATTATAAGTATTTAAATATGCTAATATAAGCATTAATTAGGAAAATATATTCAATTGAGAATATGTCATTGACATTAATTTAGAGAATATGTACATGTAAATTTGAGAAACATATAGATTTACTATTTACACATATTTAAATATATACCACTAGTTAGACATTATATTGTTATAAATATATTAAATTTCTTTCTTATGTTTGTAACGTACATTAATTACTAATTTACGTACATTAATTTTTGCTGTAACGTACATAAATTAAAATTGTAATATAGATTGATTGTTATCAAATTATTTATTATTTCTTTCCTTATATATTTTTATATATATTAATTTCATGCTTTTGTTTCCAATAAACTTTATTTTCAAGTTTTAAAATTCAAACATTCATGTATGCACATATACGCATAAGCTATTAATTTAACTTAATTCCAACTCTCATATATCAACATACAGTTATTTTTGTGAAAATAAATTAATTAAAATAAAGAATACGGTATATATACAGGCATAATACGTATAACCCTTATCCTCTTCTTAGCCGCCTCCCTCTATTTCAATGGCCTTCACCGCTCCCTCCTTCCTCGATTAAATTCTTCCCATCCAAAGCGAATTAGAATCCAAACTCCATCCCGTACTGAAGCTCTTCCCTTCCTCTCCATTCTCATACAGTCGGATCTCACCTAGTGCCACCATTCCCTCGAACGGCGCACCCAAACCCGCCGCCTATCAGCGCACGCCGCCGGCCCCACAGGCCACCACTGAGCCCCCGCAGTGCTAGGCGCACGTGGGCCACTCCAAGGCTGTCCTTCTCCAACTGACGGCGCTCCAAACCGTTGATCCTACCTCCGACAATCGACAGTCAAAGTTTAGAACACAATTGTGTTTATCACGGCCAAATTTTGAAAGGTAGACGAAGAGGAATATTCCCTTTTGATTCCTTTTTTTCTCTAACTTAAATGAATCGTAACTCGTTCGTTTTAGCTCAGAATTTGACGAATTCGGAAGCGTTGGAATCGTAACAGCAAATAGAACGTGTTGAGACTGACTGGAGTTGATTCTGGGCTGTTTGGAATTTTGACAAAAATCGCAAAACGGTGAGATATTCTAAACTTTTAATTAAATCTAAATTTAATTATTTTCTCTTGCCTTAAAAATCTTTGGATAAGCATGTTTATGTGAGAATTATCTGAAATGTATGTTTGTATGATAATAATGGAATTGCATTGCTGTTTTTGTTGTGATGATGTTCATATGAATTGCAATGTTCTGATTGTATGTGTTGACTTGGGTATATATTATCCTATTTGAATCATCGATTGAATGGATTGGAATAAATAAATTGGTTGTGACATAACTTGAATAGTAGTTGATTTTTGATGACGTTGGTTATTTAAACCAAAAAGGTTGGATTTTTATTTTATTATTAAAGTCAAAAAGATTTGTTTTTATTATAAAAGATAATAACTTTTGGTTTTGTTACAAAGATCATAACTTTATTTTTATATATAAAAGATGAAACCTTTGTTTTATTTTTATAAATGAAATCTTTGTGTTTAGGTTAAAATATAAAACCTTTATTTTTATAAATGAAAACTTTGTGTTTGTAAAAATAAAAACTTTATTATGTTTTTTATTTCTTTATTAAAGGTGAAAACCTTGTTTTGTTTATTGAAGACTGTAGTTTTGTTATGAAAGATTAAAACTTTATTTTGTAAGATTGAAACTTTAATTTCTTTTTATCTGTTTTGTTGAAACATTAAGAATGAAATTAATGTTTTGTTTTTGTTGAAACATTTGGAATCAAATTATTGGTTTGTTTTGTTGAAACATTATGAACCAACTTATTGTTTTTCTTTGTTGGAATTATGAATCAACTCATTTTATTGAAACAAAGTATAAACCTTTATTTGTCTTGTTGAAATAAAGTAAAAACTTTTACTTGTTTATTGAAATGAAAGCTATAACTTTTATTTTTATTCTATTTTGTTGAAACAAAATACAACCTTTTTATTCAATTTGGTTGAAACAAAATATGAACCTTTATCTTGATTTTATTGAAACAAAGCTTGAACTTAATCTGTTTCATTGAAAACAAAATGAACCAATTTTATTTTAGGTTGTTGAAACAAAAAGGAACCATCTTTAGGTTGTAGTCAAGTTGAAAACAATGTAGTAACATTTTTTTTTATCATTGTAGTTGAATCTTTGCAAGGACATATTATATTGTTATAGTGGAGACAAATAAAATAGCATATGTTGGCACCGAAATTAGTATGACATGCAAACATAAAATTTGTACTATGGTTGAACATGAAATGCAAACATATAATTAGCGCTATGGTTGAACATGAAATGCAAACATATAATTTGCGCTATGGTTGAACATGAAAAGATAAAATTAAATTTATAATTAGTAACAGTTAATTATAATCATAATTTTAGCGTTATTGGAATGTATGAAATACAAGTATATAATTAACGTTATTGGAATTTATGAAATACATGTATATAACTAGCGTTATTGAAATTTATGAAATGTAGTCATATTTTCACCGTTATTACTTAATATGAATTATAACTTTATTTTTACCGTTGTTAATAAAGATGAATTATAATCATATTTTTACCGTTTTCAATAAAAATAAAGTGTAGTCTTATTTTTACCATTCTTAATAAAATTTAGTTATAAGTTCATTTTTATCGTTGTTAATAAAAACGAGTTATAAGTTTATTTTTACCATTGTTAATAGGAATGAATGGAAAGTTTATATTTTCATGTAATACAAGAACGGTGTAAAAGTTAACAATAAATATGGAAAGTAGATTAGAGATTATCGGTGTTACAAAATATGAATTATGGTTACCCAATTAGCATTAATAGGAGTCATAAACTACAATTTTAACGTTAATGGATTAAGTGAAATAGAATTATAAAATTAGCGTTATAAGGAAAAGGTGATTTATAATTATAACATTAGCATTATAAGAAAAAGTGATTTATAATTTTAGCGTTAATAGCAAAAGAGAATTGTACTCATATTTTTGACGTTATTAATAAAACAGAATTTTAGTCATATTTTCACCGTTCTCAATGAAAATGAAAAGAAGTCTTATTTTCACCGTTTGTGTTAAAGTAAGAAATTAGGATTATTTTTACCGTTTAAGTAAAAATAAGAATTTAAGATTATTTTCACTATTATGTTGAATTATGAAACTTAGGTTATTTTTAACGTTATTTGAGAAACATGAAAATAATCCTATTTAGAAAAAGAAGTCATGTTTAATATATGATATATATTGATATATTAGAATCATGAGACTGCATATGAAATAAAACATGTCGAAGGAGCATGAGACTGCATATGAAATGAAACATGATTTAGAAGCATGAACCGCATATGAAAATTTAACATGTTTTAAAAAAGCATGAAGTCGCATATGAAATGCATAATCAAGAAACCGCATATGAAATAAAAATTCATGTTTAGAGTAGTATTACTGCATATGAAATGAAACATGATTTAGAAGCATGAACCGCATATGAAAATTTAACATGTTTTAAAAAGCATGAAGTCGCATATGAAATGCATAATCAAGAAACCGCATATGAAATAAAAATTCATGTTTAGAGTAGTATTACTGCATATGAAATGAAACATGATTTAGAAGCATGAACCGCATATGAAAATTTAACATGTTTTAAAAAGCATGAAGTCGCATATGAAATGCATAATCAAGAAACCGCATATGAAATAAAATTTCATGTTTAGAGTAGTATTACTGCATATGAAATGAAAGGCAAATCTTGAGATAGCGTTAATATATGTATTATATTCAAACATACTTAAGGTTTATGCTACCATATTAAAAATAAATATATTTTTAAGATCATGTTCATATAGTAAAAATGAACATATTTTTGATGTCGTGTCTATATATTGAAATAAGGTCCTTTTTATTTGAAAAGAATTAAACGTTTAAGAGACTTTAATTGTATATATGTTGGCTTTCATGAAATGATATAAAATAAAATATCATTTTTATTTTGTATGATTGTTGAAATAAAAAGAACAAATTGTTGAATTATAAATTCTTTGACACGATTAATGAATGGACAATATATATATACATGAAATGAATGGACGATATATTTATATGCATGAAATGAATGGACGATATATTTATATGCATGAAATGAATGGACAATATTTATATGCATGAAATGAATGGACAATATTTATATTCATGAAATGAATGGACGATATTTATGAAATGAATGGACGATATTTATGAAATGAATGGACGATATATATATACATGAAATGAATGGACGATATTTATATTTATAAAAGAATAAATAACGATATAGAATGGTTTGCAAATTTATATATGCGAGAATTATTTGGAAAGTCCGAGTTTACTCTCATTCCAAATAATGATACGACGGTCGAAGAGTCGAAGACGGTGATTGAAGACCGACGATCTTCACATCGAATGGGTGTGTTGCTATTGAGACCCATGATGGGAGTAGCTACCTTGAAGGGGCGACAGTGGTAGCCGTCCGGACGTAGTGTTGATTGCACGGGTTTGGCTTTCGCTCAAACCCAGAGCATAAGCGCGTAAATGGATTGTATGTCTGACATTGTATTCCTTTATATTGTATTCGTTGATCTCTGCTAAACATATATCTGTTTGGTGTTTTACACCCTTCTCTGAGACGTATGAGCTCAGAGGTTATATGTTGGTAGAAATCAATGGTATGGTATGGATTGACGATGTGGCATGCTAAGATGCATATGATCAAGGCTTTGTTGAAAAGCAGGCCTTGTGGGATGATCAAAGCATAGCCTGTTTAGGCATAGCTTTGTGTATAGCGTGACTTCACGAGCTTCACACACCGGCGGAGTCTAAAACGGGAGAAGGGAACGCAGGGAGAGCAACACGTTTCTTTCTAGCTAGAGTGGTGTCAGTGACCTACCAGCCCTGACATTTTACTTATGTGGATGATGGAATGAGGCGCCTCGGATAGGTCTTATAGGACCGGGGAACGTGTGTTTAGGAATTGCCAATCCTCTAAGCTGTATTTGAGGACCGGCCCTGCCATTTCCAAGGGTTAACTGCGGGTAATCCTGAGGCATCAGCTAGAGTGTCTCGAATCGGTAAGGAGCTCCTCCCTAGCCTTGACTCAGATGGAAATCCAAATTCCAAATACGACCCTTGCGGTTTTGATTGTATTACTAGTATGGAGGCATAGCATATGGTACCTATGCTTCCTAGGATTGATACATTTACTTTGAAATGTTTTAAAACATATACACACTAATAATAATATCGTTTTTATCGTATCAAGCATGTTTGACCATTATAAGGTAAAACCCTATCCTCCGGTTTGCGTTGCATTGTGTGATGGGACTTGGGTCTTATGATGGTTTCATTTTTCTACAAAGCATTGCGTTGTTTTGACGATTTACTTAAATTATGCACGGCAATCCATTGGAATAAAACCCGTTCCGCTTTAGCGGCGTGGTCCTTGGATTTGCCTTATTATTATTAGTTATATTAGTTAAGAATTCTCACACCAGTCCCACGACTGACCCGTTGTTTGTTTCCACTTTTGCAAACTCGGGTGCCCTCTTTTCCACACGGGCAGTCGAGTAGCTTTTTGCAGATATTTATCTGTTTAGCAGGATCCTGGATTGAAGCTCAAAGCTGTGTCCAGAGCATAGAAAGTCTTCCGCTGTCTTAGTTATTTTATTTCTGCTGCGCTGTATTAAAGTAATGCAAAATTATCTTCCGCTGTAAATTTATTTAATGTACTCTGATATATATTCTGTACTCTGATGTAACATTTATTATGATGTTATAAAAGTCTGCTGTTATTGTTCTGATGTTGTTGTATTCCCAAAGTTAAAGTATTCGTGGATTTCCGACCTTTGGGTCAGACTTGTGTGGTTTATGGTCGATCCAAAGAGCGGGAATTTACGGGTCTTTACAGGGACCAACTTGTATGATATTCCACGCCACCTGGTCGTGGTAGTGAGTACCGGGGTGGGGAGCGGTCTCGTCGATCTCCGATTCCTCCTCCTCCCCCTCCAATTCGGGTGTCTGAGGGAGACTCTTGACTTAACTTAGGGGGTTCCAGGCTTCCATCCTCAACAGTTCCTTCACATACTGCGCCCTTGGCTCCTGCTCTGCATGCTAAGGGTAGGGAGCCGTCGTCCAGCTATTCGAGACTGGCGGGAACAACGGTAGTGGGGGGAAATCCCGCGGAGCCCGGGATGCCAGAGCATTCCATTGCCGAGAGGAAAAAGCTGCTGAAGCAAGACTTTCCTCATCATTATTTTTGACTAAATAAAGTTCCTTCCTGATCTCCAACCATCCTCTGTCAGGGAGTCCGGGGATGTATGGATGTCTGTGAAGGCAAAATACCATCAGGCCGACCAACTTCTCAGTTACTCCCGCCAACTCTCTAAGCTAATCAGAAAGAAAAACCTGGAGCTCATCAACCAGGGTTTGGCCATAGAGGCTGAACGGGTTATAGCTGGCAATTTGAATACTAACATTGGTGAGTTTGCTATTTGTATTGTGCGCGCACTATTTCTCATTCATGCGCTTTTATATAATGACTTGTGGGCCCTATTATTGCAGCAGAGATGAAGAGGGCGTACGAGAAACTCAAACGAGAAACTGATCACTCCCGCTCTTCTTTCACGGAAACTGTAGCTGATTTGACCACCGAAAACACGGCCCTTAAGAGGGACAAGGCTGAGGTGGATAAAAAATGCATCAAGTTAGAAAGGAAGAATTCCAGAGTCTTCGAACTCCAAAATGACAACAATGCTTTAAGAGTGGAGAATGACAGCTTGAAGTGGCAGCTCGAGGAAATGAGAAAGGCCAAGGAGGACGCAGAGGCTAGTAATCAGGATGTGTTGGGCACAGTGGATGGACTGAGAGAGCACATCTGATAGAGGTAGAACAATTGAGAGAGGAGCTGGAGGATGCAGAATTCCGGGCATAATCGTCTGTGGAGGAGGATATCCGAAACATATATGTTAAGGTACTGAGATTCCATGTCCTCTCATGGGTTGACGACTATCCCCGGGAACTAGCTTGGACTTGGGAGAGGTTGGTTTCGTATGAAGCCTATCTATGCCAAGTAGATGTGGGAACTTTAGATGAATGCCCGCGATTAATCTCCTGACTGTCAAGGAGCGCGAGAAGCTAGAGGAGGGTAAGAGGTTGTTGCTTGAGGATGCCGAAAGAGAGAGGCTGGAGAGGCTCACTACCAAGAAAGGGAAGCGTATTATGACCGAGAGTGTGGTAGTAGCAGATACTTTTGGAGTAGGAAGCTCTTATCGGCCATTGGACCTCGAATTTACTATGGTGAGTGATCCCTCCACTTTGGTTTGGGTTTCAACTGAGTACGACCTTGACCATCCGGGGTTCGGAGAGACCGGATTCACTTTACCTTCCTCCACAAGTACCCCTCTTGTCACCTTCACACCATCTCTGGCCTAAGGTAAATTTATTTTGCTATGCATCCCCGAGGATGACGTAATTACCGAATTTACTGACTAAAAGGTTGTGTTTTCAATGTACAGTCCTTCCTGGACCAACCATGACATCGGGCCCTACACAAACAACTGAATCTGGGCAAGGAACTATGGCAGCGCAATTTGGAGAAGGCGACGATCAGCTGGATACCTACTTGGATATAAGGTTAACTCTCAGCATGCTTGAGAGCCTTATGGAGGAAGGAGAGGTAGTTGATGGGCAAAGTTCCCGTAGTAGAGGTCCAATGGAAGTCGATGTGACTTCGATGGCTGCCATGGTGGAGACCCAAAAAGCCAAAATGGTGGCTAAGCGTGAAGAGGTGGAGGAACAACAGAGGCACGATGAGGCTGTCAGGAAGGAGGTCCTAATGAAGACCAGGCAGGATGCTTAGGAAAAAGCTGCTTACACAGTTGCAAAGAAGAAGGCCGATGAGGAGGTCGAGAAGAAGATGGATGATGATGAGGGTCGGAAGAAGAGGGAGGATGAGGAAGCACAGCAGAGGGATACTGAGTCCCTTGAGAAAATCAAGGTTAGTAATGTCACGCTGCATAGGTCCCAGAAGCTTGCTAAGTGGCGGGTTGCTAGAGAGGCCAAGGAACGGGCTGAGTGAGAAGGCAAGGCGGTCCCGGAGAAGAGTGACGATGTGGTCGGCCTCGCTGCTGGGAGTACACCTATGCCTATACCACATACCGCCCTTGTTTGCATCACCGATATCTCTAGCGGTGAGGGTGTGGACGAGAAGCGTCTCTCGCCTTCTCATGAATCGACCACTTCTCAGAAGGGCCGAGATGGAAAGGGCGGGTCTGGTAAGAAGAGGCCTGGTGTAAAGGATGAACCGTCGAGCGCTGAATCTGCAAAAAAGCACAAGCACAAGAGGGAGAAACATGATTAGTGTTAGCAACCTAAGTAGGAATTACCATTTATTTTGGTAGTGTAGGCTGATAGTTTACGCGAGTATGGCCCTCGCTTTTGGTTTTTCAAGACATAGCGTGGTTTTCATGTACACCCTATCATTAGAAAGAAAGATGTTACACAAGTGGTTTGTCCTAATGTGTGTGTGCAGAAATGAAATATGAATTAGTAAAGATCACGATTCGTGTTAAGTGTTTGGATGTTTTCTTATGTTTTCCGGCATGCCGTACTTGCATAAGCATACTTAACGTTACATTCAACCAAAAAATCGATTGTGTACCGCGCTCTGAGTTGATTATTCCAGAGGGGTGTGATTGTGTATCGCACTTTGGGTCAATTATTCCAAAGTGGTGTGATAGAGCATAGGCTTCTATTAAGTTTCCCTCAGCTCAGGAAACCCGTAGTTTGCGAAGCCAGGCTGAGCTCCTACTGTGTTTGGGTTGCCCAGGGTTAATCCCAAGTGTAGCGGAGGTGTATGAATGTAATATAGGATCGATTTGGTAGCGGAAACAATCGAAATCAGAAACCCTAACTTAAGAATCGAATTCAAAATCGTATATAAAACATGTACATTTCTGTCGATTTCCTAAATCAAATAATCTAGTCTTGATCGAATTGATTTGAACGCCTCTGATGTAAGCGCCTCTATCGGAGTCCACCGATGATGTTCTCCAGAAAGACGATCGAAATCGGAGAATGAAGAGATGGTACTAGCCGATTGAACTGAATGGGATCTAGGTTTTTGGAATAATTTAATTTTGGGTTTTTTCTAAAAAGGAATGAATGAATGAGGTGGCCTATCATTCCCTTTTATAAATGAAACCCTAAAAGATATTTTTTCTTAATCCCCTTTTACCCGTTCAAAAATTTAAACAAAAGGAAATTGTCAAACTAATTTTGAATTCCTTTTATTTAAACACTCTCTCCATTTGCAACACCTATATGTGTGACCCTATAGATGGTTGTAGCGTTGGCAACAATTTAAACAATTTAACGGTAAACAGTGAGCGGCACCTAGTAGTACATCACTGCTACCCAAGCTACAACAATATCAATGATTCGATATGACCTTTGTGAATAGTGTATCAATATAATTTAATCCTTTTAACCGATATATCCAAGATTAAACTGGAGGCATGGATCGTATCATCCTCTTTATAATTCAATCTATTTTCTTAATCAATGAGTAGACTGTTTAGAACAAATCAATATTTAAGCACGGCCATGCATTTCACAGTCTCACTCAATCAAGAGCCCATGGATATCACTACAAATGTATCGTAGGGATAAATTCCATCTAGATCATTCATAATTTATATTCGACTCTAGATATATCCAACAATCACCATTATCATTACTCTGTTACGAAATAACTTTATATGATATCAAAACACAAATATCCTCGAATAAAATTATAATGATTTCAGGTCTTAGGACCATTATATCACTATCACTATGTGAACAACTTATGATACTGTTGATTATATTCCATGTAGTTATCTCACGGTGGGTCAGCCCAATACGCTATTCTCTAATACGTATTTATATCTTGACTTTAATATCATGTATATTAATGATCAACGAGATGTGATCATCAGTCAATCAATATACTAGTCTCAATGCTTTATTGTTGTCCTGTATAAACAATAAAGCTCGACTAGGTACATTTAAGAATTATAATACTTGACATATCATATAATCTCAAGTTCAGTCTTACTCGAACTATATAATCTCGTATTATTATTCTAAGGACTTCTATTATATTAATATTTATATTACGCAGTAGATATAAAATAACAGAACATTTTATTCCAAATAAAACATAACAATAACAATGTCATTATTATTCACATCTAACAGATTGCCTCTAGGGCACAAACTCTAACAATCTCCCACTTGCACTAGAGCCAATAACTCATGTATCGAATACCCATGAAACTAGTGTGACTATCATTCTTCTGCTGCATCAGAGCTTTAGTCAATGGGTCTGCAACGTTATTATCCGTTGGGACTTTGCAGATATGTATGCCTCCTCTGTCAACAATTTCATGGATGAGATGGTATCGCCGAAGTATGTGTTTGGATCGTTGATGTGATCTAGGTTCCTTAGCCTGAGCAATGGCCCCATTGTTGTCACAATAAAGATCTATTGGATCAACAATGGATGGAACAACAGAAAGTTCAGAGATGAACTTCTTAATCCATACAGCTTCCTTAGCAGCTTCTGAAGCAGCAATGTATTCAGCTTCCATGGTCGAATCAGCGACTGTTTCTTGCTTTGAACTTTTCCAGCTAACAGCAGCACCATTCAAGAAAAACATATAACCTGACTGTGACCTAAAGTCATCTTTATCAGTCTGGAAAGTAGCGTCTGTGTAACCTTTTACCATTAATTCCTCTTCGCCTCCATATATCAAGAATGAATCTTTAGTCCTTTACAGGTACTTAAGAATGTTCTTGACGGCTATCCAGTGACTTTCACTGGATCTGATTGGAATCTTCTTGTCATACTTAAAGCATAAGAGACATCTGGACGAGTACACAACATTGCATACATGATTGATCCAATTGTCGAGGCATAAGGGATCATCTTCATGCGATCCTTATCATCTGATGATTTAGGACATTGGGACTTAGAAAGTGATATACCATGTGATATGGGTACGTATCCTTTCTTTGCCTCTTGCATGCCAAAAATTTTCAGTACTTTATCAATGTTTGTATTCTGACTTAAGCCTATCAATTTTCTTGATCTATCTTTATAGATTTTAATACCTAAAATATAGGATGCCTCGCCTAAGTCTTTCATTGAGAAACTTTTCACCAACCATGTCTTTATTGCTTGTAACGAATCAACATTATTCCCAATAAGTAATATGTCATCCGCATATAATACTAGGAATATTATGTTACTCCCACTGATTTTCTTGTATACACAAGGTTCATCTTCGTTCTTAGTGAAACCAAACTTTTTGACTGTTTCATCAAAACGAAATTCCAACTCCGAGACGCTTGCTTCAATCCATATATGGATCGATGCAGTTTACATACTTTTCTAGCTTCCTTTGGATTGACAAAACCCTCAGGTTGTGTCATGTACACATCCTCGATAAGATTCCCGTTAAGGAATGCAGTTTTGACATC
This sequence comes from Allium sativum, assembly GCA_030737875.1. Taxonomy (NCBI): domain Eukaryota; kingdom Viridiplantae; phylum Streptophyta; class Magnoliopsida; order Asparagales; family Amaryllidaceae; genus Allium; species Allium sativum. Next base: position 192,938,477 of record CM060919.1, read on the forward strand.
CATCTGCCAGATTTCGTAATCGTAAAAGGCTGCAATTGCAAGCATAATCCTAATGGATTTAACCATAGCTACTGGGGAGAAAGTTTCATCATAGTCAACTCCTTGAACCTATTTGAAACCTTTTGCCACCAATCGGCCTTTATAGGTTTGTACTTTACCATCCATGTCTGTTTTCTTCTTGAAAACCAACTTACACCCGATTGGTTTTACCCCATCAGGTGGATCAACCAAAGTCCACACTTGGTTGGCATATATGGAATCCATTTCAGATTTCATGGCTTCAAGCCATCTTTCAGAGTCTGGACCATTCATAGCATCTTGGTATGAAGTGGGCTCATCTTGATCTATGAGCATTACGTCTCCTGTTTGAGTTACTAGATATCCAAAATATCTATCAGGCTCATGACCTATTCTACCAGATCTGCGAACGCTTTGTGTAATTTGAGCAGGTTCGGTTTCCACAACAGTTTGTAGTTCTTGCTCAATTTCATATTCAGGTTCAGTGATATTTTGTGGTTCCCGAATTTCTTCGAGTTCTACTTTATTTCCATTGATATTATTAGAGACTAGATCTCTTTCAACGAAAAAACCAGTTTAAGCAATAAACACTTTATGCTCAGATGGTTTGTAGAAATAATATACTTTTGTTTCTTTTGGATATCCCACAAAATAGTATTTTCCGATTTGGGTCGGAGCTTGTCAAAGTTAAGAAGCTTAACATAAGCCTCACATCCCCAAATCCTCATAAAAGAGACATTAGGACATCTTCCCGTCCATATCTGATATGGTGTGGTCTGAACCGCTTGAGTGGGAACTCTATTAAGTATGAGTGCAGCTGTTGTAAGGGAAAAACCCCAAAAACTTATTGGAAGATCTGTATGACTCATCATTGATCGTACCATATCTAATAAGGTGCGATTTCTCCTTTCAGAAACACCATTCCATTGTGGTGTTCCCGGTGGAGTGAGTTGTGAAACAATCCCACACTCTTTCAGATCTCTTGGCTTAAATATTCTCCTCCTCAATTTGTTAGAAGAGTTTTTATATTCTTACCAAGTTGGTTCTAAACTTCATTCTTGAATTCTTTGAACTTTTCAAAGGATTCATATTTGTGTCTCATAAGAAACACATATCCGTACCTACTGAAATCATCAGTAAATGTAATGAAGTAATAGAACCCACCTCTAGCAGATGTACTCATTGGTCCACATATGTCACTATGTACAAGGGCCAATAGATCCTTAGCCCGTTCACTTTGTCCAGTGAAAGGAGCTTTTGTCATCTTGCCTAATAAACAAGATTTGCAATCTTCATATGATTCAAAATTAAATGAATCCAAAATTCCATCTTTATGGAGTTTTGATATGCGTTTCTCGTTTATATGGCCTAAACGACAATGCCAAAGGTATGTCGGATTTAAATCATTCGATTTAATCCTTTTGGCATTAATGTTATAAACTGGCATATCTAAATTAAGAACATAGAGACCATTAACTAACTGTGCACTTCCATAAAATATCTCATTTAAATAAAATAAACAGCATCTGTCTTTTATTTTAAATGAAAATCCTAACTTGTCTAAACAAGAAACAGAAATAATATTTGTTTTGATAGAAGGCACAAAATAACAATCTTCTAACTTTAAAACTAATCCAGTTGGTAAGGACAATGGCTAATGCGGCAACTTTTGCTCCATTTCCCACACGCAGGTCCACTTCTCCTTCTGCCAAGTCTCTACTCCTTTGCGTCTCCTGCAAATTGACACATATATGTGATCCACATCCAGTATCTAATACCCATGATGATGAAGTAGATAAGTTGACATATATAACATTTATACCTGAATTGGACGAAGTTAAACTTCCCTTCTTCTTCTTTAGTTCTTCCAAATAAGCATAACAGTTGTGTTGCCAGTGACCTGGCTTTCCGCAGTGGTGACAATCACCCTCTTTGGGAACCCCTCCTTTAGGATTTGATGCCTTTTTGAAATTGGTCTTATTAGTAGTCTTCTTAAGCTGATTTTTCTTGTTCTTGCCCTTGCCTTTGGGTTTAGCAGTCTCCTTTTGTACCATCATCATGGCATTCGGTTCTGCCTTTTTCATGTTATTCTCAGCAGTTCTCAACATGCTCAATAACTCAGTCAAGGGCTTCTGATTCTCATTCATGTGATAGGTCATAATAAATGAAGAATACCTACTGTTTAATGATTGGAGCACAAGATCGGTTTGAGCTTCGGGTGTCAAAGGAAACCCTAACCTCTCGAGATACTCTATATAACCAATCATCTTCAGTACGTGTGGACCAACGGGTTCCTTTTCACCCATCTTGCAGTGATATAGTGCTTTGCTCGTGTCATACCTTTCTTGACGAGCATGCCCTTCGAACAACTTCTTAAGGTGCTCGATCATATCATAAGCATCCATGAACTCGTGTTGCTTCTGAAGCACAGGATTCATGGTTGCCAGCAGGAGGCAGCTAACATCAAGAGCATCGTCTTGATGTTTTTTATGAGCATTAATCTCTGCACGGGGTGCAGTACTTGGTGGAGCCTCTGGAGTAGGCCCATCAAGTACATACAGCTTCCTTTCTTGCTTGAGGACAATCCTCAAGTTTCGGTGCCAGTCTAGGAAATTTATTCCATTCTATTTTTCTTTTTCAAGAACAGATCTCAATGACAAGTTATTGGTGTTGTTAGCCATTTAGAATCTACAAGAGATAATAAATAGTAATAAATAATTTTGACAATCAAAATGATAATAATCATGGCTAATAGTAAATGTATAAATAAATATGCTCCCACTCAAATCAACATCCACATTTTAATATATAAATATATTGGTGTTCCAAAATCCATATCTAATCATGCTTTGACCCAGCTTTGGCTAAACTCAAAACATAACATTTTAGGTAGACATCTTATGTCAATTATATCATCTATATAATTTTTGGATCGCATGTCGAACATTTTGTTTTGTATTATTCTGTTGCTCAAAATATAGAATAAATCATGTTGTTTGTCTCTAAGGCCATAATCGTATTATGCAGCCTAGTTAAATCAGACCCAATAATAGGTTGGAGCACCACATTTTGCTCCATTGCATATAACCAAAATTAAAAGATGCACAACGCTTTGGCGTTAGTTACAACTAGTAATTTTGGACAGTGATGAGTATATTACTGGAAGACATCACCATGATTTAATATAAACAATAGTTTGGATAGGGATTAAAATTTGAATGGGCAAAACAAATTGTTTACACAAGTTTTAAAATACAATATTTTAAATCTAAGAAATTTAATTCCAAAATTAAGAATACAAAAATTTCTAAAACTAATAGTATTAATTTGGAATTAAATATATATTTAGCCATGGAATGGTATATCATATATAAAAAAATTCGGCTGAAACAATTTCAAGAAGATTTTGTACATTATATAATATTTGTAAAACAAGGTTAAACAATACCATTCAAATATGTAATAAACCCAGCCCATTGCAGTTAAACAAAACCAGCCTAATGAGTAAAATGATGGTCCATTGTAGCAGAAGGGACAACCCAGAAATTGAAACGACCCGAAATCCCCCTTACGGGAAATCCTGGATTGAGTCGAGGACAAGCCACAGAAGAACGCAGACGGAAGAACATTTCATTGTATATTACAACAATTCCATCAGAATACAAGAATATATAGAGCATAAATGAATAAATATTACACAGAAATATCAGAGATTTAAATTACATTTAAATACATAGTAGTGGAAAATAATACAAAATACAACTGAAGGAGATATATGGATACAAAGCTTTCCGGATATCGTTCCAGCTGTAAACCAGGATTCTGTGAATATAAATCTGCAAAACCAAAACTACTAGCTGCCCGTGTCCAAATAAGGGCACCCAAAGTTTAGGTTAAAACAATAAACTCCAGGTCAGTCATGGGACTGGTGTGAGAACTAAAACAGTTATTAATCTTTATTTTAAAGTTAGGTAAATCAAGGGACCACGCCGCTAACGCGGAACGGGTTTCCTCCCAAGAACACCAGTGCATAAAACAACAGCGCAATGCTAAATAAAGAACAATGAAGCTATTATAAGACCCAGTTCCCATCACACAATGCAACGCAAGCCGGAGGATAGGGTTTTTACCTTATAATAGCCAAGAATGCTTGATACGTTTAAAATAAATATTTATTTTGCACCCGGTATTTTCAATTGAAGTCTGAAATCGAATTATCGAACTACCGTGCCATTTTCAATTCCTTTTATAATTTAAAATAAATATTTATATTCTAACGACGATCTATATAAATATATTCATTCGAATTCTATTCAAAATAAATTTATTGTCGTTATTATTTAAAATAATTCAATTTAAATAATCAAAATTCACTAAATTGGCCAAAATAAAAAATTTAAACTGGCCCAGATTTCCAGGTTATTACAACCTCCCCCACTTAAAACTTTTCATCCCCGAAAAGGAACGAAGCCGAAAGTTGTTTAACTAATCAACTCAACTTTCATTATTTTGACTATAGTTTAAGTTCTTCAACTTTTCAGTTTCTAAGAACTTTTCAAATTTTTCAAAAATTTGGCTAACACCCTAATTTTCCGAAAAATTTCGCGATAACCTCCCCTACACCGGGAGCACCAGGAAAATCCCGAAATTGCCATACAGGCACTCTGATCTCAAAAAGAAAAAGAAAAAGCCAAGCGGCTAGCCAATCGGCTCATAAAATCATCATCACCCAAACAAAACAGTAAATTATGGTAAACATGTACCTATTTGTCGGGCAAACAATTTTATTCTTCTGCTCTAGCCTCTTTGCTATTTCCTGTTCAATGTAAGTACAAATATATGCAAGGAAATGCGACAAATTTTCAATACAACTCACTTTTTGGTACAATTTGACTAAATGGTTCAAATTTTAATTAATCCAACAATAATCAAACAACACAACCATCAATCAATTAGTTGATTAGCATTTCAAACACATAATTTTGTTATATAGTCAAAAATCACATTTTTGATGCCAAATCACAACAATAGGCCCTATATAATTTTGGTTCTCACACAAGTCAATAGGAAATATATAAATATCACACCTTCGACACTCGAACACTAATTCTGATGATGTAGCTACAATCATCAAAATCATCTCCGGGCGACTAGAGTGTGAATCTATATCTATCCGGTATAATAAAACTTCAAATACACGCGGATCACACGTATACGCAAAATTTATATATACCTGATTGTCCAAATTCATATAAATAAATAATCAAGTACGAATAATTGATTTAAATTTTCAAAACAAAAATTGTTTTCATTTGAAAAATATACTCTTCACACTCGTTCTAGGATACTACTGATCCTATCTCTAACGATTCATTTTAATTGGATATTACTAATCCAATATCTGATGAATTCTTTCGTATGGTTCTAATGTGTCTTGTTCTCTAGCTCTATAAACCAAAGCTCTGATACCACGCTGAAACAACCCGAAATCCCCTTTACGGGAAATCCCGGATTGAGTCGAGGACAAGCCACAGAAGAACGCAGACGGAAGAACATTTCATTGTATATTACAACAATTCCATCAGAATACAAGAATATACAGAGCATAAATGAATAAATATTACACAAAAATATCAGAGATTTAAATTATATTTAAATACATAGCAGCGGAAAATAATACAAAATACAACTGAAGGAGATATACGGATACAAAGCTTTCCGGATATCGTTCCAGCTGTAAACCAGGATCCTGTGAATATAAATCTGCCAAACCAAAACTACTAGCTGCCCGTGTCCAAATAAGGGCACCCAGAGTTTAGGTTAAAACAATAAACTCCAGGTCAGTCATGGGACTGGTGTGAGAACTAAAACAGTTATTAATCTTTATTTTAAAGTTAGGTAAATCAAGGGACCACGCCGCTAACGCGGAACGGGTTTCCTCCCAAGAACACCAGTGCATAAAACAACAGCGCAATGCTAAATAAAGAACAATGAAGCTATTATAAGACCCAGTTCCCATCACACAATGCAACGTAAGCCGGAGGATAGGGTTTTTACCTTATAATAGCCAAGAATGCTTGATACGTTTAAAACAAATCATTTGATACTATTATAAGTGCATAGTGTATAAAACAACTTCAAATCATAAGTATCAATCATAGACGGCATAAGCGCCCCATCCCACTATGTCGCCATACTAGGATCTACAAATAAAACCGCAAATGACACGTATTTGGAAGTTGGATTTCCATCTATGAACCGAGGCAAAAGATAGTCCTCAACCGATTCGAGACGCTCTAGCCCGCCCCTCAGGATCAGAGCTCGAGTGACCCTTAGATCCTCAGGGCCAGTCCACCGATGTGGATTAAACTTAAACTGTGAACATGCGTTTCCCCGCCCTATGTGGCGTAAATGAGCCAACGAATGACTCCTTTGGACCCGGATCGTCCGATCGAACCGAGGCGCCTCGCAACAGCAACAACCACATAAGTCAAACTCGTCAGGGCGTGTAAAACCACTGATGCCACTTCTAGCTAGAAAGAAACGCATGCCCTCCCTAACGTCCTCTCCCGTTTTTGGTTTATACCGGGTGTGAAACTCGCGAAGTAAACGTTACACAAAGCCACGCCACAAAGGCCGTGCTTCGATCATCAACCACAAGACTTTGCTTTTCAACAGAAGCCTTGATCATTTGCCACACAGGCAATTCACTCTATGTGTTTGATATCCATCAGTATATAACCCCTGAGCTCGTACGTCTCAGAGAAGGGCGTTAAGCAAGAGAATAAATTCTCCTCCGCTAAACAGATATATATTTAATAGAAATCAATCACACAGACTAAAATCCAATGTCAGACACACAATCCATTTACAAGTTCGTTCTGGGTCTGAACGAAATCGGAGGCACCTAGTACCCCACATATCCATCGATCTCCAAGTACGTCTGGACGATCACCAACTGTTTCCATCTTCTTAGGGGTACAGCCCAATCAAGATCATCAGTAATTACCCAAACGACGTGAAGGCCTCTGGTCTTCAACCACCGTCTTCATCTTCGACACCACGTCGAATCAGTTATTCAGAATGGGATAAACCCGATCTTTCTGAACAACTCGCGTATATATATAATAAACACGTGTTACACAAACACAACATACGCCTCATTCCAATTCAGAATATTCTTTTATTCAAATATTCTTATATTTTGAGAAAGGTTCCCATTAATTTTATCAAAGATAAATTCTTTAAATTTATTCTTTAATCTCCTTTGAATATCAATTCAAACTAGTCGGGATTGGCGAACCACACCGAAGTAATCATTTATTCTAATTTCTGAATCCCAACCTATTCATCCAATGAAGTAAAACTAGTCATACTTCATATCTAACACCACGGTGTTATCAGTAAATTCAATTACCATTTCCCGTTCAAATCTAATTAAAGATTTAACTATCGCCTGGAGCAAAACTGGTGACACCCCATTCCCGACCATTTCAATTTAATTAAAGATTCATTAAAACTCCACTTAGTTTTAATCTTTAACTGGGTTAAAGAATCAGTGTCATTTAAAATACTGTTCACGATAAACCCAAAATCACATTCCATTAATTATCAGGTTAAAGAACAAGTGTTATTTAAAACACTGTTCACGATAAACCCAAAAATCAATACCAATTCAATTCCAATTAAATATTACTTAATTAGTACACTTCATTAAATATAAATAAAAAGATTTAATCTTTTTCTCAACTGGGTTTAAGAACTGTGTTAATGAAGACACCATTCACGAGAAACCCAAATCGCATTTGATATTAAATACAAGGCTCTGAATAGAAAATATATCAGCTTATATTCAATATCAAATTCTACAACCGGCAAATATCGTATTGGAAATAACGATATGTATATATATATCTTTCAAATTTCCATAACAACATCTGTATAATCATGAAATCCAACATCGAAATATTCCGAAGACAATTTTGATTCAAATCCATTCCAATGCAATTATTGGAAATTCTGGTTATTTTCAAAACCATTTTCAAATCCAATTTATTTATTTCAAAAATAAATAAATTATTATTCTAGTTCAACACTAGTTCATTTCGATAAAAATCTATTTTTATCTTTTCAAATATGGAGTTTTTCATCTCAATTCTTCACAAATCAATTCTTATGATTTTACACAAATTATTACTATTTTTAATAATTTTATCAAGGCCCATACAGTCGATTTCCTTCATCGGCCGTCGAACTGCACTTACAACGACCTTTTCCACATTTGATTTGGACACAATTCCAAATCCAACCGTTAGATTTCAAATTTCTAATATTCGTTAGAAAGCTCTTTTCGCTACGAACCCAACGGTTCCGGTTTCAGGAGAATCCGACGGTCGGACTTCCCGCAATATCCGTTCGAAGTCAATGGTCAAAATTCGTGAACTGCCGCGGCGCGGCGCGTTCTATTCAGGCCATTATATTATATATATATATATATATATATATATATATATATATATATATATATATATATAGTATACTTCGTCGATTTCCTTTTAAAACGTATTTTATAAATCGTTATAAATTCGTTTTCAAAACGATTTCCATTCAATTCGATTTCAATTCAATTCGAATTTCAAATCTATTCAATTCTGTTTCGAATTTCAATTTAATTCGAATTTCAAATCTATTCAATTTCAAATCAATTCAATTTAATTCGAATTTCAAATCTCATTCAATATTCATTGAAAAATGAATAAAATCGATATAAATATCGTTCACGTCAAAATGGTGTCAATCTAATCAACTCGGCTTCATATATTTCTATTTTCAAATATTCTATTTCAAATATTTCTTTTCAAATATTTTTATTCAGATATTCTATTTCAAAACTGGAATGAGGCCCAATCAATTACCATATAATGTGAATTATATGGATTTTATACAACACATGTATAAAATAACAACGATAAATAATCAACCATCATCCAGAGTGCATTATACATTGTAAAAGCATCACATATAAATATTTAACGCTTATAACAGCCTGTCAATCAATCGATCGATATACCACTAATTATTGGGATTAGTGTACGTCATATATCATCCCAATACCCGTGTGGGGTTTCAAACAATCAAACACATATTTTATTTGTGCAGTTGGGCGATGTGTAAAATATACCGTCCCAATCAATATCAGTCAAATGTGTGTATATAAACAAATCGTCCGATTTGTTTATTTTTATTTCATTTCATATACACTTTAAATTTCTATTTTTAACTATAAAATATTTTCCATTATAAAATATTTTATTTCACATCACATCACACAATTAACTACACATCAAAATCAAAAAAACAAGCACACAAGCCGCCCATGGTCTGTGGACGACGGGTGTCGGGTGCTACTAAACACCGTCTGCATCCTAGTATATATTTTTAACTAGAAAACAAAATTAAAAGGTGAGAAGTTCTCACAGAGGTTTCCACTCCGCCATGCTTTGCTTTAGAACTGCTGAACATCTAGATATGTTTGCAATCCCAATGTAGCTCTTTTCACGCTGTTCATAATAAAAATTATATTTTTATTGCTTCATTCTAATAAATAAAAATCATATTTTTATTTCTACTTCATATGTATTTTTACAACGCTTCTTTTCTATATAAAAATTATATTTTTACTTCTTCTACATAATAAAAATTATATTTTTATATCTCCTACATAATAAAGATCGAATTTTTATTATCTATATAATATAAAAATCATATTTTTATCCTTCCTAATATATAAAAATTATATTTTGAACCTTCCTATAATATAAAAATTATATTTTTATCCTTCCTATAATATAAAAATCGAATCTTTCTGAATAAAATCCTTCCTTTTCCGCTATTCATATATAGTAAAAAAAAACGAATTTTTATATTTCAAATTTAAATATGTAAAAATCCTATTTATTTATACATCATGCTATACATAAATAGAAACTAAAAGTATGAATCAAATTAATCTTACTCACTGTTTTCGATGGAGGAGTGTTGCTAGCGTCGCTAGAGGGGGAGGAGGTGGCTCAATTGGCCTGCGCAGACGTGGTAAGGCTGATGGTGGCGAGGTCTCGATTTTCTGGCGCTCGCGGTCTTCACGTAAGGAGAGGTTGGAGGGGTTTTGAGATTCGAATTGATTGAAGGGGAGAGAGGCGCACGTGAGGGGGGGTGGGAGCAGGCGGAGGTCGGAGGTATTGAGGGAGGTGCGGCGTCAGGCCTGGGGAGGTTTGGGGGTTTCGATCGTTGGCCAGAGGAACGAGAGGGAGGTGAGGCGGAGCAGGGGTCCCGGCGGCCGGAGGCACGACGGCCTGGATGGGCGTGGCGGCGATGCTCAGATGGAGGCGACGGTGCGATTTAGGTTTAGTTTTTTTTCTTTTGAAATCGAATAGATAAAGGAGGAGGGGGAGAGAGAAAGTGAAGGGTGGGGTTATTATATTTTTATTATTTAACTATTTAATTTCAAAAAGTAACTTTTAATTTCGTCCTCTAAACGAGACCCACCGCCTGTCGTCTCTAGCTAATTACCACCATTCCGAACACAATGGGATATGTATCGTAGGATGATTCGCTCGTTTCGATCAGTTTTCGTCAAAATCAAAATATAACTCTATATATTGAATTTGAATGCGCATTTCATTTTACTAGGGTCACATACTAACTCGAAAAATTACAAAAAAAATATTTTCTAGCTTCGTATTAAAGATACGGTCCTAACAAAACTAGTTTCATCGAATTCTGAGACCGTTTTAAAAATGACCATTTTCCAGTTGATTAAAATCAACTGAAACTTGCCAAACACGTTTTCCTTTGCCACGCTCACATATTGATTCGAAAAATTACGAAAATTGGAATATAGCAATAACTTGACATCACGGACCCAACAAAAGTGGTTTCGTCGAAATCCGAGGTCGTTTGCAAAATTTCCATTTTTAAGGGCCTGAATTCCATAGCGACTATTTTGAAATTTCAACTGGACATATCTTTTTATCCCCGCTATGAAATTTTGATTTTTCGGATTCGTTGGAAAGATATTATCAATTAGATTTAAATATTTTTGGTTTCACTAAAATCCGGTTTATTTTGCGCCCGGTATGTTCAATTGAAGTTTGAAATCGAATTATCGAACTACCGCACCATTTTCAATTCCTTTTATAATTTAAAATAAATATTTATATTCTAACGACGATCTATATAAATATATTCATTTGAATTCTATTCAAAATAAATTTATCGTCGTTATTATTTAAAATAATTCATTTTAAATAATCAAAATTCACTAAATTGGCCAAAACAAAAATTTTAAACTGGCCTAGATTTCCAGGTTATTACAACCACCCCCACTTAAAACTTTTCGTCCCTGAAAAGGAACAAAGCCGAAAGTTGTATAACTAATCAACTCAACTTTCATTATTTTGACTACGGTTTAAGTTCTTCAACTTTTCAGTTTCTAAGAACTTTTCAAATTTTTCAAAAATTTGGCTAACACCCTAATTTTCCGAAAAATTTCGCCATAACCTCCCCTGCACCGGGAGCACCGGGAAAATCTCGAAATTGCCATACAGGCACTCTGATCTCAAAAAGAAAAAGAAAAAGCCAAGCGGCAAGCCAATCGGCTCATAAAATCATCATCACCCAAACAAAACAGTAAATTATGGTAAACATGTACCTATTTGTCGGGCAAACAATTTTATTCTTCTGCTCTAGCCTCTTTGTTATTTCCTGTTCAATGTAAATACAAATATATGCAAGGAAATGCGACAAATTTTCAATACAACTCACTTTTTGGTACAATTTGACTAAATGGTTCAAATTTTAATTAATCCAACAATAATCAAACAACACAACCATCAACCAATTAGTTGATTAGCATTTCAAACACATAATTTTGTTATATAGTCAAAAATCACATTTTTGATGCCAAATCACAACAATAGGCCCTATATAATTTTGGTTCTCACACCAGTCAATAGGAAATATATAAATATCACACCTTTGACACTCGAACACTAATTCTGATGATGTAGTTACAATCATCAGAATCATCTCCGGGCGACTAGAGTGTGAATATATATCTATCCGGTATATTAAAACTTCAAATACATGCGGATCAGACGTATACGCAAAATTTATATATACCTGATTGTCCAAATTCATATAAATAAATAATCAAATACGAATAATTGATTTAAATTTTCAAAACAAAAATTGTTTTCATTTGAAAAATATACTCTTCACACTCGTTCTAGGATACTACTGATCCTATCCCTAACGATTCATTCTAATTGGATATTACTAATCCAATATCTGATGAATTCTTTCGTATGGTTCTAATGTGTTTTGTTCTCTAGCTCTATAAACCAAAGCTCTGATACCACGCTGAAATGACCCAAAATCCCCCTTATGGGAAATCCCGGATTGAGTCGAGGACAAGCCACAGAAGAACGCAGACGGAAGAACATTTCATTGTATATTACAACAATTCCATCAGAATACAAGAATATACAGAGCATAAATGAATAAATATTACACAGAAATATCAGAGATTTAAATTATATTTAAATACATAGTAGCGGAAAATAATACAAAATACAACTGAAGGAGATATACGGATACAAAGCTTTTCGGATATCGTTCTAGCTGTAAACCAGGATCCTGTGAATATAAATCTGCAAAACCAAAATTACTAGCTGCCCGTCTCCAAATAAGGGCACCTAGAGTTTAGGTTAAAACAATAAACTCCAGGTCAGCCATGGGACTGGTGTGAGAACTAAAACAGTAATTAATCTTTACTTTAAAGTTAGGTAAATCAAGGGACCACGCCGCTAACGCGGGACAGGTTTCCTCCCAAGAACACCAGTGCATAAAACAACATCGCAATGCTAAATAAAGAACAATGAAGTTATTATAAGACCCAGTTCCCATCACACATTGCAACGCAAGCCGGAGGATAGGGTTTTTACCTTATAATAGCCAAGAATGCTTGATACATTTAAAACAAATCATTTGATATTATTATAAGTGCATAGTGTATAAAACAACTTCAAATCATAAGTATCAATCATAGACGGCATAAGCGCCCCATCCCACTATGTCGCCATACTAGGCTGTACAAATAAAACCTCAAATGTCACGATTTGGAAGTTGGATTTCCATCTATGAACCGAGACAAAAGATAGTCCTCAACCGATTCGAGACGCTCTAGCCCGCCCCTCAGGATCAGAGCTTGAGTGACCCTTAGATCCTCAGGGCCAGTCCACCGATGTGGATTAAACTTAAACCCTGAACATGCGTTTCCCCGCCCTATGGGGCGTAAATGAGCCAACGAATGACTCCATCGGACTCGGATCGTCCGATCAAACCGAGGCGCCTCGCAACAGCAACAACCACATAAGTCAAACTCGTCAGGGCGTGTAAAACCACTGACGCCACTTCTAGCTAGAAAGAAACGAATGTCCTCCCTGACGTCCTCTCCCGTTTTTGGTTTATACCGGGTGTGAAACTCGCGAAGTAAACGTTACACAGAGCTACGCCACAAAGGCCGTGCTTCGATCATCAACCACAAGACTTTGCTTTTCAACAGAAGCCTTGATCATTTGCCACACAGGCAATTCACTCTATGCGTTTGATATCCATCAGTATATAACCCCTGAGCTCATACGTCTCAGAAAAGGGCGTTAAGCAAGAGAATAAATTCTCCGCCGCCAAACAGATATATATTTAATAGAAATCAATCACACAGACTAAAATCCAATGTTAGACACACAGTCCATTTACAAGTTCGTTCTGGGTCTGAACGAAATCGAAGGCACCTAGTACCCCGCATATCCATCGATCTCCAAGTACGTCTGGACGATCACCAATTGTTTCCATCTTCTTGGGTGTACAACCCAATCAAGATCATCAGTAATTACGCAAATGACGTGAAGACCTCTGGTCTTCAACCACCATCTTCATCTTTGACACCACGTCGAATCAGTTATTCAGAATGGGATAAACCCGGTCTTTTTGAACAACTCGCGTATATATATAATAAACACGTGTTACACAAACACAACATACGCCTCATTCCAATTCAGAATATTCTTTTATTCAAATATTCTTATATTTTGGGAAAGGTTCCCATTAATTTTATCAAAGATAAATTCTTTAAATTTATTCTTTAATCTCCTTTGAATATCAATTAAAACTAGTCGGGATTAGAGAAACACACCGAAGTAATCATTTATTCTAATTTCCGAATCCCAACCTATTCATCCCATGAAGTAAAACTGGTCATACTTCATATCTAACACCACAGTGTTATCGGTAAATTCAATTACCATTTCCCGTTCAAATCTAATTAAAGATTTAACTATCGCCTGGAGCAAAACTGGTGATACTCCATTCTCGACCATTTCAATTTAATTAAAGATTCATTATAACTCCACTTAGTTTTAATCTTTAACTGGGTTAAAGAATCAGTGTCATTTAAAATACGGTTCACGATAAACCCAAAATCACATTCCATTAATTATCGGGTTAAAGAACAAGTGTTATTTAAAACACTGTTCACGATAAACCCAAAAATCAATACCAATTCAATTCCAATTAAATATTACTTAATTGGTACACTTCATTAAATCTAAATAAAAAGATTTAATCTTTTTCGCAACTGGGTTTAAGAACAGTGTTAATGAAGATACCATTCACGACAAACCCAAATCACATTTGATATTAAATACAAGGCTCTGAATAGAAAATATATCGGCTTATATTCAATATCAAATTCTACGACCAACAAATATCGTATTGGAAATAACGATATGTATATATATATCTTTCAAATTTCCATAACAACATCTGTATAATCACGAAATCCAACATCGAAATATTCCGAAGACAATTTTGATTCAAATCCATTCCAATGCAAGTATTAGAAATTCTGGTTATTTTCAAAACCATTTTCAAATCCAATTTATTCATAAATAAATAAATTATTATTCTAGTTCAAAACTAGTTCATTTCGATAAAAAAACTATTTTTATCTTTTCAAATATGGAGTTTTTCATCTCAATTCTTCACAAATCATTTCTTATGATTTTACACAAATTATTACTATTTTTAATAATTTTATCAAGGCCCATACAGTCGATTTCCATCATCGGCCATCGAACTGCACTTAGAGCGACCTTTTCCACATTTGATTTGGACATAATTCCAAATCAAACCGTTAGATTTCAAATTTCTAATATTCTTAGAAAGCTCTTTTCGATACGAACCCAACGGTTTCAGGAGAATCCGACGGTCGGATCTCCCGCAATATCCGTTCGAAGTCAATGGTCGAAATTCGCGGGCTGCCGCGGCGCGACGCGTTCTATTCTGGCCATTATATTATATATATAATATATATAATATATACTTCATCGATTTCCTTTTAAAACATATTTTAGAAATCGTTTTAAATTCGTTTTCAAAACGATTTCCATTCAATTCGATTTCAATTCAATTCGAATTTCAAATCTGTTCAATTCTGTTTCGAATTTCAATTTAATTCGAATTTCAAATCAATTCAATTTAATTCGAATTTCAAATATCTTTCAATATTCATTGAAAAATGAATAAAATCGATATAAATATCATTCACGTCAAAATGGCGTCAATCTAATCAACTCGGCTTCATATATTTCTATTTTCAAATATTCTATTTCAAATATTTCTTTTCAAATATTTTTATTCAGATATTCTATTTCAAAACTGGAATGAGGCCCAATCAATTACCATATAATGTGAATTATATGGATTTTCTACAACACATGTATAGAATAACAATGATAAATAATCAATCACCATCCAGAGTGCATTCTACACTGTATAAGCATCACATATAAATATTTAACGCTTATAACAGCCTGTCAATCAATCGATCGACATACCACTAATTATTGGGATTAGTGTACATCATATATCATCCCAATACCCGTGTGGGGTTTCAAACAATCAAACACAGATTTTATTTGTGCAGTTGGGCGATGTGTAAAATTTATCGTCCCAATCAATATCAGTCAAATGTGTGTATATAAACAAGTCGTCCGATTTGTTTATTTTTATTTCATTTCATATACACTTTAAAATTTCTATTTTTAACTATAAAATATTTTCCACTATAAAATATTTTATTTCATTTCACATCACATCACACAATCAACTACACATCAAAATCAAACAAACAAGCATACAAGTCGTCCATGGTCTGTGGACGACGGGTGTCGGGTGCTACTAAACACCGTCTGCATCCTAATATATATTTTTAACTAGAAAACAAAATTAAAAGGTGAGAAGTTCTCACAGAGGTTTCCACTCCGCCATGCTTTGCTTTAGAACTGCTGAACATCTGGATTTGTTTGCAATCCCAATGTAGCTCTTTTCACGTTGTTCATAATAAAAATTATATTTTTATTGCTTCATTCTAATAAATAAAATTCATATTTTTATTTCTACTTCATATGTATTTTTTACAACGCTTCTTTTCTATATAAAAATTATATTTCTACTTCTTTTACATAACAAAAATTATATTTTTATATCTTCTACATAATAAAGATCGAATTTTTATTATCTATATAATATAAAAATCATATTTTTATCCTTCCTAATATATAAAAATTATATTTTGAACCTTCCTATAATATAAAAATTATATTTTTATCCTTCCTATAATAAAAAAATCGAATCTTTCTGAATAAAATCCTTCCTTTTCCGCTATTCATATATAGTAAAAAACGAATTTTTATATTTCAAATTTAAATATGTAAAAATCCTATTTATTTATACATCATGCTATACATAAATAGAAACTGAAAGTATGAATCAAATTAATCTTACTCACTGTTTTCGATGGAGGAGTGTTGCTAGCGTCGCTAGAGGGGGAGGAGTTGGCTCAATTGGCTTGCGCAGACGTGGTAAGGCTGATGGTGGCGAGGTCTCGATTTTCTGGCGCTCGCGGTCACGGTCTTCACGTTAGGAGAGGTTGGAGGGGTTTTGAGATTTGAATTGATTGAAGGGGAGAGAGGCGCACGTGAGGGGGGGGGTGGGAGCAGGCGGAGGTCGGAGGTATTGAGGTAGGTGCGGCGTCAGGTCTAGGGAGGTTTGGGGGTTTCGATCGTTGGCCAGAGGAACGAGAGGGAGGTGAGGCGGAGCTGGGGTCCCGGCGGCCGGAGGCGCGACGGCCTGGATGGGCGTGGTGGCGATGCTCAGATGAAGGCGGCGGGGCGATTTAGGTTTAGTTTTTTTTCCTTTTGAAATCGAACAGAAAAAGGAGGAGGGGGAGAGAGAAAGTGAAGGGTGGGGTTATTATATTTTTATTATTTAACTATTTAATTTCAATAAGTAACTTTTAATTTCGGCCTCTAAAAGAGACCCACCGCCTGTCGTCCCTAGCTAATTACCCCCATTCCAAACACAATGGGATATGTATCATAGGATGATTCGCTCGTTTCGATCGGTTTTCGTCAAAATCAAAATATAACTCTATATACTGAATTTGAACGCGCATTTCATTTTACTTAGGTCACATACTAACTCGAAAAATTACAGAAAAATATTTTCTAGCTTCGTATTAACGATACGGTCCTAACAAAACTAGTTTCATCGAATTCTGAGACTGTTTGAAAAATGACCATTTTCCAGTCGATTAAAATCAACTGAAACTGGCCAAATGCGTTTTCCTTTGCCACACTCACATATTGGTTCAAAAAATTACGAAAATTGGAATCTAGCAATAACTTGACATCACGGACCCAACAAAAGTGGTTTCGTCGAAATCCGAGGTCGTTTGCAAAATTTCCATTTTTAAGGGCCTGAGTTCCATAACGACTATTCTGAAATTTCAACTGGACATATCTTTTTATCCCCGCTATGAAATTTTGATTTTTCGGATTTGTTGGAAAGATATTATCAATTAGATTCAAATATTTTTGGTTTCACTAAAATCCGGTTTATTTTGCACCCGGTATGTTCAATTGAAGTTTGAAATCGAATTATCGAACAACCGCGCCATTTTCAATTCCTTTTATAATTTAAAATAAATATTTATATTCTAACGACGATCTATATAAATATATTCGTTCGAATTCTATTCAAAATAAATTTATCGTCGTTATTATATAAATTAATTCATTTTAAATAATCAAAATTCACTAAATTGGCCAAAATAAAAATATTAAACTAGCCCAGATTTCCAGGTTATTACAGAAATATAAACCTTTTATAATAAAACTTGGATAGTCTAACGTTCTTTCATTTTATGACAGTCATAAAATTTAGCAAACTTACAAATTAGTATATACAGTTAATGTTCAAACACTTCTGGACAAATTGAGATAATCATATAAAATTAAACTGTAGATCAATACAGACTAAACAGTTACAGATATGTACATTTCAAAATTTGAGTCATTACATACAAGATGAAAACAGAAGTGCTCATAACAAATTTCATACTTGTATTACAATCATAACATAACATATACAAAACAGAACACCACCCTAATATTATATATAACCAGATGACAACCTAAATTGCATTTTCTTCACAAAAGTTTCAATATATTGTGTTTAGCTGGAATCATGAATCAGGAGAAACCAGATCAGCATCTGATAATGCTCACTGTTGTTCATCATATGTACACACATCTAGATGAAACAGAGTTAATCAGATCATATCTGATATACTAATATCAGTTTCAATAATATATTCATGACTGTAACATAGAAACAGTGTAATTTCAGATCAGATCTGATATATGTATTTATATACGCCATTGTGTTACATATTTATATGTAACTGAAACACAAGATAAGATCATATCAAATCTGATGTGTTAATATCAGTTACATTTATATATTCCTTACTGTGGTAGTTAAACAGTGTAAATCATATCATATATGATGTGTTTACTACTGTTTTTATTGTCACAGATAATCAGATCAAATCTAATTAAAGTATGACATGTTTTTCTATGTTTGATTAAATCTAATTATAGTTTCCTTCATGGCAGTCAAGAAGTATATATATATATGTGTGTGTGTATTCCAGATATCAATACTTATGGCAATTTTCTATATTTTCATATAATACTATCTGAAAAGATATTAAGGATTATTACATACAAGAGTATGTATGATAATCTTGTTCTTAGTGAACTATTGTAATGACCCGCATTTGCAGAGGTATTATAATTGATTTATTTAATTATATAAATAGTGATATAGTGAATTAAATGGTGGTTTAATTAAATAATGGTGAATATTTAATTTAAAATAATAAATTTAATAATATATTTAATTTTGAAATAATCAGAATTGGCTGAAATGGCGATATGGTGTGAACTGGATCATCTGTGATATTTAATTCAGTTTAGAATTGAATTAGAATAACAAATATATTATTTGAACGATGGTTGAACGTATAAATTATAATATAATTAAAATCGAGCTCGAAATGGCGCTGCAGTTCGTAAATTGGTGATTCGAACTTCAATTGAATGTACATGGTTCGTTTTAAGCCGGATTTCTGTGAAACAAGAAACATGTGGAGCTGGTGGACTATATCTTTCTAGTGGAAGAGAAAAATCTGGATTTCGTCGTGTAGATTTTGAGATATGTCCAAATCAAATTTTAGAAAAGTCGTTGTGAAATTCCTTTATAATTTATAAAGGAATTATTTATATTTTAAAAAGGAATTTCAATATAAATCGAATATCGGGTTGACCCAGATTTGAAATATCAAGTTAGAAATTCATATAGGAATATTCTAGAGATGTATGGTATTCCACTGTGAATATAGACGTTAATATTTATTTATAAATATTAAATTTTATTATATTTAAATATATTTATATATTTAATGGGTCATTCAGAGTTTTAAAAATAGCCAGTTTTTCATACGACCTCAGAATTCGACGAAACCAATTTTGTTGGATTCGTAATGTCAAATTATTATTAGATTTCAATTTCCGTGATTTTCGAAGTCAGTATGTGGCCGTAATGATTTTTAGAGTGAAAAACAGTTAGTATTTTGACGGTTAAAAATATGCTGTGTGAGCAAATGGAGTCGGAATTCGACGAAACCAGTTTCGTTGGGACCGTAATGTCGAACTCTAGCAGTATGTCCAGTTTGGTGATTTTTGGGTGTCGTGTGTGATCACACAGATTTTTAGAAGGCAAAAACAAATATAAAACGATGAAAATAAAATATCTAAATCCTTTCTAAGGCCTAGAAACAAGCCACATATCTCCTTTCTCAGCCACACAAAATTGATGATCCCTTATATAATCTCTTTTTGTACCGACAGTTAAGTTTCTTCATCCAAAAACAAAACGCAAGAAAGAAAAATCAAAATAAATCCAAATTAAATCCCATAAATCGTAAAACAAGTATACTTAGAATCACATCGAGTAGCTCTTCGATCCTATATGCTTATTAATGGGTTCGACGCATCATGTGGTCGCTGGAAAATGTACAGTAGAGGCTAGGGTTCGAGATTGCTGGAAATAGAAGCATCGAACCTTGATTTGGATATTAGATATGAGTTTGTGGTGGAGAGTTGAGTTTGTTGTAAATTTTTGGTGAAATTCCGTTTCACTGGAGTTCGGTGTTTTCTCTGATGCGCGAGTCACTGTAGTTCGACGGAAATGCACTAGGGGATCAAGTGTTTGTTTGAGGAGATAGGTGGTTAGGGATTTGAACGTGGAGTGTTTTGAAGTAGGTTGTTTGATTTATTTTGGAAAGAAGAATGAGATAAGAGGAAGAACGCAACTGAAATGGTGAATGGAGGAGTCGAGTTTTTGTCTGAGCGTTTGGGGAAGAAAGGAATTTCGGGTCTAGGCTCTGTTGAAGTGGTGTTGGGCTCGATAAATGTTAAGGCCCAATAACCTTTAGTTAAAGTTTTATTTAAAATTTAAAGTGTGTATTTAACTTTGTTTTATCGTATCTTGATCATACGATATCAGAAATTCGAATGGTTGGATCCATTAGGATCGTATGAACGGACACTACACAATGGAACTGACCGCGAGTCAATTGGAGTCCGTTACAATTTATAGCAAAATAAATTGTCCGTTAGAATCAAGCGATGGTTATCATTATTAACGATGATCGTCCAATGTGAGTAAAACTCACCAACTCTGAACAGTTATATTTTTCTAACGTATATTTAGAACTGTTAATCATTTGTTGATTGATGTGTGTTAACTGTTTGGTTGAATTACTTGTGTATTTGTCGAAATTATAAATAACGATATATATATAAATCGTTAATCAAATATCGATTAGGTTTATCAGAATATTTCATATCGAAGTGAAATCGATGTTATTATATTGTTTAACATCTGTGATGCAGGGAAACAAGTTGGAGGAATCCAACTGGATTCCTCAATATTTATTTTACTGTTTTTATATATTGTGATATATAATGTGATATATAATCTGTTGTCAATTATATGTGTTTGGACGATATTGATCATCGTGATTTGATATGTTGAATACCATAACATACCGGAATGTTTATAAGGGAATTTTCAAAGTGATATTTAAGATATTTATAAACTGGGATATTTATAAATAAGAAATATTTATAAATTGGAATATTTATAAATAGGAGATATTTAGAAAGGGAATAATTATAAAATCAAAGAATTTTATAAAATGATTATTTACTTAGCAAGTAAATAGAAGTGTAAAACGATATTTATTTAAGAAGTAAATAGAAGTATAAAGAAAGATATTTACGTAGAAAGTAAATAAATAAAATAAAGGAATATTTATTGGATAAATAAATAGAATAAAGGAATATTTATTGGGAAAATAAATAGGATTATAAAAGTAAATTAACGAGATAGAAAAGAGTTACTTGATTAGAGTTATCAAATAGAGTCATCAAATAGGAGTCAATTGAATATAGTTATTCGAAAGAAGCAAATTGAACATAGTTATTCAAAAGGAGTTAATCGAACATAGTTAAAAGAAATAGAGTTAAACAAGATTAGAAACTGACTAGAGATTAGTTAAGTTGAATAGTTTTCTAAGTATCGATCTGATGTTGGTTTCGGCCTTCGGGGTTTATACTTAGAGAATTGTTCTCTTACTAGTTTACGGTTAGGGTCTAATAGTAGTGGAATGGTAGTGATGCGTGAATAAGCTATGGAAATGTTTTCCAGTGTTAATAACGTATATTTTCTAAACATAGAAAATGAGGATATATATATATATATATATATATATGGTTGATGAATGATCGATATAATTTCCATCTGGAAAAAATATCGTTGTTTGCACACGTGTTTTATTTGATAGTTAACTCACCGACTATCGAAGTTTTTAACCATTTTAACGTTGTTAATATGGGGAGACCGGTTGGATTATTATCCAAAGAAACACTCTGTATTGGCATAAGCGTTGCAAATCATATATGCCAAAGATAATTGAAGACGGAGTAAGTGCAAGGGCTATTGTATAAGTCTTAGATAACAGTGCCTAAGATGGATATACTGAATAGTACCTTCAGTTCATCATATTCCTGGATGACTTTTATGGATGAATGTCTGACAGAGTATTTCCAGAAAGGTCACGTACATTGATTTCTTCAACCGTACCAAGAATGGAAGCGGAGAAGGAAACTTCTTTAGCTAACACATAATGTACTGTTGTAGACATCAATTAGTGATTTTCGATGGATCTGACAATGTGGCATTCGAAGTGAATCTGATGTGATGATAAAGCGTAACCCCAAGCCTCATCAACCGGTAAATGACAGAAATCGGGCAGGCAGCATGGCTATGTAGGTCGCACCTATTAGGGTGTATAGTCACCTGATCTAGAGTTTCATTTACTTCTAAAAATCTATTGTTGATGCTGTCCCATTCGGGAAACGGTTGATGATCCCAACCGTTGGTGATATACATTCTAAACACTCAAGCGAAATGAGTGGTCGGTCATGTGTGGCCGGGTTGCAAGATGTTCTTGTTGAACCCACTGTATTCCTTTCTAGAGGTACACTAGCGAAAGGTGGTTCCGTACCTTGTCGTAGTTGGAAATCCATTACCTAATACGTGCTTGCGGTTTTGATTGTATACTATATATGTAGAACGTGAGATGAAAGTGTTTCT
Organism: Allium sativum; assembly: GCA_030737875.1. Classification (NCBI taxonomy): domain Eukaryota; kingdom Viridiplantae; phylum Streptophyta; class Magnoliopsida; order Asparagales; family Amaryllidaceae; genus Allium; species Allium sativum. The sequence continues at coordinate 192,961,682 of CM060919.1, forward strand.
GCTAGATGATTATTATATTGTGGTTGATAGACATTATTATAATATCAAAAGGTTTTTGATATAAAGATATTTTGGATTCTCATAAGGGAAAAACCCGTTCCGTTATACGGCGTGGTCTTATGAGATATCGTTTACTTGTTCGAACTGTTTTAAACTGTTTTACTCATACCAGTCCCATGACTGACCCGGAGTTTATTTTTTTTGTTTTCCCTAAACTCTTGGGTGCCCAATTTTGTACGAGCGGTCAAGTTGTCGGGAATTTACAGATACTTGAAGAGCTGGAGCAGGAGGCTTCAGGATCATATAGCTATAGTTTATTTTCGTTGTGTTGTAAGTGCTGTACTTTGGTAATGATGTATATTCAAGTACAGATGTATATTTCAAAGTTATGTTATACATAATATGTTATTCGTTCCGCTGTGAGATTCGTGTTACTCTGATGTTGTGTTCTTCTTCTTCTCCTATTCTAAGTTTCTATCTTATCTATTCTCACCCTCTAATTTCTTTCATTAACCATCTGGTATTTTCGACTCTTGTTGTTCGATATGTGTTGTATATCATATAACCAAGATCGTCCAAACCCGGGTCGTTACAGTTGGTATCAGAGCAAAGGTTAAGTGAATTACCTTGGCTCTGTGGCGTAACTCAGTAGAGATAGGGTTAGTAATACCCTAGATTGAGTTGAGTGTATATATACGAGAGCGTATTTGTTATTCGATATAAAAATTTGTTTTATATTGTGGAAATTTATTGGTTGAGTCGTTTATGAGTTCTAGTCGATCAGTTTGATCCACTATATCGGTAGGGATTTTGTAAACACTTGAATATGATGAACCGTCATGGTATGTTTTGAAAAGAGGGTAGACGAAATAATTTTACCCAAATTATATTTTTGATATAAAGGATTTATATTGGAATGATTAGAATATAGTGGATATATTGGTTGTTATTATAATCGAGTAAGATTATAAATTAAATGGTTATGTAAATAACCAATCAGAATTCATATAAGTAAAATACGTGAAATCAGATGAGTTAAATCTGAAATTTAAACCAGAAATTGAATTAAAATTCTGGAAAATTGGGTAAGTGTTTGTAAATGGATTTGGATAAAAAAATAAGGAAAATTTAAGATCCTGGGAGATTTTAAATTGTTTTACAAGCAGTGTGAATTATATTTTGAAATGAATTTCAAAGTGGAAATGTTAAGAAATGGTTTTATAGTATTGAACTCACTTCGATCGCTGGAAAATAGATTCTGATGATGACAGCTGCATCATCAGTATTCATTTTTGAGTTGTAAGTGACGAATTACTACCAGAGATACTGTTTTGAATTTGTTTTGGGAAAGACAAGTTGTGTTGAATTTCAAAAAGGAAAATTTTGATTTTTGAAAAGAGTAAACTGTTTAAAAACTCCCAGGGACAGACTGTTTGAATTAAAAACAAATTTAACAGAAATTTGTGAAAGCAAATTTGAATTAAAGTAAAGCCAGTAAAGTGGTAACTGAGATTGAATTAGAATGATATCAAGATAAATTGGATTGTGAGATTCAAATTTGAAGTGTAATGTGATAATCAAGTTAATAGTTGGGAATCGAGAAGAAACTCGAGTTGAGATGATATTTGGCTCGGATATAAGCGAATGGTTGTGTTGTGGATAAAAGCAGATTGGAATTTGATTGGAATGACCCTTTGCATCAGCTGAATTGATAATAGGTGGAAAGGATATAATGATATGCTGACAAAAGGAACAAGTTTATATTTCTATTGGATATAAGATTTATGAGCCGAATTGGCAAGCTGCATTGCTGTTTGATTTTCTTTTGGGTTGGAGATGGCCCAGAGAGGCGAGTTGTGGTTTTACCGATTGACCAGTACAAAGGAGGTGCTGGCGAAATTTTTCGAAGAGTTAAGGCGTTAGAAAATTCTCAGGATTTTTGAAAATTTTCGTTGATAAGAATTAAATAAATTTTTAGTTGAAATTAAATTGGTTCAGTTGAAACTGAAGTTAAGAAGTGAACAAATATGTTCTAACCAGTCGATAGGGTCGTTCTCTACCTTAGCAATTTTGAGGACGAAATTATTTTAAGTGGGGAAGATTGTAATGACCCGCATTCGCAGAGGTATTATAATTGATTTATTTAATTATATAAATAGTGATATAGTGAATTAAATGGTGGTTTAATTAAATAATGGTGAATATTTAATTTAAAATAATAAATTTAATAATATATTTAATTTTGAAATAATCAGAATTGGCTGTAATGGCGATATGGTGTGAACTGGATCATCTGTGATATTTAATTCAGTTTAGAGTTGAATTAGAATAACGAATATATTATTTGAATGATGGTTGAACGTATAAATTATAATATAATTAAAATCGAGCAGGAAATGGCGCTGCAGTTCGTAAATTGGCGATTCGAACTTCAACTGAATGTACAGGGTTCGTTTTAAGTCGGATTTCTGTGAAACAAGAAACTTGTGGAGCTGGTGGAGTATATCTTTCTAGTGGAAGAGAAAAATATGGATTTCGTCATGTAGATTTTGAGATATGTCCAAATCAAATTTTAGAAAAGTTGTTGTGGAATTCCTTTATAATATATAAAGGAATTATTTATATTTTAAAAAGGAATTTCAATATAAATCGAATATCGGGTTGACCCAAATTTGAAATATCAAGTTAGAAATTCATATAGGAATATTCTAGAGCTATATGGTATTCCACTGTGAATATAGACGTTAATATTTATTTATAACTATTAAATTTAATTATATTTAAATATATTTATATATTTAATGGGTCATTCAGAGCTTTAAAAATAACCAGTTTTTCATACGACCTCAGAATTCGACGAAACCAATTTTGTTGGATTCGTAATGTCAAATTATTGCTAGATTTCAATTTCCGTGATTTTTGAAGTCAGTATGTGGCCGTACGGATTTTTAGAGTGAAAACAGTTAGTATTTTGACGGTTAAAAATACGATGTGTGAGCAAATGGAGTCGGAATTAGACGAAAACAGTTTCGTTGGGACCGTAATGTCGAACTCTAGCAGTATGTCCTGTTTGGTGATTTTTTGGTGTCGTGTGTGATCACACGGACTTTTAGAAGGCAAAAACAAATATAAAACGATGAAAATAAAATATCTAAATCCTTTCTAAGGCCTAGAAACAAGCTACATATCTCCTTTCTCAGCTACACAAAATTGATGATCCCTTATATAATCTCTTTTTGCGCCGACAGTTAAGTTTCTTCATCCAAAAACAAAACGCAAGAAAGGAAAATCAAAAGAAACCCAAATTAAATCCCATAAATCATCAAACAAGTATACTTTGAATCACATCGAGTAGCTCTTCGATCCTATATGCTTATTAATGGGTTCGACGCATTATGTGGTCGTTGGAAAATGTACAGTAGAGGCTAGGGTTCGAGATTGCTGGAAATAGAAGCATCGAACCTCGATTTGGATATTAGATATGAGTTTGTGATGGAGAGTTGAGTTTGTTGTAAATTTTTGGTGGAATTCCGTTTCACTGGAGTTCGGTGTTTTCTCTGATGCGCGAGTCACTATAGTTCGACGGAAATGCACTGGTGGGACCGAGCGTTTGTTTGAGGTGATAGGTGGTTAGGGATTTGAACGTGGAGTGTTTTGAAGTAGGTTGTTTGATTTTTTTTGGAAAGAAGAAGGAGATAAGAGGAAGAACGCAACTGAAATGGTGAATGGAGGAGTCGGGTTTTTGTTTGAGCGTTTGGGGAAGAAAGGAATTTCGGGTCTGGGCTTTGTTGAAGTGGTGTTGAGCTTGATAAAGGTTAAGGCCCAATAATCTTTAGTTAAAGTTTTATTTAAAATTTAAAGTGTGTATTTAACTTTGTTTTATCGTATCCTGATCATACGATATCAGAAATTCGGACGGTTGGATCTGTTGCGATCGTATGGACGGACCCTACACAATGGAGCTGACCGCGAGTCAATTGGAGTCCGTTACAATTTATAGCAAAATAAATTTTCCGTCAGAATCAAGCGATGGTTATCGTTATTAATGATGATCATCCAATGTGAGTAAAACTCACCAACTCTGAACAGTTATATTTTTCTAACGTATATTTAGAACTGTTAATCATCTGTTGATTGTTGTGTGTTAACTATTCGGTTGAATTGCTTTTGTATTGGTTAAAATTATAGATAACGATATGTATATATATATAAATCGTTAATCAAATATCGATTCTGTTTATCAGAATATTTCATATCGAAGTGAAATCGATGTTATTATATTGTTTAACATCTGTGATGCAGGGAAACAGGTTGGAGGAATCCAACTGGATTCCTCAACATTTATTTTATTGTTTTTCATATATTGTGATGTATGATGTGATATATAATCTGTTGTCAATTATATGTTTTGGACGATATTGATCATCGTGAGTTGATATGTTGAATACCATAACATACCGGAATGTTGATAAGGGAATTTTCAAAGTGATATTTAAGATATTTATAAACTGGGATATTTATAAATAAGAAATATTTATAAATTGGAATATTTATAAATAGGAGATATTTAGAAAGGGAATAATTATAAAATCAAAGAATTTTATAAAACGATTATTTACTTAGCAAGTAAATAGAAGTGTAAAACGATATTTATTTAACAAGTAAATAGAAGTATAAAGAAAGATATTTATGTAGAAAGTAAATAAATAGAATAAAGGAATATTTATTGGATAAATAAATAGAATAAAGGAATATTTATTGGGAAAATAAATAGGATTATAAAAGGAAATTAACGAGATAGAAAAGAATTACTCGATTAGAGTTATCAAATAGAGTCATCAAATAGGAGTCAATTGAATATAGTTATTCGAAAGGAGCAAATTGAACATAGTTATTCAGAAGGAGTTAATCGAACATAGTTAAAAGAAATAGAGTTAAACAAGATTAGAAACTGACTAGAGATTAGTTAAGTTGAATAGTTTTCTGAGTACCGATCTGATGTTGGTTTCGGCCTTCGGGGTTTATACTTAGAGAATTGTTCTCTTACTAGTTTACGGTTAGGGACTAATAATGGTGGAATGGTAGTGATGCGTGAATAAGCTATGGAAATGTTTTCCAGTGTTAATAACGTATATTTTCTAAACATAGAAAATGAGGATATATATATATATATATATGGTTGATGATTGATCGATATAATTTCCATCTGGAAAAAATATCGTTGTTTGCACACCTGTTTTCTTTGATAGTTAACTCACTGACTATCGAAGTGTTTGACCATTTTAACGTTGTTAATACGGAGAGACCGGTTGGATTATTATCCAAAGAACCACTCTGTATTGGCATAAGTGTTGCGAATCATATATGCCAAATATAATTGAAGACGGAGTAAAGTGCAAGGGCTATTGTATAAGTCTTCGATAACAGTGCCAAAGATGGATATACTGAATAGTACCTTAGGTTCATCCTGTTCCTGGATGACTTGTATGGATGAATGTCTGACAGAGTATTTCCAGAAAGGTCACGTACATTGATTTCTTCAACCGTACCAAGAGCGGAAGCGGAGAAGAAAACTTCTTTAGCTAACATGTAATGTACTGTTGTAGACGTCAATTAGTGATTTTCGATGGATCTGACAATGTGGCATTCGAAGTGAATCTGATGTGATGATAAAGCGTAACCTCAAGCCTCATCAACCAGCAAATGATAGAAATCGGGCAGGCAGCATGGCTATGTTGGTCGCACCTATTAGGGTATATAATCACCTGATCTAGAGTTTCATTTACTCCAAAAAATCTATTGTTGATGCTGTCCCATTCGGGAAACGGTTGTTGATCCCAACCGTTGGTGATATACATTCGATACACTCAAGCGAAATGAGTGGTCGGTCATGTGTGGCTGGGTTGCAAGATGTTCTTGTTGAACCCAGTGTATTCCTTTCTAGAGGTACACTAGAAAAAGGTGGTTCCATACCTTGTCATAGTTGGAAATCCGTTACCCAATACGTGCTTGCGGTTTTGATTGTATACTATATATGTAGAACGTGAGATGAAAGCGTTTCTGCTAGATGATTATTATATTGTGGTTGATAGACATTACTATAATATCAAAAGGTTTTTGGTATAAAGATATTTTGGATTCTCATAAGGGAAAAACACATTCTATTATACGGCGTGGTCTTATGAGATATCATTTACTTGTTCGAACTGTTTTAAACTGTTTTACTCATACCAGTCCCATGACTGACCCGGAGTTTATTTTGTTTTGTTTTCCCTAAACTCTTGGGTGCCCAATTTTGTACGGGCAGTCAAGTAGTCGGGAATTTACAGATACTTGAGGAGCTGGAGCAGGAGGCTTTAGGATCATATAGCTATAGTTTATTTCCGCTGTGTTGTAAGTGTTGTACTTTGATAATGATGTATATTCAAGTACAGATGTATATTTCAAAGTTATGTTATATATTATATGTTATTCGTTCCGCTGTGAGATTCGTGTTACTCTGATGTTGTGTTCTTCTTCTTCTCCTATTCTAAGTTTCTATCTTATCTATTCTCACCCTCTAATTTCTTTCATTAACCATCTGGTATTTTCGACTCGTGTTGTTCGATATGTGTTGTATATCGGATAACCAAGATCGTCAAAACCCGGGTCGTTACAACTAACGTTATAGAAATAGTTTTCTATCAATAATCTGAAGGTAGTGTACATGTACAATTGAATCTGAACTCACAAGAATTTAAAACAAAGGTAAGTATGAAGTTCTATTCAGATTATAACAGATTGTCCTATGTTAATATGTATGATTTACCATGACATATATACATATATATATATATATGCAAGGATAAAGAATATCAACTATTCAGATCTGTAATGTAATGACTGGTATTGTAATAGAGTGAAAACAGGGCATAATTAATTACATATAGTAGACATGATTCAAAATCTATTTGTTATATATGTAAAGGTATACAGATCCAAATTCATACTAATTTGTAAACTATGTTTCATTTTTAATCTCATTCATGGAATCATAACAGAGCACAAACTAAATACATGTAATAGATATGATTCAAAATCTATCTATTATATATGTTAAATCTTCTGTATCAATTACAGAACAAAAATAACAATTGGTTTCCTTTTAAAACAGATTCAAAATATAGGTTAAACCCAATTATACTAACATGAGAACTGGAATTTTAGACATTCGCAATTGAATTAATATCATATATTAATTCAAATTCATTCAGATGAATCAACACTAAATTTTGTTTGTCACAGAACGATTTTAGTTCATAATTGAATGTTTACAAAATTCCAGATCTCATCATTTTGATGTTCATAAAATCGATTAGCATATTACTGTAATAATTTCAAGGCCTAACTGATATTCAAATCAATATAAACCTCGCTCTGATACCATTGAATGTAATATAGGATCGATTTGGCAGTGGAAACAATCGAAATCAGAAACCTTAACTTAAGAATCGAATTCAAAATAGTACATAAAACATGTACCTTTCTGTCGATTTCCTAAATAAAATAATCTAGTCTTGATCTAATTGATTTGAACGCCTCTGATGTAAGCGCCTCTATCGGAGTCCACCGATGATGTTCTCCAGAACGACGATCGAAATCGGAGAATGAAGAGATGGTACTAGCCGATTGAATTGAATGGGATCTAGGTTTTGGAATAATTTAATTTTGGGTTTTTCTAAAAAGGAATGACTGAATTAGGCAGCCTATCATTCTCTTTTATAAATGAAACTCTAAAAGATATTTTTCCTTAATCCCCTTTTACCCATTCAAAAATTTAAACAAAAGGAAATTGTCAAACTAATTATGAATTCCTTTTATTTAAACACTCTCTCCATTTGCAACACCTATATGTGTGACCCTATAGGTTGTTGTAGCGTTGGCAACAATTTAAACACTTAAACTGTAAACAGTGAGCGTCACCTAGTAGTACATCACTGCTACCCAAGCTACAACAATATCAATGATTCGATATGACCTTTGTGAATAGTGTATCAATATAATTTAATCCTTTTAACCGATATATCGAAGATTAAACTGGAGGCATGGATCGTATCATCCTCTTTATAATTCAATTTGTTTTCTTGATCAATGAGTAGACTGTTTAGACAAATCAGTATTTGAGCACGGCCATGCATTTCACAGTCTCACTCAATCAAGAGGCCCATGGATATCACTACGAATGTATCATAGGGTTAAATTCCATCTAGATCATTCATAATTTATATTCGACTCTAGATATATCCAATAATCACCGTTATCATTACTCTGTTACGAAATAACTTTAGATGATATCAAAACACGTGTAACACCCCACGTCCATTAATGTCACTCACAAAGGGAATGCATTAACTTCCATGGAGGTTATAAGTGAATATAGAACAGAAAAATTACAATAAGACAGATAATAAATAGTACTTGGAAATCTAAAACTTCATTTTATTGCAGCGGAAATTAAACATGTTTGTTACATCATAAAACCATAGATCATAACCAAGTACCATATCCATCTTCATAAAAACAAAATACATAATCCCATTACATAAATAGCCATTAAAAAGATAACAAGCTGGACTTTACTTCAATGGTCCAAGCTTTCCAAAGAGAGATGAAGCAATTCAATCAAACTCCACTAGAGCTGGGCCCAACCTGAGGACCTGGAGGGGGAAAAAGGATAGAAATAGAGGGGGTCAGACATAAAGTCTGGCGAGTATGATAATTCTAACAATACTATTATCAAAATAACTAGACTAAGGCATAAGCTGGAAGACAAGTAAATGTCTATGAACTCTTAGGAAGATAAAGATAGCGTTTAAGATAACGTTAAAGATAACGGTAAAGGCACACCTAATTACTAACGAATGATTACTACACTGTACCGCACATTACTACACTACACCACACCAGTCACCCTATTGTTTGATCCCACTTGCTTCATACAGAAACTTTATAAATAGCCTTACGTACCCCTAGCTGACTACATAGGTGTCGTCTGCCCCTATCTCCACTAGGTGTACCCCACTACCCACTTTCGATCGGCTCCCTACTCGTAGATACCCGTGATGGCCCCACAGTGGGGTGTATCACTCCCCTAAAGTGGCAACCCGATACAACTTGAGAATGCACGGCTTATACCTACACGATGCAACAACGTCTTACCTACCAGCCCGGGTCCACACACGCAAATGAAACCCGTTGGACTTGCGTTGCCACCGCTCCCCCGTTTTGGCCTCTTACAGTCAAACCCAGCATGCGTGTCCCGTCCTCGACTTGGGTCGAGCCCACAAAGATACGTTTTGGATACTGGTCGAAATGGGCCCCCCACAAGCTACCCACCTAAGCTTGTCACTAGTATATCCCACTTAACCCTCTTAGTCATGTTCATTTACATGTGTGTTTGGTTAAGTCTTACTAATCGTATTTCACATGCCACTAAGGGCACCCCCTAGATTCCTCATGCCACCCAAGGCACCTACTTAACCCCCATGTCCCACCTTACATGTTTATCTGGTTAAGTATTTCTTAATTCATTCAGGCCATAACCTCATAAAGACCTCTCACATTAGACTGGCATTTATGGCAGCTGGATTTGCCGGGCAGGTCCGGGCAGTCTTACACCATAAAAGAGTCTAACCTCGTGTCTTTACAACCGTTATGCTTTAGTTTAGGCCTAGGACCTCTCACATTGGGCTGACATTTGTGACCACTGGATTTGTCGGGCGGGTCCGGGCAGGTTTACGTCACAAACGAGTCCAACCTCGTGTCCTAAGCATTGATTAACACTTAAAATCTTTTACCCCAGTTTTAATAATTCCCTATTCAAATTATTAATTAAGTCAACTTTTAATGATGTCCATAATTGACTCAATTATGGCCATCCACTTATGGCATGCAAAATCATATCAATTACACCCCAACTTTTTAATATTAAATCCATAATATTACCCCTACCCCACGTTTATACGTTCGCTTATTCAACGCATAATATAGGCTAGACTTGTATAGTCTAACACCTAGCACAAAGATAAATTATCACAACATATAGACAATTAAAATAAATCTAATCATAATAGGGGTGAAACTTGCATAAACTACACATGTTAAGGATCAAAAGGTGTCAACTTGTTAAATGTCTCAATTTACATGATATGATCATAGCCCAAATCTATACATAAACTTGCATATGGGGTTTTTTAGGCAACATAATGATGGTGTGAACTAGCATAGGATATCACATATGTCATAGCATAAATCTAGATGTCATAATAGATGTCTTGGCATATGTTCATAACTTTTCTAATCAATCTAACTTGCATATGTGACTTGTCATATAGATCAACATAACCCAAACATGATGATTTAATTAATATGAACTAACTAGCATAAATGGTAACATCATGGCCTTTTTAACATGTACGATTCATCACAACATAGCATAGAAACTTTCAACATACATAACATCATCATAGCATGATTTACAACATATAAGATATCATCATCACATAACATTGGATTTACAATATACATGATAGCAAAAGGGGTTTACAACAACATATATGATAATTCACGTCATCTACTCATAATCCATTCATAACTCAACCTAATTAAAATGATAATAATCTTGTTAAGATCATCATACTCACAATTTAGAGAAGAAAAGAGAGAGTTTTGCTTTGCTTTAGGGTTGAGAGAATTAGAATTGAATTTGCTTTTCTTCTTTCTTAGTTGGCAGCGGCTCCATTGATTTCCATGGCGACGGTAACTATTCTATTTTAATTAGGTTTAGGGTTAGCATTAGGATGTATTTATAGGTGTAGGAAGTTATTTAGGACCATTAGATTAACCCTGAACCATGAGAACCAATCAAATGCAAAATCTGCATTTGAGCGAATCGGCCCACGGGTTGACAGCCAAACACCCTGGATTAACCCCTAGTCGACCCAGCAGGGCTCGGGTCGACCTCAAAAATGGGCCGGTTCGGTTATTTCCCCTCCCAATCCGCTGTTTTGAACTTTTTCGCATATTTATTTATTTTTAATTTATGTATATATATATATCAATATATATATATCAATATATATATATATCAATATATATATATATATATATTTCTCTGCGCAACCATTTCACTTAATTCTTTTCTAAAAATTAAGTATACTTTAATTTGTGAATTTTAATGTTATAAAATTACGGGGTGTTACATTCTCCCCTCCTTAAAGGATTTCGTCTCCGAAATCTCCAAGTCAAGAAGAATGTATATCCTACCATCTAATTGTCCATCTACTCAACCATCAAACACCAGCATCCATTGTCCTTAAAAGACTTCTAATGCTTTAATGTTTATATGCACAGTGTGTGTATATGTCCATATCTAATGCAAAATTAGGCGGTCTACTGATTCAGTCGATCTCCTTAGTGCAATTCATGATAGTGTCATGCGTCTAATATGTATGCAAAAGATTCCTAATGATACATATTAATTCTATATGCATGCACAACCATCCACCCGAATGCAGCAACTATATGATAATACAACCATTACACATCCATTTTACTAAATACATCCATATATATGCAATATGAAGTGACTGAGCCGATCTGGTGCCTAATAGTGTGTGTATATGCATCCACGAGCAACCACTAGCAAACACTTGCATCCACTTTGCATCCACCATACATAACATGTCTCAAACACATGTTTCAACCATAGGATTATCCTAACTAAAGGTCAAAGATACTAGTGAGAGGTTATACTAAAGATAAGATAAGTACAAGCTAAGCAATAAATGAGAAATTAAAGGACATACCCTCAAAAAGAAAAGGGTATCGTGAATGCATCTTCTCTTCCGTCTCCCAAGTAGCGTTGCTCTCATCATCTCCCCATTGCACTTTGACTAGTCTGACCTCTCGATTCCTCAACCTCTTGATCTCCGACCCAAGAATGCACGTAGGAGCTCGTCGAATTGTCGCATCACGCTCTATCTCCACCTCTCAAAGCAAGCTCGGCTCTACCACTAGCAAACACATGGAATACGCCATCTGTCCAATTTTCTCCTTAATAGGAAACGACCCTACAAACCTTGGCGCTAATTTCCCAACGGACCCAAGGCGAACAACGTTTCGTAATGGAGACACTTTGACAAAGACCATGTCCACAACTTCAAACTCGAGATCTGTCCTCCTCTTATCCGCATAAGATTTCTGCCTATCTTGCGCTGCTTTCATCCTCCTTCGAATCAAGTCGATCTTCTCCGAAGTCTCCCTAATCATATCGGGCCCAAGTAAGATCTTATCCGTAGATTCCCACCAACATGTAGGTGAACGACAAGGTCGTCCATATAGAGCTTCGAATGGTGCCATACCAATGCTGGACTGAAAGCTATTATTATGTGCGAACTCAACCAATGGAAGATGCTCTTCCCATGTACCCCCAAAGTCTAGGATACATAGCCTCAACAGATCCTCTAGAATGCGATTCACCCTCTCAGTCTGGTCGTCCGTCTGAGGATGATATGCGGTGCTCAAACATAACTGAGTCCCTACCGCCTCTTGTAAGCTTCTCCAAAATTCGCTAGTGAAAATAGGATCGCGGTCGCTCACTATGCTAGAAGGAACACCGTGCAAATGAACTATCTCTCGAACGTATACAGAAGCTAACCATGGAGCAGTCCTCTTACTCTTCACGGGAATGAAATGGGCGCTCTTAGTAAGTCTATCTACTATAACCCAAATCCCCGTATTACCCCTACTTGATCGCGGTAATCCATCCACAAAATCCATCGAGACACTCTCCCACTTCCATAGTGGAACCTCCAATAGGTGAAGCAACCCACCGGGTTTCTTTTGCTTCGCTTTTACTTATTGGCATACCAAGCATCTAGCGACATACTTGGCTACGTCTTTCTTCATGCCGGCCCAAAAGTAAACTCTCTTCATGTCTTTGTACATCTTGTCCCCGCCGGGATGAATGGTCATCTTCGAACGATGTGCTTCGTCAAGAATAGTCTTCCTTAGGTCATCGTCTTTTGGTACACAAAGTATACCGTCCCTACATAACCAACCCTTATCGCCTAGGGTATACCTACGGAGATGGCTTGATGACTCCCCTCCTTTGAGTTTTTCTACTAACTCAACCAACTGCGGGTCGTCTTGCTGTGCCTCGCCAATCCGTCCCAAAAGCGTAGGTCTGACCTCCAAGGATGCTAGCAAACTGGGTACGAAGTCAACGGAAGGTCTAAAGTCAAACATCGAAATGAATTCTAAACTTCTCCACACAACAAACAAAGGACTTAAGAATAATCTTTTTCTACTTAAGGCGTCTGCCACCACGTTAGCCTTGCCAGGGGTATAGGCTATTTCGAAGTCGTAGGACGCTAAGAACTCCATCCACCTTTGCTGCCTTAAGTTCAAGTCCTTTTGAGAGAATAGGTATTTTAAAGACTTGTGGTCAGTGAATAATTCGAATTTCTCGCCAAGAAGATAATGTCGCCAAGACTTAAGCGCGAAAACAATAGCGGCCAATTCTAGGTCATGTGTAGGATAATTTTTCTCATGCGCTCTCAACTGCCTTCCACCATAGGCTATTACCCTACCCTCTTGCATTAAGACTGCGCCTAGTCCTGTCCCACAAGCATCAGTATAAATGATAAACGGCTTACTCCCGTCTGGCAATACTAAGACTGGGGCTGAAGTCAAAGCTCTCTTCAAACGTTGGAACGCATCATCACAATCTACGTCCCATGTGAAAACTAGGTTCTTCTTCGTCAAGCGTGTCAATGGAGCTGATATCTTTGCGAAGTCTTTGATAAACTTCCTATAGTAGCCAGCCAACCCCAAGAAACTTCTCACTTCGGTAGCATTTTTGGGAACCTTCCAATCTTGGATGGCCACCACCTTCGCGGGATCTACAGCTATCCCTTCTTTGGAAACCACGTGCCCCAAGAACCGTACTTCCTTCCTCCAAAAGTGACACTTAGAAAATTTAGCCTTAAGGCTATGCAGTCGTAGGGTCTCCAACACTTCCCTAAGATGTAGGGCATGCTCTTCTTCATCCTTAGAAAAGATCAAGATGTCATCTACAAAGACTACCACGAATTTGTTAAGGTAATCCCTAAACACCTTACTCATCAAATCAACAAAGTATGCGGGGGCGTTTGTCAAACCGAAGGGCATCACTAGCCATTCATAGAAACCGTCCGGAGTCCTAAAGGCAGTCTTGTCAATGCTATCCTCAGTCACTCTCAATTGATGGAAACCAGTGGCTAAGTCCAACTGCGAAAACACTGAGGTGCCAACTAACTGATCGAAGAGATCGTCAATCCTCGGCAGTGGGTGTCTATTCTTCTTAGTAAGCTTATTAAGTTCTCTATAGTCCACACAAAGTCTAAGGGACCCATCCGCCTTCGTGGCAAATACTACTGGAGCACCCCACTCCGATATACTTCGTCTTATGAACCCCTTCTCAAGCAACTCCTTCACTTGCTTACCGAGTTCCCTCCTTTCACGTGGAGACATGTGGCGTACTGGCAAAGATACTGGTTTCGCATTATCCACAAGATATATTCGAAAATCTATCTCCTGCTTCGGAGGCAAGCCCTTCACCTCCTCAAACACATCCGAATATTCTCGGACCACTCTAATAGATCGTAGATTTTCCTCAGACGTGTCAAGCGATTCTAGACAACTTAGCATAACCGAATTTATGGGATTACAAAAGATTCGAGAGTGTTGCCAAGGCGAGTCACGAGCCTAACTACTCTCCTTTCACAATCAAGAACGGCCCCATTTCTGGATAACCAATCCATTCCTAAAATTAGCCCATAGCCCGTGAAGCCCAACACATAAGCATCACATCTAAATTCAACGCTAAGTATGGAAATTTTCAAATCCAAACACATCATAGACAAATAAGCTGGACCCCCAATTGGATTCGAAACAACTAAGGGATCCTCTACTAAACTGGTGTTTAAGTGCAGTGATTCAACTAATGATGTAGAGATAAACGAATTTGATGCGCCCGAATCGAATAAGGTACGGACAGGATGATCAAACAGAAAAACTAAGCTTTCAACAGAAATGGTTCTACCTCGTTCTTGCAGCGGTGGGACCGCGGGAGCCTGAACTTGTCCCCTTGCCTGCACTGGTGCCATAAGAGCCTGCACCTGTCCTCCCGAGGTAGCTCCTGCCCTCTGCCCCTTCTTTGGGCAGTCCTTCACTAAATGTCCGGCATCGCCACAATGAAAACAGCCTCTCTTCTTTTTCTTTCGGCAGTCCTTGCTGAGATGGCCTGGTGTCCCAATGTTAAAACATTTCTTCTTTCCCTTGCCATTATTGTCTTTACCACCCTTCTTGTTTTGCTGTTGTGGTTCCTTCTAATCCACTTTCTCCTCGGGTGCCTTATCAGCTTTAGCGCTTTTCCCCTCGTGCATGAGCGCCATTTCTACTAACTTCTCAAAGGTGGCCCCCATAGGGATGTGGGTCATAGCCAACCCTTGCAACGGTTCATTCAAGCCATTCACGAACCTTAGAGCCTTCTTCTCCGGCGTATTTACTAAGTCTAAACCAAACCTTGCTAGCTGATTAAATTTGTTGACATATTCTTTCGCTAACGAGCTTCCTTGCTTCAATGTCAAGAACCTTTCCATATATAGATTTTCTTCCGCCCTAGAGAGAAACTTCGCCTCGAACCTACGTCTGAAATCCGCCCAAGAGTCAACAGGACGCTCCCCATTAGTGACCTCCCACCAAAACGAGGCCTCTCCCTTCATTAGCCAAGCTACTAATCTAACTCTCCTCCCTTCTTCCACTTCAAAGATTTCTAGCAATTCTTCCACCTCCTTAAGCCAATCTCTAGCTTCCACAAACGTTTCTGACCCTTGAAAGGGTTTTCCACCCATAGCTTTAAATTCCTTGCACGTCTTTGCAAAAGTATCTACGTGAGGAGGAGGAGGAGGAATGGGTGCAACTGGTGGTGGAGGAACAATGGCCGGACCAGCGGCGGCCCTAGCCTCTAACAGCCTCCTATACCATCCTGGTATCGTTACACCGTCAGGTAGGTTAAGATCTTTAGCCATGCTGAAATAAAAAAGGAAAGATTCAAAATGGAGAATTTGAAATAAAGATATGGCTATTGGGGATTATGTTTTTCTTAAAAACTTCCTCTTTAAATTTCTCATTAAAACATGTTTTTGAAAACATTTCTTCCAAAAATAACTATTTTTCTAAAGTATTTTTATCTGTTCTGGTAACCTTAAGCTCTGATACCACGTGTAACACCCCACGTCCATTAATGTCACTCACAAAGGTAATGCATTAACTTCCATGGAGGTTATAAGTGAATATAGAACAGAAAAATTACAACAAGACAGATAATAAATAGTACTTGGAAATCTAAAACTTCATTTTATTGCAGCGGAAATTAAACATGTTTGTTACATCATAAAACCATAGATCATAACCAAGTACAATATCCATCTTCATAAAAACAAAATACATAATCCCATTACATAAATAGCCATTAAAAATATAACAAGCTGGACTTTACTTCAACGGTCCAAGCTTTCCAAAGAGAGATGAAGCAATTCAATCAAACTCCACTAGAGCTGGGCCCAACCTGAGGACCTGGAGGGGGAAAAAGGATATAAATAGAGGGGGTCAGACATAAAGTCTGGCGAGTATGATAATTCTAACAATACTATTATCAAAATAACTAGACTAAGGCATAAGCTGGAAGACAAGTAAATGTCTATGAACTCATAGGAAGATAAAGATAGCGTTTAAGATAACGTTAAAGATAACGGTAAAGGCACACCTAATTACTAACGAATGATTACTACACTGTACCGCACATTACTACACTGCACCACACCAGTCACCCTATTGTTTGATTCTACATGCTTCACACAGAAACTTTATAAATAGCCTTATGTACCCCTAGCTGACTACATAGGTGTCGTCTGCCCCTATCTCCACTAGGTGTACCCTACTACCCACTTTCGATCGGCTCCCTACTCGTAGATACCCGTGCTGGCCCCACAGTAGGGTGTATCAATCCCCTAAAGTGGCAACCCGATACAACTTGAGAATGCACGGCTTATACCTACACGATGCAACAACGTCTTACCTACCAGCCCGGGTCCACACACGCATATGAAACCCGTTGGACTTGCGTTGCCACCGCTCCCCCGTTTTGGCCTCTTACAGTCAAACCCAGCATGCGTGTCCCGTCCTCGACTTGGGTCGAGCCCACAGAGATACGTTTGGGATACTGGTCGAAATGGGCCCCCACAAGCTACCCACCTAAGCTTGTCACTAGTATATACCACTTAACCCTCTTAGTCATGTTCATTTACATATGTGTTTGGTTAAGTCTTACTAATCGTATTTCACATGCCACTAAGGGCACCCCCTAGATTCCTCATGCGACCCAAGGCACCTACTTAACCCCCATGTCCCACCTTACATGTTTATCTGGTTAAGTATTTCTTAATTCATTCAGGCCATAACCTCATAAAGACCTCTCACATTAGACTGGGATTTATGGAAGCTGGATTTGTCGGGCGGGTCCGGGCAGTCTTACACCATAAAAGAGTCTAACCTCGTGTCTTTACAACCATTATGCTTTAGTTTAGGCCTAGGACTTCTCACATTGGGCTGACATTTGTGACCACTGGATTTGCCGGGCGGGTCCGGGCAGGTTTACGTCACAAACGAGTCCAACCTCGTGTCCTAAGCATTGGTTAACACTTAAAATCTTTTACCCCAGTTTTAATAATTCCCTATTCAAATTATTAATTAAGTCAACTTTTAATGATGTCCATAATTGACTCAATTATGGCCATCCACTTATGGCATGCAAAATCATATCAATTGCACCCCAACTTTTTAATATTAAATCCATAATATTACCCCTACCCCACGTTTATACGTTCGCATATTCAACGCATAATATAGACTAGACTTGTATAGTCTAACACCTAGCACAAAGATAAATTATCACAACATATAGACAATTAAAATAAATCTAATCATAACAGGGGTGAAACTTGCATAAACTACACATGTTAAGGATCAAAAGGTGTCAACTTGTTAAATGTCTCAATTTACATGATATGATTATAGCCCGAATCTACACATAAACTTGCATATGGGGTTTTTAGGCAACATAATGATGGTGTGAACTAGCATAGGATATCACATATGTCATAGCATAATTCTAGATGTCATAATAGATGTCTTGGCATATGTTCATAACTTTTCTAATCAATCTAACTTGCATATGTGACTTGTCATATAGATCAACATAATCCAAACATGATGATTTAATTAATATAAACTAACTAGCATAGATGGTAACATCATGGCTTTTTTAACATGTATGATTCATCACAACTTAGCATAGAAACTTTCAACATACATAACATCATCATAGCATGATTTACCACATATAAGATATCATCATCACATAACATTGGATTTACAATATACATGATAGCAAAAGGGGTTTACAACAACATATATGATAATTCACATCATCTACTCATAATCCATTCATAACTCAACCTAATTAAAATGACAATAATCTTGTTAAGATCATCATACTCACAATTTAGAGAAGAAAAGAGAGAGTTTTGATTTGCTTTAGGGTTGAGAGAATTAGAATTGAATTTGCTTTTCTTCTTTCTTAGTTGGCGACGGCTCCATTGATTTCCATGGCGACGGTAACTATTCTATTTTAATTAGGTTTAGGGTTAGCATTAGGATGTATTTATAGGTGTAGGAAGTTATATAGGACCATTAGATTAACCCTGAACCATGAGAACCAATCAAATGCAAAATCTGCATTTGAGCGAATCAGCCCACGGGTTGACAGCCAAACACCCTGGATTAACCCCTAGTCGACCCAGCGAGGCTTGGGTCGACCTCAAAAATGGGCCGGTTCGGTTATTTCCCCTCCCAATTCGCTGTTTTGAACTTTTTCGCATTTATATATATATATATATATATCAATATATATATATATTTCTCTGCGCAACCCATTTCACTAAATTCTTTTCTAAAAATTAAGTATACTTTAATTTGTGAATTTTAATGTTATAAAATTACGGGGTGTTACAACACATATATCCTCGAATAAAATTATAATGATTTCAGGTTTGAAGACCATTATATCACTATCACTATGTGAACAACTTATGATACTGTTGATTATATTCCATGTAGTTATCTCACGGTGGGTCAGCCCAATACGCTATTCTCTAATACGTATTTATATCTTAACTTTAATATCACATATATTAATGATCAATGAGATGTGATCATCAGTCAATCAATATACTAGTCTCAATGCTTTATTGTTGTCCTGTATAAACAATAAAGCTCGACTAGGGACATTTAAGAATTATAATACTTGACATATCATATAATCTCAAGTTCAGTCTTACTCGAACTATATAATCCCGTATTATTATTCTAAGGACTTATATTATATTAATATTTATATTACGCAGTAAATATAAAATAACAGAACATTTTATTCCAAATAAAACATAACAATAACAATGTCATTATTATTCACATCTAACAGATTGCCTTTAGGGCACAAACTCTAACCGCGTATGACGTCGCGTTGTGCGGTCCGTCCGGTGTGTGGCTCTCCCATTATTCATCGGGTTGAGGCAAGCCGCAGGCGTCATTTATTCGCTTGAGAACAGAAGCCCAGAACGTCAGCCCGTAGGGTCCGATCGTGGCCATGGGCTCCCCCTTAGCCTTGAGAGCTTCGGGGAAGAAACGATTTAAGGGTCGGTCTCAGTGTTACGCCAAGAATCAACCGATACCCATAGCCGAGGGAGGGATTTACATCACTCCCGCCTTGTTGTTGGGTGGCCCCAAGTCACTTGGGACTTGGGCGCAGAATGATTTATCCTCAGTCTCGGCACGGGGCCGAGATTCGAGTTCGTCGTTATTTATACTCGATCGCCCCACGGGCCGGCGACTTGAGTAGCGTTGTCGGCTCCCGTGCTCGGGGTGCCGGTCGTAGCCATTGTGTTTTGGCCTCGAGGTTGGCTCGAGACTCGAAAGGCAATACCAACTCCGTGCTTAGAGGCCGATACGACAATTGATTGTTTGAACGTAAGTTAGTTGCCAGGATTAGTCAAACGTGTCATGCGAAGAGTAAACATAAACAGGAAGAGATGGGAAGTTGAACATCATTTCCACTAATAACTTTAGCAGTAATAACCCTTAAAATGCGTTGAATTGTTAGAAAACAAAACATTGTTGGAAAGCATAAATAACTATATACTAAGTTATGTAAAGTAGCGGCGGAGATGTTCACTGTTCCATGCCCTTGAGAGTTCAGCTCCGTCCATGGTTGCGAGTTTGAAAGATCCATTGCTGAGCTTTCGTTGTATGGAGTACGGACCTCCCCAACGAGGGGCGAGGCCTGTTGGTGGAGGAAAGATCCGTTTTAAGACGAGGTCACCGACGTTGAGGTCCTTATGGCAGACCCTAGAATTGAAGTATCGGGCGACTCATTGCCATTGGGCAGCGGCTAAGAGATCTGCTTCATTCCTTTTCTCTTCCAATAAGTCAAGTGTCCTAAAAGTTAATCTTGGTTTGTCCTTGGATCGAAATAGGTGACTCGATGTGATGGAAGCTTGAGCTCAATGGGAATGACGGCTTCTGATCCGTAGGCAAGGGCGAAGGGAGTATGTCTGGTTGTTGTCTTGTAGGTGGTTTGGTATGCCCATAGGGCTAGTGGAAGTTCGTCTACCCACATGCCCCCAGCCTTTTCTAGGTGCTACTTGATGACAGACTTAATAACTTTGTTGACCGCTTCGACCTTCCCATTGGCTTTAGGATGAGCCACTACCGAGAATCTCTTTTCGATGTTGTGCCGTTGGCAGAAGGCTTTGAATTTGGCGCTTTCGAATTGAGTGCTATTGTCAGAGATGATAGCTTGAGGGACCCCATATCAAGTAATGATGTTGCGTACATCGAAGGTGATCATCATCTTAGTGGTGATTGTGGCAAGAGATTCGGCTTCTGTCCATTTGGTAAAATAATCAACTGCGACGACGGCGTATCGGGCCCCGCCCTTGGCCATTGGAAGAGTTCCAATGATGTCGATTCCCCACATGGCGAAATGCCATGGGCTAACCATTTGTGTCAGCTCTATAGGCGGGGATCTTGGGATCTTTGAGAAGCGCTGGCATTTGTCGCATTTGCGAGCATAGTCTGCGGCGTCTTGATCGAGTGTGGGCCAATAATAACCACGTTAAGTATTTTTCTGGCCAGGGTTTGCCCTCAAGTATGGTCGCCGCACTCCCATTCATGTACGTTGGTTAAGACTTTGATGGCGTCATGACGGGCTACACATCTGATCAATAGGACAGAGAAGCCTCAACGGTAGAGCACCCCATCCATAAGAAGATTGCGAGCCGATTGGCGGGTGAGCGCTCATCTTTCCTTGTAGCTCCCGGGAAGAGTCCCGTGCTGTAGATAATCCCTGATTGGTGTCATCCAAGATTCAGGTTCGGGTTCGGCATTCATGACCGCCTCAGTTTGAATTTGCTTGATACTAGGGGAGTTGAGCACTTCGACGGGGTGAATCCCAAAAGCTGCGGATCCTCAGAGATTGCTAGTTTGGATAGCGAATCCGCTTTTTCATTCTATTCTCGGGGTATGTGAGTGATGACGAAGTGATCGAGGTGAGCGAGTAATTCCTGAACCTTGGTTAGGTACAGGGCGAGTCGTTCCCCCTTAGCTTTATATTCCCCTTATACTTGACGCACGATGAGTTATGAATTGGAGAAGATTTGTATCATCTTTAGTTTAAGCTCGATCGCGATTCTAAGTCCGGCTATCAAGGCCTCATATTCCACGTCGTTGTTAGTAGCAGGGAAATTTAGCGCGTAGCATATTGGGCGTTCCTCGTGGGTGATGAACATGACTCTGGCCCCAGAGCATTTGCTGTTGGAAGACCCGTCCACGATCAATTTCCATTAAATACCCGGAGCTTCCGTGTTCTCTACCGGGGTATCCTCAGGGGTAGTGAACTTTACTATGAAGTCAGTGAGAGCTTGACCGAGGATGAGTCGGTGGGGAATGAATGTTACCTCAAACCAACTCAGCTCCATACTCCATTTTAGTAGCCGTCCTGATTCTTTGGGTCGCTGCAGGACCGGTCGCAGTGGCTGATCGGTGAAAACCTTTATAGGATAAGACTGAAAGTATGGTCGATGTTTCCGAGAGGAAATGAGCAAGCAGGATGCCATCTTTTCCGGCTTTGGGTAATTCTTCTCTGCCCCTGTTAATCATTTGCTTATGTAGTAGATGGGTCGTTGGGTGCGGTCGTCGAGGGGGATTAACATCGAGATGATTGCCTGCATAGAAACAGCCAAATAAATGTATAAGTCCTCATGGTCCACGGGCTTAGATAGGATAGGTGGTCGCTCTAAGTGATCCAGAAGTCCTTTGAATGCGGGAATGCATTATGGGGTCTATTTGAAATTGCGTTTCCCTTTTAGAAGTAAATCGATGAAAAGAATGCACTTGTCGGTGGCCTTGGATATGAACCAACTTAAACAACGACCTTTCCATTTAAACTTTGGATATACCTGATGTTCTTGGGGATTTGGATGTCTCGAATATCTTGGATTTTTCTGGATTAGCTTCGATTCCCAGGGAATTGACGATAAAACCCAAGAATTTTCCTGAAGAGACTCCGAAGGAGCATTTCAAGGGGTTTAGTTTCATGTCGTACCGGCGGAGGATATCGAAAATTTCAGAGAGGTCGTGGACATGACTGCTTGACACTTTAGATTTTACTAACATGTCATCTACGCACACCTCCATGGACATTCTGATTTGGCTTTTAAAGTGTCGATTAACCATTCGCTGGTAAGTAGCACCGGCATTCTTGAGGCTGAAGGGCATGACACGATAACAATAAATTCTGAGGTCTGTTATGAAAGAGATGTGATCCTAGTCGTGAAGATTCATCGGAATTTGATTGTAGCCTGCGTAGGCGTCCATGAAAGATAGTAGATGGTATCCAGCGTTTGAGTCAACAAGTCGGTCGATCTTTGGGAGTGGGAAGCTGTCTTTGGGACATGCCTTGTTTAAGTCGGAGAAGTCAACACACGTTTTCCATTTACCGTTGGCCTTCTTGACCAAAACTGGGTTGGGGACCCACTCAGGGTAATTGGCTTCACGAATGAAATTGTTATTGAGTAGATGGTCTACCTCTTCCTCAAGTGCTTTGGACCTCTCAGGTCCCAAGAAGCAGTGCTTCTACTTGACTGGAATTGTTGTAGGATCGATAATTAGACAATGGCAAGCGATCGCAAGGTCGTTGCCTTTTATATTGGAATGAGTCCATGAGAACACGTCTAGGTTAGCCTTCAAGAAATCCACAAGATCTTCTTTGATTACGGGATGGAGTGGCAATCCTATCTTCAGCACCCTTGATGGATCATCAGGATTAACGGGAATATCCACTGTAGATTCGACCGGGGTAGCCCTCTTGTACTCGGGCTCTTCATCCTTCTGTGGGTTGAGGTCTTCAGAAAGATGGCAGTGGAGCCTAAGCCAAGTCCCAGACCCCGCTGATTGCTATGCCGAAATTGTCTTGGCACAAGAAGGGGTGGGCACTGCTTTTCCTTTGTCCTTATTGTGCGTGTTCTTCCATTCTATTGCATAACATTCTATGGTGCTTACTTGGTCGCCTCTGACTATTCCAATCCTGTTTTCTATTGGAAATTTCATTAGGAGAGACCATGGCGACATGCAGACTCAAAACTCAGTGAGAAAAGGGCGTCTAAGGAGAGCGTTGTAGGGGGAGTCAATGTCTACAACCACGAAAGTGAGGATTTGGACCCAGCTCCAATCCCCCTCGCCTAGCTCCACAGGTAGATTGATCATTCCCAGTAGGGAACTAGAAGCCCCATTGAAGTCATGGATCGTGGCGCAGCAGGGCTTTAAGTCATTTGTTTCTAACCTCATCTGGTCATAAGAAGCTTTGAAAATGATGTTGACTGAACTTCCGGAATCGATTAATACCTTTCAGACAAAAGCGGCACCTATTTGAGTCGTGATAACTAGTGGATCGGTGGTTGGGATCTCCACCCCAATAGAATCTCTTTTGCGGAAAACGGTGTCGTCCCACATGGTCTTTTGGAGCTAGGTTGGGACGGGTTCGTTGGGTGCGGAGCAATTTTCATAAGTACCATGCTTTATCGAACTAAAATCTCTTGCATTTTTCGGAAGCTATCATGTGTGGGATAAGGTCCACCATATATGGTGTTGATTATGATCCTAAGTCTTGGGTTAGATGGACCTGGAGCCGCCTTGGCGACTGCCTGAGGCGCTGGTGCCTGAAGCTTTGGATTTGCTTCGGGAGGAAAAGATTCTTGGACGTACTGCTGATTAACATAGAAATGTGTTTATTTTATGCTCATATATCTTATATTTTGTATATAAATAATTATTATGCTGGGTGTTATTTTTTTGATTTTATAGATATGTTGTCTAGACCTCGTTCAACCTTTAAAAGTGAAGAATAGATGCCATTTACTTGAAGAACTGCATAAAAGCTTTCATTGGATGCTAGATGTGTTCACATTAGAAGAAGATTGGTAGAAAAGATCTCTAAAGATGTCATTGGAGGCTGTTTATGTTCACATTAGTAACTTTGGAAGGAGATTGGTGGAAAATATCTTTTGAGATATGCTTTTGGACCACAATTTTTGATGAGAAGGCCCATTAGATGATTAGGGTTTCCAATTCACCTATAAAAGCACATGTATACACATTGTAACAAATGTCCATCATTCTGTACTTCTTTATCTCCATTAATAAAGTTCTTTTTTTATCTGCATTTTTTTATTTATAAGCAACCTATGCCATCTATACAATTAGATTCGGTAGAGCACAAGTTGTCTTTGCAATTTAAATGTACATTAGTGATTAACCGACTGATTAGATTCAGTGGTAGTCCTAATTCTATTCTCTGTTTGTTATTTTATTCTGCAATTTTAATTTCTGTTTTTTTATTTTCATTCCTAGGTCATATTGGATTAAATATAGATTTGATTAGATTCAGATCTGTATTCAATTCAATAATAGTTCTATTTGCAATTGATAATTGTGATTTGATCGTCGGTTCAATTGGATTTTTTCTGAATCAAATCGCAGTTTCAATCTTTATTGTTTTTCAACCCAACCCCTAAATTTTGTCTAACTCGCCCAAGAAATTATATAAATAATTTGATTTGATTTACCTCCCTGTGTTCGACCTGCATACTACACGATCTATGCGCTTGCAGTATTTATTTTAAAATTCGCGCTTTTCTAGTTCTTAGGAAAGCGAAGATCAGGTTTTTAGCGCCATTACCGGGGAGGCAATAATTAAATTTTATTATTTATTTAATTTCTGATTCCTGTTAGTTTTTTTATTTATTTTTTCCTTTTGTTTTTTTGTATATATACATATTAAAAAAAAGATCTTGATTGGTTTGATTTGGTATTAGTCATTGATACCATAATCTTCTAAACAAGAGAAAAAAAAACCTTGGCTTTTTTTTTTTAATTTCCTTCTTCTTTTCATTTTTTCCCTTTTTTGTTTTGCTTTTTCCCATTCATTTCTTTCCCTTTCTTCTTGTTCAAATTTTCATTAAAAAAAAACTCGCATTCTTTTTTCTTTTTTCTTTCCAATTACATTTCTCATTCACCTCCTACAATCTCTCTTTCCATTTTTTTCATTTATTTCTTTCCTGCTCTCTCCTTCATAAAAAAAATAACTTCCAATTTTGCTTTATTTCCTTCCCTATTTCAACTTTCTTCCAAAATCTTCTAAGATCTGCCCCTTTTACAATTTCACAAAAATTCAAAAAAAAAACTTTTGTTTCCTTCCATATTTTCTCCTTTGTTTTTCTATTTCAATTCAGCTCTTCTTCTCTATTCTCTGTTTTACCACATACATCTTCTCAGATCCGAATCTCAACAATCTTCACCCATCAGAACCATGCATCACTCAGCTTCACGGTTCTCAATCAACCCATACCCTGTCCAATTCAATCTTTCACCGCTACAAGCCTGCAAATCACCACGTTCATCACCACTAATGCCACAATTTCAGCCTCAACACCCAACGCTGAAAACCCCTAAAGGCGCAGTTCATTCTCCATCACCATTCAACTTCTCTTACCACATACAAATCATGTCAATTAAATAAAAACAAGCCTCATCCAGCCTCGTTACATCAACCATAGCTACATCAACGTGGAATTCATCCTTAATATTCCCCATCACGCTATTGTCTCAACCAGCCTCGTTACATCAGATAACAACAAGCCACAGTTCTGTCCTTTCCCTCATGCATCCACAGCCATAATCACAAACCGTAACCCAAACCACCCCCAACTCGCTTCAAACTCCTCTGCACAAAAACCATCTAGCACCAAACGATCAAAGCCATAGCAAACCTCGTACCACAGTTCACAGACCCACGTGAAACCACATCCACAAACAAATCAGCATACCAAGTTGAACCCATAAAAACCTTGCCTCGAGATCCAAGTTCGATTCAAAAAAAAAAATCTGAAATCAAGCTGAAACAAATAAATTTGCTTGCGATATTTTCTGGAAAAGAAAAAAGGTAAAAGAAAAGAAAGGATCGACTGAGTTCGATTTTGTTTTCTGAGTTTGATAAAAAAAATTCACTGAAAAGAGGCGTGCTTGTAATTTTTGGAAATCTATATGGGGGCGCGTGATCTTCTTATTCTGTTGGGGTTGTATTTTTCTGGGTTTTGAGGAATAATTGGTTTCGGTAGCCCTATGTTCTAAACAGGAAAAGAAGGGGCGGTGTTTTATTTATTGTTATATTTGTGAGGTGGTGATTTGTTTCAGAATCAAATAAGGGAGTGAGTTATAACATTTTGGGGTTAACTTATTTAGCTATGTAGCCTTTTGTCGGTTGGCTAAGGAAAGTTTGTTTCCTTTCTAGTTAATTAGCAGGTTAATTCAGGATATATATTTTCAGAAATTGCTTTCTCTGTTTGACTAGTAGGACCTGGTTTCTCCTGACTGCTTGTTGAGTCTTGCTTTACTCTTATATATATATTTCAGTCGAGGAAGTTTGTTCTATTTTTTTTAATTCTTCCAATTGTTTTTTATTTTTGCTCTGTAATTCAAAAATAATAATATCCCAAATCAAAGACAGAAGTGAAGAGTTCAATCAACAAACAAGAATTGAAAAAGTAAACCGATTTGTAAACAAGTGGAGTTTGAAACGTGAATGTTACTTCAAAGTTATCTGGACGGACTGCCATACCCCACTGTAAAAATTTCTTTGACTCAACAGGTTCTGCAGCTACTTGAAAAATATAGAAATTGCTTGTAAAAATCTTCTGCATGGGCAGTGGCTTGCTTGTACAATTTTATTTTACTTTCTGCAGTTATTCTTGTCTGATTGTTGTGTGGCCATAATTTCTGAATCAACTTGGTGAGAAACGAATTTTCATAACCGAAGTCATCATCATTTTTCAACAATAAATCTGATTTGATTTTCAAAATATTTAACGACTAGAGTGTATTTTATGAAATTGACTGTCTCATGGATTTGATCGCGGATATATATTAGTTCAATTTATTGAACTTATAGCAAAAGAGGTTGCATACTACCCGTAAAACATTGGTCGTATCCCTTAGTTTAATACTATACGTGAACGGCCATAAGACCCTCTTCCCCCTTCAAATCGAGATTATCAACTAATAAGATATACTTGAGTACGTTATTTATTTTTTAATAAAAGCTACTTGTGTCAACGATAAGTTTTGGATTTGCTATATTCAACAACGATGAGTGAAAAAAGTGTTAGCCATCATACTTCTCCTAGGGGTTCTCAGATAAACCAAAACTTTCCAAACGAGATGGATCAAAATTAAATTAATCACAATTTTCAAAATCTTAATATTGAAATGGATAAATGCTTATCTCTTCGAGATCGATGTTACCCAACTAGGACTGTTCAACCTTTCGTCATTGTATTCCCACCCATTTAAGGAAATTTTGAGCTCAAAAATTCTTTTATTCAAGGGGTACCAAAATTTACTAGTACTGAAAATGCCTATGAATTTCTAAGTGAAATTGAATTGTATTCATCCCCAACTAAAATGCAACATTTGTCTAATGAATCAATCAAGCTAAGGCTAATTTCATTTGCATTACTTGAAAGCGCTAAAAGATGGCTAAATTCTCTTCCAAGACAATCCATACGAAGTTGGGATGGATTTGTCACTGTATTTTTGAAGAAGTTTTTCCCTTTCCATAAAACTCAACAAATCCGAGCTGAAATAAATCAATTCTTCCAAAATGAAGGGGAAACCTTTTCAAAATATTTTGAGAGATTCAACCAACTTCTGTATAGTTGTCCTCATCATGCAATTCCAAAATATTATTTATGTCAAATTGCATATGAAGGGCTAAACTATCAAAGTCGAACACAACTAGAATCAATGTAAGGAGGAGAATTTATGTCTAAAACGGTCATGAAGTTTGGGAATTCTTAGAAAATTATTTTGAAAAGGACATGCAGTGGGACTCAATTCGTGTTCCCATCCGTGCTTCTACTAGAGGAGTGCATGTTGTGGATTCAAATCAATTTCCCTTAGAAACTCAAACTCCTCAATTCGAAGGACAACCCCAATATTACCCTCAAGACCAAGTCAATGTCATAGCTCAAAATAATCCTTACTCATCCACATATTACTCTATATGGAGAAATCATCCAAATTTCTGGTCGTCTAATCCCAATAATGTCACGAATCCATCTTCGAGTTACCAAGACCCAATTTTCAATCATCAAACTTCTCATGTTCCATCTCAATCCATGTTTTTAAATCAACCATATAGGTATTCTTACTCCCAATCTCCTTCATCTTCTCAATCTCCTCATGAAATTGTCTGATTGGAGGAACAAATAAACAATCAAGATGTAAAAATCGAACAAATGATGAATACGATGAAGGAATTAATGAAAAGTAATGAGAAATTGCCTAGTCAACCGAAAGTAAATCCAAAATATAACTCTTGTACTATGAATTCTTGTGAGGACGAAAACCATAATTCGGTTAAGTCAGTCAACACCCTTAGGTCTGAAAAAACGTTTGACGATAATGTCGGGAATCCTGATAATCCTTCGATCCCAACTCCAAATCAACATCTTGAGTCTCACCCGATGGCAACCAATGCCAACTCCTTGGAACCTTCTGAACCCCCATCTTCTTCGAATGTTGGTAATCCCAACATCTCTTCTTCTAATGTCGGCAAGCCCGACAATATCTCCTCTTCTAATGTTGGCAATCCCAGCATCTCACCTTCTATTCCTGTACCTCCTTCACTTTCCACATCGACACCTTCTTCTTCAAACGATCAAAATTCTGAAAGAGTCTATAAACCAATAGCTCCTTATCCTCATAGACTTAACAATAAGAAGAAGGATGCGAATTTCGAAAAAATTCTTGAAATCTTCAAACAAGTTCGTGTCAATTTTCCACTCTTAGACACCATCGAACAAATTCCTCAATATGCCAAGTGTATGAAAGAGCTATGCACCCGAAAATGAGCCACTAGCATTCCTAAAACTGCCTTCTTGGCTGCGAACACTAGCTCTGTTTTCTCAAATCCATCGCCCATCATGTATAAGGACCCTAGTTGCCCCACATACGGCTGCAAAATAGGAAATACTCACATCAGTCATGCCCTACTTGATCTTGGTGCAAGTGTCAATCTTCTTCCATACATTGTTTATCAAAAACTTGGACTAGGAGAATTGAAACCTACAAACACCACAAATCAAATGGCCGATCGATCTACAAAAAACCATTGGGCGTAGTTGAAAATGTTTTGATTCAAATTGAACAATTCTATTTCCCCGTGGATTTCATAATCCTAGAGACTAAGCCTGTTTCGAATCCTAATAATCAAATTCCATTGATTTTGGGTCGTCCCTTCTTAGCCACCTCGAATGCTATCATAAATTGTAGGAGCGGCCAACTTCGACTATCGTTTGGGAACTTAACCATTGAATTGAACATTTTCCATCAACCCAAAGAGATCGAAATAGGAGAAGTCGACATAATAGAAATAGTTTTAGATGCCACGTATGATTTCTCCTCATAAAATGTCACTTTTCTCAGTAGACGTGTCCATTATGTCTTTTGAAGAATTGTTCGAAGATGAGCTTAAACATTTAAATGATGAGAATGAATATATGGAACGTCTCAAAGATAATCGTCTTTCCATATCGTCAAAAGAAATTGTGGTTAAACAGTCAACTTTAAGGGGTTTTGATAATCTTCTATTGAATGAAACAAATCATTGTCACAATAAACTTTTCATAGGGAAGATTTTGATTTTAGACTTTATTGAAATGCCTTTTGTACCTTAAAAATCAAATACAAAATCGTCATACATCATTTTTGATAAAGGCAAAGGGGGAAGAAAACATCATTCTTTGCCAAACATTCATCATCATCATAGATTTCATTCTGCATTTGATTTGCACACGCATATAGTTGCTAAATTGCATTTTATTTTACAAATCATTTTACATTTAATCCATCTCTGGGTTCTATCTTTCACATTTACGAAACGTGTTTACAGTGTGGACACTGTTTTGTCCAAGTGTGGGGGGAGTCTGCATTGCATCCTTTTTATTTTTCTTTTTTTTCTTTTTTTATTCCAATTTCATGCATTTAGATAGGACCATCATGCATTTTAGGTCATAGTAACATACCATTTTTTTTTTTGAAATACGACTCATTTTAGATTGATACAACAAAATAAGTTAACGATTTTTAATCAATTGATAGTATTTTTTCTCTCAACTAAGATCGAATAAGAAATATAATGAAAAGTTGAATTTTGAGGATAATAGTGTAATTGGTACATAGGGAGATTCTTAGGTGATGGCCATGAAGTTTATTCTAAATTGTAGTCTTTGTTTAATGAGTGGAGGATTTAAAATACTTATATTGGCTTTTCGAATCTTTAAAACTTTGTTGTGTTAAGCTGAATTCGCGTAACTCTCTCTTGTTCTTATATTTTCAATATAATAATAATAGCAATCCAAGGGTATCTAACATTGCTTGTATATCTAGCGTTAGTATGCAAACCCGCCAAGCTCTATCTGACATGTTGTTAACAAAGTTAGCGTCGGAATATCTTGGTCTCATTTTATGAGATTGGACACCTAAGGATTACCAACATGTTGTTGACAAAGTCAGCGTCGATCTGCACAATCCGCCAAGCTCTGTACCAACTCTCCATCAGTCCGCAAGGCAGTGTATGGGTGGTATACCTTGGTCTTTTAAGTTAGGTGTTTGTAATTAATCATAAAATTTAACATTTATAGAGATAGAGAATAAGCGATGATGCCCAAACATTTCTTGACCTTATTGATTTGACTAGCCATACACAAGGAAATTAGAATACCACTTCACGGACTGTGACAAGCAAACTAAGAATTTATTTCATGGCTGCACTATGTTATCGACTGAACCAACTGGCCAAACTAGAGTTTAACATTGAAAACTTGATTTACGTTGAAAATTTGTGACAAGTTGAGGTATCAAAAATAAAATCAACTGATTAGAAATTGTTAACGTAATTTGTTGTACCACTTTCCTGAAATAACTCTTGTTTTTCATTTTTATTTGCATATTTTCATTACATTCGTGTATTTGCATTAGAATCATAACATACTGCGTTTGAATTTTGTGGGTAGTATCCACTAAAAACCCTCACGAGACACCACTCGTCCTACTAGGGACACTTAGAGGTTTAACGGCTTGTTGCATACGCTCAAGGCAATCGTGTTTCCTACGAAAGTGTGACTTATCTAGTTTAGTTTTTTCAATTTTTTTACTCGAGGACGAGTAAAAGATAAGTGTGGGGGTATTTGATTAACATAGAAATGTGTTTATTTTATGCTCCTATATCTTATCTTTTGTATATAAATAATTATTACGTTGGGTGTTATTTTGTTGTTTTTATAGATACGTTGTCTAGACCTCATTCAACCTTTAAAAGTGTAGAATAAATGCCATTTACTTGAAGAACTGCATAAAAGCTTTCATTGGAGGCTAGATGTGTTCACATTAGAAGAAGATTGGTAGAAAAGATCTCTAAAGATGTCATTGGAGGTTGTTTATGTTCACATTAGTCACTTTGGAAGGAGATTGGTGGAAAATATCTTTTGAGATATGCTTTTGGACCACAATTTTTGATGAGAAGGCCCATTAGATGATTAGGGTTTCCAATTCACCTATAAAAGCACATGTATACCCATTGTAACAAATGTCCATCATTCTGTACTTCTTTTTCTCCATTAATAAAGTTCTTTTTTTTATCTGCATTTTTTTTATTTATAAGCAACTTGTGCCATCTATACAATTAGATTTGGTAGAGCACAAGTTGTCTTTGCAATTTAAATGTTCATTAGTGATTAACCAACTGATTAGATTCAGCGATAGTCCTAATTTTATTCTCTGTTTGTTATTTTATTCTGCAATTTTAATTTCTGTTTTTTTATTTTCTTTCCTTGGTCATATTGGATTAAATATAGATTTGATTAGATTCAGATATGTATTCAATTCAATAATAGTTCTATTTGCAATTGATAATTGTGATTTGATCGTCGGTTCAATTAGATTTGTTCTGAATCAAATAGCAGTTTCAATCTTTATTGTTTTTCAACCCAACGCCTAAATTTTGTCTAACTCGCCAAAGAAATTATATAAATAATTTGATTTGATTTACCTCCCTGTGTTCGACCTGCCTTCTATACGATCTGTGTGCTTGCAGTATTTATTTTAAAATTCGTGCTTTTCTAGTTCTTAGGAAAACGACGATCAACTGCTCAAGTCGCTTTTCGTGAGTAAGCTTCTCAATTGCATCCCTAAGATGGCGAAATTCGTTGGTATTGTGGCTGCATGTCATGGTATCAGCAGTACCTCCCAATATTTTTCTCAAGATCGGTTGATTCCCTGGTGCGCGGCTTCTTGTATGGCAATGTGTTGCATGCCTCCAAGTAAATTTTTTCTAGATCCTCGTTTAACGAGGTGTATGTCTCGAAGGCTCGGTAAGGGCCGGGCTTCCTTGGCTCTGTTGGGGCCTGATCGTTGTTCCGGCCATCTTGCCTACCTTTTTCGGTGTGTGCCTGTTAGGACTTGCCCCCATGTTCTGATCAAAGGGCTCTCCTAATTTTTTTCTTCTGAGGTTGTTATTTACAGCGCCTACTTGAGAGTCGTTAGGACGACTGGTGGTTGAGAGCCGGTTGCGTCTTGCCTCCTCTTGGCATAAGTACTGATCCGTCTTCTCATAGAAGGCGTCAAGGCTTTTTGGCTGCTTCCGATCGATCCACGCCCCAAATTCGGAAGTAGGGAGGACACCTTTGGATAATTGAAAGAGTACGGTGCGAGGGTTTGGATCCTCGACCTCGGCAAGGGCAATGTTGAACCTGGAGAGGTAGCTTTTAAGCGACTCAGCGGGCCCTTGGTATAAGTTTGAAAGGGTGATGGCATTCTTTGGAGTTGGTAAATGCATTCTGAATTGTTTGTCCAACTGCGTTGCTAACTGGCCGAAGATGTTAATGGGATCAAGCGGGAGGCGAGAGAACCATAACAAAGCAGTTCCCGATAAGAAGACTAGGAAACACTTGCATTTGACCGGATCGTTGCCCCGACTCAAGTCCATTTGTCATTCATATCAATTTAGGAAGGCATATGGGTCAGTGGTGCCGTCGTAGAGCGGCATTTGCGGCATGCTGAAGCGTCGCGGCCATTCAGCTTCGTTTATTCTTCTTGTGAAGGAGTTACACCTAATGTGCGCTTCCCATGAATCATGCACATTTCCTTGCTTCCCTCATGATTCTTCAAACCATGTCGAGTAGGTAAGTTGGATGGGGATCCGCCATTGGGACCCGTGGGTTTTGGCGAGGTTCCAGAGTTCTCTTGCGAGGGAGTCTCCGATGATGGACATCCGGATTGTCTTCTTCCATGTCCTCGACGTCTATGATTAGGTCTTGGTGTGGATGGTGAGGTGGAGCAAGGTGATGCGGTTCTTGTTCTGTAGGAGCGCGGGCCGTTGGAGTAGCGAGCCCATCATCCCGATTATCCACCGTCGGGTTGTGTCGAGGAATAGGTTGGTTCGCAGGACCTGTTCTGTCATTGATGATTAAGCGAGAGCGGTCTCGGTACTGTGCCCCCTCGTTATATGTGACTGTAGTTCGGTCGCCGTTGTCGTTCCCTTTGCCATTGGCGTAGCCATTACCATTACCGTTGTCGAGGGCATTGGTGTGCGCGGCTACGTTGTTGATAAGGCTAAACCTCCTCCTTTGATGTGGGCCCCTTGACTCGAAAGAGGAAGTTTCCGATATAGTTGGTTGGGGTCGAGCGTTGTTCTGAGTTAGTTGAAGTCGAGCGACGATGCACTGACTTTCTTGAAGTTGTCGCATAAGGTCAATGTTATTCCTTAATGCTTGATTAAACTCGATCGCTGTGTTCTCATATTTCTCATTAAGCACGCGAATTTGAGCCTGTGTTGCGGGCACTTCGGGGTCCACACTAGGAGGGACGGTTTCATTAGTGGTCGGGATGTCACCCGGTTAAGGTTGTTGGGATGTACCGGCCTCGGCTGCGGTTGAAGAGCCGACCATTGCGTTCTTTGGTCGCTTTTCCATCGGGAGCGGACTCGACGGCAGGTTTAGCAAGGAACCTCAAGCTCGTCGTGGGTAGAGATGACAACATGCGACAAAGGCGCAAAATCCGAGTTTTCTCGGTGAAAGCACCAAATGTTGAGGGTAAAATTGCCGTAAACACCAAAGATTCCAATTACTAGGAATAGTTAATTTGGTCGTATAGACAAGAGTAGAAAGCAATAAAATAACACAAGAGATTTATATTGGCTCGGCCTCGTGAGGGGCCTATGTCCACTTTGAAGCGTTGTTGGAATATTATTGATCACAAAAAGTTACAACGTTGAGACCCTCTCATGGCATCTCATTACATTTATTTCAAAGCTAGATGATGTCATCTCTAAGCTATATGATGTCATCTTCAAGGCTATATGATGTCATCTCTACGACATGATGTCATCATTCTCATATATGATATCATAATTATCATATATTGAATATATTAAGAAAAGGACACTCTTGCCCTTCTTCTTCCTCAAATGGGAGATGCCATTAATGAAGCTCTCTAGAGGTCCCAAGGTCTCAAATTCCAACCCTTTTCAAGTGTGAAGTCATGGGTTATTTATAGGAAAGGGAGTAGGTAGGAGTAGGTAGAAATAGGGGACCACACCCAGAATTTTGCATCTGGAGCATGTGCATGCTAGAATTTCGCACCTGGAGCCTGCGCATGCTGAAAATTTGCATCTGAGCCTGGGGTGCGAAATTTCGCACATCGTGGGTATGAGATTTTGCACCTCGAGGGTGTGAAATTTCGCACCTTGCGGTTGCGAGATTTCGCACCTCGAGGGTGCGAAGTTTCGCACTACATGGGTGCGAGATTTCGCGCCTCGTGGGTGCGAGATTTCGCACCTAGAGGGTGCAAAATTTCACGCCATGTGGGTGCGATATTTCGCACCTCGAGGGTGCGAGATTTCGCACCTCACGGGTGCGAAATTCGCGCCCCACGGAGATGTGAAATTTTTGCCTCCTGGGTGTGAAATTCGCAACCTGCTGAGTGCGTATTTCGCAACCTGTCAGGTGTGAATTTCGCACTCCTGGGGGGGTGCAAAATTCGTACCTCTCGGGAGTATGAAGTTCGCTTTTTGAGGTGCACGAAGGCTGCATGAATAGGTGTTTGGGATGCCGCGAGGCCTCTGTTGGCGCGATCCCTCTTCATCCTGTTTCCTTCGCTCCTAAGCATCTCTTTCAGCTTTAGTTCCACGCGATGCATTGAGTCGAGCGTGTCTTGTGTACTTTTGGGAACCGGACCAAAAAGTCAGTTAACATATATATATATATATATCTGTGTGTGTGTGTGTGTGTGTGTGTGTGTGTGTGAATTAATAAAACCATAAACATGAGAATACTTATAAATTAGGAGATATATTTGAAATCATAAGTTTGAAATTCTTGGAAGATTAAAAATTATTTTGAGAGAAGTTTGAAATCAACTTTGAAAACAGTTTGAAATCAATTTTGAAAAGAGATAATTTGAAAATAGAGTTTGAGTGCTATTCAGAGTCTTACATAATATCTAGACTCCATTAAACTGATTGTCTTGAACTCTTAAACTCTTGATATCTCGATACTCATGAGTCTTGAATCTCTTCTGAATCCTAAATCTCTTGAAACTCTAAAACTGTACAGTCTTCAGTATTTAAGTCATGTATACAAACCCTGCATATATATGTATATATATATATTCTAGATAGAAATGTTAGTATATATTTTATGATCAATTAATAATGGTAATTGAAATAAGGTTGTTGTCATCAAAACTCTGTTCTCCAACAATGTCGTAGCTGGTCAAGATCAACATAACACAAATGTGAGTTGAGGCTGGTCTTGATCAGCAGACCACTATAGCTTTGTTGAGGCTGATCTACGAGTACTAGCATACAGTCTGCCTTATGGTACTTATAGTGAATCACTGTGAATATCACAAGCAGTCTAGATACAAATAAATGTATATACATATCAGACCAAGTCTAAAAATATGATGAGAAACACACCAAAATTTTAAGGCAAATAAAATTTAAAATAAATTATTATTTGTCTACATATAATTTTATTTTGTTCCAGTTTACTGTGTGTGTTTCTGTGATAGGTATACAGGTGACAGGACTGGATCTGAAGCAGTCTGAAGACAAGTGTGAGTCATTGTGTGTAGCTGAGTGAACAGAGTGGAACGTACATGTTACTGAGAAAATTTTGAGTGTTTTATTGAGGAACCAATGTATATAAAATGAATGTATTATATACAAAGTGATGTACAAATAGTGGAGTCATAAGTTTGTACTATTTCAAATGTTAAAATAAAATATTTATTTTAACAAATCACTTTTTGAATATTAAATTCTTGTGCAATAGCATTTTATTCAAATTAATATTTATTTTTGTGTGCGACGTAGTATGGAATAGTACTGTTACAAACACATTTATATAATAATATATATATATATATTTGTATCATAAAACAAAAATCATATTGTTATATTCAACACCAATATCTTTTTTGTTTGTCTCATTAGTATTCCCAATGTGTTCCCTTAAGTTTTGAGTGCAATTGGAATCCCCAAATTCCCCTTTTGTGCATCCCATTGGTGTCCCCAATGTGCTCATACATGCACAAAAGCATAAGATGATTCCCTACCAAATCTATTTTAAAACCCCAGCCTTTGCTAGGCAAGGTATAACATTTAAAGTGGTGTATTGGTACCCTACTGAAAGCATCATGCATAAACAACATGTTTAGGATCCCCTTCTAATTTAAAACCCCTTTTCAATTCCTTCCTTAGGTGTCGAAGGAAACATGGTATAACCCCATGAAAACAAAGAGCAAGAAAAATCAATGCAAGCTAACAAGCTTAAGTAAACATTCGCACACAAGTTGTTCATTGAAATAAGGCTTTTATTTAAACTCAACCTTTCGGTTTCATTAAAGGTTTAGAGGCGATAGCCCTCTGTTCTTTAAATTCGTTATTCGAAATGACTGCTTTCGATCCATGAAAGGAAATGAGGTGAAAAAGTATTATACTTTATAAAATAAAGTTTAAGTAAAACATGCCTCCTTGGATACTCTGATAGGTGTTGAGGCGATAGCTCCGAGCTTAGTTAAAACATAAGGAAAAAAACCCTTTTATTTTATATTTTAAGGTTTCAAAATTAAACCCCTTCGACATAGTCAAGAGTTGAGGAGCTGGAAAATTTTAAGTTAAAATATGGTTCCATAATAGGATCCTTTAGACACAGCTGGAGGTTTCAAAGGCAATAGCCTCTATGTTTCTTTTATAAAACCAAGCTAATAGAGAACATTCCCCTTTAACTCAACCGGAAGGTATTGAGGCTGATGCCTCAAAGCCTTTAGAACAGTAGAGGCAACAACCCCTATATTATACTTTAGTGAACGGTCCTACTATCCATGCACAATGTCGAAGTCCATGTTGGAAGGTGATAGGCTCTGTTAGAGATGACACTTTAAAAATATAAAGTCAGTCACCAAGGATTTGAAATGAAACTTGGAGGCTAAAGCCTCATATATGAAGATATAAAGCCGAATACTTTTTATGCCAGCAGTTGACATTATAAGCATCTGAAGCATATTGATAGAAGAGAAAGGTGCTTCCTATCATTTCGAAAGGTGGTTTCCATTTAAAGGGCGATGGCATTGATAGTAAATATAGAGAAACCTAGTTTGTTTCCTTCTATAGATGTGTTTTTCACCATCTCCAATACAATTCATGAAACCTTACTAGTTTATATAAATAGATACTGATCCCAAGTAGACCTTTTCGGTATCCTATGATTTATGAAAATGAATTATTAATTAGTAATGCTAATGCCTTAATTAGCTTTAGTTACATTCTAAGTCTAGCCAACTTCGAAAATTCATATGAATTAATTTGTATATGAGAAAAATCTTAAAAATTGACAAATTTAAGAGTATACCCTACTCTATCATTCTAATAATATGAAGTCCAAAATAATCAACTGAACTCCTTAATTAGTTTTTCCCATAATTAGCTTGTAATTTGACATATAAAATTCATACAAGCGTAGAAAATTACAAAACAAAAATTCATCTCCCAAAACATATTATGAACATCATATAAATGTTTCAAGTTAATTGGAGATGTCTAACTATAGGTTTTGCCCTAAAACCTACTCATTTCCAACAAGCATATTTAAGCTATTTAAGAATTGTTCAACTCAAACAACACATTAACATCCATATAAATATGAAAACAGTCATGAAAATCACAATACTATTCAGGATATTCCCCATAACCAAATTAAATAAGGTTTAGAATCATTATTCATCTTGATTAGTGTTGAGATGTTGAGATTTTATTGTAAAACTTAAAGCTTTGATCTTCCTATGCTTTACTTTAATTTCTCTTCTTCTTGAGATCTATAATGGCATGCCTCTTAAGGTTACTTTTTAGGTTTATGGTAATTAAAATAGTAAGGGTAAAAGTGTAGAAAAAGATCTTACATATGAGGCTAAGTGTTTTCTTCTTTTTCTCACACATAATCCTACTTATGTTTAATTCATTTTACTTAATTCCTAAGACCAACATATTACTTATTAAATTTCAATCAAATAACCTAACTACATTGCTCTTATCTAATTTATCCATTTAAATATCCCGAATAATATTTACCAAAATGAAGGATGTTACAAAGTCATGGCTCGTGAAGCGGACTTTTGCTCTCTTGATCCTGCTGTCCTTCGCTATATGGTAAGTTTCACTAGAAGTGTCGAGGATAATGACCAAATAGTGTAACCGACGCAACCTTTACCCTCGAACTTTATTATCAACATGATTAACAAAATAGGGAGGTAAAAGAACCAATATTTATGATATATGGCTGCATTAAAGGGAAATTTGGCAATGCTGATAACTTTCCTTTTCCTTTAATGAGTGCATATCTGCACACATCAATTTTTAAGTAACACCAACATATATTGAAATTTTTTGTAGTGATTCCTTCAAAATCTTTAAATTTCGAACAATATTAGGTCACTAAGGCCATCATGTCCAAGACTAAGTTGACTGGGCAAAGATAATTGTTTCTTACCTTGTCCCTGCTGTTTAAGAACTGCATGGTTCCTCACAACTTTAAGATTTTGCTGAACCACTAGTGAATAAAGAAATGGATTCCCATGATGAGGAAAATGATGAAAAAGAGGGTGATAGGGTAGGTGATGATGGTGATAATGACGACAATGATGATAGGGGTGATGCAGCAGGTGGAAGTCACTAACTAAGCCCTCCTCACAGTGGAGATATAGGAGATAATGTGGAAGAGGCTGCTCCGACACATGAAAAACAAGAGTAAACTATCACTGTTCGAACGGTTGGCCATCAATGGGGGTTAAACACTCTCTTAATGGTAAAAGAAAGTGCAAACGCCTCCAGTTATAATCTCTACATCTGAGGTTTGACACTTGTTGTTCATGTGCTTTTGGATGCTTCATTTTAAGGATAGTTTGTAAATTTATGCACTATTTCTATTAGACTAGGGTCAAATAATAATATGAGGTTGTCTGTGAAAAGAAACAACTGGAGATAAATTGCTTAAGAAAATTTTTAGATAAACAAATAATAGAATTCAATGAATTTCAAGAAAAATATAGTGTTAGAGATAATTTCAAATTCATATTCCTATTATTCATTGCATTATTTAGGATTCATATTCCTATTATTCATTGCATTAATTAGGAGTTATTTTGATTTGTATTAATTGTATTAATTGTATTAATGATTGTATTGATGTATAGATTCAAATTCAAATATGCTCTAGAAGTTGTCCACCTATAAATATGTAATATTATGTAATTATGTAATCAAGGAAAGGAATACAATTTTATTCCCTATTTTCACATGGTATCAGAGCACCATTAAATAAATTACACTCTTGTATTTCTCAATCTCTTATCATGGCTAATGATAACAATCCTTCTAATGTTTCTATCAGAGTTGATCCTTATGCTATCCATCACTCTGATAGTCCCTCTACTGTTCTTGTCACACCTCTCTTAACTGGGGATAATTATGGCTCTTGGAGTCGTGCCATTACAATGGCGTTACGAGCCAAGAACAAATTTGGTTTTGTCGACGGTTCCTTACCGATCCCATCGGTGGAAACCGACGTTGTCAATTGGCACCGCTGCAACGATCTTGTTGGCAGCTGGATACTCAATTCCGTATCTCTGGAAATCAGGCCAAGTATTCTCTATGCCAATAGCGCTGCCCAGATATGGATGGATCTCAAAGAGCGCTTCTCTCAGTCTAATGCGCCGAAGATATATCAGTTAAAACTCTCGGCTAACTTAGCAGCTACAATTCTATCATGTATGTCTTCTTGTTGGATTATAGATTCAGGTGCGTCAAATCATATATGCACATCACTATCAATTTTTTCTTCATATGTTCCATTACAAAAACATAAGTCTGTTCAATTACCTGATGGCACTTTTGCATCAGTGACTCACATTGGGATTGTTAAACATTCAAAATCTCTTATTCTCAAAGATATATTTTTTATCCCATCATTCAAATTCAATTTATTATCTGTCTCACAATTAACAAAACAACTTAATTGTGAAGTAATTTTTTCTAAATCTCAATGTCGTTTCCAGGACCTGTTGACGAACAGGACGATTGGTCGGGGTAGAGTTCATTGTGGTCTTTACTACTTGGAGGATATTCCCCATTTGAATTCCGCATTTTCATTTCAGCAATCAGATAATTTTGATCTTTGGCACTCTCGCCTTGGTCACCCTAGTAGTTCTCATTTTAAATTTCTCGTTAATAATTTTCCGGATATATCCGCGAATAATAATTTTTTTGTGATGTTTGTCCATAAGCTAAGCAATCTCGTGCTTCATTTCCGCAAAGTGTATCTCACTCTTCTGTATGTTTTGAATTATTACATGTTGATGTTTGGGGACCATTTAATGTTCCATCTAAAAATGGTTCACGTTTTTTTCTCACCATTGTTGATGATTATTCAAGATGCACTTGAGTCTATTTAATGAAATTCAAGTCTCAAACTTTTTATATGATAAAACATTTTTTTAATCAAGTTATTAGACAATTTGGACTGTCAATCTCCACTATATGATCTGGAGATGGTGGTATTTTTATTTCACAACTTCAAGCTCTTCGATCTGACAATGGAACTGAATTTCTTTCATTAGAGTTTCAAAATTGGTTTCATTCTCATGGTATAATCCATCAACGAAGTTGTGTAGCCACTCCTCAACAAAATGGGATTGTGGAACGTAAACATCGACACTTACTTGATGTTGCTCGCTCACTACGATTTCAAGCTAATCTTCCCTTCTCTTTTTGGGGCGAATGTGTTCTCACCGCTGCATTTCTCATAAATAAATTATCCACACGTACTCTTAATTTCAAATCTCCTCATGAAGTTTTATTTGGAAAGGTTCCATGTTATTCATCTTTACGTGTGTTTGGATGTCTGTGTTTTACGAAAAATATGCATATTAAAAATAAATTTGATGCACGAGGTAAGCCACACATTTTTGTTGGTTACCCTTATGGTCAAAAAGGATATCGACTTTATGATCCTTATTCTCATCGCATAATAGTCTCGCGTGATGTTATTTTTCATGAATCAGTTTTTCCGTATAAAAACATTTCAGATCATAGACCTAATGACATTTCCATCACTCCACTAGATGATGATTCACCTACAAATTTCACACCATTTCAAAATGATTCATCAGTACCAACTAATATTTCTTCATCTAATACAACTGAAAATGGTGAAAATTCACTTCAAAATCATTCTCCAAATCTGATTCCAATAGAAATCGCTTATTCAAATCAGTCTCAGCAAACTAATAATAATTCTTCAATTATAGTTCCCACGAATACTGCTGATTTAAATCGTCCTCAGCGAATTTGACAAAGGCCATTACATCTCAATGATTATGCATGCAACGTCTCTCCTTCATCTACTTCTTTTCCTTTATCCAAATATTTCTCTTTGGAAAAGTTTAGTCATTCTCATCATTTTTTTTTTGTCCAAAATTATTAATCATGATGAACCTCAAACTTATTCTCAAGCAGTACAATCTGCTGCTTGGCGTGATGCAATGTCTGTTGAAATTCGTGCTCTCGAAGCAAACAAAACATGGTCTGTTTGCTCATTACCACCAAATAAAACACCAATTGGTTGCAAATGGGTATATAAAATTAAATATTGCTCTGATGGTTCTATTGAACGATATAAAGCATGTTTAGTAGCCAAAGGTTACACCCAAGTTGAAGGAATTGATTACCATGATACTTTTGCTCCAGTAGCAAAATTGGTCACCGTTCGTCTACTTCTTTCTATCGCTACAATTAAAAATTGGTCTCTTCATCAATTAGACGTAAATAATGCTTTCCTCTAAGGTGATCTAAATGAGAAAGTTTATATGAAACTTCCTCCTGGTTTTCCTCGTCATGGTGACAATCAAATTTGTAAGCTCCATAAATCTATTTATGGACTTAAACAAGCTGCGCGTCAATGGTTCTCTAAGTTTTCTTCTACTTTAATTCAACGTGGTTTTCGTCAATCTAATTCCGATTACAGTCTCTTCACATATATTCGTGATCATATTTCAGTATTTGTTCTTGTTTATGTAGATGATATTATCATTACAGGAAACAATGAATCTTTTATTTCCATGACAAAACAATTTCTTGCCAAATCTTTCTCCCTTAAAGATCTTGGGCGTCTAAGTTATTTTCTTGGTATTGAAGTTTCTCGTTCCGAAAAGGGATTATTTTTGTGTCAACGTAAATACACACTTGACATATTAAAGGATTCAGGTATGCTTGGTTCTCGTACAACTCCAATTCCTATGGAACAACATTGTAGACTTCTTCCAGATGACGGCAATCCCTTGCCTGATCCGTCTCTGTAACGACGACTCATCGGTCGTCTCTTATATCTTACAGTTACTCGTCCTGACATTCAATATGCTGTCAACAAACTTAGCTAATTTATGCAAAGCCCTCGTTCCACACATCTTGATGCTGCAAATAAAGTCCTTCGATATCTCAAAGGTTCTATTGGTAAAGGTTTATTCCTATCGGCAACGAGTTCTCTTTCTCTGGTCGGTTTTGTTGATTCTGACTGGGCAGGTTGCCCTATCACTCGCCGTTCTACTACCGGTTATTTTACAATGCTTGGTTCTAGTCCCATCTCCTGGAAATCAAAGAAACAACCGACTGTTTCTCGATCATCTGCTGAAGCTGAGTATCGGTCTCTTGCTGCTATTACTGCTGAAGTCCAATGGTTACATTCAATCTTATCAGAACTTGGTTTTCCACCATCTGTTCCTATATCAATACATTGCGATAGCCAAGCTGCAATTCATATTGCA
The DNA here is from genome assembly GCA_030737875.1 of Allium sativum. Lineage (NCBI taxonomy): Eukaryota > Viridiplantae > Streptophyta > Magnoliopsida > Asparagales > Amaryllidaceae > Allium > Allium sativum. The sequence continues at coordinate 193,005,869 of CM060919.1, forward strand.
TCAAATCCCGTCTTCCATGAACGAACTAAGCACATCGAAATAGATTGTCATTTCGTTCGTGAAAAGATTCTCTTCGGTATTATTACTCCTTCTTATATTCGTTCTTGTGACCAACTAGCGGATATTTTCACAAAACCACTGGGTGCTGATAATTTCAAACGATTGGTTAACAAGTTGGGCGTGATCGACATTTCTCTCCCGGCTCCAACTTGAGGGAGGGGGGTGTTAGAGATGATTTCAAATTCATATTCCTATTATTCATTGCATTAATTAGGATTCATATTCCTATTATTCATTGCATTAATTAGGAGTTATTTTGATTTGTATTAATTGTATTAATTGTATTAATAATTGTATTGATGTATAGATTCAAATTCAAATATGCTCTAGAAGTTGTCCATCTATAAATATGTAATATTATGTAATTATGTAATCAAGGAAAGGAATACAATTTTATTCCTTGTTTTCACATATAGAAAGATTCTCTTGTAGACTGCTCGTTTAAAGAATTATAAGGAGAAGAAAGCAGCTCCTAGAATAAGGAAAATGCATCTTCATAAGGAGAACGATATAGAGGAGAATTCTGAGCTAATTACGCTATTTTGAATGCTGATTGAGGATAGGAGGGGGCTTGAAGAAACTTTATATAAGGAGTATTGTAAGATCTCATGTACCGACTATTTATATCAGGGAAACAAGTGTGTTGGCTTACTCGGATGCTTTCATAGGAGGTGTAGAGACTCTTATGATGGAAAATGGTAGAACATTCCCTGACTCAAGCCCATTCCCCCACTTTCCCATCCCATCCCAAAAGAAAACTTAAGATATCATAGGCAATCGTTCATTTCCAAATTTTATAAAAGATCGATTTTGTATGAACATGAAGACTAGCTAACCATCTAAATTCACTCTGTACTTTATATATGCTTTTAAATGATGTTTGCACTTTTGACTTATGTTGTGTATTACATTTTTTGATATAGAGTCATGATGGGATAAGTATTATTATTCCTAATTCACTCTTAACTAAATATGTGAAGCTCAAGAAAGAGTTTACGTAAAAGTCTAAGATTTACGAAATTTTAGAGTTAGTGAGATATTGCTTCCTTAAAAATATTAAGGAAATCCGCACATGACTTCCTACACCCAAGCTTGAATTCTTAGGTAATAGGAATGAAAAATGGATTGCAAAACTTGAAACTTACATGCAAATCAACTTTGTGAACAGAGTGCTCCCCATGTTAAGAGTTTTGATTATCAAAGATTTCCTCTCTTATATACCCCAAATGGAATAATGGTTCCTTTTGATAATATGTTTAGCATGACTCTTAAGACTTTTAGGAAAGTGACAAATAAGTTTTTGAAGTTGTACTGGAATTTCCATTATAATGTAACTTGAAATTTTATCATAATCAGTAAAAATCCTTTATTTGTGTTTGTAATTACATTTCCCATTTTTTTTAGGAGGAGTAGCTATCCCTAACTGTTAGCGGACCAATTAGTCTCTCTCATCTGGACCTAATTATGGGCAGACTTGCGGCTAAGGTGCAAAAGGGAAAGTTAGACATGAAGCAATTTTCTAATAACGCAGAGGCATGGAAATGGCAGGATAAATTTTACAGATTGAAAGCACCGGCAACCCAGCTTAAGGAGACATGCAGCAAACTAGTAAAATAATTCAAAACTAAGTATTCCTAAGTTCTTGAGTTGTCACGTAAGGTCAAAGTTTGTACACTTTTTCTTCTTCTAAGTCTTCGAAAGGAATAGGATTTAATAGAGGGATTGCAAAGCTTCACCAAAAGATTCTAGATCTTGAGATGGAGTTAGTAAAATCTCAGTTGTCGGTCCTTAGAATTTACCACAAGAGGAGAGGAAATTGATTCTGGTGACAAGAACAAGTATTCAGCTATTTGAAATTCTCCAAAAAAGTTTGAATGAACTAAAGCTTATCAAGTGGTTCCGTAAAGTTATGTTTGAATGCATGAGTTATGCAAATGATAAATGGATTGCAAAAATATCAAAGTACATCAATACATGATCTGCTGCCAAAGCTCAAGGCCATGAAAGGAATGAAAAACTTCCTCAAACAAGAAGTGGGAAAACTAGGGTGGGAGTTAAGATTTCGAAAGGGTTGGTACATTATCTTAACAAAGCGCTACGAATTCAGATTGCAGCTATCGATGATGTTAATCCTATTATATATAAAGAGAGGAGATTAAAGCTAATATTGGACGAACCCATTCGCCATATAATAGATTTTATTCCGGAGGCCGAACGTTTGCAAGAAGTTACCCATAACATCCATCTGGAAAAACATTCTACTTAATGCATATATGAAATTTTGAATACACATTTGTAAAACCATACATAACAATATAACTTTGGTGTAAAGAACGAATTAATGTTGTATGTGAATAACGCATAGTTTTCCTATTGTAATCGATTATGCTTTTCCTTCATCTAACTACCTCATCAGTATTTGATAATAGTCTGAAATAGAACACCTTTATGGCCTTCACTTGATGATAGAGAATTTGGGGATCTTCGTTCATTCATGGTATTCGCTGGCAGTTTATTTCCTATAATAGTTAGATTAGGTGTCTTTATGAGTTACGATAAAGTAATAGATTGGATTTTTTATCTGATCGATAAGAGCATCTCCAACGGTTGGAGAATTACGGTTACGAATCGTAATATTTACCATATTTGTTTCCCAACAGACGTTACACCTCTTAATATTCATGCAATTATTCAGGGTTGTATTCTGAAAACTGAAGCGGTCCAGTGCGCCAATTTTATCGGCGCATCTGTATTTTTTCCGAGCGCGCCTATTTAATCGGCGCGGGAACCAGCTTTTATAAAATAAAAATAAAAAAAAGGACACAAATTTCTTCCCGCATCCCACATTTCAGGCGCGCGTCTATTAATATCTCCACGTGTCTTTAAAATATGTGTTGTTTCGGACCACTAGTTACCTAAATATGTGTTTTCTGGGACCACTAGTTACCTAAATATGTGTTTTCTGGGACCACTAGTTACCTAATATGTGTTTTCTGGGACCACTAGTTACGTTGCGACATATATTTCTAGGACAAAAATGGCATAATTTTTGTCTGTATGTTCAAATCTGCAGCGAGCTGATTAAATCAGGGTGCGCCGATTAAATCAGGGCGCGCCGATTAAATCGACGCGCACCTGTTAGGGCATTTTCTCATATTACCCCTGAATATTAAGACCCGTAACATTACAGGTCTTACTTCTGTTGGAGATGCTCTAAACGAGGACCCCTTGCTCGACAATCAGTGAGCTGGTAGACCAAAAACCTTACCTGACAAAATTGAATGTAGAGATCGGAAACCGTCTTCTGTTATGATAAAAGAATAAGCTAAGAATCTTATCTGACTAGAGTTGATGATCTAGAATCTTTATGTGGACAGTTTACTGAATATGTTAGGAACTTTCATCTAGAAAAGTTGATGATCTAGAAATCCTTATTTGGACAGTTGAATGAATAAGCCAAGAACATTCATCTGGTAGGAGTTGATGATCCACATATCATTATCTGGAAAGTTATATGAATGGGCCAAAAAGTTTCAACTATCAAAGTGTCCTTTTTCTGAGAGGCACTCCATCGAGGCATGTAGTTAGCTTTAATGGTTTCTCACCTTTAAACGAGTCAAGGGTTCCCTCCCGATTAAAGGTTCGTTAACGAGGCCATGAAGATGGCGTTAACGACCTAACTTTTGGGAATGTTCCCCATATTGACTCCCGCTAGAAACAATTGAACGTGCTAGTATGGTTGTACCACGAATTAGACTTAGGTTGCCCAAGTGGGCCTGATGTTCCAGGACTTAGACTTGGGATGTGCCCAAGTATGACTCCACACTTTAGGAGCAAACCAGATGTGTTAGGCCTGGATGTGCCAGGACTTTTGCCTAGGAACTACCGAAGACTTTTCAGATGTAGGATTACTATAATCCATTGAAATCTCATTGATGTTGAATTAAAGAGCTTTATTTGATTATGCAAGATTACTCTTTTTATACAAACTAATTGAGTTGGCATTTTATGGCGTAATGCATGATGACTCCTTTAAGAGTTCGACATTGGTTAGTCTCATGTCCATTGGCTAGGTGATACAAGTAGTAGGACCATCGATATTTCTTTCTCCTTTAAGGCACTTCTGCTTTGAAGTTCAATAGTTGATATAACCCTTTGTTAAGACAAAGATATTTTCATATGAAGTGGTTAAGACGGGATCATTCAAATCTTGAGATTTTTAGCTAAGCTTTTATGAGACAAGGATTTAATTTTCTTTGAATGACCGTTGGTCTCTTCTTGACTTTATTTCTTTTTGAGCGATGTGGATGCCTTAGGGGATTGGTTGAGTCAATTTTTCTTTTTAATTAATCGCAAGAGAAATATATTCCTTTTCAATTTTAAGCTTGGAGATAGTCCCTTTAGCATCTTATTGGATCTCTTTCCATGGTTGTAAGAATGAATCTTATTTAGGAAATCTTTTTTCTAAAGAAAATAAAGGAGAAGGACCTATGTGAAAAGGATTGATACTCCATTTATCTAGATTAAATGGGCATATGGGCCTTTCTTTGTTTTCCAAAATGTGAAGAGTAGCCAACCGCGAGGCTTGTTTATTTACAGCCTTGATATCTCTTCTAAATGATGGTGTTAAATACATAATAAATGGCTTCGATGACCCATATTTAGATCTAGATCATTTCGTAATATGGGAAGGTTAAGGTTGAAATCATGGCGAACTTCTTCTTTTACTCTAATCCTTATCCTTTTTATCAATTGGGAGTTTGTTCAATCCAATAAAGTCAATAAGGTCAAAATAAAGTGAAAGGCTGCAGACGTTCGACCCCTCTTTCCAATGCCAAAAATGTTAACCATAAAAATCGTTAACACCTCAAAAATAGTAGCAAACTTGTCGATAGGGTTGACAAGGAGTTATTAGGAGATATCATTTAGTTCAAGGGACTTTTATAGGTGTTTAAGGCCCTATCATTCATTCGACAAAGAGTATCAAATATGTTATTTAATGAGTAAGCGGGTGTTGGTAAGGTCAGAAAAGAGCTTATCGACTTACTATCGTTTGATTTGGAAAGATTCAGTAAGGTTAATAAGTCTGGAATGGTTATCGACTAAGTCAACAAAGGATGGAAGGGTGAATCAGTAGAATCAGGTGCAATTAGTTGATAGGGCTAATCGGCACTGTTGAAAGATATAAAAGTAGATAGATAAAAGAACTTGTCAGCTTTGATGGATACGAGTATCTAAAGATGTCAAGGCACTTATTGTAGGAGACGAAAATTACTTTTTGACCTTAGCAATAAGAGATATCGATTATGTAACACCCCATAAAATTAACACAAACTAGACATACGATAATATAATTTAAAATAAATAAGGAAAATCAATAATAAACTAATGGGATGAAAAATGAAAATGTGAGTAACTAGGAATTAGGCTGCAAAAGTATTGTAGTTGTGTTCGTGGCGAGATTTTGATCTGTTTTCATATATTATTTAATGAAAACAAAGTTTGTAAGCAAAAGATATTAATAAAACAAGTTGTGCGTATAAATTAACACACAAAGTTTGAATTTCAAATAGATAAATATATATATACATACAAACCTGAAATATATTAATTGGATTAGCATGAAAAAGAACATTCCTTTTGAATTCAAATGTGTGTGGTGTATTTATATACAATGGGGACAAGAATAATCAATAAGCAATCACTTAAATCAATTCATTAATTAATTAGAAAGTAACGTATACGTAAAATCTCCTAGGCTCGACCCCTAGGAAGAGGGTCAATCGACCCTTTAGGAGGGGTGTCGATTGCCCTCCTGTAGGGTGCCTAGTGAAGGTGTTTTTAAGTGAGGACTTATTTATATTTTTCATCAAATGGACTACTTAGATAAAACTTATTAAATGTAACAGTCCATATACATGATACCAACTATAAATTAGACACCAAACACTCACTCAAAACCCCACATCTATTCTTCTCCATGCCTCTATGAAGCCTTTCTACCATTGCTAATTCCGAAAAAGAAAAGGGTGTAGGTTTTTCTTCTATCCCCATAACCTATTCTATCTCTTCTATTCTATTCTAATATAGATTTAGAATTATTTTTGAATTAAGATTTATATATAAAAGAATATAATATGTGATTCTTGTATACATATATTTGAAAGGTTAGAGAATTGTTATTAATGAACGCCAAATCCAAAACTTATTCTGCTCAATTTTTTTGTTGTTCGTTCTTATAGCATAGTGAGTGGAATTCATTTAAAATACTGTTTTCTATGGTTTGCTAGTTCAAAGTTGGACTACTATTCCTAGGAAGAATTAAGTTATTACGAAAAGAAAATAATATCAAGTCCCTCAGATCTTCCATTTATTTATGTTTGTACAAAGAAATTGTCAATCTATATGTATATGCAGTTTTGGATTATTGAAATAATAAAAGAGAAGCATGATTAGTGTTGTATAATTCTCTATATTGGTCGAATTCATTTTATTTTATTTTGTGTGAATTCATATGTATGGTTTTGTGCAAACGGTTAAGATTTGGATGGAATTGTAAATTTGAATAGGTTTAAATCATTATTTCCTAAATAGAGTATTCAAACGTATTGTCTATAAGATGTCCAGGTATTAAGGTTTTGCGTATAAACGTATATAAAAGTGAATTCATTTAAAATAGAAATTGGATATATGGTAGTTTTTTGATTTTTTATTATTCATATAATCAAGTCACAACTAGGTTGCAAGTTCTGTTTTGCTATTATTGTTTCCCATTTTGATTTCCCATGTTAATATGTATATTCATGCCATGATTGAAGGGAATATGGGAAATAACTTATACACCTTAAATTTGAAATAAAGTCTAGCATTTCAAACGTGGTTAGGATGTTAATTTCATTCGCTTGATTCAGACTTATATATATATAAAAAAAATAAACAACATAATATTAATATGTATTAAGTGCGTAATAAATACGATTAAATAAGCAATTTGAATTTGAATGCCCCCATAGTAATTTCTATGTTTATGTGTGTTAATGGCTTTAGATATATTAGTGACACATAGACACGAGGTTAACATCTACTTGTAGTAGAAGCTTGCCTGGAACCGATGGACATATCTAGCATTTACAAGTAAACCTGATTAATGTGAGGCGCCTAAGTGTCATGGATAATTATAATTAGTACACTATGATATGAGGTTATACCCAACTTGTAGTAGAAGTCTGCCTGGAGCAACCCGACAGATCCAGCATCTACATGTGGTTGGTATAATGTGAGATGTTTAGTGTGTATATATACTATATTTGTGTGTGTGAAGTAGTAATGCCTTAGAGAAAAGGTATTAAGTGGATGACCTACCTTGATTTCGGTATTAAATAGTTAGGACTAGGTCTATTCCTTGGTTTAGAAACCAAATCATAGGAATCGCCCTTATAAAGGTCTTAAATGGTCGTTGGGTCTGCCTTCCTCCTTTAAGGTATTAAATGGTCTTATTAGACGATAAAGTGAGTAGGGTATTTCACCAAGTAATGTCTGCTTCTTATCTAGGGGTTAGTGAGGGATGACCTAGAGATGGATCAAATAAATAACCTAAAGGAACCACCGTCTAAGGGAAGTATTAAGTGGATAGGAGTTCACTCATAGGGACAGTTAGATAGTAACAAGAGGTTTCACTGCGAGGGTTCTCTTAAAATGACGTGCTCCTAACCCAAACCTGGTAGTAAGTGGCGGTTAGTATTTCTTGACCTATTAGAGGAATTATTTATGACGTTGATGTTAGAGGCGAGGTCTTAAGTGGCTGGGGTACACCATAGGGTATTAAGTGACAGTAGGAAAATTCATCTTTAATAGATTAGTAAATGGCTTTAAGTGAATAGGAATAACCCGCCTCCTGGGGTATTAAATGACCGTAAGAATGTCCGCCCTTAAAATTAATTTATGGGGGTATTAAGTGACCATAAGAATGTCCTCCCTTAAAATTACTTTGTGGGGTTATTAAGTGACGTAAGCATGTTCTCCCTTGGATTTACATATAGGCCTTAAGTGACTGTTAAGGTGTCCTCCTCATATGTTTAATTTTGTGTATGTTTGTTGCGTAGACATAACATAAAGAGTTTATACTGAAAAATATAGGAAACAATCATTCCTTATCTTATCTATATCTCATTCACCAGAACTTTATGTTATGACCTCCCTCCTCTTAACATTAACAGGTTAGTAGGTGATATTGTTGATTGAGGACGAGGAATGATTGCTTGGAGGAGGAGCCTCTCAAAGATTTATCTATTATGGCAGTAGCCTTATTATTGTGGTTTTTATGTACTTTGGATAATTAACGATGTACCTGTTATCATCTGTGAGACCTGTATCAGAATTTGTGGTTTTCAATAATGATGCATCTATTTTATATTATTATATTTTATCCCTTCCGCTGTGTGAGGTTCTCATTTTTCGTTTAGACTGCTATATATATATATATATATATATATATATATATCTATTTTAGTAATTCCTTATACGAACTAACGATCCGTTTAGAGAGGCTCTAAGTTCCGATGGGCCTTTTCTGGGTCCGAATTTTGGCCTGCTCCAGGCGGGTTGTTACATTTGGTGTAAGAGCATAGGTTACCCGATTTCAGGGAAATATACATAAGAGAGAGGTATTTGTTATTTTAATAGGTTTAAAAAAAATTATATGTATTATACCCTAAAAAGTAGGCAATTATACTAGGCAACCTTATCTTTCTTTCTTTTGGGTATTGATACTATTGTAGGAAGTCCACTGAAGGGTTTTTCCTTTTTTAGAAAGTAGAAATGACCGACAATCAGCTTGAGCAGGGGAACCTGATAAGGCCTCATTACTTACCAGAATGGTTCCAATAGTACCTTAGGACTATGGAATAGGTCCCTGCTGCCAATCCCGCCCCAGTGGATAAGCCCGCTGAAGGGGACGTCAACTTCCCTCATATTTGCAAAGATTTTGTGAGTTTAGGAGGAAAATCATTCTCGGGAACTGAGAACTACGTTAAAACTAAAGCGTGGATCTCAAGCGCGAAAGGATCTTTGAAGCTACCCGATGGGATGATCAGCTTTAGCGTTGGGTAGCGACTTGGCATTTGAAAGGAGAGACGCTTGAATGGTGGAACCTGATTTCGTAGGAGAATGTAGGCAGAGTATTTACCTGGGCAGAGTTTAGGACCCGTTTTTAGGCTAAGTTCTTAACTAATGCTGAGAAGAGTTTGCAACTAGAGAAGTTTATACAGTTGAAGCAGGGGGAGTTGGATCTAAAATAGTATGTGGCGAATTTTACAGAATTATCTAAGTTTGGAAGGGGATTAGTGAACAACCCAATTGATAAAGCCCTTAGGTTTGTTAAAGTATTGAATTCTCCATTAAGGGAAATGCTTTTGGCCCAAGTGATGTTTAGAGCTACGTATAAAGCCCTAGTTGAGGCGGCTATCCTATATTCAACTGAGAATGTTAAGGAAGTTAAGAATGATAAGGGAGAAGGCACTTCTTGTTTTAGGAAGAACAAGAAGAAAATTTTCTAGCTTAAGAAGAAGAAGGAAGAAAATTCAAGAAGGAAGCCAAGGCATGTTCTAGATGCCACAAGAAAGGGCACGAGGCGAAGGATTGTAGTGTGAACCTAGCAAAGTCAGAATTCAAGGGAAAATGCTTCAACTATCATGAGGACGGGCACTTGTCAAGGAACTGCCCTAAACCAAAGGTTGTGCAAAGTGGTTAAAAATATGCCTTGGAGGTAGCACCGATTCGTAGTCAACACCCGAAAGATCAAAGACAACATGCGTTGGAAGGTATAATTTCTATCCTAGGAAATTCTTTGTGTATCCTGTTTGATTCAGGAGCTATCCACTCCTTCATTTCTAGGAAGATTGTTGATTCTTTGAAAGGATCAAGAGTGAGCAAGACCTTGTTGACGAGTTAAGGGTATTAAAGGAAACTTTATATAGGGGAGAATCGTTCCCTCATTCTGGTAGATATTATGTTGATGGCAGTAGTAGCTTGAGGAGAGATAACCGGATTTGTGTCCATAGGAGTATATATCTGTAATGTCCTGTATTTTTGGTAGTCAAATATTTAGTTTGTTTTATTATTTTAAATATCAATTTGGCATTACAAATGGATTTATAATATATAATTTGTTTATACAACGAAGTTTAAATGTTTATTTTATATATAATTATAAATTGAGCTCATAAACACCGAGATAGTTCGTAATTTACAATTTGATATTCAATTGAATATACAGAATCCATTTTAAGTCGGAATTCTTTGAAACAAGAATCGTGCAGATCGATTTGATTATATTTTTCTAATGGAAGAGAAAAATAGAGATTTCATGTTATAGATTGTTAGTTGTGTCCAATTTAAATTTCCAAATAGTCGTTATGGAATTCGTTAATGAACAATAACGTTTATTAAATAAATATAAAGGATTTTTATATATTTGAATATCATTTTAAACCAGGAATTTTAAATGTTGAGTTTAAAAAAAAATGGTTTATTTTGAAGTTGTACAATATTTTATTTGGAGAAATACGATGATAGTAATTTATTATTATTCATTTTATAATTGTTTTAGATTTAAATATATTTTATTGATATTATATAGGCCTCAGAAATGATTTATTTTTCAAATGATCTTCGTTTTCGATGAAACGAGTTTTATTGGAAAACGTATAATTAGTTATTGCTAGATTTTAAGTTTGGAACCAATCAGAGTTATTTTCTCCACAGACATAATTTAAAGGTGAACCTATAAATTAAAATTACACCGTTGTGCAAATGGAGTTGGTTTTCAATAGACATTATTTCATTAGGATTGGAACGTTAAGACGTAACATTGTATGTATTTTCATTTCGATTGGAGTTCATTTGTGTCGGTACGAATTTTAAGTGCACGCATAACTTAACCTAAAACAAATAAAACCTAAATCCTAAGCCAAGTACAAGCCAGCGAGAACACCACGTGCTCCTACAATCGCAATAATAGAATGTAATAATTGGGAATGAGTATTTAATCACATTAAACACCGACTATCAACCTTCCATCCTTGTCAATAGTAATAATTTAGATAACAAAAATTATAATTGGGATAAATTTCATATTTTAAACCAATTTTACACATTCCAGACATAACTGCTATAAATTTCTAAGTTCTAAAAGTCCATTAGTATGTTTAACTTGAAATCTTTGGACCGTGTAGTGCCAAACTAAATAATAAAGACTTAAAATTGTCGTGTTGATTTATTTGTACACAGTGACAAGACGTAAACCATGCAACGTTTAAAGTAATTTTCAACCGCTAAATTTGCAGCTACACTGAAGGCTACCTACATGCTACACGTACCGTAAGTTTTTGATATGGTTCTTACCCTGCCTTAGTTTGCCTATATATATCCATCGCTGCCATTCCCATTCTTCCCCAGAAAACACAACCGATATGTATACACATTACAAAAAAATGAAAATACTTCTTTCCACTGATAAAAATCAAAGAACATTTACATAGAAGATTGCCTGCAGACCATGATCGGTTACTCCTCTTGTCTCGTTTTGTTGGGAAACAGTGTGCACGAAGTCGTGGCCGGCTAGTGGGGTAGTTGGTGACGCAGTATGTCATGAAGCGGAGGGTTCTCTGATGTCGGTGAAGTGTTTGAGGCGTTGGCGATTCTAAGCTTACTGGAGGCGATAGGCAACGCTGGATGAGTTGTTGTAGTCGAAGGTAGGGATTAGTGGCCACGCGAAGTGGTGGACTCAAATGGGGTCGATGGATCTAAAATGGAATATGTGGATTGTTAGATGTTGAGGTCGGTGCGTATGCGATGGGGGAAGAGCTGCATGGTGTGGGTATGAAGCAAGGACGTGAAGATGGGATGGCATTCTAGAGTGTTTGTTTTGAGCATGGGGTAAGTTATGGTATTAGGAAACAAAACAAAAAGTATAGCAGTAAAGTTTTAAAAATATAAGGGAGTGAGAAAGTAAGGTTTCGAAAATGGGTTGGTGGTCTTGGACTTCGACGACAGTTAGAAGGGAACAATATGCATGGAAAAATTACGGTGTATGTAGCAGTGAGCAGGGAGGGATGGTTCGAAATTTTTGAGATGATGGCTATGGTAGTTAAGTAGCGGGTGGGTTGGATTGTTGGGCTGACAGGTCTATACTAAAAAAAGAAAAGAAAAAAAAGACGTGAAAGAAGTATGGAGGAGAAAGGACTGGGAACAGAGTAAAATATGTTGGGCAGATTTATTTACAACATGCGAATATAGAGGATGGGCTTGTTTGGAGGACTAATTCAACACGTGGAAAGTAAAAAGGAGATTTGGGACAGTTTGGTTTCCAACGTGAAGCATGGAAAATAAGTTGGGCAACCTTCTCTATTTTCAGAAGGTAACGAATAATAATGTAATCACACTATTAATTATTTAATGATGGTTTAATTAGATAGATAACTAATTAATTTAATGAAATCAGGTTAACTGATAACGTTAACAACTTCTTACTAGGTTAGCCGAATGGAATGAAACAAGAAAATGCTATGACCGGAGTAACGAGCACGATATTCTAGAACCGGATTGGACAGATTTGGAGATAGCAGGATTTTTCTGTTAAATTAAACAACTATTTAATTTAACTATAACCGAACTGCCACAGCGAACGAATGAAACAAGGTGAGTATAACTCACTCAGTTTTTACCCACTCATATTTTATATAAGTCGGGTTTTATTTTGAGTGTTGTGGTTGATAATTGTTTATGGTATGCTAATTATTTATTTATATATTGATTGAATTGGTTGATTTGAAATGTAGTTTAAATTTAATAAAATCTAATCGTTATGTTAATGATTATTTCCAAACAAGGTAACTTACTTTGTTGGTTACGTTTATAATAATATAAATGTATTAAATCAAAAATATGGGTGCTTGGATTACATTTATTTATTGTTGAAAATCATATTATTTATAGGATTGAATAATATTATTTGAGCTAACGTATTTGGATGCAGGGAGAATAGGTTAGAGGGATCCAACTGGATTCCTCAAATTATTATTTATTTTCATATCACATTATGTGAACTGTATGACCAACCTAATTAGATGATTGATTTGTTTATTGATCGTTGAATTAAATTCAACGTTGGTTTTACTATTAACCAATGGGCGGTATTGGTTGGGTATTGGCAACATATAGCTTATAAATCAATCATTTTATAAATGTTGATTTACTGTCAAGTGAATCGACGGTAATGAAGTTATAAAATTCATTTTTGTAACTAAAAATAGAGTTTTAATCTATTAATTGGAATTAAGGTTATTTAAAAAGGAAATAAATATTTATTATTTATTATATAAAGTTTTTAAATAATTATTAAATTGTTTTATAAAACAAATTCTTATGTTTATAAGAATATTATGCAGATAAGCAGCAATTAACCTAACGAGGTTAAGAGTTGAATTAAATGGAATTAATTATATTGTTAATTAATTTAAAGAAAGGATTTAATTGAAATTGGTTAACGAGATAACCATATTTTAAAATTAATAAGTCGACCGCATTAACTGAGATTAATTATTAAATTAGTTTATTGTTAAATAAATCAAATGAAAACTATTTAATGAATATTGGTTATTTTAATAAGATTTAAATAGAGAAATTCATTATAACTACTTTTACAGTAGTCAGTGATAAAGTAAATTATAAATAATTTAAGAGATTTCCTTTTAAATGAATTTCATTTAAGCAAGAAATCAGAGTTGAAATGGAATTAAGTTGAATTGTGAAAGGGGTTTTTGAATGGGTTATATATTAAAAACCGAGTTTTTATAACGAAGCTACAAAAGAGATTTTGAGCGGATGCGATGGCTTAAATGTTTTATTTAACATTTAAGCAAGTAAAAGGGAATCGAGCGAAAAAGAGTTTTTGGATTAAACCAGAGTTGTATAAATAAAGGTTATAAAAGAGTACGAGGCTAAAACAATGATTTTAAGTTAACGATACTTAATAATGAGATTAAGTGAAACAAATGGAATTGAAACGATATTTTCAAGTTAAAAATGATTCAATGGATTGGAAGTCAAATACGAAGAATTGATATGTAGTTAAGATATGAGAGTAAAGAAATGGAAATATTTCCGACTATGGGAAAGGGTTCAAGGAATTATAATAATAATTCCAAAGTAACCGAAATAAAAAAAGGGTTTTAGAATATAAATTAATATTTCTAACGCAAAAGGAAGTAAGGAGATTTGGTAAAGGAATAATGATATTTCCGAAGTAAAGGAATCAATGGGATAGGTTTGAATATGTTTATTCAAAGAAAAATAAGTGCTAAGGTTGTTTCCAAGCGATAAAAACTTAAGAGATTTCGTAAATGATGTTTAGTGTATTGAACTCAATCTAGAGGTATATATATATTTGATTTAAATCCTAAATTATATATAAATGATTTTGCAAATACTATTATTGCCATAAGAAGAAATCTTGCGTTTTGAAATATAAATGGTCAAGAAGTTTTAATTAGTTTTAATTAAAAAGGCCAAGTGATGCTGAATACTGAACTAGTAAATTCAATTTATTTTTGTTTGTTTGACAGTTAAATAACCCGACTATCAAATCTGACACATACGATAGTTAGTATGGAAAGACCGGGATCGAATTATATTCGAAAACCATTCTGACCAGCAAATACGAAATAGAGAAGATATCAAATGTTGATCAAGATGGAGCCGTTGAAGATCCTAGAACTTCATAAAATGGAAGAATTACGTAAATCTTTGGTTAACTCTTATAGTTTTCAAAGTCTACTATATGTAAACTTGACTTATATTTTATGACCAGAGATATATTGTAGTTCGGTCGTGGTTGAAATCTACAGATTTGCAAGGACTACTCGCTATGATCTATAGGGTGATTCCTAGGATGTGGTAGGAGGGTGCCTTCGGTTCATCCTGTTCCTAAATGACTTGTATGGACGAATGTCTGACAAAGAATTTCTTAAGATTAACGTACGTTGATTTTTACAAACATATCTTTATAGGTGGCAGAGAAGTCACCTTCCCTTAGCATAAACACCTAGAGTATTTTTGTGGGCGTCAATTAGTGATTTGGCGGATCTAACGATGTAACATTAAAAGAAATTATATTGTTCTAAAGGTAGTGTTAAACCTCAAGCCTCTTTAATCGGGAAATTACAAAAATCGGGCAGGCACCATGACTATGTGGGTCACTCCCATTAGGGTGCATAATCACCTATCTAGAGAAATTCCATTTCCTTCTTTTATCTATTTTTGATGTCGTCTCTTTTTGGGAAACAATTGCTGATCCCAACCGTTGGTGATATACATTCCGTACACTCAAGCGAAATGAGTGGACGGTAATGTATGGGCCGTGTTACAAGATGTTCTTGTTGAATCCAGTGTATTCCCCTCTAGAGATACACTATTGGAAGGTGGTTCCATATCTTGTCGAAGTTGGAAATCCAACCTCCAATAAGCGCCCACGGTTTTTCTTATATATTATATATGTAGAGTGTGAGATGCAAGCGTTCTACTAGATTGATATTTATTTATATTTAGATACAATCATGATATCAGAATAATATTGATTTCAAAAATATTTTGGGTTATCGTAAGGTAAAAACTATCTGTGTTTATGTGTGGATTGGTCTTACGATTATCATTTTCTTTCGAAAAGATATGTTTTAACTTTAAAATCAACTTGGATGATATTATAAACTTAGCGAGTTTTCTCACTCTGGTTCACCAGAATGATCTAGCATTTGTAATGCTCGGGTTAGCCCGGGTTGTACCGGTTTAGGTTTGGATGCTATGAATTTCAAGAAGACGTGCTGGAGGAGTTCAGACGTAAGATATATATTTATTCCGTTGTGTGTTGTATATGTGGACAGATTATTATAACTGTGCAGATGTATTGATGTACTCTGATGATTGTAAGTATTTATTTCAAAGTTCTCAATAAAATTTTATTTCTATATTATATTTTGTTCCGCTACGATGGGAGACTCTGATATTGTTGTGTTCTCATTCTTCTTCTATTCTAATATTTCTTTCTTTCTTATCTCACCCTCTATTTTCTTTAATTAACTATCTGGTGTTTTCCATACTTAAGTTATGAAAAGTAGTACGGGTTTTGTGCATTATTGTTGGAATTCGGGCGTCGAATCCCCCAGGTCGTTACAATATCTTAGGAAGGAGATTCATGAGGAATGTCATAGGTCCAAAATGACCATACACCCCGGAGGTGACAAAATATTTAGGGACATGAAGATAAGCTTTTATTTGGAAGGAATGAAAAGAGACACAACAAAGTTTGTTTCTAAATGCTTAACATGTCAAAGGGTGAAGGCGGAGCAAGGGAAGCCTAGAGGATTTTTGTTACACTTAGAGATTCCCACTTGGAAATGGGAACATGTTTCTGTGGATTTTTTGATGGGTTTCCTAGGAGTAAGAAGGAGAATTAAACCATTTAGGTAATGGTGGACCAATTAATGAAGAAAGCCCATTTTATTCCGATCAAGAAGAGTAGGACCGCCAATTTATTAGCCCAGTTGTATAATAAGGAGATTGTTAAGCTAGGCGGGATTCCAACTACTATAGTTAGTGACAAAGACCCGTTACTTAATAGCAAATTTTGGAAGAGTCTTCAAGAAGCTCTGGGAACGACCCTAAGTATGAGTACAACCTACCATCCGCAAACAGACGGCTAGACAGAGAGAGTAAATAGAGTCTTGGAAAATTTGTTCAGAGCCTGCATAGTTTACTTCGAAGGAGCATGGGAGCAGCACTTACCTTTGGTAGAGTTCTCGTACAATAACGGTGTAACATCCTGGAATTTTGGAACCAATTTAAAAATTATTTTTAATATGATTTTGTGTGAATTTATGGTCAAAATTCAAAATTCGATCATTTAATGCTGATTTTATCAGCTTACATAGGAAATTACTGAGATGACCTCGGATTTCGATGAAACTTTTTTATTGAATCTGTGGCGTTGAATAATGGTAGAATTCCAAATTTCGCATTTTTTGGAGCTAACGTGTGGGCGTGCGAGAATTAAACATATGCTAAAATGATATACTAATATTGAGCTGAAATGCATTCGAAGAATATAATGGAAGGTCAAACGAACTCGGAATTCGACGAAACCTATTATGTTGGAACCGCAAATACATTTATTGTTAGAATCCAAAATTTCGTGACAAATGGAATTAATATGTGGTCGTGCGATCAAAAGAAGTGGAGGCGAACTAGCATACTTTTATATATGTTAGTTAAAAAGCTTGAAATGAAACAGAGAGCATGCAAGGGGCCAAGGTGTTTTAGTTGCGAGCTCCCAAATCGCGCCACCTCAGTGATTCATATAATGGGTGGTAAATTTGCACCTAGACCCCTCCCTTTTCTCTCTTTTCTTCTTCCTTTCTTTTCTTTTTGCAAAATCACTCCACCTCCTACCTCCAATGGCCTCCTACCTCCTCTGCACCCATAGTCACGCCACCACCGCCCACCCCACCCTCCCGCTCTACTACACCGACCAGGTTAGGCCCCCTCCCCTTTTTACCAAAATCCCCCGTGCTTCCCTTTTATTTGCAAAAACGTCACCTTTTCACCTAAAACCAACTTCTACCTCCACCATTCACCTCCTAGTGGAACCTACTCCCACGCCGGGCCCCATATTGCCACATCAGTGTTGTGCCACACTGGAAATCATCCCTATGGCTCCCACAACTCTTTAAACCCCCAATTTTCCCTCCATTTTACCTTAAAACTCAAGTGTAATTGTGTTAGTAAGTGTTCGTGTGCTCGTTAGCAAATTTGGATTGAAAAGGAGAGGTATTTAGTGTTGTAGCAAGTTGTAGAGAGCCTGCAGTGAAGTGTCGGGATGTAGGGATGCTTGGGGTGAGAGCTTCGCACTTAAAACATTTAATTTGTTTAGCTAAAATCATAAATATGGTGTTAAGTATTTGTAGAAGCATATATAAAAACTTGTAAAAATCATAACTTTTCATGCTTTATCGAAATTCAGCGAAACATGATGTATTTGAACCGTATCGACGAGAGCTTTACCAAGGAACTTGATCTGGAAAGATTTGGAGCTCACGGTAATTTTTGTCGAAGGAAAACGTCTGATTTACTTCATCGACATTTATCATAATTTAGCAATAAACGACCAATGTGAGAACTCTCACTTAAACTTTTTTTTACCATTATTATAATCGTAACTGAATATATATTGATTGCTTATGCTGAATTTTACCTGGTTAATTATCACAAATTGTTATACGGTATATGGTAGCTCGCATCACAAATTGCCTGCAAACCAGATGGATGATTGATTTTGATATGTTGTGAATGTGATTCTGAGTTAATTAACATGTTAAATCAATGTCAAAATATTTGTGGTTTTGTTGAAATTGGATTAAACATCCATTATAAGTCAAATGACTTATTTATGGTCACCCATTTAAGTGATATCAATTGGATTGAATAATAAATTGAAACAAATAAGTTATGATTAATGTCATGAAATTATGGTTAATTTGAATTGGATGAAAACTCCACATGGGTCTTGGGATGATAATTGATTGTACACAATTACCACGTGTTTGTTGTATGTTAATTGGTTGATTGACAAGCCGATATAAGCGTTAATTGATTGTTTAAGGCTTATACGGAAGTAATTGCACTCTGGATGTGAATTGGGTGTTTGATGGTCGTTTACAACTATTGTTGGATGCATATGATGAATGACATCCATATAAATTTATTTATATGGATATTGGTTGAGATTTCATTCCAACTCGAAAGAAAACAAAATATTTTAATAATATAATATTCGATAAAAAGAAAGTTTGATTTTTGATGACTGGTTTTGGATGGATGCAAAGATATAAAAATATGGATGAACTTTCGTAACTGAACGAAATGGTTTTAAATTAATTTTCATTCAATTTTGGTATGCCAAAGTTTATGATTTGAAATTAATAGTTACCTTTTGAAAGTGAAGTCTGATTAGGCAATTTAGCCAACGTTTTAAAATAAGTTTTCTTTTGAAAATTCTTTATTTATTTTTATTACGAATGACAGGAGATTTTGAGCTTAAAATAACAAGTTTGGAAAAATAATATTATTTTATTTAATTAAGTAATATTAAAATGATTTAACAATGAGATATGTGATTTTGAAAGGTAAATGATTGAAATAAAATTTCAAATGGCAGTTGTGAATAATTTACAATATTTATAAATTATTTTGGGAACTTTTTTGATTTTATTTTAATTATAATTCAAATTCGGGCTTAAACAGAACACGTCGCGCAGCGACAGTTCGCGAACATCAATCCGTAACTTTGAAGTGATGCAACAAGAGATCCGACCGTCGGATTCTCTTGAAACTGAAACCACTAGGTTTTTATCGAAAAGATCTTTCAAAAGATAATAAGAGCTTTAAAATACAATGATAAGATTTTAATTTAAGTCCAAATCAATTTTGGAAAAGGTCGCCATGGATGTAGTACGGTGGCCCAAATTGAAAAATGACTGTAAGGACCCTAATATAATTATTAAAAATATAAATAAATCATGTAAAATCATAATAAATTATTTGGAAAGATTTTTGGATGATATACTCCAAAATTGAAAGATAAAAGATATTTTTGTTTGAATGAACTAGTAAACAACTAAAGTAAAGAACCAAAAGGAATACGCAATGATTCCTGGGAGTATAGTCTAGTAGCATACGTGAGATCTAACTTGAAATAATTCCATTCGGTGAGGGTGGGAAGAACCGAAAGGAACATCGGGTATTTGACTAAGATCAAACTATGTTTTTTAAAAAGATTAGTAATCCAATGGTTTTTAATTAACGTATTGGATTGTGAATGGTTTTTATATAACCAGAAGTTTTCCAACATATGAATGGAAAGGATTTGAATGGAAATTATCTTCGCAGATTTCGGTATTGGATTCCATGATTATACAGATATCATTGAGGAATTTGGAAGATATAGCTATCGTTATTCCAAATTGATATCTGTTGGTATCAGAATTTGATATTGAATATTAGTCGATGCAATTTCTATTCAAAGCCTAGTATTTAATATCAAGTTGGGTTTTGGGTTTGTTGTGAATGGTGTCTTTAATAACACTGCTCTTAAACTCAGTTGAAAATGGAATTTGCAATATAAATATTTTAATTAAGATTTAATGAAGTTTCCAATTTAGATACATTAAATTGGAATTAAATGGAAGTTGATTTTTGGGTTTATTGTTAATGTTGTTTTAAATAACATTTGTTCTTTAATCCCGTTAAAGACAAGATTAGTTTCCTAAAAAATTGAATAACCATTAAGTACTGATTTTGAACATAAAAACTAAGTTGGAGTTTTAATTAATCTTTAATCAGATTAAAAGGTGATTATAGTGATTAAATTTACCTAATTCGAGAAGTGTTCGAGATGGAATACCACCAATTTACTCCATGCGATAATTAAAACTACAATTAGATTTGTAGCATTGAATGGTAATTAACTTTACTGATAACACGATGGGTTTAGATATGGAGTACTACCAGTTTTTTCTCTATGGAATGAATAGGTTGGGATTGGGATAGTAAAATGAATGGTTACTTTGGTGATGCTCGTTAATCTCGACAAGGCATATAAACCTTAATTTGGTTTAAGTTTGTGAAAAGATATTATAAAATGTTTTGCAATGTTTTCAAAGGAAATATTTAAACAAGAAGTTTAAATGAAGTAAATCTTTGATAAGTTTTTTGGGAATAATTCCCAGTATAAAGAATATTTGAGTAAAAGAATAATTTGGATTGGAATGAGGCGTATGATGTGTTTATGTATCTCTTGATTATAAGACTGCAAGTTATTCGGAAATACCGGGTTTAACCCACTCTGAATAACTGTAACAACGATTAAAAGTCGAAGAACGAAGATGATAGTTGAAGACTAGAGATATTCACATCGTTGGGATGATTGCTAATATCTCGATTGGGATGTACACCTAAGACAAAGTAATAAATGATGGTCGTCCAGACGTTCTTAGAAATCGACCGGATATGCTAGGGCCTCTCTCCTGTATTGGACATATGAGTTGAGGAATATGGTGCCTCCAGTTTCGTTCAGATGCAGAACGGACTTGCAAATGGATTGTGTGTCTGACATTGTATTGGGTGTTGTATTCATTGATCTCTGCTAAGTATATAACTATTTGGTTGTGGAGAATTTAATCTCTTTCTTAACACCCTTCTCTGAGACGTATGAGCTTAGAGGTTATATGTAACAACCTGGAAATCCGAGCCAATTTAAAAAAATTATTTTGGCAATTTTAGCGAATTTTGATTATTTAAAATGATTTATTTTAAATAATATCGACGAGAAATTTATTTTGAATAGAAATAGAACGTATATATTTATATACGTCGTCGTTAGAATATAAATAATTATTTATAATTATAAAAGGAATTGAAAATGGCGCGGTAGTTCGATAATTCGATTCCAAACTTCAAATGAATGTACCGGGTGCAAAATAAACCGGATTTCAGAGAAACCAAAAATATTTGAATCTATTTGTGAATATCTTTCCAACGAATCCGAAAAATCAAAATTTCATAGCGGGAGTCAAAAGATACGTCCAGTTGAAAATTCAGAATAGTCGCTATGGAATTTCGACCCTTAAAAATACCATTTTCCAACCGACCTCAGTTTTCGACAAAACCATTTTTGTTGGATCTGGGACGTCAAATTATTGCTAGGTTTCAAATTTCATAATTTTTCAATTCAATATGTGAGTGTGGCAAAGGAAAACGTGTTTTGACAATTTCAGTCAATTTCGGTCGACCAAAAAATGACCATTTTTCAAACGGTCTCAGAATTTGACGAAATTGGTTTCATTAGGACCGTATGATAAATACGAAGCTAGAAATAATTATTCTAGAATTTTCTGAATCAGTATGTGGCCCTGGTAATTTAAAATGTACGTTTAAAATTGAATATATAGATTTATATTTTAATTTTAGCGAAAATTGATCGAAACAGACGAATCAGCTTGCGAAACGTATCCCATTGTGTTCGGAATGGGGGTGTTTAGCTAGGGGCGACAGTCGGTGAGACGATCCCAAAATCCGAGGGGCGGTATTAAGGATAATCATTGGAATATAACACATTAATCATCATAGCAGAGTACAGATAATAACAGAACAATAAATAGAATAATTTTACATGGATATGACAGCGGAATCACAACATGTAACAACATCAGAATAGCCCAGCATAGGATATAACTTAGTAAATAAAAAGGGAAGTGATCAGTCATCATCGCCAGAGGCGGAATACATACATGCAGTGAGACATAATAAGGGTATCAGTCTACATCGCCGAAGGCGATACATATACATACGATAATAAATACTGAAAGTAAATCAGTCTGCATCGCCAGTGGAGGAATCATAATACAAGTACTATAATGGCGGAAAATGTCAAAGTCGTCTCTGTGAAGTCAGCCTCGTCATGAGCCAAAATGCACTCTAAGCAACAGTGCAGAGCCAAAAACAACCTGTCACCTGTGAACTAGGCTGCCCATGTGAAAATAAGGGCACCCGCGTTTGCAAAGTGAAACAAATAACGAGTCAGTCATGGGGACTGGTATGAGGAATCTATTTAACAGTTAAACAACAGTAATAGCTAATCATAGGACCACGCCACTTTCGCGGAACGGGTTTACTCCAGTGATTGCTAGTGCATTTAAAACAAAGTAAATTCTTTAAAACAACGCAATTCTTTTAAAAAGAATGAAGCCATTATAAGACTCAAGTCCCATCACAAAATGCAACGCAAGCCGGAGGATAGAGTTTTACCTTATAATGGCCAAATATGCTTGATATGTGTAAAGCAAAATCATTTGATATTATTACTAGTGCATATACGTTTCAAAAGCGAATAGCATCATAAATATCAATCCTAGGCGACATGAGCGTCCCATGCCACTATGTCGCCATATATAAGTTACAATCGAATCTGTTATCTCGTATTGGAAATTGGATTTCCGTCATGAGTCGATGCAAGGGCCAAGCTCCTCTCCGCTTCGAGACATTCTAGCAAACGTCTCAGGACTACACACTCTGGGCAACCCTGGATCGGCTGGGCCGGTTCTCTCTTACGTTTGAGGATTGGCAATTCCTGAACACATGTTTCCCGGTCCTTACAGACCTATAATCGAGGCGCCTCACATTCCAACAACCACATAGGTGAAAATTAGATATAAATGTCAGGGCTGGTAAGTCACTGACACCACCATAGCTAGAAAGAAACGTCGTGCTCTCCCAGCGGTCCGTATCCCGTTTTTAACTCATACCGGGGTGTGAGGCTCGCGAATCCACGCTATACACAAAGCCAGACCACGTAGACCGTGCTTTGATCATCATCCACAAGACTTTGCTTTGCAACAGAAGCCTTGATCACAGCATCTTTGTATGCCACATAGGCAGTCCACTCCATACGATTGATTTCCATCGATATATAACCTCTGAGCTCGTACGTCTCAGAGAAGGGCGTTAAGCAAAAGAATAAATTCTCCGCCGCCAAACAGATATGTATTTAACAGAGTTCAATCAGTATAGAACAAAATCCAACGTCAGACACACAGTCCATTTACAAGTCCGTTCTGGGTCTGAACGAAGCCGGAGGCGTCAAATTCCTCGTATATCCGTCCAATCGACACATACGTTCAGACGGCTACTACTTCCGTCCCTTCCCGGTAGCTACTCCGGTCAGGAACCTCAGCAGCGCCCATCCAACCGATACGAAGATCGTCGGTCTTGAATTGTCTTTGCATTTTTCAATTCGAATCGCTCGATAAATTATTTGAAATGAGGGTTAGCTCGGCCTTTTCAAATAATTCACGTCATTAGAATTTAAATCGATTCTTTCCATGGTTATATTATTCGACATCCATCTTTCAGTTATTTAGTGTTATTTTCATGTCAAGCACATACAACCACCAAATATCAAACAATTCAAGCCCAATTGGTTTATTTGCAATCTAAGTTGCTTATAATATTTTATAACGATTTTTCGCCATTTTTATTTATTTAAAAATGGCCATATTTAATTAAACGACGTTTCAGGTCGTGCCGTGGCACTGGCGCTGTTTTCCCCCTAATTTGTTTTACACATATCAGGAAATCTAACCGTTGGATTTCTACAAATTCTATATCAGTGGGAAGATATTCCCAAAGCGAACCCAACGGTTCCAGTTTCGTGAAAATCCGACGGTCGGATCTCCCACACTAGTCGTTTGAAGTTACGGTTTCAAAATTCAAACTGCAGCATCGTTATTCGATTTAATTTAATTATATTTATATTTATATATAAATATAAACGATTCTGGCACTGTTTTTCTTCAGATTTTAATTAAACATTCCGGACAATCCAACCGTTGGATTTTTACAAGGTTGGTGCCGTTGGGAAGATATTTCCAAGTCGAACCCAGCGGTTGCGGTTTCGGGAAAATCCGATGGTCGGATTTCTCATACTAATCATTTCAAATTACTATTCCGAAACACGAACTGCACGACTTCGATTCCTTTTAATTATATTTATATTTATATATATAAATATAGTTCATTCTAAAATTCCAACTATAGTTCATTCTATATTTTCAACTTCGTTTTCACTTCAAATATTTCACTAACGCCTTAATATTTCGAAAAATTTCGCCATAACCTCCTTTTATGGGGAGGGGTTTGGAAATTTATTGGGCCGTGTTAGGTACCCAATAAATCCTAAAAAGCATCCACATATTTATAGTGATATATTCTGGTGTTTACGGGGGAGCATGTATAGATAATCACTCCAGAGAACGTCACCCTGTTTCCGTGTGGAAATAAATAGTCCATGTGCCGTATCTAATAACTAGAGCGACGTGATTATTGTCAACTCCAGACTCGTGTGGGTTTTTTTATTAATCTGGCAATTTATCGTTATTTTTTATAGAGTCCATATCAGTCATCAGTTCAACCTGTAGTATATAGTCATCGCCATACAAGCCTCTCGCTCGTATGGTAAATCTTCCACCTCGTCACACAAGCTCCAATTGCTTATGTGGAATATGATGAAGTATGCTTATCGTCAAGAAGTATGCCATGTAGTGTAGTTCAAAATTAATTGTTACTATCCTATGGCGACGTTTATTATTTCACACAGAATAACCAGCACTCCGCATCCAATGGCATTCACAGGGGTTGATATATAAATAAAATGGTGCAACCAACTCATCAAGGTTTACCTATTTGTCGGGCATGCAAATAATTTCTTTACTCTACAGCTAATCCATTTTTCCTGTTCAACACATGTATATATATGCAGAACAAAGCTAATAATAATATTTCTAGAAAACTATTATTTGTTTCAACACGTGTGTATTTTTATCAAAGCATATACATGATAAAAGAAATATTTTTATTGTCAAAAATATTTATTCAACACGTGAATGTTTTTAACACTTCATATTCACAATCAGAATGTAGTTTTTATTGTCGATTCATTTTATTTTAACATACGATAACATTCAACACATGAATTTCAAATCGACGAACGAATTGCAACTCAACACATGAATATTCTACATAGTTTGTATATATATAAAAATGTGATTTTTATCGCTAAAGCCACTTGTTTAAATTCAAATACTATTCAACACATGAATTTCAACTCAACGAATGAATTGCAACTCAACACATGAATATTCGATATAGTTTATATATATAAAAATGTGATTTTTATCGCTAAAGCTATTTGTTTAAATTCAAATATATTCAACACATGAATTTCAACTCAATGAACGAATTGCAACTCAACACATGAATATTCGATATAGTTTATATATATAAAAATGTGATTTTTATCGCTAAAGCTATTTGTTTAAATTCAAATAATATTCAACACATGAATTTCAACTCAACGAACGAATTGCAACTCAACACATGAATATTCGATATAGTTTATATATATAAAAATGTGATTTTTATCGCTTAAGCTATTTGTTTAAATTCAAATAATATTCAACACATGAATTTCAACTCAACGAATGAATTGTAACTCAACACATGGATATTCTACATATGTAATTTATTTCAACGAATGAAAATTATTCTAACACATGAATATTTCAGAAAATTTCAGCAGCATAACGACAGGGTAGTTAAAACCGAGACCGTCCCTAGTACGGCTCCTCGCTCTACCTTAAAACCTCGCGGTTTTTGACAATGGGGATCATGCATCTAGTTCGCACGCAGGCGGCATGTTTTATTTTCAATTCCACAATCCTATTCTAATTTGTTTCAACCACAAGAGGGTATTTTTCAACCACAAAGGTATTTTTCAACCATCATATCAACCACAAACAATTATTTCCAACCATTCGTCATATCATATAATATCACGTCAACCACAAGCAATAAATATCGTCCATGGTCTGTGGACGAGGGGAGTATATATATATGTATATATATATAATATTATAATTCACTTGCATTTCATCATAATTCAAAGCATATATGTTTCATTCAACGCTTGTATAATTTATACATCGCTAATATAACTTATACAACACATGTACATGAGGTATACAATGCGTATATAATTTACACTTCGCTTATATAATTTATACAACGCGTTTTCATTCACACAATTAGTTTAGATTCCTCACATTGGTTATTGCAGTGCTAAAAATCGTGGGAAGATCAGAAAAATCCGCGGCTTCTTCTAGATGGTAGAGAGCCTCCTTGCGGTCACGGTGTCTCCTGTTTCATCAAATTTCGTTAAAGAACGAAAAAGATATTATTTTTCAAAGTTTTGCAACGCTTTATAGTGTTATTTTCATTTCTGAATAATAAAGGTCGTACCTTTATTTTTTCTTCGAAACTAGGTTTGGGATTTTTGCAAAATCCGTGAAGTATGGGGATGATCGGCGGTGCTGACGTGGAAGGGGGCGGCGAGGGCTTCACGACGCTGGTGGTTTGAGGGGGTGCGATGGCGAATCGGGGCGGCAGCGGCGCTGGGAAGTCGACGACTTCCTCGACGTCGTTCAGGCGATTCCGGCGAAGGAAGGAGGCGGCGTTTGGTCGGATGTGGAGAGGAGGCGAAGGGCTGTCGACTGGTGGTGGTGGCGCGGCGTAGCGTCGCCTGTGGCGGTCGGAAAAGGGAGGAGAAGCGCGGAGCAACGAGGATCGTCGGTTTCGTCTCTGGCGGCTAGGGTTTCGAGATTTTTATTTTTTATTTTTTTAAAAGAAAATTTCCTATTGGTCGAAGCTATATAGGAAATTTTAAATAGTGTTTTCACAAACGGACTCGAAATCAAACCCAACGACTGTTGCCCCTAGCTAAATACCCCCATTCCGGACACAATGGGATATGTTTCGTTGGCCAATTCGACTGCTACAGTCAGTTATTTTTCAAATTAAAATATAAAACATTCAATATTTAATTTGAACGTACATTTCAATTTGCCAGGGCCACAAACTGAATCGAAAAATTCCAGAAAAATAAATCTAGCTTTGTTTTGATGATACGGTCCTAACAAAACCAGTTTCGTCGAATTCTGAGCTCGTTTGAAAAACGGCCATTTTTAGGTCGACCCATTTTAACAGAATTTGACCAATCACATTTTCTTTTGTCCCGCTCACATACTAGCTTCAAAAATTATGAAATTTGAAACTTATCAATTATTTGACATCCCGGACCCTACAAAAGTGGTTTCGTCGAATTCCGAGGTCGTATGCAAAATCTCAATTTTCAAGGGCTATATCTGCTATATAGCGACCTTTCTGAAAATTCATTTGGCCATAACTTTTGATTCCCGCTATGAAACTTCGATTTTTCAGATTCGTTAGAAAGGTATTCATAAACATATTTAAATATTTTCAGTTTCGCTAAAATCCGTTATATTTTCCACCCGGTACAGTCAGACAAAGTTTGTATTCAAAATTTCAAACTGCAATACTATACCCAATTCTTTATTTTATTGAAATAGGATATTTCAATTATTCAAATTCTTTGGTAATAACCAATTTTAAAAATTTTAAACTGGTTCACATTTTCTGGGTTATTACAATCTCCCCCACTTAAAACTTTTCGTCCTCGAAAAGGAAATAACAGCTAAGTAGGAAACAAAATGTAAATGCAAAGTATTTTAAAGGTACCTTGCACCGGAGTTAGTCAGAGATGTCCACTCTGCATTTTGGGTAGGCTTGTTTAATGCTTTCCTCAGTCTCCCAAGTGCAGTCTCTAGGATCACTACTCCACTGCAATTTGACTAAATGAATTTTTTTCCTCCTTAGCTCTCTAGTTTCTTTGCCAACTATCTTTAATGGCTCTCTTCTGAGCGCTAATTCTGGAGTTATGTCAATATCCTGTTGCGCTGCTTCTTCCACAATAAGATCTGGATCATGAACAATATTTCTGAGTTGAGATACGTGGAACACATCATGTACACCAGGCAACCAATCAGGTAATGAAACCCTATATGCAAGAGTTCCAATCCGTTCAAGTATAGGAAAGGGGCCAATAAATCTCGGTGCCAACTTCCCAGTCTTGCCAAATCTGATTACTCCCTGCATTGGAGAAACTCTTAAATAAACATAATCGCCAACGGCAAACGATATATCCCTTTGGTATTTTTCCAGGTTTTTGAGTAGCGGCCGCTGTAATGCTAGACTCAGGCTGATCTGCTGAAGCCTTGCGCTTATTTCCAACTTGGCTTTTGGCGCGGTCTTGGCTGGCGTGCCTTTCATCCATATCTTCATAATTGCAAGCCATTTCTACTAATTCTGAGAAGGAGAGTTTGATGTTGCTCATAGCTCTGTCATGGTACTTGCGCTTTAGCCCAAATATGAATCTCTTGTTCTTTGCTTTGTTGGTCATAATAAGCTCTGGAGCATAGCGCGACAACTGGGTGAATTTATTAAGGTAATCCTGGATAGAGAGGTCTCCTTGCTGGAGATTAGCAAACTGCTCTCGCATCCTCTCTAAGGCCTGTTCAGGTACAAACTTCTCGTTGAACATGGTTTTGAATTGCTCCCACGTTCTGACAGTACCTGCTGCATCCTCTGAGGTAATGGCATCCCACCATAGCTCTGCTTCCTCCTGTAGGAGCCAAATACCTAGTCGTGCTTTGTTGTTGGTTCCCATACCCATGCCTTCAAATATTTTCTCACAGGTCTTCAACCAAGCTATAGCCTCGGTCACTGTACCAGTGCCAGAAAAGGGTTTTCCCCCAAGGTTCCTATACCTCTTCGCTACTCTGTCTAGCTCGAAGTCCTCGGGTGCTGGTGGCTGAACAATAGGGCCTTCCACAACTACGGGGATATTCCCCCGTCCCCCTGCTGCTCCTGCTCGGCCTCCACGGCCTCCTCTAGCTGCTGCTGCTCGTGTAGCCATTAGAAAGAGTACTGTATAAGCAAGAAAAGAGTCAAGCTCACAGATTTGATAATTTTCATATATGATAAAGCAGGGGAACATAAGGAAAGATAACGATGACGTACTGATCAAATTGTTTTGCAAATCTGCTTAGCTCATTCTAGGACATTGCTAATCCTATCTCTAATGAGCTACTCGCCTTAGAACACTACTGATTCTATTCTGACGAGGTGTTTAATGTGTTAGATCCCGGAACTAAGGTTAACCAAAGCTCTGATACCAACTGAGACGATCCCAAAATCCGAGGGGCGGTATTAAGGATAATCATTGGAATATAACACATTAATCATCATAGTAGAGTACAGATAATAGCAGAACAATAAATAGAATAATTTTACATGGATATGACAGCGGAATCACAACATGTAACAACATCAGAATAGCCCAGCGTAGGATATAACTTAGTAAATAAAAAGGGAAGTGATCAGTCTTCATCGCCAGAGGCGGAATACATACATGCAGTGAGACATAATTAGGGTATTAGTCTACATCGCCGAAGGAGATACATATACATACGATAATAAATACTGAAAGTAAATCGGTTTTCATCGCCAGTGGCGGAATCATAATACAAGTACTATAATGGCGGAAAATGTCAAAGTCGTCTCTGTGAAGTCAGCCTCGCCATGAGCCAAAATGCACTCTATGCAACAGTGCAGAGCCAAAAACAACCTGTCACATGTGAACTAGGCTGCCCGTATGAAAATAAGGGCACCCGCGTTTGCAAAGTGAAACAAACAACGAGTCAGTCATGGGGACTGGTATGAGGAATCTATTTAACAGTTAAACAACATGTAATAGCTAATCATAGGACCACGCCACTTTCGCGGAACGGGTTTACTCCGGTGATTGCTAGTGCATTTAAAACAAAGTAAATTCTTTAAAACAACACAATGCTTTTAAAAAGAATGAAGCCATTATAAGACTCAAGTCCCATCACACAATGCAACGCAAGCCGAAGGATAGAGTTTTACCTTATAATGGCCAAATATGCTTGATACATGTAAAGCAAAATCATTTGATATTATTACTAGTGCATATACGTTTCAAAAGCGAATAGCATCATAAATATCAATCCTAGGCGACATGAGCGTCCCATGCCACTATGTCGCCATATATAAGTTACAATCGAATCCGTTATCTCGTATTGGAAATTGGATTTCCGTCATGAGTCGAGGCAAGGGGCAAGCTCCTCTCCGCTTCGAGACATTCTATCAAACGTCTCAGGACTACACACTCTGGGCAACCCTGGATCGGCTGGGCCGGTCCTCTCTTACGTCTGAGGATTGGCAATTCCTGAACACACGTTTCCCGGTCCTTACAGATCTATAATCGAGGCGCCTCACATTCCAACAACCACATAGGTGAAAAATAGATATAAATGTCAGGGCTGGTAAGTCACTGACACCACCATAGCTAGAAAGAAACGTCGTGCTCTCCCAACAGTTTGTATCCCGTTTTTAACTCATACCGGGGTGTGAGGCTCGCGAATCCACGCTATACACAAAGCCAGGCCACGTAGACTGTGCTTTGATCATCATCCATAAGACTTTGCTTTGTAACAGAAGCCTTGATCACAGCATCTTACTATGCCACATAGGCAGTCCACTCCATACGATTGATTTCCATCGATATATAACCTCTGAGCTCGTATGTCTCAGAGAAGGGCGTTAAGCAAAAGAATAAATTCTCCACCGCCAAAAAGATATATATTTAACAGAGATCAATCAGTATAGAACAAAATCCAACGTCAGACACACAGTCCATTTACAAGTCCGTTCTGGGTCTGAACGAAACCGGAGGCGTCAAATTCCTCGTATATCCGTCCAATCGACACATACGTTCAGACGGCTACTACTTCTGTCCCTTCCCGGAAGCTACTCCGGTCAGGAACCTCAGCAGCGCCCATCCAACCGATACGTAGATCGTCGGTCTTGAATCGTCTTTGCATTTTTCAATTCGAATCGCTCAATAAATTATTTGAAATGAGGTTTAGCTCGGCCTTTTCAAATAATTCACGTCATTAGAATTTAAATCGATTCTTTCCATGGTTATATTATTCGACATCCATCTTTCAGTTATTTAGTGTTATTTTCGTGTCAAGCACATACAACCATCAAATATCAAACAATTCAAGCCCAATTGGTTTATTTGCAATCTAAGTTGCTTATAATATTTTATAACGATTTTTCGCCATTTTTATTTATTTAAAAATGGCCATATTTAATTAAACGACGTTTTAGGTCGTGCCGTGGCACTGGCGTTGTTTTTCCCCTAATTTGTTTTACACATATCGGGAAATCTAACCGTTGGATTTCTACAAAGTCTATATCAGTGGGAAGATATTCCCAAAGCGAACCCAACGGTTCCAGTTTCGTGAAAATCTGACGGTCGGATCTCCCACACTAGTCGTTTGAAGTTACGGTTTCAAAATTCGAACTGCAGCGTCGTTATTCTATTTAATTTAATTATATTTATATTTATATATAAATATAAACGATTCTGGCGTTGTTTTTCTTCAGATTTGAATTAAACATTCTGGACAATCCAACCGTTGGATTTTTACAAGGTTGGTACCGTTGGGAAGATGTTTCCAAGGCGAACCCAGCGGTTGCGGTTTCGGGAAAATCCGATGGTCGGATTTCTCATACTAATCATTTCAAATTACGATTCCGAAACACGAACTGCACGGCTTCGATTCCTTTTAATTATATTTATATTTATATATATATAAATATAGTTCATTCTAAAATTCCAACTATAGTTCATTCTTTATTTTCAACTTCGTTTTCACTTCAAATATTTCACTAACGCCTTAATATTTCAAAAAATTTCTCCATAACCTCCTTTGTATGGGGAGGGGTTTGGAAATTTATTGGGCCGTGTTAGGAACCCAATAAATCCTAAAAAGCATCCACATATTTATAGTGATATATTCTGGTGTTTACGGGGGATCATGTATAGATAATCACTCCAGAGAATGAATTCTTGTCACCCCGTTTACGTATGGAAATAAATAGTCCATGTGCCGTATCTAATAACTAAAGCGACGTGATTATTGTCAACTCCAGACCCGTGTGGGGTTTTTATTAATCTGGCAATTTATCGTTATATTTTATAGAGTCCATATCAGTCATCAGTTCAACCTGTAGTATATAGTCATCGCCATACAAGCCTCTCGCTCGTATGGTAAATCTTCCACCTCGTCACACAAGCTCCAATTGCTTATGTGGAATATGATGAAGTATGCTTATCGTCAAGAAGTATGCCATGTAGTGTAGTTCAAAATTAATTGTTACTATCCTATGGCGACGTTTATTATTTCACACAGAATAACCAGCACTCCGCATCCAATGGCATTCACAGGAGTTGATATATAAATAAAATTGCGCAGCCAACTCATCAAGGTTTACCTATTTGTCGGGCACGCAAATAATTTCTTTACTCTACAGCTAATCCATTTTTCCTATTCAACACATGTATATATATGCAGAACAAAGCTAATAATAATATTTCTAGCAAACTATTATTTATTTCAACACGTGTGTATTTTTATCAAAGCATATACATGATAAAAGAAATATTTTTATCGTCAAAAATATTTATTCAACACGTGAATGTTTTTAACACTTCATATTCACAATCAGAATGTAGTTTTTATTGTCGATTCATTTTATTTTAACATACGATAACATTCAACACATGAATTTCAAATCGACGAACGAATTGCAACTCAACACATGAATATTCTACATAGTTTGTATATATATAAAAATGTGATTTTTATCGCTAAAGCCACTTGTTTAAATTCAAATACTATTCAACACATGAATTTCAACTCAACGAATGAATTGCAACTCAACACATGAATATTCGATATAATTTATATATATATATATATATGTGATTTTTATCGCTAAAGCTATTTGTTTAAATTCAAATAATATTCAACACATGAATTTCAACTCAACGAACGAATTGCAACTCAACACATGAATATTTGATATAGTTTATATATATATATATATATATATATATATATATATATATATTTGTGTGATTTTTATCGCTAAAGCTATTTTTTAAATTCAAATAATATTCAACACATGAATTTCAACTCAACGAACGAATTGCAACTCAACACATGAATATTCGATATAGTTTATATATATATATATATATGAGATTTTTATCGCTAAAGCTATTTGTTTAAATTCAAATAATATTCAACACATGAATTTCAACTCAACGAATGAATTGCAACTCAACACATGGATATTCTACATATGTAATTTATTTCAACGAATGAAAATTATTCTAACACATGAATATTTCAGAAAATTTCGGCAACATAACGGCAGGGTAGTTAAAACCGGGACCGTCCCTAGTACGGCTCCTCGCTCTACCTTAAAACCTCGCGGTTTTTGACAATGGGGATCATGCATCTAGTTCGCACGCAGGCGGCATGTTTTATTTTCAATTCCACAATCCTATTCTAATTTGTTTCAACCACAAGAGGGTATTTTTCAACCACAAAGGTATTTTTCAACCATCATATCAACCACAAACAATTATTTCCAACCATTCGTCATATCATATAATATCACGTCAACCACAAGCAATAAATATCGTCCTTGGTCTGTGGACGAGGGGAGTATATATATATGTGTATATATATATATATATAATATTATAATTCACTTGCATTTCATCATAATTCAAAGCATATATATTTCATTCAACGCTTGTATAATTTATACATCGCTAATATAACTTATACAACACATGTACATGAGGTATACAATGCGTATATAATTTACACTTCGCTTATATAATTTATACAACGCGTTTTCATTCACACAATTAGTTTAGATTCCTCACATTGGTTATTGCAGTGCTAAAAATCGTGGGAAGATCAGAAAAATCCGCGGCTTCTTCTAGATGGTAGAGAGCCTCCTTGCGGTCACGGTGTCTCCTGTTTCATCAAATATCGTTAAAGAACAAAAAAGACATTATTTTTCAAAGTTTTGCAACGCTTTATAGTGTTATTTTCATTTTTGAATAATAAAGGTCGTACCTTTATTTTTCCTTTGAAACTAGGTTTGGGATTTTTGCAAAATCCGTGAAGTATGGGGATGATCAGCGGTGCTGACGTGGAAGGGGGCGGCGAGGGCTTCACGACACTGGTGGTTTGAGGGGGTGCGATGGCGAATCGGGGCGGCTGCGGCGCTGGGAAGTCGACGACTTCCTCGACGTCGTTCAGGCGATTCCGGCGAAGGTAGGAGGCGGCGTTTGGTCGGATGTGGAGAGGAGGCGAAGGGCTGTCGACTGGTGGTGGTGGCGTGGCGTAGCGTCACCTGTGGCGGTCGGAAAAGGGAGGAGAAGCGCGGAGCAACGAGGATCGTCGCTTTCGTCTCTGGCGGCTAGGGTTTCGAGATTTTTTTTTTAAAGAAAATTTCCTATTGGTCGAAGCTATATAGGAAATTTTAAATAGTGTTTTCACAAACGGACTCGAAATCAAACCCAACGAATGTCGCCCCTAGCTAAATTCCTCCATTCCGGACACAATGGGATATGTTTCGTTGGCCAATTCGACTGTTACAGTCAGTTACTTTTCAAATTAAAATATAAAACATTCGATATTTAATTTGAACGTACATTTCAATTTGCCAGGGCCACAAACTGAATCGAAAAATTCTAGAAAAATAAATCTAGCTTTGTTTTGATGATACGGTCCTAACAAAACCAGTTTCGTCGAATTCTGAGCTCGTTTGAAAAACAGCCATTTTTAGGTCGACCCATTTTAACAGAATTTGACCAATCACATTTTCTTTTGCCCCGCTCACATACTAGCTTCAAAAATTATGAAATTTGAAACTTATCAATTATTTGACATCCCGGACCCTACAAAAGTGGTTTCGTCGAATTCCGAGGTCGTATGCAAAATCTCAATTTTCAAGGGCTATATCTGCTATATAGCGACCTTTCTGAAAATTCATTTGGCCATAACTTTTGATTCCCGCTATGAAACTTCGATTTTTCAGATTCGTTAGAAAGGTATTCATAAACATATTTAAATATTTTCAGTTTCGCTAAAATCCGTTATATTTTCCACCCGGTACAGTCAGACAAAGTTTGTATTCAAAATTTCAAACTGCAATACTATACCCAATTCTTTATTTTATTGAAATAGGATATTTCAATTATTCAAATTCTTTGGTAATAACCAATTTTAAAAATTTTAAACTGGTTCACATTTTCTGGGTTATTACAATCTCCCCCACTTAAAACTTTTCGTCCTCGAAAAGGAAATAACAGCTAAGTAGGAAACAAAATGTAAATGCAAAGTATTTTAAAGGTACCTTGCACCGGAGTTAGTCAGAGATGTCCACTCTGCATTTGGGGTAGGCTTGTTTAATGCTTTCCTCAGTCTCCCAAGTGCAGTCTCTAGGATCACTACTCCACTGCAATTTGACTAAATGAATTTTTTTCCTCCTTAGCTCTCTAGTTTCTTTGCCAACTATCTTTAATGGCTCTCTTCTGAGCGCTAATTCTGGAGTTATGTCAATATCTTGTTGCGCTGCTTCTTCCACAATAAGATCTGGATCATGAACAATATTTCTGAGTTGAGATACGTGGAACACATCATGTACACCAGGCAACCAATCAGGTAATGAAACCCTATATGCAAGAGTTCCAATCCGTTCAAGTATAGGAAAGGGGCCAATAAATCTCGGTGCCAACTTCCCAGTCTTGCCAAATCTGATTACTCCCTGCATTGGAGAAACTCTTAAATAAACATAATCGCCAACGGCAAACGATATATCCCTTTGGTATTTTTCCAGGTTTTTGAGTAGCGGCCGCTGTAATGCTAGACTCAGGCTGATCTGCTGAAGCCTTGCGCTTATTTCCAACTTGGCTTTTGGCGCGGTCTTGGCTGGCGTGCCTTTCATCCATATCTTCATAATTGCAAGCCATTTCTACTAATTCTGAGAAGGAGAGTTTGATGTTGCTCATAGCTCTGTCATGGTACTTGCGCTTTAGCCCAAATATGAATCTCTTGTTCTTTGCTTTGTTGGTCATAATAAGCTCTGGAGCATAGCGCGACAACTGGGTGAATTTATTAAGGTAATCCTGGATAGAGAGGTCTCCTTGCTGGAGATTAGCAAACTGCTCTCGCATCCTCTCTAAGGCCTGTTCAGGTACAAACTTCTCGTTGAACATGGTTTTGAATTGCTCCCACGTTCTGACAGTACCTGCTGCATCCTCTGAGGTAATGGCATCCCACCATAGCTCTGCTTCCTCCTGTAGGAGCCAAATACCTAGTCGTGCTTTGTTGTTGGTTCCCATACCCATGCCTTCAAATATTTTCTCACAGGTCTTCAACCAAGCTATAGCCTCGGTCACTGTACCAGTGCCAGAAAAGGGTTTTCCCCCAAGGTTCCTATACCTCTTCGCTACTCTGTCTAGCTCGAAGTCCTCGGGTGCTGGTGGCTGAACAATAGGGCCTTCCACAACTACGGGGATATTCCCCCGTCCCCCTACTGCTCCTGCTCGGCCTCCACGGCCTCCTCTAGCTGCTGCTGCTCGTGTAGCCATTAGAAAGAGTACTGTATAAGCAAGAAAAGAGTCAAGCTCACAGATTTGATAATTTTCATATATGATAAAGCAGGGGAACATAAGGAAAGATAACGATGACGTACTGATCAAATTGTTTTGCAAATCTGCTTAGCTCATTCTAGGACATTGCTAATCCTATCTCTAATGAGCTACTCGCCTTAGAACACTACTGATTCTATTCTGACGAGGTGTTTAATGTGTTAGATCCCGGAACTAAGGTTAACCAAAGCTCTGATACCAACTGAGACGATCCCAAAATCCGAGGGGCGGTATTAAGGATAATCATTGGAATATAACACATTAATCATCATAGTAGAGTACAGATAATAGCAGAACAATAAATAGAATAATTTTACATGGATATGACAGCGGAATCACAACATGTAACAACATCAGAATAGCCCAGCGTAGGATATAACTTAGTAAATAAAAAGGGAAGTGATCAGTCTTCATCGCCAGAGGCGGAATACATACATGCAGTGAGACATAATAAGGGTATTAGTCTACATCGCCGAAGGAGATACATATACATACGATAATAAATACTGAAAGTAAACCAGTTTTCATCGCCAGTGGCGGAATCATAATACAAGTACTATAATGGCGGAAAATGTCAAAGTCGTCTCTGTGAAGTCAGCCTCGCCATGAGCCAAAATGCACTCTATGCAACAGTGCAGAGCCAAAAACAACCTGTCACATGTGAACTAGGCTGCCCGTATGAAAATAAGGGCACCCGCGTTTGCAAAGTGAAACAAACAACGAGTCAGTCATGGGGACTGGTATGAGGAATCTATTTAACAGTTAAACAACAGTAATAGCTAATCATAGGACCACGCCACTTTCGCGGAACGGGTTTACTCCGGTGATTGCTAGTGCATTTAAAACAAAGTAAATTCTTTAAAACAACACAATGCTTTTAAAAAGAATGAAGCCATTATAAGACTCAAGTCCCATCACACAATGCAACGCAAGCCGAAGGATAGAGTTTTACCTTATAATGGCCAAATATGCTTGATACGTGTAAAGCAAAATCATTTGATATTATTACTAGTGCATATACGTTTCAAAAGCGAATAGCATCATAAATATCAATCCTAGGCGACATGAGCGTCCCATGCCACTATGTCGCCATATATAAGTTACAATCGAATCCGTTATCTCGTATTGGAAATTGGATTTCCGTCATGAGTCGAGGCAAGGGGCAAGCTCCTCTCTGCTTCGAGACATTCTATCAAACGTCTCAGGACTAC
Organism: Allium sativum; assembly: GCA_030737875.1. NCBI lineage: Eukaryota > Viridiplantae > Streptophyta > Magnoliopsida > Asparagales > Amaryllidaceae > Allium > Allium sativum. Next base: position 193,044,329 of record CM060919.1, read on the forward strand.
ACACTCTGGGCAACCCTGGATCGGCTGGGCCGGTCCTCTCTTACGTCTGAGGATTGGCAATTCCTGAACACACGTTTCCCGGTCCTTACAGACCTATAATCGAGGCGCCTCACATTCCAACAACCACATAGGTGAAAAATAGATATAAATGTCAGGGCTGGTAAGTCACTGACACCACCATAGCTAGAAAGAAACGTCGTGCTCTCCGAACAGTTTGTATCCCGTTTTTAACTCATACCGGGGTGTGAGGCTCGCGAATCCACGCTATACACAAAGCCAGGCCACGTAGACCGTGCTTTGATCATCATCCATAAGACTTTGCTTTGTAACATAAGCCTTGATCACAGCATCTTACTATGCCACATAGGCAGTCCACTCCATACGATTGATTTCCATCGATATATAACCTCTGAGCTCGTATGTCTCAGAGAAGGGCGTTAAGCAAAAGAATAAATTCTCCACCGCCAAAAAGATATATATTTAACAGAGATCAATCAGTATAGAACAAAATCCAACGTCAGACACACAGTCCATTTACAAGTCCGTTCTGGGTCTGAACGAAACCGGAGGCGTCAAATTCCTCGTATATCCGTCCAATCGACACATACGTTCAGACGGCTACTACTTCTGTCCCTTCCCGGAAGCTACTCCGGTCAGGAACCTCAGCAGCGCCCATCCAACCGATACGAAGATCGTCGGTCTTGAATCGTCTTTGCATTTTTCAATTCGAATCGCTCAATAAATTATTTGAAATGAGGTTTAGCTCAGCCTTTTCAAATAATTCACGTCATTAGAATTTAAATCGATTCTTTCCATGGTTATATTATTCGACATCCATCTTTCAGTTATTTAGTGTTATTTTCGTGTCAAGCACATACAACCATCAAATATCAAACAATTCAAGCCCAATTGGTTTATTTGCAATCTAAGTTGCTTATAATATTTTATAACGATTTTTCGCCATTTTTATTTATTTAAAAATGGCCATATTTAATTAAACGACGTTTTAGGTCGTGCCGTGGCACTGGCGTTGTTTTTCCCCTAATTTGTTTTACACATATCGGGAAATCTAACCGTTGGATTTCTACAAAGTCTATATCAGTGGGAAGATATTCCCAAAGCGAACCCAACGGTTCCAGTTTCGTGAAAATCTGAAAGTCGGATCTCCCACACTAGTCGTTTGAAGTTACGATTTCAAAATTCGAACTGCAGCGTCGTTATTCTATTTAATTTAATTATATTTATATTTATATATAAATATAAACGATTCTGGCGTTGTTTTTCTTCAGATTTGAATTAAACATTCTGGACAATCCAACCGTTGGATTTTTACAAGGTTGGTACCGTTGGGAAGATGTTTCCAAGGCGAACCCAGCGGTTGCGGTTTCGGGAAAATCCGATGGTCGGATTTCTCATACTAATCATTTCAAATTACGATTCCGAAACACGAACTGCACGGCTTCGATTCCTTTTAATTATATTTATATTTATATATATATAAATATAGTTCATTCTAAAATTCCAACTATAGTTCATTCTTTATTTTCAACTTCGTTTTCACTTCAAATATTTCACTAACGCCTTAATATTTCAAAATATTTCTCCATAACCTCCTTTGTATGGGGAGGGGTTTGGAAATTTATTGGGCCGTGTTAGGAACCCAATAAATCCTAAAAAGCATCCACATATTTATAGTGATATATTCTGGTGTTTACGGGGGATCATGTATAGATAATCACTCCAGAGAATGAATTCTTGTCACCCCGTTTACGTATGGAAATAAATAGTCCATGTGCCGTATCTAATAACTAAAGCGACGTGATTATTGTCAACTCCAGACCCGTGTGGGGTTTTTATTAATCTGGCAATTTATCGTTATATTTTATAGAGTCCATATCAGTCATCAGTTCAACCTGTAGTATATAGTCATCGCCATACAAGCCTCTCGCTCGTATGGTAAATCTTCCACCTCGTCACACAAGCTCCAATTGCTTATGTGGAATATGATGAAGTATGCTTATCGTCAAGAAGTATGCCATGTAGTGTAGTTCAAAATTAATTGTTACTATCCTATGGCGACGTTTATTATTTCACACAGAATAACCAGCACTCCGCATCCAATGGCATTCACAGGAGTTGATATATAAATAAAATTGCGCAGCCAACTCATCAAGGTTTACCTATTTGTCGGGCACGCAAATAATTTCTTTACTCTACAGCTAATCCATTTTTCCTATTCAACACATGTATATATATGCAGAACAAAGCTAATAATAATATTTCTAGCAAACTATTATTTATTTCAACACGTGTGTATTTTTATCAAAGCATATACATGATAAAAGAAATATTTTTATCGTCAAAAATATTTATTCAACACGTGAATGTTTTTAACACTTCATATTCACAATCAGAATGTAGTTTTTATTGTCGATTCATTTTATTTTAACATACGATAACATTCAACACATGAATTTCAAATCGACGAACGAATTGCAACTCAACACATGAATATTCTACATAGTTTGTATATATATAAAAATGTGATTTTTATCGCTAAAGCCACTTGTTTAAATTCAAATACTATTCAACATATGAATTTCAACTCAACGAATGAATTGCAACTCAACACATGAATATTCGATATAATTTATATATATCGATTTTTATCGCTAAAGCTATTTGTTTAAATTCAAATAATATTCAACACATGAATTTCAACTCAACGAACGAATTGCAACTCAACACATGAATATTTGATATAGTTTATATATATATATATATATATATATATATATATATATTTGTGTGATTTTTATCGCTAAAGCTATTTTTTAAATTCAAATAATATTCAACACATGAATTTCAACTCAACGAACGAATTGCAACTCAACACATGAATATTCGATATAGTTTATATATATATATAAATGAGATTTTTATCGCTAAAGCTATTTGTTTAAATTCAAATAATATTCAACACATGAATTTCAACTCAACGAATGAATTGCAACTCAACACATGGATATTCTACATATGTAATTTATTTCAACGAATGAAAATTATTCTAACACATGAATATTTCAGAAAATTTCGGCAACATAACGGCAGGGTAGTTAAAACCGGGACCGTCTCTAGTACGGCTCCTCGCTCTACCTTAAAACCTCGCGGTTTTTGACAATGGGGATCATGCATCTAGTTCGCACGCAGGCGGCATGTTTTATTTTCAATTCCACAATCCTATTCTAATTTGTTTCAACCACAAGAGGGTATTTTTCAACCACAAAGGTATTTTTCAACCATCATATCAACCACAAACAATTATTTCCAACCATTCGTCATATCATATAATATCACGTCAACCACAAGCAATAAATATCGTCCTTGGTCTGTGGACGAGGGGAGTATATATATATGTGTATATATATATATATAATATTATAATTCACTTGCATTTCATCATAATTCAAAGCATATATGTCTCATTCAACGCTTGTATAATTTATACATCGCTAATATAACTTATACAACACATGTACATGAGGTATACAATGCGTATATAATTTACACTTCGCTTATATAATTTATACAACGCGTTTTCATTCACACAATTAGTTTAGATTCCTCACATTGGTTATTGCAGTGCTAAAAATCGTGGGAAGATCAGAAAAATCCGCGGCTTCTTCTAGATGGTAGAGAGCCTCCTTGCGGTCACGGTGTCTCCTGTTTCATCAAATATCGTTAAAGAACAAAAAAGACATTATTTTTCAAAGTTTTGCAACGCTTTATAGTGTTATTTTCATTTTTGAATAATAAAGGTCGTACCTTTATTTTTCCTTTGAAACTAGGTTTGGGATTTTTGCAAAATCCGTGAAGTATGGGGATGATCAGCGGTGCTGACGTGGAAGGGGGCGGCGAGGGCTTCACGACGCTGGTGGTTTGAGGGGGTGCGATGGCGAATCGGGGCGGCTGCGGCGCTGGGAAGTCGACGACTTCCTCGACGTCGTTCAGGCGATTCCGGCGAAGGTAGGAGGCGGCGTTTGGTCGGATGTGGAGAGGAGGCGAAGGGCTGTCGACTGGTGGTGGTGGCGTGGCGTAGCGTCACCTGTGGCGGTCGGAAAAGGGAGGAGAAGCGCGGAGCAACGAGGATCGTCGCTTTCGTCTCTGGCGGCTAGGGTTTCGAGATTTTTTTTTTAAAGAAAATTTCCTATTGGTCGAAGCTATATAGGAAATTTTAAATAGTGTTTTCACAAACGGACTCGAAATCAAACCCAACGAATGTCGCCCCTAGCTAAATTCCTCCATTCCGGACACAATGGGATATGTTTCGTTGGCCAATTCGACTGTTACAGTCAGTTACTTTTCAAATTAAAATATAAAACATTCGATATTTAATTTGAACGTACATTTCAATTTGCCAGGGCCACAAACTGAATCGAAAAATTCTAGAAAAATAAATCTAGCTTTGTTTTGATGATACGGTCCTAACAAAACCAGTTTCGTCGAATTCTGAGCTCGTTTGAAAAACAGCCATTTTTAGGTCGACCCATTTTAACAGAATTTGACCAATCACATTTTCTTTTGCCCCGCTCACATACTAGCTTCAAAAATTATGAAATTTGAAACTTAGCAATTATTTGACATCCCGGACCCAACAAAAGTGGTTTCGTCGAATTCTGAGGTCGTATGCAAAATCTCAATTTTCAATGGCTATATCTGCTATATAGCGACCTTTCTGAAAATTCATTTGGCCATAACTTTTGATTCCCGCTATGAAACTTCGATTTTTCAGATTCGTTAGAAAGGTATTCATAAACAGATTTAAATATTTTCAGTTTTGCTAAAATCCGTTATATTTTCCACCCGGTACAGTCAGACAAAGTTTGTATTCAAAATTTCAAACTGCAATACTATACCCAATTCTTTATTTTATTGAAATAGGCTATTTCAATTATTCAAATTCTTTGGTAATAACCAATTTTAAAAATTTTAAACTGGTTCACATTTTCCGGGTTATTACAGTCGGTGGGTTCGATTTCGAGTTCGAGATAAAAAGTTTCTTTACAAAAATAAATTGAATTAAATATATATATATATATATATATTTTAATATAACCCCCCCCCTTTTCTATTCTCTCCCTTACCCGTTAACCAGACAAAAATAAAAAGGAAAAAATTGAAGGAGCTCCATTGTGATCCGCCACCGTCCAGGCACCGCCCCCCCTCCCCTCGCGCGTCCGGCCTGCCACCGCTTCAGTCGTCGACCCTCTGCCCAACCTCCCTCTCTCCTCCTCTTCCCATGTAAACCGCGCCCAAACCTCGATCAACCCAAACCCCCCCGAAACCGACCACAAGACCGCCGCCTCCGGCCTGCTCCCTACCGTCGGACCACCCCAGTGTCATCCCCTCCTTCCCCGCGTCCTCTCTCTCCCTCTTTCTTCCCCCACAGCCCCAAACCCTCCTCAAAAACCTTAACTCTGGCCACCTGAGCGATTGCCGCCGATTCCAGTGCCTGCTCTGCCCCCTGCTGACTCAGACACTGCCATCCCCACCCCCTTTCAGCCCGGTGAGTCTTCATTTGATTTTTATTTGTTTATTTGGATAAAAATTGGATTTTTAATATACCAGCATCGTGATAAAAATACGATTTTTACGCGTATAGTGAAGTTATAAAGATGAGACCTTTATGCAAGTAGCGACGAGATAAAAATGTGATTTTTATCATCTAGGAAAAAGAGGAGATTTTTGATTTTGAAAAGCTTTGATTTTTATGAACAAAAAGCTATGATTTTTGTTTATATACATCACGATTTTTAAGTAGATAAAAATATGATTTTTATACCATAGAAAGAATAAACATATAAATTTTATATTATAGAAAGAATAAAAATATGATTTTTAATGTATAGGACATCATATTAAAAACGTGATTTTAATATGAACAGCGTGGAGAGGACTGCGTTGGAAGTACGGACAAATCCAGACTGTTCTGAATTTCAGAAATTTCTATGAGGAGTGGAACCCTCGACGAGAACTTCTCACTTTAATTTTCTTGTCTAGTTAAAATATATACTAGGATGCAGACGGTGTTTAGTAGCACCCAACACCCGTCGTCCACAGACCATGGACGGCTTGTATGCTTGGTTGTTTGATTTTGATGTGTAGTTGATTGTGTGATGTGATGTGAAATGAAATAAAATATTTATATAGTTAAAAATATTTTATAGTTGAAAAATAGAATTTTTAACATGTATATAAAATAAATATTTATAAACAAATCAGAGATTTGTTTATATACACTGATTTGATTGATATTGATTGGGACGATAAAATTTACACTTCGCCCAACTGCACAAATAAAATCTGTGTTTGATTGTTTGAAACCCCACACGGGTATTGGGATGATATGTGACATACACTAATCCCAATAATTAGTTGTATGTCGATCGATTGATTGACAGACTGTTATAAGCATTGAATATTTATATTTGATGCTTATACAGTGTAGAATGCACTTTGGATGATGGTTGATTATTTGTCATTGTTGATATATACATGCGTGGTATGGAAGTCCATAGAAATAAAATCTATGTTAATTGATTGGGCCTCATTTCAGTTTTGAAATAGAATATTTGAAGAGGACTATTTGAACAAAATATTTGAATAGAAATATTTGAAAAAGAAATATTTGAAATAAAATATTTGAAAATAGAAATACATGAAGCCGTGTTTTTTAGATTGACGCCATTTTGACATGAACAATATTTATATCGATTTTATTCATTTTACAATGAATATCGAAAGTGATTTCAAAATCTGATATTTTGAAAGGAATTAAAATTCGAATTAAATTGAATTGAAATGAAATTCGAATTAAACTGAATAGAATTGAAATTCGAATTAGACTGAAATAGAATTGAAATGAATTTAAAACGAATTTATATTGGAAAATTCAATTTTGATTTGAATTTGAAAAGGAAGTTGAAATCTTTTTGAAAACGAATTTAAAACGATTTATAAAATACGTTTTAAAAGGAAATCGACAAAGTATATATTATATATTATATATATATAATATAATGGCCTAAATAGAACACGCCGCGCAGCGGTAGTTCGTGAATTTCGACCATTGACTTCAAATGGATATTGCGGGAGATTCGACCGTCGGATTCTCCTAAAACCAGAACCGTTGGGTTCGTATCGAAAAGAGCTTTCTAACGAATATTAGAAATTAGAAATCTAACGGTTGGATTTGGAATTGTATGCAAATCAAGTTTGGAAAAAGGTCGCTGTAAGTGCAGTTCGATTGCTGTTGATGGAAATCGACTGTACGGGCCTTGATAAAATTATTAATAATATCAAAAATTTGTGTAGAATCATAAGAAATGATTTGAGAAAAATTGGGATGAAAAACTCCATATTTGAAAAGATAAAAAAAAGATTTTTATCAAAATGAATTAGTTTTGAACTAGAATTAAAATTCTATTTTTAAATAAATAAACTGGATTTGAAAAGGGTTTTAAAAGTAACCAGAATTTCCAATAATTGAATTGGAATGGATTTGAATTGAAATTGTCTTTGGATTATTTTGATGTTGAATTTCGTGATTACACAGATATTGTTATGGAAATTTGAAAGATATATTTATATCGTTATTTTCAATACGATATTTGTTGGTCGTAGAATTTGATATTGAATATAAGCCGATATATTTTCTATTCAGAGCCTTGTATTTAATATCAAATGTGATTTGGGTTTGTTGTGAATGGTGTCTTCATTAACACTGTTCTTGAACCCAGTTGAGAAAAAGATTAAATCTTTTTATATAGATTTAATGAAGTGTACCAATTAAATAATATTTAATTGGAATTGAATTGGTATTGATTTTTGGGTTTATCGTGAACAGTGTTTTAAATAACACTTATTCTTTAACCCGATAATTAATGGAATGTGATTTTGGGTTGTCGTGAACGGTATCTTCAATAATACTGTTCTTAGACCCAAGGGAGTTAAGAAAATCAGAAACTAACTGGAGATTAGTTAAGTTGAATGGTTTCTGGGGTTTTGATCTGATGTTGGTTTCGGCCTTTGGGGTTAATACTTAGGGAATTTCTCACTTGCTAATTTACGGTTAGAGACTGATTGAAATGTGATATGATTTTGGGGTTTATCGTGAACCGTGTTTTAAATGACAATGATTCTTTAACCCAGTTAAAGATAAAAACTAAGTGGAGTTTTAATGAATCTTTAATTAGATTGAAAATTTCGAGAATGGAGTATCCCCACTTTTGCTCCAAGCGATAGTTAAATCTTTAATTAGATTTGAACGTGAAATGGTTATTGAATTTACCGATAACACCGTGGTGTTAGGTACGAAATATTACCAGTTTTACTTCATGGGATGAATATGTTGGGATTGGGAAATTAAAACAAATGATTACTTCGGTAAGGTTCGTTAATCCCGACTAGTTTGAACTGATATCCAAAAGAAGATTAAATAATAAATTTAAAAGAATTTATCTTTGATAAAATTAATGGGAACCTTTCCCTAAGAATGTGAAATTTAGAAACTAACTGTAGGTTGGCTAAGAAGAATGATTTCTTGAGTAATGATCTGATGTTGGTTTCGGCCTTCGGGGTTAATATTTGGGGAATTATTCTCTTGTTAATTTACGATTAGTGACTGATGAATTAAAATGAGGCGTATGTTGTGTTTGTGTAACACTTATTTATTATATGCGTGAGTTATTCGGAAAGACCGGGTTTATCCCATTCTGAATAACTGATTCGACGATTAGTCGAAGATGAAGATGACGGTTGAAGACTGGAGGTCTTCACGTCGTTTGGATAATTACTGATGATCTTGATTGGGTCGTACACCCAAGAGGAGGGAATCAGTTGGTGGTCGTCCAGACGTACTTGGAGATCGATGGATATGCGGGGTACAAGGTGCCTCCGGTTTCGTTCAGACCCAGAATGGACTTGTAAATGGACTGTGTGTCTGACATCGGATTTCATTCTGTGTGACTGATATCGGCTGCATAGAGTGGTTTGCCTGTGTGGCATGCTAAGATGCAAATGATCAAGGCTTCTGTTGAAAAGCAGAGTCTTGTGGTTGATGATCAAAGCACGGCCTGTGTGGCGTAGCTTTGTGTAGCGTTGATTCGCGAGCCTCACACCCCGGTGGTGAACCAAAAACGGGAGAGGACCTCAGGAGGGACATGCGTTTCTTTCTAGCTAGAAGTGGCGTCAGTGGTTTTACACGCCCTGACGAGTTTGACTTATGTGGTTGTTACTGTTGTGAGGCACCTCGGTTAGATTGGACGATCTGGGTCCGATGGAGTTATTCGTTGGCTCATTGACACCCCAAAGGGTGGGGAAATGTAGTGTTCAGGCATTATAATCCACATCGGTGGACCGGCCCTGACAATCCACGGGGCAGTTGCGGCTGTTCCTAAGACACGGGCTAGAGCATCTCGAATCGGTAGAGGACTATCTTTTGCCTCCGTTCACAGATGGAAATCCAACTTCCAAATACGTGACATTTGCGGTTTTGATTGTATACTTAGATATGGCGACATAGTGGCATGGGACGCTCATGTCGCCTATGATTGATATTTATGATTGTATATAAAATCAGAAACTAACTGGAAACGTGCTAAGATGGGTGGTTTCCTGGGTATTGGTCTGATGTTGGTTTCGGCCTTCGGGGTTAATACTTAGGGAATCGTTCTTTTACTAATTTACAGTTGGAGTCTGATTAAGAATCAAAAGATGAAATTTAGCGTATCAAGCATTCTATGGCTATTATAAGGTAAAACCCTATCCCCCGGCTGGCGCTGCATTATGTGATAGGACCTGGGTCTTATAATAGCTTCATTTTTCTTTATTTAGCATTGCGCTGTCGTTTTATGCACTGGAGTTCTTGGGAGGAAACCCGTTCTGTGTTATACGGCGTGGTCCCTTGATTTACCTAACTTTAAAATAAAGATTTATAACTGTTTTAGTTCTCACACCAGTCCCATGACTGACCTGGAGTTTATTGTTTTAACCTAAACTTTGGGTGTCCCTATTTTCCGCACGGGCAGCTAGTAGTTTTGGTTTTGCAGATTTATATTCACAGGATCCTGGTTTACAGCTGGAATGATATCCGGAAAGCTTTGTATTCGTATATCTCTTCTAGTTGTGTATTGTATTATTTTCCGGTGCTTTGTAATTTATTGTAATCTCTGATATTTGGTAAATGTATATTTATTTATACTTTGTATATTCTTGTATTCTGATGGCATTGTTGTAATTAACAATGAAATGTTCTTCTGTCTGCGTTCTATTTTGTCGTGTTCTCAAAACAATCAGGGGTTTCGTACGGTCTTGGTTGGTTTAGCGACTGATTCGGATCGAGCGAAATTCCTTTTCGTTACAGTTGGTATCAGAGCTTTGGTTTACAAAGATCAGAGAACAAGACACATTAGAATAATACGAAAGAATTCATCAGACATTGGATTAGTAATATCCAATGAGAATGAGTCGTTAGAGATGGGATCAGCAGTATCCTAGAACGAGTGTGAAGAGTAGTGTTTTTGAAATAAAAGTGAAAACAAATTTTGTTTTGAAAATTTAAATCAACTATTCATATTAGATTATTTATTTTATATTATATTGAATTTGGACAATGCAGTATATAAAGATTTTGCATATATGTCTGATCTGCGTGTATTCAAAGTTTTAATATACTGGATAGATATAGAATCACACTCTAGTCGACCGAAGATGGTTCTGATGATCGCTAAAGCGATCGCATCATCAGTATTCATGTTTGAGTTTCGAAAGTGGGATTTCTATATATTTCCTATTGACTGGTGTGAGAACCAAAATTAGATAGAGCTTATTGTTGTGATTTGGCATCAAAAATCTGATTTTTAGACTATGTATCAAAGTTATGAGTATGAAATTATAACCAACTAATTGATTAATGGTTGTATTGTTTGATTATAGTTTGATTAATTAAATTTGAACCATTATGCCAAATTGAACCAAATATTGAGATGTATTGAAAATGTTTGAAAATGCATGCGAATACATGTACTTACATTGAACAGGTCATAACAAGGAGGCTAGAGCAGAAGAATAAAATTTGTTTGCCCGACAAATAGGTACATGTTTATCATAATTTACTGTTTTGTTAGGGTGATGATGATTTTGTGAGCCGATTGGCTAGCCGCTTGGCTTTTTCTTTTTGAGATCAGAGGGCCTGTATGGCAATTTCGGGATTTTCCCGGTGCTCCCGGTGCAGGGGAGGTTATGGCGAAATTTTTTGGAAATTTAGGGTGTTAGCTAAATTTTTGAAAAGTTTGAAAAGTTCTTAGAAACTGAAAAGTTGAAGAACTTAAGCCGTAGTCAAAATACTGGAAGTTGAGTTGATTTGTTAAACAACTTTCGGCTTCGTTCCTTTTCGGGGACGAAAAGTTTTAAGTGGGGGAGATTGTAACAACCCGGAAATCCGAGCCAATTTAAAATTTTTATTTTGGCAATTTTAGCGAATTTTGATTATTTAAAATGATTTATTTTAAATAATATCGACGAGAAATTTATTTTGAATAGAAATAGAACGTATATATTTATATACGTCGTTGTTAGAATATAAATAATTATTTATAATTATAAAAGGAATTAAAAATGGCGCGGTAATTCGATAATTCGATTCCAAACTTTAAGTGAATGTACCAGGTGCAAAATAAACCAGATTTTAGAGAAACCAAAAATATTTGAATCTATTTGGGAATATCTTTCCAACGAATCCGAAAAATCAAAATTTCATAGCGGGAGTCAAAATATACGTCCAGTTGAAAATTCAGAATAGTCGCTATGGAATTTCGGCCCTTAAAAATAGCCATTTTGCAAACGACCTCAGTTTTTGACGAAACCACTTTTGTTGGATCCGGGATGTCAAATTATTGCTAGGTTTCAAATTTCATAATTTTTTGATTCAATACGTGAGCGTGGAAAAGGAAAACGTGTTTTGACAATTTCAGTCAATTTCGGTCGACCAGAAAATGACCATTTTTCAAACGGTCTCAGAATTTGACGAAATTGGTTTCGTTAGGACCGTATCGTAAATACGAAGCTAGAAATAATTTTCTAGAATTTTCTGAATCAGTATGTGGCCCTGGTAATTTAAAATGTACGTTTGAAATTGAATATATAGATTTATATTTTAAATTTAGCGAAAACTGATCAAAACAGCTGAATCAACTTGCGAAACATATCCCATTGTGTTCGGAATGGGGGTATTTAGCTAGAGGCGACAGTCGATCAGTTCGATTTCGAGTTCGAGATAAAAAGTTGCTTTATAAAAATAAATTGAATTAAATATATATATATATATATATATATATTATAAACCCCTCTTTTCTATTCTCTCCCTTACCCGTTGACCAGACAAAAATAAAAAGAAAAAAATCGAAGGAGCTCCATCGCGATCCGCCACCGTCCAGGCACCCCCCCCCCTCGCACGTCCGGCCTACCACCGCTTCATCCGTTGACCCTCCGTCCAACCTCTCTCCTCCTCTTCCCATGTAAACCGCGCCCAAACCTCGATCAGCCCAACCCCCCCCTCCGAATCCGACTACAAGACCGCCGCCTTTGGCCTTCTCCCTACCGCCGGACCACCCCAGTGTCGTCCCCTCCTTCCCCGCGTCCTCTCTCTCCCTCTTTCTTCCCCCACAGCCCCAAACCCTCCTCAAAAACCTTAACTCCGGCCACCTGAGCGATTGACGCCGATTCCAGTGCCTGCTCTGCCCCCTGCTGACTCCGACACCGCCATCCCCACCCCCGTTTCAGCCCAGTGAGTCTTCATTTGATTTTTATTTGTTTATTTGAATAAAAATTGGATTTTTAATATACCAGCATCGTGATTAAAATACGATTTTTACGTGTATAGTGAAGTTATAAAGATGAGACCTTTATGCAAGTAGCAACGAGATAAAAATGTGATTTTTATCATCTAGGAAAAAGAGGAGATTTTTGATTTGAAAAGCTTTGATTTTTATGAATAAAAAGCTATGATTTTTGTTTATATACATCACGATTTTTAAGTAGATAAAAATATGATTTTAATATTATAGAAAGAATAAAAATAAAATTTTTATATTATAGAAAGAATAAAAATATGATTTTTAATGTATATGACATCATATTAAAAACGTGATTTTAATATGAACAGCGTGGAGAGGACTGCATTGGAAGTACGGACAAATCCAGACTGTTCTGATTTCAGAAATTTCTAAGGAGGAGTGGAACCCTCGGTGAGAACTTCTCACTTTAATTTTCTTTTTTAGTTAAAATATATACTAGGATGCAGACGGTGTTTAGTAGCACCCGACACCCGTCGTTCACAGACCATGGACAACTTGTATGCTTGGTTGTTTGATTTTGATGTGTAGTTGATTGTGTGATGTGATGTGAAATGAAATAAAATATTTATATAGTCAAAAATATTTTATAGTTGAAAATAGAATTTTTAACGTGTATATAAAATAAATATTTATAAACAAATCGGAGATTTGTTTATATACACTGATTTGATTGATATTGATTGGGACGATAAAATTTACACATCGCCCAACTGCATAAATAAAATCTGTGTTTGATTGTTTGAAACCCCACACGGGTATTGGGATGATATGTGACATAAACTAATCCCAATAATTAGTTGTATGTCGATCGATTGATTGACAGACTGTTATAAGCGTTGAATATTTATATTTGATGCTTATACAGTGTAGAATGCACTTTGGATGATGGTTGATTATTTGTCATTGTTGATATATACATGTGTGGTATGGAAGTCCATAGAAATAAAATCTATGGTAATTGATTGGGCCTCATTCTAGTTTTGAAATAGAAAATTTGAAGAGGACTATTTGAATAAAATATTTGAATAGAAATATTTGAAAAAGAAATATTTGAAATAGAATATTTGAAAATAGAAATACATGAAGTCGTGTTGATTAGAATGATGCCATTTTGACGTGAACGATATTTATATCGATTTTATTCATTTTACAATGAATATCGAAAGTGATTTACATATCTGATATTTTGAAAGGAATTGAAATTTGAATTAAATTGAATTGAAATGAAATTTGAATTAAACTGAATAGAATTGAAATTCGAATTAGATTGAAATAGAATTGAAATGAATTTAAAACGAATTTATATTGGAAAATTCAATTTTGATTTGAATTTGAAAAGGAAGTTGAAATCGTTTTGAAAACGAATTTAAAACGATTTATAAAATACGTTTTAAAAGGAAATCGACGAAGTATATATTATATATATATAATATAATGGCCTGAATAGAACGCGCCGCGCAGCGGTAGTTCGTGAATTTTGACCATTGACTTCAAATGGATATTGCGGGAGATTCGACCACCGGATTCTCCTAAAACCGGAACCGTTGGGTTTGTATCGAAAAGAGCTTTCTAATGAATATTAGAAATTAGAAATCTAACGGTTGCATTTGGAATTGTGTCTAAATCAAATTTGGAAAAAGGTCGTTGTAAGTGCAGTTCGATGGCTGTTGATGGAAATCGACTGTACGGGCCTTGATAAAATTATTAATAATATCAAAAATTTGTGTAAAATCATAAGAAATGATTTGGGAAGAATCAGGATGAAAAACTCCATATTTGAAAAGATAAAAAAAAAGATTTTTATCGAAATGAACTAGTTTTGAGCTAGAATTAAAATTCTACTTATTTTTAAATAAATAAATTGGATTTGAAAAGGGTTTTAAAAGTAACCAGAATTTCCAATAATTGAATTGGAATGGATTTGAATCGAAATTGTCTTTCGATTATTTCGATGTTGGATTTCGTGATTACACAGATATTGTTATGGTAATTTGAAAGATATATTTATATCATTATTTCCAATACGATATTTGTTGGTTGTAGAATTTGATATTGAATATAAGCCGATATATTTTCTATTCAGAGCCTTGTATTTAATATCAAATGTGATTTTGGTTTGTCGTGAATGGTGTCTTCATTTACACTGTTCTTGAACCCAGTTGAGAAAAAGATTAAATCTTTTTATATAGATTTAATGAAGTGTACCAATTAAATAATATTTAATTGGAATTGAATTGGTATTGATTTTTGGGTTTATCATGAACAGTGTTTTAAATAACACTTATTCTTTAACCTGATAATTAATGGAATGTGATTTTGGGTTGTCGTGAACGGTATCTTCAATAATACTGTTCTTAGACCCAAGGGAGTAAAGAAAATCAGAAACTAACTGGAGATTAGTTAAGTTGAATGGTTTCTGGTCTGATGTTGGTTTCGGCCTTCGGGGTTAATACTTAGGGAAATGCTCACTTGCTAATTTACGGTTAGGGACTGATTGAAATGTGATATGATTTTGGGGTTTATCGTGAACCGTGTTTTAAATGACACTGATTCTTTAACCCAGTTAAAGATAAAAACTATGTGGAGTTTTAATGAATCTTTAATTAGATTGAAAAGTTCGAGAATGGAGTATCCCCAGTTTTGCTCCAGGCGATAGTTAAATCCTTGATTAGATTTGAACGTGAAATGGTAATTGAATTTACTGATAACACCATGGTGTTAGATACGAAGTATTACCAGTTTTACTTCATGAATAGGTTGGGATTGGGAAATTAAAATAAATGATTACTTCGGTAAGGTTCGTTAATCCCGACTAGTTTGAATTGATATCCAAAAGAAGATTAAAGAATAAATTTAAAAGAATTTATCTTTGACAAAATTAATGGGAACCTTTCCCTAAGAATGTGAAATTTAGAAACTAACTGTAGGTTGGCTAAGAAGAATGGTTTCTTGAGTATTGATCTGATGTTGGTTTCGGCCTTCGGGGTTAATATTTGGGGAATTATTCTCTTGTTAATTTATGGTTAGTGACTGATGAATTAGAATGAGGCGTATGTTGTGTTTGTGTAACACTTATTTATTATATACGCGAGTTATTCGGAAAGACTGGGTTTATCCCATTCTAAATAACTGATTAGACGATTAGTCGAAGATGAAGACGATGGTTGAAGACCGGAGGTCTTCACGTCATTTGGATAATTACTGATGATCTTGATTGGGCCGTACACCCAAGAGGAGGGAATCAGTTGGTGGTCGTCCAGACGTACTTGGAGATCGATGGATATGCGGGGTACAAGGTGCCTCTGGTTTCGTTCAGACCTAGAACGGACTTGTAAATGGACTGTGTGTCTGACATCGGATTTCATTCTGTGTGACTGATATCGGATGCATAGAGTGGTTTGCCTGTGTGGCATGCTAAGATGCAAATGATCAAGGCTTCTGTTGAAAAGCAGAGTCTTGTGGTTGATGATCAAAGCACGGCCTGTGTGGCGTAGCTTTTTGTAGCGTTGATTCACGAGCCTCACACCCCGGTGGTGAACCAAAAATGGGAGAGGACCTCAGGGGGGGACATGCGTTTCTTTCTAGCTAGAAGTGGCGTCAGTGTTTTTACACGCCCTGAGGAGCTTGACTTATGTGGTTGTTACTGTTGCGAGGCGCCTCGGTTAGATCGGACGATCCGGGTCCGATGGAGTCATTCGTTGGCTTATTAACACCCCAAAGGGTGGGGAAACGTAGTGTTCAAGCATTATAATCCACATCGGTGGACCGGCCCTGACGATCCAAGGGGCAGTTGCTGCTGTTCCTAAGACACGGGCTAGAGCGTCTCGAATCGGTAGAGGACTATCTTTTGCCTTGGTTCACAGATGGAAATCCAACTTCCAAATATGTGACATTTGCGGTTTTGATTGTATACTTAGATATGGCGACATAGTGGCATGGGACGCTCATGTTGACTATGATTGATATTTATGATTGTATATAAAATCAGAAACTAACTGGAAACGAGCTAAGATGGGTGGTTTCCTGGGTATTGGTCTGATGTTTGTTTCGGCCTTCGGGGTTAATACTTAGGGAATCATTCTCTTACTAATTTACAGTTGGAGTATGATTAAGAATCAAAAGATGAAATTTAGCGTATGAAGCATTCTTCTGCTATTATAAGGTAAAACCCTATCCCCCGGCTTGCGTTGCATTGTGTGATAGGAACTGGGTCTTATAATAGCTTCATTTTTTCTTTATTTAGCATTGCGCTGTTGTTTTATGCACTGGTGTTCTTGGGAGGAAACCCGTTCCGTGTTATACGGCGTGGTCCCTTGATTTGCCTAACTTTAAAATAAAGATTTATAACTGTTTTAGTTCTCACACCAGTACCATGACTGACCTGGAGTTTATTGTTTTAACCTAAACTCTGGGTGCCCCTATTTTCCGCACGGGCAGCTAGTAGTTTCGGTTTTGCAGATTTATATTCACAGGATCCTGGTTTACAGCTGGAATGATATCCAGAAAGCTTTGTATCTGTATATCTCTTCTAGTTGTGTATTGTATTATTTTCCGGTGCTTTGTAATTTATTGTAATCTCTGATATTTGGTAAATGTATATTTATTTATACTCTGTATATTTTTGTATTCTGATGGCATTGTTATAATTAACAATGAAATGTTCTTCTGTCTGCGTTCTATTTTGTCGTGTTCTCAAAACAATCAGGGGTTTCGTACGGTCTTGGTCGGTTTAGCGACTGATTCGGATCGAGCGAAATTCCTTTTCGTTACATTATATATTGGTAGAAATCAATGGTATGATATGGATTGACAATGTGGCATGTTGAGATGCATGGATCAAACTTTTTGTTGAAAAGCAGAGCTTTGTGGATGATGATCGAAGCATGGCTAATATAGCATAACTTCATTTCGTAGGTTTAATTCGCGAGCTTCTCACCTCGGTATGAGTGAAAAAGGGGATGAAGTACCGCAGAGAAAGGACATACATCTCATTCTAGCTAGAAGTGATGCCATGGCATGGATCCTACGCATATATACTTATGTGGATGTTGGAATTGAGGCGCGTCAGATATGATCGCACAATGCCAAAATGGTCGATGACTAACCACAGCCGATGGACATAACAAGAGGTTCGATAGGACTGGGGAACATTTTGTTCAGGAGTAACTCTAATTCATGGGGTAATTAGTAGGTCAGCTCTGCCGCTACAAGGGCTCACCTCAGCCGATGGACATAACAAGAGGTTCGATAGGACTGGGGAACATTTTGTTCAGGAGTAACTCTAATTCATGGGGTAATTAGTAGGTCAGCTCTGCCGCTACAAGGGCTCACCTGAGTATGTGTAACACCCCACCTCCGTTAAGGTCACTCACAAAGGGAATGCCTTAACTTTGGTGGAGCATTTTAGTAAACAGGGCAGAAACTTACAAGACAGATAAAACAGTACTTGAAAATTTTTGACTTTATTACAGCGGAAACAGAAATTAATATGGTTACATCCTTTCAATTTCAGAATTCAAATACAAAATATCAGTCTTGCACAAAAGCCTTCAAAATGCATGGTTTAAAAAAAATCATAATCCCCATGGAACGGAAGCTATACAGAGCCAAGCCATACTTTAAGCACTTCAAGCAAAGAGAAATCTGGATCAAGCTAAAGTATTCCCTCCTTGGATAACCTGGGGGGAAACGGAAGAAAGGAGGCGAAACAACAAGGGTCAGACAAAAAGTCTGGCAAGTCCAGTGACTTTCAGCATATGAACAGATAATAATAATATGATATGAACATAAAACTGGATGTGAGATAACTGTAACAGGTGTAGCAGATATAACAGAAAAACAGAATGATATAAACTATTGTTTTACACTTCTCTGTACTAATACTAGTATAGCAGAATTAGGTACCACCCTAATGGCTAAATTGAAGCAGGAACGGGTACAGAATACTTTAACAGAAACAGAATGCTAATAATGGGCCTTTACTACCCGATCAGAAACAGACAGAAGCAGAAACAGATTTATCCCTACGGAAACAGAATGTAGAATTAGGTGTACACTAGTAATGGGCCTTTACCACCCGAACAGACGGTACCACACAGAAACAGACAGGTGTTACCACCCAACAGAAACAGACGGTACCAACAGAAACAGACAGAACTAAGCGTACCCTAAAACCTTACCCCAAGCGATCGGCTCCCTAATACATAAATATCCTGTGTCGGCCCCACAGTAGGGTGTATCACTCCCTAAAGTGACAACCAATTGGCACAGACCTATTTACAGATGTCACGGCGTCTTACATCCTCAGAGGCAGACCGGGATCCATGCACGCACATGACCCGGTTGGAACGCACCATCAACACCCCTCGCCATTATCAGAATGAACCACTTATAATTAGTTCAGTAAGCGTGGCCGGACCCTACCTACTGTTGGGTCAAAGTTTTGATACCATAAAGGGTTACTGACTAATATGGGTCCCAAACAACAGATGACACAAGTAATTCCCCTCCTAACCTTGTGTCCCCAGACTAACAGATTTCAGATTTATTTGTTTACAAGTTCAGACATACAGAATTCAGATTTACTAGTTCACAAATTAAGTTAACAAGTTTTCAGACTAACGGATCAGATGTACATATTTTTCAGATTTGTCTAACTTTGTATTGGACGGGTTTACTACACCTATTAATCCCGTTGGTTTATCCCTATTTTCCCCAACACGTTTTAGACATCATTCTTATCTTAGATTTGCATTAATTAATTATTAATGCCCAGACCTCTCACATTAGGTCGCTAGCTTGTGGCCGCTGGATGGGCCGGGCGGTTCCGGGCAGACTTCTGCCACAAGCCAGGCCTAACCTCGTGTCTTAAGCAGGTTATGACTAACTTCTCACATTAGAACCTATTGTTTGCGGCCACTGGATGTGCCAGGCGGTTCCTGGCAGAATTACGCCGCAAACTCATTCTAACCTCGAGTTAGTCATGTTTATCTTTGCGGCCAATTAATTAATAATTTACCGTTTATGCGCACGCCCAATATATATGCCAATTCAGATTATATCAATAACAGGATGATTATATCAACACAGCAGATAACAGACTTTAGAAAATAACAGATTTTATATGACTTAACGGATTTAACAGATTTAGCAACTTAGCAGATTTTGGCATATAACAGGTTAGGCATTTCAACCGACAAATTTAACAAATTAGGCATTTCAATCTAATTAGCAGTCTAGGCAATATAACAAAACTAGCAGTTTAGGCAACTTGGCAAATTAGCATATTTAGCAAATTTAATATCTCTAAAGGTTTTATTTACATGCCTTGCCTAATCATAAATTGGCCTAAATTCATATGCCTAAATAATTGTCGTGATTCACAATAAGATCATATACTTCCATGTTTGCATACCTTTACATAGCGCAGAATATGGACATAATTTACCCTATAACATATGTTCCAATTTTTGTTAAACTAACCTTATACAGCAGATTCACATATAAATTATACCAAATATGATCATTAATTACAGTGCATGCCATATATGCAAAATTCCCTATTTAGGTGTAATCACAATAGTAGAGATCCTAATTAATGTAAATCTTTTACACCTACGTTTCCATATCCTTCTTCTTATTAAGTCATGAATCATTATGCAAAATATACCCAACAATCTAAATCATATCTTCTAAAAAAATCAGATCTTGACTTTTATATGCATTTTGTCCAAAGTCTCAAATCATATGTAATCATACAATGGTTCCTCTTTTCTTCTATCATAGAATATGCATAGATCCAAAAATATGCTCATCTTTTTTTTCTAATTAATTACAGATCTAAATTACAACATAACTATGCATACAACATGCATAAATTATATGTTCATAGTCAAATTTATGCATATGTCCAATATATTTTATGCCTCAGACCTAAAGTCATACATTCAATTTAGTCTTGTCAAATTTTGCATCATTCATCCCAAAATTTGCGTTCATACGTTCATCTCTTATGAGATTAGGCACAGGCTCGTGGTAGCCTGGCTATAGAAA
The DNA here is from genome assembly GCA_030737875.1 of Allium sativum. Lineage (NCBI taxonomy): Eukaryota > Viridiplantae > Streptophyta > Magnoliopsida > Asparagales > Amaryllidaceae > Allium > Allium sativum. The sequence continues at coordinate 193,065,295 of CM060919.1, forward strand.
CAGAAAAGAAGAAAAGGGATACAGAACAGTCACAGAAAAATAGATCTGACAGAAGAGAATATATATACAATCTCAGATTCAGAATTAAAAACATATCAAAGTTATAATTAACGTTTATAGCGGAAAATAACTGTACTTGCCTTGATTGGATTAAAGAAAGACTTTAGTTGTTACAGAATTGTTGCAGAAGCTTTTATCTCAAATTTGAATTTAGGATGATGTTGATTGACTTCTAGTTTTGATTCTAGCAGAGTAGCGACGCCATTTTTATTTTTAATTAGAAGAAGAGAGCAATGGAGGCTAGAGAATTGTGTTGGAGACTTAGGTTAGGTAGAGTCTAGGGCCATTTTTATAGAGTTTATGAACTGATTAGGACCATCGATGTTGCTTGGATTGATCGTAGCCATTCATTCGAAAGAGAGACCAATTAGAGCCTGCCACCTAGCCCTAATGACAAAGCATGCTTCTGAAAATCGACCAACATAGACTAGGCCAGCCAGGGTGGGTTCGACCTGGGTCTGGACCAGGTCGACAGCCCTGTCGACAGCCTTGTCGACCTGGCTAGACCAGGTCGACAGCCCAGTCGACCTGGGTGTCTTAGGCGGGAATTTTCCCGCCCTGGCCAATTGGGCCCGATTTTTAATTTTAAACTTGTTTTTCTGAGCTGTTCGAATTTTAAACTTAATTCAGAAACTTCCGGAGGCTATATCTTCTTCATACGGACTCCGTTTTTCAAAAACTCGGACTCTATTTCGCGTATTTTTCCGAGACGAACGCAATGGTGTATCCCGTTTCCCTTAGTTCTTTGATTTCAAATTAATTATACTTTAATTTGTTAATTCCACAGTTATAGAATACACGGGGTGTTACAGTCTGAGTCCTGGGACATATGCTAGGGTGTCCCAAATCGGTTAAGGAAGATCCCTTGCCTTGGTTCATGATGGAATTCCAATGCGCAATTTTACGGTTTCTGTTATAAACCTATATGGCGACATAGTTGGATGTGGTACTATGCCATCTAAGGTTGATACGTTTATTTTTGAAATTGTTTTCTACACTATGCACTAATAAAAATATGATTGAAATTTTTTGTATCAAGCATGTTTGGCTATTATAGGGTAAAACTCTATCCTCCGGCTTGCGCTTGCATTATGTGATGGGACCTGAGTTTTATAATAGCTTCATTTTTTGTTTTAGCATTACGAGTTTATTATATGGTATTCATAGGAGAAACTCATTCCGTGTTATACGGCCTGGTCCCGTGATTTACCCAACTTTAATTTAAAGTTGAATAACTGTTTTATTTCTCACACCAGTCCCACGACTGACTCGAAGTTTATAGCTTCCCTCCTAAACTATGGGTGCGTATATTTTGCACACAGGCAGCTAGTAGTTTTGGTTTTTACAGATATCAATTCAATAAGATCCTGGATTATGGATGGTGTTGTACTCTAGTTTGTTTTGTAGTCTTCCGCTGATTATAGTTATGTATTTAAAATTTCACTTTTTGTAATTTGTTAATCTCTGATATTTTTTCGTTGTGTATTCATTATACTATGATATTCTTGTACTCTTATGTAAATTGTTGTAATAGCAATTAAATGTTCTCTTGTTTTATTTTCTGATGCGCCGTGTTCTCTTAACAATATGAGATTTTATGACCTTTTGGATCGGACCTATGTGGTTTACGGTCGATTTGAAGGGCAGCGATTTTCGGGTCGTTACAAACGGTTACCAAGCGACGATTGGTATGGCTCCTTATGAAGTTTTGTATGGGCGGTCATGCAAATTTCTAACTTGTTGGTAGGAAATGACCGACAAGATTTTATTTGGGTTAGACCTTATCCATGAGCCTATGAAAATTATCGCTTTGATTCGGAAGAGAATGAAGGCAACCCAAGACTGACAGAAGTCATGCGCAGATAGGAGGAGAAAGGACTAGAATTTGATGTTGGAGATTTGGTATTTTAAAGGTTTCCTCTCTAAAGAAGATGATTCAGTTTAGAAAGATTAGGAAGTTGGCTCCGAGGTTTATTGGGCCTTTTAAGGTTTTGGATAGAATTGAGAAGATGGCTTACCGCGTGGATCTTCCCGAGCGTTTGTTGGGAGTCCATAACATTTTCCATGTTTCTCATCTTCGCAAATGCCTTCATGACTAAGCTGACATACTCGACCTTAATGATATTCGGGACATAGGGCCCTTTGAGTTAGAGTCCAAGGTGCCTTGTGCCACCACAAGGATCGTGGAGCATGAAATCAAATGACTCCGCAACAAATCTATTCGCGTAGTCCGAGTTCAGTGGGAAGATAACCCTGCGGAAAGTACCTAGAAACTGAGAAAAAATTAGATTAACTCATCAAGATCTTTTCTCGGGTAATTAATTTCTCCTAAATTCTCGTTTTTAGTTCCATAGTGGTTTCTAGATTGGATAGTAGGAGATGGATGCAACACAGATGCACCGTGCACTCATATAGAATTATATGCATGTTAGGATATTTTGCATACATATAGCATCACTTATTACACATACACGTTAGGACTGATCTCATTACTAGCAAGTCTGCAGTTCATAATCACTACGAGTTATGGATGTTTACAGATGTTTGTAAATATAATGGGTGTACAACATGGTTGTTTAGAGCGAGTTGTGTTTTTGGCCTCTTCAAAAGATTTTGGGATGAAATCTCTTATAAGAGGGGAGAATGTAATACCCCGTGAAATAAAAATAAATTAGACATATGATAACATAATTTAAAATAAATAAGAGTAATAAGTTAATGGGTTGAAAAATGAAATTTTGAGTAATTAGGAATTGGGACACAAAAGTATTGTTTTTGCATTTGTGGTGAGATTCTGATCCTTTTTCATATTTTGTTTACTAAAAACGGAGTCTGTATGCAAAAGATATTAATAAAACAAGTTGTGTGTATATATTAACATATAAAGTTTGAATTTTAAATAAATAAATATACAAACCTGGAATATATTAATTGGATTAGCGTGAAAAGAATATTCCTTTTGAATTCAAATGTGTGTGTGTTTATATATAATGGGGACAACAATAATCAATATAAGGTAAGCAATCAACCAAATCAATTCAATAATTAATTAAAAAGTAACATACATGGGATTAAATCTCCTAAGATCAACCTAAGAAGAGGGTTCAACCACCCTCTAGGAATGGTTTCAATCACTCTGGTCGACCGCCTTAGTACAGGAGCGGTCGACCGCCCTCCTATAAGGTGTCCACTGAAGGTGTTTTTAAGGGAGGACTTATTTATAATTTTCATCAAACGGACTGCTTAGATTAAGCATATTGAATCTAATGGTCCATATGCACTATGTTAACTATAAATAAGACCACAAAACCTCACTCAAAACCCTACATATATTCTTTTCCATGCCTCCATGATGCCTTTCTGCCGTTGCTGATTGTGAAAAAGGAAAGGGTTTAATTTTTCTTCTATCTTCACAACCTATCCTATCTCTACTATTCTATTCTAATATAGATTTGGATTTATTCTGTAATTAATATTTATACATATAAGATTATAATATGTGATTCTTATATATATGTATATATATATATATATGAAATGTTATAGCATGATTGTTAATGAAGGAAAAATTCAAAACTTATTCTACTCAATTCTGTTGTTGCTCGTTCTTACAGCACAGTAAGTGGAATTCATTTAAGATACTATTTTCTATGATTTTATAGTTTAAAGTTAGATTATTATGCCTAGGAAGATTTGAGTTATTACGAAAAGAAAATAATATCAAATCCCTCAAATTTTACATTTATTTATGTTGTACGAAGAAATTATCAATCTATTTGTATATGTGGTTTTGGATTATTGAAATAATAAAAGAGAATCACGATTAGTGTTGTATAATTCTCTATATTTGTCAGACTCAACTTATTTTATTTTGTGTAAATTCATACATATGGCTTTGTGCAAAAGGTTAAGATTTGGACGAAATTGTAAATTTGAATAGTTTTAAATCTTTATTTTCTAAATAGAATATTTGAATGTATTGTTTACATGATGTCCAAGGATTAATGTTTTGTATACAAACGTACATAAAAGTGAATCCGTTTAAAATAAGAACAATATATATGTATTGAATGTATGGCTGTTTGTTTATCTTTTATTATTAAGATAACTAAGTCGAAACTAGGTTGCAAGTTCTGTGTTTCTATAATTGTTTTCCTATTTTGATTGTTACATGTCTATATGTATATTTATGCCATGATTTAAGGGAATATGGGAAATAACTTGTGCACCTTAAATTTGAAATAGGGTTTGGCATTTCAAACATGGTTAGGGCTTTAATTTCATTCGCTTAATTCATGCTTATATATATATAGTGTAAACAACATAATATTAATACCTATTAAGTACGTAATAAATATAGTTAAATTTGGAATTTGAATTTGAATGTCCTAGTAGGAATTTATATGTTTATTTGTATTACTGGTTTTAGATATATTAATGACACATAGGCACGAGATTAACCATTACTTGTAGTAGAAGCCTGCCCGGAACTGACCGGCATATCCTGCATCTATAAGTAAGCCCGGTTGATGTATGGGGTCTAAGTGCCATGGGCCATCATAATTCGTGCATTATGGTACGAGGTTAAACCCAACTTGTAGTAGAAGTCTGGACGGAACCACCCAACAAATCCAGCATCTACAAGTGGTTGGTTTATTGTGAGATGTCTAGTGTGTATGTGCGCGCGCGTGTTTGTGTGTGCGTATATATATATATTTGTGTGAAGTAGGCCTACTATGGATAAAATGTATTAAGTGACTGACGTACCTTGATTTGGATATTAAGTAGTTAGGACTAGGTCCATTCCTATGTTCACTTCTTGGTTTATGACCCAAGTCATGGAACTCTCCCTTACAAAAGTCTTATATGGTCATTCGGCCCGCCTTCCTCCTATGAGGTATTAAATAGTCTTAATAGACGATAACATAAGTAGGGTAGTTCTCCAATTATTGTTCTCTTCTTATCTAAGGGCTAGTAAGGGATGACCTAAGGATAGATTATATATATGTCCTAAAGGAACCACTGTCTAAGGGAAGTATTAACACTACACCATAATGGCCATTTGGCAACTCTTATTTTTTTCAACTTCCGACACTTATATGTGTTGTAGACTAGTGACACTAATATATGGTGCTATAGAAAAAATGTGTCACCAAAAATATGCCAACACTTATTTGTGTTGATATGCTTGGTCAACCCTTATATTGTGAGGGCAAAATGGTAAGTGCTCGCCCAATAACCTAATCCTTGCCTCAATGCTTTCTCCCTAACGCTTATTTCTGTGAAGGCCGCGTTCATAAGCAAATAAAAATAAAAATGTACTTCGAAAAATAAAAATCCTTTCTCCCTAACGCGTATGCCTCAATCCTCTCTCTAATCGATTCTATTATCAGCGATAATTTTTTATTTCTCAAATCTGTATTAATCTCTCAAATTTCTCTAATCGATTCTATTATCCTCTCTCTACCATTTTTGATTTCTGCATCAACTTACGTAGGCCACGACTTCGAATTGGGGCTTCTAGGAATCACGGCTTCTGGGAATCACGATAATAGGTAAAAAATATCGATTTCACTTTCGTTGTCTTTGAACTATAGATATGAAATTTTTCTATAGATTTCTAAAATAAAATATGTGACGACCCCAAACCCCGTACTGATGGTGGCAAGGGTAATCTTTGGAATATAACACAGAAACAGATAACAGCAGAGCAGAATTAAATAAATACACCAGATAATGAACAAATAGTACACTGGATAAACGTAATCATCAGAGTTACACAGTATACAGGATCTTACTTAGTACAAATACAGTTCAGCTATACATAAATGTCTACAGCGGAAAAACAGACATAATATGTACAATAGGAGCTGAACAGCATAAAAGAGATAAATGATAGAATCCATCTTCAGCTCCAGCTATCCAGAGAAAGCCAGCTAAAACATGAATACAAGGCTGCCCGTGTAGAAAAAGGGGCACCCGAGTTTGAAAGTGAAACAAACTACGAGTCCGTCATGGGACTGGTATGAGAAATCTACTCAACACAATTAAAATATGGCTAATCACAGGACCACGCCACTTTTGTGGAACGGGTTTACTCCATCGGATTGCCAGTGCTTTAAAACAAATAATTCTTTTAAACATCGCAATGCTTTTTATAAAAATGAAGTTATTATAAGACTCAGTTCCCATCACATAATGCAACGCAAACCGGAGGATAGAGTTTTACTTTATAATGGCCAAAATATGCTTGATACGAATAAAACAAAAGCATTTGATATGATTACTAGTGTTTATATGTTTCAAAAACAATTTCAAATCATAACTATCAATCATAGACGACATGAGCGTCCCATGCCACTATGTCGCCAAATTTAGGTATATAATCAAAACCGCACAGTCCCGTATTTGGAATTGGATTTCCGTCATGAACCAAGGCAAAAGATAGTCCTTACCGCCTTCGAGACTCTCTAGCCCGAGCCTCAGGCACAACCGCAACCGTACCTTGGATCGTCAGGGCCGGTCCACACGCAGTGGATTATAATGCCTGAACAATGCGTCTCTCCGCCCTTTGGGGCGTAAATGAGCCAATGAATAACTCCATCGGTCCCAGATCGACCGATATAACCGAGGCGCCACGCAACAATAACAACCACATAAGTCAAACTCGTCAGGGCATGTAAAACCACTGACGCCGCTTCTAGCTAGAAAGAAAACGCACGTCCCCCCTGGGGTCCTCTCCCGTTTCTGGTTCATACCGGGGTGTGATGCTCGCGAATTCACGTTATACACAAAGCTACGCCACACAGGCGGTGCTTTGATCATCACCACAAGACGTTGCTTTTCAACAGAAGTCCTGATCATTGCATCTTAGCATGCCACACAGGCAATTCACACCGTGCAACTGATGGCTATCAATCACACAGAATGAATTCCAATGTCAGACACACATTCCATTTGCAAGTCCGTTGTGGGTCTGAACGAAACCGGAGGCACTATATACCTCGCAAACCCATCGACCTCCATGTACGTCTAGACGATCACCACTAATTATCCATATTTCGGGATGCCTCCCAATCAGGACATCGGTTACCATCCAAACAAGGTGAAGATCTTCGGTCTACGACCACCCTCTTAATCTTCGATTTCTTATCGTCGATTCAGTTATTCAGAATGGGATAAACCCGGTCTTTTTGAGCAACTCGCGTATATAATAAACAAGTGCTACACAAACACTACTACGCATCATTTCAATTCATTAGTCACTAACCGTCAATCAGTAAGAGAACGATTTCCCAAATATTAACCCCGAAGGCCGAAACCAACATCAGATCAATACCCAAGAAACCATTCGACTTAGCCAACCTTCAGTTAGTTTCTAAATTTCACATCCATATCGTTTATAATATTTTATAACGATTTATCGCTATTTTTATTTATTTTAAAATAGCCAATTTATTCAAAACGACGCTTCGGGCCATAACACGGCCGTGGCACTGTTTTTCTTCAGATTTGATTTACACATATCTGAAAATCTAACCATTGGATCTTCACAAAATTTGCATCATTAGAAAGATCTTTTCAAAACGAATCCAACAGTTCCAGTTTCGTGAAAATCCGACGGTCGGATCTCCCGGTATAATCGTTTGAAGTTTCGATTTCAAAATACGAACTACAGCGTCGTTATTCGATTTAATATAATTATATTTATATATATAAAAATATAATCAATTCTGGCGCTGTTTTTCTTCAGATTTGAATTAAACATTCAAGACAATCCAACCGTTGGATTTTTACAAAGTTGGTGCCGTTGGAAAGATATTTCCAAAGCGAACCCAACAGTTGCGGTTTCGGGAAAATCTGATGGTCGGATCTCCCACACTAATCTTTTGAAATCACGGTTTCAAAATATGAATTGCAGCTTCGTTATTCGATATATTTCAATTCTATTTTTATATATATATATATATATCGATTCTTCAATTTCAAAACTATATGATTTTCATACATTTGATAAAAATGATATTTTTATCTAACTGTCTTCTATTTCAACACATCACTATTTTTAACAATTCATGAATATAATAAAAATGTGATTTTTATTGTAAAACAATTTATTTCAAAACTCGACTATTTTATATAGTTAATATAGGTGATCAAAATAGGATTTTTATTATAAAACAACTTATTTCAAAACAAGATTATTTTATATAGTTCATATTGATGATAAAAATAGGATTTTTATTATAAAACAATTTCTTTCAAAATATGAATACCATTCAACACATGAATTTCAATTCAACGAATGAATTTCGATTCAATACATGAAGGTTTCTATAGTTTATATATATATAGATAAAAAGGTGAGTTTTATATTTAAAACATGAATACCATTCAACACATGAATTTCTATTCAGCGATTGAATTTCGATTCAACACATGAAGGTTTTCTATAGTTTATATATATAGATAAAAAGGTGATTTTATTGTTAAAACAATTTATTCAAAACACGAATACCATTCAACACATGAATTTCAATTTAACGAATGAATATCGGTTCAACACATGAAGGTTTTCTATAGTTTATGTATATAGATAAAAAGGTGATTTTTATATTTAAAACAAGAATACCATTCAACACATGAATTTCAATTCAACGAATGAATATCGATTCAACACATGAAGGTTTTCTATAGTTTGTATATATATGGTAAAAATGTGATTTTTATCGTTAAAACAACTTATTTAAAACACGAATGCCATTCAACACATGAATATGATTCAACGAATGAATTTCTATTCAACACATGAAGGTTTTCTATTCAACAGACTAATATAGTTTCAACACAAGAAAATAATTCTAACACATGAATATTATTCAAAATTTCGGTAGCATAATGGCAGGGTAGTTAAAACCGGGACCGTCCCTAGTACGGCTCCTTGCTCTACCTTAAAGCCTCGCAGCTTTTTACAATGGGGAATCATGCGTCTAGTTCGCACGCAGGCGGCATGTATATTTTTTTTCATTTCCACAAACTAATCCTATGTGGTTTCAACCAAATATTTCTCAACCACCAACGGGTATTTTTCAACCACAATCAATCAATTTCAACCACAAATAATTTCAATCAACCATTCGTAATCAACCAATTTTCACACCAATCACAACCAATAAATATCGTCCATGGTTTGTGGACGAGGGGCGTATATATATATATATATATATATATATATATATATATATATATATATATATATATATATATACACACACACATATACATATATAGAATTTCACTAGCATTTCACTTCTATTTCAACACATATATAATTTTTACAACGCATATATAACTTATACATCGAACGTACAACTTATACAACGCTTATACAAGAGGTGTACGATGCTTATATAACTCATACATCGACTATATAATTTATACATCGTCGTTTTCCATATCGTTTATAAATTAGAAATCTCACATTGGGTTCCACTCCACCAAAAATAGCAAAAGGCTCAGAAAAATATGCGGTCTCTTCTAGAATGTAGAAGACGTCCACACGGTCATGATATTTCCTGTTTCATCGATTTTCGTCAACACATGAGAAAGATACGATTTTTCAAAGTTTGCAACGGTTTAAAGGTGTTAAAACAGTTGAAAATTAACTCAGCCGCACCTTATTGAAATGTTCAAATCTAGGTCTTCGATTTTCTTTGAATCCGAAGCACTTGAACACAATCGGCTTGTGGCACGTTGACGGGCTAGGAGAGGCGCACCACCGCCTGGAAGCATGGCCAACTCGCACCTACGGTGGAGGAGAATCGGCGGCAGGAAGTCTCCAACTTTGGAGAGGTGCTTCGCCCACTACACTCAACAATAAGGGGCGAGGTTGGTATGGATTTGAAGCTTGAGGGGAGCTCTTCAAAAAACCCAACTGGGTCGAAGGCTATCGATGTGTGTAGGAGGAGAAAATGAGGGGGAAAGGTCAGAACAGTTTCCGTCGTTCGCGATTTATGATTATCGGGGAGAGAGAATTTAACGTTGACCAATGATTTTTTTTATATTTATATATTTTAAAAATCCGAGAATACCCCTTGTCACACACGAACACCAATTCAAACCCAACGACTATCATCACTAGTGTTTTACCCCCATTCCGAACACAATGGGATATGTTTCGTAGGCCCATTCGACTGTTTCAGTCAGTTTTCCTTCAATTTAAAATGTATAACATTCAATATTCGATTTGAACGTACATTTCAATTTGCCAGGGCCATAAACTGATTTGAAAAATAAATCTAGCTATGTTTTGACGATACGGTCGCAACAAAACTAGTTTCGTCGAATTCTGAGACCGTTTGTAAAATGGCCCTTTTCTGGTCGATCCAATTTAACTGTAATTGACCAAAACACATTTTCCTTTGCCACGCTCACATATTAGCTTCAAAAATTATGAAATTTGAAACCTAGCAATAACTTCACATCCTGGATCCAACAAAAGTGGTTTCGTCGAATTCCGAGGTCATTTGCAAAATGGCCATTTTCACGGGCTATATAAATTCCATAGCGACCTTTCTAAAAATTCATTTGGCCATAACTTTTGCTTTCCGCTATGAAACTTTGATTTTTCAGATTCGTTAGAAAGGTATTCACTAACAAATTTAAATATTTTTGGTTTCACTCGAATCCGTTTTGTTTTGCACCCGGTACGGTCAGTCAAAGTTTGAATTCAAATTTTGAAACTACCACGCCATTTCATGCCTTGTTTATAATTAGAATTAATTATATTCGTTTTCAAACGTCGATTCAAACTCACTTTTCATTGCTATTATTTAAAATATTTATTTTAAATATTTAAAATCCACTATTTTAGCCAATTAAATTTTTTTAAATTGGTTCAGATTTTCCGGGTCGTTACAAAATAGGTGTAGCCTTGCTGAATGTACAATAAATATATTATGAAACTCCATATATTAGATCTGATGTCAACTTGTAAGATATTATGAAACTGTTTATAGATAGCCATTCCCAAATATATGTATATATGGCTTGATATCTATTACTTTCGAGTAGGGTGTTATTTAATAAGAAATTATACATGATTTCACTAAAAGAGGTCCAGTCAATTAGCAAATAGCCTTATACATGATTTAAATAAAATATAAATATTTTGCAACATGGAACAATGGTGATGGATGTTAGGAAAATGTTTTTCCCATCTGTTGTTAGGTACAGGAAAGAATTAAAATGGTCATTCTTGCACATAACTATATAGTTAAACCAATGTGTTATAAGGGTAAACCATCAGATTTGGACCCTCTACTACATTCAGTTTGTATTAATTGGTGAATATATTGCATAATTAATTGGAAGTACAAAAAAAATGACAGTCAACAAGTAACTCTTCTATGTTTTCTAGTTTCTAAACTTCTGTTTGTACATGTGAGAATCTGGAATACTATAAAACGTTAATCCAGGAAGTGGGAAATATTGTTTTATCTTAGAATTTCATGTACCGTTTAGTTTAGCGGTTTAAAATTCTTTCATGAACAGATGATCTAATGTACCATTTTTTGTTACTACAGTTCTCATTTGCATATTTACTTCTGCACCTCATCATATTGTGTATGTTCCCTTCACTGGATTTCAGTTTTAGGTGCGTATGTGTATTGGATATTTCAGTTTTAGGTGCATATATATTAGTTATATTTAGGCTTGGTGGTTGTGGATATTATATATGTATATATATACTGGTTGGATATTTCCCGCAGTACCATTAGTGGATGCCCACAGTATCATTAGCGGATGACCCTATACGCCCCACAATATATTATAGTGGATGACCTTCTATACCGCGATATCCTGCCTTGAAGAAGGATGGGTATTATTTGTGTTTGATTAACGTCTATGGATGCATAAAAACCGGTTGGAGGGATCCAACTGGATTCCTAAAAATTTACTATTTATTTGATTTCATATATATTATAATATATGATGTGTTACAAAACCTATGAATGTAACACCCCGAAAATTCTTTAACTGTGAAATTCATGAATTAAAGTATAATCAAATTCAAATCAAAGAACTTAGGGAAACGGGATACGCCATTGCGTTCGTCTCGGAAAAATACGCGAAATAGAGTCCGAGTTTTCGAAAAACGGAGTCCGTATGAAGAAGATATGGCCTTAAGAAGTTTTGAATTAAATTTAAAATTCAAACAGAATAAAATAATTAAAAATTAGGCCCAGTGGGCCAGGGCGGATAAACACCCGCCTAGGCCACCCAGGTCGACTGGGCTGTCGACCTGGGCTACCCATGTCGACAGGGCTGTCGACAGCCCTGTCGACAGGGGTGTCGACCTGGTCGAGCCCAGTCAACCTGGCTGGCCAGGTCGGTGTGTGGTCGAATTTCTGTGGTCTGCTTTGTCATTAGGGCTAGGTGGCGGGTTTTTATTGGTCTCTCTATCTAATGAATGGCTACGATCTAACCTAGCAACATCAAGGGTCCTAATCAGTTCCTAACCTCTATATAAACAACCCTAGACTAAACCCTAATCTATTCATTCAAATTAAGAACATAGCCGCCATGTTGCTGAGGAACGACTAAGAGTAGCCGCCAACTAGAGAGAGAATTAGGAAGAAAGTTCTAAAGCCTAAAGCAATTCAAGCAACCTAAAGCCAATCAATTCAACAAAGGAATCATATCTCTTAATTAGAGAATTTGCCGCAACCATTGTAAGTAGAGTATTACTTTGGTATGAATAAACAACTGTATTGATTTGTGTGCTTGAATTGGGATAATAAAGTAATTCATGTTTGTGCAAAATTATGTTATTCATTATAAAGAACTACATGCGGTAGTTCTATGCAAATATACGTTTGGAATATTGCGCAAATTATGTAATCTATGTTGAAGCTACATGTATGTAGTTGAGTGAAATTTATGCAAGTTTGGGGCTTTGTTATTATGTCGTCATGATGTATATTTTGTGCATAAATCGTTTTGCAAGCAATTGAGACAAGTTTGGTTGTTATAGTTCATATGAAACTATGTTGGAATTTTGACACCATAATCCATGTATTAAGTCATGCTTATGAATATGGCTAGGCTATGAATGATATTTGGCACAATTGAAATCCATGATTAAGTTTATCTTGTTTACAAGAATTATATGATGACATATGTGAGACATGGCTAGGTTAGACTCAAAAATCCCTTTTTGCAAGTTTAAAGCAAACACCATAATTAGGAATATTTATGCATAAGTATATTTATACTATCGTTATGTGATTAGACTTAAATCATAATTAAGTTGATCTATGCTTTTGTGTTAGTAACAAAAGTATCCCCTTTGTAAACATGTAGAAACCTTATGAACATGTCTTGTTTATGTTTATGCTAAAAGTATTTATGCCATGCTTATGTTTGACATTATGCTATGCTTATGCTAGAAATAATTATGACATGCTTATGTTTGACATTATGCCTAAATAAGAATATAGGTTCATGTTGTAGTTAAACCTATGCAAGTTCACATGCTTTGATTCATGTCACCTATGTTACCACTATGCAAGTACACCAATTTCTATTTTGTATTTCCAACGTCGTATTGCAAGTTCATGCGCTCACCTTCCCCTCTTGGTGTATACGCCATAAGCCTCCCCTTTTCGCATGGCTAAATTGGGCTTTAAAGGGCTAAGCCCAATATATATAAACGGACGTGTAAAACGGGGGAAAATAACGTTGGGTTAAAATTAATTAATGAATGGAAATATAAAATAGAAGGGCCCAAATTCAAGTATGGGTTGGGCCCATGATTGGTGTAACCTTTACACCATTAACTTAATAATGGGCCGCAAATATTTACATATAAGAAATAAAGAAGAATGACAAGATATGTAAATGTAGCAAATACGATGTGTTTAACCCGAGGTTGGATTGAGTTGTGATGTAAACCTGCCCGGAACCGCCCGGCTGTCCAGTAGTCACAACAATACCTATCCAATGTGGGAGGTTAAACATGGAGCCCAGCAAGGACCCGAGGTTAGACTGAGTTGTGGCGTAAGACTGCCCGGAACCAACCGACAACAGGCAGCCACAACAATACCTGTCTAATGTGAGAGGTCAGGGCCTTAATAAGACAATTAAGGCTGAGTCAGGATTGTTAGGATTAAGTGAACTAAAGACTTAATCAAAATGGAACATGCTAAACTAAACGGACTGGTGGGGTTAGGTTAGGAAACACTTAACCAACTTAGCATGTTGGCTAGAGATAGAAAACCTAGTAACGGGGGACCCTTTTCAGCAGTAACCCTAAAAGGTGTATCAGGATACCCTGAAACTAGGCAGGGTGGGGCACGATTACTGGGCTGATTGTAAGAGGTCAAAGCGACGGCGGTGGTGTAGCAGTGTAGGTTCTAACGGAGTGCGGGCGTGCACACACTCCGGCGCAGAAAAATAAGGCACTGGACACCAGTAGCATACCTGTGCACTCTAAGGTTGTGTCGGGTTGCCACTATGGGACTTGATACACCCCATGGTGGGACCAGCATAGGTAACTACAGACATCGGGGGCCGTAAGACACATGTAACTATGCGAGTAGAAGCCGATCATCATTGAATGGATCACATCACCCTGATTATGGGGTGCAAAATTGGAAACTAGTTTATATGGGTTCAGAGATTAACATGGGGTACGATAGTATATTCGACCCTAGATAACTTAACCAAGTTCATAGTGCTTGCCCACTTCCTGTTTTACTTATCATACCCAGTTCTTTATTCATAGACAAAATAGTACTAGACTTACTCAGGCTTTATGTCTGACTCTATTTTTCTTTCGTCTTCTTTCTTCCGTTTCCCCCCCCCCCCAGGTCCTCAGGGAGGGAACACAGCAGCTTGACCAGCCTCAACATCCAGCTTGAAGAAGAGAAATGTATTGCTTGGACTTTCCTGTTTTGAACTATGGCTTTGGACAATCCACTAAGGGGCTTTTGCAGTTTATCTATGTTTTATTTATGCTTCTTTAAATAATGTACTCAAGACAGATTATGAAAGTGTTATGTTATGTTTTTGGAAAGGATGTTGTTGTAACACGTATTTGACTTTATGAAATAAAGTTTGTTGTTCTTCCGCTGTTTTACAAATATGTGTTCTTATATCTGTCTTGTATATCTGTGACTTGTACTTATAAACCTCCAACAAAATTAGGGCATTCCCTTTGAGAGTGACCCTAACGGAGGTGGGGTGTTTCACTTGGTATCAGAGCATAGGTTTACCAGATAAGATAAAAAGTTTTGAAAAAAATTATTTTCAAAAAGGAAATTTAAAGAAGCATTTTTAAAAGAAAAATATTATTTTATTTTTAAAAGGCAAAGTCCACTCCCCAAAGCCGTAGGTACTATCTCTTATCCTTCGTTTTGAATCTATCCTTTTTGTTTCAGCATGTCCCAAGAACTTAACTTGCCTGAAGGAGTACCAATACCTGGTTGGTTTAGACGGTTCTTAGAAGCAAGGGCCACTCAGCCAGGTCCTACCATTCCTCCTCCCCCAGCGGAAGGAAATCATCCAGCTGCAGCAGCACCTTTTCCTCCACCTCCTCCTCGGGGAAACACGTTTGCTAAGATATGTAAAGATTTTAAAGCTATGGGAGGAAGGGATTTCCATGGAACTGAGTCCTTCGTAGCAGCTAGAAATTGGCTAAAAGAAACTGAGGACCTATTCATCATCTTTGAGGTAGAGGATAGACAAAAAGTACAACTGGCGGTGTGGCTATTGAAGGGCGAGGCTTCCTACTGGTGGGAAGTCACTAATGCTGAAAGACCAGTGGAGACATGGGAGGACTTTAGGGCAAGGTTTGAGACCAAATTTCTCTCAGATGCGGAAAGAAGTTTGCAGTTGGAAAAATTCTTATTTCTTAAGTAAGGAGACAAGACTGTCAGAGAGTATGTGAATCAGTTCGATGAGCTGGCTAGGTTTGGACTTGACCTAGTCAACACCCCGCACAAGAAGGCTCTCCGTTTCGTCAAAGGGTTGAATGAGCCATTACACAGTTTGGCCATGACCCATATACCCATGGGAGCCACGTATGAAAGATTGGTGCAAATGGCATTGCTGAATGAGGAGGATAAGGGCAAGAAGGAGACAAAGGCAGAAAGCTCTCAAGGGAAGAAAGAGGGTTTGCAGCCTAAGAAGGCGGACTTTAAGAAAGGCGGAAAAGGCAACAAAGAGAAGAGGAAGTGCAATTTCTGTGGCAAAGTGGGGCACTTAGTAAAGGACTGCCGGAAAAAGAAGGCCAAGGAGAATGGTGGGTGCTTTTCATGCGGTCAGACAGGCCACAGGGCTAAGGACTGCCCAAAGAAACGAGGACAGGGGCAGGGTGCTGGATCCACCACAGGGGCACAGGTTCATGTGCTAGAAGCGCCACCATTGCAACAGCGAGGTATAAATACTTCTGTAGAAAGCGTAATTTATCTTTATGATCACCCCGTTCGCACTTTATTTGATTCCGGCGCATCACACTCCTTTATCTCGTCTGCTTTAGTAGAATCTCTGCACCTAGAAACTAGTATGGTAGAGGACCCCTTAATTGTTTCAAACCCAATTGGGGGCCCAGCTCATTTGTCTATGATCTGTTTGGATTTGAAAATTTCTATTCTAAGTGTTGAATTTCAATGTAGTGCCTTTGTTTTGGGCTTTTCGGGGTATGGTTTGATTTTGGGTATGGATTGGCTATCCAGTAATGGGGCCATCCTTGATTGTGAGAAAAGGGTTGTTAGGCTCCTAACCCAGCTCGGTAATACTTTGGAAATTTCTTGTAATCCCTCATATGCGGTTATGCTTAGTTATCTTGAATCGCTAGATGCCTCCGTTGAAAATTTGCAATCAGTTAGAGTGGTCCGGGAATATCCGGATGTCTTTGAAGAGGTGAAGGGCTTGCCTCCGAAGCGGGAAATAGACTTCCGCATATATCTTGTAGATAATGCAAAGCCCGTTGCGTTGCCCGTTAGACATATGGCTCCACGAGAAAGGAAAGAGCTCAGTAAACAGATTAAAGAGCTTCTAGAAAAGGGGTTCATTAGGAGAAGCATTTCAGAACGGGGCGCTCCGGTGGTGTTCGCTACAAAGGCGGATGGTTCACTCCGTCTATGTGTTGACTATAGGGAGCTCAACAAGCTAACGAAAAAGAATAGGCACCCTCTCCCTAGAATTGACGATTTGTTTGACCAGCTTGTAGGAGCGTCTGTTTTCTCCCAACTCGATTTAGCAACCGGTTTTCACCAGCTAAGGGTGGCTGAAGATAGCATCGATAAAACGGCGTTCAGAACCCCAGACGGTTTCTTTGAATGGCTTGTCATGCCTTTCGGCTTGACAAATGCACCTGCTTACTTCGTGGACCTAATGAGTAGGGTATTTAGAGATTTCCTCAACAAATTCGTAGTGGTCTTCGTAGATGATATCCTTATCTTCTCAAAGAGTGAAGAGGAACATGCTCAGCACTTAAGGGCAATCATGGAAACTTTGCGAGTCCATCAACTAAAAGCCAAGTTCTCCAAATGCCACTTTTGGAGAGAAGAGGTGAGGTTCCTTGGGCACATAGTATCCAAACAAGGGTTAGCGGTGGACCCCGCTAAGGTAGTGGCGGTACAAGATTGGAAGACACCAAGGAATGCAACTGAGGTCCGAAGCTTTCTAGGACTAGCAGGTTTCTATCGAAAATTTATAAGGGATTTTGCGAAAATCTCATCTCCGCTCACGAAATTGACCAAGAAGAATCTAGTGTTCAATTGGGACTTGGATTGCGAGTTTGCTTTCCAACGACTGAAAAGGGCTCTTACAACAGCCCCAGTCTTGACGCTGCCAGATGGGAGCAAGATGTTCACTGTTTATACGGATGCATGTGGGACAGGGCTAGGCGCCGTCTTAATGAAAGAAGGAAGGGTAGTAGCTTATGGCGGGAGGCAGTTGAAGGTGCACGAAAAGAACTACCCAACCCACGATCTCGAGTTAGCCGCCATCGTCTTTGCACTCAAGTCTTGGCGACACTATCTCCTAGGTGAGAAGTTCGAACTTTACACTGACCATAAATCGTTGAAATATCTTTTCTCGCAGAAGGATCTTAACTTGAGGCAACAAAGATGGATGGAGTTTCTTGCCTCGTACGATTTCGAAATCTCTTACACTCCGGGCAAAGGCAACGTAGTGGCAGACGCGTTGAGCCGAAAGAAATTAACCCTAAGCCCGTTGTTTGTTGAAAGAAAAAGCCTAGAGTTTATAGCCAGCTTCGACTTTAGGCCTTCCTCCGATTTCGTTCCAGGCTTGCTTGCATCTCTCGAAGTACGCCCAACTTTAGTGGATTCAGTAGGGGCAGCACAACGCGAAGACCCTCAGCTTGTGGAAACAATTGATAGGCTAATTAGGGGTGAGACTTCAAGTCACCTCAACAGATACTCCATCGACGATAGGGGTTTGCTAAGGCGAGACGGAAGACTATGCGTCCCACAGACAAAAGATTTAGTAAGGAAGGTTCTCGAGGAAGCACATCACTCCAAGATGACGACACACCCAGGCGGGGATAAAATGTACAAAGACATAAAAAGGACTTTCTTTTGGAATGGCATGAAAAAGGACGTGGCAGAATTCGTTTCTAAATGTATGGTGTGCCAACAGGTTAAGGCGGAACAGAAAAAGCCTGGTGGACTACTACATCCTCTGGAGGTCCCGCAGTGGAAGTGGGATAGCATCTCAATGGACTTCATCGATGGGCTGCCTAGGTCTAGGAGAGGCAACACTAGCATTTGGGTAATAGTGGATAGGCTTACTAAAAACGCCCACTTTTTACCTGTCAAAAGTAAGAGAACTGCCTCATCCCTAGCATCACTTTACCTTAAGGAAATCGTTCGACTCCATGGAATACCATCTAGCATTGTTAGTGACCGAGACCCCATCTTCACCAGTGAGTTTTGGCGGAGTCTGCAAGAAGCAGTAGGAACGCAGTTATGCTTGAGCACAGCCTATCATCCCCAAACCGACGGCCAAACAGAGAGAGTGAACAGAGTTTTGGAAGACCTTTTAAGGCTATGCGTCCTCGACTTCGGAGGGACATGGGAAGACCACCTTCCTTTGGTGGAATTTGCCTACAACAACAGCTATCAAGCAACCATAGGAATGGCGCCCTTCGAAGCTTTATATGGAAGACCGTGCCGATCGCCCACCTGTTGGTGGGAGTCCACGGATAAGCTCATACTTGGACCAGACATGATCCGAGAGACTTCAGAGAAAGTAGACTTAATACGAAGAAGGATGAAGACGGCCCAAGACAGACAGAAGTCCTATGCCGACAAGAGGAGGACCGACCTTGAATTTGAAGTTGGAGACAGAGTTTTTCTCAAGGTATCACCGCTAAGAAACGTTGTTCGTTTTGGAACCACAGGAAAGCTAGCGCCAAGATTCGTAGGGCCATTCCCTATTATCGAGAAGATTGGGAAAATGGCCTATAGATTGGAGCTACCCGAGAAGTTGGCTGGAGTCCACAACGTTTTTCACGTTTCACATCTCCGAAAATGTCTACATGAGTCTGCTGAAGTGGTAGAGCCAAATATCCTCGAAGAGGCCGAGGTGGAGCGCGAAGCAACCATAAGGAGAGTTCCAACCCGCATCTTAGGAACAGAAGTAAAGAAGCTACGCAACCGCGAAGTCAAGCTCGTCAAAGTCCAGTGGAGCGACGCCGAGGGAGACGCGACTTGGGAAACTGAAGCTAGAATCCGCACTGTCTACCCTTTTCTGTTCGAGGGTACATCCTTGATCTTTCTTTTTCCTTAAGTTGCGCCTTTATCTATCTTTTTAGGTATATTTCCTCGACCGTATCTTTTAGGTAGAAACTCTTTGGATGGAAACATGTAATTGAAACATGTTATGTATGAATGGTTGCAAGTGGTTGCAAGTGATTGCTAGTGGTTGCTCGTGGTTGCATATACACACACAATCTAGGTTTTATATCGGCTCAGTCACTTCATATTGCATATGCATATATGTTTGTATTCGTATGTGGTTGAACTTTAATGTGTTGTCATGTGGATGTTGCATTTGTATTGAATGATTGTGCACTCATGTAGAATCAAGAATAGGAAAATTTGCATACATAATGGATTCATGGCACTTACATAATTCGCATTAAGGAGGTCAACTGAATCAGTAGACCGCCTGATTTTGCATTAGATAAGTATATGTACACACACACTTCGCATATGATCATGAAGCATTAGAAGTCTTTTAAGGACAATGGATGCTCGTGTTTGATGGATGAATAGATGGATGATTGGATGTTAGGATATACATTCCTCCTAACTTGAAGATTTCGGGGACGAAATCCTTTTAAGTGGGGGAGAATGTAACACCCCGAAAATTCTTTAACTGTGAAATTCATGAATTAAAGTATAATCAAATTCAAATCAAAAAACTAAGGGAAACGGGATACGCCATTGCGTTCGTCTCGGAAAAATACGCGAAATAGAGTCCGAGTTTTCGAAAAACGGAGTCCGTATGAAGAAGATATGGCCTTCGGAAGTTTTGAATTAAATTTAAAATTCAAACTGAATAAAATAATTAAAAATTAGGCCCAGTGGGCCAGGGCGGATAAACACCCGCCTAGGCCACCCAGGTCGACTGGGCTGTCGACCTGGGCTACCCATGTCGACAGGGCTGTCGACAGCCCTGTCGACAGGGGTGTCGACCTGGTCGAGCCCAGTCAACCTGGCTGGCCAGGTCGGTGTGTGGTCGAATTTCTGTGGTCTGCTTTGTCATTAGGGCTAGGTGGCGGGTTTTTATTGGTCTCTCTATCTAATGAATGGCTACGATCTAACCTAGCAACATCAAGGGTCCTAATCAGTTCCTAACCTCTATATAAACAACCCTAGACTAAACCCTAATCTATTCATTCAAATTAAGAACATAGCCGCCATGTTGCTGAGGAACGACTAAGAGTAGCCGCCAACTAGAGAGAGAATTAGGAAGAAAGTTCTAAAGCCTAAAGCAATTCAAGCAACCTAAAGCCAATCAATTCAACAAAGGAATCATATCTCTTAATTAGAGAATTTGCCGCAACCATTGTAAGTAGAGTATTACTTTGGTATGAATAAACAACTGTATTGATTTGTGTGCTTGAATTGGGATAATAAAGTAATTCATGTTTGTGCAAAATTATGTTATTCATTATAAAGAACTACATGCGGTAGTTCTATGCAAATATACGTTTGGAATATTGCGCAAATTATGTAATCTATGTTGAAGCTACATGTATGTAGTTGAGTGAAATTTATGCAAGTTTGGGGCTTTGTTATTATGTCGTCATGATGTATATTTTGTGCATAAATCGTTTTGCAAGCAATTGAGACAAGTTTGGTTGTTATAGTTCATATGAAACTATGTTGGAATTTTGACACCATAATCCATGTATTAAGTCATGCTTATGAATATGGCTAGGCTATGAATGATATTTGGCACAATTGAAATCCATGATTAAGTTTATCTTGTTTACAAGAATTATATGATGACATATGTGAGACATGGCTAGGTTAGACTCAAAAATCCCTTTTTGCAAGTTTAAAGCAAACACCATAATTAGGAATATTTATGCATAAGTATATTTATACTATCGTTATGTGATTAGACTTAAATCATAATTAAGTTGATCTATGCTTTTGTGTTAGTAACAAAAGTATCCCCTTTGTAAACATGTAGAAACCTTATGAACATGTCTTGTTTATGTTTATGCTAAAAGTATTTATGCCATGCTTATGTTTGACATTATGCTATGCTTATGCTAGAAATAATTATGACATGCTTATGTTTGACATTATGCCTAAATAAGAATATAGGTTCATGTTGTAGTTAAACCTATGCAAGTTCACATGCTTTGATTCATGTCACCTATGTTACCACTATGCAAGTACACCAATTTCTATTTTGTATTTCCAACGTCGTATTGCAAGTTCATGCGCTCACCTTCCCCTCTTGGTGTATACGCCATAAGCCTCCCCTTTTCGCATGGCTAAATTGGGCTTTAAAGGGCTAAGCCCAATAAATATAAACGGACGTGTAAAACGGGGGAAAATAACGTTGGGTTAAAATTAATTAATGAATGGAAATATAAAATAGAAGGGCCCAAATTCAAGTATGGGTTGGGCCCATGATTGGTGTAACCTTTACACCATTAACTTAATAATGGGCCGCAAATATTTACATATAAGAAATAAAGAAGAATGACAAGATATGTAAATGTAGCAAATACGATGTGTTTAACCCGAGGTTGGATTGAGTTGTGATGTAAACCTGCCCGGAACCGCCCGGCTGTCCAGTAGTCACAACAATACCTATCCAATGTGGGAGGTTAAACATGGAGCCCAGCAAGGACCCGAGGTTAGACTGAGTTGTGGCGTAAGACTGCCCGGAACCAACCGGCAACAGGCAGCCACAACAATACCTGTCTAATGTGAGAGGTCAGGGCCTTAATAAGACAATTAAGGCTGAGTCAGGATTGTTAGGATTAAGTGAACTAAAGACTTAATCAAAATGGAACATGCTAAACTAAACGGACTGGTGGGGTTAGGTTAGGAAACACTTAACCAACTTAGCATGTTGGCTAGAGATAGAAAACCTAGTAACGGGGGACCCTTTTTAGCAGTAACCCTAAAAGGTGTATCAGGATACCCTGAAACTAGGCAGGGTGGGGCACGATTACTGGGCTGATTGTAAGAGGTCAAAGCGACGGCGGTGGTGTAGCAGTGTAGGTTCTAACGGAGTGCGGGCGTGCACACACTCCGGCGCAGAAAAATAAGGCACTGGACACCAGTAGCATACCTGTGCACTCTAAGGTTGTGTCGGGTTGCCACTATGGGACTTGATACACCCCATGGTGGGACCAGCATAGGTAACTACAGACATCGGGGGTCGTAAGACACATGTAACTATGCGAGTAGGAGCCGATCATCATTGAATGGATCACATCACCCTGATTATGGGGTGCAAAATTGGAAACTAGTTTATATGGGTTCAGAGATTAACATGGGGTACGATAGTATATTCGACCCTAGATAACTTAACCAAGTTCATAGTGCTTGCCCACTTCCTGTTTTACTTATCATACCCAGTTCTTTATTCATAGACAAAATAGTACTAGACTTACTCAGGCTTTATGTCTGACTCTATTTTTCTTTCGTCTTCTTTCTTTCGTTCCCCCCCCCCAGGTCCTCAGGGAGGGAACACAGCAGCTTGACCAGCCTCAACATCCAGCTTGAAGAAGAGAAATGTATTGCTTGGACTTTCCTGTTTTGAACTATGGCTTTGGACAATCCACTAAGGGGCTTTTGCAGTTTATCTATGTTTTATTTATGCTTCTTTAAATAATGTACTCAAGACAGATTATGAAAGTGTTATGTTATGTTTTTGGAAAGGATGTTGTTGTAACACGTATTTGACTTTATGAAATAAAGTTTGTTGTTCTTCCGCTGTTTTACAAATATGTGTTTTTATATCTGTCTTGTATATCTGTGACTTGTACTTATAAACCTCCACCAAAATTAGGGCATTCCCTTTGAGAGTGACCCTAACGGAGGTGGGGTGTTTCAATGAAACTACCAAATGAAACTAAAGCAAATAAATAAATAAATCTCTTCGTTTTGATTACGAATATAATAGATTTATTGTGTAATAATACATGCCATCCACTGAATACTGTAAATATATTTGACTTTGTGCTTGTGAGAAACTTCTTATTCAAGCGATTCATAATCAAGCCTTATCTTGAAGTCGTCTCTTGATCTCCAATCTTGGTTTTGTATATGGAATTGCACGAAATATTAAAAGCCAATACAGTATGTATATTTATGTAGTGTAAAAAAACGTCTATACCTTAATGTAAACATTTTACTATGAACATGCAAAGTTAAGTATAATCTTGTTTTTTTTTTTTTTTTTTTGCTTTTGAGCCTTTGTTAAAAAATGAATGGCTCATTTTTCATCTTTTGAAAACAAGATGCTTACATGTTTTGTGACATAGATAAGGGAAATTTGGGGCTTTAGTTGTCGATCTACCAAAATACCAATTACCTGTTGCAATTCTTGCTTTAAGTGTATACCTACGAATGTCTTTTGCACAACATCAATTATGTCAGCATTTAAACATTTTCTTATGTTTTTGTATCCACATAATTTTGTTTTATGACATGGTAAAGGGAAAGTAGCTCAACTATATAACCAAAACTTTTTTTTGGATTAATCATAGATCAATATATTCATTTACCTTTCATGCATTTTAAACCTGACCTAGAATTTTGCACTATAGTAGTAGTTTTTAAAACCAGACACTTTAGACTTAAATAGCTATATAAAAAATGTATTGTTTTGGGAGTAGTGCACTTCATTTTAAAGCACGTCAAGTCAGTGGAAATGCCAAATTACTTTTATTGACAACATTAAACATGTCAATGTTCAAAAGCTCCAATGGTACTTGAGATTTGAGTTTGATACTTCTATTACGAAAAAGTAACCCAAAACTTCATTAGTGTGGAAGATTTTGATGTCGCTTAATTTTATCTCTCAATCCAATTAATAATATCTGGTCATAAATTTAGGTTAATTATATTTGATTTTGGAAGCAAATGAATCGCTTTAATGTTTAGTTTTGGAAGTATTAAAAAGAGGAAAGAAAAGTTTGGCATTTAATTTCATAAGTGGTTTGTAAGATTTTTAATTAGCAGATTAACAATTTGATAACATACTCCTCTGTCATACTAATCTGCAAGGATTGATGTCAAATAATAAAGCAAATTTCATGTCTTACAACCACTTTCTATAAGATCTTATGAAGTTTTATCAGAAAGGAAGAATGAGGATTTGATTTTGATACAAAAAGAGCATTAGTAAACATAAACAACAAGGTTTTGATCTAAATTAAAAGAAAATTTTTAAAGAAATTGCTATAGTTAAAAGCCAAATGAAATAAACTACAAAATGATATGGAAAAAGCATGCATGATCAACTCCATATTATTTGAATATTATTAACCTTGCTTATATATTTTAATATTTATTGCATTCATTTACCTATTAGAGCTTCTTTAGTTCATGCATATATTATCATATAATCTCCAAATTTATAATGAAAACATGATCAACAACACATCAATGAGTGCAATTACATATTATTTGTCTACAGTTTTGATTAGGTCATTAAGCTTGCTATTGTGATATTTTCCCTTTGGTTTTTAACATTGTTAAGAATTCTATTATAAAATATTTGGATGTCTACAATTTTGATAACGGTTGTGCTATTTTGTATTCTTACCACTGTAAACAACACTTGAGGTGCAGCAAATTTTAAAAGTTCCATTTTCTATTCTTTATTTTGTTATTCCCTGTAAGCAAGTGGAAGCTGTATGTGCTGACAGGGAAAGGTTATGATAAAAAATAGCAATAGTCATTGTTTAGCAATTCTAAATGGTTCTTTCAGGTTTACATTAACATTAGAATAAATCTAGTTATGGAAGAAAAAGGATTAGATCCAAGTGGCTAAAGATAGGCTTCACATTTTACCGGGTATGGATTCTATGTATTAATTACTAATTATTAACACTTCTTACACCTTATCTCCTTCTGAAGCTTACCCATAATGTAATGTCCCGTATTTTCAGTGATATAATAATTAATTACTTTAATTATTTAAATAGCGATTCAGAGAATTTAATGGTTGTTTAATTAAATAATATGGAATATTTAATTAATATAAATAATAGAATAATATATTTAATTTCTGAAATAGTTGAAAATAGTGAAATAGACAATATTGTGCAAACTGGGCAATTCAGAATATGTAATTTAGTTTGGAGTTGAATTATATTCATGACTATATTATATAAACGAAGTTTGAATGTACAATTATAATATAATTATAATCGAGCTCGAAATGGCCCGGCAGTTCGTGATTTGGCGATTCGAACTTTAAACGAATATACAGAAGCCGTTTTAAATCGGATTTCTATTAAACAAGAAACGTTCGGGGATGGTGAAGTATATTTTTCTAGTGGAAGAGAAAAATCGAGATTTCGTCGTGTAGATTTTGATTTATGTCCAAATCAAATTTTAGAAAAGTCGTTGTGGAATTCCTTTATAATTTATAAAGGAATTATTTATATTTTAAAATGGAATTTCATTACAAATCGAATATCGATTTAATCGGGATTTGAATTATCAAGTTAGAAATTCATATAGGAATATTCTAGAGCTGTATGATATTCTGTTGTGAATATATGTGATAATATTTATTTATAAATATTAAATTTAATTGTTTTTAAATATATTTATATATTTAAAAGGGTTATTTAGAGCTTTAAAAATAGCCAGTTTTGCAAACGACCTCAAAATTCGAAGAAACTAATTTTGTTGGATCCGCAATATTAAATTATTGCAAAATTTCAATTTCCATGATTTTTAGAGTACTTAGGTGGGCATACGGGATTTTAATGTGAAAAACAGTTGATATTCTAATGGTTAAAAATACGCTGTGTGAGCAAATGGAGTCGGAATTCGACGAAACCAGTTTCGTTGGGTCCGTAATGTCAAACTCTAATTGCATGTCCAGTTTCGTGAATTTTTGGGTATCGTGTGTGACCACAGGAATTTTTAAGGACAAATAAAAATAGCGTAGGAGTTAAAATAAAATAAAATATTCAATTAAAAAATATCATACCATCCTATATATATACCCCCTTTCCAACCTAAACCTAATTCCAATTTTTCCCTGGTCAAAATCCAAGCCGTCGGTTACCAGAAAATATAAAACCCCTCTTTGCCACTTTCAAAAATCAAAGTAAAATGAAATAAAAATCCTAAAATCCTAAGATATATATGTATGAGTCGTTGCTGAGCTCCTCTTCAATCCAGTGAAGTATTGCAGAGCTCGACGTCCATTTTTGGATGCTGGAAAACCAACTGTGGAAATAGGGTTCGGGTATTCTGGAATTTGGAGCATCACATCACAAAATGGAGTTTAGATTTGGGTTAATCACTGAAAACTGCACCTTGTGAGCTGATTTGGGGGGTTCCGATGTAAAAAGGTGTCGCTGCATTCGTGGAGCCATAGCAGGGATGCTTGACGACAGAATCTGCTAGGCGAGCTCGAGTTGTCGGCTTTGGCGTCGGCAAGGAAGAGGAGCTCGAGGGAGCTCAACGGTGGTAGTAGTTTTCGGATTCGTGTGGTGTAGAAGGATTGAACGTGGATGCGGTGATGGCCTTTGAAGAGGAGCAGTGGGTTTGTGGTATCGTGGAAGAAGGAGGTCCATATGGGTGGGTTTCAAGAAAGTGGGCCAGCGGGTTTTAAAGGGGTGAGGCCCACTAATTAAAATCCAAGTTTTTATTTATTTATTTATTTAAAGTGTATAACTTGTATAAGTCATAACTTGATCATACGGCATCGGAATTCAACAAAACAGGATCCGTTGGGATCATATGGACGGACACTACCTAATGGAACTGACTGGGAGTGGATTGTAGCTCGTTTGAATTTTTGGCAAAATAAACTGTTTGATTCAAATCAAACAACAGTTTATCATTCTTTAACGATGAACTGCCAATGTGAGTAAAACTCACCAACTCTGAACAGTTATATTTTTATAACGTATTTTTAGAACTGTTAATTATCTGTTGATTGCTGTGTGTTAACTGTTTGGTTGAATTGCTTGTGTATTGGTTGAAATTATAAATAATGATGTATATATAAATCGTTAATCGAAAATTGATTATGTTTATCAGAATAATTTATACTCGTGTTGTTTAACATCTGTGAGGTAGAAAAACAGGTTGGAGGGATCCAGCAGGATTCCTCAATATTTATAATACTGTTTGTTTTCATATATTATGTTATATGATGTGGTGTATAATCCGTGATTTCATTATAATGACACCGATCCTATTATTTGGTACTGTTGAATACCAAAAGAAATATTAGAATGAAAAAAGGGAAATTTCAAACTGTGTATTGAAATAGAATATTTATAAAATCAAAGAATTTTATAAAACGATTATTTACTTAGAATGTAAATAGAAGTGTAAACGATTATTTACTTAGCAAGTAAATAGAAGTATAAATAAAGATATTTACGTAAAAAGTAAATAGAATTTACAAATGGAATCGAAAAGGAAATATTTATTGGGATAATAAATAGAAATAAAAGGAAAAAATTTATTTGTTAAATAAATAGAAAGATGAAAAGGGAATATTTGTAAAAACATTTACAAATAAAATAGAAAGAGAAATATTTGTAAAACATTTACAAATAAAATAGAAAGGGAAATATTTGTAAAACATTTACAAATAGAATTGGAAAGGAATATTTATTTGGAAAATAAATAGGATTATAAAAGAAAATATTTGGAAAATGAATAGAATATGGAAATTTGTTTTAACAGATAAATGGGAAGGATTTATTTAAAGTGGAATTAAATAGAAATCTGTTTCAACAGATAAATTGGAAAGAATAATTTATAAATAATATTTTATGAATTAAGTAAAATATTTACCATTGGATAAACAGAATATATAAGTCAGGACTTATATAGAGAAGTAAGAATCGATTTCAACATCGATAATTGAAACTGAATATGGACGAAGAGTTAACCAGTTAGAGTTAATCGATTAGAATTAGAATTAATTGATTAGAATTAGAGTTAATTGAACATAGTTAGTCGAGTTAGTCGAGTCGAGTTAATCGAATCGAGTTGGTCGAATCAAGATTGTCGAGTATGGTTAGCCAAACCAAGTTAATCGAATCGAGTTAGTCGAATATGGCTAGTCGAGTCAAGTTAGTCAAGTCGAGTTAGTTGAATTGAGTTAAATAAGTCGAGTTAATTAAGTTAAGTTAGTCAAACTGAGTTAATCAAACCGAGTTAATCCAGATGAGTTAGTCAAAGGAGTTATCGAATATTAGTTATTCAAAAGGAGTTATCGATTATAGTTTAATCAAAAGGAGTTAATCGAATATTAGTTATTCGAAAGGAGTTATTGATTATAGTTAATCGAAAGGAGTTATCGATTTTAGATAATCAAAAGGAGTTATCGATTATAGTTTAATCGAAAGGAATTATCGATTATAGTTTAATCGAAAGGAGTTATTCGAAAGGAGTTATCGATTATAGTTTAATCGAAAGGAGTTAATCGAATATTAGTTATTTGAAAGGAGTTAATCGAATATTAGTTATTCGAAAGGAGTAATCGAATATTAGTTATTCGAAAGGAGTTAATCGAATATAGTTTATTTGAAAGCAATTAATTGATAAGAGTAAATTAGTTAGAGTTAATTGAATAGAGTTAATCCAATAAGGTTAATCAAATAGAGTTAATAGAATTTAGTAAATCAAATAGAGCTAACTGATAAGACTAAATTGATTAGAGTTAGTCAAATAGTGTTAATTGAATAGAGTTATTCGAATATAGGTTATTCAAAGAAGAGAGATTATCGAATAAAGTTTATTCGAAGGAAAGAGTTATCGAATAGAGATTTATCCAAAAGAGAGTTACGTAAGGAAGTTGTTAAAGGTTTAAAAAGATAAACTTTGACTATTTCGAAGTTAAAACATTGTTCGATTAAGGTCTAAGAGGTAATTATACCCCAACTTGATTGACTTCCTTCTTAACTAAGGAATGGTAAGGTTTGATAGTGAAGGTTGGTTAAGTGAATATAGTTAATGAAGGTAATGGTAAATTGGCATAGCGATGTTTTATTTAAACATCTGTTTAAATTCAAGGAATGAGTTTTGGAAATGTTTTCCAAATATAGTCAGAGATATTTTCTAATCATAGAAAATGAAATGTTGGATGGTAAAGAATATTGGAATGACAGTGATACGTGGAAAGGAGATGGAAATGTTTTCCAATGATTAATAACTTATATTTTCTAAATTTAGAAAATAAGAATTTCTGTATATATATATATATATATATATATATATATATACAGAAACAGGAAATGGAAAATGAATAAATTAATGATATATTAATTTAAGAGATAAATGTTGAATGTTGATTGATCGATAAAATTTCCTTTTGGAAATAATATCGTTGTTTGCACACCTGTTTTTCTTTGATAGTTAAATCACCGACTGTCAAAGTTTTGACCATTTTAACGTTGTTAATATGGAGAGACCAGCTGGATTATTATCCGAAGAACCACCCCGTATTGGCATAAGCGTTGCGAATCATATATGCCAAAGATAATTGAAGACAGAGTAAAGTGCAAGGGTTGTTGTATAAATTTTAGGTAAAGTGTGACGATCCCAAAATCCGTGTGACGGTATTAAGGATAATCATTGGAATATAACACATCAATCATCATAGTAGAGTATAGATAATAGCAAAAACAATAAACAGAATAATTTTACATAGATATGACAGCGGAATCATAATATGTAACAACATCGGAATAGTACAACGTAGGATATAACTTAGTAAATAAAAGGGGAATGATCAGTCACCATCGCCATAGGCGGAATATATACATACAGTGAGACATAATAAGGGTAGGGATGGCAATGGGGCGGGGTGGGCGCGGGTAGTACGACCCCATCACCCGCCCCGTTGGGTGATTTTTTGCCCCGTGCCCGCCCCATACCCACGCGGGTACCCGTTAAACGGGTTTTAAACGGGTTGCGGATAATGGTGGGTATTCGTGGGTATCCATTATATTTATTCAAATTGTTTTTTAGTCGTTTATTGAAATTATTCAAAAGTACATTTGGTAAAAAAACAAATTAGACCAATGTTCAAATGCTACCTTCAAAATACCAATACATATTTAAACCAACATCCAGAAAAGAAGAGTCAACAACAGAAGTATCCATCAAAATATCAACAGCATTTTATAAATTGTTGAGTAAAAGCATGCACACAAATACCGAACAGCCAACAATAATGTGTTTTTTGAATTGACTATTGATAATAAAACACATTCAATACGGGCACGGGTACCCACGGACATGGATATCTTACTATCCGTACCCGCCCCATTAATTAACAAATATTAAAAATACCCATTTATTTTACCCACGGATACCCATTTAACTATCCGTTTCACATCCATGACGGATTTTACCCGCGGATAACCGCGGGTACGGATTTTTTTGCCATCCCTAAATAAGGGTATCAGTCTACATCGCCTGAGGCAGTACATATACATATGATAATAAGTACTGGAAGTAAAACAGTCTGCATCGCCATCGGCGGAATCATATACATAAGATAAGCGGAAAGTCAATAGCCAAAATACAAATCAAATCCATCGCCATCAAGCCAATAGTGCACTCTGTACTGCAGTGCCAAGCCAAAACAACCTGTCATATGTGAACAAGGTTGCCCGTGTGAAAATAAGGGCACCCGAGTTTGCAAAGTGAAACAAACAACGAGTCAGTCATGGGACTGGTATGACAAATCTACTTAACTGGTTAAACAACAGTAATAAGGCAAATCATAGGACCAAGCCACTTTCGCAGAACGGGTTTTCTCCAGTGATTGTCGGTACATTTGAAACAAAGTGAATTCTTTAAAACAACGCAATGCTTTTAAAAAGAATGAAGCAGTTATAAGACTCAAGTCCCATCATTCAATGCAACGCAAACCGGAGGATAGAGTTTTACCTTATAACGGCCAAATATGCTTAATACGTGTAAAGCAAAATCATTTGATATTATTACTAGTGCATATATGTTTCAAAAGCGAATATCATCATAAATATCAATCATAGACGGCATAAGTGCCCCATACCACTATGTCGCCATACTAGTTCTATAATCAAATCCGTTATTTCGTAGTGGAAATTGGATTTCCGTCATGAGTCGAGGCAAGGGGCAAGCTCCTCTCCGCTTCGAGACACTCTAGCAAATGCCTCAGGACTACACACTCTGGTTAACCCTTGGATCTTCAGGGCCGGTCCTCCCTTACGTTTGAGGATTAATTATTCTTGAGCACACGTTTCCCGGTCCTAATAGACCTAAAATCGAGGCGCCTCGCATTCCAACAACCACATAGGTGAAAAGTAGATATAAATTTCAGGGCTGGTAGGTCACTGACACCACCATAACTAGAAAGAAACGTCGTGCTCTCCCTGCAGTCCTTATCCCGTTTTTAACTCATACCGAGGTGTGAGGCTCGCGAATCCACGCTATACACAAAGCCAGGCCACGTAGGCCGTGCTTTTATCATCGAACACAAGACTTTGCTTTGCAACAGAAGCCTTGATCACTGCATCTTGGCATACCACATAGGCAATCCACTCTATACGACTGATTTCTATTGATATATAACCTCTGAGCTCGTACGTCTCAGAGAAGGGCGTTAAGGAAAAGAATAAATTCTCCGCCGCCAAACAGATATATATTTAACAGAGATCAATCAGTATAGAACAAAATCCAATGTTAGACACACAGTCCATTTACAAGTCCGTTCTGGGTCTGAACGAAACCGGAGGCACCATATTCCTCGCATATCCGTACAATCAACACATACGTTCAGACGGCTACTACTTCTGTTCCTTCATGGTAGCTACTCCAATCAGGAACCTCAGCAGCGCCCATCCAAATGATACGAAGATCGTCGGTCTTGAACAGTCTTCGTATTTTCAACTTCGAATCGTTCGATCAATTATTTGAAATGAGGGTTAGCTCGGCCTTTTCAAATAATTCTCGTATAATTAGAATTCAAATCAATTCTTTCCATGGTTATATTATTCGACATTCACATTTCAGTTCTTTAGTATTATTTTCATGTCAAACACATACAACCATCAAATATCAAGCAGGTCAAGCAAAATTGGTTTATTTCCAATCCATTTTGCTTATAATATTTTATAACGCTTTTTCGCCATTTTTATTTATTTAAAACTGGCCATATTTAATTAAACGGCGTTTCAGGTCGTGTCGTGGCACTAGCGTTGTTTTTCCCCAAATTTTTTTTACACATATCGGAAAATCTAACCGTTGGATTTCTACAAAGTCTATACCACTGGGAAGATATTCCCAAAGCGAATCCAACGGTTCCAGTTTCGTGAAAATCCGACGGTCGGATCTTCCACACTAGTCGTTTGAAGTTACGGTTTCAAAATACGAACTGCAGCGTCGTTATTCGATTTAATTTAATTATATTTATATATAAATATAAACGATTTTGGCGCTGTTTTTCTTCAGATTTGAATTAAACATTCCAGACAATCCAACCATTGGATTTTTACAAAGTTGGTGCCGTTGGAAAGATATTTCCAAGGCGAACCCAACGGTTGCGGTTTCGGGAAAATCCGATGGTCGGATCTCTCGTACTAATCGATTCAAATTACGATTTCAAAACACGAACTGCACGGCTTTGATTCCTTTCAATTCTATTTATATATATATATATATATATATATAAATATAGTTCATTCTTTAGTTTCAAATATAATTCATCCTTTAATTTCAACGTCGTTTTCACTTCAAATATTTCACTAACGCCTTTATTTTTCGAAATTTTTTGCCATAACCTCCTTTGTATGGGAAGGGGTTTGGAAATTTATTGGGTCGTGTTAGGTACCCAATAAATCCTATAAAGCATACACATATTTATAGTGATATATTCTGGTGTTTACAGGGGAGCGTGTATAGATAATAACTCCAGTGAATAAATTCTCGTCACCCTGTCAAGCCTGAGGGAGCATGTATTTTTAATTAATCCAGAGGATAAATCCTCGTCACCTCGTCCCGTGTGGGAATAAATAGTCCATGTGCCGTATCTAATGACTAGAGAGACGTGATTATTGTCAACTCCAGACCCGTGTGGGTTTTTTTATTAATCTAGCAATTTATCGTTATATTTATATAGTCCATATCAGTCATCAGTTCAACCTATAATATATAATCATCGCCATACAAGCCTCTCGCTCGTATGGTAAGTCTTCAACCTCGTCACACAAGCTCCAAATGCTTATGTGGAATATGATGAAGTATGCCTATCGTCAAGAAGTATGCCATGTAGTGTAGTTCAAAATTAATTGTTACTATCCTTTGGCGATGTTTATTATTACACACAGAATAACCAGCACTCCGCATCCAATGGCATTCACAGGAGTTGATATAAAAATAAAATTGCGCAGCCAACTCATCAAGGCTTACCTATTTGTCGGGCATGCAAATTATTTCTTTACTCTACACCTAATCCATTTTCCCTGTTCGACACATGTATATATATGTAGAACAAAGCTAATAATAATATTTCTAGGGAACTAATATTTATTTCAACACGTGTGTATTTTTATCAAAGCGTATACATGATAAAAAGTAATATTTTTATCATCAAAAATATTTATTCAACACGTGAATGTTTTTAACACTTCATATTCACAATAAAAATGTAATTTTTATTGTCTAATCAATTTATTTAAAATACGAATAACATTCAACACATGAATTTCAATTCAACACATGAATGTTCTCTATAGTTTGTATATATAATAAAAATGTGATTTTTATCGTAAAAGCTATTATTTAAAATTCGAATAACATTCAACCCATGAATTTCAATTCAACGAATGAATTTCAATTCAACACATGAATATTCTCTATAGTTTGTATGTATATAAAAATGTGATTTTTATTGTTAAAGCTATTTATTTAAAATTCGAATAACATTCAATACATGAATTTCAATCCAACGAATGAATTTCAATTCAACACATGAATATCGGTTTCACATATGAAAATAATTTCAACAAATGAAAATTATTCTAACACATGAATATTTCAGAAAATTTCGGTAGCATAACGGCAGGGTAGTTAAAACCGGGACCGTCCCTAGTACGGCTCCTCGCTCTACCTTAAAACCTCGCGGTTTTTGACAATGGGGAATCATGCATCTAGTTCGCACGCAGGCGGCATGTTTTATTTTCATTTCCACAATCCTATTCTAATTTGTTTCAACCATAAGAGGGTATTTTTCAACCACAAAGGTATTTTTCAACCACAAAGATATTTTTCAACCACAGTATCAACGACAAACAATTATTTCCAACCATTCGTCATACTATATATTTTCACGCCAATCACAAGCAATAAATATCGTCCATGGTCTGTGGACAAGGGGAGTATATATATATATTATTTCTATATTTCACTTGCATTTAAACACAATTCAAAGCATATATGTTTCATACAACGCTTGTATAATTTATACATCGCTAATATAACTTATACATCACATGTACATGAGGTATACAATGCGTATATAATTTACACTTCGCTTATATAATTTATGCAACACGATTTCATTCACACAATTTAATTTAGATTCCTCACATTGGTTTTTGAAGTGCTAAAAATCGTATGTAGATCAGAAAAATCTGCGGTCTCTGATAGATGGTAGAGAGCCTCCTTGCGGTCCCGATGTTTCCTGTTTCATCGAATTTCGTCAACACACATGAAAGATATTATTTTTCAAAGTTGAGATAAAACAAAGGTCTCACCTTTTCAAACCTTCCAAACTAGGTTTTAATTTCACGCTCGATCCGTGAAGTATTGTCACGATCAGGTGTTGCAACGTCGAAGAGCTT
The DNA here is from genome assembly GCA_030737875.1 of Allium sativum. Classification (NCBI taxonomy): domain Eukaryota; kingdom Viridiplantae; phylum Streptophyta; class Magnoliopsida; order Asparagales; family Amaryllidaceae; genus Allium; species Allium sativum. Next base: position 193,100,969 of record CM060919.1, read on the forward strand.
TGAACAGGGTCTCCAGCGCCGGTGGTGGCACTCAACTCGGTGGTCCCTGTAGCGCACGGCGGAGTTCCAAAGACAGCGTCTTCCTCGAGGTAAATCGACGCAAATACCAACCTATATCAGACGAGGGTTGGATGGATTGATAGAGGAGGGGAAGATGAACAGAAAAGCTAACTGGAGGGGGCGGTAAAAACGCACGTGGCGGAGGCGATCGGGCCTGGAAGCTTCGAATGGTTTTCCGTCGTTCGGGTGGGGGGGTTTCGATTGAGTTTTGACTGGTCAACGTAGTGAGAGGAAATAAAGGGGCTGGCCCATTATATTTAAATTTTAAATTCCAAAATTATCCCTTTGAACAAACGAACACCAATTTCAACCCAATGACTGTCTCCCCCAGCTAAATACCCCCATCTCGGACACAATGGGATATGTTTCGTTGGCCAATTCGACTGTTACAGTCAGTTATTTTTCAAATTAAAGTATAAAACATTTAATATTCAATTTGAACGTACATTTCAATTTGCCAGGGCTACAAACTGAATTGAAATATTCCACAAAAATAAATCTAGCTATGTTTTGACGATACGGTCCCAACAAAACTAATTTCGTCGAATTCTAAGATCGTTTGCAAAAAGACCATTTTCTGGTCGACCCATTTTAACAGAAACTGACCAATCACATTTTCTTTTGCCCCGCTCACATACTAGCTTAAAAAATTATGAAATTTGAAACCTAGCAATAGTTTGACATCCCGGATCCAACAAAAGTGGTTTCGTCGAATTCCGAGGTTGTTTGCAAAATGTCTATTTTCAAGGGCTATATATTCTATATAGCGACCTTTCTGAAAATTCATTTGGCCATAACTTTTGACTCCCGCAATGAAACTTCGATTTTTCAGATTCTTTAGAAAGGTATTCATAAACAGATTTAAATATTTTTGGTTTCACCAAAATCTGTTATATTTTCCACCCGGTACAGTCAGTCAAAGTTTGAGTTCAAATTTTCAAACTGCCTCACTATTTCCAATACATTATTTTATTGAAATATTTTATTTCTATTGTTTAAATTCTTTGACAATAACCAATTTTAAAAAATTTAAATTGGTTCACATTTTCCGGGTTGTTACAATCTCCCCCACTTAAAACTTTTCGTCCCCGGAAAGGAAACAACAGTACAGTAGGAAACAAAATGTAAATGCAAAGTATTGTAAAGGTACCTTGCACCAGAGTTAGTCAGAGATGTCCACTCTGCATTTGGGGTAGGCTTGTTTAATGCTTTCCTCTGTCTCCCAAGTACAGTCTCTAGGATCACTACTCCACTGCACTTTAACTAAATGAATCATTTTTCTCCTTAGCTCTCTAGTTTCTTTGCCAACGATCTTCAATGGCTCTCTTCTGACTACTAATTCTGGAGTAATTTCCAAGTCATGTTGTGCTGCTTCTTCTAAACAAGATCCGGATCATGCACATGTTTTCTGAGTTGAGACACGTGGAACACATCATGCACTCCAGGCAACCAATCAGGTAATGAAACCCTATATGCAAGAGTTCCAATCCGTTCAAGTATAGGAAAGGGACCAATAAATCTCGGTGCCAACTTCCCAGTTTTGCCAAATCTGATTACTCCCCTCATCGGAGAAACTCTTAAATAAACATAATCGCCAACGGAAAATGATAAATCCCTTCTTCTCGCATCAGCATAACTTTTCTATCGGCTTTGTGCGGTTTTCAATCGCTTCTTGATGAAATCGACTTTATCAGATGCTTCTCGAATCATATCGGGCCCCAACACAAGTCTGTTGCCAGGTTCTACCCAACATGCGGGAGATCTGCACGGTCTACCGTATAATGCTTCAAATGGCGACATTCCCAAACTTGCTTGATAGCTATTGTTATAAGAGAATTCTGCCAAATGTAAGTGATCCTCCCATGACCTGCCAAAATCAATAATGCAAGCCCGCGGTAAATCTTCTAGAATTCTATTCACCCGCTCAGTTTGGCCATCTGTCTGAGGGTGATAAGCGGTGCTTAGATTCAATTTGGTTCCCAATTCGGTCTGGAATGCTTCCCAGAATTTGCTAGTAAATAGGGGATCTCTATCACTGACTATATTGAGCGGCACTCCATGCAGTTTAACTATTTCTTTGAAGTAAATCTATGCTAAACTTTGAGCCGTTCTGTTGGATCTGACAGGTATGAAATGGGCAGTCTTCGTGAAGCGATCTACGATCACCCAAATACTATCGTTTCCTTTCTTAGTTCGAGGCAAACCATCAATGAAGTCCATGGAAATCTGCTCCCACTTCCATCCTGGAATATCTAATGGTTGTAATAATCCAGCCAATTTCTGCTGATCGCTCTTAACTAGCTGACAAGTGGAGCATCTGCTAACATATAATGAAATATCTCTTTTCATCGCCTTCCACCAAAATGTGCGTTTGAGGTCGTTATACATTTTTCTCACACCGGGATGGATACTGAGGTCGGACCTGTGACTTTCATCAAGCACTTCCCTTTTTAGCTCGGAGATGCCAGGAACACAAATTCTTCCTTTTAAATTTCAGAACTCCCTCACTATCAACTTGGAAGCTGGAGTCCATGCCTTCTTTTATTCTTTTGACCATCTCCTTAACAAAATTATCTTCTTTCTGAAGGGTCGAGATCCTGTCAATTAATGAAGACGTAATGATAAAACTGGCGATGATTTCATTCTTTCTGCTGAGCGCATCTGCTACAACATTGGCTTTCCCTGGAGTGTATAGAATCTCAAAATCGTATGCTGCAAGGAATTCTAACCAACGTTGTTGTCTCAAGTTTAGATCTTTCTAAGTGAATAGATACTTCAACGATTAATGATCAGTAAACAGCTCGAACCTCTCGCCCAATAAATAATGCCTCCAGATTCTCAAAGCAAACACGATAGCTAACAACTCAAGATCATGAGTTGCATAGTTCCTTTCATTCGGCTTCATCTGAAGGTTGGCATAAGCGACCACTTGGCCTTTTTGCATTAATACTGCGCCAAGCCCTCTAATAGAAGCATCGGTCCATACAGTCAAGTCCTGGTTGCCTTCTATAATTGTTAATACTAGAGCGGTTGTCAGTTTCAGTTTCAGCTCCTGGAAAGCTTCTTCACATTCGGGAGTCCATTTGAATTTCCCATGCTTCTTTGTAAGCTTTGTTAATACACCAGATATTTTTGAAAAATCCTTAATGAATTTCCGATAGTAACTAGCCAATCCAAGGAAACTTCGAACTTCTGTGGGGGTAGTAGGCTGTTTCCAGTCCTGAATCGCTGTAATTTTGCTTGGATCTACAGCAATCCCTTCCTTTGATACGACATGGACAAGGAACTTAACTTCATCATGCCAGAAGATACACTTAGAAAATTTAGCTTTCAAAACTATTCTCCTCAGAATTACCAACACTTGTTCTAAATGTTTTGCATGCTTGCCTTCGGACTTGGAGTAGATTAAAATGTCATCGATGAAGACCAAAACAAATTTATTCAAAACACCATGGAACACTCTGTTCATAAGATCGAAGAAGTATGCTGGAGCGTTACACAAGCCGAACGGCATCACTAACCATTCGTAGAATAAATCGGGACCCCTGAAGGCTGTCAAAGGAACATAGTCTTCGGCTATACGTAATTGGTGGAAACCTGTAGCTATGTCCATCCTGGAGAATACTGTCGCCCCATTTAATTGATCTAACAGATCATCTATCCGTGGCAAGGGATATTTGTTCTTCAGTGTCTGCTTATTGAGATATCGGTAGTCAACACAAAGTCATAGAGTACCGTCTGATTTCGGGACAAATACTATTGCTGCGCCCCAATCTGAAAAGCTTGGTCTGATCTGACCTTTCCAAACCAATTCTCGAGTTTGGCTGCCTAACTCTTCTTTTTCTTTCGGGGCCATTCTTCTAATTGGGTGTACTACTGGTCGGGCATTCGGAATTAGATCTATTCTGAATTCAATTTCTCTTTGCGGAGGTAAGTTTTCGACTTCTTCAAACACATCCGCATAGTTTTTAACGACCGGTATTTTTTCTAATGAAGTGGGAGTAACTTCTAAAGCAGACCAAAATTCTTTTCTATCTGGATCTGAACCGAGACATGGTATAGTGATATGCCCAAGTTTTTTTTTAACTTTAACGATTCTTTCGGCACATCGAACTTCCGCCTTATATTTTGTTAACCATTCCAAACCGAGAATAACATCAAATTCAGAGAAATTCATGACGATTAAGCTGATGGGAAACTTGTAACAAGAATAAAAGATAGGCACTCTGCAATACGAACTGAGAACGAGAGAGCCTCCTATCAGGTTTTGAACTTTCATTGGTTCCTTTAGAATTCTTACCTTTAACTTTAACTTACTAACAGTGTTACTAGAAATGAAGCTACGTGATGCACCAGTATCTAAAAGTACAGAAACAGGAATATTTTTAATGGTAAGGGTACCTCCAAAGACGTCGGGTTTACCTGATCCATCGGTGATAGCTGGCGGGGTCTCCCCGTCATAAACATGAGCACCTGTGCATTCTTCTTCAAAGGACAATTCCTGCTATAGTGCCCCTTCTGATGGCAGTTGTAGCATTCGGCTGAGCTGCGGGTGTTCGGGTTTGAGCTTTCTGGATTTGCCTTCGGTCTCTTTGGGGCGGTGCACACATTTGAATAATGCCCCTTCTTTCCGCAGTTGTAGCAGCTTCCTTTGGGTATATTTCCAGATTGCTGAGTAGTGGCTGCTGCATTGCTGGACTCTGGCTGATTTCCTGAAGCTTTGCGCTTGTTTCCAGCTTGGCTTTTGGCGCGGTCTAGGTTGGAGTTTCTCTCATCCAGATCTTCGTAGTTGCAGGCCATCTCTACTAATTCTGAAAATGGGAGTTTGATGTTGCTCATGGCCCGGTCTTGGTACTTACGTCATAGCCCCAATATAAACCTCTTATTCTTAGCTTTGGATGTCAAAATAAGCTCTGGAGCATAGCGTGATAGCTGAGTGAATTTGTTGAGGTAGTCTTGGATAGAGAGGTCTCCCTGCTGGAGATTAGCAAACTGATCACGCATCCGCTCTAAGGCCTGCTCAGGCATGAACTTTCCCTTGAATAAGGTCTTGAACTCTTCCCAGGTCCTAACAGTATCCTCCTCATCCTCATTGGTGATGGCATCCCACCACAACTCGGCCTCCTCTTGCAAGAGCCAAGCACCCAAAATCACTTTGTCGTGGGTTCCAAGTCTCATGCCTGTAAAAATCTTCTCGCATGTCTTTAACCATGCCAAAGCCTCTGTCACCGTGCCAATGCCTGAAAAAGGTTTTCCACCGAGGTTTCTGTACCTCTTTGATATTCGATCAAGATTGAAGTCCTGTGGTGTTGGTGGCTAAATCATAGGACCCTCTTCTGCTACGGGGATATTCCCTCATCCTCCCGCTCTGCCTTCTCGGCCTCCTCGGCCACCTCTAGCTGCAGCTGCTCGCGTAGCCATCAAGTAAAGTACTGTATAAGCAAGAAAAGAGTCAAGCTCACAGAAATGATAACTTTCATATATGATAAAGCAGGAGAACATAAGGAAAGGTAATGATGTACTGATCAAATTGTTTTGCTAATCTGCTTAGCTCATTCTAGGACATCACTAATCTTATCTCTAATGAGTCACTCGCCTTATAACACTACTGATTCTATTCTAACGAGGTGTTTAATGTGTTAGATTCCAGAACTAAGGTTAACCAAAGCTTTGATACCAACTGTGACGATCCCAAAATCCGTGTGATGGTATTAAGGATAATCATTGGAATATAACACATCAATCATCATAGCAAAGTACAGATAATAGAAAAAACAATAAATAGAATAATTTTACATAGATATGACAGTGGAATCATAATATGTAACAACATCAGAACAGCACAAAGTAGGATATAACTTAGTAAATAAAAAGGGAAGGATAAGTCACCATCGTCATAGGCGGAATATATACATACAGTGAGACATAATAAGGGTATCAGTCTACATCGCCTAAGGCGGTACATATACATATGATAATAAGTACTGGAAGTAAAACAATCTGCATCGCCATCGGCGGAATCATATACATAAGATAGGCGGAAAGTCAATAGCCAAAATACAAATCTAATCCATCGCCATCAAGCCAAAAGTGCACTCCGTACTGCAGTGCCAAGCCAAAACAACATGTCATATGTGAACTAGGCTGCCCATGTGAAAATAAGGGCACCCGAGTTTGCAAAGTGAAACAAACAACGAGTCAGTCACGGGACTGGTATGAGAAATCTACTTAACTGGTTAAACAACAGTAATAAGGCAAATCATAGGACCACGCCACTTTCGCGGAACGGGTTTTCTCTAGTGATTGCCGGTACATTTGAAACATAGTGAATTCTTTAAAACAACGCAATGCTTTTAAAAAGAATGAAGCCGTTATGAGATTCAAGTCCCATCATACAATGCAATGCAAACCGGAGGATAGAGTTTTACCTTATAACGGCCAAATATGCTTAATACGTGTAAAGCAAAATCATTTGATATTATTACTAGTGCATATATGTTTCAAAAGCGAATATCATCATAAATATCAATCATAGACGGCATAAGTGCCCTATACCACTATGTCGCCATACTAGTTCTACAATCAAATCCGTTATTTCGTATTGGAAATTGGATTTCCGTCATGAGTCGAGGAAAGGGGCAAGCTCCTCTCCGCTTCGAGACACTCTGGCAAATGCCTCAGGACTACACACTCCGGGTAACACTTGGATCTTCAGGGCCGGTCCTCCCTTACGTTTGAGAATTAATTATTCCTGAGCACACGTTTCTCGGTCCTAACATACCTAAAATTAAGGCGCTTCGCATTCCAACAACCACATAGGTGAAAAGTAGATATAAATGTCAGGGTTGGTAGGTCACTGACACCACCATAGCTAGAAAGAAACGCCATGCTCTCCCTGCAGTCCTTATCCCGTTTTTAACTCATACCGAGGTGTGAGGCTCGCAAATCCACGCTATACACAAAGCCAGGCCACGTAGGTCGTGCTTTGATCATTGAACACAAGACTTTGCTTTGCAACAGAAGCCTTGATCACTACATCTTGGCATGCCACATAGGCAATTCACTCCATACGACTAATTTCTATCGATATTTAACCTTTGAGCTCGTACGTCTCAAAGAAGGGCGTTAAGCAAAAGAATAAATTCTCCGCCGCCAAACATATATATATTTAACAGAGATCAATCAGTATAGAACAAAATCCAATGTCAGACACACAGTCCATTTACAAGTCCGTTCTGGGTCTGAACGAAACCGGAGGCACTATATTCCTCGTATATCCGTACAATCAACACATACGTTCAGACGGCTACTACTTCCGTTCCTTCACGGTAGCTACTCCAATCAGGAACCTCAGCAGCGCCCATCCAAATGATACGAAGATCATCAGTCTTGAACCATCTTCGTATTTTCAACTTCGAATCGTTCGATCAATTATTTGAAATGAGGGTTAGCTCGGCCTTTTCAAATAATTCTCGTATAATTAGAATTCAAATCAATTCTTTCTATGGTTATATTATTCGACATTCACATTTCAGTTCTTTAGTATTATTTTCATGTCAAACACATACAACCATCAAATATCAAGCAGGTCAAGCAAAATTGGTTTATTTCCAATCCATGTTGCTTATAATATTTTATAACGATTTTTCGCCATTTTTATTTATTTAAAAATGGCCATATTTAATTAAACGGCGTTTCAGGTCGTGCCGTGGCACTGGCGCTGTTTTTCCCCTAATTTGTTTCACACATATCGTAAAATCTAACCGTTGGATTTCTACAAAGTCTATACCACTGGGAAGATATTCCCAAAGCGAATCCAACGGTTCCAGTTTCGTGAAAATCCGACGGTCGGATATTCCACACTAGTCTTTTGAAGTTACGGTTTCAAAATACGAACTGTAGTGTCGTTATTCGATTTAATTTAATTATATTTATATTTATATATAAATATAAACGATTCTGGCGTTGTTTTTCTTCAGATTTGAATTAAACATTCCAGACAATCCAACCGTTCGATTTTTACAAAGTTGGTGCCGTTGGAAAGATATTTCCAAGGCGAACCCAACGGTTGCGGTTTCGGGAAAATCCGATGGTCGGATCTCTCGTACTAATCGATTCAAATTACGATTTCAAAACACGAACTGCACGGCTTTGATTCCTTTCAATTCTATTTATATTTATATATATAAATATAGTTCATTCTTTAATTTCAAATACAGTTCATTCTTTAATTACAACATCGTTTTCACTTCAAATATTTCACTAACGCCTTTATTTTTCGAAATTTTTTGCCACAACCTCCTTTGTACGGGAAGTGGTTTGGAAATTTATTGGGCCATGTTAGGTACCCAATAAATCCTATAAAGCATACACATATTTATAGTGATATATTCTGGTGTTTACAGGGGAGCGTGTAAAGATAATAACTCCAGAGAATAAATTATCGTCACCCTGTCAAGCCTGAGGGAGCGTGTATTTCTAATTACTCCAGAGGATAAATCCTCGTCACCTCGTCCCGTGTGGGAATAAATAGTCCATGTGCCGTATCTAATGACTAGAGAGATGTGATTATTGTCAACTCCAGAGCCGTGTGGTTTTTTTATTAATCTGGCAATTTATCGTTATATTCATATAGTCCATATCAGTCATCGGTTCAACTTGTAATATATAATCATCGCCATACAAGCCTCTCGCTCGTATGGTAAGTCTTCAACCTCGTCACACAAGCTCCAAATGCTTATGTGGAATATGATGAAGTATGCCTATCGTCAAGAAGTATGACATGTAGTGTAGTTCAAAATTAATTGTTACTATCCTATGGCGATGTTTATTATTACACACAGAATAACCAGCACTCCGCATCCAATGGCATTCACAGGAGTTGATATAAAAATAAAATTGCGCAGCCAACTCATCAAGGCTTACCTATTTGTCGGGCACGCAGATAATTTCTTTACTCTACAGCTAATCCATTTTCCCTACTCGACATATGTATATATATATGTGCAGAACAAAGCTAATAATAATATTTCTAGCGAACTAATATTTATTTCAACACGTTTGTATTTTTATCAAAGCGTATACATGATAAAAGTTATATTTTTATCATCAAAAATATTTATTCAACACATGAATGTTTTTAACACTTCATATTCACAATAGAAATGTAATTTTTATTGTCTAATTAATTTATTTAAAATACGAATAACATTCAACATTTGAATTTCAATTCAATGAATGAATTTCAATTCAACACATGAATGTTCTCTATAGTTTGTATATATAATAAAAATGTGATTTTTATCGTTAAAGCTATTTATTTAAAATTTGAATAACATTTAACACATGAATTTCAATTCAACGAATGAATTTCAATTCAACACATGAATATTCTCTATAGTTTGTATATATATATAAATGTGATTTTTATTGCTAAAGCTATTTATTTAAAATTCGAATAACATTCAACACTTGAATTTCAATTCAACACATGAATATCGGTTTCACATATGAAAATAATTTCAACAAATGAAAATTATTCTAACACATGAATATTTCATAAAATTTCGGCAGCATAACGGCAGGGTAGTTAAAACCGGGACCGTCCCTAGTACGGCTCCTCGCTCTACCTTAAAACCTCGTGGTTTTTGACAATGGGGAATCATGCATCTAGTTCGCACGCAGGCGGCATGTTTTATTTTCATTTCCACAATCCTATTCTAATTTGTTTCAACCACAAGAGGGTATTTTTCAACCACAAAGGTATTTTTAAACCACAATATCAACCACAAACAATTATTTCCAACCATTCGTCATACTATATATTTTCACGCCAATCACAAGCAATAAATATCGTCCATGGTCTGTGGACGAGGGGAGTATATATATATTATTTCTATATTTCACTTGCATTTAAACACAATTCAAAGCATATATGTTTCATACAACGCTTGTATAATTTATACATCGCTAATATAACTTATACATCACATGTACATGAGGTATACAATGCGTATATAATTTACACTTCGCTTATATAATTTATACAACACGATTTCATTCACACAATTTAATTTAGATTCCTCACATTGGTTTTTGAAGTGCTAAAAATCATATGTAGATCAAAAAATCCACGGTCTCTGCTAGATGGTAGAGAGCCTCCTTGCGGTCCCGATGTTTCCTGTTTCATCGAATTTCGTCAACACACGTGAAAGATATTATTTTTCAAAGTTTAGATAAAACAAAGGTCTCACCTTTTCAAACCTTCCAAACTAGGTTTTAATTTCACGCTCGATCCGTGAAGTATTGTCACGATCAGGTGCTGCAACGTCGAAGAGCGTCGAACAGGGTCTCCAGCACCGGTGGTGGCACTCAACTCGGTGGTCCCTGTAGCGCACGGCGGAGCTCCAAAGACAGCGTCTTCCTCGAGGTAAATTTCCAATACATTATTTTATTGAAATATTCTATTTCTATTGTTTAAATTCTTTGAAAATAACCAATTTTAAAAAATTTAAATTAGTTCACATTTTCCGGGTCGTTACATAAAGATTGTCTAAGATGGGTGTACTGAATAGTGCCTTCGGTTTGTCCAGTCCCAGGACAACTTGTATGGATGAATGTCTGACACAATATATTTAATAGATCGCATAAGTTGATCTCTTCAAACATATTTACTTTTGGTGGCGAGGAATTCATTTCTCTTAGCTGCATACCCGTGGTATTTTTGGGGAAATCAATTTGTGATTTGGCGGGTATGACGATGTGACATTCAAAGTGAATAAACGTGTGATCTTTCAAAGATAAGCATGGCCTCTAGCCTCACATCCGGAAATGACAAAAGTCGGGCAGGCAGCATGGCTATGTAGGTCGCACCTATTAGGTTGTATAATCACCTGATCTAGTGTTTCATTTACTTCTAAAAATCTCTTGTCGATGTTGTCCCATTCGGGAAACAGTTGTTGATCCCAACCGTTGGTGATATACATTCGATACACTCAAGCGAAATGAGTGGTCGGTCATGTGTGGCCGGGTTGCAAGATGTTCTTGTTGAACCCAGTGTATTCCTCTCTAGAGGTACACTAGCGAAAGGTGGTTCCATACCTTGTCGTAGTTGGAAATCCATTACCCAATACGTGCTTATGGTTTTGATTGTATACTATATATGTAGAACGTGAGATGAAAACGTTTCTGCTAGATGATTATTATATTGTGGTTGATAAACATTGTTATAATATCAAAAGGTTTTTGATATAAAGATATTTTGGATTCTCATAAGGGAAAAACCCATTATGTTATACGGCGTGGTCTTATGAGATATCGTTTAATGGCTCAAACTGTTTAAACTGTTTTACTCATACCATTCCCATGACCAACCTAGAGTTTATTTTGTTTTGTTTTCCCTAAACTTTTGGGTGCCCAATTTTATACGGGCAGTCAAGTAGTCGGGATTTATAGATACTTGAAGAGCTGGAGTAGGAGGCTTCAGGATCATAAAGCTATTGTTCATTTCCGCTATGTTGTAAGTGTTGTACTTTGGAAATGATATTCAAGTACAGATTTATATTTCAAAGTTATGTTATGAAATATATTTATTCATTCCGCTGTGAGATTCGTGTTTACTCTCATGTTGTGATGTTCTTCTTCTTCTTCTATTCTAAGTGTATATCTTATCTATCCTCACCCTCTAACTTCTTTCATTAACTACCAGTATTTTTGATGCTTGGATGTTCGATATGTGCTGTATATCGGATAACCAAGATTGACTTTTTCCGGGATGTTACAGTTGGTATCAGAGCTTAAGGTTAAGTGAATTACCTTGGCTCTGTGCCGCGACAGAGTAGAGATGGGGTTAGTAATGCCCTAGATTGAGTTGAGTGTATATATATGAGTGAACATATTTGTTATTCAATATAAAATGGTTTTATATTGCGGAGATTTATTGGTTGAGTTGTTTATGGGTTCTATTCGATCAGTTTGATCCACTATATCGGTAGGGGTTTATAAACACTTGAATACGATGGGTCGACACGATATGTTTTGAAAAGAGGGTAAATGAAAATAATTTTACACAAAGTATATTTTGATATTGAGAAAATTTATATATTGGAATTATAATATATTGGATATATTGGTTGCTATTATAATCAATTGAGATTATAAACGTAAAATGGTTATGTAAATAGCAAATCAGAATTCATATAAGTATAATATATGAAATAAGATGAAGTAAATCTGAATTTAAAATCAGAATTGAAATTAAAACCCTGGAATTTGAAAAGGTGTTTGTAAATGGAATTGAATTAAGTATAAGAGAATTTTAAAATCCTAGGAGATTTTAAATTGTTTTACAAGCATTGGGAAAGGATATTTTGAAATGTATTTCAAAATGAAAGTGTTTAAAGAATGAGTTTTGAAAAGTGATATAGTATTGATCTCACTTCGATAGCTGGAAATAGATTCCGATGATGATCATGACATCATCGGTATTCCTTTTCGAGTATGTAAGTGACAGATTACTACCAAAGATTTTGTTTTTGAATTGTTTTAAGAAAAACAAGTGGTTTGAATCCTGAAAAGGGAAGTTTGATTTTTGATATGGTAAAGCTGTTTAAAATTCCTAGGGAAAGATTGTTGAATTAAAACCAAATTGAATTGAAATTTGGAAAAGCAATTGGAATTAAATTGAAATCAATTATGTGAAAATTTAATTGAATTAGAATATAATGATATCGAGTAAGTTGAATTGTTGAGTAAGAATTTTGAACTGAGATTGAAATTGGAGTTTGAATTGAATTCGTCTTGGAGAAAGCGAATGGTTGTATTTGGGGATAAAAACAGATTGGAATTTGATTGGGATGACATGGGTATATGCTGAATTAACAACGGATGGAAAGGATATGATTATATGCCCGACAAAAAGGTACGAGTTTATATTTATATGGGTATGAGATTTATGAGCTGAATTGGCAAGCCGCTTGGCTGTTTGTTTTTCTTTTGGGTTGGAGAAGGGCCAAAGAGGCGAGTTGGAGCTTGAGCTATTGACCAGTACAAAGGAGGTGCTGGCGAAATTTTTTGAAAAGTTAAGGTGTTAGGAAATTTTCAGGATTTTTGAAAATTTTCGTTAACAGAAATAAATTAATATTTTTTGGAATTTATAGTTTCAGTTGAAACTGAAGTTAACAAGTGAAGAAATAATTTTAACCTAGTTGGTGGAGTTTGTTTTCTACCTTAGCAATTTCGAGGACGAAATTATTTTAAGGGGGGAACAATGTAATGTCCCGTATTTTAAGTGATATAATAATTAATTACTTTAATTATTTAAATAGTGATTCAGAGACTTTAATTGTTATATAATTAAATAAGATGGAATATTTAATTAATATAAATAATAGAATTATATATTTAAATTTCTGAAATAGCCAAAAATAGTGAAATTGACAATATTGTGCAAGCTGGGCAATTCAGAATATATTATTCAGTTTGGAGTTGAATTATATTCATGAATATATTATATAAACGAAGTTTGAACGTATAATTATATTATAATTATAATCGAGCTCGAACTGGCGCGGTAGTTCGCGATTTGGCGATTCGAACTTTAAACGAATATACATAAGCCATTTAAAATCGGATTTCTGTGAAATAAGAAACATTCGGGGCTGGTGAAGTATATTTTTCTAGTGGAAGAGAAAAATCGAGATTTCATCGCGTAGGTTTTGATTTATGTCCAAATCAAATTTTAGAAAAGTCGTTGTGGAATTCCTTTATAATTTATAAAGGGATTATTTATATTTTAAAAAGGAATTTTATTATAAATCGAATATCGATTTAATCAGGATTTGAAATATCAAGTTAGAAATTCATATAGGAATATTCTAGAGCCGTATGATATTCTGTTGTGAATATATACGATAATATTTATTTAAAATGTTAAATTTGATTATTTTTTAATATATTTATATATTTAAAAGGGTTATTTAGAGCTTTAAAAATAGCCAGTTTTGCAAACGCCCTCAGAATTCGACAAAACTAATTTTATTGGATCCGCAATATTAAATTATTGCTAGATTTCAATTTCCGTGATTTTTAGAGTTCTTATGTGGCCATACGGGATTTTAATGTGAAAAACGGTCAATATTCTGACGGTTAAAAATACGTTGTGTGAGCAAACGGAGTCGAAATTCGACGAAACCAGTTTCATTGGGTCCGTAATATCAAACTCTAACTGCATGTCCAGTTTCGTGAATTTTTGGGTATCGTGTGTGACCACAGGAGTTTTTAAGGACAAATAGAAACAGCATAGGAGTTAAAATAAAATAAAATCTTCAATTAAAAAAATATCATACCATCCTATATATATATATACCCCCTTTCCAACCTAAACCTAATTCCAATTTTCCCCTGGTCAAATTCCAAGCCGTCGGTTTCCAGAAAATATAAAACCCCTCCTTGCCACTTTCAAAAATCAAAGTAAATGAAATAAAAATCCTAAAATCCTAAGATATATATGTATGAGTTGTTTTTGAGCTCCTCTTCAATCCAGTGAAGTATTGCAGAGCTCGACGTCCATTTTCGGATGCTGGAAAACCAACATTGGAAATAGGGTTCGGGTATTCTGTAATTTGGAGCATCAAATCACAAAATGGAGTTTGGATTTGGGTTAATCACTGAAAACCGCTCCTTGTGTGCTGATTTGGGGGGTTCCGGTGTAAAAAGGTGTCGCTACCTTTGTGGAGCCGCAGCAGGGATGCTTGACGACGGAACCTGCTAGGCGAGCTTGAGTTGTCGGCTTTGGCGTCGGCAAGGAAGAGGAGCTCAACGGTGGTGGTAATTTTCGAATTCGTGTGGTGTAGAAGGATCGAACGTGGATGCGGTGATGGCCTTTGAAGAGGAGCAGCGGGTTTTTGGTATCATGGAAGAAGGAGGTCCATATGGGTGGGTTTAAAGATAGCGGGCCGGCGGGTTTTAAAGGGGTGAGGCCCACTAATTAAAATCCGAGTTTTTATTTATTTATTTATTTAAAGTGTATAACTTGTATAAGTCATAAATTGATCATACGGCATCGTAATTCAACAACACAGGATCCGTTAAGATCGTATGGACGGACACTACCCAATGGAACTGACTGGGAGTGGATTGGAGCTCGTTTGAATTTATAACGAACTGGGATTTTCGACTCCGAAAATCAACACAAAACTACCATGTTGACTATTCAGACATCGGAAATACCTGATCATTAATAGAAAGAAGTTAGAGGGTGAGAATAGATAAGATAGAAAATTAAAATAGAAGAAGAAAAATAACACAATCAGGGTAAACACGAATCTCACAGCGGAATGAATAAAATATAAGATAACATAACTTTGAAATAAAATAGTGTATATATATACAATAACATTATCAGAGTACAACACTTACACACAGCGGAAATACAATAGCTATATAGTCCTGAAGCCTCCTGCTTCAAGCTCCTCCAAGTATATCTGTAAAGACCTGAACTACTTGACTGCCCGTACAAAATTAGGCACCCAAGAGTTTAGGGAAAACAAAACAAAAATAAACTCTGAGTCAGTCATGGGACTGATCTGAGTAAACTCAAATCATTTGGCTTAACTTTTCAAAATTCATCTTCGAAAGAAATGACAATCGTAAGACCGATCCACACATAAACACGGACGGCTTTTACCTTACGATAACCCAAAATAGTTTTGGAAATCAATACTTCTCTGA
The DNA here is from genome assembly GCA_030737875.1 of Allium sativum. NCBI lineage: Eukaryota > Viridiplantae > Streptophyta > Magnoliopsida > Asparagales > Amaryllidaceae > Allium > Allium sativum. The sequence goes on from CM060919.1 coordinate 193,116,758, forward strand.
TATTATAATAATGTCTAATCATAAGTAATTAGAATCTAGCAGAACGCTTGCATCTCACGTTCCACATATATAGTATGCAAACAAAACCATGGGCGCTTATTGGAGATTGGATTCCAACTATGACAAGGTATGAGACCACCTACCGATAGTGTATCTCTAGAGGCAAATACACTGGGTTCAACAAGAACATCTTGCAACCCGGCCCTCACATGACCGACCCCTCATTTCGCTTGAGTGTATCGAATGTATACCACCAACGGTTGGGAGCTACCCACCGTCTTCCCGAAAAGGGACAGCATCGAATAGATAAAAGAATGAAATGGATTTTCTCTTGATAGGTGATATACACCCTAATGGGAGTGACCCACATAGCCATGCTGCCTGCCCGATTTTGGTCATTTCCCAGTTAATGAGGCTTGAGGTCATAACATATCTCTGACAGATCATACATTCATTTACTTTGAATGCCACATTGTTATACCCGTCAAATCACAAATTGATTTCCTCAAAAATACCATGGGTATAAAGCTAAGAGAAATGAATTCCTCCTCCACCAAACGTAAGTACGTTTGAAGATATCAACTGATGCAATCCGTTGGGTATACTTTGTCAGACATTCTTCCATTCACGTTTGTCCAGGGACTGGACAAACCGAAGGCACTACTCTGTAAACATGATAGCCCTTGCATAACTCCGTCTTAAATATTTGATTGCAACGCTAACGTCCATACAGAGTGGTTTTCAGATAATATATCTGATCCCGGTCTCTCCGTATTGACGACGGAAAAATGGTCAAAAACTTTGATAGTCAGTGATTTAACTATCAAAGAAAAAACAGGTGTGCAACCAACGATATTATTTCCAAATGGAAATTCTATCGATCAATCATCAATCATCAATCAGCACTTATCTCTTTTCATTATATTATCTTTAATTTATCTATTTCCCCATTTCCATTCTATTTGTAAATTATCATTTTCTAACTTGAGAAACATTTCTGGTTCTTATTTGAAAACATTTCCAAACTCCTTTATCGGATTTAAACTGATGTTTAAATAAAACATCGCTTCGCCCATTAAAGCCATTTCACTCACTAACTGAATTCACTTAACCAATCTTCACTATCGAACCTTAACCATTTCTTAGTTAAAAGGAAGTCAATCAAGTTGGGGTATAATTACCTCTCAGACCTTAATTGAACAACATTTCTAACTTCGAAATAGACAAAGTTCACCCTTTAAACCTTTAACAACTTCCTTACGAAACTCTCGTGTTCTTTTCACAAATCCTCTTCTTTTACAAAAATCTCTTGATTATAACAATAGTGTTATAATCCTTTATTCTGAAAAAATATATTTAAATACAACATTCCTCTGCTAGTTTAAATGAATAAAAATAATTACTTTATCAGATAAATGAATCTTTCCTTAAAAACCGGAAAGAATTAGTACTTTCCCCCATTCGATATAATCGAATCCCAATGTATAATCCACTCTCGAATAATCACTATTCGATAACACTCTTTCAAATAAACTATATTCGATTACTTTCTCTTTCGAATAACTATATTCGATTTAACTCTTTTCCAAATAATCATATTCGATTTATCTTTCTTTCGAATAAACTATATTCGATTAACTATCTCCTTCGCATAACTTGTATTTAATTTAACTTACTTCTTAAATAAACTATATGCGATAACTGTACTTCGAATAGGTGATATTCGATTAATTCCTTTTTACTAACCCTATTCAATTTACTAATACTCGATTAACTCGAACTTGATTAACTCCATTGAATAACTGTAATAACCCGAAATTCTGAGCCAGTTTAAAATTTTTATTTTGGCGAATTTAATGAATTTTGAATAATTAAAATAGATTATTTTAAATAATATCGACGAAAAATTTATTTTGAATATAATTCGAACGTATATATTATATACGCGTCGTCATTAGAATATAAATAATTATATATAATTATAAATAGAATTGAAAATGGCGCGGTAGTTCGATAATTCGATTTCAAACTTCAATTGAATGTACCGGGTGCAAAACAATCCGGATTTTAGTGAAACCAAAAATAATAGGATCTTATTGATGATATCTTTCCAACAAATCCGAAAAATCAAAATTTCATAGCGGGAATCAAAAGATATGTCCAGTTGAAAACTCTGAATAGTCGCTATGGAATTCATGCCCTTAAAAATGGAAATTTTGCAAACGACCTCGGATTTCGGCGAAACCACTTTTGATGGATCCGCAGTGTCAAATTATTGCTAGATTTCAAATTTCATAATTTTTCGAATCAATATGTGAGCGTGGCAAAGGAAAACGCGTTTGACCAGTTTCAGTTGATTTTAATCGACTGGAAATTGGCCATTTTTCCAACGGCCTCAGAATTCGACGAAACTAGTTTTATTAGGACCGTATCGTCAATACGAAGCTAGAAAATATTTTTCTGGAATTTTTCTAGTTAGTATGTAACCCCAGTAAATTGAAATGCGCGTTCAAATTCAATATATAGAGTTATATGTTGATTTTGATGGAAACTGATCGAACCGATCGAATCAGCCTACGATACATATCCCATTGTGTTCGGAATGGGGGTAATTAGCTAGGGACGACAGTCGGTGGGTTCGATTTTGTGTTCGAATTAAAAGTCAACTTATAGGAATAATAATAATAATATTTAATAATAAATATATATAATAAAACACTCCCTTCTCTCTCTACCTTCCACTTTTCAGGAAAAAAAAGAAAGAAAGAAAATCCCAAATCGACGAACGAGGGAGCTCCCTCCAGCCGCCGTCGGGCGCGCAGCCCCACCGTCATCCAGCCCCGCTCTCCACCCTGCGCCTCCCCTTCTTCTTCCCCTCCTCCTCCAGCCCTTCTCCGTTCTAACCGCACCCTCCAAGGAACAAAACCCTAGCCCAATTCAATCGGACGCCGCATCCCTGGGCCCACGCCCTGCCCTCGCCTCCATGTCAAGAGAAGGCGCCGCGACCTCAGCCTCCACCCTCTGATGCGCGATGGCCAGAGGCTTCCCGACCTCCACCTCTTCCGAAAATGGCACACCCCAAATCGAACAGCAAACCGTGAGCTTCCCCTGGCCACAACGCGACTCCGCCGCATCATTTCCCCTTCTCCGTTCTACGTCGAGCATAGTAAGATTTTCATTTTCTATTTTTAGTTTTTATTTCTTTTTATTTATATATAAAGTAGGTAATGTATTTTCAGTTTTAAAATAAAATAAAATTTATAAATGTATAACTTTGTTATAAAAGATTTGATTTTTCGAAAGTAAAAGATTTGATTTTTCGAAAGTAAAAGATTTGATTTTTCTAAAGTAAAGATTTGAATTTTTAGAAGAAGAAAGATCGTATTTTTATATGAATGTGGGAAGAAAAAGATCGTATTTTTATATAGAAGAAAGCGTGATAAAAATTCAATTTGTATATAATGTGAAGTAGACGAGGTAAAGAAACGATTTTTAATTATAGTTGTAGAAAAAAATATTTTTATAATATAAGTAAGTAAAAATATAATTTTTATATTATACAAAGGTTAAAACTATAATTTTTATAGTTTAGAAAGGGTAAAAATTCGATTTTTATATATTGAATAGCGAAGTAAAAATTCGATTTTTATATATTGAATAGCGAAGTAAAAATTCGATTTTTATATATTGAATAGCAAAGTGAAAATGTGATTTTTATACATATAGTGGCTACGGGCAACGAAGGTGATAACAAGGCGAGGACGATGAAGATTTCTATCAATGAAGTGTCGTGGAATCGGGATAGCTATTGGTGAGAATTTCTCACCTTTCAATTTCATTTTCTAGTTATATATATATATACTAGGATGCAGACGGTGTTTAGTAGCACCCGACACAATCGTCCACAGACCATGGACTTGTTTGTTTGGCTGTGTAGTTGGTTAGATTATTTGAATTGTTTGGTGAAATGAAATTGATTTTATTGATGTGTGAATGCCATGGGCCTTCACTAGACTGGGGATAAGGCTAGGCCTTGTCCTGTTCCTAGTATCGTGCCGTTATGCCGCCGAAATTTTCTAAAATATGTTAGAAAAAAAATATCATTTTTATTTTGTAAATGAACTGAATAAAAATTCATGTGTTGAAATAAAATGTTTTATCGTTAAAAATAAAAATTTTAACGTGAATATGAATAAATAAATATTCATTTACAAACCGGACGGTTTGTTTATGTACACCTATTTGAATGACATTGATTGGGAAGATAAATTTTACACATCGCCCAACTGCACAAATAAAATCTGTGTTTGATTGTTTGAAACCCCACACGGGTGTTTGGATGAAATTTGAAGTTCACTCATCCTGATTGATTAAATATGTCGATCGATTGATTGACAGGCTGTTATGAGCGTTAGATATCTATATTTGATGCTTATACAGTGTAGTGCACTTTGGTTGATGGTTGATTATTTTTCAATGCTATTGTATACATGTGTTGTATGAAAATCCATATAATTAATTTTATATGGTGATTGATTGGGCCTCATTCCAATTTAGAAAATAAAGAATAATATAAAATAAAGGTTCCTGCGTTGACTATACTCATCCGTTGAGATTAGTCATGTGTTGAACGAAATATTTTAATAATAAAATTTACATCTTTATCAATATAAAATAAAGGTTCATGTGTTGACAGTACTCATCCGTTGAGATTAGTCATGTGTTAAACGAAATATTTGAAATAGAAATATTTGAAACGAAATATTTGAAATAGAAATATTTGAAACGAAATATTTGAAATAGAAATATTTGAAACGAAATATTTGAAATAGAAATATTTGAAACGAAATATTTGAAATAGAAATATTTGAAAACGAAATATTTGAAATAGAAATATTTGATAAGGAAATATTTGAAATAGAATATTTGAAAATAGAAATATGTGAAGCCGGATTGATTAGATTGACGCCATTTTGACGTGAACGATATTTATATCGATTTTATTCATTTTAAAATGAATATTGAAAAGTGATTTCGAAATCGAATATTTTGAAATGAAATTTGAATTGAATCGAATAGAAAACCAATTTGAATTGAATCGAATAGAAAACCAATTTGAATTGAATCGAATAGAAAACCAATTTGAATTGAATCGAATAGAAAACCAATTTGAATTGAATCGAATAGAAAACCAATTTGAATTAAATCGAATAGAAAACCAATTTGAATTGAATCGAATAGAAAACCAATTTGAATTGAATCGAATAGAAAACCAATTTGAATTGAATCGAATAGAAAACCAATTTTAATTGAATCGAATAGAAAACCAATTTGAATTGAATCGAATAGAAAACCAATTTGAATTGAATCGAATAGAAAACCAATTTGAATTGAATCGAATAGAAAATCAATTGAATTTGAATTGAATAGAAAATCAATTGAATTTGAATAGAATAGAAAATCAATTGAATTTGAATAGAATAGAAAACGAATTTGATTTGAATTGAATTTGAATTGAATAAATAATCAATTGAAATTGAATTGAATTTATAACGAATTCGAATTGAATTGAATAGATAACGAATTTGAATTGAATTGAATAGAAAACCAATTCGAATTGAATTGAAAATGAATTCGAATTGAATTGGAAACGAATTGAAATGAATTCAAATTGAATTGAAATTTGAATTGAATAGAAATGAATTTTAAAACGAATTTATAAGGAAAAATTCAATTTTGATTTGAATTTGAAATGGAAGTTGAAAATGTTTTTGAAACAAATTTAAAACGATTTATAAAATTCGTTTTAAATAGTAATTGAAGAAATATTTATTATATATATTATATATATAATACAATGGCCTGAATAGAACGCGCCGCGCCGCGGCAGTTCGCAAATTTCGACCATTTATTTCAAACGGACATTACGGGAGATCCGACCGTCGGATTCTCATAAAATCGGAACCGTTGGGTTCGTATCGAAAAGAGATTTCTAACGAATATTAGAAATTTGAAATCTAACGGTTGGATTTGGAGATACGTCCAAATCAAATTTGAAAAAGGTCGTTGTAAGTGCAGTTCGATGGCCATTGTTGGAAATCGATTGTACGGGCCTTAATAAAATTATTAAAAATAGTAATAATTTGTGTAAAATCATAAGAAATGATTTGGGAAAAATTGGGATGAAAAACTCCATATTTGAAAAGATAAAAATAGATTTTTATCGAAATGAACTAATTTTAAACTAAAATTAAAACCCATTTATTTTTAAGTAAATAAACTGGATTTGAAATGGGTTGTAAATAGAATTGATTTGGGGGTTTATCGTGAAGGGTGTTTTAAATGACACTTGTTCTTTAACCCGATAATAATTAGAATGTGATTTGGGTTTGTCGTGAACTGTGTTTTAAATGACATTAGTTCTTTAACCCAGTAAAAGGAGTTTTAATGAATCTGCAATTAGATTAAAATGTGAATTGATAATTTAAATTATCAAATTTGGAAAATAAGCGAGAAAGGAGTATCACCGTTTTGCTCCAAAGCGATAGTTAAATCTTTAATTAGATTTGAACGTGAAATGGTAATTAATTTTACCGATAACACTGTTGTGTTAGATGTGGAGTATTACCAGTTTTGCTTCATGGGATGAATAGGTTGGGATTGGGAAATAAAATAAATAATTACTTCGGTGTGGTTCGCTAATCTCGACTAGTTTAGAAAACCATAATTTGGTTTGAAATGACATCCAAAGGAAGATTAAAGGATAAATTTTAAAGAATTTATCTTGGATAAAATTAATGGGAACCTTTCCCCTAGTAATGTGATTTTGTGAATAAAAGAATCTTCTGGATTGGAATGAGGCGTTCGTTGTGTTTGTGAAACCTTTGATTTTAATATACGCGGGTTGTTCGGAAAGGCTGGGTTTATACCCATTCTGAATAACCGATTCGACGATATGTCGAAGATGAAGATGGTGGTCGAAGACCGGAAGTCTTCACATCGTTTGGATAATTACTGACGATCCTGATTGGGCTGTACACCCAAGAGGATGGAAATAGTTGGTGGTCGTCCAGACGTACTTGGAGATCGATGGATATGCGAGGAAAGTGCCTCCGGTTTCGTTCAGACCCAGAACGAACTTGTAAATGGATTGTGTGTCTGACATTGGATTTTATTCTGTGTTGATTGATTTCTGTTAAATATAGTTTGGCGGCAGAGAATTTATTCTCTTGCTTAACGCCCTTCTCTGAGACGTACGAGCTTAGAGGTTATATATCGATAGATATCAATCGCATGGCATGAATTGCCTGTGTGGCACACTGAGTTGCATAGATCAAGGCCTTTGTTGAAAAGCAAAGTCTTGTGGTTGATGATCAAAGCATGGCCTACGTGGCAGCTTTGTGTATAACGTGAATTCGCGAGCCTCACACCTTGGTACTAGTTAAAAACGGGATATAGACCGTTGGGAGAACACGATGTTTCTTTCTAGCTTTGGTGGTGTCAGTGACTTACCAGCCCTGACATTTATAGACTTTTCACCTTTGTGGTTGTCGGAATGAGGCGCCTCGATTATAGGTCTGTAAGGACCGGGAAACGTGTGTTCAGGAATAAATAATCCTCTAACGTAAGTGAGGACCGGCCTAACCGATCCAGGGTTGCCCAGAGTGTGTAGTCCTGAGCATTTGCTAGAGTGTCTCGAAGCGGAGAGGAGCTTGCCCCTTGCCTCGACTCATGATGGAAATCCAATTTCCAATACGCGTATTGCGGTTTTAATTGTAGAACTAGTATGGCAACATGATATATGTTACCCATGCCGTCTATGATTTATATTTATGATTGAAATTGTTTTGACACTATACACTTATTATAGTATCAAGTGATTTGTTTTAAATGTACCAAGCATGTTTGGCTATTATAAGGGAAAACCCTATCCTCCGGCTTGCGTTGCATTGTGTGATGGGACCTGGGTCTTATAATAGCTTCATTTTCCGAAAAAGCATTGCGTTGTTTATCTATATGCACTGGTATTTTTGGGAGGAAACCCGTTCCGTGTTATACGGCGTGGTCCCTTGAATTACTCTCTTTTAAAGTAAAGTCTTTAAATAACTGTTTTAGTTCTCACACCAGTCACATGACTGACCTGGAGTTTACTGTTTTAACCTAAACTCTGGGTGCCCCTATTTTCCGCACGGGCAGCTAGTAGTTTTGGTTTTGTAGATTTATATTCACAGGATCCTGATTTACAGCTGGAACGATGCTCGGAAAGCTCTGTATCCGTGCATTATTTCTAGTTGTGCTTTTGTAGTATTTTCTGCTGTGATGTATTTAAATGTAATTTATTGTAATCTCTGATATTTATCGAATGTAATTTATTCATTTATACTCTGTATATTCTTGTATCTGATGGAATTGTTGTAATAACAATGAAATGTTCTTCCGTCTGCGTTCTGATTTGTCCTGTCCTCACAGTAATTCGTTCTTTCTCATCTCTTCGGAGACCAGGGAAGTTCGGGTCGCTACATTTGGTATCAGAGCTTTGGTTTACAGAGCTCGAGAACAAGACACATTAGAACCATACGAAGGAATTCATCAGATATTGGATTAGTAATATCCAATTAGAATGACTCGTTAGAGATAGGATCAGTAGTATCCTAGAACGAGTGTGAAGAGTATATTTTCCAATTGAAAACAATTTTGTTTTGAAAATTTAAACCATTTTATACGTGTTTGAATATTTATTTATATTGAATTTGGACAATCTAGTATATAAAGGTTTTGCATATACGCGTCATGAACGTATATTCGAAGTTTTAATATACTGGATAGATATAGAATCACATTCTAGTCGCCCGGGATTGATGTTGATAATGACCATGGCATCATCAATATTTATGTTCGTGTTACGAAGGTGTGATATCTATATATTTCCATTAGACTGGTGTGAGAACCAAAACTAATATAGCTAGAATACATTGTTGTGAATTGGCATCAAAACATGATTTTCAGTATAGATATCAAATTATGGATTTGAAACTCTAATTCACTAATTGATTGATGATTGTGTTGTTTGATTATTGTTTGCCTAATTGAATTTTGAACCATTATGCCTAATTGAATCAAATATTGAACTGTATTGAAAATTGGTCGCATTTGCTTGCATATACATGTACTTACATTGAACAGGTCATAGCAAGGAGGCTAGAGCAGAGAATGAAATTTGTTTGCCCGACAAATAGGTACATGTTTAACATAATTTACTGTTTTGTTTGGGTGATGATGATTTTATGAGCCTATTGGCTAGCCGGTTGGTTTTTTCTTTTTCTTTTTGAGATCAGAAGGCCTATATGGCAATTTCGAGATTTTCCCGTGGCTCTCGGTGCAGGGGAGGTTATGGTGAAATTTTTCGAAAATTTAGGGTGTTAGCCAAATTTTTGAAATTTTTGAAAATTCTCAGAAACTGAAAACTTGGAGAATGGAAGCCAGATCGAACGTAGAGCTGGGTAATCAAACCACTTTCGACTTTGTTCCTTTTCGGGGACGAAAAGTTTTAAGTGGGGGAGATTGTAATAACCCGAAATTCTGAGCCAGTTTAAAAATTTTATTTTGGCGAATTTAATGAATTTTGAATAATTAAAATAGATTATTTTAAATAATATCAACGAAAAATTTATTTTGAATATAATTCAAACGTATATATTATATACGCGTCGTCGTTAGAATATAAATAATTATATATAATTATAAATAGAATTGAAAATGGCGCGGTAGTTCGATAATTCGATTTCAAACTTCAATTGAATGTACCGGGTGCAAAACAATCCGGATTTTAGTGAAACCAAAAATAATAGGATCTTATTGATGATATCTTTCCAACGAATCCGAAAAATCAAAATTTTATAGCGGGAATCAAAAGATATGTCCAGTTGAAAATTCTGAATAGTCGCTATGGAATTCAGGCCCTTAAAAATGGAAATTTTGCAAATGACCTCGGATTTCGACGAAATCACTTTTGTTGGATCCGCAGTGTCAAATTATTGCTAGATTTCAAATTTCATAATTTTTCGAATCAATATGTGAGCGTGGCAAAGGAAAACGCGTTTGACCAGTTTTAGTTGATTTTAATCGACTGGGAATTGGCCATTTTTTCAACGGCCTCAGAATTCGATGAAACTAGTTTTATTAGGACCGTATCGTCAATACGAAGCTAGAAAATATTTTTCTGGAATTTTTCTAGTTAGTATGTGACCCCAGTAAATTGAAATGCGCGTTCAAATTCAATATATAGAGTTATATGTTGATTTTGACGGAAACTGATCGAAACGATCGAATCAGCCTACGATACATATCCCATTGTGTTCGGAATGGGGGTAATTAGCTAGGAACGACAGTCGGTGGGTTCGATTTTGTGTTCGAATTAAAAGTCAACTTATAGGAAGAAGAATAATAATATTTAATTATAAATATATATAATAAAACACTCCCTTCTCTCTCTCCCTTCCACTTTTCAGGAAAAAAAAGAAAAAAATCCCAAATCGACGAACGAGGGAGCTCCCTCCAGCCGTCGTCGGGCGCGCAGCCCCACCGTCATCCAGCCCCGCTCTCCACCCTGCGCCTCCCCTTCTTCTTCCCCTCCTCCTCCAGCCCTTCTCCGTTCTAACCGCACCCTCCAAGGAACAAAACCCTAGCCCAATTCAATCGGACGCCGCACCCCTGGGCCCACGCCCTGCCCTCGCCTCCATGTCAGGAGAAGGCGCTGCGACCTCAGCCTCCACCCTCCGATGTGCGATGGCCAGAGGCTTCCCGACCTCCACCTCTTCCGAAAATGGCACACCCCAAATCGAACAGCAAACCGTGAGCTTCCCCTGGCCACAACGCGACTCCGCCGCATCATTTCCCCTTCTCCGTTCTACGTCGAGCATAGTAAGATTTTCATTTTCTATTTTTAGTTTTTATTTCTTTTTATTTATATATAAAATAGGTAACGTATTTTCAGTTTTAAAATAAAATAAAATTTATATATGTATAACTTTGTTATAAAAGATTTGATTTTTCGAAAGTAAAAGATTTGATTTTTCGAAAGTAAAAGATTTGATTTTTCTGAAGTAAAGATTTGAATTTTTAGAAGAAGAAAGATCGTATTTTTATATGAACGTGGGAAGAAAAAGATCGTATTTTTATATAGAAGAAAGCGTGATAAAAATTCAATTTGTATATAATGTGAAGTAGACGAGGTAAAGAAACGATTTTTAATTATAGTTGTAGAAAAAAATATTTTTATAATATAAGTAAGTAAAAATATAATTTTTATATTATACAAAGGTTAAAACTATAATTTTTATAGTTTAGAAAGGGTAAAAATTCGATTTTTATATATTGAATAGCGAAGTAAAAATTCGATTTTTATATATTGAATAGCAAAGTGAAAATGTGATTTTTATATATATAGTGGCTACGGGAAACGAAGGTGATAAAAAGGCAAGGACGATGAAGATTTCTATCAATGAAGTGTCGTGGAATCGGGACAGCTATTGGTGAGAATTTCTCACCTTTCAATTTCATTTTCTAGTTATATATATATATATATATATATATATATATACTAGGATGCAAACGGTGTTTAGTAGCACCCGACACAATCGTCCACAGACCATGGACTTGTTTGTTTGGCTGTGTAGTTGGTTAGATTATTTGAATTGTTTGGTGAAATGAAATTGATTTTATTGATGTGTGAATGGCGTGGGCCTTCAATAGACCGGGGATAAGGCTAGGCCTTGTCCCGTTCCTAGCCGTTATGCCACCGAAATTTTCTAAAATATGTTAGAAAAATAAAAATATCATTTTTATTTTGTAAATGAACTGAATAAAAATTCATGTGTTGAAATAAAATGTTTTATCGTTAAAAATAAAATTTTTAACGTGAATATGAATAAATAAATATTCATTTACAAACCGGACGGTTTGTTTATGTACACCTATTTGAATGACATTGATTGGGACGATAAATTTTACACATCGCCCAACTGCACAAATAAAATCTGTGTTTGATTGTTTGAAACCCCACACGGGTGTTGGGATGAAATTTGAAGTTCACTCATCCTGATTGATTAAATATGTCGATCGATTGATTGACAGGCTGTTATAAGCGTTAGATATCTATATTTGATGCTTATACAGTGTAGTGCACTTTGGTTGATGGTTGATTATTTTTCAATGTTATTGTATACATGTGTTGTATGAAAATCCATATAATTAATTTTATATGGTGATTGATTGGGCCTCATTCCAATTTAGAAAATAAAGAATAATATAAAATAAAGGTTCATGTGTTGACCGTACTCATCCGTTGAGATTAGTCATGTGTTGAACGAAATATTTTAATAATAAAATTTACATCTTTATCAATATAAAATAAAGGTTCATGTGTTGACAGTACTCATCCGTTGAGATTAGTCATGTGTTAAGCGAAATATTTGAAATAGAAATATTTGAAACGAAATATTTGAAATAGAAATATTTGAAACGAAATATTTGAAATAGAAATATTTGAAATGAAATATTTGAAATAGAAATATTTGAAACGAAATATTTGAAATAGAAATATTTGAAAACGAAATATTTGAAATAGAAATATTTGAAAACGAAATATTTGAAATAGAAATATTTGAAAACGAAATATTTGAAATAGAATATTTGAAAATAGAAATATGTGAAGCCGGGTTGATTAGATTGACGCCATTTTGACGTGAACGATATTTATATCGATTTTATTCATTTTAAAATGAATATTGAAAAGTGATTTCGAAATCGAATATTTTGAAATGAAATTTGAATTGAATCGAATAGGAAACCAATTTGAATTGAATCGAATAGAAAACCAATTTGAATTGAATCGAATAGAAAACCAATTTGAATCGAATAGAAAACCAATTTGAATTGAATCGAATAGAAAACCAATTTGAATTGAATCGAATAGAAAACCAATTTGAATTGAATCGAATAGAAAACCAATTTGAATTGAATCGAATAGAAAACCAATTTGAATTGAATCGAATAGAAAACCAATTTGAATTGAATCGAATAGAAAACCAATTTGAATTGAATCGAATAGAAAACCAATTTGAATTGAATCGAATAGAAAACCAATTTAAATTGAATCGAATAGAAAATCAATTGAATTTGAATTGAATAGAAAATCAATTGAATTTGAATAGAATAGAAAATCAATTGAATTTGAATAGAATAGAAAACGAATTTGATTTGAATTGAATTTGAATTGAATAAATAATCAATTGAAATTGAATTGAATAGATAACGAATTCGAATTGAATTGAATAGATAACGAATTTGAATTGAATTGAATATAAAACCAATTCGAAATTAATTGAAAACGAATTCGAATTGAATTGGAAACGAATTGAAATGAATTCAAATTGAATTGAAATTTGAATTGAATAGAAATGAATTTTAAAACGAATTTATAAGGAAAAAATTCAATTTTGATTTGAATTTGAAATGGAAGTTGAAAATGTTTTTGAAACGAATTTAAAACGATTTATAAAATTCGTTTTAAATAGTAATTGACAAAATATTTATTATATATATTATATATATAATACAATGGCCTGAATAGAACGCGCCGCGCCGCGGCAGTTCGCGAATTTCGACCATTTATTTCGAACGGACATTACGGGAGATCCGACCGTCGGATTCTCCTAAAATTGGAACCGTTGGGTTCGTATCGAAAAGAGCTTTCTAACGAATATTAAAAATTTGAAATCTAACGGTTGGATTTGGAGATACGTCCAAATCAAATTTGAAAAAGGTCGTTGTAAGTGCAGTTCGATGGCCATTGTTGGAAATCGATTGTACGGGCCTTAATAAAATTATTAAAAATAGTAATAATTTGTGTAAAATCATAAGAAATGATTTGGGAAAAATTGGGATGAAAAACTCCATATTTGAAAAGATAAAAATAGATTTTTATCGAAATGAACTAATTTTAAACTAAAATTAAAACCCATTTATTTTTAAATAAATAAACTGGATTTGAAATGGGTTGTAAATAGAATTGATTTGGGGGTTTATCGTGAAGGGTGTTTTAAATGACACTTGTTCTTTAACCCGATAATAATTAGAATGTGATTTGGGTTTGTCGTGAACTGTGTTTTAAATGACATTAGTTCTTTAACCCAGTAAAAGGAGTTTTAATGAATCTGCAATTAGATTAAAATGTGAATTGATAATTTAAATTATCAAATTTGGAAAATAAGCGAGAAAGGAGTATCACCGGTTTTGCTCCAAAGCGATAGTTAAATCTTTAATTAGATTTGAACGTGAAATGGTAATTAATTTTACCGATAACACTGTGGTGTTAGATGTGGAGTATTACCAGTTTTGCTTCATGGGATGAATAGGTTGGGATTGGGAAATAAAATAAATAATTACTTCGGTGTGGTTCGCTAATCTCGACTAGTTTAGAAAACCATAATTTGGTTTGAAATGACATCCAAAGGAAGATTAAAGGATAAATTTTAAAGAATTTATCTTGGATAAAATTAATGGGAACCTTTCCCCTAGGAATGTGATTTTGTGAATAAAAGAATCTTCTAGATTGGAATGAGGCGTTCGTTGTGTTTGTGAAACCTTTGTTTTTAATATACGCGGGTTGTTCGGAAAGGCCGGGTTTATACCCATTCTGAATAACCGATTCGACGATATGTCGAAGATGAAGACGGTGGTCGAAGACCGGAAGTCTTCACATCGTTTGGATAATTGCTGACGATCCTGATTGGGTTGTACACCCAAGAGGATGGAAATAGTTGGTGGTCGTCCAGACGTACTTGGAGATCGATGGATATGCGAGGAAAGTGCCTCCGGTTTCGTTCAGACCCAGAACGAACTTGTAAATGGATTGTGTGTCTGACATTGGATTTTATTCTGTGTTGATTGATTTCTGTTAAATATATATCTGTTTGGCGGCGGAGAATTTATTCTCTTTCTTAACGCCCTTCTCTGAGACGTACGAGCTTAGAGGTTATATATCGATAGATATCAATCGCATGGCATGAATTGCCTGTGTGGCACGCTGAGTTGCATAGATCAAGGCTTCTGTTGAAAAGCAAAGTCTTGTGGTTGATGATCAAAGCACGGCCTACGTGGCAGCTTTGTGTATAACGTGAATTCGCGAGCCTCACACCTTGGTATGAGTTAAAAACGGGATACGGACCATTGGGAGAACACGACGTTTCTTTCTAGCTTTGGTGGTGTCAGTGACTTACCAGCCCTGACATTTATATACTTTTCACCTTTGTGGTTGTTGGAATGAGGCGCCTCGATTATAGGTCTGTAAGGACCGGGAAACGTGTGTTCAGGAATAAATAATTCTCTAACGTAAGTGAGGACCGGCCCAATCGATCCAGGGTTGCCCAGAGTGCGTAGTCCTGAGCATTTGCTAGAGTGTCTCGAAGCGGAGAGGAGCTTGCCCCTTGCCTCGACTCATGACGGAAATCCAATTTCCAATACGCGTATTGCGGTTTTAATTGTAGAACTAGTATGGCGACATGATATATGGTACCCATGTCGTCTATGATTTATATTTATGATTGAAATTGTTTTGACACTATACACTTATTATAGTATCAAGTGATTTGTTTTAAACGTACCAAGCATGTTTGGCTATTATAAGGGAAAACCCTATCTTCCGACTTGCGTTGCATTGTGTGATGGGACCTGGGTCTTATAATAGCTTCATTTTCCGAAAAAGCATTGCGTTGTTTATCTATATGCACTGGTATTTTTGGGAGGAAACCCGTTCCGTGTTATACGGCGTGGTCCCTTGAATTACTCTCTTTTAAAGTAAAGTCTTTAAATAACTGTTTTAGTTCTCACACCAGTCACATGACTTACCTGGAGTTTACTGTTTTAACCTAAACTCTGGGTGCCCCTATTTTCCGCACGGGCAGCTAGTAGTTTTGGTTTTTCAGATTTGTATTCACAGGATCCTGATTTACAGCTGGAACGATGCTCGGAAAGCTCTGTATCCGGGCATTATTTCTAGTTGTGCTTTTGTATTATTTTCCGTTGCGATGTATTTAAATGTAATTTATTGTAATCTCTGATATTTATCGAATGTAATTTATTCATTTATACTCTGTATATTCTTGTATCTGATGGAATTGTTGTAATAACAATGAAATGTTCTTCCGTCTGCGTTCTGATTTGTCCTGTCCTCACAGTAATTCGTTCTTTCTCATCTCTTCGGAGACCGGGGAAGTTCGGGTCGCTACAATAACTCTAATTCGATTTAACTCCAATCGATTAACTCTAATTGATTAACCATAACTAGTTAACTCTAACTGATTAACTTTAACTGATTACTCTAATTTAACTAACTCGACTTATTTAACTCAACTCTTACTTGACTAACTCGACTTGATTAACTCCTATCGATTAACTAATACTTGACTTAACTTCATTCGCTTGACTCTAGATCGCATCGATCATAATGTTTACGCCTGACTCCCTCAGGAAACATCCGACCACCGTAGGCTATCTGCAGCCCTGCAAATTACGCTAGCAGTCGTACAAAATGGCAACTCATCTTGAATACTACGTTTGACTAACTCTATCTCAAATAACTATATTCGATCAACTCTAATTGAATATCTAGCATTCAATTAATTCTAATTCGATTAACTCTATCTAATTAACTCTAACTGATTTACTCCTTTTATTCACTTTATGTTTATTTAGTTTAAATATCGATGTTGAAATCGATTCTTACTTCTCTATATAAGTCCTGACTTATATATTTTATTTATCCATGATAAGTATTTCATTTAATTTATAAAATATTATTCATAAATTATTCTTCTCAATCATTTGGTCAGAACGGATTCTATTTAAATCTTTGCTTTAAATCCATAACACGTTATACCTGTGTGTGAAGCACGAGTCTCAACCTTTCAAATGTAAAACTCTCCTTTTATATAATTCTAGTCATTTTTCCAAGTATTCCCTTTTTATAATCTATTTGTTTACAAAATAAATCCCTTTTTATGATAATTCTATTTATTCTATAAAATATTTTCTATTTATAAAATATATTGATTTTATAAGTAATTCCTTTTATAATCTAACTATTCCCTTTACACATATTTTACACAAATTTCCTCTTCTTTCTATTTATTTCCAAACAAATATCCCCTTTCAATTCTATTTGTAAATAGTTTACAAATATTTCGCTTTTTCAATTTTATCTATTTGATTAACAAATAAATATTCCTTTTTTAATCTATTTATTTCTAAATAAATAGTTTTCTTTTTATAAAATCTTTTGATTTTATAAATATTTCCCTTTTAATATAACATTGAAAATTTCCTTTTTAACATTCCAGTATTCCCTATGGTATTTAACATACCATACAACAATGATCAGTATCATTCAACCATACAAAATCAACAACAGATTTCATATCACATCATATAACACAATATATGAGAAAAAACAGTAAAATAAATGTTGAGGAACCCAGTTGGGTCCCTCCGATCTGTTTCCCTGCATCCACAGATGTTAAACAATAAAATTAACATGGACGTGAAGTATTCTGATAAACAGAATATATATTCGATTAACGATTTATAACAATATCATTATCTATATTTTCAATCAACTGACTAGTAGTTCAACCAAATAGCCAACACACAGCAAACAACCATCATTTATAGATTCTAAATATATTTTGTAAAAATATAAATTGAGCAGAGTTAGTGACATTACTCACATTTTGCGTTAACCGTTAAATAACGATTTGCATTAGTTGATTCTGATCAGACAATTTATTTCCCCATAAATTCAAACGAGCTCCAATGGACTTCAAGTCAGTTTCATTGTGGAGTGCTCGTCCATACGATTCCAACGCAACTTACGGTTCGTCAATCTGGTATCGTATGATAAAGTTATTCTCATTACATGTTATTAAAACTAAATTTTATATTTAAAATTTGAATTGTTGGCCCAAACCTTAAGACCCCGGCCCAAACCCATTTGAAAAGCCCAACCCACCATCTTTGTCTTCCCCGATGCCATTTGATCTCCAGGCAAAGAAAACATGGCCCCTTTTCCTCCTTTTTAAACTATACTGCACCTTTTATCTCTTCACTATTTCAAAAACAAACATCACCACAACACTTCTCTTTGAAAACTACACCTCCCCATACCAGTTGATCAAAACTCGCATCACTCCTCCAGAACGAGACTTCAGCATTTTACTTGAGCTACAGTGACCCACCGAACCAAAACATCACGGAATCCATCCTAACTCCTCACGTCGGTGCTAAAACACCTCAGGAACTCTAATATAAAGATCGTTCTTCGAATCCATGCTTGGATATCACGAATCACTCAACCCTAGGTTGCGCGCTGTCTTTTTCCAACCCCTAGAAAATGGTGCGCACCCTATCTAATTGATATAGGATCGAAGTCCATCTCAAAACAAATCCAAAGATGTAAAGCTTAGGATTTATAGAATTTGATTTGAATTTATTTTGAATTTTCTTCTGTGGATTTTTCACGATAAAGAAGAAGAAATTGGAGGTCGGTTTCTGGTTTTGCAGAAAGTGGGTTAGGGTTAGAATGTTAGTCACATATTTATAGGAGAGTTTAATTTTATTCGATTTTTTTATTTTATTGTAAGCAAACGCTATTTTATTTTGTCCTCTAAAATTCCTGTGATCACCCACGATACCCAAAAATCATGAAAACTGGCATGTAGCTATAGTTCGACATTACGGTCCCAACGAAACTGGTTTCGTCGAATTCCTACTCTGTTTGCTCGCACAACATATTTTAACCATCAGAATATCGACTGTTTTTCACTCTAAAAATCTATACGGCCACACAGTGACCCCTAAAATCACGGAACTTGGAATCTAACAATAATTTGATGTTGCGGATCCAACAAAATTAGTTTCGTCGAATTCTGAGGTCGTTTGAAAAACTGGCTATTTTTAAAGCTCTAAATATCCCTTTAAATATATAAATATATTTAAAAACATTTAAATTTAATATTGAAAAATAAATATTATCGTATATATTCACAATAGAATATCATACTGCTATACCGGGATTTATAACTCGATATTTCAAATCCAGTGTTACGTCGATATTCGATTTATATTCAAAAATCCATTTTAAATTATAAATAAATCGATATAAATTATAAAGGAATTCCATAGCGACTTTTCTAAAAATTTATTTGAACATATATCAAAATCTACACGACGAAATCCCCATTTTTCTCTTCCATCAGAAAAATATACTCCACCAGCTCCCAACGTTTCTTGTTTCACTGAAATCCGATTTAAAATGGACCCTGTACATTTAGTTGAAGTTCAAATCGCCAAATAGCGAACTGCCGCGCCATTTCGAGCTCGATTTTAATTATATTATAATTATACGTTCAAACTGTCGTTCAAATAATATATTTGTTACTCTAATTTAATTCTAAACTGAAATAAATATCACAGTTGATCCAATTCACATCATTTTGTGAATTCCACTATTTCTAACTATTTCAGAAATAAAATACATTGTTATATTATTTTATTTATTTTAATTAAATATTCATGTAACAACCCGTATTTTCAATAACCTGTTATAACGTAAATCGAGGCAGAATTTAATTCAAAAATCTGAATCAAGGGAAACGGGCTATGCCATTGCGTTCTTCTCGGAAAAATACGCGAAATAGAGTCCGAGTTTTCGAAAATCGGAGTCCGTATGACCCGATTAAGGCCCAACGAAGTTTTCAGAAAATTCCAAAGCAAAAACAGATTTCAAATTCAAGTTTGAATTTGAAAATTTGGGCCAGTTTGGGCCAGGCGGGAGAATTCCCGCTAGAACACCCAAGTCGACAGCCCTATCGACTTGGGAGTCGACTTGGTTGGACCCAAGTCGACAGCCCTGTCGACTTGGTTATCGACTTGGTCCAGCCGGGCTGTTTAGCCTGGTGCACCATTTTGAGATTGTGTTGAGCTTGGGGGCCAGATTCGGTTTTAAGGGCTGAGATTGCAACTAGGGTTTAATCCTATGGCCTAAAACACTTGCCTAATCTATAAATAAGGCCCTAACCTAGCCCTAAATCATCATTAATCTATCCTACAACTAAACTATGGCAAAATCAATCCTCTCATGGCCTCCACTCTCTTCATAAAATTCCTAAATAAATTTCTAAGTGATTTTCCATGCATACAAGTGTTTTCAAACTTGTATGAGCATCATTAGCTTGCATTCAAGTCAAGTTCCTATATTTGCATCATAAAGAAAGAGTTTTGATCATTTTGGCTCAAGGGTTTTGCTTGCATTTTGGGTTTATTTGATTGCATAAGGGCTTTCTTATATTTGCTATACTCATTTGAGTCCTCATAAGCATTGTAAGCCCTATTCTACTTTCATACTTAAACTCTAAAATTAAATGTATGATATGCAAGTTTATATGCAAGTTTACTATGCTATGAAATGCAAGTTTATCAAGTTATGTTATGCAAGTTTGATATGCAAGTTTGTCATATGATATGCAAGTTATGTTATGCAAGTTTGATATGCAAGTTTGTCATATGATATGCAAGTTATGTTATGCAAGTTTGATATGCAAGTTTGTCATATGATATGCAAGTTATGTTATGCAAGTTTGGGATGATCATTTGGTTCATGTTATCATTTTATGCAAGCTTATCTTGAGTATATGAACATAAAGCTTCAACCTTTATGCTAAAGGTTGCATTTTGGCAACATGTAAGTTATCATATCTCTTATGATAACTTGCATGTGAGGCTAAATGCGAACTTATGGCCATTTCTACATGTCATTTATCACTATGTATCACCAATATGCTAAGTTTGGTTTTATGCATGCTTTTGAGGCCTAAAAATGCAATATGCAAGTGTATGAACATATGAACATTTCATATGCCACCATGTTAAACTTGTGGCTTCAATACCTTTATGTCATGATTATGCCAAGTTCCCTCTTTCTATCCTTTATGCGCTATTGCGATATGTAAGCGATGGGATTGCGTTTGGGGTTGGGTAAACTTAAAAGACATAAAAACATAAGCTTGGGAATTTACCTATTAAGTTAGGTCTACCCATTGGGAATTTACCTATTAAGTTAGGTCTACCCAATTGCTTGAAAACTTGTAACATGTTTTGGAAACATAATGGACATGACACTTAGAAAAGATAAGTGTGGCCAACTCGAGGTTGGGTTGAGTTTGTAGCGTAAACCTACCCGGAACCGACCGGCTTAACTAGTTGCTACAAACAATAGGACCCAATGTGAGAAGTTGGTCATGTTGTACCTTGAACCCGAGGTTAGACCAAGTTGTGGTGTAAAGCTACCCAGACCCGCCCGGCTTAACTAGTAACCACAACAAGGTCTAATGTGAGAGGTTAAGGCGCATTAAATTAATTAATGCCTCGTGATTAGGGTTAAGTCATGGTCCACTTAATACTTAACCAATTTGGGCTTGGTAGATTAATCGGGGTTAAGTCGTGAACTCATCGTTACACTTAACCAAGTTAATCCATGATTAGCAAGAGGGTCAAACCGTACTTGACCCACTAGAAAATCTTAGAAATGGGGGTCCACTCCAGCAGTAATCCCAAGTTTGTATCATCAAGACCCTAAGGACTAGGCTAGGGGGGCACGATTACTGGACTAGGAGGTAAGTGACCAAAAGCGACGGCAGAGGGTACGCCGGTGTAGTTCCGGGCGGACTTATGGTCGTGCACATAGTCCGAAGTCGGGGAAAGCATGCACGGGTACCAGTAGATCGAGACTATGCACGCATGTTTATGCTGTCCAGTGGTTGCCACCCTAGGGCTTGATACACCCGACGGGAGACCCGGCACAATCTAACTACAATTATGTTTGGGCCGTATTGACACCAACACGTGACGAGTTAGGCTTAGGGAGCCGATCGACTAGACCGTTTGGTTGGACCTTGTATTAGGGTCATTTCATGTTATTGGGCCAAAGCCTGGGCCAAGGGATCAATACTTGCTTATTCCAGTCATGTTAGTTTGCTAAACCTTAAACCTGTGGTGCAAAACCTTAAACCTGATTATGCGATGACACCTTTATCTACCTTGTTAGTTAATCACCATGCTAGTATGTTGTTATCCTTATGATCATACCTGCTTCTCATGCCAGTTAACTTTATCAGTTTACATTGATTGTAGTAGGGCTTACTCAGTCTTTTTGACTGACCTGTTTTCTTTCGCCTCTTTTCTTCCGTTCCCCCCCCCCCCCAGGTTCTCAGGGAGGGAATATTGGAGCTTAGCTGGATTTCTGATCGCTTGCTTGTGGGATTTTAGCTCATGTACGGTCTTGACATGAAGATAGCTATGGTTATCACTTATTTTGGGGATAGTACTTATGTATTTCAGTTTTTCAGTAATGTTGTTTTTATCTAGACTTGTGTATTTGGGAAGTTGACATTATGCTGTACCAGACTTGTTTTGAAATGGTTTGAAAATCTTCCGCTGTTTTATCTATGTTATTTACTCTATTTACATATATACATATGTTCTTGTTCTGCCTTGATATATCATTATGCATGTTTACCTGATTCAAACGCCCCTCCAAAGTCAGAGTGCTTGCAAGAGTTACCCTGGCGGAGGTGGGATGTTACATTTGGTATCAGAGTATATGGTTTACGAGAAGGAACAAAAAGGTTTTTTTTTTTAGAAAACTTTTGAAAAACTATTTTCAAAACCAAGTATAAGGTATTTTCCAAAGAAAAGTCTAGTTTATTTTAAAGGCTATTCCCCAAAAAGCCATTAGCAAAATTCCTTCGTTTTTTTTCGCCATTCTGAATCTGTCTTTTTCTTCGTTTTCAGTATGGCCGATAACTTTGCTATTCCGGAGGGAGTACACGTACCTGTTTGGTATAGGAGACTTTTGGAGGCTAGGGCGACCGAAGCCGGCCCCGCAGATGTCCCTCCTCCTCCTCCTCCAGTAGTTAATGTTCCTCCTCCTCCTCCTCCGGTAGTTAATGTTCCTCCTCCTCCTGTCGCTGAGGTTCCTCTTCCTCCTCCCCCTCAGCATCCTCAAGCTGACTTCGCAAAGACTTGCAAAGATTTCAAAGTAATGGGTGGCAAGAACTTTCAAGGCACTGAGACTTTTGTAGAGGCCAGAAATTGGTTGAAAGAGACCGAGGATTTATTTGCTACCTTTGGGATAGACGATCAGAGGAAGATCTTGTTGGCGGTTTGGCTTATGAAGGATGAAGCCGCTTATTGGTGGGAAGTCACCAATGGTACTAGGCCTGTTGAGACTTGGGCCGATTTCAGAGCAAGGTTCATGCTTAACTTTCTATCTTCTGCTGAGGAGAATCTGCAAATTGAGAGGTTCATAACTTTGAAACAAGGAGATATGTCTGTCAAAGAATATGTGAACAAGTTCAATCAGTTAGCTCGTTTTGGCTTGGATATGGTGAATACTCCTCAGAAGAAGGCTCTTCGTTTTGCTAGAGGATTGAATGAGCCGTTGCAGGGATTGGCTATGTCACATATTCCCCATGGGGCCACGTTTGAGAGTTTGGTTGATATGGCGTTACTTCAGGGAGATGTCAAGAAAGAGGTCAAGATGAATGATACTCAAGACAAGAAGACGGATTCCCAGTGGAAAGGAAATCAG
This sequence comes from Allium sativum, assembly GCA_030737875.1. Taxonomy (NCBI): domain Eukaryota; kingdom Viridiplantae; phylum Streptophyta; class Magnoliopsida; order Asparagales; family Amaryllidaceae; genus Allium; species Allium sativum. The sequence continues at coordinate 193,140,459 of CM060919.1, forward strand.
GGTAATCCAAGTGGTCAGAGCAGTCAAGGCAATCAGAACAAGAACAAGAACAAGAACAAGAACAAGAGTCAAGGCAACAAGGGGAACAACAACAAGGGCAATAACAACAAGGGGAAGTGCCATTATTGCGGTTCAGTTGGGCATCTTGTTAAGGATTGTAAGAAGAGGAAAAGGAAGAATGGTGAATGCTTTTTCTGCGGTGAGACTGGACATTTTAGTAAGGATTGCCCGAGGAAGCAAGGGCAAGGCCAGGGTCAGACTCAGCGTGCTGGACCTTCAGGAGGGCAAGTTCATGCTCTCAATGTCGCTCCAGTTCCCGATCGAGGTAGTATTTCTGTTGAGAGCCTTGTATATATTTCTGATTTTCCAGTTCGTACCTTGTTTGATTCTGGTGCATCGCATAGCTTTATCTCATCTGATCTTGTTGATAGTTTGCACCTTAGTACTAGCTTGGTAGATGATCCCGTCTGTGTCTCAAATCCTATTGGGGGTTCCGCCCATTTGTCTATGATATGTGGGGATTTGAGGATCTCTATACTGAGTGTAGAGTTCTTGTGCAGTGCTTATGTTCTTGGTTTTAGGGGATACGGATTGATATTGGGCATGGATTGGCTGTCCAGATATGGAGCCATTCTTGATTGTGAGCATAGGGTTGTGAGGCTCGTGACTCGCCTCGGAAACACCCTAGAGATTTCTTGTGATCCGAGAGGTCCCGTGATGTTGTGCTATCTTGAATCACTCGACTCGTCAATGGAAACTCTTCAGTCTGTGAGAGTGGTTCGAGAGTATCCGGATGTTTTCGATGAAGTTAGGGGGTTGCCCCCTAAGCGAGAGATTGATTTCCGCATTTATCTGGTGGATAATGCAAAGCCGGTTTCTTTGCCCGTTCGGCACATGGCTCCGCGTGAAAGACGGGAGCTAAGTAAGCAAGTAAAGGAGTTGCTTGAGAAGAACTTCATTAGACGAAGTATATCTGAATGGGGAGCGCCTGTGGTATTTGCTACCAAGGCAGATGGTTCTCTCCGACTTTGTGTTGACTATCGAGAGTTGAATAAGCTGACTAAGAAGAACAGACACCCGTTACCGAGGATTGATGATCTCTTTGACCAGCTTGTTGGTGCTTCTGTTTTCTCTCAGCTTGATCTTGCTACTGGATTCCATCAGCTCAGGGTAGCTGAAGATAGTATAGACAAGACTGCGTTCAGGACTCCAGATGGATTCTTCGAATGGCTTGTCATGTCGTTCGGCTTGACTAATGCACCCGCATATTTCGTGGACTTGATGAGTAGGGTGTTCAGGGAGTTCTTGAACAAGTTTGACGTGGTCTTCGTAGATGATATTCTGATCTTCTCTAAGGATGAGGAAGAGCACGCAAGGCATCTCGTGGAAGTGATGGATACGCTTAGAGCGCATCAGTTGAAGGCCAAGTTCTCCAAGTGTCACTTTTGGAGAAGGGAGGTTAGATTCCTTGGACATATAGTATCTAAGCAAGGCTTAGCGGTGGATCCCGCTAAGGTAGTTGCAGTTCAGGATTGGAAGACTCCAAGGAATGCAACCGAAGTGAGAAGTTTTCTAGGTCTTGCAGGTTTTTACCGGAAGTTCATCAAGGACTTCGCGAAGATATCCGCTCCTCTCACTAAATTGACGAAGAAGAATTTAGTTTTTGCTTGGAGCATAGAATGCGAGCTTGCTTTTCAGAAGCTCAAGAGAGCTCTTACATCAGCACATGTTCTAGCTTTGCCCGATGGAGGGAAGTTATTTACAGTATACACCGATGCATGTGGCACGGGGTTAGGAGCTGTTCTTATGCAAGAAGGAAGGGTGATATGCTTTGGCGGTAGACAACTCAAAGTGCATGAGAAGAATTATCCCACTCATGACTTAGAGTTGGCAGCAATAGTATATGCACTCAAGGCTTGGCGCCATTATCTTCTGGGAGAAAGATTTGAGCTTTATACCGATCACAAGTCATTGAAGTATCTCTTTTCTCAGAAGGATCTGAATCTGAGGCAACAAAGATGGATGGAGTTCTTGGCATCCTACGATTTTGAGATAACTTATACCCCTGGCAAGGGGAATGTTGTAGCAGACGCATTGAGTAGAAGAAGGTTGACCCTAAGTCCTCTATTCGTTGAGATGAAGAATTTAGAGTATGTGGCAACCTTTGATTTCTCTTTGGCAGTTGAGTCGATGACCGGTTCTTTAGCATCTCTGGAACTCAGACCTACCCTTCTTGATCAAGTTGGGGCTTCGCAGAGAGAAGACCCTCAGATAGTTGAGATTATGGATAAGCTGATTCGAGGAGAGACGTCTAGTCATCTCGCTCGATATTCTATTGATGAAAAGGGTTGGCTGAGGAGAAACGGAAGGTTATGTGTTCCAATGGTAGAAGATTTGGTAAGAAAAGTTCTTGAGGAATCGCATCGCTCTAAGTTGACTATACATCCGGGCGGAGATAAGATGTATAAAGATATGAAGCGCATTTTCTTTTGGCCTGGGATGAAGAAGGATGTGGCGGAGTTTGTCTCTAGATGTATCATTTGCCAGCAAGTTAAGGCCGAGTCAAAGAAGCCCGGTGGGCTATTGCATCCTCTAGACGTTCCACTATGGAAGTGGGAGAGTATTTCCATGGATTTTATCGATGGGCTACCAAGGTCAAGGAAAGGGAATACGAGCATTTGGGTTATTGTGGATAGACTTATGAAGATTGCTCATTTCATTCCGGTGAAGAGCAAGAGGACCGCATCTTGGCTAGTGTCTGTATATCTTCGTGAGATTGTGAGACTTCATGGAGTCCCTTCTAGTATAGTCAGTGACCGTGACCCAATCTTTACAAGTCAATTCTGGAATAGCTTGCAAGAAGCCATGGGCACGAGGTTGAATCTAAGTACTGCTTATCACCCACAGACGGACGGTCAAACTGAAAGGGTGAATAGGGTACTCGAGGATCTGTTGAGGCTTTGTATTCTGGATTTTGGTGGTACTTGGGAAGACCATCTTCCTCTTGTTGAGTTCGCATATAATAACAGTTATCAGGCAAGCATAGGGATGGCACCATTTGAAGCTTTATATGGGAGGCCGTGCAAGTCGCCTACATGTTGGTGGGAGACTACAGATAAGCTTATACTTGGGCCTGATCTGATCAGAGATACATCCGAGAAGGTCGAGTTGATTCGGAGACGGATGAAAGCGGCCCAAGACCGACAGAAATCCTATGCTGATAAGCGAAGAACTGATTTAGAGTTTGATGTTGGGGATATGGTTTTCGTGAAGGTTTCCCCTTTGCGGAATGTGGTCCGATTTGGAGCCGTTGGGAAGTTAGCACCGAGGTTTGTTGGACCATTCCCTATTATAGAGAGGATCGGGCAGATGGCTAATAGAGTGAAGTTGCCCGAGAAGCTTGCCGGAGTACACGATGTTTTTCATGTCTCGCATCTCCGGAAGTGTTTACATGAATCAGCAGAGGTTGTTGAGCCGAGTGTTCTAAAAGATGTGGAAGTGGAGAAAGAGGCTACCTTGAGGAGAGCTCTGATTCGTATCTTGGGGACGAAGACCAAGAAGCTAAGGAATCGAGAGGTCAAGTTGGTGAAGGTTCAATGGGGTGAAGCCGAAGAAGACGCAACTTGGGAAACCGAGGAGAAGATGCGTGGGCTTTATCCATTCCTTTTTGAGGGTACACTCTCAATCTCTTTTCTTTGTTAGCATATCTTTCTCTTTGCTATCTATGTTTATCTAGTTTATCGTGTTAATCTTGTCATGAGAACCTTAGGTAGAAATCCTTTGGACGAAACATGTGTTTGAAACATGTTATGCTTGATGGTTGCAAGTGGTTGCAAGTGTTTGCAAATGGTTACTCGTGGATGCATTATACACGTTAGGCACTAGATCGGCTCACACACTCCTCATATTGCATATGCATGAGTGTTTATGCTTATTCATGGATGAAAATTTTTGTGTTATCACATGGATGTTGCATATGGATGTATGTGATGTGCACACATATAGATGTTATACATTATGTTAGGAATTGCATACATATGGATTCATTTCACTAACATAATTTGCATTGATGATATTTGCATTAGATAAGTACATATACACACACCTTTGCATATGTTCATACAACGTTTAGAATCTTGTAAGGACAATGATTGCTCGTGGATGATGTTTTGAGTAGATGGATGATTGGATGATAGGATACGTTCTTCCTAACTTGAAGATTTCGGGGACGAAATCCTTTAAGGAGGGGAGAATGTAACAACCCATATTTTCAATAACCTGTTATAACGTAAATCGAGGCAGAATTTAATTCAAAAATCTGAATCAAGGGAAACGGGCTATGCCATTGCGTTCGTCTCGGAAAAATACACGAAATAGAGTCCGAGTTTTCGAAAATCGGAGTCCGTATGACCCGATTAAGGCCCAACGAAGTTTTCAGAAAATTCCAAAGCAAAAACAGATTTCAAATTCAAGTTTGAATTTGAAATTTTGGGCCAGTTTGGGCCAGGCGGGAGAATTCCCGCCAGAACACCCAAGTCGACAGCCCTGTCGACTTGGGAGTCGACTTGGTTGGACCCAAGTCGACAGCCCTGTCGACTTGGCTGTCGACTTGGTCCAGCCGGGCTGTTTAGCCTGGTGCACCATTTTGAGATTGTGTTGAGCTTGGGGGCCAGATTCGGTTTTAAGGGCTGAGATTGCAACTAGGGTTTAATCCTATGGCCTAAAACACTTTCCTAATCTATAAATAAGGCCCTAACCTAGCCCTAAATCATCATTAATCTATCCTACAACTAAACTATGGCAAAATCAATCCTCTCATGGCCTCCACTCTCTTCATAAAATTCCTAAATAAATTTCTAAGTGATTTTCCATGCATACAAGTGTTTTCAAACTTGTATGAGCATCATTAGCTTGCATTCAAGTCAAGTTCCTATATTTGCATCATAAAGAAAGAGTTTTGATCATTTTGGCTCAAGGGTTTTGCTTGCATTTTGGGTTTATTTGATTGCATAAGGGCTTTCTTATATTTGCTATACTCATTTGAGTCCTCATAAGCATTGTAAGCCCTATTCTACTTTCATACTTAAACTCTAAAGTTAAATGTATGATATGCAAGTTTATATGCAAGTTTACTATGCTATGAAATGCAAGTTTATCAAGTTATGTTATGCAAGTTTGTCATATGATATGCAAGTTATGTTATGCAAGTTTGATATGCAAGTTTGTCATATGATATGCAAGTTATGTTATGCAAGTTTGATATGCAAGTTTGTCATATGATATGCAAGTTATGTTATGCAAGTTTGGGATGATCATTTGGTTCATGTTATCATGTTATGCAAGCTTATCTTGAGTATATGAACATAAAGCTTCAAGCTTTATGCTAAAGGTTGCATTTTGGCAACATGTAAGTTATCATATCTCTTATGATAACTTGCATGTGAGGCTAAATGCGAACGTATGGCCATTTCTACATGTCATTTATCACTATGTATCACCAATATGCTAAGTTTGGTTTTATGCATGCTTTTGAGGCCTAAAAATGCAATATGCAAGTGTATGAACATATGAACATTTCATATGCCACCATGTTAAACTTGTGGCTTCAATACCTTTATGACATGATTATGCCAAGTTCCCTCTTTCTATCCTTTATGCGCTATTGCGATATGTAAGTGATGGGATTGCGTTTGGGGTTGGGTAAACTTAAAAGACATAAAAACATAAGCTTGGGAATTTACCTATTAAGTTAGGTCTACCCATTGGGAATTTACCTATTAAGTTAGGTCTACCCAATTACTTGAAAACTTGTAACATGTTTTGGAAACATGATGGACATGACACTTAGAAAAGATAAGTGTGGCCAACTCGAGGTTGGGTTGAGTTTGTAGCGTAAACCTACCCGGAACCGACTGGCTTAACTAGTTGCTACAAACAATAGGACCCAATGTGAGAAGTTGGTCATGTTGTAACTTGAACCCGAGGTTAGAACAAGTTGTGGTGTAAAGCTACCCGGACCCGCCCGGCTTAACTAGTAACCACAACAAGGCCTAGCCTTATCCCCGGTCTAGTGAAGGCCCACGCCATTCACACATCAATCAAAATCACCAAACAACCAAATTCAAATCAAATCATATAACTAATCTATGCAACCAAACAAACAAGTCCATGGTCTGTGGACGATTGTGTCGGGTGCCACTAAGCACCGTCTGCATCCTAGTGTATATATATAAATAGAAATGAAATTGAAAGGTGAGAAATTCTCACCAATAGCTATCCTAGCTCCACGGCTCTTCATTTGTAGAAGTCTTCGTCGTTTCGCCTTTTTGTCACCTTCCTTGACCGTAGCCACTACATATATAAAAATCGAATTTTTAATTCGTTATTCAGTATATAAAAATCGAATTTTTTACTTCGCTATTCAATATATAAAAATCGAATTTTTAATTCGAAGTTCAATATATAAAAATCACATTTTTAATTCGAAGTTCAATATATAAAAATCACATTTTTAAATTCGAAGTTCAATATATAAAAATCACATTTTTAATTCGAAGTTCAATATATAAAAATCACATTTTTAATTCGAAGTTCAATATATAAAAATCACATTTTTAAATTCGAAGTTCAATATATAAAAATCACATTTTTAAATCTGAAGTTCAATATATAAAAATCACATTTTTAATTCGAAGTTCAATATATAAAAATCACATTTTTAATTCGAAGTTCAATATATAAAAATCACATTTTTAAATTCGAAGTTCAATATATAAAAATCACATTTTTAAATTCGAAGTTCAATATATAAAAATCACATTTTTAATTCGAAGTTCAACATATAAAAATCGAATTTTTATGAATGCTAAAAATCAAATCTTTATTTTATAAAACTCGAATCTTTTCATTCAAAAATCATCATTTTATTTTCAGTTATATATAGGTAAATAATTAAAGAAACTGAAATAAAATGAAGTGAATAGAATTTACCTTTGCTTTATATAAAAAAAAGTCTTGCTGCGTCTGACCGGAGGTAGTGCAGATCTCGCGATTTGAAGATGGTGGAGGCGGATCCAGCGCGTTGTCGATGTGGGCCAGGGGAGTGGCGGCGTCAGCATTTTCAGAGGAGGACAAGGGGGGCTCGGCTTCAGGGTGGCGATGGGTTTTGGGTGGCTCGTGGTGGGGCGTTAGGGTTTTTGAGCGTCGAATGGGAGAGAGGGGAGGGGATCGAGTGGATCGGAGGAGGTGGGTCAGGCGCAGGTGGCTTGGTGGCGGTGGCGAGGGCCCCACGGCGGCGGCGATGGTGATGGCGGTTTTCCGCCTCCGCCTTTTTTTTTTTTTCGTTTCGAACTGAAAGGAGAGAGGGGGCCAGAGCGGGTTAACGGGGGGGAAGAAAAGGTTTTTTTATTATTTAATTTTCCACAAAATGCAACTTTTATTTTCGACTTCAAAACGAGGCTCACCGCCTGTCGTCCATAGCGTTTTACCCCCATTCTGAACACAATGGGATATGTATCACAAGCTGGTTTGATCGCTTGAATCAGTTTCCGTGGAATTTACATTCAAAATCATTATATTGAATTTTAAACGTACATTTCAAATTACCGGGGTCACATACTAACTAGAAAAATTCTAGAAAAATATTTTCTAGCTTCGTATTGACGATACGGTCCTAACATAACTAATTTCATCGAATTCCGAGGTCGTTTGCAAAATGTCCATTTTTAAGGGCCTGAATTCCATAGCGACTATTCAGAATTTTCACTTGGACATATCTTTTGATTCCCGCTATCAAATTTCGATTTTTCGAATTCGTTGGAAAGATATTCACAATTAGATCCTAATGTTTTTGGTTTCACTAAAATCCGGATTGTTTTGCACCCGGTACATTCAATTGAAGTTTGAAATCGAATTATTGAACTACCGCGCCATTTTCAATTATATTTATAATTATATATAAATATTTATATTCTAACGATGACGCGTATAAATATATACGTTCGAATCATATTCGAAATAAATTTCTCGTCGATATTATTTAAAATAATTCATTTTAAATAATCAAAATTCGCTAAAATTGCCAAAATAAAAATTTTAAACTGGCCCAGATTTTCCGGGTTGTTACAATCTCCCCCACTTAAAACTTTTCGTCCCCGAAAAGGAACAAAGTCGAAAGTGGTTTGATCAATCAACTCTACGCTCGATCTAGCTTCTATTCTCCAACTGTTCAGTTTCTGAGAATTTTCAAATTTTCAAAAATTTGGCTAACACCCTAAATTTTCGAAAAATTTCGCCATAACCTCCCCTGCACCGGGAGCATCGGGGAATTTCAAATAGCTTCCCCGGTCCTTCAGATCTCAAAAAGAAAAAGAAAAAGCCAAGCGGCTAGCCAATAGGCTCATAAAATCATCATCACCCAAACAAAACAGTAAATTATGTAGTAAACATGTACCTATTTGTCGGGCAAACAAATTTTATTCTCTGGCTCTAGCCTCCTTGCTATGACCTATTCAATATAAGTATATGTATATGCAAGCATATGCGACCAATTTTCAATATTTGATTCAATTAGGCGCAAAGGTTCAAAATTATCAAATAATTAAACAAACAACACAAACATCAATCAATTAGTGAATTAGAGTTTCAAATTCATAACTTTGATACATAGTCAAAAATCAGATTTTTGATGCCAAATCACAACAATAGGCCCTATCTAATTTTGGTTCTCACACCAGTCAATAGGAAATATATAGAAATCTCACTTTCGTCGCTCGAAAATAAATACTGGCGACAGTGCCCCATCACCAGAATTATTCCCGGGCACTAGAGGAATTCTATATCTATCCAGTATATTAAAACTTCAAATACACGTTTGCAAGGCGTATATGCAAAATCTTTATATACTGGATTGCCCAAATTCATATAAATAAATAATCAAATACGAGTAATTGATTTAGATTTTCAAAACAAAATTGGTTTTCATTTTAAAAATATACTCTTCACACTCGTTCTAGGATTCTACTAATCCCATTTCTAACGAGTCATTCTAATTGGATATTACTAATCCAATATCTGATGAATTCTTTCGTACGGTTCTAATGTGTCTTGTTCTCTGAGCTTTGTAAACCAAAGCTCTGATACCAACTATGAAATCCCGTAACTTCCTCGTAAAGGAAAGTGCCGGATAGTTCGAGAACAAGCCACAACAGAACGCATACAAAAGAACATTTCATTGTATATTGCAACAATGCATCAGATTACAAGAATATACAGAGTTTAAATGAAGATTACACAGAAATATCAGAGATTTAAATTACATTTAAATACATAGCAGCGGAAAATAATACAATACACAACTAGAAGAGATATACGGATACAAAGCTTTCCGGATATCATTCCAGCTGTAAACCAGGATCCTGTGAATATAAATCTGCAAAACCTAAACTACTAGCTGCCCGTGTCGAAAATAGGGGCACCCAGAGTTTAGGTTAAAACAATAAACTCCAGGTCAGTCATGGGACTGGTGTGAGAACTAAAACAGTTATTAATCTTTATTTTAAAGTTAGGTAAATCAAGGGACCACGCCGTATAACACGGAACGGGTTTCCTCCCAAGAATACCAGTGCATAAAACCAACAGCGCAATGCTAAATAAAGAAAAATGAAGCTGTACCCAGGTCCTATCACACAATGCAACGCAAGCCGGGGGATAGGGTTTTCCCTTATAACAGCCAAAGAATGCTTGATACGTTTAAAACAAATCGTTTGATACTATAATAAGTGCATAATGTATAAAACAACTTCAAATCATAAGTATCAATCATAGGCGGCATGGGTACCATATATCATGTCGCCATACTAGTTCTACAATTAAAACCGCAAAGTCACGTATTTGGAAATTTGGTTTCCATCTATGAACCGAGGCAAAAGATAGTCCTCAACCGATTCGAGACGCTCTAGCCCGCCCCTCAGGATCAGAGCTCGAGTGACCCTTGGATCCTCAGGGCCAGTCCACCGATGTGGATTAAACTTAAACCCTGAACATGCGTTTCCTCGCCCTATGGGGCGTAAACGAGCCAACTAAATGACTCCATCGGTTCGAGAATGACCGATCAATCTGAGGCGCCTCGCAACAGCAACAACCACATAAGTCAAACTCGTCAGGGCGTGTAAAACCACTGACGCCACTTCTAGCTAGAAAGAAACGCATGCCCTCCCTGACGTCCTCTCCCGTTTTTGGTTCATACCGGGTGTGAAACACGCGAAGTAAACGTTACACAAAGCTACGCCACAAAGGCCTTGCTTTGATCATCACCACAAGACTTTGCTTTTCAACAGAAGCCTCGATCAATTTCCACTTAGGCATGCCACACATGCAATTCACTCCATGCGTTTGATATCCATCAATATATAACCCCTGAGCTCGTACGTCTCAGAGAAGGGCGTTAAGCAAGAGAATAAATTCTCCGCCGCCAAAAAGATATATATTTAATAGAGATCAATCACACGGACTAAAATCCAATGTCAGACACACAGTCCATTTACAAGTCCGTTCTGGGTCTGAACGAAACCGGAGGCACCTAGTACCCCGCATATCCATCGATCTCCAAGTACGTCTGGACGATCACCAACTGTTTCCATCTTCTTGGGTGTACATCCCAATCAAGATCATCAGTAGTCACCCAAACGACGTGAAGACCTCCGGTCTTCAACCATCGTCTTCATCTTCGACTTATCGTTGTATCAGTTATTCAGAATGGGATAAACCCGGTCTTCCCGAATAACTCGCGTATATTTTAAATAAGTGTTACCCAAACACAACATACGCCTCATTCCAATTCATCAGTCACTAACCGTAAATTAATCAAGAGAATAATTCCCCAAATATTAACCCCGAAGGCCGAAACCAACATCAGATCAATATCCAGAAAACCCTTCTGCTTGGCAAACCGACAGTTAGTTTCTAAATTTCACATTCATAGGGAAAGGTTCCCATTAATTTTATCCAAGATAAATTCCTTGAATTTATTCTTTATTCTATTTTTGAATCTCAATTCAAACTAGTCGGGATTAGCGAACCTTACCGAAGTAATCATTTATTTTAATTTCCCCATCCCAAACTATTCATCCCATGAAGTAAAACTGGTAATACTTCATATCTAACACCACAGTGTTATCGGTAAATTCAATTACCATTTCACGTTCAAATCTAATTAAAGATTTAACTATCGCCTGGAGCAAAACTGGTGATACTCCATTCTCGATCATTTCAATCTAATTAAAGATTCATTAAAACTCCACTTAGTTTTAATCTTCGACTGGGTTAAAGAATCAGTGTCATTTAAAACACGGTTCACGATAAACCCAAAATCACATTCCATTAATTATCGGGTTAAAGAACAAGTGTTATTTTAAAACACTGTTCACGATAAACCCAAAAATCAATACCAATTCAATTCCAATTAAATATCATTTAATTGGTACACTTCATTAAATCTAAAATAAAAAGATTTAATCTTTTCTCAACTGGGTTCAAGAACAGTGTTAGTGAAGACACCATTCACGACAAACCCAAATCACATTTGATATTCAATATAAGGCTCTGAATAGAAAATATATCGGCTTATATTCAATATCAAATTCTATGATTAACAAATGTCGCATTGGAAATAACGATATAAATATATATCTTTCAAATTTCCATAACAACATCTGTATAATCACGAATTCCAACATCGAAATATTCCGAAGACAATTTCGATTCAAATCCACTCCAATGCAATCATTGGAAATTCTGGTTATTTTTAAAACCCTTTTCAAATTCAATTTATTTATTTAAAAATAAATAGAATTATATTTCTAGTTCAAAACTAGTTCATTTCGATAAAAATCTATTTTTATCCTTTCAAATATGGTGTTTTTCATCCTAATTCTTTCTAAATCATTTCTTATGATTTTACACAAATTATTACTATTTTTTAATAATTTTATCATGGCCTGTACAGTCGATTTCCAACAACGGCCATCGAACTGCACTTACAGCGACCTTTTTCAAATTTGATTTGGACATAATTCCAAATCCAACCGCTAGATTTCAAATTTCTAATATTCGTTAGAAAGCTCTTTTCGATACGAACCCAACGGTTCCCGTTTTAGGAGAATCCGACGGTCGGATCTTCCGTAATGTCCGTTTGAAATCAATGGTCGAAATTCGCGAACTGCCGCGGCGCGGCGCGTTCTATTCAGGCCATTATATTATATATATAATATATATTTCGTCGATTTCTATTTAAAACGAATTATATGAATAGTTTTAATTTCGTTTCAAAAGCAATTTCAACTTCCTTTTCAATTCAAATCAAAATTGAATTCTTCTTTATAAATTCGTTTTAAAATTCATTTCTATTCAATTCAAATTTCAATTCAATTTGAATTCATTTCAATTCGCTTTCAATTCAATTTGAAATCGTTTTTTAATTCAATTCATTTCGAAATCGTTTTTAATTCAATTCATTTCGAAATCGTTTTCAATTCAATTCATTTCGAAATCGTTTTCAATTCAATTCATTTCGAAATCGTTTTCAATTCAATTCATTTCGAAATCGTTTTCAATTCAATTCATTTCGAAATCGGTTTTAATTCAATTCATTTCGAAATCGTTTTCAATTCAATTCATTTCGAAATCGTTTTCAATTCAATTCATTTCGAAATCATTTTCAATTCAATTCATTTCGAAATCGTTTTCAATTCAATTCATTTCGAAATCGTTTAAAATCGATATAAATATCGTTCACGTCAAAATGGCGTCAATCTAATCAACACGGCTTCATAAATTTATATTTTCAAATATTCTATTTCAAATATTTCTTTTTCAAAATAGTTGTTATTATCAAAATATTTCGTTCAACACATGACCAATCTCAATGGATGAGTACTGTCAACACATGAACCTTTATTTTATATTATTCTTTATTTTTCAAATTGGAATGAGGCTCAATCAATTACCATATAAAGTTAATTATATGGATTTTCATGCATTACACACATATAATAGCATTGAAAAATAATCAACCATCAACCAAAGTGCACTACACTGTATAAGCATCAAATATAGATATCTAACGCTTATAACAGCCTGTCAATCAATCGATCGACATATTTAATCAATCAGGATGAGTGAACTTCAAATTTCATCCCAACACCCGTGTGGGGTTTCAAACAATCAAACGCATATTTTATTTGAGCAGTTGGGCGATGTGTAAAATTTATCGTCCCAATCAATGTCATTCAAATAGGTGTACATAAACAAACCGTCCGGTTTGTAAATGAATATTTATTTATTTACATTCACGTTAAAAATTATATTTTTAACGATAAAACATTTTATTCAACCTATGAATATTATATTCAGTTCATTCTTTCAATAAAGTGATATTTTATTTTTCTAACTTATTTTAGAAAATTTCGGCGGCATAACGGCACGATACTAGAAACGGGACGAGGCCTAGCCTTATCCCCGGTCTAGTGAAGGCCCACGCCATTCACACATCAATCAAAATCACCAAACAACCAAATTCAAATCAAATCATATAACTAATCTATGCAACCAAACAAACAAGTCCATGGTCTGTGGACGATTGTGTCGGGTGCTACTAAGCACCGTCTGCATCCTAGTGTATATATATAAATAGAAATGAAATTGAAAGGTGAGAAATTCTCACCAATAGCTATCCTAGCTCCACGGCTCTTCATTTGTAGAAGTCTTCGTCGTTTCGCCTTTTTGTCACCTTCCTTGACCGTAGCCACTACATATATAAAAATCGAATTTTTAATTCGTTATTCAGTATATAAAAATCGAATTTTTACTTCGCTATTCAATATATAAAAATCGAATTTTTAATTCGAAGTTCAATATATAAAAATCACATTTTTAATTCGAAGTTCAATATATAAAAATCACATTTTTAAATTCGAAGTTCAATATATAAAAATCACATTTTTAATTCGAAGTTCAATATATAAAAATCACATTTTTAATTCGAAGTTCAATATATAAAAATCACATTTTTAAATTCGAAGTTCAATATATAAAAATCACATTTTTAAATTCGAAGTTCAATATATAAAAATCACATTTTTAATTCGAAGTTCAATATATAAAAATCACATTTTTAATTCGAAGTTCAATATATAAAAATCACATTTTTAAATTCGAAGTTCAATATATAAAAATCACATTTTTAAATTCGAAGTTCAATATATAAAAATCACATTTTTAATTCGAAGTTCAACATATAAAAATCGAATTTTTATGAATGCTAAAAATCAAATCTTTATTTTATAAAACTCGAATCTTTTCATTCAAAAATCATCATTTTATTTTCAGTTATATATAGGTAAATAATTAAAGAAACTGAAATAAAATGAAGTGAATAGAATTCACCTTTGCTTTATATAAAAAAAAGTCTTGCTGCGTTTGACCGGAGGTAGTGCAGATCTCTCGATTTGAAGATGGTGGAGGCGGATCCAGCGCGTTGTCGATGTGGGCCAGGGGAGTGGCGGCGTCAGCATTTTCAGAGGAGGACAAGGGGGGCTCGGCTTCAGGGTGGCGATGGGTTTTGGGTGGCTCGCGGTGGGGCGTTAGGGTTTTTGAGCGTCGAATGGGAGAGAGGGGAGGGGATCGAGTGGATCGGAGGAGGGGGGTCAGGCGCAGGTGGCTTGGTGGCGGTGGCGAGGGCCCCACGGCGGCGGCGATGGTGATGGCGGTTTTCCGCCTCCGCCTTTTTTTTTTTTTATTTCGTTTCGAACTGAAAGGAGAGAGGGGGCCAGAGCGGGTTAACGGGGGGGAAGAAAAGGTTTTTTTATTATTTAATTTTCCACAAAAAGCAACTTTTATTTTCGACTTCAAAACGAGGCTCACCACCTATCGTCCATAGCGTTTTACCCCCATTCTGAACACAATGGGATATGTATCACAAGCTGGTTTGATCGCTTGAATCAGTTTCCGTGGAATTTACATTCAAAATCATTATATTGAATTTTAAACGTATATTTCAAATTACCGGGGTCACATACTAACTAGAAAAATTCTAGAAAAATATTTTCTAGCTTCGTATTGACGATACGGTCCTAACATAACTAATTTCATCGAATTCCGAGGTCGTTTGCAAAATGTCCATTTTTAAGGGCCTGAATTCCATAGCGACTATTCAGAATTTTCACTTGGACATATCTTTTGATTCCCGCTATCAAATTTCGATTTTTCGAATTCGTTGGAAAGATATTCACAATTAGATCCTAATGTTTTTGGTTTCACTAAAATCCGGATTGTTTTGCACCCGGTACATTCAATTGAAGTTTGAAATCGAATTATCGAACTACCGCGCCATTTTCAATTCTATTTATAATTATATATAAATATTTATATTCTAACGACGACGCGTATAAATATATACGTTCGAATCATATTCAAAATAAATTTCTCGTCGATATTATTTAAAATAATTCATTTTAAATAATCAAAATTCGCAAAAATTGCCAAAATAAAAATTTTAAACTGGCCCAGATTTTCCGGGTTGTTACAATCTCCCCCACTTAAAACTTTTCATCCCCGAAAAGGAACAAAGTCGAAAGTGGTTTGATCAATCAACTCTACGCTCGATCTAGCTTCTATTCTCCAACTGTTCAGTTTCTGAGAATTTTCAAATTTTCAAAAATTTGGCTAACACCCTAAATTTTCGAAAAATTTCGCCATAACCTCCCCTGCACCGGGAGCATCGGGGAATTTCAAATAGCTTCCCCAGTCCTTCAGATCTCAAAAAGAAAAAGAAAAAGCCAAGCGGCTAGCCAATAGGCTCATAAAATCATCATCACCCAAACAAAACAGTAAATTATGTAGTAAACATGTACCTATTTGTCGGGCAAACAAATTTTATTCTCTGGCTCTAGCCTCCTTGCTATGACCTGTTCAATATAAGTATATGTATATGCAAGCATATGCGACCAATTTTCAATATTTGATTCAATTAGGCGCAAAGGTTCAAAATTATCAAACAATTAAACAAACAACACAAACATCAATCAATTAGTGAATTAGAGTTTCAAATTCATAACTTTGATACATAGTCAAAAATCAGATTTTTGATGCCAAATCACAACAATAGGCCCTATCTAATTTTGGTTCTCACACCAGTCAATAGGAAATATATAGAAATCTCACTTTCGTCGCTCGAAAATAAATACTGGCGACAGTGCCCCATCACCAGAATTATTCCCGGGCACTAGAGGGATTCTATATCTATCCAGTATATTAAAACTTCAAATACACGTTTGCAAGGCGTATATGCAAAATCTTTATATACTGGATTGCCCAAATTCATATAAATAAATAATCAAATACGAGTAATTGATTTAGATTTTCAAAACAAAATTGGTTTTCATTTTAAAAATATACTCTTCACACTCGTTCTAGGATTCTACTGATCCCATTTCTAACGAGTCATTCTAATTGGATATTACTAATCCAATATCTGATGAATTCTTTCGTACGGTTCTAATGTGTCTTGTTCTCTGAGCTTTGTAAACCAAAGCTCTGATACCAACTGTGAAAACCCGTAACTTCCCCGTAAAGGAAAGTGCCGGATAGTTCGAGAACAAGCCACAACAGAACGCATACAAAAGAACATTTCATTGTATATTACAACAATGCATCAGATTACAAGAATATACAGAGTTTAAATGAAGATTACACAGAAATATCAGAGATTTAAATTACATTTAAATACATAGCAGCGGAAAATAATACAATACACAACTAGAAGAGATATACGGATACAAAGCTTTCCGGATATCATTCCAGCTGTAAACCAGGATCCTGTGAATTTAAATCTGCAAAACCAAAACTACTAGCTGCCCGTGTCGAAAATAGGGGCACCCAGAGTTTAGGTTAAAACAATAAACTCCAGGTCAGTCATGGGACTGGTGTGAGAACTAAAACAGTTATTAATCTTTATTTTAAAGTTAGGTAAATCAAGGGACCACGCCGTATAACACGGAACGGGTTTCCTCCCAAGAATACAAGTGCATAAAACCAACAGCGCAATGCTAAATAAAGAAAAATGAAGCTGTTATAAGACCCAGGTCCTATCACACAATGCAACGCAAGCCGGGGGATAGGGTTTTCCCTTATAACAGCCAAAGAATGCTTGATACGTTTAAAACAAATCGTTTGATACTATAATAAGTGCATAGTGTATAAAACAACTTCAAATCATAAGTATCAATCATAGGTGGCATGGGTACCATATATCATGTCGCCATACTAGTTCTACAATTAAAACCGCAAAGTCACGTATTTGGAAATTGGGTTTCCATCTATGAACCGAGGCAAAAGATAGTCCTCAACCGATTCGAGACGCTCTAGCCCGCCCCTCAGGATCAGAGCTCGAGTGACCCTTGGATCCTCAGGGCCAGTCCACCGATGTGGATTAAACTTAAACCCTGAACATGCGTTTCCCCGCCCTATGGGGCGTAAACGAGCCAACTAAATGACTCCATCGGTTCGAGAACGACCGATCAATCCGAGGCGCCTCACAACAGCAACAACCACATAAGTCAAACTCGTCAGGGCGTGTAAAACCACTGACGCCACTTCTAGCTAGAAAGAAACGCATGCCCTCCCTGACGTCCTCTCCCGTTTTTGGTTCATACCGGGTGTGAAACACGCGAAGTAAACGTTACACAAAGCTACGCCACAATGGCCTTGCTTTGATCATCACCACAAGACTTTGCTTTTCAACAGAAGCCTCGATCAATTTCCACTTAGGCATGCCACACAGGAAATTCACTCCATGCGTTTGATATCCATCAATATATAACCCCTGAGCTCGTACGTCTCAGAGAAGGGCGTTAAGCAAGAGAATAAATTCTCCGCCGCCAAACAGATATATATTTAATAGAGATCAATCACACGGACTAAAATCCAATGTCAGACACACAGTCCATTTACAAGTCCGTTCTGGGTCTGAACGAAACCGGAGGCACCTAGTACCCCGCATATCCATCGATCTCCAAGTACGTCTGGACGATCACCAACTGTTTCCATCTTCTTGGGTGTACAGCCCAATCAAGATCATCAGTAGTCACCCAAACGACGTGAAGACCTCCGGTCTTCGACCATCGTCTTCATCTTCGACTTATCGTCGTATCAGTTATTCAGAATGGGATAAACCCGGTCTTCCCGAATAACTCGCATATATTTTAAATAAGTGTTACCCAAACACAACATACGCCTCATTCCAATTCATCAGTCACTAACCGTAAATTAATCAAGAGAATAATTCCCCAAATATTAACCCCGAAGGCCGAAACCAACATCAGATCAATATCCAGAAAACCCTTCTGCTTGGCAAACCGACAGTTAGTTTCTAAATTTCACATTCATAGGGAAAGGTTCCCATTAATTTTATCCAAGATAAATTCCTTGAATTTATTCTTTATTCTATTTTTGAATCTCAATTCAAACTAGTCGGGATTAGCGAACCTTACCGAAGTAATCATTTATTTTAATTTCCCCATCCCAAACTATTCATCCTATGAAGTAAAACTGGTAATACTTCATATCTAACACCACAGTGTTATCGGTAAATTCAATTACCATTTCACGTTCAAATCTAATTAAAGATTTAACTGTCGCCTGGAGCAAAACTGGTGATACTCCATTCTCGATCATTTCAATCTAATTAAAGATTCATTAAAACTCCACTTAGTTTTAATCTTCGACTGGGTTAAAGAATCAGTGTCATTTAAAACACGATTCACGATAAACCCAAAATCACATTCCATTAATTATCGGGTTAAAGAACAAGTGTTATTTTAAAACACTGTTCACGATAAACCCAAAAATCAATACCAATTCAATTCCAATTAAATATCATTTAATTGGTACACTTCATTAAATCTAAAATAAAAAGATTTAATCTTTTCTCAACTGGGTTCAAGAACAGTGTTAGTGAAGACACCATTCACGACAAACCCAAATCACATTTGATATTCAATATAAGGCTCTGAATAGAAAATATATCGGCTTATATTCAATATCAAATTCTATGATTAACAAATGTCGCATTGGAAATAACGATATAAATATATATCTTTCAAATTTCCATAACAACATCTGTATAATCACGAATTCCAACATCGAAATATTCCGAAGACAATTTCGATTCAAATCCACTCCAATGCAATCATTGGAAATTCTGGTTATTTTTAAAACCCTTTTCAAATTCAATTTATTTATTTAAAAATAAATAGAATTATATTTCTAGTTCAAAACTAGTTCATTTCGATAAAAATCTATTTTTATCCTTTCAAATATGGAGTTTTTCATCCCAATTCTTTCTAAATCATTTCTTATGATTTTAAACAAATTATTACTATTTTTAATAATTTTATCAAGGCCTGTACAGTCGATTTCCAACAACGGCCATCGAACTGCACTTACAGCGACCTTTTTCAAATTTGATTTGGACATAATTCCATATCCAACCGTTAGATTTCAAATTTCTAATATTCGTTAGAAAGCTTTTTTCGATACGAACCCAACGGTTCCGGATTTAGGAGAATCCGACGGTCGGATCTCCCGTAATGTCCGTTTGAAATCAATGGTCGAAATTCGCGAACTGCCGCGGCGCGGCGCGTTCTATTCAGGCCATTATATTATATATATATAATATATATAATATATATTTCGTCGATTTCTATTTAAAACGAATTATATGAATAGTTTTAATTTCGTTTCAAAAGCAATTTCAACTTCCTTTTCAATTCAAATCAAAATTGAATTCTTCTTTATAAATTCGTTTTAAAATTCATTTCTATTAAATTCAAATTTCAATTCAATTTGAATTCATTTCAATTCGCTTTCAATTCAATTTGAAATCGTTTTTTAATTCAATTCATTTCGAAATCGTTTTTAATTCAATTCATTTTGAAATCGTTTTCAATTCAATTCATTTCAAAATCGTTTTCAATTCAATTCATTTCGAAATCGTTTTCAATTCAATTCATTTCGAAATCGTTTTCAATTCAATTCATTTCGAAATCGTTTTCAATTCAATTCATTTCGAAATCGTTTTCAATTCAATTCATTTCGAAATCGTTTTCAATTCAATTCATTTCGAAATCGTTTTCAATTCAATTCATATCGAAATCGTTTTCAATTCAATTCATTTCGAAATCGTTTAAAATCGATATAAATATCGTTCACGTCAAAATGGCGTCAATCTAATCAACACGGCTTCATAAATTTCTATTTTCAAATATTCTATTTCAAATATTTCTTTTTCAAAATAGTTGTTATTATCAAAATATTTCGTTCAACACATGACCAATCTCAATGGATGAGTACTGTCAACACATGAACCTTTATTTTATATTATTCTTTATTTTTCAAATTGGAATGAGGCTCAATCAATTACCATATAAAGTTAATTATATGGATTTTCATGCATTACACACATATAATAGCATTGAAAAATAATCAACCATCAACCAAAGTGCACTACACTGTATAAGCATCAAATATAGATATCTAACGCTTATAACAGCCTGTCAATCAATCGATCGACATATTTAATCAATCAGGATGAGTGAACTTCAAATTTCATCCCAACACCCGTGTGGGGTTTCAAACAATCAAACGCACATTTTATTTGTGCAGTTGGGCGATGTGTAAAATTTATCGTCCCAGTCAATGTCATTCAAATAGGTGTATATAAACAAACCGTCCGGTTTGTAAATGAACATTTATTTATTTACATTCACGTTAAAAATTATATTTTTAACGATAAAACATTTTATTCAACCTATGAATATTATATTCAGTTCATTCTTTCAATAAAGTGATATTTTATTTTTCTAACTTATTTTAGAAAATTTCGGCGGCATAACGGCACGATACTAGAAACGGGACGAGGCTTAGCCTTATCCCCGGTCTAGTGAAGGCCCACGCCATTCACACATCAATCAAAATCACCAAACAACCAAATTCAAATCAAATCATATAACTAATCTATGCAACCAAACAAACAAGTCCATGGTCTGTGGACGATTGTGTCGGGTGCTACTAAGCACCGTCTGCATCCTAGTGTATATATATAAATAGAAATGAAATTGAAAGGTGAGAAATTCTCACCAATAGCTATCCTAGCTCCACGGCTCTTCATTTGTAGAAGTCTTCGTCGTTTCGCCTTTTTGTCACCTTCCTTGACCGTAGCCACTACATTTATAAAAATCGAATTTTTAATTCGTTATTCAGTATATAAAAATCGAATTTTTACTTCGCTATTCAATATATAAAAATCGAATTTTTAATTCGAAGTTCAATATATAAAAATCACATTTTTAATTTGAAGTTCAATATATAAAAATCACATTTTTAAATTCGAAGTTCAATATATAAAAATCACATTTTTAATTCGAAGTTCAATATATAAAAATCACATTTTTAATTCGAAGTTCAATATATAAAAATCAAATTTTTAAATTCGAAGTTCAATATATAAAAATCACATTTTTAAATTCGAAGTTCAATATATAAAAATCACATTTTTAATTCGAAGTTCAATATATAAAAATCACATTTTTAATTCGAAGTTCAATATATAAAAATCACATTTTTAAATTCGAAGTTCAATATATAAAAATCACATTTTTAAATTCGAAGTTCAATATATAAAAATCACATTTTTAATTCGAAGTTCAACATATAAAAATCGAATTTTTATGAATGCTAAAAATCAAATCTTTATTTTATAAAACTCGAATCTTTTCATTCAAAAATCATCATTTTATTTTCAGTTATATATAGGTAAATAATTAAAGAAACTGAAATAAAATGAAGTGAATAGAATTTACCTTTGCTTTATATAAAAAAAAGTCTTGCTGCGTTTGACCGGAGGTAGTGCAGATCTCGCGATTTGAAGATGGTGGAGGCGGATCCAACGCGTTGTCGATGTGGGCCAGGGGAGTGGCGGCGTCAGCATTTTCAGAGGAGGACAAGGGGGGCTCGGCTTCAGGGTGGCGATGGGTTTTGGGTGGCTCGCGGTGGGGCGTTAGGGTTTTTGAGCGTCGAATGGGAGAGAGGGGAGGGGATCGAGTGGATCGGAGGAGGGGGGTCAGGCGCAGGTGGCTTGGTGGCGGTGGCGAGGGCCCCACGGCGGCGGCGATGGTGATGGCGGTTTTCCGCCTCCGCCTTTTTTTCTTTTCTTTTCTTTTTATTTCGTTTCGAACTGAAAGGAGAGAGGGGGCCAGAGCGGGTTAACGGGGGGGAAGAAAAGGTTTTTTTTATTATTTAATTTTCCACAAAAAGCAACTTTTATTTTCGACTTCAAAACGAGGCTCACCGCCTGTCGTCCATAGCGTTTTACCCCCATTCTGAACACAATGGGATATGTATCACAAGCTGGTTTGATCGCTTGAATCAGTTTCCGTGGAATTTACATTCAGAATCATTATATTGAATTTTAAACGTACATTTCAAATTACCGGGGTCACATACTAACTAGAAAAATTCTAGAAAAATATTTTCTAGCTTCGTATTGACGATACGGTCCTAACATAACTAATTTCATCGAATTCCGAGGTCGTTTGCAAAATGTCCATTTTTAAGGGCCTGAATTCCATAGCAACTATTCAGAATTTTCACTTGGACATATCTTTTGATTCCCGCTATCAAATTTCGATTTTTCGAATTCGTTGGAAAGATATTCACAATTAGATCCTAATGCTTTTGGTTTCACTAAAATCCGGATTGTTTTGCACCCGGTACATTCAATTGAAGTTTGAAATCGAATTATCGAACTACCGCGCCATTTTCAATTCTATTTATAATTGTATATAAATATTTATATTCTAACGACGACGCGTATAAATATATACGTTCGAATCATATTCAAAATAAATTTATCGTCGATATTATTTAAAATAATTCATTTTAAATAATCAAAATTCGCTAAAATTGCCAAAATAAAAATTTTAAACTGGCCCAGATTTTCCGGGTTGTTACAACCTTGTATTAGGGTCATTTCATGTTATTGGGCCAAAGCTTGGGCCAAGGGATCAATACTTGCTTATTCCAGTCATGTTAGTTTGCTAGTACACCTGTGGTGCAAAACCTTAAACCTGATTATGCGATGACACCTTTATCTACCTTGTTAGTTAATCACCATGCTAGTATGTTGTTATCCTTATGATCATACCTGCTTCTCATGCCAGTTAACTTTATCAGTTTACATTGATTGTAGTAGGGCTTACTCAGTCTTTTTGACTGGCCTGTTTTCTTTCGCCTCTTTTCTTCCGTTCCCCCCCCCCCAGGTTCTCAGGGAGGGAATATTGGAGCTTAGCTGGATTTCTGATCGCTTGCTTGTGGGATTTTAGCTCATGTACAGTCTTGACATGAAGCTAGCTATGGTTATCACTTATTTTGGGGATAGTACTTATGTATTTCAGTTTTTCAGTAATGTTGTTTTTATCTAGACTTGTGTATTTGGGAAGTTGACATTATGCTGTACCAGACTTGTTTTGAAATGGTTTGAAAATCTTCCGCTGTTTTATCTATGTTATTTACTCTGTTTACATATATACATATGTTCTTGTTCTGCCTTGATATATCATTATGCATGTTTACCTGATTCAAACGCCCCTCCAAAGTCAGAGTGCTTGCAAGAGTTACCCTGGCGGAGGTGGGATGTTACAATTCAATATTATTAAATTCACAACCATTTAACATTCTAATTCATATTTTGAATAATTAAATAAATTAATTATTATACTGTAGAAATGTGGGTCGTTACAGAATTTTTGGCGAAATAAACTGTTTGATTCAAATTAAACAACAGTTTATCGTTCTTTAACGATGAACTGCCAATGTGAGTAAAACTCACCAACTCTGAACAGTTATATTTTTATAATGTATTTTTAGAACTGTTAATCATCTATTGATTGCTGTGTGTTAACTGTTTGGTTGAATTGCTTGTGTATTGGTTGAAATTATAGATAACGATGTATATATAAATCATTAATCGAAAATTGATTCTGTTTATCAGAATATTTTATACTCGTGTTGTCTAACATCTATGATGCAGGAAAATAGGTTGGAGGGATCCAACAGGATTCGTCAATATTTATAATACTGTTTGTTTTCATATATTATGTTATATGATGTGGTGTATAATCTGTGATTTGATTATAATGACACCGGTCCTATTATTTGGTACTGTTGAATACCAAAAGAAATATTGGAATGAAAAAAGGGAAATTTCAAACTGTGTATTGAAATAGAATATTTATAGAATCAAAGAATTTTATAAAACGATTATTTACCTAGAAAGTAAATAGAAGTGTAAACGATTATTTACTTAGCAAGTAAATAGAAGTATAAAGAAGGATATTTAGAATTTAGAAATGGAATCGAAAAGGAAATATTTCAGGGGATAATAAATAAAAGTAAAAGGAAAATATTTATTTGTTAAATAAATAGAAAGATGAAAAGGGAATATTTGTAAAAACATTTACAAATAAAATAGAAAGAGAAATATTTGTAAAACATTTACAAATAAAATAGAAAGGGAAATATTTGTAAAACATTTACAAATAGAATCGGAAAGGAATATTTATTTGGAAAATAAATAGGATTATAAAAGAAAATATTTGGAAAATGAATAGAATATGGAAATCTATTTTAACAGATAAATGGGAAGGATTTATTTAAAGTGGAATTAAATAGAAATCTATTTCAATAGATAAATTGGAAAGAATAATTTATAAATAATATTTTATGAACCAAGTAAAATATTTATCATTGTATAAATAGAATATATAAGTCAGGACTAATATAGAGAAGTAAGAATCGATTTCAACATCGATAATTGAAATTGAATATGGACGAAGAGTTAACCAGTTAGAGTTAATCGATTAGAATTAGAATTAATTGATTAGAATTAGAGTTAATTGAACATAGTTAGTCGGGTCGAGTTAGTCGAGTTAATCGAATCGAGTTGGTCGAATCAAGATTGTCGAGTATGGTTAGCCAAACCAAGTTAATCGAATCGAGTTATTCAAATATGGCTAGTCGAGCTAGTCAAGTCGAGTTAGTCGAGTTGAGTTAAATAAGTCGAGTTAATTAAGTTAAGTTAGTCAAACTGAGTTAATCAAACCGAGTTAATCCAGATGAGTTAGTCAAAGGAGTTATCGAATATTAGTTATTCGAAGGGAGTTATCGATTATAGTTTAATCAAAAGGAGCTAATCGAATATTAGTTATTCGAAAGGAGTTATCGATTATAGTTAATCGAAAGGAGTTATCGATTTTAGTTAATCGAAAGGAGTCATCGATTATAGTTTAATCGAAAGGAGTTATCGATTATAGTTTAATCGAAAGGAGTTAATCGAATATTAGTTATTCGAAAGGAGTTATCGATTATAGTTTAATCAAAAGGAGTAAATCGAATACTAGTTATTCGAAGGGAGTTAATCGAATATTAGTTATTCGAAAGGAGTAATCGAATATTAGTTGTTCGAAAGGAGTTAATCGAATATAGTTTATTCGAAAGCAGTTAATTGATAAGAGTAAATTAGTTAGAGTTAATTGAATAGAGTTAATCCAATAAGGTTAATCAAATAGAGTTAATAGAATTGAGTAAATCAAATAGAGCTAACTGATAAGAGTAAATCGATTACAGTTAATCGAATACTGTTAATTGAATAGAGTTATTCGAATATAGGTTATTCAAAGAAGAGAGATTATCGAATATAGTTTATTCGAAGGAAAGAGTTATCGAATAGAGATTTATTCGAAAGAAAGTTATGTAAGGAAGTTGTTAAAGGTTTAAAAAGATAAACTTTGACTATTTCGAAGTTAAAACTTTGTTCAGTTAAGGTTTGAGAGGTAATTATACCCCAACTTGATTGACTTCCTTCTTAACTAAGGAATGGTAAGGTTTGATAGTGAAGGTTGGTTAAGTGAATATAGTTAATGAAGGTAATGGTGAATTGGCATAGCGATGTTATATTTAAATATCTGTTTAAATCCAAGGAATGAGTTTTGGAAACGTTTTCCAAATATAATCAGAGATAATTTCTAATCATAGAAAATGAAATGTTGGATGGTAAAGAATACTGGAATGACAGTGATACGTGGAAAGGAGATGGAAATGTTTTCCAATGATTAATAACGTATATTTTCTAAATTTAGAAAATAAGAATTTCTGTATATATATACAGAAACAGGAAATGGAGAATGAATAAATTAATGATAGATTAATTTAAGAGATAAATATTAAATGTTGATTGATCGACAAAATTTCCTTTTGGAAATAATATCGTTGTTTGCACACCTGTTTTTCTTTGATAGTTAAATCACTGACTATCAAAGTTTTGACCATTTTAATGTTGTTAATATGGAGAGACCGGTTGGATTATTATCCGAAGAACCACTCCGTATTGGCATAAGCGATGCGAATCATATATGCCAAAGATAATTGAAGACGGAGTAAAGTGCAAGGGATGTTGTATAAATCTTAGGTAAAGATTGTCTAAGATGGGTGTACTGAATAGTGCCTTTTGTTTGTCCAGTCCCAGGACAACTTGTATGGACGAATGTCTGACAAAGTATATTTAATAGATCGCGCAAGTTGATCTCTTGAAACGTATTTACATTTGGTAGCGGAGGAATTCGTTTCTCTTTGCTGTATACCCGTGGTATTTTTGGGGAAATCAATTTGTGATTTCGCGGGTATGACGATGTGACATTCAAAGTGAATAAACGTGTGATCTGTCAAAGATAAGCGTGGCCTCTAGCCTCACATCTGGAAAAGACAAGTCGGGCAGGCAGCATGGCTATGTAGGTCGCAGCTATTAGGGTGTATAATCACCTGATCTAGAGTTTCATTTACTTCTAAATCTATTGTCGATGCTGTCCCATTCGGGAAATGGTTTCTGATCCCAACCGTTTGTGATATACATTCGATGCACTCAAGCGAAATGAGTGGTCGGTCATGTGTGGCCGGGTTGCAAGATGTTCTTGTTGAACCCAGTGTATTCCTCTCTTGAGGTACACTAGCGAAAGTGGTTCCATAACTTTTCATAGTTGGAAATCCATTACCCAATACGTGCTTGCGGTTTTGATTGTATACTATATACGTAGAACGTGAGATGGAAGCGTTTCTGCTTGATGATTATTATATTGTGGTTGATAGATGTTATTATAATATCAAAAGGTTTTTGATATAAAGAGATATTTTGGATTCTCATAAGGGAAAAACCCGTTCCGTTATACGGCGTGGTCTTATGAGATATCGTTTAATGGCTCAAAATGTTTAAACTGTTTTACTCATACCAGTCACATGACTGACCCAGAGTTTATTTTGTTTTGTTTTCCCTAAACTCTTGGGTGCCCAATTTTATACGGGCAGTCAAGTAGTCGGGATTTACAGATACTTGAAGAGCTGGAGCAGGAGGCTTCAGGATCATATAGCTATTGTTTATTTCCGCTGTGTTGTAAGTGCTGTACTTTGGAAATGATATGTATATTCAAGTACAGATTTATATTTCAAAGTTCTGTTATGAAATATATTTATTCGTTCCGCTATGAGATTCGTGTTTACTCTGATGTTGTGATGTTCTTCTTCTTCTTCTATTCTAAGTTTCTTTCTTATCTATCCTCACCCTCTAACTTCTTTCATTAACTACCGGTATTTTCGATCCTTGGATGTTCGATATGTGTTGTATATCGGATAACCAAGATCGACTTTTTCTGGGACATTACACATAGCTTCCCTAAGATTTCTCAGTTTATTTTGCATTTTTTGCATTAAGAAATCTTAAAATCTTTATAAAAGAAACTAAATTCAAAAATCGGACAAGAACTGAGTTTAAAATATGGGCATTACTCATTACTTTGTACTAATCCTTCCACAGATTAATGCCAGATTCTTCCATGTATTTAGCCATACTATTCCTTGCGTTTTATCATATATATAAGTTGTATTTCAATAAGACAAACAACTTCGCATAATAAGACATAATAAAAATGCAAACGAAAATGTGTTGATTTCTTAGTAGAAGAAGGGATGATGTACTCTGCGTAGCTCTGCTATTTTTTCTCATGATTCAAAATCCCCTGCTTGAATTAGTGACTTTGTCTACCAATTTGGTTTTCTATCTTATATATTTCTATCCTCGTATTACTATCTGTTTTTATATCTAGCACCAAAAACTAGATGGACTCAACTATAGAAATTTAACTAATCATATAGAAAGATGATAGGGAGCATGTATGTCCTAACCGAATGGGAGAGAAAGCAAGAGTTAACGATAATGGAACATGCTGAGCCAAAACTAGTTTAAACTGAAGCTTGGTTGTAAAACTAAGCCTAAGCCAGTTTAAAATGAAGCTCTGTTGTAAAACATGGCCTAAGCTCAGGTGTATAAAATAGTCTGAGCCCAGTTGTTAAAGACTAAGTCAAGCCCGGTTGTTAAAAATGAGCTTGAGCTATGCCATAAAAGACTAAGCTAAGCTCAATGTAAAATGAGTCATGCTCAATTGTAAAACTAGGATAGCCAATTTGTTAAACTTTTAATTGAATATTTTTATTTTTATTTATCAAGTATCATGAAGTTTTTGCGCAAACGGAGCCGTTCAGTATTTACTCGAAAACTAAGCAGCTCAGTTTTCGCACGAAAACTGAGCAGTTTAGTTTTGGCACGAAAAATGAGCTGCTCGGTTTTCGTGCAAACTAAGCAGCTCAGTTTTTGCGCAAAAACTGAGGCTCGGCTCAGTTTGTGCCAAAACTAAGCAGCTCAAATTTCAAGCCATTCTTTAGATGAAATTATCATCTCAGGTGATTATAAACATATTTTGCTTTGCAGTTTTGTAATGTCACACACACAAAAAAGTAGTAGGGTGAAAAAATAATTATTACCACGAATACAATGGTGAATAAACCCAGAAATAAATTGATGATATGAGTGCTATTTATAACTCTTAACCTATCCTTCTAATGTTATTTTATAGCCTTTTCTTCATATGTGTTATTTCTAGACAGATCCATCTCTTCCAAGATGCCTTTGTTTGTCAACTTAGATATTTTAAAATTGAAAATTTGGTTGAATGTATGGTTTCTTTCTTCAAAATGGTTAGTTTTTAGAATAATCATTTCAAAATAATTAGTTAATTTTAAGCACAAAAGATTAAAAAAAACGATTCTAGAAACCTGTACACTAGAGTAAGAAGCCTTTTAAGTGAAAATTGTCAACTTTAGATTACTTAAACATATTTACTCCATGACCAAGCCAACGAAATCCATTTTTTGCATCTCTTTGGATTGTTTGAGCTATGATATTTTGTAGAAATTCCAGAGCAATTCCTCTAAATTAGTGTAAAATTACAGGAGAAGTAATTTCTTTGTGATTGTTACTAAATTAATGCCATCAATTTAGTGTTATGCTTGCAACTAATAGTATAGTACATTACTTTTGATGCTACATGGTGCATGATACTGAGACTGCTATGTCTAGCACTCTATGCAAAAGCACAATTGATCATCCTTAACTATTAAGGATATCATATAAATTATGCTTTACTTAAACTGATTAAATTGACATTTTATTAATCGGACAGTTGGCCTGTCTTGTAGTCTTTTTGTCCAACAAAAGAGTTAATGCAATAAGATCATTATTATCAATCTTATCTAATAGTCTATCTCAGTGTGGTTTACTTCCTTATTTCAATGAACTAATTCCATTGAGGTTATGTATATTACAAATTTTGACCATTAGCATCTATATGTGATTGCATATAGATTACATATTCTTGTTATGATTTAGAATACGAAACTCAATTAACATAATACATGGCCTCGAGCAAGTAAACTCGTAAATAACATAGTAACGAACTTATTTATCTGTTGTATAATTTGGTGCTTGCATAGGTCAACATGTAAAAATTTAATAGTAAATATATTTTATACTTATCTTTATCTATCTTAATTCACTTTATTTATATATTTTAATAAAAAAACATTTTATCAGTCATATTAATTGCAAGAATTTATCAATTTATATTACTATAACTGATAATATGTTCTTATGATATTAGAAACGTTAAATACTAATAATTCAATTTTCTAATAAGACTTAGACTAATCTTTTAGGTTTGCCCATATCTGTGATGAAACGTCAAAGTCTTTTGACTTCACTGGTGTGTGTAAGACTTGTCTATATTAAGATTTTGTATGGGACCATAGCATTCTTTACAAGCTTCACTATACATATATTTATTTGAGCCGTGCATATGCACAACATATACACTATACATATGCATATTCTCAAAGCAAACAATTTCCAAATTCCTACATTATTCTTGCATTATTTTCTGAATATAATACTTCTCAGGGATTTTATAAAAACTAACCTCAAATTTCTGTATAAGGATTGTTAAACAGAGTTTAAGACAAAGGAGATTAATTACTATCCATGTTTCCACAAGAAATGAATACAGTTTAAATTATCTAGTGAGATTAATTTTAGAATTTTTTTGCAATAGCAAAGTAATATTATATAGCATTCCTATATTCAAATATAAGGTTTTTAATGCTGATTAAACCAATGTTTTTATATTGGTGTATGTGTATAATCTTGGAGAAACTTAATAAGGGAATAAACTGACATTCCTATACTGTAATAAAAGGGGGGTCACTTCGCTTGAGCTATATCTTGGTCCCAAGTTTTGAAACTTTGGAATGAAGAGGTTTCAGCATTATTGCCATATAGATTAAACAATACACAACTACTCTGTCTTATATTCATATTTCAATTTATTGTAGTTACATTGATTGGCGGAAAGCGCCTGGGTAACTAAACTTAACATCCACTTCAATAAGCACTCGCACATGATTCAATCTCAGTTATTTGAAGTTTTATTGTCCATTCATATTTGTTTGTCATGCACATTTGCAATGGACCGATCCCCTCTTTGTCTTAATAAGCCAATTAAGTTCTACCAATAAGATCTAAATATGAATTATGGAAATATAGTATCTCATGAATCGAAGACCAGGAGACCATTTTAAGTATACAACTTGGATTTGATAGTATAAGAACCTACTTTCATGACATTTTCCACATCAACAGAACATGAAAATCTTACCAGTATGAAGATTTTTGTTTATAAATATATTAAAGTTAAAAGTAGGCTTTGGAGCATACTCTATGTACCTTTTAAAAGTGTTTATATAATGTCGTACATCCCATTATGTAAGATGCCATAGTTTTTACCCATCTACATGTTTCTTCATAAATAAAGTAATGTCCATACTATTCTTCTTCCTTTTTGCTTTAAAACCATACCTATTTTTTCATATATAAAAATTGGGCCAAGGTCAACACAACACAAAAATTTCAACTGCATTTTTTAAAGTTTTATTTTGGTATAAAAAACAAGTTTCATCCCTCATCCATGAGAACTAAAATCAGATTAAAAGGAAATAGAAAATTAAAGGAAATAATTTAAAGTCCACTTATATGTTGTCAGCTATCAGCGAAATAACACCCCACCATGTACAAGGATTTAACATATACACCATGCCATGACCCCTAAGCAAAGATATTGCTATAACATATGTAAATCCACTCAATTATAATAGGGACGTGTATTATGTGTTTATTAGTCTAAGAATAATACAATGCTATTGCATTATTATTTTCATGTTCAATCAACAACATATATTTTAATACAAAACATGGTTAACAACTAAAATTATCCTTGACTCAATTTTGCAATTCTCTTGTTATTTGTCAGTTTTGGAATGATAACTTGTTATTTATCAGTTTTTCAATTTGTTATTTCTGTAAAATTGAGTGCATTTATTTTTTGTAGGCACTTGTGGAGGAGGAGGTAAAAAACAGAATTTGGAATGTAGTGGTAACGGGAAAGCAAATATGTTTAATCTTGAAAAATAATCCTATCTCCAAAGTTTTTAGTTCTGATAAAAGGAAAAATTATTGTTATGCAATTAGCTCCTCTTCTTCCGTAAAGCACGTAAAGATGATGCAAGCTTCAAAAGCAATTGCCAACAAGAATAAAAAGGATGATTTTCGTCATGGTCTACGGAATTACAAAATCAAGTTACAAGTCAAGTGACGAGTCAAATGCCAATCCAAATCAACGATGATCTTAAATCATTTGCTTCATCCTTTCTTACTATGGTACCGGGATTGCAACATAACGTTAATGGCAGTGTTGTGACACCTATGACAGAAATCGCCTATAATTTGGATAAATCTACACTGGATATTCGAATTGCTAATTCGCTTATTCCGTCAAATGATGTTGGATCATGAACAAAGGGAAAACAAATTGTAATACTATTATCACAAGATTTGAAGATGAATGTAGAAAAATCTTATATTGGAACACAAACCATTTGTCATTTTAAAGAGGTAGTGCAAGGTGTTGAGAAAGCTATTTGGATAACAGAAGTTCTAGATCCGGAAGCACCAATTTACGATGGTCCTCAAAACGGACATTACAAGCTTTGTGAATTTTCGGATGGAGACTTTGTGATATGGTCCATGTTTCACCTTCGCAGTATCTAAAATTCTATGTATCTTCAGTAAAATTGTATTGTTTTTTGTAATTTGAACTTGATATCATGGTATTTTGAAATTGGAAGCATTATGCAAAAGTGACATTGTTGAATTTGAAATATGCAAGTGTACCAAATACTTTTATTTGAATTGATATGATGAATTATATATGTGATTGAAAATCATATATACATGTTATATACTCATTTATAAGTGTTAGCAATTTATGTATACCAACAGTTATAAGTGTTAGTAGGATTATACTACTGACATTTATAAGTGTTACCATTTCTTATAGTTCCAACATTTATAAGTGTTAGCAATAAATATGTTTGTAACTCTTATAAGTGTCACTATATCCTATGGTTCCAACATTTATAAGTGATAGCAATGAATATGTTTGTAACTCTTATAGGTGTTACCATATGATATGGTTCCAACATTTATAAGTGTTAGCAATGAATATGTTTGTAACTCTTATAAGTGTTACCATATCTTATGCTTCCAACATTTATAAGTGTTAGCTATGAATATGTTTGTAACTCTTATAAGTGTTACCCTATCTTATTGTTCCAACATTTATAAGTGTTAGCAATGAATATGTTTGTAACACCTATAAGTGTTACCATATCTTTTGATTCCAACATTTATAAGTGTTGGCAGTTACTCTATTTGTAACACTTATAAGTGTTACAAATATGGCTGGACAATTCCTCACACGCCGCTGGTAACACTTAAAAGTGTTACAGAAATTATTTGTAACACCTATACTTGTTGGGAATCCCCTGTTTTGCTGTAGTGTAAGTGGCAAGGAATTCACCTGTATGGACAACTAGATAGTAACAAGAGCGTCTGTAGGGAGGGTTCTCTTAAAATGAAGCTGTGTTCCTGCCCAAACCTAGTAGTAAGTGGTCGTTACTATTTCTCAACCTACAAGAGGAATTATTTATGACGTTGACGCTAGAGACGAGGTCTTAAGTGGGTTGGGTCCGCCATAGGATATTAAGTGACAGTGGGATGTCAACCTTTAATAAGTTAGTAAATAGTCTTAAGTGACTAGGAATAGCTCGCCTCGTGGGGTATTAAGTGGCTGTAAGAATGTACACCCTTAAAATTACTTTGTAGGGTACTAAGTGACCATAACAATGTCCTCCCTTAAAATTACTTTATGGGGAATTAAGTGACTGTCAGCAAGTCCGCCCTTATATTTACATATAGGCCTTAAGTGGTTGTTAAAGTGTCTGCCTCATGTGTTTAATTTTGTGTATGTTTGTTGCTTAGACATAGCATTAAGAGTTCATATTGCCAAATATAGGAAATAGTCATTCCTAATCTTATCTATATTTCATCACCAGAACTTTATGTTCTGACCTTCTTCCTCTTAACATTAACGAATTAGTAGGTGAGATTGTTGATTGAGGATGAGGAACGACTACTTGGAGGAGGATCCACTTGAACATTTAGTTATTATGGCAGTAGCCTTATTATTATTGTTGTTATGTACTTAAGGTAATAAATGATTAACTTGTTATCACCTATGAGAGAAGCACTTGGCATATTGTATAAACCTATGTATTTACTAAATCCATATATTATTTTGGTAGAACTTTCTAAGATGGCGATCTATGTAGTGGGTATACCAGTCCTTTTACTTCCCAATTCTAGTATCGTTGTGTCGATCGCATATCCCCTTTTTGGGTTACTAAGCGAACTCTGATGAGTTGAAGTGCTTGCTTATGTCAGGGGATGTATATCAATCTGATACCTAGGGGATGTCTAGATCCATACTTGAGCAGTTCTAAAATGTCAATCAAGTGGTTCTTCTTGATCCTAATTTTATATGGCTCAGCTAACTTTTTAGTGGATTCGCTTTTATGTATTTATTGTTGGTGCATTTGGAAAGAAAGAAATGCAGTAGTTTTTGATAAATCCCCTAAAATGTTTTGATGGGTTATGCAGAAGTATCTCTCATTATTTTCAAACATGGACAAGTTCATCTTCTGCAGCTCGCTTCAGGTTGGGTCTTGTAACAATCCGAATTGGGTCTTGTAACAATCCGGATTTTCATAACCAATTTAAATTTTTTGTTTTAGCTATTTCAGTGGATTTTGGATATTCAAAATGATTTATTTTAAATAATAATGATTTAAAATTTATTTAAATTGAAGTTAGAGCGTATAAATTTGTTTTAATTATAAAAGGAGCCTAAAATGGCGCGGTAGTTTGAAAATTCGATTTTAAATTTCAAATGAATGTACAGAATTCAAAATAAATCGGATTTCAGTAAAACCAAAATTATTTGAATCTATTTAATTATATCTTTCTAACAAATGTGAAAAACTGAGATTTCATAATGTAAACAAAAAGTTATATCTAGTTTAAAATTTAAAATAGTCGCTATGGAATTTATATATATTATATAATTTATAGCCCTTAAAAATAGCCATTTGGCCAACAACCTCCGTTTTCGACGAAACAACATTTGTTGGATCCGAAATGTCAAATCATTGTTAGGTTTCAATTTTCATAATTTTTGAAATTAATATGTGAGCGTGGTAAATTGAAACGTGTTTTCAATTTTAGTTTGAATTTAATCGACCAATAAAATGGCCATTTTTCAAACGGATTCAGAATTCGATGAAATTAGTTTTGTTTGGACCGTATCGTCAAAACATAGCTAGATTTATTTTTTTGGATTTTTTGGAGTCAGTATGTGGCCCCGGTAAATTAAAATGTACGTTGAAATCAATTTTAAACGTTATATTAATTTATATTTTAATTTTGACGAAGGCTGATCAAAACAATAGAACTGACTTACGGGACATATCCCATTGTGTCCGGAATGGGGGTATTTAGATAGGGGCGACATTTGTTGGGTTTGATTTGGAGTTCGAACGAAAATTTCATAATAAAGAAATTAAACAAATTAAATATAAATATTATAAATAACCACCTCTCTCACCAAAACCCTAATTCTGCAATCATATAATAGCCGCCACCATTTGAATTTAAAGGCCAATATTCTATGAATTAAATCCCCTCAAATCCTTCAAAACATTGATTAATCCAAGAAATTTTCTACCGCAACCTTGAAGAGCAATTCGAGCTCTACCTTATGAACGGACGAGATGGGTTTTTTTGGCGCATCATTCTTGGATTTTAGGATTAAAGTCGCTGGTTTTGGAGTAGTTTTATGGTGTGTATGGGGGTTCGAACTTCAGACAACGGTGGGAGGTGGAAGGGAGCTTCACGGCGGTTGTTGAGGCACAGAGCGACGGGGGTCCGATCCTCCATGTTGGCGGGCCACGGCTGGAGTATGGTATCGAGGGTTTTGGGTTTCCTCGATCCAGAAAATATGAAGAAGGGAGAGAGAAAGGTTAAGAAGTTAATGATGTGATTAATAAATGGTTAATTATGTTAACTTAATTAAAATTGTAATCGAATGTAAAAAAATTCATATCTCTTTCGTACAAGGTCCAAATCCGACGATTTCAGATCCGTTGGAATCGTGATGAAAATCTCTACATTTCAAAACTGACTGGGATAGAAACGGAGCACGTTAGAATTTCAGGAAAATTCAAACCCGAACCGTACCAGAAATTCAAAAATAAACACTGACAGAGTGGAACCCAATGTGAGAACTCCTTCTCACTCTAATTATTTTGCAGTTAAATATAGACTAGGAGGTAGACGGGGCTTAGAAACCCCCGATACTATTTATTGTACAAACCATGTATGTTTGTTTGGATTGAATTGTTGTATAATTGACTATATTGTGTGTTGATTGTGATACTGAAATGTTTAAATATTAAAAATAATTTAATGTTATTTCATGGTAGTTGAAATTAAATTATAAATATTTATTTATAGTTTAAACAGTGAAAAAGTGGCTAATTAGAAAATTAACTCCAACTGAATATGAACTGGTTAAATTCCTTAACCAATGATTTATTTAAATCGACTGTTGTTGTTTGAAAACCCCACACGGGTCCGGGGACGATAATTTATCCA
This sequence comes from Allium sativum, assembly GCA_030737875.1. Lineage (NCBI taxonomy): Eukaryota > Viridiplantae > Streptophyta > Magnoliopsida > Asparagales > Amaryllidaceae > Allium > Allium sativum. The sequence continues at coordinate 193,177,111 of CM060919.1, forward strand.
CATCTCCCTTGAATTTAATTATATGTCAATTGATTGGTTGAAAGACTGTTGTAAGCGTTAGTTATTTATTTTAATGCTTATACAGTTGTAAAATGCACTATGGATGTTATATGGATTTTTAATGATCGTTTATCATTATTGTTGTATACATGCGATGTATGAAATCCATATAACCTAAATTATATGGTAATTGATTGAGTCTGATTCCAATAAAGAAGATTTTAAAATAATGATCTCAAAATAAAGAATTTAAAATAAATAAGATTTTAAAATAAAGGATATTTGATAATAAAGAATATTTTAGAAATAAGGAATATTGTTAAATAACGAATATTTTAAAATAATATTCAGTGAATGATCAAAATATGATTTTGATGTCCGATTTTGGATAGACACGAAAAGATATAAAAATGTGAAGTCGGGTTAAGCATAGAAATGCTATTTTTAACCCGAATGGGTTTATTGATCGATTTTATTCATTTTAAAATAACATAAAAAAAATGGATTTCAAAAATCAAATATTTTGAAAATATAATCATTTTAAAATTAAAATGATATGGAATATTCAATTTTGATTTAAAGTTGAAATGAAATTGGAAATCATTTTGAAATGAATTTATAAACGATTTACAAAATACATTTCAAATGGAAATCGACGAAATATATATATTATATATATTTAATGGCCTGAATAGAACGTGCCAAGCCGCGACCGTTCGCAAATTTCGACCATTGGAATCGAATTGACATTATGGGACATCCGACCGTCGGATTCTCCTAAAACGGAACGGTTGGATCCGTATCGAAAAGACCTTTCCAACGAATATAAGAGATTTGAAATCTAACGATTGGATTTGGAATTATGTCCAAATCAAATTTGGAAAAGGTCGTTGTAAATGCAGTTTGATGACCGTTTATGGAAATCGAATGAAAGGGCCTTAATAAAATTATTAAAAATATTAATAATATGTGTAAAATCATAATAAACGATTTGGAAAGAATTGGGATGAAAACTTCCATATTTGAAAAGATAAAAAAATATTTTTATCAAAATGAACTAGTTATTAACTAGAAAAATAATCCAATGGTTTTAAATAAATAAATTGGATAGGGAAATAGTTTTAATTTAACTAGGATTTTTCCAATATATGAACTGGAATGGATTTGAATAGAAATCACCTCCGAAATATTTCGATATTGGATTCCATGACTATGCGGGTATGGTCAAGGAATTTGGAAGATAGATATATATTGTTATTCCCCATATGATATGTGTTGGTTTCAGAATTCGATGTTGAATATAAGCCGATATAATTTCTATTTAGAGCCTTATATTTAATATTAAATTGGATTTTGGGTTTGTCGTGATTGATGTCTTCAGTAACACTGTTCCTAAACCCCGTGTGAAGAGAATAAATCTTTTAATTAATATTATTAGAATTTCCAATTATATTTAGTAATTGGAATAAAATGGATTGTGAATTGGGTTTATTGTGAAGTGTGTTTTTAATGACATTCGTTCTTTAACCCGATTAATAGTGAAATGTGATTTGGAATTTATAAATCTTTTCATTAAGATTTAATGGAAATTTTCCAAAGTAAAGTTTTCCAATTTAATATATTAAATTCGAATTGAATGGAATTCGATTTGGTAACAATTGAAGTAAGCTTCGGTGGAGGAAGACTGTTAATATATATATATATATGGAATTTAAAAGGCTTTGTCATTATTCCATTTATATTATTAGTCGGATATGGAAATTGATATCGATTATATATTGATCTGTTTTTTGTGAAGATTCCATAATTAATGGAATGTGATTTTGGGTTTATCGTGTACTGTGCTTTAAATGACATTGGTTCTTTAACCTAGTTAAAGACAGGGTTACATGTCTAACATTGTATTTCGAACTGTATTGTTGATCTCTGCTAAATATATATCTTTTTGGTGGCGGTGAATTTATTCTCTTGCTTAACACCCTTCTCTGAGACATACGAGCTTAAAGGTTATATATCAGCAGAAATCAATGGTACAGTGTAGATTGTCGATTCGGCATGTTTGATTTCCCAAAGTTAAATAATCATTAATAATGATTTTCGGGAAGATTAAAACTAAGATGGTTTTTAATGAAATTTAATTAGATTGAAATTTGAATGTGATAATTTAAATTTGGAAAATGATCGAGAATGGAGTACTACCAGTTTTACTCCAAGCGATAGATAAATCTTTAATTATATTTGAACGTGAAATGGTAATTAAATTTTACCGATAACACCGTGGTGTTAGCTATGAAGTATTACCAGTTTTGCTCCATGGGATGAATAGGGTGGGAGTAGGAAATTAAACAAATGATTACTTCGGTAAGGTGTGCTAGTCCCAACTAGTTTGAATAAACCTTAATTTGGTTTGAATTGATATCCAAAGGAAGATTAAAGAATGAATTTAAAGAAATTATCTTTAATAAAATTAATGGGAACCTGTCCCTAAATATGTGAATATTTGAATAAAAGAATATTCAAGATTGGAATGAGGCGTATGATATGTTTTTATAGCACTTGATTAAAAGATACGTGAATTATTCAGAAAGGCCGGGTTTATACCCATTCTGAATAATTGATTCGATGATAAGTCGACGATGAAGACGGTGGTTGAAGACCGGAGTTCTTCACATCGTTTGGATGATTACTGATGTCTTGATTGGGCTATACACCCAAGACAAGCTAATAAGTGGTGATCGTCCAGACGTACTTGAAGATCAACTGGATAAGCGAGGACCTCTCTCTTGTATTAGACATATGGGACGAGGACTGTAACGACCTGCAAATCCGTACTATCTGAGTTGACTAATAATACCACACGTCCAACCCAAATTGCACAGAAATACGAATCATAATTAGAAAGAAGTTAGAGGATGAGAAATAGAAAGAAAGAAATATTAGAATAGAAGAAAATGAAGATCACAAATTCACAGCGGAACGAATAAAATATATTAAATAACATAACTTTTGAAATACAAATTAGTAACCGTATATACATACCATTATCAAAGCACAACAGTTATTCCTAGAACAGTTATAAACACCTGTTTCCAGATACAACATAGTACACAGCGGAAATATGATAGTCTATAGCTAACTGGTGAAGCCTCCTGCTTCCAGCTCTTCCAACGGAATTTGAAAAACCCCGACTACTTGACTGCCCGTACAAATTTGGGCACCCAAGAGTTTAGGGAAAACAAAAGAAAATAAACTTTGGGTCAGTCATGGGACTGGTGTGAGTAAACTCCAATCATTTGTTTAACTTTCAAAATCCTTTAGAAAAGCATACTTTGTGAACTAGGCTACACAAAGAGTAAATAGTGTGGAAGACACCAATCGGTTCGGATCGGAGGAAGATAGTGCAGGAGGTGAGTAAAGATCAAGAACGCAGAAGCCACATCGGATCGGGTCAGAGAGATACGTCGGTAGCTTCATTACACCGGAACGGATCGGTAATACGTCAGCAATACCAAAGGATGGCAAATGGCCTTATCGGTTCGGATCGGAAGAATATGGAAGCAACATCATAAAGCAGGTGGCTTCAGCGGTTCGGATCGGAGGAACACTTCAGCGGCATCAGAAGAAAGCAAGCAATCCCATTCGTTCGGATCAGATGGATACGTCAGCAGCATCAAGGAACAGCAAGTTGCTTCAGCGAGTCGGATCGGAGGCCCCGATCCGAACCCCTTTTTCCCTTTGAATCTGTAGTTGTTGTTGTGCATATCCCCTGAAGACTCGGACAAGATCTGACCATTTCTCCCACGATCTCCTACTGAATCAATGCGCTGTAGCATCTTGAAGCCTCCGAACCCGACTCTCAGGAAATGGATGCCACACAATCCGAACCGGAGCCATTTAGAGGAGATTTTTCACCTATAAATACAAAATCTAGAGGCATTTGAAAGGATCTTTTGGCAAATTCTCATTCCATACTTCCTCCATAGCCGAATTCTACAATCATATTGAGATCAAAATCTTCTCTTAAAGTCCATTTTTGAGAGATTTGAGTGAGTTTATATATTGTAATTGTGAGGTTGAGTGAGAATCATTGTTGTATTCATATTCAAATCATCAAATAAAAGAAAACAAAGTGGACTTAGGCTCGTTAACACCGAACCACTATAAATTGCGTGTTCTTTATTGCTTTTTTATTCTATTTTGCTGAATTCATATCTAATTTGGGTGTTAGAGCCAATTTTTGGTCTAACAGAATAATAATAAGACCAGCCCACACATAAACATGGACGGTTTTTACCTTAGTATAACCCAAAATACTTTGATATGAAAATCCAGTGATATTATAATAGTGTCTAAATCAAATAAATAACAATCTAGTGGAACGCTTGCATCTCACGCTCCATATATAATATAAAATCAAAAACCGCAGGGCGCTTATTGGAGATTGGATTCCAACTATGACAAGGTATGGGACCACCTGCCGATAGTATATCTCTAGAGGGGAATACACTGGGTTCAACAAGAATATCTTGCAACCCAGCCCACACATGACCGACCACTCATTTTGCTTGAGTGTATCAAACGTATATCACCAACGGTTGGGATCAGCAACCGTTTCCCGAATAGGATAGCATCGAATAGATTAAAGAATGAAATGAATATCTCTAGATTGGTGATTATACACCCTAATGGGAGCGACCCACATAGCTATGCTGCCTGCCCGATTTTTGTCATTTCCCGGTTGTTGAGGCCTGAGGCTGCGATTACTTATCATTCATTGATAGCACAATCACTTTGAATGCCACATTGTCAGATCCGTTAATCACTAATTGATTTGCACAAATATATTCTGGATATCATGCTAAGGGAATAAATCCGTTGCCACCATATATATTTATACATACCAACATATTCGATCATTGGAAATACTTTGTTAGACATTCGTCCATATACGGTCGTTCTTTGACTGAACGAAACCGAAGGCACAATTTCTATTAATAGAAAAAGCCCTTGCACTTCACTCCGTCTTCGATTATCTTTATATAATCTGATTCGCAACGCTACTGCAATACAAAGTGGTTCTCGGATAATAATCCAACCGGTCTCTCCATATTGACAACGATATTGGCAAACACTTCGATAGTCTGTTATTTAACTATCGAAGAAAAAAAACATCCATTCAAAACATCAAACAATCACTGGGCCTTTTAATTAATATTTCATTAATTAAATCACTTCTCCACTTCCTTTATCAATATACATTAACTAAATATTTTCAATTATCATCTTGGCTTCTTACCCATTTGGAAAACATTTCCATATCTCGCCTTCTTTTATTTCCTACACTTAGAAAATATTTTCTATTTATAATTGGGGAACATTCCAATTACTTTTTTTTCCCGATTATTCATTTATATACTTAGGAAATATTTATTGTTATATTTCCAAAATTCCACTTATTTGGGTAAAAACGAATGTGGTGCAAAACATCGTTACAACCCGAAATACAGTATTCAACTAAATCTTATTCAAATATTGATTATCGAGATTGAATCTTGCTATTTATCAGTTAGTAATGAAAACAATCGAGTTGGGGTAAAATTACCTCTCAGACCTTGACTGAAAACATCTTTAACTTCAAAACAGACAAAACCATTATTCCTGAAAAAATCAACACCATACAAACCAATTATTCCTTTTTAAACGTATATATGTTTCTCTTTCTATTACCAGATTATCGATTTTCTTTTTGTTTATAATATTCTATTTTTAAATTCATTTACTTATCGAATTCTATATATCGATACATTGATTTCTAACTATCAAATTTTCTTAAAAATATTCTAACTCCTTAAATTTCCAGAAAATTTTGCCATAACCTCCTTTGTACCGGGAGCATCGGGAAAATCCCCAAACCGTCACACAGGCCTCTCCAATCAAAATAAAAAGAAAAAGCCAAGCGGCTAGCCGATTTGGCGCATAAAATCTCATATGGAATTTAAACGTGTACCTTTTTGTCGGGCATTTCAATATATATCTCTTCATATACTTCATATACTTCATTCCATACCTATCTACCATATATCTATCCATTCCCAATTTATTACAACTCAATCCAGTCATTTTAAACTCGATTGGTTAATTTATTCTTTAATTAACTCTTTTTCCTATCTCACTTCTTATTTGAACATATCACGTTCAAATATAAATTAATTTGTTTATAAAACAATCAAATGTCATTTTCAACTCAAATTTCAATATTCGATTCCAGATATGAATTTACAAATCCAGTTCACTTATTCAAAGTCCAATTTTTGATTCAAAATTTCATTAACTAATTTTCATTCAAATTAGTAAATTCTATTTAATAACTAAAAATCTAATTTTTGTTTTCAAAAATCAATCCACTACTCTGTTGTATATAACAGTGTTGTATACACAATTATATGATTTTTGTTTGATAATAACAACCAAATAAATATTATTTTAAATGTGTTTGTTATCGTACTGTTATATATATACATCACAAACAGGAATATAATATTTATATTTAAATAGAATACGACTGTACACTCATTCATATATCCATAAAGTATTTTATTTAAATTAAATAGTGTATTTCAAATATTCAAACAGTACAACTATTTGTAACTCCACTATTTACAAATTCACTCAAATATGTTTGAATATTTCAACATGACACATCACACATGAAAGAATTCAAATAAAAACAGACATATTGAATTGAACACAATAAAAACAATCAGTACAATCCTTTCACAGCTCCTCATTACAGTTCATTCATTACTTATACAATCACTTTTATACATTGGCACTATTCTTGTCTTCATCTTCAATCTTCTGTCTTCACAGCTTTCAGTCAGTTCACCTTCATACCTTCACATACATAAGAACATACACAGTAGACTACAACAAAAATAAAATTAAATAAAAGCAAATAAAAATTTATTTTTAAATTTTATTTGCCTCAGAATTACGGTGTGTTTCTCATCGTTTTTCTAGACTTCGTCCGACATGCAGGAATAAAAAAATCTCGTCTGATGGCTACATGTACACACGTGCATACATGTGTGCACTGCCTCGCCGATCAGTGTACGACTGAGGAGTGGTCACATGGATCGTCTCGACCCAGTGCACAATCAACAATGGGACAATCGAATACAAGTCCAAGAAATAAAGTCAACACAGCAAATCATGACCCAAAATCAAAAGTCAAGATACAATCCATGAAGCAGCATAGTTCAAATCAGGTGGTAACATGCACTGTTACAACTCAGCAAAGTGGCTTAACACCAAAAAGTGAAATATCATAAAAATCAACAAGCAGTAGTGCAAATACAAGTGACATGGTAATGAAAGCATGTATAATGGTGCAAGCACAGTCTCAAGCAAAATGATCAACTACAAGTACCAATGGACATCATTGGAAAGTAACTCAAGTATGGTGAATGGTCAATTACAACACAGCTACAAAGTGGTCAAGCTAGCAGATTATATATGAGGATACAAGTGCAAAATGCCAGAATATAAGAATGACAGTGTATTGCAGTGCAAAGTGATCTAGTAACAAGTGAAAGTGATTCACAGTTTCAAGAATGACCAGAGGGGGCCGAGCACAATTCAAAACAGTTTACAAGACAACAGCCAAACATGTACAAGTTAAAGTAGCAGCATACATACACATGACACATAGTATTGTGCACAAGGCAAAGACAGCATTACTCAACAACATGATAGTTTCAAAGTACTTTTTCAAGTATGCACAGTGGAGCAGAGAAGAGGTAAAGTGGTCAAGATAGGGTGCTTACAAAATCAGGTATACAACAAAGCAGCAGCTAGCATATGGGGTAGATACAAGCATTCAGGTTCAAGCATACATGACTCGAGCTAAAGGCAGTACACACACATGTACAAAGAAACAAAAATACTGTTTCAAATACAGTGGAGCAGGTCGAGTACACAAGCACAAGGATTATCGTGACAGGGTTCAAAACAATTAAACAGATTAATGTGCATAGATGGTCGAGAGTGCAACTACACAATCGTGGCACATTTCAGGTTCGAACAGCAAGTATGAATGAGCAACAGAAAACAAGTGTTAAGTATCAGCATTTCTCTAAAATTAGATGGACACTCAAAGTATTAGTTTAGTAGAAGAACGGTATATATATACCAAATGCAAGAAGAACAAGAGCAGTACCCATTTTGATCAGTAAAGAGTTAACATAGTGATCAAGCATGAAATTTGTTCTTAGCAATCAAAAAAAAAATCAGGAAGTCAATTTGCAATTTCCAAAACATGAAGGAACAGTAGTGAAGGTATATACAAGAGCAAATTACTTAAGTATAGTATCCATTCACAAATTCAACCGTTCATCTGTTCTTATCAGTTCAAATCAGACTCAGCAAAGTGTAAAGCAACTGTTCATATCAGATTTAAAGATAGGAAAAATGGTTTTGTTTTGAAAAGAATGATTCAAAGAATCTTTCAAAATTCCAGAAATCAGGATTTAAACTTGGAAGTATGAAATATATTAGGAAGAACGATTCAAGTTGCTAATTCAAATTCAACCAGAGAGAGCCCAGAATTCTCACGCAAGTATTCAGGAAATCACACGCAAGTTTGAAGATTTCAAGTTCCATAAATCAAGGGATTGATTTAGAGTAGGAAATTCAAGTTTAAAGTATACAGGTTAAACGCAAGTTACCCCACAAAATTTGAATCGAAGAAATCACCAGAATTCCAGAAGAATTTTAGCTCCAAAATTATCGTATATATCATGAACCAAGTGTAATACAAAATCAGAGAATATCGGATTTTCAATCCTATTTAAATGCCAATCCTCATCGGCAATTAAATTATCCAAGTTCTAGCATTGATTAAAAACCGAAAATCAAAATCAAGAATCATACCAGTAAAGAAGCAAGCTTGGATCGAAATCCAATATCCAAATCGTGAAGAGAGAAGCGCCTGAGATCAATCAAGAACATTAATAAGATTACAAGCATCAGAAAACCATCGCGATTTTGGGATTTGAAGAAACCCTAGGAGCAAAGCCACCGCCGCCACTTTTTCTAAAGCAAAGGAGATCGGGTCAATGAAAACAAGGGGCAAGGCAAAATAAAAGAGGCCGACCAAGTCTTTTAAAAGGAGGATGACCCATTTATTTTAACTCCTAAGGGTTTTAAATTTGTTTTTAAATTTGTTTTGTTTTCGTCTTTAGATTCAAGTTGTAACCAAATCAGAGTTTACTAGTTTGTCTTCAAAACTAGGAAGACGAATTACAGGGTTTGTAATTCAGGGAAATCTGGTTTTGGGGATAAAAACCAGTGCAGGGTTTTGAGCGTAGGGTTAAGAACAGTTGGGAGCGAGTGTCGCGAGTTTACAGGGGATTGTAAGCGTAGAGATTGGTTTAACTCCTAGTATAAACCTTAGGGAATGCAGCAATAGGCAGGGTTTTGCCGAAGCTGGGTAAATCTGTGTGTTATTTATTTTCCGCATTTACTCTGATTATTATCTGTGTTGTGATTATTTAATTACTCTATGAAAATCTGCGATTAACCCTATTCAACCCCCCCCCCCTCTAGGGTTAATTTAGATCCTACAAGTGGTATTAGAGCTAGTATTTTTTATTTTATTTTAACTCTGGAGTCATGAATCTGTCCAATAACGCGTTTTCTGAGGGTCAGTCCATAGCTAGGCCACCAATGTTTAATGGAACTGATTATGCATATTGGAAAGCTAGGATGAAAATTTATTTGAGTTCAGTTGACTATGATATGTGGGATATTATTGAAACGGGTTATAGATCTCCCACTGTTATTGTTAGCGGTGTTGAAATTCCTAAATCAAAAGACAGGTGGGATGCAAATGATAAAAAATTATTTTCAACTAATGCCAAAGCGATGAATTCTTTAATCTGTGCTCTTGATAAAACTGAATTTAATCGAATTTCTCATTGTGAGACTGCGCAGGGAAATATGGCATACGTTGGAGGTCACACACGAAGGTACGTCTCAAGTGAAGGAATCTCATCTCGCTCTACTCAGCAACGAATATGAAAATTTCTCTATGCAAAGATATGAAGATATAAAAGAGATGTATGGACGCTTCTCGTCACTAGTCTGCAATGCAAAAGCTCTTGGCTAAACCTATACTGAAGTGGAATTGATCAGGAAAATATTGAGAGTGCTACCAATGAATTTTGAAGCTAAGGTGAAGGCGATACAAGAATCAAAAGATCTGAATAAAGTAAGCGTGGAAGAGTTGATCGGAAATCTGATTACTTACGAGATGGAGTTAAAAGCAAGAGAAGAACGAAAGGATTCTGAATCAAAGAAAAAGACGATCGCTCTAACTAATTCTGTTGAAAGTAATGATGATGATCCCGCTGAAGAGCTAGCCATGGTTTTGAAAAAATTGGCCAAAGGAAAATACACACCACGAAAGAAGAATTCAAAAACCGATAAGTCCGAAAGTTCAGATAGTTCAGACGATGAAGTGTTTTGCTACAATTGCAAGAAACCCGGACATATCAAACCAAATTGCCCACAGCTTAAAAATGAAAAGAGGAAGAAGTTCAGAAGAAAGAAGAAGGCTTTTGCTACTACATGGGATGACGAGGAAGGAGAAGAAGTTTATGAAAGTGATGAAGAAAAGGCTAATTTGTGTCTTATGGCTCAATTTGATTCGGAAGGTAGTGAAGAGGATTCTGGTAAGGTATCGAATTTTACCTATAAAGAATTAATTCTAATGTGTCACGACCTCACAAAAACTGTTGATTCTCTTGAATTAAAAGGTAAGAAATTGAAATCTGATAGGTCAAAACTAGTTCAAGAAAATAACAGTTTAGAAAGAAAACTTGAAAAGGTTAAGAATTCACCATTTTCAAAATGTGAAAAATGTCGATTTTTGAGTAATGATTTTTTTAAACTAAAAACTGATCTTGAGTTACTTAAAAGTGAAAACGTGAATTTGAAAAACGAAAATCATGATTTTGAAAAGAAATTGAAAAGTTTAGAGAATCTGAAAAACTTGGTTTTGAAAAGCGAAAACAATTTAAAATTGAAATTTCAAAGTCCAATGCTAAAATCAAAGCTCTTGAAAACGAAAATTTGGTTTTGAAACAAACTGATGCTGAAAAGAGGAAAATCGCTATTAATTGTTGTTCATATTTAATGAAAGAAAATAGTGATCTTAAATTAAAAATTCAACGACTTGAGTCAGCTTTGACTAAATTTTCTAAAGGAGAGAAATCACTGAATATGCTGTTAAAAAATCAATTTTTTGTTCAGAACAAAAAGGGACTTGGTTTTGGATTTGATCCTATTGAAAAACAAAATCCTAATGATTTTCAAAATCCTTTAAATGGCTTTAAAATTGATCAAATTGAAATTTTGAATTCTAATAATTTCAAAGGATTTTTAAATCATGAACGATATGAAAACTCGTTTAGAAACAATTCAATTAAACAAAATTGGATTCCAAAAAATAACGAAATAAATTTGAATAAATCTAAACGAATTAGGGTTCAAAAAGGTACACTAGTGGATAGTAATGGATTGTTGTATAAACGGGTTTGGGGTACCAAAATGTGTAAACAAAGATAAGAGTGGTAAAACAGTTTTTGTTAAACCACTCGATCCCTTAAACATTTAGGTACCGAGGATAGGCTAAGGAACAACTGTACCTAAGATAGATAAAATTTAAATTAATTCATATAATCTATTTATTTGGAGTTCCTTAGCCATAGATTCAGAGTTCGAGATTCATTGGATCACATTGATTATGGTAAGTCAGGTATGATCTCTAAACTCGTACTTTTATTTTAATTCCTTTTAGTTTATTTTCCTTTTTAGTTTTTATTTCTTTTATTTTCTTTATTTTTTTACTTGGCTGATTTTGAAATCATTCATTATAGATTGTTGAATTTCCTAAATTGTGAAAATTTTTATTTTTCTATCCCAAATAATTATCTTAGATTTGATCGTTGAATGTTTCTTGTGTTTATCTAAAAATTCTCTGAAAATTTCACTCATGATTCTTGCTTTGAAAATAATCTTGTGCTGCTCTGATAAGGAAATTGATTTGGTGACTGGATGATGAGTTGAAAAGTCAGTAATTAAATATCTTTAAAATTCCATAGACAATTTGAATTAAATATATAAGTTGTCTCAAATTTGTCTATGAACAATCAGCATTAGAAAAATTAGATAATTTCATATTCTACTGATTGATTTTTGAAACCGATTTTCAACTTGCATTGATATTTTCAAAAACTCCTCTTGAAATTGATATTTTCAATTTTAAAATTATTTTTGATTATTTATTCAAAAATTGAAATTATTGATTAATTTGAACCATTTTGAAACTCATCAAAATTATTGATAGATTTATGAAACTATGATGAGTTGTGACTATGGTATAATTCATAACTAGAGGAGATATTATTTTAAATCTCATGATGATTGGACAGATTTTATAATATCTTTGAATTAGAGCTTATTTCACGACCATCTTATATATCTACCATATTTCTGTCATTCATCATGGTTTTATTTAATTTGGGGAGTTCTAATTATTCTTGAAATTTAAAAAAAAAAAATTATCCTTGGTATTCACTCCCATTTAAAAATCCTTGTGGTTATGCGTGGGTGAATTATCTTAATCTCTATGTGCTTCCATTCTCACTTAAAAGACCATTGGGCTGTGCATGGATGGAACTCATTAGAGAGGATAAAGTTAAGTTACTACTAACCCCATTTAAAAGACCTTTGGGCTATGCGTGGTTAGAGAGTGCTTAACACATTTTTTGAGCATATTTAAAATCTTTAAAATTCATATTCAAATATTCAATTTTTATTGAACTCTCCTCATTCTATAAAATCCATCGTAAATCCATTCATTCTGAAAGTGAAATTTGCTTTTGATTTAAAGATTATTATGATTTTTGTTCGATTAAATGGGATTTGCGATATATATTCTCTCTCTTGATTTGAATTTATATTTTTAGTCTATATTCATCACTGTTTCGATTTCTATTATCCTTTTGATGATAACAAAAGGGAGAGAATGGTCAAGATTTTGATTGATGAATATTTAATTCAAAAATATTTTAAGATTTGAAATTAAATATCTAAACGGAGAATGGTCAATTGGATTTCATCATTCATATTTTCCACATATATAGGGGGAGTTCAGTTGTAGGGGGAGCAAACAAATAGGGGGAGTAATATATTTCATGTTCAAACACATTCAAAATCTTTTATTTGTTTGTCATCATCAAAAGGGGGAGATTGTTGTATATAACAGTGTTGTATACACAATTATATGATTTTTGTTTGATGATAACAACCAAATAAATATTATTTTAAATGTGTTTGTTATCGTACTGTTATATATATACATCACAAACATGAATATAATATTTATATTTAAATAGAATACGACTGTACACTCATTCATATATCCATACAGTATTTTATTTAAATTAAATAGTGTATTTCAAATATTCAAACAGTACAACTATTTATAACTCCACTATTTACAAATTCACTCAAATATGTTTGAATATTTCAACATGACACATCACACATGAAAGAATTCAAATAAAAACAGACAGATTGAATTGAACACAGTAAAATAATATTTTATTTCAACCAAATCTTTTTATCAAATACAATCAGTACAATTCTTTCACAGCTCCTCATTACAGTTCATTCATTACTTATACAATCACTTTTATACATTGACACTATTCTTGTCTTCATCTTCAATCTTCTGTCTTCACAGCTTTCAGTCAGTTCAACTTCATACCTGTCACATACAGAAGAACACACACAGTAGACTACAACGAAAATAAAATTAAATAAAAGCAAATAAAAATTTATTTTTAAATTTTATTTGCCTCAGAATTACGGTGTGTTTCTCATCATTTTTCTATACTTCGTCCGACATGCAGGAACAAGAAAATCTCATCTGATGGCTGCATGTACACACGTGCATACACGTGTGCACTGCCTCACCGATAAGTGTACGGCTACGGAGTGGTCACATGGACCGTCTCGACCCAGTACACAATCAACAATGGGACAATCGAATACAAGTCCAAGAAATAAAGTCAACACAGCAAATCATGACCCAAAATCAAAAGTCAAGATACAATCCATGAAGCAGCATAGTTCAAATCAAGTGGCAACATGCACTGGTACAACTCAGCAAAGTGGCTCAACACCAAAAAGTGAAATATCATAAAAATCCACAGGCAGTAGTGCAAATACAAGTGACATGGTAATGAAAGCATGTACAATGGTGCAAGCACAGTCTCAAGCAAAATGATCAACTACAAGTACCAGTGGACATCATTGGAAAGTAACTCAAGTATGGTGAATGGTCAATTACAACACAGCTACAAAGTGGTCAAGCTAGCAGATTATATATGAGGATACAAGTGAAAAATGCCAGAATATAAGAATGACAGTGTATTGCAGTGCAAAGTGATCTAGTAACAAGTGAAAGTGATTCACAGTTTCAAGAATGACCAGAGGGGGCCGAGCACAATTCAAAACAGTTTACAAGACAACAGCCAAACATGTACAAGTTAAAGTAGCAGCATACATACACATGACACATAGTGTTGTGCACAAGGCAAAGACAACATTACTCAACAACATGATAGTTTCAAAGTACTTTTTTCAAGTATGCACAGTGGACCAGAGAAGAGGTAAAGTGGTCAAGACAGGGTGCATACAAAATCAAGTATACAACAAAGCAGCAGCAAGCATATGGGGTAAAGCCAAGCATTCAGGTTCAAGCATACATGACTCGAGCTAAAGGCAGTACACACACATGTACAAAGAAACAAAAATATTGTTTCAAATACAGTGGAGCTACAAGGTCGAGTACACAAGCACAAGGAGTATCGTGACAGGGTTCAAAACAATTGCAGATTAAACAGATTAATGTGCATAGATGGTCGAGAGTGCAACTACATAATCATGGCACATTTTAGGTTCGAACAGCAAGTATAAATGAGCAACAGAAAACAAGTGTTAAGTATCAGCATTTCTCTAATATTAGATGGACACTCAAAGTATTATTTTAGTAGAAGAATAGTATATATATACCAAATGCAAGAAGAACAAGAGCAGTACCCATTTTGATCAGTAAAGAGTTAACATAGTGATCAAGCATGAAATTTGTTCTTAGCAATCAAAAAAAAAATCAGGAAGTTAATTTGAAATTTCCAAAACATGAAGGAACAGTAGTGAACGTATATACAAGAGAAAATTACTTAAGTATAGTATCCATTCACAAATTAAAATGTTCATCTGTTCTTATCAGTTCAAATCAGACTCGGCAAAGTGTAAATCAACTGTTCATATCAGATTTAAAGACAGGAAAAATGGTTTTGTTTTGAAAAGAATGATTCGAAGAATCTTTTAAAATTCTAGAAATTAGGATTTAAACTTGGAAGTATGAAATATATTAGGAAGAACCATTCAAGTTGCTAATTTAAATTCAACTAGAGAAAGCCCAGAACTCTCACGCAAGTATTCAGGAAATCACACGCTAGTTTGAAGATTTCAAGTTCCAGAAATCAAGGGATTGATTTAAAGCAGGAAATTCAAGTTTAAAGTATATAGGTTAAATGGAAGTTTACCCCACAAAATTTGAATCGAAGAAATCACCAGAATTCCAGAAGATTTCGAGCTCCAAAATTATCGTATATATCATGAACCAAGTGTAATACAAAATCAGAAAATATCGGATTTTCAATCCTATTTAAACGCCAATCCTCATCGACAATTAAATTATCCAAGTTCTAGCACTGATTAAAAACCGAAAATCAAAATCAAAAGTCATACCAGTAAAGAAGCAAGCTTGGATCGAAATCCAATATCAAAATCGTTAAGAGAGAAGCGACTGAGATCGATCAAGAACATCAACAAGATTACAAGCATCAGAAAACCATCGCGATTTTGGGATTTGAAGAAACCCTAGGAGCAAAGCCACCGCCACCATTTTTTTCTAAAGCAAAGGAGATCGGGTCAAAGAAAACAAGGGGCTAGGCAAAATAAAAGAGGTCGACCAAGTCTTTTAAAAGGAGGATGACCCATTTATTTTAACTCCTAAGGGTTTTAAATTTGTTTTGTTTTCATCTTTAGATTCAAGTTGTAATTAAATCAGA
Source organism: Allium sativum (assembly GCA_030737875.1). Classification (NCBI taxonomy): domain Eukaryota; kingdom Viridiplantae; phylum Streptophyta; class Magnoliopsida; order Asparagales; family Amaryllidaceae; genus Allium; species Allium sativum. The sequence continues at coordinate 193,193,319 of CM060919.1, forward strand.
GTTTACTAGTTTGTCTTCAAAACTAGGGAGACGAATAACACGGTTTGTAATTCGGGGGAATCTGGTTTTGGGGATAAAAACCAGTGCAGGGTTTTGAGCGTAGGGTTTAGAACAGTTGGAAGCGAGTGTCGCGAGTATACAGGGGATTGTAAGCGTAGAGATCGTTTTAACTCCTAGTAGAAACCTTGGGGAATGCAGCAGTAGGCATGGTTTTGCCGAAGCTGGGTAAATCTGTGTGTTATTTATTTTCCGCATTTACTCTGATTATTATCTGTGCTGTCATTATTTAATTACTCTCTGAAAATCTGCGATTAACCCTATTCACCCCCCCCCCCCCCTCTAGGGTTAATTTAGATCCTACATACTCCACTTGAGTTCAGATATATTTTCATAAGTCAAGTTTGTATTTTTCTAATGAAAATCCATATTTTATTTACTCAAAAGCCCTTTATTTATTCCAATAAACCGTTTTGGCTTTATAATGGTTCTGGCGTTGTTTTTCTAAATTGTTGATTTTGACATAACACAAAATCTAAAAGACGAAATCCATATTTTTCTCTTCCATTAGAAAACTATTATCAAATTGGTCCTGACAATTCTTGTTTCCGAGAATTCCGACTTAAATTGAGTCCTATATACTCAAATGAAGTTCGAAATGCCAATTCACGAACTGCAGCGCTGCGGCAAGTTCGCTTTAATTATGTATTAAATGGTTTAAACTTTGTTTATAAATAAATTTCACTTCCATTCTAATTTATTTCAATATATATAAGATAAGCTTTCCAAATTTAGTTTAAACATTTGATTTTTCTAAACCGTCGATTTTCATAACTCAATTGTAAATTTTATTTACAACTCTATCTTATATATAATATTCCAATTCTTTTGGAGATAAAATATAAATCCTTGGATTTATTTCAATTCTGTTTACAATCCGCATTCTGAAATATATTTCGTCGTTCCCACTAAACGATTTCAAATTCTATTTTCAATTTCTACTTTCAATTTCTATTTTCAATTTCTATTTTCAAATTTCTATTTTTAAATATAAAACTTTAAATTATCCAAGATAATCTATTTCACCAGATTTATAAATATTGTTTATAAATCCAACTTCGTTGTTTTATATAATAAAACAAGCTTCATTTCAAAAATATGTTTTGAAACTCAATTCCTTTTATATTCCTATTTCAGGAATAAAACAATCGTTCACCTTTTCGAAATAATTTCATCTTCTATCTTTAAATTCATACTTGACTTTAAATATTCAAATTATCCAATGATAATTAATTCATTATATTTATAAACACCATTTTATAAATTTCCTTATTTATATTTTTAAACAAGTCTATTTCGAAATCAGTTTAAAACCAGAAGCTTATTTTGGAAATTTCTACTTATAATAACTTATATATATAACATCTAATTTATTTTCATATTCAATTTAACTTCTATTTAAATAAATTCGAATTAATCGAATTCAAATCATAAATCCTTATGGATCTATTTTAGTTCAATTTATATTCTGAACATCAGAATAAATTCCACCGTTTATTTCTTTAAAACGATTTCCCCATTTCTGTTTTTAAATTCACATTTGAATATAACATTCAAATTATCCAATGATAATTTTCCACTTTATTTATAAACACTGTTTATAATTTTATTTCAGTTATCTAATGAAAATCAATCTATTTTATTTATAAACACCATTTATAAATTCACTTCAATTTCTTGTATTATTTAATTTATAAACATCGTTTATAAATTCAATACTTGTTTTATTTATTTCCAAAACAAGTAAATATCTTTAACCCATTCTAAATTCAAATTCTATTTTAGAAAATAGAATTTTCCTTTTAAATATCAAAATCTCTTTCACGATATTTTTATAAATCAACATTAAGACCCAGTGATATTTCAAACAATCAAAACAACCAATTATAATTGACAGGTTTTCTAACACATCATATATGATAGTATATGTGCAAATAAACAGACAAATAATATATTTTTGAAGAATCCAATTGGATTCCTCCAACCTGTTTTTCCTGCATCCACAGATGTTAGTCAACATAAATAATACCCATCCTGCTTCGAGTCAGGATATCGCGGTATAGAAGGTCATCCACTATCATAGCGTGGGGCGAATAGGGTAATCATCCGCTAATGGTACTGCGGGCATCCGCTAATGGTACTGCGGGCATCCGCTAATGAGACTGCGGGAATCCAACCACCAAACCAATATATATATATATATATATATATATATATATATAATAGTCACCCTAAATAACTAATATATTTAAAACAACCAGAAAGCATTCAAACAAGCAACAAACAATTATTTTTAACGAATAAAAATAAATTCTAAATAAAAGGTGAGTGAGATTTACTCACCGCGATTTATTTTCGACCCATTCTGGTTCCAATTTTAATTTCAGCTTATATGGTCCTCGACCTTGAATTTCACGACTCACTCCATCCGATAAAAATCTTGCATATATTTTAATGTTACATTCATTAGCTAACAAGCATTTATGTTAAAAGGATTTAAGCATGAAATTATTTAAATTTATTACCTTAATATGTTTTAAATCCTTCCTTTACTTATTTTACAACAGTTCTTTCACTGAGTCACATCCTACAAGCTTCATGATCTCCTCTTTGCAAGACCAAATGCTAGGAAAAAGGAGTTGATGCTGAATTAATAAAGACTTGCTTGAAAGGAATCGTTGAACTATTCAAATTATGTTAATACTGGTTTGAATAATTGTTTTTCCAGTGTTTCCTTTTCTTCCATGAATACCGCTTCCATTATCTAGAGGATGTATCCTCCTAACCATAAATTACAGAATGCAGCTAGTGAAAAACAGTGAAGATTTGACAAGGAAAATGAAAGTATAGAAAGAAAAATGAAGTGTCCACCTTTCTGCTTGAAACCGCCCCTCGGCCATCAACTCGCCCAGTCCCTCATTCTTTGAAGTCGCGGCCCCCTTATTCATTGTGTCACCACTACTGTCGACCTTCGCATTTGACTGACGATCCTCCCAGGAAGACCTCGCAGCTCCAACTTCATTCATCGAACTCCCCAATTTCCTTTTAATGGAACTCCGACAATGAGCTATAGGAGGAGGGCGTCAGCATCGAACTCCACCATTTATTCACTAACGCAGCTTCTCCCTATCGCGATTGCAAACAAGGCCTTCATCCAACTATCGATCATCAGAGTACCCCAAACTTCGTAACCCTAATTTACGTGTGCCTCTACAGACCCAAATCGCACTCAACTCAATCGATTGCGCACTCCTCCACCACCAAAATCGAGCCCTAGCCATCGACCATAAACTGTCAAAGTCCTGTTGCGAGTGCCTGCTTCACTAGCTTCGATTTCATCTAGAAATGGATTTAGATTTCCATTTTGTTTTTAACAGAAGAGAAAATAAAGAACAGGGTGGGTGCGATTTTATAGTTGAGGAAGACTTATTCATTAAGGAATTAGGTAGGGTAGGTTTTTCTTTAATGTGATTTGATACTACATAGATTTTTATTCTTTTGAAACGAATTCTGATTTGATTTGTTTTAATTCGATTAGATTTAAAGAGATTTTTATTTCTTTTTAAATAGATATCGATTTGATTTTCGATTCGATTTCGAACTTATCCCTTATAAATATCTCGGGGGTTCACAATTAAAAATCATGAACCGCTATTTTAGTGTACCGACCCTCGTTCCAATGTAATAACGTTATTCTGAATTGAACAGTATATATTCTGAAATTTAATTTCAACATATATACCATATTAAATTAATATAATATAATTTAAATTCAAAAACCACAAATTCTTTGATAATAAAATATTATTTATTATCATATATATCAAATAAAATTCCTACTTATCATTTGAATCATTTTGATTCAGTTTTTAACTTCGATTTTTATTTCGAATTACAATAATTTGATATATTCTAAATTAAATTATATTCGATTATTAAATCAATACCTCAATATAAAAATTAATTTATATTATCAACTAAATATTTAAAACAAATATTAAATATTTAAAATTAACAGACCAAAAATATGGGTCGTTACAAGGAATAAGGTGCCTTCGGTTTCATTCAGACCCAGAATGAACTAGTAAATGGATGTGTGCCTGACATTGGATTTTATTCTATGTTGATTGATTTCTATTAATTATATATCTGCTTGGTGGCGGAGAATTTATTTTCTTGCTTAACACCCTTCTCTGAGACGTACGAGCTTAGAGGTTATATATCGATAGACATCAATTGCATGGCATGAATTATCAATCTGGCATGCTGAGATGCAAATGATCAAGGCTTCTATTGAAAATAAGAGTCTTAAGGTTGATGATCAAAGCACGGCTTTAAATAGCATAGCTTTGTGTGTAGCATAATTGTGAGCCTCACACCTTGGTATGAGTCAAAAACGGGATCAGACTGCAGGGAGTGCACGACGTTTCTTTCTAGCTATGGGTGGTGTCATGGTATGGAGCCCAGACATTTATATATTTTTACCTATGTGGATGATGGATTGCGAGGTGCCTCGGATATATCGGTCACTACGGGGCCGATTGATAGGTCCGATAGGACTGGGAAACGTGTGTTCAGGAATAACTAATCTACTAACATAAGTGTGGACCGACCCTGAAGATCCAGGGTTGCCCAGAGTGTGTAATCCTGAGACATTTGTTGGAGTGTCTCGAATCGGTAAGGAGCCATCCCTGGCCTCGACTCATAGATGGAATCCAATTTCCAATACGTGACATTTCAGTTTTAATTGTAGAGCCTAGTAAGGCGACATGATATATGGTACCTATGCCGTCTATGATTGATACATTTATATTTGAAGTGATTTTGACACTATACATTTATAATTATATCAAAATGATTTATTTTAAACGTACCAAGCATATTTGGCAATTATAAGGAAAATTCTATCATCCGGCTTGCGTTGCATTGTGTGATGGGACCTGAGTCTTATAATAGCTTCATTTTTCGAAAAGCACTGCGTTGTTTATAAACTGTTTAGGTACCGGTATTCTTGGGAGAAAACCTGTTCCGTGTTATACGGCGCGGTCCCTTGATTTACTTTATTTCTAAAGTAAAGTTTTTATAAATGTTTTAGTTCTCACACCAATCCCATGACTGACCTGGAGTTTATTGTTTTAACCTAAACTTTGAATGCCCGTATTTTCACACGGGTAGCAAATAGTTTTGGTTTTTGCAGATATTTCTTTTCCAGGTTCTAGGGTTTTCAACTGGAGCTATATTCGGAAAGCTTTGTATCCGTATGTTTCTTTCACTTGTGTTACGTATTATTTTTCCACTGCTATGTAATGTATTTAAATCTCTGATATTTTTCTGATGTATAATATTTATTCATACTCTGATATATTATTGTACTCTGATGTAATTGTTGTAATAAGCATGAAATGTTCTCCTGTTTGTGTTCCGATTTTTCGTGTTCTCAACTCAATCCCCCTTATGGGGGGTTCGGACATTGTGGTATCAAAGATTTGGTTTACAAGGCTCGAGAACAAGACACATTAGAACCCAAAGAAAGAATTCATCAGAGATTGAATCAGTAATATCCAATGAGAATGACTCGTTAGAGATGGGATTAGTAGTATCCTAGAATTAGTTTTAAAGAGTGTTATTTTTAAAATAAAAATCAAAACAAATTTTGTTTTAAAATTTAAATCATATTATACGTATTTGGGTATTTTATTTTAAATAGATTTTGGACAATCGAATATATGAATATTTTGCATATACGCCTAGCTAGCGTATATACGAAGTCTCAAATATACCGGATAGATATAGAATTACACTTTAGTCGCCCGGAGATGATCCCGATAATAGGTCGACCATCATCGGCATTTATGTTCGAATTTTGAAAGTGGGATGTCTATATATTTCCAATTGACTGATGTAAGAACCAAAACTAGGTAAGGTTTATTATGGTGATTTAACAATAAAAAATTGGATTTTTGACTATATATATATATTAAAGATATATGATTGAAAAGTTAATCAACTAATTGATTGCTTGTTGTGATGTTTGATTATTAGTTTAACTAATAAAAATATTGGAATGATAATTAATTTAACCAATATGTGAATGAATGGTAAATTTTGCCAAATCGAATCAAGTATTGAACTGAATTGAAAATATATTGGAATTGCATATATGTACATGTATATATATTGAACATGTCATAGCATGGAAGCTAAGAAGAGGAATAAAATTGTATGCCCAACAAATAGGTACATGTTTACTATTTTCTTGGGTTTTGATGATTTTATGAGCCGATTGGCTAGGTGCTTGGCTTTTTCTTTTTCTTTTAGATTGATGAGGGCCCTATGAGGCAAGTTGCAGTTTTAAATATCAACCCATACAAAGGAGGTGATGGCGAAATTTTTCAAAAATTTAGGGTGTTAGCCAAATTTTTGAAAAAAATAGAAAATTCTTAGAAATTGAAAAGTTGAAGAATGAAAGTTGAGTTGGTTAGTTAAACAAATTTCAACTCCATTCCTTTTTGAAGATGAAAAGATTTCAAGTGGGGGAGATTGTAACAACCCCGATTTCAGAACCAATTAAAAAAAATATTTTAGCTATTTTAATGGATTTTGGATATTTAAAATGATTTATTTTAAATAATAATGATTTAAAATTATTTAAATCGAAGTTAGAATGTGTAAATTTATTTTAATTATAAAACGAGCCTGAAATGGTGCGGTAGTATGAGAATTCGATTTTTAATTTCAAATGAATGTACAAAATTCAAAATAAACGGAATTTCAGTAAAACCAAAAAAATTTGAATCTGTTTAAATATATCTTTCTAATGAATGTGAAAAACAGAGATTTCATAATGTGAATTGAAAATTATGTCCAGTTTAAAATTTAAAATAGTCGCTATGGAATTTATATATATTTTATATAATATATAGCCCTTAAAAATAGCCATTTTGCAAACGACCTCCGTTTTCGACGAAACCACTTTTGTTGGATCTGGAATGTCAAATTATTGTTAGGTTTCAATTTTCATAATTTTTGAAACTAATATGTAAGCATGGTAAATTGAAACACGTTTTTAATTTTAGTTTGAATTTAATCGACCAGTAAAATGGCCATTTTTCAAATGGACTCAAAATTCGATGAAATTAGTTTTGTTAGGACTGTATCGTCAAAACATAGCTAGATTTATTTTTCTGGATTTTTTGGAGTTAGTATGTGGCCACGGTAAACTAAAATGTACGTTGAAATCAATTTTGAATGTTATATTAATTTATATTTTAATAAAAACTGATCAAAACAATAGAATTGGCTTACCGGACATATCCCATTGTGTTCGGAATGGGGGTATTTAGCTAGGAGCGACAGTCTTTGGGTTTGATTCGGAGTTCGAACGAAAATTTCACAATAAAGAAATTAAATGAATTAAATATAAATATAAAAATATTATAAATAGCCCCCTCTCTCACCAAAACCCTAATTCCCCCAATCAGATAAAAGCCGCAACCGTTCGAATTTAAAGCCCAATATTCTCTAAATTAAATCCCCTCAAATCCTTCATAACATTGATTAATCCAAGAAATTTTCTACCGCAACCTTGAAGAGCAATTCGAGCTCTACCTTATGAACGGACGAGATGGATTTTTATGGCATATCGTTCTTGGACTTTGGGCTTAAAGTCGCTGGTTTTGGAGTATTTTTGCGGTGTGTACGGGGTTCGAACTTCAGACAATGGCAGGAGGTGGAAGGGGGCTTCGTGGCGGTCGTTGAGGCACAAGGCGATGGGGGACCGATCCTCCATGTTGGAGGGCGACGGCTGGAGTATGGTGTCGAGGGTTTTGGGTTTCCTCGGTCCAGAAAATATGAAGAAGACAGGGAGAAAGGTTAAGAAGTTAATGATGTGATTAATAAATAAATAATTTTGTTAATTTAATTTAAATTGTAATCGAATGTATAAAAATTCATATCTCTTTCGTACGAGGTCCAAATCCGACGATTTCAGATCCATTGGAATCAATATGAAAATCTCTACATTTCAAAACTGATTGGGACAGAAATGGAGCACGTTAGAATTTCAGGCAAATTCAAACCTGAACCGTACCAAAAATTCAGAAATAAACGTTGACGGAGTGGAACTCAACGTGAGAACTCCTTCTCACTCTAATTATTTTGTAGTTAAATATATATTAGGATGTAGACGGGGCTTAGAAGCCCCCGACACTATTTATTGTACAAACCATGGATGTTTTTTTGGTTTGAATTGTGGTGTAATTGACTGTATTGTGTGTTGATTGTGATATTGAAATGTTCAAATATTAAAAATAATTTAATATTATTTCATGGTAGTTGAAATTAAATTATAAATATTTATTTATAATTTAAACAGTGAAAAAGTGGCTAATTAAAAAAATAATTCCAACTGTATATGAATTGGTTAAATTCCTTAACCATTGAATTATTTAAATAGACTGTTGTTGTTTGAAAACCCTACATGGGTCTGGGGATGATCATTTGTCCACATCTCCCCTGAATTTAATTATATGTCAATCGATTGGTTGACAAACTGTTGTAAGCGTTAATTATTTATTTTAATGCTTATGCAGTTGTAAAATGCACTCTGGATGTTGTATGGATTTTTAATGATCGTTTATCATTACTGTTGTATACATGCGATGCATGAAATCCATATAACTGAAATTATATGGTAATTGATTGAGTCTGATTCCAATAAAGAAGATTTTAAAATAAAGAAGATTTCAAAATAAAGAAGATTTTAAAATAAAGAAGATTTTAAAATAAAGAGTATTTGATAATAAAGAATATTTAATAATAAAGAATATTTTCGAAATAAGGAATATTGTTAAATAATGAATATTTTAAAATAATATTTAGTGAATGATCAAAATATGATTTTGATGTTCGATTTTGGATGGACACGAAAAGATATAAAAATATAAAGTTGGGTTAAGTATAGAAACTCTATTTTTAACCCGAACGAGTTTATCAATCGATTTTATTCATTTTAAATTAATATCGAAAGGAAATGGATTTCAAAAATCAAATATTTTGAAAATATTATCATTTTAAAATTAAAATGATATAAAATATTCAATTTTGATTTAAAATTGAAATGAAAGTGGGAATCGTTTTAAAATGAATTTTAAACAAATTATAAAATACATTTCAAATGGAAACCGACGAAATATATATATATATATATATATATTATATATTTAATGGCCTGAATAGAACGCGTCGTGCCGCGACCGTTCGCGAATTTCGACCATTGACTTCAAATTGACATTATGGGAGATCCGATCGTCGCATTCTCCTAAAACCGGAACCGTTATAGAAAAGAGCTTTCCAACGAATATAAGAGATTTGAAATATAACGGTTGGATTTGGAGTTATGTCCAAATCAAATTTGGAAAAGGTCATTGTAAATACAATTAGATGACCGTTTACGGAAATCGACTGAAAGGACCTTAATAAAATTATTAAAAATATTAATAATACATGTAAAATCATAATAAATGATTTGGAAAGAATTGGGATGAAAAATTCCATATTTGAAAAAATAAAAATATATTTTTATCAAAATTAACTAGAAAAATAATCCAATGGTTTTAAATAAATAAATTGGATAGAAAAATTGTTTTAATTTAACCAGGATTTTTCCAATGTATGAATTGGAATGGATTTGAATAGAAATTACCTTCGGAATATTTCGATATTAGATTTCGTGACTATACGGATATGGTGGATGAATCTGGAAGATAGATATATAATGTTATTCCCCATATGATATGTGTTGGTTTCATAATTCGATGTTGAATATAAGCCGATATAATTTCTATTCAGTGCCTTATATTTAATATTAAATTGGATTTTGGAATAAAATGGAATGTGAATCGGGTTTATTGTGAACTGTGTTTTTAATGACATTCGTTCTTTGACCCGATTAATAGTGAAATGTGATTTGGAATTTATAAATCTTTTTATTAAGATTTAATGGAAATTTTCCAAAGTAAAGTTTAACAATTTAATATATTAAATTCGAATTGAATGGAATTTGATTTGGTAACAATCCAAGTAAGCTTCGGTGGAGGAAGACTGTTAATATATATATGGAATTTAAAAGGCTTTGTCATTATTCCATTTATATTATTAGTCGGATACGGAAATTGATATCGGTTATATATTGATCTGTTTTTCGTGAAGATTCCATAATTAATGGAATGTGATTTTGGGTTTATTGTGAACTGTGCTTTAAATGACATTGGTTCTTTAACCTAGTTAAAGACAGCGTTACATGTCTAACATTGTATTTCGAACTGTATTGTTGATCTCTGCTAAATATATATCTGTTTGGTGGTGGAGAATTTATTCTCTTGCTTAACACCCTTCTCTGAGACGTACGAGCTTAGAGGTTATATATCGGCAGAAATCAATGGTACGGTGTAGATTATCGATGCGGCATGTTTGATTTCCTAAAGTTAAATAATCATTGATAATGATTTTTGGGAAGACTAAAACTAAATGGAGTGTTAATGAATCTTTAATTAGATTGAAATTTGAATGTGATAATTTAAAATATCAAATTTGGGAAATGATCAAGAATGGAGTACCACCAGTTTTACTCTAGGCGATAGTTAAATCTTTAATTAGATTTGAACGTGAAATGGTAATTAAATTTTACCGATAACACCATGGTGTTAGATATGGAGTATTACCAGTTTTTCTCCATGGGATGAATAGGTTGGAAGTTGGAAATTAAACAAATGATTACTTCGGTAAGGTGCGCTAATCTCGACTAGTTTGGATAAACCTTAATTTGGTTTGAATTGATATCCAAAGGAAGATTAAAGAATAAATTTAAAGAATTTATCTTTGATAAAATTAATGGGAACCTATCCCTAAAGATGTGACTATTTGAATAAAAGAATATTCTGGATTGTAATGAGGTGTATGTTGTATTTTTATATCACCTGATTATAAGATACGTGAATTATTGGGAAAGGCCGGGTTTATACCCATTCTGAATAGTTGATTCGACGATAAGTCGACGATGAAGACAGTGGTTGAAGACCGGAGTTCTTCACATTGTTTGGATGATTACTGATGTCTTGATTGGGTTGTACACATAAGACAAGGTAATAAGTAGTGATCGTCCAGACGTACTTGGAGATTGACCGGATATGCGAGGACCTCTCTCCTGTATTGGACATATGGGACGAGGAATAAGGTGCCTCCGATTTCGTTCAGACCCAGAACGAACTAGTAAATGGATATGTGTCTGACATTGGATTTTATTCTATGTTGATTGATTTCTATTAATTATATATCTGCTTGGTGGCGGAGAATTTATTCTCTTGCTTAACACCCTTCTCTGAGACGTATGAGCTTAGAGGTTATATATCGATAGACATCAGTTGCATGGCATGAATTATCAATCTGGCATGCTGAGATGCAAATGATCAAGGCTTCTATTGAAAAGCAGAGTCTTGTGGTTGATGATCAAAGCACAGCTTTAAATAGCATAACTTTGTGTATAGCGTTAATTCGCGATCTTCACACCTCGGTATGAGTCAAAAAGGGATCGGACTGCAGGGAGTGCACGACGTTTCTTTCTAGCTATGGGTGGTGTCATGGTATGGAGCCCAGACATTTATATATTTTTATCTATGTGGATGATGGATTGCGAGGCGCCTCGGATATATCGGCACTACGGGGTCGATGTATAGGTCCGATAGGACCGGGAAACGTGTGTTCAGGAATAATTAATCCACTAACGTAAGTATGAACCGGCCCTGAAGATCCAGGGTTGCCCAGAGTGTGTAATCCTGAGACATTTGCTAGAGTGTCTCAAATCGGTGAGGAACCATCCCTAGCCTCGACTCGTAGATGGAATCCAATTTCCAATACGTGACATTTCAGTTTTAATTGTAGAGCCTATTATGGCGACATGATATATGGTACCCATGTCGTCTATGATTGATACATTTATATTTGAAGTGATTTTGACACTATACACTTATAGTAATATCAAGATGATTTGTTTTGAACGTACCAAGCATGTTTGGCTATCATAAGGGAAAACTCTATCCTCCGGCTTGCATTGCATTATGTGATGGTACCCGAGTCTTACAATAGCTTCATTTTTCGAAAAGCATTGCGTTGTTTATAAACTATTTAGGCACTGGTATTATTGGGAGAAAAGCCGTTCCATGTTATATGGCGTGGTCCTTTGATTTACTTTATTTCTAAAGTAAAGTTTTTATAATTGTTTTAGTTCTCACACCAGTCCCATGACTGACCTGGAGTTTATTGTTCTAACCTAAACTCTTGGTGCCCCTATTTTCACACGGGCAACTAGTAGTTTTGGCTTTTGCAAATATTTCTTTTCCAGGATCCTGGATTTACAACTGGAGTTATATTCGGAAAGCTTTGTATCTGTGTATTTCTTTCAGTTGTGTTATGTATTATTTTTCTGTTGCTATGTAATGTATTTAAATCTCTGATATTTTCTAGTGTATAATATATATTCGTACTCTGATATATTCTTGTACTCTGATGTAATTGTTGTAATAAGCAATGAAATGTTCTCCTGTTTGCTTTCTAATTTTTGTGTTCTCAACTCAATCTGGGCTTTCCCTTACAGGGAGGTTCGAGTCGTTTCAAGTCTTCCTCATCGTAGCAACTCTAATGAATCGGTTGGAAGCTCAAGTCCAGACTTGCATTGATACGCTTCTCTTCTTTATTATATGCTATGGTATTTTGCATAGACCTGTATCTTATGCCTGAACGGTGATGTATGTTAAGTAACACTGGTATTTTGGTTACTATTTTGGCTGTTATGTAAATCTATAGTGGTTGTTACTAGTTGGGTTTGTCAACTGGGTTAAGTACTTTATATATTATATATACTAATCGGCTGTGTAGTTCCACGCTACACAACCATTTCTCTCAAAAAAAAAATTTGAGCCTGATAATCATCTTTATAGGCTCTCTGATTCAATGATCATAAAATTGTTCTAGTTAAACCCATTGTGTAATTACCTTGTATAAATGTCGGTTATCACTAGTCCCTCTAAATATACATTACAGTAAAGGTTTGTTTTGTATTATGATAAGCTCGAAGTCCATAATCCATCTTTTTCCAGACTCGCCAACTCGAAATCCTATTCTTTAACAAAAAATTCCTTCCCACATTCATCTAAGAGTTGGTAATTGCATACCAAAACCTCAAATTCCCCAAATTGTTTGTGAAACTCACAACTATTCTAAGCCGATAGCAAAATCTAGTAACACTCGGAATTTATAACTAATTACTTATCCATGCGAAGGCAATAACCAATGCGAAATCTACGATCTCTTCAGATTGTTATCCAAATCAATAGTCATTCTAAGTCGATATTCAAATCCACTACCTCTCTAGGTCGTTCAATAGATCTGGATCCTTCCCAGGCATAATCCATACTCAACGACCGAGTAGACCAATCCTTCCATTCTTCGATGAAATGGCATACCCCTTGCGAAGCATAATCAATAGTTGATGACTGTATCTTTTTGAACCATTGCTAAGCATAGTCCACACTTGATAACCATGGTTTATCCAGACCCTTGCCAAGCATAATCCATACTCAATGATCGAGTAGGTCGACCATGTCTCTCTCTAGTGAGGTGACCTACTCCTTGAATACAATGATCTAGGGGTTTTGTTATCCAGCCTAGACCTTCAGACGAGGGCCTAATCTATGATGTATGAGTCCATACATCACTTTTCGACAAAAAGCCTTATATCATAGTGTTGTCGTCCCGTATCTCCAATCACTATAACAACCGTGTCCTTAAATATTATTTGAACAGTAAATGTGAAATTTCCAAATTTGTACGTTTGAAGGAATTATTAAAATTAAGTTTTTACAACTTGAATACAAAGAAAAATGAAATCTTATTGATGGTTTATCATCAACTCAGAACATGCCTAGAGATTGTCCTAGATCTCGTACATGTGCAAGTGTCTTAGTCATTCCATTATGGGTTATTATTTAGTTTCACACCATAAGTTGATGTGATTTCTGACCTTAAGTTAGGCCCACTCTAATTTGTTGCTGATAACGGCTGCTCCTATCGCATTTTGAGTCCTCACATACTGCACCAGCTATCAATTTCTTGCATATTCTTAGCCATATCCTTTAAATGTTTGTATCATTTGTACCGTGCCCATCCGACTAATAGAATAGGCAGCATTTTCCTGATGCTCGCTCAAGCTCGATAGGCTTTCTCTTTGTCGTCTTTATGTACGGAAGACATTTTCGAGTATTCAAACAAATTTGTTTCAAATTTTCATTTAAGAAGATAATTTTGGTTCCCTCTGTATCTTCAGCCCATCAAAATCATTCTCAACTTTTCTTTTGTCTTTACCCTTGCTTGAACATGTTGTGAGTCCTTCACCCTTACTACATTAACCTCTAATTCCTTTCTATCACTTTAACATTATAACGACCCGTATTTTTAACGATCGTATATTTAAATAATTTATTTAAATATTGTTCATTTATTAATCGATGGTCCTAAAATATGATTTTTCAATATGATAGAATCAGAACTCGAGACCACTTTCATTAAGGCTAGATCAACCGTGTACATCGAAATGAGTTTAAGGGTCATTATATTTGAAGATTAGATGATTTGATGGTCAAAACAATCTCAAAATGTGTGAAATATCATGCTCAAAATTCGCATCTGGAACATAGAGTCGGAGTGGATCCACACTGGGGATTGCACCCTCTAATTGTCATGAGTTTGGGGCTATGATCTTTGTAGTAGGTCATATCGGCCTCATGCTTCCTAATTTTGGTGTTGTTATGCTAGTCACATATGCCCATCTTGAGTTATTAAGTGACGAATCGAAGTATTTTCTTACTGCAGGGGATGGATACTGATCCGATCCTAGGAAATGTCTAAATCCATAGTTAATGAGTTCCGAAATTCCAATTAAATAGCTCTGCTTAATTGCAACTTCATATACTTATTCGTAACTGATATCCAATCCTGATAATCATCTCTTTAGGCTTCCTGCCTTGATGATCATGACATACATCCAGTTAAATCTACTATGTACCTGCCTTGTAAAAAAAACAGGTTAACAATAGTTAAACAAATTGGAGTTCAACAAGGAAATAATTTAGTTGAGAGTACGAGGAAATTAAAGGAGAAGATTGGAGCTTCCCATCCTTCGCTCTTTTCTGTTATGTTTTTCATGTAATAACGTGCAGATTTAAGGCATAATTACTAATTACTTATAAATAAATATTTAAATATAATAAGCGATAATTTATAATTTTGAATAGGGATGTCTTTTTTATTTATTTTAAAGTTTTCATTGCATTTATAAATATCAAAAACGTATACCTTGGTATATTACAATGATGTACTCCTATTGACATTCATAAAGTGCATTTTTCTATTTTTAATAACCGTTTTGGCCTAACATACATATTTCTTTTTTCCTATAAAACATGGAGCTTTGTTAAAATCCTAGGATAGTCGACGTTATATTCTTAACTTTTCTTAATATTCTTTTTAGATATAAATCTCCTAGTATAATATTGATTATTTCTGTTGATCGCAAAATATGATGAAGCACAAATTAATCCGAGACTAAACAATATAATATCTCACTTTAATGGTACAATGATATGAACATATAGAGTAATCTTTTTGTAATAACAAATATGTTTTTATATTTGATTTGTTGAGAGATTGTTACTGTTGGAGAATGGAGTTTTGATGAAAACAACCTTATTTCAATTATCATTATTAATTGATTATAAAATATGTACTAACATCTCTATCTAGAATATATATACATATAAATGCAGGATTTGTATACAGAACTTAAATACTGAAGACTGTACAGTTTTAGTGTTTCGAAAGACTCAGGATTCAAAAGAATTTCATGACTCATGAGTAATCGAGTTTTCAAGATATCAAGAGTACAAGAGTTCAAGAAAAATATAGTAATAGAGTCTAGTTTATATGTAAGACCCAAAATAGCACTCCAGATTCAAATTTTGTTTTTCAAATTCAACTTTTCGAATTCCAAATTCTGACTTCAAATTCTGATTTCAAGTTATTTTATCATACTTATAATTTCACATATATATGTTTTAAAGTTTTAATATATACATAAGTTTATATATGTTTATATAGTTATATATAGTTTTATAATTTCAAAGTTTTAAACCTTATAAATTTATAAATATGTTTATATAATATATTATTATGATTCATATGCTTTTACACTTTAGAATATTCATTTACATCATTAATTTCCAGAATAATATATATTATTAAACACACGAAAAATAGTTTAAAAATAAAAAATACATGACATAGGTCGACATATAACTATCAGAAATTCAATTTCAAAGGAGGTGTCTTTCACTGTTTATAACGATTCTGAAACGTTGCAACCATTCAAATCTTATAAATAGGTGTTGACTTCAATTTTTTTTTATAGTTCTTCTTCTCCATCTTCACCCCTCTTTATACCACCATTAATATTTCATATTTTATTGATTTCTACACTTCTACTTTGCCGATTTCTAATCAAATCACATCAAAATTCATTTTTCTCAATCTATATCCACTACTCTCTGAATTGAAGTGCTATTAAAGAGTTATAAGGCTGTTGTAATCATTTGGGAATTGTTTTAGAAAGGATGTGTTCCTTATAGCCCTAAAATCAAGGAAAAGGAGTGGTGTAAACCTTGTAGCCATGAAACCAAGGGTGGTTAGAGCAGTATTAACCTTGTAGCCGTGAAATCAAGGGGATTGTACTTGAATATTGATTATAATAAAACTCTGTGCAATTCAGCGTTGTGTGGGACTGGACATAGGAGTAATTTTAACCAGTATAAAATCCGGTGAGTTATTTCTTTTTCTACATTTTATATTTATCTGTTTCTGTGTTTGTGTTTGAATTTGTGTCTGTGATCATCTCTGGTGTATTTGATTCATATAGTAGATCATTTAAGTTTATGATTTTTGTAAATTCCTTGTAAACACTCTTCACACCCTCTCGTATTAGTTTTGCCTTAAGATCTGCAATCTGCATTCCCTAACAATTGGTATGAGAGCACAAGTTTTCAAAAAGTTCATAATATGATTTTTGAAAATATTAAATAGCAACCAACACCGGTAATAATAGTTCTTTTGTAGAGGGTCAGTCGCTGTTAGACCACCATTGTTTAATGGCTGTAATTATTCATATAGGCATGTAGAAGGAAAATATATTTACAATCAGTACGATTAGACACACGTAATAGTTCACAGACTGAATATGTTGAACCTACTACTAATTTTGCATAATGGACTAATGAACAAAAGGCTGCTTCACAAAGCAGTTCTAAAGCCATGAATATGTTGTTCTGTTTATTAGATAAAAATGAATTTAATAAAGTTTCAGTTTGTAAATCTGCTTATGAAATATGGAGAATATTACAAGTCACTCATGAAGGAACCAATAAAGTTAAACGAACAAATATATCAGTGCTAATTAATCAGTTTGAGTTATTTAAAAATGAACGAAAATGAATTTATCTCTGATATGTATTGCAGATTCCAGGAGATCATGCATTCATTAATAGCATTGGGAAAAACTTATTTAGAAAAAGACCAAATCATAAAAATATTGAGTTCATTGACTCCAGAATGGGAGCCGAAAACTTTGGCGATTGAAGAAGCCAGTAATGTCGGTGAAATGAAGATTGAGGAATTAATCGGGAATTTGATGTCTTTTGAAGTTCAGTTGCAGAAAAGAAAGGAAAATAAGCCAACTGAGAATAAATCCATAGCATTTAGAGAAACAACGGATGGTTTTTATTCAAGCAGCAAAGACGATGAAGAAATTGCTTTAACGACTTGAAATTTCAGAAAATTCCTGAGATATAAGAGAAGAAATAATTTTCAAAGAAATAATCAAGGGAGGTTGGGAAGAAATGATGATTGATGTTATAACTGCAACAATTAAGCCATATAAACAGAATGTGTCCACATCCAGATAAATCAAATCAACAGACAGATAATAGTAATTCGTCGAAGAAAAGAAAGAAGGCATATGCAGTAACATTAAATGATTCAGATTCATCATCAAGTGATGAAGAGCCAGAAACTGGAAATTCAAATATGTGTTTCACAACGATTTATATCGAAGAAATGGATCTAAAAACCAGGTACACCTTAATTAATTTTTTATTTTTTGGTTGAATGGTTGTTTTGATTGTTCTGTTTGCTTTGTTTGAATTTGAAATTTAAAATAAAATTCAGTCTTGAACTTTAAAATTATGAATTTGAATTTTGAAATTCAAAACAATAATAAAATAATAAATAGTGAATATAATATTAAAATAAATTTCAGATGTTTGTTAGGATTAATATTATTTCAGGAAATAATAAATCTAAAATATAAAAAATTAATATAATAAAACCAAAAGTCAAAACAATATGTCCTTTGAATTTCAACATGTATGTTGACTTACATAAATACATATGTCGACATGTAGGCCTGTAAATGAAATTCAAAATTTGAATTTCAAATGCTTAAACTCCCCTCCAACTTTTCACCAACTCCCAAGGTCTGAAAAGATGTCACTGTTTTCAGAAAATTTATGCCCATTCAATCTCTATTTATTTATCTATTCAATCCTATACTCTCTACCTCTCATTCAAATTTTAAACAACTTTCTTCATATTATACTCTTCAAAATCAACTCTTTAATGGCTTCCTCTAGCATACCCCAAACAATGAGATTATCTAAAACCGTCAAAGGATATCTCTACAATGATAAACAAGTCATCAATACTTATGTTGACTACTTAGCAAATGCAAAAGTCAATACGGGAGCCTTCGCCATCTTTGAAGATTTTCCATCGTATAATGCTCAATCTCTTTTCGAAGAAAATGGAGTTTTGAGTCTAATAGATTCACGGGATAACAATAAAGTATGTTTATGACGACCCCAAACCCCATTCCACGGTGGCAAGGGTAATCTTTGGAATATAACACATAGACAAATAACAGCAGAACAGAAATGAATAAATACACCAGATAAGGTACAATAGAATACACTAGATAAACATAATCATCAGAGTTACACAGTATACATGATCATATTTAGTACAAAATACAGTTCAGCTTTACATAAAATGTCTCCAGCAGAATCAAAACATAATATGTACAACAGGAGCTGAACAACATAAAAAGAAAGAAGTGATAGAATCCAGCTTCAGCTCCAGCTATCCAGAAAGAGCCTGCTAAAACCTGAATACAAGGCTGGCCATGTAGAAATAGGGGTACACGGGTTTGCAAGTGAAACAAACTACGAGTCAATCATGGGACTGGTATGAGAAATCTACATAACTTATTTTAATAATAAGGCCAATCACAGGACCACGCCGCTAACGCGGAACGGGTTTACTCCATTGGATTGCCAGTTCTTAAAACAAGTAAATCATTTAAAACATCGCAATGCTTTTTATAAAAATGAAGCCATTATAAGACTCAGTTCTCATCACACAATGCAACGCAAACCGAAGGATAGAGTTTTACCTTATAATGGCCAAAATATGCTTGATAAGAATAAAACAAAGGCATTTGATATTATTACTAGTGTTTATATGTTTCAAAAACAATTTCAATCATAAGTATCAATCATAGACGGCATTAATGCCCCCATACCACTATGTCGCCATATATAGGTTTACAATCAAAACCGCACGATGTCGTATCCGGAAATTGGATTTCCGTCATGAATCAAGGCGAGGGATCGTCCTTACCGCTTCGAGACGCTCTAGCCCATGTCTCAGGAACAGCCGCAACTGCACCTTGGATCGTCAGGGCGGGTCCACACGGAGTGGATTAAAATGCCTGAACACTGCATTTCCCCGCCCTATGGGGCATCAACTGGTCATATACCGACCAAACCATCAGCCCCGGAGCGACCGATATAATCGAGGTGCCTCGCTATCCATCGTCCACAAAAGTAAAATGCCCAGGCGTGTCAAACCCAAAACACCACTCCTAGCTAGAAGGAAACGCAGGTCCTCCCTGATGTCCTCTCCCGTTTTTGTCTCATACCGGGGTGTGAGGCTCGTGAATCAACACTAAACACAAAGCTAGATATTTAAAGCCGTGCTCTGATCATCAACCACAAGACTCTGCTTTTCAACAAAAGCCTTGATCACTGCATCTCAGCATGCCACACAGGCAATTCGCGCCATGCAACTAACGTACATCGATCACACGGAATGAAATCCAATGTCGGACACACAATCTATTTACAAGTCTGCTATGGGTCTGAACGAAACCGCAGGCACCTTATTCCTCCCCCATATGTCCAATACAGGAGAAAGGCCCTCGCACATCCGAACGATCAACAAGTACGTCCGAACGACCACCACTGTAACCCCTTCAGGGCAGCAACTCCCATCAAAGGCATCAATAGTCATCCATTTGATGTTAAGATCATCGATCTTGCACTGTCTTCATATCTTCTCCTTCTAACCGTCGATCAATTATTTGAAATGAGAATAAACTCAACCTTTTCAAATAATTCACGTATATTTAGAATTTCAAACCAATTCATTTCAACAGTTAAATTATCTGACATCCATAATTCAGTTTATTAATGTAATTTTCACGTCAAACACATTCAGCCATCAAATATCCAATAAACCGGGTAAATTCGGTTTATTTCCATTCCATATCGTTTATAATATTTTATCATGATTTATCGCTTAAACTATTTTATTTCGTACATAGCCAATTTATTCAAACGACGCTTCAGGCCATAACGCGGCCTTGGCGCTGTTTTTCTCTAGATTTGATTTACACATATCTGAAAAACTAACCATTGGATCTTTAAAAAAATTATATCATTGGAAAAATCTTTTCAAAGTGGATCCAACGGTTCCAGCTTTGGGAAACTCCGATGGTCGGATCTCCCGGTACAATCATTTAAAGTTAGATTTCAAAATACGAACTGCAGCGTCGTTATTCGGTTTATTTTAATTATATATGTATATATATAATCCATTCTGGCGCTATTTTCATTCAGATTTGAATTAAACATTCGAGACAATCCAACCGTTGGATCTTTGCAAAGTTTGTCCCGCTGGAAAGATATTTCCAAAGCGAACCTAACGGTTTCGGTTTCGGGAAAATCCAATGGTCAGATCTCCCGGTACAATCATTTGAAATCACGGTTTCCAAATACGAACTGCAGCTTCGTTATTCGATTTATTTTAATTATATATATATAATCCATTCTTCGATTTCAAAAACAATTTCAACTCATATAGGTGATAATGATGATATTTTTATCTGATAGATATTTATTTCAACACATGACTATTTTTAACAATTCATATATATATATATATATATATATATATATAATAGAAATGTGATTTTTATTGTCAAAATAATTTATTTCAAACACGATTATTTTATATACTTCATATAGATGATAAAAATGTGATTTTTGTTGCTCAAATTATTTTATTTCATACATTATATAAAAACGTTATTCTTATCATTCAAACCATTTTATTTTATACATTCGATAGAAATGTTATCTTTATCGTTCAAACCATTTTATTTTATACGTTCGATAAAAATGTTATTTTTATCGTTCAAACCATTTTATTTCAAAAATGAATATTTTCCAACACATGAATATATTTCAATTCATGAATATAAATCAAACACAGGAATATTTCAGAAAATTTCGACAGCATAACGGCAGGGTAGTTAAAACCGGCACCGTCCCGAGTACGGATCCTCGCTCTACCTTAAAGCCTCATAGCTTTTGACAATAGGGATTTCAATAACTAGTTCGTACGTAGACGAATTTTCCCATATACTAATCCTATTGGGATTTTAACCAAAATCAATCATTTCAACCATTCGTATTTATCAACCAAATTTCACATCAACCAAAATCCAAACAATCACAACCAATATATATCGTCCATGGTCTATGGACGAGGGGAGTATATATATACACATATATATATATATATATACGTATATAAATATATTTCGATTGAAATTTCATTTCAATTCCATTCAACGCATATATGATTTTTACAACGCATATATAACTTATACATCGCGCATACAACTTATACAACGCTTATACATGAGGTGTACAACGCTTATATAACTCATATATCGAACGTATAATTTATACATCGTCATTCCATATCGTTTATAATTCAAAAATATCACATTGAGTTCCACTCCTTCAAAAATTATAGGAAGCTCAGAAAAATATTCGGTCTCTTCTAGAATGTAGAAGACGTCCACACGGTCCCGGTGTCTCTTGTTTCACTGGATTTTGACAACATAACAGAGAGATATGATTTTTATCGTGAAATCAAAATCCGTAGCGCTTTAAAGTGTCGTAATCACTTTAGAAAATAAACAGCCGTTACCTTTCTAATATGTTCAAAACTATGTTTCAACTTTTCTCGAAATCCGTGGGGCTTGAGGACGATCAGAGTATACGACGTTGTAGAGCTTCGGATCAGCTTCCTGGCGAGGTGCACCACTCCTGACTCGACGGCGGATCAGAGCTCTGGTGGAGGTCGAAACGCGACGACTTTGGAGCGTTGGATCTCGAGCTACACACGACGATGGAGGGAGCGGTTTAGATGGATGTGAAGCTCAGGAAAATCTCTTCAAAAACTTCTACTGTGGCACTGGATTTCATTGAGTGATTGGGGAGAAAAAGAGGAGAGAAGCAAAGAAAAGGGGTTGCTGTTTACTTACGGGTTTCAGAGAAGAACAGCGGGGAAAGAGAAAATGATTTGGCTCATTTTGATTGGCCCATGAAATTATATATATATTATTTTAAATCCGAAAATACCCCTCACCTCATACGAACTCCAATCCAAACCCAACGACTATCGTTTCTAGCTAAATACCCCCGTTTTGAACACAATGGAATATGTTTCGCAGGCCCATTCGGCTGTTTCGGTTAGGTATTCTTCAAATCAAAATATAAAACATTCAATATTTGATTTGAACGTACATTTCAATTTGCCGGTGCCGCATACTAATCCCAAAAATTCCAGAAAAATAAATCTAGCTATGTTTTGACGATACGGTCCCAACAAAACTAGTTTCGTCGAATTTGGAGACCGTTTGAAAAATGGCCATTTTCTGGTCAATCCAAATTGACTGAAATCAACCAAACACATTTTCCTTTGCCACGCTCACATATTAACTCCAAAAATTATGGAATTTGAAACCTAGCAATAATTTGACATCCCGGATCCAACAAAAGTGGTTTCGTCAAAAACGTAGGTCGTTTCCAAAATGTCTATTTTCACGGGCTATATTAACTCCATAGCGACCTTTCTGAAAATTCGTTTTTCCATAACTTTTGATTCCCGTTATGAAATTTTGATTTTTCAGATTCGTTAGAAAGATATTCATAAAAAATTTAAATATTTTTGGTTTTGCCAAAATCCGTTTTATTTTGCATCATGTACAATCAGTCAAAGTTTGAAATCAAAATTTCAAACTACCACTGCATTTTAGGCCTTGTTTTATAATTAAAATAAATATATTTATTTTCCAACATCGATCCAAATAGACTTTTGTTCATTATTATTTAAAATAATTTATTTTAAATATTCAAAATCCACTAAAATAGCTAAATTAAAATTTTTAAATTGGTTCTGATTTTCCGGGTTGTTACAATGTTATTCTAACCTAGTCAAAATATTCTATGCAAATCTAAATCATGGATTTTGTGAAGGGGATGAAAATCAAATATGGAGTAGTGTAAAAAGCACTCAAATCGTTTTGGATTGTGAAATTTTGGGCAAATATCTTGAATTGTAAGAGCACAGGCTTGGATTTTTCGGTGTTTGAAATTGATAAAACTTGTTTGAATTTGTTTGAACATTGCTTGTAAATATTGCTTGGTTTGGATTGCTTGGATTTGAAACTTGTATGATTGAATACATTTGTAAATATTAACTATGATACTTGGATTTATTTGTTTATATATGTAGAATAATATAGGCATGAATTTAGGGGGAGTCATGTATATTAGTACTTTAGTACATAATCAAATATTATAATTGTAGAATATATAGATAGATACAGGATATAGGGGTATATTTAGAATTTCTTTTTGTTGATGACAAAGGGGGAGAAATTATAGAATAAGAGTTAGTTAGGCTTAGTTTAAGGGGGAGTATGTAGAATTCATGATGACAGGGGGAGTATTAGAAGGATTAGATCAAAAGTATCAATAGGTATGAATAGGTATGATTATTTTATAAATCAAGGTTGTCTTTATCAAAAAGGGGGAGATTGTTGGAGAATGAAGTTTTGATGACAAAAACCTTATTTCAATTATCATTATTAATTGATTATAAAATATATACTAACATCTCTATCTAGAATATATACACATATATATGCAGGATTTGTATACAAGACTTAAATACTAAAGACTGTACAGTTTTAGAATTTCAAGAGACTCTGGATTCAGAAGAATTTCGTGGCTCATGAGTAATCATGTTTTCAAGATATCAAGAGTTCAAGAAAAATATAGTAATAGAGTCTAGTTTATACGTAAGACTCCGAATAGCACTCCAGGTTCAAATTCTGATTTTCAAATTCTGATTTCAAGTTATTTTATCTTACTTATGATTTCAAATATATAAGCTTAAATATATATAAGTTTATATAGTTATATAGTTATATATATTTTTATAATTTTGTAGTTTTAAACCTTATAAATTTATAAATATGTTTATATATGATATATTATTATAATTTCATATGATTTTACATGTTAGAATATTAATTTACATCATTAAGTTTTGATTCAAGAATTTCCAGAATAATGTATATGATTAAACACTTGAAAAATAGTTTTAAAAATAAAAAATACATGACATATGTCGACATACAAATATGAGTATGTCGACATACAACTGTCAGAAATTCAATTTTCAAATGAAGTATCTTTTCACTATTTGTAACTTTTCTGAAACGTTGCAACCATTCAAATCTTATAAATAGGGGTTGATTTTGAATTTATTTATAGTTCTTCTTCTTCCATCTTCACCCCTCTTCATACCACCATCAATATTTCATATTTTACTGATTTCTCACTTCTACTTTGTCGATTTCTACTCAAATCACATCAAACTTCATCTTTTCTCAATCTCTATCTAATACTCTCTGAATTGATGTGCTATTGAAGAGTTATAGGACTATTGTAATCATTTGAGAATTGTTTGGGAAAGGGTGTATTCCTTGTAGCCCTGAAATCAAGGAAAAGTAGCGGTGTAAACCTTATAGCCGTGAAATCAAGGGTGGTTGGAGCGATGTTAACCTTGTAGCCGTGAAATCAAATTGTACTTGGATATTGATTATAATAAAACTCTGCTCAATCCAGCGTTGTGTGAGACTGGATGTAGGAGTAATCCGAACCAGCATAAAATCTGGTGTGTTCTTTCCTTTTCTACATTTTATATTTATCTGTTTCCGTGTTTGTGTTTGATTTTGTGTCTGTGATCATCTCCGGCGTATTTGATTCATATAGGAAATCATTTAAGTTTAATATTTTGTAAATTCCTTATAAACACTATTCACCCCCCTTCCCCGTCTAATGTTAGTTTTGCCTTAAGATCCGCATTCCCTAACAGTTACAACTAAAATAATCATTAAAACACGTTTTGTTTTAAATTAACATGTTATGCATTATTTTTCAATTAATGCATCATATGTCAAAAACATCTTCTTCTTTTTTCTTCAAATATCAATTTTCTATTACTGAAGGGATATTGTGAAATATTGCAATCAATTTTTGTTTGACGTTAATAAATGTACCTTGTGATTGGTATGTTTGTGTAATGTACGTATTTGTAGGATAACATGAGTTGCTTTATACTTTTAAACCAAAAGAATCTAAATTTCTCATGTTCAATCAAATGCCAAGGGATGCATTTGAAAAAGGGTATAAAAGAATAACACAAAATTAAGAACAAAAAATACAGTTAATATTCTCTTTGTATCTCAAATTGATATTTCCATATTATTAGGAGATCAATTAAGTGTGCACTGAATATACAAATTAAATACCTTTTAGCACCCTAAAAATTGTTGAAGTTTGCTTGTTTCTGGTACTTAAAAATACCACTATTCCTTGCAAGCTAAACTCATCACTATTAAATTTTATAACACTATATAGGCTAGAATTGAAATAGTCGGAAGTAGCTTAGTCAAGGAGAAGACGATTCGCAAATTGAAGCTCATAGGAGGAAGTTAGAGGTGAAAACGCGCATGGTATTCGGCTGATTTCAGGACAGACGTCTGAGCAAAACAAAAAACGTCTGAGCCAAGGTTTTCTGCAACCCGAGAGTTGTGACAGATGTCTGACCAGTTTGGATAAACATCTGAGCTGAAGCATGGGTTATGATAGACGTTTGAAGAGATACGACATACGTTTGAGCTGTGCAGGAAATGTTTTCCTAGCCTTGGGATAGAAATCTGACCATTCGGGAGAGACGTTTAACCATTCAGGCAGACGTCTGAGGAAACTTCTGGACTATTACGAGTTATGAATTTGGCATGATAATTTGTGAAGGTTCAAGGGGAAATTTGGGAAATTGCTAAATATTAGTCTCTCCCTATATGAGCTATTTTCAGATTCAAAAGGATGTTATGTGGTAATCAAGAGATTGACCTGGGTTTATTCTAATTAAGGTTTTAGCAGTCCTAATCTTCTTTAATTCTCAACTCCAAAAAAATCAAATTTTTCAGGTGAATTTGATAATTGTAATCAATCTCCTGTACTCTTCTGTTGATATTAATAAAGATTATCTCTCAAAGTGGACGTACACTAACAAGACGTTATGGAACCACTATAAATCCCTGTGTGGTTTACTTTTCTTTATTGCTATATTATTTCTCTTGTTTGGTGATTGGGATTTGGATTAGGTTGAGATTGTTTTGAGATATTGATTGGTTGTTTTTACACGATTATCATGGTTTCGTCTTCTACTATGTTTGGGGGTTTGATTTGAGCGGTCATGAGTTGAAATTTTGCACAACATTTGGTATCGAAGCTTTGGTGTTGGTAGATAGTTGTAGAAATGCCAGAATCATATATTCAAATAGTGCCTCAACAATTATTTCACGTGGTGAAGCTCCTTATGTATGTGGCTCGTATGCAGCTTCTGGATCACAAGTGGTTATTGACAAGTGGAATGACGATAATGATTTTGGAAAATGACAATGGAAGATGAAAGCGGTTCTTTGGTAGAATCGGGTACATCGAGTAGTGTTTGATACAAATTTATTACCGACGAACATCTCGGATGTGGAGAGAGAGGAAGTGGAAGAGTGGGCATTCACTTCAACTTGTTATAGAGGAGAATGTTATCTCCTAAATTAGTGGTGAGACAACTACTAAGGGTACTTCAGACAAGTTGGAGAAGTTGTATATAAAGAAGTCATTCACAAAACGATTGATCTTGTTGCGAACTTTCTTTACCTATAAGATGAAGGAAGGAACTTCGGTAAAGGCGCACTTGAACGTGTTTGATGATTTGCAAATGAAGATGAAGGCAGTAGATTTGAAGGTTGAGAAAGAGCGGAAGGCGATGATATTATTTTGTTCTTTGTCAGACCGTTATACCGGTTTCTCAAATAGATACATCGACTCTTTATGATGCCATGATGGGTCTTCTGAGTGAGGAATTGCGAGATCGGGTGAAGGAATTGAGTGATGGAAATAGTGATCAGACAATGGTCATGGTTTGTTTGTGGAAAAGGAGAAATATGAGAAGAAGGGAAACCGGGGGCGTTCTAAGTCTAGAAAGCCCGGTTGGAAAGGAAAATCGAAAGAAAGAAATAGCAAGTGCTTCATATGTAAGAAACCTGGTCATTAGAAAAATGAGTGTCCAAATAAGGAAAAGGGGAAGAAGGAAGTAGAATCTTCATCAGTTGTGGTGGAGGAATGTCTTGGTGAGGGAGAAGTAGATGTTTTATCAGATGTAGCATCGAATGCTTCGGGCAGTGAATGGGTGCTTGATTCGAGGGCTTCATATCTCATGACGCCAATAGGAATTGTTATTCTTCTTATTTGGATAAATAAAGAAATTCAATTGTTATGGGGAATGGTGATGTTTGTAAGTCAAAGGGCATTGGTTCCATGCAAATTCGAATGTTTGATGGAGTGGTTCGTACTCTCACTAATGTGTGCTATGTTCCAGGACTATGGAAGTCACTTATCTCTTTAGAACAGCTGGATTCTTTAGGATGTAAGATCATTATTGAGAGTGATAGCATGAGGGTTTCAAAGGATGCACTTGTAGTTATGAAGGGTGCTAAGACTCATGGTGTTTATTTGCTTCAAGGAGTGACCGTAGATGGTGAAACTTGTGTTAGTGTTGATAGTTCTTGAGACTTAGATGCGACACGATTATGGCATTTGAGATTAGGTCATGTCTCGGAGAAGAGTGTGGATGATCTTTGTAGGAAGGAGACGATGATGGAGAAAGTTTCAACAATCTAGAGTTTTGCAAGGAATGTGCCATGGGAAAGCAAACTAAACTGTTATTCGGTGAAGGGAAACATGATTCAAGAGGGATTCTTCATGAGTATGTGCACATGGATGTTCGGGGACCAACATTAGTAGCTTCTTTGGAAGGAGAAAGATATTATATTTCTTTTATTGATTATTTTTCTCGGAAGGTATAGGTGTATGTTATAAAGGCTAAGTCGGAGGCATTTGCAAGGTTCAAAGAATTGAAGGCTCTTGTTGAGAATGAGAGTGGTAAATCTTTGAAGATTCTTAGGCCCAACAATGGTGGGGAGTATGTTTCCAAAGATTTTTTGAATTTTTGCAAGTATATTGTATTCAGAGGCATTTTACTACACTTGGGGATCCACAATCTAATGGAGTAGCAGAAAGAATGAACCAAACTCTACTGAAGAAAGCTCGATGCTTTAGATTGACATTGGGTTTATCTAAGGGATTTTATGTCGAAGCTTTGTCAACCACAGTTCATATTATTAATCGAATTCCGTGCTCGGCTATTGATAACAAAATTTCAAAGGAAGTGTGGAAGAGGAAGAGCGTTGACTTGAGTTGTCTTCGTGTAATTGGCAGTCCAATTTATGTGCATGATCTGGGGAGTGATAAGCTTACGCCTAGAGCTTTCAAGGGGATTTTGTGGTTATACGAACGGAGTAAAAGGCTATCGGATTTAGAATCCAAAAACAAAGGTTTTGAATTCTTGTCATATTACTTTTGATGAGTCGGCTATGTCTAAGGAGAATGAGGGCTCATTGGATGTTCCGAATTTGGTTCATGAAGAACCAAATGAGAAGGAAAATTTCCCACTTTCAGGCCTAGAGAGAGTAGAGTAGCTGGCGATTCTTGTGAGGTGAATGTGGTTGATGGTACATCACATAGTCCACAAGGTTCTTCTAGTAGTGTTGGTGATGTGCACGATCCTAGAGAAGATTCGGTTCAAGGTGGAGCTAAAGGAAGACTAGGTGATAGTATTGCTACTCGGGTTGGTCATCGTGCTATAAGGCCACTCGAAAGATATGATGATTGGAACTATCTTAGCTTTTGTGAAAACTTCGATTATGCTCTTCATGTAGTCCAAGGTGAGTCGATGAACCTTGATGACGTCATATATTCAAGCAATAGCTCGAAATGGATTTGTGCCATGAAGGAAGAGATGCAATCGTTGATGACGAATCAGACTTGGGAGTTGGTTCCACTTCCTAAAGAAGACTATGCTATTGGGTGCAAATGAATATACAAGGTGAAGGACGATGGAAGATACAAAGCTAGGCTAGTGGCTAAAAGGTTTGCATAGAGGAAAGGGAAGGAGTATGATGAGATCTTTGCACCGGTTGTGAGACATACTTCTATCTGGATATTACTTGCTATAGTTGTTATTCATGACTTGGAATTTGAGAAACTTGATGTGAAAATCGCTCTTACATGGTGACTTGGATGAAGATATATACATGGAGCAACAGAAAGAGTTTGTTATAGATGGTAAGTCAAAATTGGTTTGCAAGTTGAATAATCACTATATAGTTTGAAGCAATCACCTAGGCGATGGTACAAGAGATTTGATACTTTTATGCTTGAAAATGGCTTCGAGAGAAGCATCAAGGATGCTTGTGTTTATTTCAAGAAGTTGAAAAATGATTATTAGGTGTGTTTACTCTTGTTTGGGGACGATATGCTCATTGTTTCTAAGGATGAGGAAAAATCAACAAGTTGAAATTGAAGTTAAAAAGGGAATTCAAAATGAAAGACCTTAGAGAAGCTAAGAAGATTTTGGACATGGAAATCGAAAGGGATCGAAAGCGTTTTGAGTTGAAAATGACTCAAAAAGAGCACATCAGAAAAGTGCTTTATCGGTTTAGCATGGAGGATGCAAAAGCGTCAAATACACCTTTACCTTGGCATGTAAAGCTTTCGAGTAAGAGATCACCTATCGAGCAAAAAGGCAAGACTTATATGGAAAATGTGTCATATGCTAGTACGGTTGGTAGCTTGATGTATGATATGGTGTATACAAAGCCCAATATTGCAAATGTCGTCGGGGTGGTTAGTCGGTTCATTGTTAATCCGGGGAAATCGCATTGGGAAGCAGTAAAGCTTATATCGAGAGAAAGTTACAACGTCTCATGGTCTTCATTTTTAAGGGTAGTATAGAGAAGAATTGCAAGTTGGTTGGTTACTGTGATTCGCACTACGTCGGTGATATAGATCGAAGAAAATCAACTTCCGGATATGTCTTCACTCTTGGTGGTACAACCATAAGTTTGAGGTCCATATTGCAAACCGTATTTGTAACAACCCGGATTTTTACAACATGCTAAGACGAGAATCAAGGCATAACTTAATTAAAAAATCTGAATCAAGGGAAACGGGCTACGCCATTGCGTTCGTCTCGGAAAAATACGCGAAATAGAGTCCGAGTTTTCGAAAATCGGAGTCCGTATGACCAAGTTATGGCCCGTCAAAGTTTTCAGAAAATTTCAAGTTCAAAAACGGTTCAAATTTGAATTCAGATTTCAAATTCAGCCAAGCAGAAGAGGCGGGAAAAATTCCCGCCACCCCCAAGTCGACTGGGGAGTCGACTTGGGAGTCGACACACCCCAGGAGGTGTCGACTGCCCAGTCGACACCCCTGTCGACTTGGGTGGTCGGCCAGTTTGGCCTGGGTGCACCTGACTTGTTCCTCAAGACATGTTTGGAGGTTTGTGACGGATTTTGAGGGCTCAGATCTATCCTAGGGTTTATCCTATGGCCTAAACTACTCCTAATATCTATAAAAAGACCCCTAAGCCTACCCTAAACCCTCACAAACCACTCATGCCACGAAGTGCCGCCAAAATCTATCTTGATCATGGCCTCCATCTCCAACTCCAAGAGCTCATGCATTCAAATCGGATCCGAATCAAAGGTGCTAGCTTGCTACATCAAATCAAGGGAGTGAATCAACGTTGCTATGCAAGTTTCATGACGATTCTTCAACAAAGGAGCCACCTTTCTTCGTCAAGACGATGCATGATCCTCCCCTAAGCCTCGCTGTGTAAGTTCTAGCTACTTGTAGATTCTAACGGTGGTTCTAATGTGACATGGAATAAAATGCGATGAAACATAAGTATGCTAGCCTATTTGAACCTAATTTTGCCCCTTTTCTATGATCTATGACCTTGGGCTAAGTTTTAGCGACTTAATCATGCCACTCATGCTATGTTTCACCTAGTTTATCTTGCAAGTTTGAATCTTTATCTATGGAATGTTAGCATGAACCTTTGGGAACCATTTGACTTGTGAAACATTGGCAAAGACTTGACTTTGGGGCTTATGCATGTAAATGAACCCAAACCCCTTATGTTATCATGCATGTTTGTGGCAAAATTCCCTTATGATACTATGCATGTTTGTGGCCAAATTCTCTTATGATACCATGCATGTTTGTGGCTAATCTCGTTGTGACATTATGCATGTTTGAGGCCAAAAACCCCTTATGATGCTATGCATATTTTGAGGCCAAACCCCTTATGATACCATGCATGTTTGTGGCCAATCCCTTTTTGACATCGTGCATGTGTTGGGGCCAATATGTAGCATAGTATCCTTACTATGTGACTAGCTTCCACTTGGGTTGGAAATACGTTTGGGTAGCTTAGGAAAAAACGTGAATATGACACGAAAACTTGACATGGGGTTTACATGAGAACATGACATTCATGATACATTTAAATGTGGTCATGACACGTAGGAAAACATGGAACTTGAACTAGACATGTGTGGGTTGTAAGTGTAACATGACACTAGACCAAACATGAAAGTGGCCAACTCGAGGTTGGGTTGAGTTTGTAGCACAAATCTACCCGGACCCGCCCGGCTTAATTAGTGGCTACAAACAATGGGACTCAATGTGAGTAGTTGGTCACATAGCACTTAAAACCCGAAGTTAGACTAGGTTGTGGTGTAAATCTACCCGGACCCGCCCGGCTTAACTAGTAACCACAACAAGGTCTAATGTGAGAGGTTAAAAGTGCATTAATTTAATTAATGCGACATGATAAGGTTAAGTAAATTTGATTAATGACACTTAACCGATATGACATGAATGGGTAGGTTAAGTTAAAACGGACTTGATCTCTTAATGACACTTAACCATATAAGACAATTAGGGGATGGGGTTAAGTAATTTACACTTAACTAATCTGACTTGGTAATTAGATGGGGTTAAGTAACTTAGACTTAACTAATCTAAACACGGTAATTAGATGGGGTTAAGTAACTTAGACTTAACTAATCTAAACACGGTAATTAGATGGGGTTAAGTAACCTACACTTAACTAATCTAAACACGGTAATTCGATGGGGTTAAGTTAAGTACTTAACCAATCTAAACTTGATAATTCAATGAGGTTAAGTGACCAATACTTAACCAACTTAACATGGTAATTTAATGGGGTTAAGTAACTTATACTTAACCAATTATACATGATGATTTGATGAGGTTAAGTAACCTATACTTAACCAATCTAATATGCGGACCCGATAGGGTTAAGTCACAAGACCTTTTAAATAAACTTAACCATTGTAATACGATTAGTGGATGGGGTTAAGCTAACCCATACTTAACCAATCCGACTCGATAATCTGATGGGATTAAGATAATCTATGCTTAATCAATCTAACGCGATAATCCGATAGGGTTGAGATAAACAAGTACTTAGCTAATTTGACTTGATGATTGAATAGGGTTAAGTCATGAGCTTCTTGATATACTTAACCGACTTGTAGGGCTAGGTCTTGGACTTGTATACTTAGCCAAATCTTGACATGATTCATAGGCAGGATAAGTCATGAACTTAAACGACAATACTTAACCCATTAGATAAAACCCTAGTTCAGGGGACTAGGTGGAAAGCCGGGATTAACAAGGATAACAGGAAAAGAAGCTAAGTGGTAAACCTTAGTTAAGGATAACTAAGTAATAATTCTTAGCCAAGGACATGGGACTAGTTCATAAATAGATGAGTAACCTGATACGGTAGGTCATCGCTTAGTATACGAGGAGGAGCAACTTATCTGACTTGGATAAAAAGCTCCAGCAAGCTGGGTGACGAAGCGGTAGCTTCGGGGGACATGAGGGTACTCTTGGTATCCCTCTGTGAGGTGGCAGATGGTCCATGAAACCTGGCCTCACAGAGGTTAAGGTCTGCGGTAGAAGAGCCAAGAGTATGCCTTGGTTGCTATGCGAGCGACCTAAAGACTGGGATGGATTAGCGTGGAGTCGACGATACTTGTTTTTGCCCTGGATAGCACGTCGCCAACTACCTACCATCTTTAGTCAATCGTGCGCGAACGGAAAGGCAGAGAACTCCCAACAGACCATGTTCTTGCTATCGAGTCATGGGTGAGGTTGGCCCATAGGAAAGTGGGGCTATAGTGGGGCCGGGATGTAGTTCTCATACATGATTTTTCTTGGATTGCCTTTCAGTACTTGAGGGAGGGGTCACGTGGGACCATAGCCACGGATACAAAAACAGACCTTGATATCTGCATCAGCAGACGACTTAAAACTCCTGACCGAGTTCCGTATTTCTTGATTTGCCCTGACACGGAACTCGGGTGGCACATTGAGATACATGTGCGTCTAGACATGGAAAACGATTCACGGTACATACGTGGGATAAAGGGCGCGGTTGACGGGTGGCATAATCCCTAGTGGCCCTAGGTGGCCTGAACCCAAACCGAGACACGGAAACGTTCATTAGGTAGCATAATCCCTAGTGGTCCTAGGTGGCATAAATCCTAAGTGAACACGCGATAGTTCATGGTAAGAAAACATAACCAGATCAAGGGTAGCAGTCCAAAACAACTTCAAGGATAAAATGGTACTACGTTGAGGTGGTATAGATTTACATGGGGAAGCCCGTACGGCCTACGGCAAAGGACTGAACTTATACATGGAAAGAAACATACGAGTTGGGAAAACCTACATATGTTATATATTAGGTTGACATGGACCATTACATGACATTGGGCAAGGGGCATTCGTAGTTAACACATGACGCGGGTTGGGATACTAGTACGAGAGGTGCAGAGCAAATATACATGTTAGAAACATGAGAAATATACATGATAGATACCGTGGGATGTTATACATAATAGATACCTTGGGATAGTATACTTGATAGAAACCTGATGTTGTGATACCTCTATTTATCTTGACACCGTAGTTTATCATGATACCTTAGTTTATCTTGCTACAGTAGTTCATCCGGTTATCTTGGTTCAGCTTATCTATCTTGTATTCATCCTTATGTTTACTTTCAGTTTATGCATGTCATGTTACCTTTACCTGTTTTTATGCTGGAAGTAGATAGGACTTACCAGTCTTTATGACTGACCCCCGTTTTCTTTCGCCTCTTTGTCTTCCGTTTCCTACCCCAGGTTTTCGGGGAGGAAATGCTGTTATTTAGTTCGGACCTCTTATGCTTGAAGGTCATCATGTATAGCTTGGTTTTCTCTTGGCTATGGCTGCTCCACCGCTTTATTTTGGGGAATAATTTATGAAAAGGTTTTATGCTTCTTTACTATTGCAAGACAGGTTTTTGATGTATTCTGATGTAAAAGGCTTTAGATCTTATTTTATAAGGTAATGAAATTTGTTTTACTTCCGCTGTTTTATATATGTTCTGTCTTGTAATATTTCTGTGCATGTTTACCTCGATAATGCTTCACCAAACCTAGTGCATTCCCTTTGTGAGTGACCCTAGCGGAGGTGGGGTGTTACATTTGGTATCAGAGTAGAAGGTTACCAGACTGGGCAAAAGTTTTTTAAACCTTCTGAAAACTATTTGAGAAACCGTTTTACAAAGAAGCATTTTTCAAGAAAAGTTTTTAAAGGCTATTCCCCAAAAGCCATTAGCACTATCCTTTGTTTCCTTGATTGAATCTCTTTTCCTTT
The DNA here is from genome assembly GCA_030737875.1 of Allium sativum. Lineage (NCBI taxonomy): Eukaryota > Viridiplantae > Streptophyta > Magnoliopsida > Asparagales > Amaryllidaceae > Allium > Allium sativum. The sequence goes on from CM060919.1 coordinate 193,228,943, forward strand.
CTTTCCTCCATCTGTAGTCACAGTAGTTTTAACTGCGACTAATCCTTGTCTAGCTACGTAAGTGTTTTCCCGTGCGATGGAGGAAGTTCTCGAGAGACCTGTTACCGAAGTTATAAGAAGGGATAATAAGAGCAAGGATAAAGGACACGAGCTTAAGAATAAGCAACTTGTTGGTATGGCTTGATCCACAAAGGAAGATAAGGGCAAGATCAGCGAGAGGGCAATTGTATGCTCTCATTTCTAGCGTACCTAAGAGGAATGGTACCGTTTCTGTTAAAGGCTTAGCCTTTCTTTTCTATCGTCCCGCCTAGACTTTGTTTTGATCATCGCATCATTTAAGTCTGCCTCGATAGTTAAGTCTCTGCACCTTAGTACTAGCATGGTAGAAGATCCCACTTTAGTCCCAAAACCTGGTTGGAAGATCGGTCCACTTATTCAAGACTTGTTGGGCTATGGATAGATTCTAGGGGTAAAGTGGTTATCCGGTAAGGGATACCATTCTCGGTTTTGGAAAAAGGGTAGTCAGACTCTTGGCTTGCTTTGGTAATACCCTCGAAGTCTCGTGTAACCTTTTGGGTTCTGTCATGGTTAGTTACCTAGAATCTCTTGATGCATTTATCGGAAATCTCTGACCCAATCGAGTAACGTTCGCCAATAGGACGAATGATTCATTCCGCTTAAGCATGGGTTATAGGAATCACCCTAGTAGGTACGCTTGGTAACATGATTGGCATCGGTAAACGAGATCCAGAATTCACTAGTGAATTTTGGAGAGCTTGCACGAGTACGCAGATATGGTTGAGCCAAGTATACTAGGGAAAGAATAAGTGAAAGTGGAACGAGAGGCGACAGTGAAATGAGTTCCGACTCCTACCTTGGAAATAGGAATCAGGGAGCTACGAAGTCATGAAGTCAAAGGCGGTCAAGGAACAATGGAATTAAGCTCAAGGAAATGCGGCTTAGACGTGCGCATCATGTCTCTTCTTAAGAGGATATCATTGATCCCTGGTTCTCCTATAGAGCTTGCTTGCATGATTATCGCTTGGTGGATATCCTCTCGGTCCTGTTCTGTTGCAAACCCCGTAAGGAGTTTGTCTTGTTTATCTTCTCGATCCTCTCTTGGGAACCTTAGGTAGAACCCTATGGATGTAAACATGTATTTGAAACATGTTATGATTGATATGGCTGCAAAGGGTTGCAAGTGGTTGCTCGTGGATGCGCAAATACACATTAGATACTAGATTGACGCAGTCACGTTTCATGTTGCATATGCACGAGTATCTGTACTTGTGTATGGATGAAATTGAATATGTTATCATGTGGATGTTGCATGTGGATGAATGGTTGTGCACACATATAGTACTTATATGACTAGGACTATTTGCATACATGTTGGACTCATGGCACTAAACATATCTTGCATTAGAAAGATCATTCAGGCCTGATCATTAGCATTAGCTAAGGAGCATATACACACACACGTTCTGCATATGTTCATATGGCATTAGAAATCATCTAAGTACCATGGTTGCCTATGGATGATGTTTTGAGTAGATGGATGATGGATGGTAGGATACGTTCTTCCTAACTTGGAGATTTCGGGGACGAAATCCTTTAAGTTGGGGAGGATGTAACAACCCGAATTTTTACAACATGCTAAGATGAGAATCAAGGCAGAATTTAATTATAAAATCTGAATCAAGGGAAACGGGATATGCCATTGCGTTTGTATCGGAAAAATACACGAAATAGAGTCCGAGTTTTCGAAAATCGGAGTCCGTATGACCAAGTTATGGCCCGTCAAAGTTTTCAGAAAATTTCAAGTTCAAAACCGGTTCAAATTTGAATTCAGATTTCAAATTCAGCCAAGCAGAAGAGGCAGGAAAAATTCCCGCCACCCCCAAGTCTACTGGGGAGTCGACTTGGGAGTCGACACACCCCAGGAGGTGTCGACTGCCCAGTCGACACCCCTGTCGACTTGGGTGGTCGGCCAGTTTGGCCTGGGTGCACCTGACTTGTTCCTCAAGACATGTTTGGAGGTTTGTGATGGATTTTGAGGGATCAGATCTATCCTAGGGTTTATCCTATGGCCTAAACTACTCCTAATCTCTATAAAAAGACCCTTAAGCCTACCCTAAACCCTCACAAATCACTCATGCCACGAAGTGCCGCCAAAATCTATCTTGATCATGGCCTCCATCTCCAACTCCAAGAGCTCATGCATTCAAATCGGATCCGAATCAAAGGTGCTAGCTTGCTACATCAAATCAAGAGAGTGAATCAACATTGCTATGCAAGTTTCATGACGATTCTTCAACAAAGGAGCCACCTTTCTTCGTCAAGACGATGCATGATCCTCCCCTAAGCCTCGCTATGTAAGTTCTAGCTACTTGTAGATTCTAACGGTGGTTCTAATGTGACATGGAATAAAATGCGATGAAACATAAGTATGCTAGCCTATGTGAACCTAATTTTGCCCCTTTTCTATGATCTATGACCTTGGGCTAAGTTTTAGCGACTTAATCATGCCACTCATGCTATGATTCACCTAGTTTATCTTGCAAGTTTGAATCTTTATCTACGGAATGTTAGCATGAACCTTTGGGAACCATTTGACTTGTGAAACATTGGCAAAGACTTGCCTTTGGGGCTTATGCATGTAAATGAACCCAAACCCCTTATGTTATCATGCATGTTTGTGGCCAAATTCCCTTATGATACTATGCACGTTTGTGGCCAAATTCTCTTATGATACTATGCATGTTTGTGGCCGAATTCCCTTATGATACCATGCATGTTTGTGGCTAATCTCGTTGTGACATTATGCATGTTTGAGGCCAAAAACCCCTTATGATGCTATGCATATTTTGAGGCCAAACCCCTTATGATACCATGCATGTTTGTGGCCAATCCCTTTTTGACATCGTGCATGTGTTGGGGCCAATATGTAGCATAGTATCCTTACTATGTGACTAGCTTCCACTTGGGTTGGAAATACGTTTGGGTAGCTTAGGAAAAAACGTGAATATGACATGAAAACTTGACATGTGGTTTACATGAGAACATGACATTCATGATACATTTAAATGTGGTCATGACACGTAGGAAAACATGGAACTTGAACTAGACATGTGTGGGTTGTAAGTGTAACATGACACTAGACCAAACATGAAAGTGGCCAACTCGAGGTTGGGTTGAGTTTGTAGCATAAATCTACCCAGACCCGCCCGGCTTAACTAGTGGCTACAAACAATAGGACTCAATGTGAGTAGTTGGTCACATAGCACTTAAAACCCGAGGTTAGACTAGGTTGTGGTGTAAATCTACCCGGATCCGCCCGGCTTAACTAGTAACCACAACAAGGTCTAATGTGAGAGGTTAAAAGTGCATTAATTTAATTAATGCGACATGATAAGGTTAAGTAAATTTGATTAATGACACTTAACCGATATGACATGAATGGATAGGTTAAGTTAAACCGGACTTGATCTCTTAGTGACACTTAACCATATAAGACAATTAGGGGATGGGGTTAAGTAATTTACACTTATCTAATCCGACTTGGTAATTAGATGGGGTTAAGTAACTTAGACTTAACTAATCTAAACACGGTAATTAGATGGGGTTAAGTAACTTAGACTTAACTAATCTAAACACGGTAATTAGATGGGGTTAAGTAATCTACACTTAACTAATCTAAACACGGTAATTCGATGGAGTTAAGTTAAGTACTTAACCAATCTAAACTTGGTAATTCAATGAGGTTAAGTGACCAATACTTAACCAACTTAACATGGTAATTTAATGGGGTTAAGTAACTTATACTTAACCAATTATACATGATGATTTGATGAGGTTAAGTAACCTATACTTAACCAATCTAATATGCGGACCCGATAGGGTTAAGTCACAAGACCTTTTAAATAAACTTAACCATTGTAATACGATTAGTGGATGGGGTTAAGCTAACCCATACTTAACCAATCCGACTCGATAATCTGATGGGATTAAGATAATCTATGCTTAATTAATCTAACGCGATAATCCGATAGGGTTGAGATAAACAAGTACTTAACCAATTTGACTTGATGATTGAATAGGGTTAAGTCATGAGGTATACTTAACCGACTTGTAGGGCTAGGTCTTAGACTTGTATACTTAGCCAAATATTGACATGATTCGTAGGCATGATAAGTCATGAACTTAAACGACAATACTTAACCCATTAGATAAAACCCTAGTTCAGGGGACTAGGTGGAAAGCTGGGATTAACAAGGATAACGGGAAAAGAAGCTAAGTGGTAAACCTTAGTTAAGGATAACTAAGTAATAATTCTTAGCCAAGGACATGGGACTAGTTCATAAATAGATGAGTAACCTGATACGGTAGGTCATCGCTTAGTATACGAGGAGGAGCAACTTATCTGACTTGGATAAAAAGCTCCAGCAAGCTGGGTGACGAAGCGGTAGCTTCGGGGGACGTGAGGGTACTCTTGGTATCCCTCTGTGAGGTGGAAGATGGTCCATGAAACCTGGCCTCACAGAGGTTAAGGTCTGCGGTAGAAGAGCCAAGAGTATGCCTTGGTTGCTATGCGAGCGACCTAAAGACTGGGATGGATTAGCGTGGAGTCGATGATACTTGTTTTTGCCCTGGATAGCATGTCGCCGACTACCTACCATCTTTAGTCAATCGTGCGCGAACGGAAAGGCAGAGAACTCCCAACAGACCATGTTCTTGCTATCGAGTCATGGATGAGGTTGGCCCATAGGAAAGTGGGGCTATAGTGGGACCGGGATGTAGTTCTCATACATGATTTTTCTTGGATTGCCTTTCAGTAGTTGAGGGAGGGGTCACGTGGGACCATAGCCACGGATACAAAAACAGACCTTGATATCTGCATCAGCAGACGATTTAAAACTCTCGACCGAGTTCCGTATTTCTTGATTTGCCCTGGCACAGAACTCGGGTGGCACATTGAGATACATGTGCGTCTAGACATGGAAAACGATTCACGGTACATACGTGGGATAAAGGGCGCGGTTGACGGGTGGCATAATCCCTAGTGGCCCTAGGTGGCCTGAACCCAAACCGAGACACGGAAACGTTCATTAGGTAGCATAATCCCTAGTGGTCCTATGTGGCATAAATCCTAAGTGAACACGCGATAGTTCATGGTAAGAAAACATAACCAGATCAAGGGTAGCAGTCCAAAACAACTTCAAGGATAAAATGGTACTACGTTGAGGTGGTATAGATTTACATGGGGAAGCCCGTACGGCCTACGGCAAAGGACTGAACTTATACATGGAAAGAAACATACGAGTTGGGAAAACCTACATATGCTATATATTAGGTTGACATGGACCATTACATGACATTGGGCAAGGGGCATTCGTAGTTAACACATGACGCGGGTTGGGATACTAGTACGAGAGGTGCAAAGCAAATATACATGTTAGAACCATGAGAAATATACATGATAGATACCGTGGGATGTTATACATGATAGATACCTTGGGATAGTATACTTGATAGAAACCTGATGATGTAATACCTTGATTTATCTTGACACCGTAGTTTATCATGATACCTTAGTTTATCTTGCTACAGTAGTTCATCCGGTTATCTTGGTTTAGCTTATCTATCTTGTCGTCATCCTTATGTTTACTTTCAGTTTATGCATGTCATGTTACCTTTACCTGTTTTTATGCTGGAAGTAGATAGGACTTACCAGTCTTTATGACTGACCCCGTTTTCTTTCGCCTCTTTGTCTTCCGTTCCCCCCCCCCCACAAGGTTTTCAGGGAGGAAATGTTGTTATTTAGTTCGGACCTCTTATGCTTGAAGGTCATCATGTATAGCTTGGTTTTCTCTTGGCTATGGCTGCTCCACCGCTTTATTTTGGAGAATAATTTATGAAAAGGTTTTATGCTTCTTTACTATTGCAAGACATGTTTTTGATGTATTCTGATGTAAAAGGCTTTAGACCTTATTTTATAAGGTAATGAAATTTGTTTTACTTCCGCTGTTTTATATATGTTCTGTCTTGTAATATTTCTGTGCATGTTTACCTCGATAATGCTTCACCAAACCTAGTGCATTCCCTTTGTGAGTGACCCTAGTGGAGGTGGGGTGTTACAGTATTTATTATATCCACTACGGAGGTGGACTTGATAGTCGCGGTGGAAGCGACAAAGGAAGCACTCTATTTGAAGTGATTGTTGTGTGACTTGAGTTTTGAACATGACAGTGCTAATGTTCAATGTCATAGCCAAAGTGATACTATTTGGATGGGAATTTGGCGTTTAGCTCACGGACCAAGAACATTGAAGTGAGAAAGTCATTTCTAGTAGCCATGGATGAAGACAAACAAATATGTCGTCTGAAAGTGCATATAAAGGATAATGCGGCAGATATGTTCACTAAGACATTATCGGTTGAGAAGTTTTAGCATTTCTCAAACTTAATTCGCTTAGAGAAGTGCTAGTTGCCACGGGGTGGCACAGTTGAGAGAGAAACTTGGTTATAGATGTAGAGGAGTATCGGTGAGAGGTTGGAGTTCTATTTTTTTGGTATGTACTAATTTTACTCCAAGTATGTTTGTCTTGTGGTGAGACTGGCTTTAAAGTTAGGTGTTTTCAGCACTTCATTGACAGGTCGGGGCTTTTCCTGAACTTGTTGGTGGAGTGCAATGGGTAATGGCTATGCCAGAGTTCATTGGAAAACATTCAATCTTTGTTTGGTAGGAAGTAGATGATCGTTTGGTACCATCAGTGTTGAAGTTGGAGATGAATATAGTGTCAAGGTGGAGTTTTAAATTTTGTGACACTATATTGGGTAGAATTGAAGTGGTCGGAAGTAACTTCATAACGGAGAAGACGATTCGCAAATCAGAGTTCATAGGAGGAAATTAGTGGTGAAAACGCGCAGTGGTATTTGATTGATTTCAGGATAGACATCTGAGCAAAATGACAGACGTTTAAGTCATGGTATTCTACAACCCGAGAGTTGTGACATTAGTCTGACCAATCTGGACAAACGCCTAATCCGAAGCATGTGGTATGACAAACGTCTGAAGAGATACGACAAACGTCCGAGTTGTGCAGGAATTGTTTCCCGAGCCTCGGGACAGACGTCTAACCATTCGAGAAAGACTTTTGAGGGGACTTCTGAGCTATTTCGAGCTGTGGACTTGGCAGGCTGATTTGCGAAGGTTCAAAGGGTAATTTGGGCAATGACTAAATATTAGTCTCTCCCTATATAAGCTATTTTCAAATTCAAAAGGATGTTATGTGGTAATCAAGAGATTGACCCGGGTTTATTCTAATTAGGGTGTTGGCAATCCCAATCTTCTTCAATTCTCATCTCCCCAAAATCAAATTTTTCTGGTGAGTTTGATCATTGTAATCAATCTCTTGTACTCTTATATTAATATTAATAAAGATTCTCTCTCAAAGTGAACATACACTAACAAGACGCTAATGGAACTACTATAAATCCCTGTGTGATTTACTTTTTGTTATTGCTCTATTATTTCTCTTATTTGGTGATTGTCATTGGACTTTGGATTAGGCTAAGACTGTTTTGAGATATTGATTGGTTGTTTTTTCATGTTTACTATGATCTCATCTTCCGCTGTATTTGGAGGTTGATTTGAGCGGTCTAGTGTCGAAATTCTCCACAATAATTATATCTTCCTCTCCTTCCATCAGTAAAAACATAGATACTTCACTCAATCAAATTCACAAATTCAAATTTCATTAAACATAACAATTTTTTTCTAAACAGTGTATTTCAGTCACTTTAATTAATTTCCGGTATATTGTATAATTTTGTTTGCCTTTCATTCTAAGTTTCATCGTTATTTAAAAATTGACCATGGTTTTTTTTATTTTTTATTTTGTTGTTTTATACGTGAATTTAGCTATGTGGTTAATATCGCACAAAAAGTTAATAACAAAGAATTGAATGATTTTATTATCAAGAATTCTTTTTTTAGATAATTAAAAAGTCGCGACACGTTTAGATGCATGTTTATCGTGTAGGGTAACAAATGTGAATTTCGGTAACATAATATGCTTATTGGATTTGTACTCATTACAACGCCGTGATAATTTCTTTATTATTATTTTGAGTTATAATCAATAAAGATTGTGGGCTAATTCTATTTAAACCCAGAAAATTGCTGAGTTAACCCAGAAAAATTAATGATCAAACTGCCCCTGATTTGCTGTTTTTCTTCTTCTAAATTTCAACATACCTCGTAGGGACTCTGCTAGGTTACATAGGAAATCTCGTAGGGGCTCTACTAGGTTACATAGAAAACCTCGTAGGAGCTCTATGAGGTTACATAGGAAACCTCATAGGGTCTCTACGAGGGAGGGTAAAATTGGATTTTTTTTAAAATATTATACAGGTGAACTCAACAAAACGTTGAGTTTTATCATTTTTTTCAAAATTTCATGGGTTTACTCAGCAAAACAGCACGTTTAAACAGAATTAGCGAAGATTGCGGCGTGTTTAGAGTTCAAAAAAGGTATTATTATTGACACTCCAAATATTGTTAAGTGGAGGTCAATTTTTTTTCTTTTAAAAATTGTTAAGGGAAGTACCAATGAGGAAGGTAGTCTACTAATAAACAAAGGTAATTTTACCTTATTACCCATTTAGCTCCATAACAAATAAAGGTAATTTTATCTTAACAAATATTGCAATGACCGTAGTAACTTATTTTTGATTCGCATATATCCATTTATTTTAACCTTAGAGGATAAACGTATTCTGAGGAATATGATCGAACTTTTTTTTTTTTTTTTGGACATAAATATGTCGAGTTTTATTATCACGGAGGCAATGCACCGAAATGATTACTAATTTTTGACATAACGCCGTCGAATTCATATATAATTGATTACGTAACGCATTCGGTACAGTGGTGATGAACTGCGTATTTTAATTTGGTTCCTTTATCAATAAGTTTTTTTTTTTAATCTAATTTAAAGGGGCAATCCAGAAATATTGACTAGTGTGAAATAATACGTTTGTGTAGCTTTTTATTTTTTATTTTTTTTAAGTTTGGCATTTTCGAAAATTACTTTTCCACTCGTTATCAGCGGTGAACACCGTACCACCACAAGTAAACAGCGTCCTCGATTGGAAGGAAGAAGTACTGGAAACTTGTCTCCAATGGCAACTACCATTCATTCTTCTCCTTCTCCAACAACTGCTTTCTCTTCACGTTACCATTCCACCTCATTTTTAACGAAATACAGAAGCGCGCGCAAATTTGAACAAAAGCGGTACCTCAATTTTGCTTCAAATTCTACAAATCTCACCACACCGATCCAGGAAACAATAAGCAAGGAATTGCAAGAATTATATGACAGCTGCAATGTTTGGAAATGGAAGAGCTTCAATATAAACTACCTCGTTAAGGGAAGTGGCCCGCCTCTTCTTCTTGTTCACGGCTTTGGCGCTTCAGTTGCGCATTGGAGAAGGTAAATTTCTTTGTAGTGTTGAACTACCATTTTCCCCAATAACTACCCAAGTACACATTATTTCCCCAACTTCTACAGATATATGTTCAAATAGCCTTGACTAAATATTATGTGAGCGTCATAGCTATATATTATACGGCATGCCATACGATATATGTTGTGTTCTTTGAACAAATTGTGCCAAGTGTATGCTTTGGTAAATATTTGATTGCCTGTTTAAGCATTGCAGGCTTTTTGTATCGCCTTCATCAAAGTTAATATTTATGATTTTGGGAATCACTAAAGGATAAGAGGAATGTAAAATTGGAAATTTAGCTATTTTTGTTAAATGGAGAATCAAATATGTGATATTGTGACACGTGCAACACAGTGCATGTAGAAGATCCTCAGAACTTTTTTGTTTTGTTTTGGTAGTCTGATAAAAATAAATAAAAAAATATCATAATTTTTTCGCTGTAAAAATGTATTGACTTTTGAGTTTGTAACTTTAGTTATATTTCGAAATTTACATTTGAAAAATAATAATATTAATATTAGTTCTTGGTAGCATTCAAACTCGGCGATCTCTTATTTGCATACAAAGGTACTTTAGGAACTTCGCGGTCGGACCAACATTTATATTCCAACTATTAGTAAAGATTTTGTTCTCCCCTAAGAAATAACACACAAATATCAAAGGGCATACATCTTGTAATTATAAGAACTTAAATATTGGGTTCCTCCAAGTTTACTTTATAAAATACATTCTTATTTTCAGAAAAAGAGGCCTTACTCTAGAGGGTATTTGCATAATTCCACTAATATTAACATGTGCTTATGTCATCAGTTTTCATAACTCATTACTGCATGTACACATTGCCCCGTGCCCGCCATTCTTAAATTTCGAAACAACAGTTGTAAAAGAGAGAGAATTTTCCAGAGTTTTAAAAAGAGGGATGTGTCCTTACTTTCTACGTTATCAAATTTAGGTTTGTCAATGGGTATCCTAAAAATCCCAAATCATTTCATATTTGTATCTGAAAAGGGGATAAATATCTGATTAAATTGAATAGAACTTGGAAAATGACCAAAATGAATATGACTTAAAAAATGACTAAATTGACTAAAGTCAATTTCAAATGCCAAATGGTTAAAATCAGTCACCAATGATTGGAATCAACCTCATGACACTTGAAATGAGCACATGATAGCTTAAAATGATTATGACGTGGTCTGTTTAGATGATGACCACTTGGCCAGTCAAAACCAAGTTGGACCATGTTGGGTTTGTTCTTCTGAAGCCGGTTGAAATGCTCATTTTGAGCCTATACAACTTAATCCTTACCAACCAAAATAATGTGAATTGGACTCAAAGTCTTTCCCTTCAGGTGTTACTTGAATCAACCAACAAGGATGGATTGAACTCCTCTCTGTGATGACATAAACTACAAGAATAACCATAGTAGATCATAGACAAAGAGACTACTTTTCTAATTTAGATGAATGAAGAATAGGGTACCTAATTAATATTTCTTAAGCATTTCACCAAAAAACAAAAATAGCAGATGTACCATCGTAAGCATAGAATTTCAAGTATAATAATATTTAAGAACTAAAACCTAATTTAATAGTACATATCGCCAATATACTAAAAACTTGAATTTGATTCAACAATCATATTTTCTAAATCGATGTATACCTAACCAGAATTACAATATACATTTTTTTGGTCTATCTCATATCGATTGACTATTGACTCAGCTTGATCGTAATAGGAACAGATAGTTCAAAGTTCGTTGGGCTTGAATATTTTCTTTAGAAACTACTTGTTTGTTAGATTTTAATGATATGATATCCCATATATAAATAGATTATGGAGATATTTGAATTAATATAGATCGTCGCTCAAATGCATTGTCTTACTTATTGGTTTTATGGATTTGGTAGTGTGATTAGTTACCTCTTTTATCACATTAAAGAAAGCACCAAATTATCTACATAAGAAAGTTTTGTTTTAAAGAATGGAATATTTTTAAACGCTCATTGATGAATGTAATTTGTGAACGCTGATATATATAGGCATGTATAGAGTCCATTATATGTATGCGAGAAAAGTGTACCTTATAAGTATCGAGAATTGCTTTTGTTTCTCAATTTTAAATCTTTTTTGTATTTTTTTGGTAAATTAATTTAAAAAAAGGAGGAATTTATGTGTTTATTTTTTTCTTTGCTTTTTCTCTTTTCTAAAATCTAATTGTGTTGGAGTCATAGAAAAATCTAATGGTGGTAATTAAACTCATCGGGCTAGATCTGGACCTTATGTTATTTCGACCATACTCATCGGGACCCTATTAAACTCATCGGGCTGGGTTATTTCGAATCTAATTTATATATTTTGAATTGTTAACATGACCCTATGTTCGATTTAGATTGGATCGTTTCAGATCAAATTGAGCGTTGACTCTAAAAATGTATATACTTTCTTGCTTTTTTGTCTAATTTCCGAGTCGGCTTGGTTCTTCACGTTATTTTTTATTAATTGGACCTGACCCAGAAACAATTGGTGCAAGGGGGGTTCAAATTGATTTGATTTGGAATTGTAGATCACGGTTCTAATTGTCCATCATAGTTCGACACGGGAATAATATAAATAAATGGTTCAGTATTTGTTAAAAATTAGTTTAAACTTTAAAATGTGATGTATCATTGTATGAATAATATTCAATGCATTCAATCATTGTTGAATATTAGTTTGAATTGTGAAAAATGATAAATACGTAGAAGTGAAGTAAAAAAACAATAAAATAATGAAAAGACACCATTTGTGCCATAAGCATCATATGTCGTGTCTTTCCATTTGCACCGAACAACATGGAAGAAAGATAAAAACGTTGTGATGCACCGTGTCTTGTGCCATAGCATGCATCGTAGCATGCCTTTTGTAACTATGCATTGTTCTGACACATCTTGACTACCTGAACTCCTATGGAATTTAAGATGCCACATATGGAATCCCATTATGTAACTATAAATCCTGTTGGATGTCTACTCAAATACACCATTCATAAGGATGTTATTCGTGCATTTGAGGCTATTACACTAGTCTCTTGATTGGAATTGGTGTCGATTGGTTCGATAACTACCAACCAGATCCATCGATTCATATGCAACTCTAGCAGACGAGTTCAAAAAAGATTATGACTACGAATAACATTAAACAAAGAAACAAAGAGTTTCGAAAATAGCCCATGCTCCACTCAACGTTGCATATGTCAATTTCATTTTCGAAAACCCGCAAATGGTCCACATGGCCAAAGTTGTAAGAATTGATAAAAACAACTAGCCATCAAAAGAGTTAATCTTGAATAAAATCCACAATCTATAGGAGAGATTGTATTAACGAACTGAAAAGTTCACTCGTTTAGGGAACAAACCCAATTGTAATAAGTCAGAGATAAATAATACTAAAGGAAAATGCAAAGTTGATAAACTTGACAATAGTGTTAGAATGTCCACAAATCTGGAATGTTCCTCGATTCAGTGTGTATTACTTTGATGAACGTATTCGATGATATTTACCTATTTACTCAAAGTATGATCCCTTGCAAGAAGTTGCTTCTTAAACCCAATACCTAAGAAGGTAAACAAACTGAAAAATAATGTTGCAATGATGCATAATTATCAATGGTACACGATGCAAAAAAAAAAAAAAAAAAAAAAAGCGAAGTCTGCTTGCAATCTAGCAGACGGCGCGATAAATGAAGTGTGTTTTTTAATTTACTGCACATGTTTTGAATTTATTTTTAAACTTTAATATATAACAATTAATTTTAAAAAATCAAGATAATTCATGTATAACATATGTGGTAAAGATTTTTTTTTATAGATATTTTGCAAAAAACATTGTTAAACATAATATCATAAGCATAATAGTCTTTAAGCTAAAGCGCAAGATAACAATATATAATACTGATAGAGCAGAAATATGAATTTGATTTGATAATCGTATTTTCTAAATGATACCTGCATAATCAGACTCTTAAAATTCAACATCTTTCTCACCTGTTTCATATCAATTGATGATTTATTTGGTGCAGCCGTAATAGAAACAGATAATTTGAAGTTCGTTAGAGATAAAAATATATTCATTCGAGACTATATGTTTGGTGCAATGGTAAATAAAACAAATAGTTCGAAGTTCGGTCAAGATTAAATTGAAAAATGTGATGAGATTATTTGTCTGATGTAAGGGTGGTAATTGAATCCATCGAATTGGATATGTACCCTACACGATCGGTAACAATTCTAACTGGATGGATATCATCGAGAAACTTGTATATTTCAAAACATTGACATGACCCAATGTTCTATTCAGGTCGGGTAAGTTCAGGTCTAATTAGGTAATAGCACTAAAAATGCTTACGCTTTCTTGCTTTTTTGTCTAATCCGTCGAGTCGGATCTATTCTTCATGATATTTTTCGTTAACTTGTTCTGATCGGGACCCATTGAGTTTAAGTCGAGGTCAAATCGATTTGGTTAAGACTTTGTAAATCTTGATTCTAACTCCCCATTGTAGTTCAATGCAACAATAATATAAATAATTGGTTCAAAGTTTGTTAGAGATTAGCTCGAATTGTAGTCATATCAATTGTATAAAATATATAATATAGTCAACCATGGTTGGCGATTAGTTTGGATTGTTAAACTCAAAAACAAAAAAAAAAGTAAAAAACAATAAAATAACGAAGATCTTGTCATTTTGCATGCCATTTGGGCTATAAGTTTTATTTACGACATTCCTCATGTTTTTTTATGTGTGGTCCGCCATAAGAAAGAAAGGAACCGTTGTGTTTCTTTTATAAAATATCAAAGAGTGTCAGTGATACAGTCAAATAGTTAATTCATCAACTTAGATTTTAGTAGCACGTTTGCCAACTAACTCCTTAAACAACCAGCCACAACAGTTACAACTTCAAACTAATGTTGGAGCTTCATCCTTCATGGCTCCCCTACCACATGAAGACCCTTAAGGTTAGCTAGCGAAGTCATGTTACATCTTGTTTTCAATAGACTAGGTGTTTCTATGATAACTCAACCTTAATATTCATGTAGTCAGAGGGAATATATCGCACAAAAGCACAAAGAATGAGGATTATGAGGATGTTCTGTAGCACACATTCCTTTAGACCAATATGACTACATGATATCAATAATCAAAATACTCACTGACACACATCTTGGTGCAAAGCAATTACAAGAGCCTTTTTTTCATAGTATAATGGTATATAATTAGGCCAAAAGAAAAAACAATTTAAAAATCTAATACCTCTCGGGAGTTTACAGCCTATCGAGCTCTCCTAGAGTATATTAAAAAATCAAATATAAAAACTACCCAAGGTACATCTATTGAAACCAGTGCAGCTAATGCCTCGCTATTATTCCATAGTATTTCCGCTATATCCCGTAGTGAATTTCTACTGTTAGATTTTTTTCAAATATCATTTGAAATAGCCTTTTTTCTTTTAGTCCCACTATATTTCGATATTCTTAATATATTCCATTATCTCCATTATATCTTTTTTAAAAGAAATGAATTGAAAAATGACATTTATACATTATGAACTAGTTTTTTAATTGAATTTTTTAACATATTTTTCAGAATAAAAACTCTAATATTCTATTAAATTTAATTAAGCTAATTAAAAATCAAAATTTATTTATATTTATTTGCATATGTTTATATTCAAAATAAGAATGTACTAACTATGATTAAATTGAATATTGATTTTCATTTTTTTATTGGTCATATATTTGTAAAAGCATTAAGTACGAGTTTTATATGTTATTTAAGAGTCATTCGTTATATCCTGTTATTTCCTTGTTTTATCCTCGCTATAACTTTTTGCACCTCCACCGTATTAAATCGACTGAGCGCTTTAACTCCAAAGATTGAAACAAACAAATACATAGTATAATGTGCATCATATTATATAACAGTAGTGTTCACAATGCAGAATAAAACATAAAGCTAATTTATCCACAACACTTCAAACATCCACAGCACACACACAGAAGACATGTATACAAAACATTATACCATTAACAAAAGTATATATAAGGTGTGTACCTCTTGTCGTCGTCCATAAGATATTTGGTTTAAAACCTATCCGACAAAACCTCAATCTATGCAAGAGAGTACATATAGGAAAAACTCAGGTTTATCTGGTGTGAGTGTACCGCTATCACAAAATATGATAAAGCATGTATATAACATGAAGTATAAATATTATGTGTATATCATCATATAAATCCAAATGAAGAAACACTCGGTCATTTAAAATACATAAAAGAAGCATGTTATATAAGCGTAAGTGTACTAATATTGCAACACATTATCCCAATGGTCGACTATCCATGTAATGGCGCTAGTTTCTCCAATGATTTGTAGCTACTATTGTAGTCGTTTGCTACAATTATCAAGTTTTAATAATAGTTTTACAACGCAGTATAATGACTCTTAGTGGTTTAATTTGCAAATAAAATCGTGGTTACATTATCAAATCAAATTCTAAGTCATAATTAATCTATAACGTATGTTAGAGTTTACTATGCCTAAGACAAATTCGCCGCCTAACTTAAATTAGTGAGCGTCTCACACAATCTCTATGCTGCAAAATCCTTGCTTCCTCATTGGCCAACCACGTTATCCTTCAATACATCCGCTGCTAACGGATGGTCATGTAGCTGCCTGTTTAACCCACGACAATGAGGTAAGTTTTCATGACTCATGAAGCTAACTGAGGTTGATAGAATAAAACAAAATATTGGCTCATATGGCATCTAATATAACGGTCATCAAATAATACTTCTTTATTGTAGTTGATAATCGTCAGTCGAACACATTCAATCTCTTGTAGATCTCAAATGTGCAAATTTAATCTCTCAAAAAATATTGTCTAATCATGACATCATGTTCACTTGCAGAAATTGTCTTGGCTTTCGTTTTAATTTCAAGAAGACGTCATTTATGGTTAACAACCAGTTCAACATAAATGGGTGCATAATATAGATAGCAAACGGTGAATGAAATTCAATAGCTAGAAAGAACACACATCTTACATCCATGCACAACAATAACAATTAAAGTAGGGTTGTTACAGTTGAACCGTTCAACCGTTAAACCGTACTAACCGTTTACACGCTTACCGTCTACTACGGTAACGGTGACGGTGACAGTTGTGGATTTTGATAAACGCGGTAAAAATACCAATCGCACATGATTTTTTTGTAGTGTTTCATAAAAAAAATGTTTTTTTAATAACTTAAGCTGGAGAAATAACATATGTATTTATTGTTTTCCTTTTTTATTTATAGACAACATGCACATGAATGATTTGTTTCATAGATAGACAAACTAATTCTTAAGAAAAGAGTTAGAACATGAATTATTTATGGAAAACAATGTAAATTTACGGTAATGGTTGCGGTAACGGTTATAAAGTTTGCTAACCATCAAAAATTGTTGCGGTTACGGTTGGAGGTAAAATTGACGGTTGCTGTAACTGTAACATCCCTAAATTAAAGTACATAAATTTTTGTTTCTTATTTTTCTTCTTCTAACAATCAAGAAAAGTTAATTGATTCATTCATAAATTGAATGCTTAAATAGATATAAGAAAATAATTTATTTTTATTATACTTTTAGCACAAAACTCTCAAAATACTTATTTTTATATTATTATTATTATTATAACAAGCCAAAATGATTTTATTTTAACATAATGAAATATCAATTAATTTTTATTATCATCTCCCAAACTAAAATCTCGGGTTTTTTCTTTTCCAAACCCAAACGACGTATATACCAAAAATCTAGATAACATATCAACTTTTATACCGTTATAGTCCACCCTACATTGAACGTTTGTTTTTCCAAATATTTTAACATACCAATTTAAAGCTCTACAATATAGTTAAATATTTGTATCCCATATCTCGGGTGTTACAGATTTGATTTATTTGCATATGCACAAAGTTTCCATAAATTTAGGTTATCGAAGACTTGCTTTAAGTAAACTACAGAAACACTTGGCCTTAATTTTTCAATTCCTAGAATTCGTTGAACTTTATGAATATTGGTTTATGTCTTATTTGTCTGAAATAAGGTGATTTCATTTTTACTCATAAACCAATTTCACTCATAATAAAGGTATATAAATTATGTTATATATTTGGTTACATAGTGATATAATTAATTAAGTAATTAGTTTGAAGTGTATTAAATAGAAAAATCTTAAATGTTATGTTATGTGATGATAATTAGAAGGATATTGATACATATCATTTTAAATATTATTGTCTATATATATTAGGAAATGATATCTTTACATCTGTCGAGATCATAGTATGCAATGCTCTTCAAAGTTGAGCTGTATAATACTCATAACTGCAGTGGACATCAAAGAATTACGTACTTACAGTTATTGGATAACAATATAATGACTCATCCATGAGTTTTTTGTTGGTTATAACAACTAGGTTAAACAGAAAAAATCTCGAAGTGACAATATTATGCAATTCTTTTGGTTTGAGAATACCGTTTAGCTTCAACGTGGAGGATTTACTTTGATTAGCTAAAATATGGCACGACGACCATTGAGTAACTATAGCTGAGTCTAAGTTGAAGCATTGAAAGTGAAACGGTATTCAACTGAGAATTTGTATCCTCAGTTGTATGAGTTTATCACGGTCAACTATAGTCAACTTAAAGTTAAAGTCTCTAACTATAGCAATATGTTTAATAATGATTGTTATTATTAATAAAGGATTTTGTTTATGGACTAACAAAGATGAATGTAGATGATATTGGAATCTTTGATTATAATTAATTCCATAAATTCTAAAGTAATATAGTGCCAACAAAGAGAATGGTGTATAGATAATAACGACTGAGCGATACTTCTTAAATTTGCAAAATAAGGTATATTAATCAAGCAAATATAAAGTGTATTTGTTTCCCTTATCATTTTTGGCAAAACACTTTTCAGTTTGTAAATAATTCCTTAAGATTGATTATTCATACAAATATCACATCCTTGAAAGCTTTTGAAATATTATATCTTATACTCGTTTGGCCCTTGCAATTTTGATTATGCCATATCTGAATGTTCTTCATAGCATAATAAGAGCATTCAACCATAATAACGGTGGATGTGTTCCTCCTAAGTGCAAGAGCTAGATCCCCATAGTAAAGAACAAACAACATGTTCTCTTAGTAATACTTAAAGATTGTCTCAAACAAGATGATAATATAATTAAAGTTGGCAAATATGTTGGTGAAATTAGTTGAAAAATAACAAAAATGAAAATGGATTGTACATGCTCATATTAAAATATCATAGATGGGTAATTTAAATAATTAGAAATAATTGGCAAGTCTCTTCTTAAGATACCCAGTACAACATTATTATCAAGTATTTGGACAATTATTTTAGTTGTAAGTGGTGCTCTTGTTATAATGATTGAAAAGTGGTAATAAATCCAAGTCAATTAATAATTTTCATTTGGACCGATTAATTATTCACTTGTAAAACTTTAAAATTATCACATATTTATCATAGCATGTATAAGTGTTCAGCCAAATATTAGGTTTTTGGACTGACTAAAATCAATGTCATCAAAACGCGTGCATAGACTCAAAAAAGGCTCAGACACATGTTGTGCGCCTTTTTATAGTTTGAGTGCTTTTTTGCAATTTGAAGTGTCTTTTTTGCAAAATTCAAATCTTAGTTTACAAAATAGTTAAATAAGAATTTTAACTAGTTTAATGAACTATAAAACATAGTTTAAAATTTAATTAATAAAATATTTGAGTAATTGAATAAATTATAAAATATGGTTTAAATTTTAATTTGTAGTCAGTGGAATAGTTGAACAAACTTGTATAAAATGCACTCAAAAAGGCCTAAAGCTCATGGTCAGTCCCGACCCTAGGCATGGGTTACATAGGCGGATGCCCAGGGTTTCAGGTTAGTGGGGCCTCAAACATAAATTTATATATACATATGTAGTATGGTATTAGCATATACTTAAAAGTGAGTATGGTCGAATGGAACGAGCATTTCGTTTCCGTATTAAGGTTGCAAGTTTGATTCCTACTGAACCGGCCTTGGACATTTAGGGCTGAAAAATGATGTTGCAGAATCGAACTTGCAATCTCCACATGGAGGTTGAATGCTCTTTCCAGTTTGCCGTACTCACATTTATTTTTAAGTTAATAACATACTATATACATATACATTATTCTATGTTTATTGTTTGAGGCTCCCTACTGATATGAGGCCGTAGATGGCCTATGCCTAGGACCGGACCTAATTCCTAGCAACTCCATTTCCGATACAAGTTAATTTTTCCTCATTTACTCTTTCTCCTGCTGCTGCTACACATGAATTTAGCCTAGGGCCCCTGCTTGTTCAGGGTCGGCCCTTCTCATGGCTTGCGTCTTTTGTGCTTTAGCGCCTTAAAAACTTAAATGATGACGATGATGACTTGGCTAGGGATGTAGCAGCTGAAGTGGAGGGACCTATATATCCAACTATAATAAGATAATAACATCTACATCGAATGGTTTTGCAGTCCATGTTTCATCTCATTTATATCTTCATGAAGAATAAAGAATCTAAATAGAATCTAAATAAGGTGGATGAGGAAGATGCTAAAACTTGTGAATCTGATGAGGTAGACATTGATTTGAAAAATGTAATTGTTGAATCATATTTAGATTTGTAGTTTATCTGTACTCGTAATATTTATAATTGTATTGAATTTTGACATTAGAACGATATTATATTTGGAATTCTTTTTTAAAAAAATTGGATACTTTATATTAGGGGCGGACATAATCCGAACTGCAAAAACAGTATGGGAAACCGAACCGAATCCTCTCTTCATAGCAAATACCTCAAACCAAATCACCTCACAAATACGACCCGGTTGCAGTTTGCACTGTTGACCCAACTGTATTAAACTAGACCGAACCACATACCTACACTGGTAATATTATGATAAAAATATAATAAATTTCCTATCTAGCTTTTTATTTTAATGATATATATATATAAAGTGGTTGTAAACTATTTTAATGATATATACTCTATTTTCAGTATATGTTGTTTAAATTAATAATAATTGTTATCACAAAGGAAACAAATTATAGTCTTAGTATATTAGTTTCCATATCATTTTTTTTGGATAATGTTAATTATAGTCTTATTTGAGTTATTCTACTTAATTTTTATGCATTGATTAATGTTGATATTTGGCTAAAGTATTAAAACAATTTCACTTTTCATTAATTGTAAAATTGAAGAACTCATACAGCTAAAAACTAATCTTTCGATTCAGTATAACACTGTGTTTTAACCTTTAAATGGCATAACATCACACAATCTTAAATTGATTATTGATGGAAGTAATTCTCTTATTTCATATTTAATAGTTCAGACCAGACCAAACCAAAATCGGACTGTATTACATCAAAATCGAACCGAAACCGAACCGAAAGCGAACCGTTTGAACGATTAGTATAATGATTTGTATTTTTTGTAACGATCCGGATTTTCGACCTTCAAAAATTAGCACTTAATACATGCTTGGTATTCAAATGTCGGAATCTATATCGCCTGGGGTAATAACACATCAGACCAGAAATAAAATGAAACTTTCATTGACGTAACAATATTTACATCAGAGTTTACAAGAAATATTAGAGTACAATAGTTACATAGCAGGAAATATAATGATGCTAGCGGAAGAATACGAGTGCTCCAAATACAGCTTTACTTCTAATCTAGAATTTGCTTTATAACAATTCTTAGACTACTGCAAAACCTTAATTATTAGGTTGTCTGTGTGAAAAATTATGGGACTCAAAGTTTAGGTGAAGGAACAATAAACTCCAGGTCAGTCACGAGACTGGTGTGAGAACTAAGAATAATTATTTTATATTTATTTTAAAGTGAGATAAATCATAAAATCACGCCGTATAATCACGGAACGGGTTTTTCCCTTATGAATACTAGTGTAGAAAAATTCGCAATGTTTTTTAGAAAATGAAACCATCATAAGGCTCGCCACATAACACACAATGCGAGCGTACACATTTGGATAAGTTTTGTCCTTATGATAACAAAAAATGTTTGATACGTGAAAACCATTTGATAATACTTTTAATGCATAATTTGGGAAATCATTTCGTAAGTAAATTTATTAATCTTAGCCAGCATAGGTTCCATATACTATGCAGACATAATAGTATACAACTAAAACCGTAAGGACTCGTATTGGAGAATGGATTTCCAACATGATAGTTCCTGGTATGAAAGATCAATCGTGGACTCAAGACCTTTGCGCAAATCACAGGTCATCGTACTCGCGGTTGCACGTCCAGACTCAGACGCCGTTATACTAGCCCACATATCATGAATCAGAGTACCCGACAAATAGCGTTTCGGACTCGGGTCCTCGTAATACTTTTTCATTTTCTCCTTGGTGCACCGAAATAAACATACAAATCTGACCATCAGTTTACCATCATACAGGGGTATGAGGCTTGATGAGGTCACGTTACACAATGCTACGCTTATACAAAGTCATACTTTGATCAACCATAGCACATTCACTTGGCATGCCACACTTTCATTTCATAACATTTAATTGATAATCACTAACCGTATCATCTTTGAGCTTATACATTTCAAAGAAGGGTGTTAAGTTAAGAGAATAAACTCTTCGTCACCAAACAGAAGTTTGTTTAGTAAAGATCGATCAATACATTATGAAATACAATGTCAGGCATATGTCCATACAAGTTCGTTCTAGGACTGAACAAACCGAAGGCATTCTACCATTGTAGCGAAAATCCTTGCAATCCGACTATTTTCGAATATGTCCGGATCACTGTTTAAAATGTGATATTCATCTCTATACTGGTGATCAACCAATGAAGAGAAAGTCAATGAGTGATCCTTTCGACTCGAAAATATCCGATCTTCGTAATCTTCATTGCTCCATTTAAGACACCATTCACGACAAACCCAAAACCAATTGATATTAAACATAAGATTCAAACAGATGTTATATCAGCTTATATCCAATATCAATTCTCATAATCAACAAATAATATAAGTGGAATAATGGTACAAATACTTTTTAAATTCCTCGAATAGTATAAGTTTAACTTCGGATAAAAATATCGAATATCCGAAGATTATTTTCATCCAATCCAATTTTATTTAAAATTGGGAAAACCCTTTAAATCTTATTTATACCCAACTTGTATAAATATTTTAAACTTCCATTTGAAAATGATTTCCAAAGTCGTAGACGAGTTTAAAACTTTAAAACAAATTATTAATGAAAAAGCGTCTCAAAAGGAGTTTCATAATGGCTTTTATAAGCTAGTTTGGTCAAAACAACCTTTATATTATTCAAAATTTCATATTTCCAGCTCAAATCACTTTTAAATAATTAATTATGATTTAAAAAAAAATCCCATATTTTTCATAATTTAAAAACAACCATTTACTGTTATGGTCAACGAACAATGTTTACAGCGACCTTTATTCAAAATAGTTTCGGACAAAATTTGAAAGCTATACATTGAAATTTTGAAAAAAAAATTCCATTTGAAAACTAATATCATATGGAAACAAACATTTTTCGTTTTGAAGAAATGTGATTTAACATGTTCCTGTTATAAGCGTTTGAAGCTTATAGTCGAAATTTGTGAACTAACGCAGCGCGACTAGTCCTATTCAGGCCATAATTTAACTTTATATCAAAATCTTGTGCGATTACTAATGAGTTTAAATTTTATTCAATATATATACAAATATGTTTGAAACCAATATTTCAATTTTTTTACTTTAAAATCAATTATTTATATTAAATGAATAATAAAATAATATTATATTAATAAAATAATAATATTTTTTAAAAATTAATCTTTTGAAACCCAAACTTTCCTGAAATCAAATTAAATATAATATAAGATAAATGGAATGATCAATTTGAGTTTTTGACATCATTTATATGCCAAACTCAACTTCAATTTTCGAATTTTACCATTCAAAATCGATTTCAAATGTAAACAAGCCATTTATACAAATGAATTTCCACCTTTTCAAAAGTTGTTCATAAATACTTCAATTTCATTTCCACATAAGTTTGGGTATCGAAATCCAACTTTCATTTTTCACCTCTTATTAAATTGAATATAATATTCAATTATATTACCAAAATAGATCGAGACTTAACCAATACTCGTATAATCCATACATGTGAGTGAAGTGTGTTATACTATAACTAATTAAGGTCATAATAACATTCATAACAATCATTCATCCATCACACAGTGTTTATAACGTAAGCGTTTGCAATAGTGAACGCTTATATGCGCATAAATGATAATAACTGTAAATGCATTCATAGCAACCACAAAACAACCAATATAATCATATTTTAATTAAAATAAATATCGAAATAGTTCTCACCGAGGGTTCCACTTCGTCAATCTTTATGGTAGGAGTGCCTAGTCAACTGTTATCGTTTCTGAATCGACTTTCGCTCCGACGGACAGTATTTCCGCACCGACTTCTTTGCTAAAAGTATATTTATATATAATATTCTTTTAAATAGAAAGGAGGAGGGGTTGGTGGGGCCGAACCTAGGGATTGAGGAGGAGGGTGTACGACTGAGTGGGGGAGGGAACTTGGACATGGTGGAGATGGCGTTGGTGGGTGGTGGTCGGCGGTGGATGGGGCCGTGGATGGAGGTGCTAGGCCGAGTGAAGGAGGAGGTTGGGGGAGAGGTTTTGGTCGGTGGAGGAGGAGAGGGAGGTGGCACGGCCAAAAGAGGAGGAGGTGATGGAGGGAACTTTGGCCGAGAAGGAGAGAGGAGGAGGTGGTGGAGGGAACTTTGGCCGAGAAGGAGAGAGGAGGAGGGGAAAAGAAGAGAGAAAGGAGGGGAAAGGAGGAGAGGGAAGATGGCTTGGAAGCCATGAACGGAAGGAGGGGAAAGCTTAGAATTGGAGGAGGAGGCTTGGATGGAATGAAATGGAAAATGGGTTTAGGTGTTCTTTTATAGGTGTAGGCAAGGGCATTAAGGTCTTTAAGCATGGGATACATAACACAAAACCACCATGCACAAAATCATTCTCTTCCGAAACCATGTACTTCTGCACATGGTATATTTTGTAACATATTAGCATCACCTCTAAAGTGTTTCAAATTAGCAACGTCATACAACTGTTTCTATTTACTATTTTATCAATTCTAGGCTTTCCGATTAACAAATTTAACAATCGACGATTGGTGTAACGAAGTTCGACAATGTTAACAAAACCTGATGCATTAACAAATTTTCCCATTTAAATTTACTAATTCGAAACAACTATTTTATTTTGAAAATCAATACTTAATATTTAGATTAACAAAAAGACCATATTAACAATAGTTTTATAAATACGTTTTCGGATAATTCGTTATAATAAAAACTGATAAATTCTTACTAATATTTTACCGTTATATTTGACAAAATTAAATACTATGTTTATTACTCAAATCAAATTTATATTCAAACCAATTTAGAATTTTATTTTTATATATCCAAAATCCTGGTTTTAAATTGGTCAAAAATCATGAACCGTTATCAACCGTTTGATGTGGTGCAGAAGTGGTTTGTACTCCAAACCGAACCGCGCTCACCCCTACTTTATATACAAGTTTAAATAGTATATAGCATAATATGTGGCAAGTGGATTCGATCTTGTAAAACGTGAATCGAACATGTGACCTCTTGTACTATTTTCAGGTGTCATAAGCAATATGTACAAGGTGTTTGTCTATACTTGAAATTCTTTGCTTATGATATTATATTTAATGATTTTTTTTAATGCCTAAGAAAAACCATTCTTGCATATATGTAGCAAAAAAATTAAGCTTTATGAATTCATTGTTATATATATTAAATTTATGAAATAATATAAACATGAACAATATATTTGAAAGACAAGCGCCATTTATCGCCTCGTGCATCAAGGCTTCTGAGAGGCTTTGCGCATTTTTTTTTACTGTGTGCCATTAATAACTATGGCTAGTATCCATATGAATAAACACACAAATGTCAACAGTTCCATGAACAATTAGAATAAGATAGATCACTCTTGTGAGATGCTATTTCAATTAGTTCATTCGAAATGTGTGATATTTGTAATCAGTTGCAAAAAGACGAAAATGTATTTGAATTTATTTCTTAGTACATGTACAATATTTTTTGAATGCTATAAAGCACTATTGAAAATGTTTTTGATAACTTGTAACTATGGCATGACATATTTTAATCGTTTGCTTTAAGTATGTTGTTATATTCATGGCAATCCCTAAGTAAATATAATATAATGTATCATGAATAAATCACATAACAAATGTCACAAATGTATTTGAATTAAATGTCATATAAAATTATATATAATATAATGACATAATGAATGTCAGACTAAGTAACATGAATGAATGTAGCAGGTATGATGCATATCTGAATCATAATGCAGCCATACAAAATGTTATCGTCACTTTATCTTTATTCTATCATTTGAATACTTATATGAGGCAACTAACCATGCATTTTCACATAATATGAAAATTATTGCTTCCTTTTTTTATAACCACTAAACAAGCATGGATATACATACAAAATATCTGTAACCATCAAACATGCTACATCATTAAGATTATTGTAACCGTCACATTTAGTGCATTTATGATAATAAGTTATTTTATTTATTACCATAACGATCGCAATATATGCATTGATGATAAAAAAAAGTAAATGCAGTTGACCATTATACGGTCTAAAATGTAAATTATTGCCATATTAATATTTGTTTCCTGGTATGGTATTACTTAATAATGAGATTAACATAAATACCTTAAAGAAGCAAACTTTAATCAAAATATTTGAACAACCCAAATACCTTGTGTACGTACATACATAACACAATGGTATCATATGTGCCAAATTTCTTTTATACGCATAAATAATCCAACCAGAATACTAAAACAATAATTATACTTTTATTGGACAAAATACAATGCAAGAACAGTAAGAGTATGTAGATGCTTCCATACGTGAGAATAAAATAAAGTTCAACAAGATCATTATCTTGAATATCATATTCTTTATGACAATAAAATTTGCACAGTCGCCAAATTTTAATATAAAAGAAGAAAAAGATCACAAATTGTTATGAATCCATGAATTATTATGTTATTGGCTCCATTGAACCAAAAAAATAGTCATTGGAAAAATCACAATGGCTTAAAGTATTGTACAAATCTGTACGAAGTAACAGAGTTATATGAATCAACAAAAATTGTTAACCTCAGTTAGATCATAAGAACCCTATTTTCATATTTTTCGCAAGTCTTAAATCAAAAAATTATCAGTAAAATCAATGATGGACGATTCTAATACCACTTATTAGTATCTCAATGTACTGTATGATTGATTAACCATAAAACTCTAGATGTGATTTGGTGACCCATACTGGCTTTATTGAAAAGAAATCAAAAGAAAATAGATGAACTAGCGGAAGAAATACCTGAATTTGTATTTGTTGATTGAAAAAAATGGAAGAATTTGTTTGATCTTCCAAATTGACATAAACTATGGATTTGACTTATTTCCATAGAAGAGACTATAAAAAGTGTGTTGCTAAGGACATACAAATTTTCTCTTTTTAAAATCATAGATAAAAGTAATAAACACAATAAATTTTATATACTCCCAAATATCAAGGCATTTTACATTATAATCAACCACTGCATAAAATTAGTTTGCACGGCGAGCAACCGCCGACCAATACCTTTTTTTACAGTCATCAACCATTGAAGTGTTGTTGTTCGGTAGTTGATCGTCGCCGTATGAAAATAATCGAAGATAATGTGTTGCTAACCCCTTAAAAGGTTTGGTATTAGAAAGTGTATGACTTAATATTTCATGGTATTTTCTACTAATGCCACTAGTAAGAAGTAATCAAGGTGCTTTTAGCAACATACTATAAAAATAAGTAAAGCTTACGTAATATGGGGGATAATATCATTTAGTTATTATAATAGTGTAATATTTCCAATTTGACCCTTTAACAAATTAAAAATCAATCTGGTCTCTACGCTTTCTTACCATAATAGTTACGTATTTACACTTTAAATATTTTATTACTTTAATTGACTTTACATCGAAACATCATGACATATTTTATTTACATGTGTTGCCCATATGCTGAAATTTTCCCGCAGTTCTCGCTTATCAAACAGCTTTTTAAGGTTACCTTTATGCAAAACAATTATTACAACCTTTTTTAAAGTTGATCTTTCATGTTACATCTTATTTTACAATTTAAATGTTATAGTTTCGACAACAATTTTGCTTTGTCATGTGCCCAATCGTTTTGTGCCCTTACTCTATGTTAATAATATTTCTTTAATTTATAATTTTGAAAACCAGTGCACTAAAAATGGAGAATAAAATTATTAAAAATAAATGTTCAATGGCCTTTGTATAATTATGGTTGAGAAAACAAACAGTGTAGTACATATCAACACTGTGGAGTAATATTATCATGGTTAACATATCTCTAATTGGAATACCAACAAAAAGCTGTTTAAGATTCATCGTTCAGCATCGCTCATCATAATCTTCAATGTTTGTAGACCAATACACCTTCATGCACTCTTCTATTTGTTCATATTTGTATTCTCAGGCCTGAACTTAGCCGATTTATGATAAATACCAATCACACTTCTCAAAATTGCTTATTTGCTCCAGAAATATTGGAATATTATCAGAAAACAACACCGTGTATGCCATTGATCTACTTGGCTTTGGTGCATCGGACAAACCAAAAGGCTTTGCCTACACAATGGAAACATGGTCTGAAGTGTGTACTTTATACAGTTTATTGTTTCATTTCCTAAGTATTAAGTGTCACTGTGATGTGTGAATCTATGATTAAAACGAATAATCATCTTTTGCTTGACTAGTTAATATTGGATTTCCTGGATGAAGTCGTTAAGAGACCCACCGTTTTAGTAGGAAACTCTGTTGGTAGCCTTGCTTGTGTAATTGCTGCTTCAGGTCAGTTTTCCTTGGTTTTGCTTCATCGAACTAGTTGAAGATGTTTTAGTAACTCTCTTGCTTTAGTTTGCTAACATGTAAACGATCAATTTCAATACCAGAGTGCACCAAAAAACTTGTTCGGGGCCTCGTGCTATTGAATTGTGCAGGAGGCATGAACAACAAAGCAGTTGTTGATGACTGGAGGATTAGATTACTTTTGCCACTTTTTTGGTTAATTGATTTTTTGCTAAAGCAAAATAGGATTGCATCAGCTATTTTTAGCCGGGTCAAAGAAAGGTGCAATTTAGTTTGTTCCCTGTTTTCTTTTCTTCTCCCTTCTTAACTATATAAACTTAGTGTAAAATAATTTGTTATGATACATTTGGATTGAAACAGAGAGAACTTGAAGAACATATTGCGTTCTGTTTATGGAAGGAAAGAATCTGTTGATGAGGACTTGGTAGAGGTACGTCTGGTCCTATGCTCTTAATAATCTATCATTTTCTGTTTTTGATTGTTACCAGAAAATATATGTTATCAAGTCCTAACAAGAACACGGAGAAAAGATGCAGCATATATTATAAAATACAGTGAAGAAAATAGATGCCCATCTTTGATGGTTCATAAAAAAATGTAGAGGAAATTGTGCACCAGTGGATATGTTGCCCTAGGATAATAACATATCGTATCAAATATCAAGACTTTAATGAATGCTTCATGATATCAATCAGAATTGTCCTAGCTAGAGCTAGCAGTTAGGACTCCTCGTACATTTTGTTGGAAGTTTTCCAAAACCTTTGTCAAATATGATCCCCTACGGAGGGGGGTGGCAACCCCCCTACGGAGGGGGGTGGCAACCCCCCTAGGTGGGGGTGCGGGGCAACGCCCCGTCCGAAACGGTACATTTTGTGTACTGTTGAATTCGAATTCAACAGGCAACGGTAATAACCGTTGGAAAAGGTACCGTTCAAACTCAAAAGACACACCCGTAAACGAATAGATGTTTCGTTGTCTATATATAATGCAGTGTTCCCTCATCACGGATTCACCTTTCTTTTCTTTCTCGAATTCCTTAATCATCTGCATCATCAAAATAACTTTAAGTGCTTCCTCTGATCTGTGCAAGTAATCACAACTTGCATAGATATCCTCCATTGTATCCTGAAAGAAGGTTTTCAATCAACCCATTGTGATTTAGAAAAGGAGAAACATTCTTGAAAGACAGCGAATCTTTCGTGCCTTGGAGCGAATCTTACTCAATTTCTAACAACACATTTTAGTGGTCGTTGCCGAGAGCGCCCCTATAGGGAGTCAGTGAGCCCAAATTTGGGCTCATCACTGAGGGTCAGTTTGCCGACCATAGCCGTCAGTCATTTATCCAGATTTGAATAAGGCCGGATAAATTATAGTGTCAGATTTATCTTTCTGAAAAAAAAAAAAAAAAAAAAAAAAAAAACTGAATTAAAATCTAACCATATATGTTTATCCTTCATTGTAAAGGCCAGCTAAAACAATGTAAGTATTGGACTGACGGAGTGTTACTCAGTGAAATGTAATACAATCAGTCATTTAAAAATGTTGTTTACACCAGATCATAAGAAGACCAGCTGATGATGAAGGTGCATTAGAGGCATTTATTTCTACGGTGACAGGGCCTCCAGGACCAAATCCAATCTCGTTAATACCGAATATTTCAATGCCAATTCTTGTATTATGGGGAAATGAAGATCCGTTTACTCCTCTGAATGGACCCGTCGGCAAATATTTCTCGTCTCTCCCTACTCAGTTTTCAAATGTGGAACTGTATGTACTTGATGGAGTCGGACATTGCCCACATGACGATAAGCCTGAAGCTGTACATGAAAAGCTCATTCCTTGGCTAGCTTCACTTTCTTCCTAACCAATTTTGTCTATAATTAGCATGCATATGGTACTGATATGTCTTCCTCTGTATGAAACACTGTGTATGTATAATATATTAAATTGCACCTCAGGGTACTGTTTTGAAGTTTTCGTTTCTTTTTGGTAGCATGCAACTGAAGCTGCAAATTCCACCTGTTTTATGTAGACACCAATTTATGTTTATTTTGGTAAACAACAGCACTACTTTGATGTCGAAAATGTGCTTTGTAATCAAAGCCGTTGGGGTGTGGATGAGCATAAACTATTGTACCACAATTCGTCCCGCGGTGTACATTTGGCCCGTTGGGCCTGTAGGCAAAAGAGATCATCTAAAAAAAAAGGACTAATGGAAAATCGATGACTCAAAAATCCTAGTTATTAATTGTTGTTTCAGTTGAAAATAAGGGAAGGTGAGTGATGAAATCTGATGTGTGGGAGACTATCTATAATATGTTCAAAATTTCACAACCATATATAAATGATTTTATAAGATACAAATTTCAACTTAACCAACAATTAAATAACTCACTATGTGGATTGCGCAGCACAGAAAGGAAAATTCACGCATGTAGGCATGTTTCGAAAAATAATAACGCATTTAGTCTTGTTTTAAACTTTATTACAGATATAGACCTGTTTTGGGTTTAGTGAAGTCGAGTTTTGGAAACTCGCACGAAGGTGAATTCCCAAAATGCGCCTTCAGTATACCCAAATTCAAAGAACAATACTTCATTTGAACAAGTTTACACAGAACAGTCTTACATTTTTCTACTTTGTTATAAAAATATAGTATAGTAGATTTGAACGTTTCTTGTTTCAAATAAATCCGACGTATAAAGAATTGTATATGTTCAGTTAAAGTTTGAAGCGTAATAATACGAATTACCACGACGTTACGAGCTCGTTTCTAATTATATTATAAACTGTACATTCAAATATAACGAATTTCATAAACCAAATAACAACAGATATTAACTAAAAAGTTGATTGCAACAGATCCTAACACAGAAATAAGTACTAAAACTTAGAATGCAACAGATACTAACACAGAAATAGATGCTAACTAGGAAAATATTACGCAACCAAACTACATCTCGTGTTCATGCTCTAGGGATTATAAGTCGTCTAATTGTTACGGTTAAACCGCAACTGTTCAATAACGTTTTGTAGACGTCTAATCTCTTGTTCGAGTTCGTTCGCATATGTTATTCCCCTTGGGTACAACGGTTCGTCTATCCATTTGGAGTAATTGCATCCATTCGGATAGGATGGACATTTCTGAATGCGTCGACCAATATTGTTGTCATCTGCTTGAACCACAACTTCAACCAGATAATCGCAGTAGCAACAAACTTGATAAGAATCATTTTTTTGTTCATAAAAAATTGGAACATGTGGTACTTGATATGCCTCCACTTCTTGTCGTGGTTGAACGACCGACTGTTCATACGAATGTTGAACATTTGATACTTGAGCTTGATGTGGAGGTTGTACGTTCCGCTGTTCAGACGGTGGTTGAACCTGATGTCTGATTTGGTTTAGAAACTCGAATTCATCCGCAAGCTGTTGAAGTCTCATCTGTTCATACGCCCCTTCATCAGAGTCTGGAGATGATGGCCAAGCAGGCATAGTTGTTGAAATGCACATAGTAGTTAGAAACAAAGTTGTTGGAGTGAGGTGAGTTGTGAGTAATTTGACAAAGATATATAGACACTTAGTGTACAAGTCAATAAAGTGTACAACAAAGAATGATGTGAACAATCACTGATACAACTTTGCTTTATGTGCTGCCCGAAACTGTTTCGTCTGATGTAATACTGTAGGGAATCTACTTTACGTACTGCTTTAACCTTGTACTGACTAGTCTTATCAAGAGAGATTTATCACTCCTTGGTTTAAGGGTCGTCACATGTACACTGCTTTAACCCTGCACTGACTAGTCTACTCCATTAAACTTTTGACGCGTGATATCTTAGTTTAAATTCTCCATGATAGATGTAATGTTGTTGTATCTTTGTTGTTATTTCTACCTTGTTGTATCCTAGTTTTAAGTAATGAGATATTTATTTACTTATTTTGCATCAATGTTCACGGTTTTTATCAGCAATGTTCGTACTTTTAGGAATTTTAATACTTTGCATTACATAACTTAGAAGCTTACAACAACGACGATTACAACATTAAGAAATGCAAACTACAATCATACGAACTACAACAACTGAACATACAAACATCAATTCAAAGTACAATAAAAAACATTAATATAATTTCCGCGTACACCTGCCACGGAAGTCCGAAAAATCCAGTTTTAGTTGGCTTAGCAACAATCTTGTTCAGGCTTCTTATTTCGGCGTGCGCTTCCGGTGCATATTGAACTCCACGTTCGCACATCGGAGGGTCAATCCACTGCTAAAGTAACAACAATCAATTTCATCAGGAAAAACCTTAAGGTCCTCGTAGGCTTCACAACCGAAAAATCGACGATCAACATTTTTTTCGGTTTTCGAAACAACCACGACCGATTCTTCTCCACAACGGCAAATAGGGTTGGATCCACCCAGACCTCGTGGCTCGACAACACGCCCTTCAACTACCCATTCTTTTCCAGATCGTTGATTTGCTACCGCCTCATCATCATTTTCCCAGTTGTGCATAGCTCAAATTCTTAATGTTGAGTAAACGAATTATGAGCTTACAGATCATAAAATTTGGGCGTATAAGTACATATTTGAATTTAACTTTATAGCAGTGCTACAGTGTTCCTAAGGGGACAATTTCTGAAGTGAGCATACTGACCAGTCTTATCAGGAGAGATTCATCATTCCTTGGTTTAAGGGGTCGTCACATGTACCAATAAAGCTGAAAACTCCATTTACACACTTGGATATCGTGAAGGGAATTTGCTTTATGTAGTGCATTTACACAGGTGATGTTACTACACTATGTTCTCTCCCTTAGTAAAGCAAAACCGGTATAATATGACAGAGCTTGTCCAAAGAAATGAATAAAGCCGAGTTGACAAGGCTTAATGTTAAAGTTGTCATAAATTAGAGTACGAAATGATCAATGTTGAGTCTCTCTTCCTTTCTCCCTTAATAAAGACCAATCGTCCTCTCTTTATTTATTTTTTGGCATCAAATAAGCTCTGAAAATCTGGTTTTTGTTGAGTAGTTCACAGTGAAAATGGCTAGCTAGGAATATGACGACGATACCATGATTCAAATGTACGATGAGTACGAACGTGGTAAACAACCGGCAGAAGATGTCGACTTTGTGCCCGAAACGCAAATGGGAGTCCAAGTAGATGCCGCAGAGGTCGAGTCGAGCTCTTTAGTGCAACACAGCCAAACTTTGCAGTCCAGTGTATCAGACCATTTTCAAAAATCCCTCAATGCTCTGCTGAGGGAAGTTCTTGCTCGACAGAACCCCGATAGGTCAAACGCCAGCATGACAGGTCGTTCAGTCCTTTGCTATTGCGAGGTCGAATATAATGTGCTTATTTCTAAAAGCCAAACGAATGCAGGTCGTCGCTTTTACGGTTGCAAACCGTACATTCATGCACAGAATCGCCAAGGGTTGCAGAGTTGTTTTTTTTTTTTATGGATCGATCCACCTTTAACAGAGAAGGGGGGTCCAGTACGCACTTGAGATGCAAGATGAGGTTTATCGCTTGGAAAGAATGAATGTGGCAATTAAGAATGAAATGCTTCATGGATGTTATGGTTCATTCAAAAGCTATGGATCGTAGTTATGTTGTATTGGGTCGTGGTTATGTTGTATTGTTGGGTCTAAATTATGTTGTATTATTGGGTCTACGTTATGTTGGGTCTTATTTATGCTGTTTTGTAGGCTCTTGGTTATGTAGTACTGGATCGTAGTAATATGTTTTAATCCAATTGGAGAACGCAGTTTGTATGTTGTATGTTGTTCTTGTAAAATTGTTTGGCATGTTTAAAATGGTTTTTTTAATAAGGCAAAACCGAAGGCTAGTTTTGAAAACTCTCACGAATGCGAGTTCTGAAAACGCACCTTAGAACTTCCCAGGTCAAAACAGATCTATATCTGTAATTATATTAGAAACATGGCTAAATATGTTATAATTTTCAAAAACAGGCCTATATACGTGAATTATCCGCACAGAAATGGAATCAAACAACCATGTATTTTTAACTACAATTATTTAGCTTGCATTTGGAATTGCAATCTGCATTGTCAGTATTCAAAACTGCGTTGTCATTTTGTTTCTTCTTTCTATTTACAGATTATAGCTTTAATCTTCATAGATTACGTTACTTTTTATGTATTATGGTTAGATGTAAATATGAATTGACTACTAAATTCAAAGCTTGAAGAAGGAACGAAAGGCAACATTGTTCTCTCATGTCCTCAAACATGCTCGCGGAACCATTAAAATAAACCCCTTATCTTTTACAATTATCTTAGTATTAGATACTTTGTATTCATCAAACTTTTGTTTTGTTTTTTATGATGAGAAATTATGAGTAACGAGAATGTGAAGTAAAATATGACACTTTATCAAACTTACGGCATCATATTTTTTATATTAATATAAAGAGAATTCAATGATCATAATTTTCACGATATCTTTTTAAAATTTTGAAAGTATCCTCATTTGCCAACGGAACGTCACCACCACCTTCTTTTAACTACCCATCTACAAAAATTTATTGTCAATTTCACATTTATCTCGCCAACAAAACAACTTAAAAGAAGAATAAAAATGTTTTGGCTCACAAAACACAATCCGTCCACTCATATGACAATTGACAAAAGTAAATATCTCTAAATACACATACGTACATTTTATACTGATACAAAATATTATTTGTACTAGTCCATACTTGCTCAATTTACAGTTTACTTGTAGCGAGGTCCCTTGGCTTTCACCGTAGTATAAAAGCGCTTATCAAGGGTACTATCTATGGTGAAGAGGTTGATATATGGCTGCATCTTTATGAATAAATTGCTACACCACGTTTAGTATTATGAAATATATGACACTGCTGATGAAACAACTAGGACTGTCAATGGATATCCAAAAATTTCGAAATTCGTCTGCATCTGCATCCGAAACGTGGATAAATATTCGATATCCGAAAAAACGGATGCGGATGCGAATATGCATATCGGCATCCGAAAATTATCCGTCCGCTTTTTTTCACAATTACAACTTAAATTACGTGTATTTTAGCATAATTAAATATACTAATTTATTGTTTTGCAAAATTAAAAGTCTACTAAATGCATGTTAATTGCTTAAAATTATATATTATCATCATATTTATTTATTTTTAGCACTTCAGTAATTAATTAGGTTGAAAAAGCTTAATATTAAACTAAAAAAATTCATTAATGTTCATTGATTTATCGATCGTTGACGGAACGGATAATTATTCGATATCCGAAAATGGTTTCGGATGCGGATACGGATATGGCACTATCCGCATTCAAAAGTATCCGTTGACAGCTCTAGAAACAACAGAAAAATGGAGATATGCTACGAATCCTCTTCTTTTCATTTTATTAGACATTACGGATTACCGACGCTTGTGTAAAGGCACAAAACTGAATGCATTTATAATCATGCCACCACGTAAAAATAAAATACATTCAGATTTTAGACTTAAACTGCCACATCATGGTGTTAGAAAGTATAAATCTAGCAAACATATAAAGTACAGCACTAAAAATCTTATAACAATTATCTTGAAAAATATGCAGCTGGAAAACTCTGTAAAATGCAAACTTCCTATGGCTCAATATGGATGAACGTCCAAAACTGTGTACTAGAATCTCCATAATACTTGTTCTGTAACAAAAACATTTACATGATACACTCAGAAAGGGGAAACCTATAATCCCCGTCAGCTTGAGAATCAAAAATATTAAATAGCGCTTCTGCTTTTGTGTTGCAAATTACTAAGATGATCACCATTTGCATGCTTCCCTTTGCGCAATTGAGTTGCTTGATTTCTTATTACCTTTGTCCTTGTATGAATTTCTAGAAGAACCTGCTCTGCCACCTACATGAACAGCTTTTATTGCTTTACGCCTTTGCTTATTTAGGCGCTTCACAAATACAGGGTCGTCTTCACTTTCACTGTCCTCACCATCAATTCCCTCCTGAAAATGTTACACATAAGTTATTTTTTCAAAAAAAAAAAGAAAGAAAAAAAAGAAAAAAAAAAAGAAAAAAACTATGCAAGTAACAATCTTATACCGGAGGAAAAATGATACTTTAGTATAGTTAGCAGCACTCGTAAAATTTGATGTACTAAGATAACTTCTATACCAAAACTATATGGCAGATTAATTTTACGTATCTGATATACGTGACCAAAAAGATTCAGAGGAGCTCATGACAGATAAATAAGGAAAGATTAGAGAGATTTATAGCATCTTCAATACACAAACCTCTTCCCCTAGAGAAGTGTGTGTTTTGTCGTCCACTCCAGGCTTTAAAGAATCATCATCGCCGTTGTTACTTTTATGCTGTTTAATTGATATATAGAATAAAGGTTAGAGGATGGGATGTATATGTCAGTTAAGATGGAGCACAGATACCTGTTACTTCTACCAGTAACATCATGCAGACATGCACACTAACCTCTTCTGTGACTACAGCTTCTGAATAGGCAGAGGTATCAAGTAAAGAAATATGTTGAAACTCCTTGTTTGCATCATTCATATCCTGGAATGTAAATTTCATAAATTTTTGGATTTTTTATGAAAGTAAAACATTAGAAAATATAGAAGAAAGAGCAAATCACCTGATCATCTAACCGCAGTGACTGTAAGTTTGTAGCAGCAACTTCATTTACTTCTTCATAGTTTACACCATTATTTGTTAATTTTTCTTCATCAGAACTCACATCCTCATGTTGCTCCTCTACGCCTTCAACAAACTTTATAGTACACAACAAACAAATACTTGTGAAGTTCAAGTTATGGGAACAACACAGAAAGAAAGCAAGATTTCCGTAATGTTCACACAAAGTGCAAGCAATCAACTTCAGAAAGTCTAGAATTTGTATTTGCTTTTATTTACCAACTAAATTTTCGGTAAGACCTAACCACAAATCTTGCATATATAAACATTGGCTAACAAACCATAAATTTTTATCTGTGTGATCTTGAAATACATAACAAAATAAAATTCTTTAAATTTAATAAATTTTATTCATAATTCTAAATCTGAAGCTATGTCAAGATTTGGCAGTTTTTGATACAGGTCTACAAAAAGGGTATCATTCAAATCATCCAAAAGTAAACCTGGATACAAGTTAGTATATATTAAAAAATTCACAAAACCCTAACATCCACTACCCAAACAAATGACAATAAAAAAAATGCTACGTACAATCCAAGGTAAAAGGAAAATGCTATGTAGCAGTTACTTGGTATGTTTTGTACGAAGTATATATGGTTTCCCGCAGAAAGAAACTGTTTACCTTTTCAATCACATCCTGATCTTTGCGCGTAAAACCACTTGCTGCAAGTTCTTTATCCAGAGAAGCAGTATATTTTGCAACGGAAGAGAATGAGGGTCTAACACTCCCTTCAGTTTCTGATCCTGACCCCTCACATTCATCAACTTCGTCTACCTCGAGGGTCAGATTATACCTGTAATACATAAATCAAAATCAAAAGTTATAATTTGATAGTTCACAAGCTAGATATGAAAGGAGAAAAATTGGTAGCACTACATCACAGTTGGTGTTTTGAAAGAACAACTTAGATATCAACATAGAGGTGAAATATATCAAGGCAAGTCAAATTATGCATGGATGCACACGCGCACTCTTTAGACGATCTAAATGGATTTTATATTGAGAATCAGTAATTTTATTTTTTTTAACAAACTGGAAACACCCAGGGAATATAGGATCATGAAGCAAA
The DNA here is from genome assembly GCA_030737875.1 of Allium sativum. NCBI lineage: Eukaryota > Viridiplantae > Streptophyta > Magnoliopsida > Asparagales > Amaryllidaceae > Allium > Allium sativum. The sequence continues at coordinate 193,267,417 of CM060919.1, forward strand.
TACAGATTTCTAAAAGAACAATTCATGCTTCCACATACTAAATCTGGATTATTAAACAAGGAAATATATACTCAACTGAAAACATACTCACACTTCATACTAGGGGAAAAATCATAGGAAGAAAGGGGAATATATGTTTTGGCAAAGCCAAAGGGGAATATATGTTGCTTAGCTCTAAACATGATAAATAAGATAGCAGTCCAACAGTATCTTCTGCAGTTAAATACTGCATTTCTAACTGTTTTACACCTTTGAGCAACCTGGAGAATGACCATTACTGCCTTCAGATTACATGAAGACTTCACTCTAAATTTTATGTTAATGAACTCAGAATGGTTTTGCAAATTGAAATTGTTAAATAATCAACTGGCCGTTAACACGACTGTCCAGAAGGCGAATGCACAACAATATGAGATTTTGGTGAATTTAACTTGCATCCATTTAGCAATATGATCTAATTATCTCAGCATGGCAAGATGAACATGTTCATAGTTTACAAGGCAATCAACCAAAGAGCATACAGTATGAGCACATCGAAATGAACACCAAGGTTTAAAACTCTAACGAAAATAAACAAGAAAATCGTATATACAGTAACAAACCTCTTCCTAAAAAACTTAAATATGCACTCAACATCACGATCAAAGTACCTGAAAGTATAACCATAGTGGAACTTAGTAAAAAAAGACAAAAATAATAATGACTGAAACACACACAGCTGTGTGTGCACAGACATATGAAATATACATAAAAAAGGGTGAACTTACATCTTCGCATTTCGATGGGAGACAGAAACCATCTGAGGAAAATCGATCATTGTAACTTTCTCATTGTCATCAATCTGCAAGATGCAAGTTAATGTCATCATCACATACGAACACCTAAAAGTTTAAGCATTCAGTGTATATCCCTATTATATAACGACTGTTCCAGCTATTCACGTTGCACAATCCAAGAAAGAGTTTAAAAATGATACTTTGAGTTCTTCGGCGTGTGAGCGCATGTGCACACACAAAAGGAAATTTTTGCAGGGCACATGTTAAAGTTGGTTAAATTACCTAAGTGACTCCCTCTGAATTCTACCGATTTTTTATGTTGTAAGGATAAGTTAGGTAATTCAAAAAAGAAATTTCCCCTTTAGCATATAAACATAAATTTTAATGTGTGTCCTTATGGCACACATTATCAATACTCTATTTATAATATTGTTTTTTTGCTTACATTTTCTCTACAAGACTATATTATTACTAGAAGGTATGGATATGTGTGCAAACTGAGGTCTTTGAAAAAGGTCTCAAGTTTTATTATGCACAGATATATATATATATATATATATATATATATATATATATAATATATATACAATGTTTGCCATTACCATATTTTCCGACAACAGTTGCCTGGTCCTAGGAGGCTGCCTGATTTGATAGATTACCTTGTTTCCTACCCCTAGGACAGGCCGTAGTTATTGATTGCGAACAGATGCAAGATATGAATAGGGTAAAGCACTATTTATTGCACGCTTTTGGACAAAATTTTACACCAATATACAGAAGTGAGTTTACAGTTGAATTTTAGAATGGTGCGTAATGAAATTCTGTAACAAAAGCATATTCACATCCAAATTTATCTTAAAAAAGCATATTAACACTTAAATAACTACGCGTAAATGGGATACAAACCATGATGTTGAATTCGTTGAAATCACAGTGAATAAGGCCATGTTCTGCTAGACGAATAACAAGTCCAATTATTACATCAAAAACGTCGTCAGGGTTTTGCAGCTCCCTCACTTGAACACTGAAAACAAAAATAAATTAATACAACAAACACAGGTACAGACCTAAAAAAACAATTTGAATCAAAGCATACAGAGGATAGCCCTGAATCAAGGTCATTATCACACAATGCCGATTACAATCCACAGCTTCAGGAACCGGAAACCCATGCTCTCCTAAGGCCTAAAAATGACAAAAAAGACGCATAAAATAAAACCATAATTCAGAAAATGAGAGTATCATGTGTGTGTGTGTGTGTGTGTGCGTGAGAGAGAGAGAGTATGAGTGTGTGTACACACACATATATATTATTTTTATATGTGCACACACACATACACACACACATAAACAAACAAACACACGTGCACATGTGAAAAACGGTTAACATTGTAACCAACCTTCATAAATGCATATTCTTTAAGCGCTGCAAGCCTCGACAAGTAAAGCCAGTTAAAACTATTACGATGCAACAAGTAATCCCGTTTAGATTTCACTGCCCTGAAAGAAACCCTTCCCAGTCTATGCAACTTCATTGCCATGATAGTCCCATCCTCATTAGCAACCTCAAATACATCTTTCCAAAGTATAGTTTACAGTATATTAACACCAAGACAACTGATGGTATATACAAGACAATGTAACATGGAATTATGGTAACCAGTTGGATATTCTAATGAGACTGCAAGTAACATGCATCATCATCCAGAAAACATGTTCGAAGCAACGATGTCATAAACAGTCATCAACTCATCGGCCGTTGCACATTTATACACAGGAAAATATATCAGTCACAGATAATGCATGTGAACGACGATTAATAGCGAAAGACATACCTGATTCTTTTCCAACACCAATTTGCCGACCGACAGAAATGAAAACTCCACGATTTACAAGAGTTTTAATTGCAAGATAATCATATCCCAAGTATGTAAGCCTGAACCCATCGTCTATTTCCATAAACACATAAATATTTCTTCAACTGCATATAAAGAAGTAGACGTGTACAAAAATATATACATAAATAAAAACTCACATTTTGTGGAATCGTGGTGAACAAGCTTGTGTCTAAGCAGATTTCTCAGTACCTTATAAGTGCCTCCATGCCTAAATTAAGTAATTCCTTATTAAGATACAAACTTTGATGATATCTCAAACAATAAGTTAATTTTTACTCACTTAAGGCTCGCAATTCGGCCGATAAGCTTGGATGGGACGATCTCATGCTGAAACAAAGAAAATTTTATAAGCACCTTTATCTACTGAATGATAGAGGAAACGGAATTGAAGAACAAGGGTTAAATAGCGAGATTACGTTACGCATTCCCATTTCGACTGCTGTTAAAACCCTAAAATCATCTTTCGAAAGATGGCTTAAAGCATTGACATCGAGCTTCATGACGGCGGCGTGATTTTGAAGGAAGAGTTGGTGATGGAGAAGGGTTTGATTAGGTTGTGAAAAACATAAAATGAACCGGGATTTTGAACGAGAAGATATTTTACTCGGTTTGGTTTTGGTAATGAAATCGACTGAGACTGCGGTTATTCAGATATCACCGCGCCCTACTTTTCCAGCCCAAACAAGGTAAGAGTTTTGCGTTGCACGTGATAAAATATATTATTAAAAGTAATATTCACAATTTTATTGGTAAGCTTGTTACAATATATAATAAATTTTTGTGTGAAATATTTAAAATATAAATTAAGATTATTAATGTTATTTGTGTGTAATTTACATTTTAACTTACACACACAAATGTATACGTGCCTATCAAATAATTTGAATTTATGATTTCAAAGTAGTTTAAGCATGCAAATTCGAATATAAAATATCTTGAAAGAATTGATACAGTTCAGTAAATAATTTTACAAATGTTAAATTGCAGGTAATTTAAGTTGAAATTTTGTTTCTTCAATATATTATAAATTTATATAGTTAAATGAATAATATATCAACGTGTATTATTTATATTGTGTGACTTATTTGGCTTTATATTTGTCGCCATTGTCGATATGAACTCAGTACAATGTTTAAAGACATCTTATTTAGCTAATCAGATGAATTAACAACTATTTGTTAATTAAATTTATTCATCAAAACAAAATTACATTATTAATTTGAATATATTGGCTTAAATATACAATATTAAGTAATATTATGGAATGTTTTGTAAATAACTAAATATATTTTGAAATTTAGATGTTTGACGTTATTATTGCAATGCAATAATACTAGATGAATATAATGATGTAAATGAATTAAACTTTGAACTTGTGATTACTATTTATGTGTATACTTTATGTTATGTAATTGATATATTTATATATTTGAATGAATTTTTTCTCATTTTTGCCAATATGAGTAATTTTAACCTTGATGTGATTTATCAAACCGACCGTTAGTGAGTTTTGCTTACTGTCACTTGCCCAAAATGAACTTCTCTAAAGCCGGCTTCTTCGATATTTGTTCCCGTCATTAATTTCTTCTCGAAACAGCTTTTCTTCCTATTTCTTCTCCGTAACCCTATTTCCTCTCGTAATATATGGTATCCCCTTCCACCTATATAATATCTCCTTCATTTCAACTATCCCCTTTTGTTTGCAACGTACATCGATTTCTTGCAGGTAAATTTCTTTCAATTATTACAATTTCTTTTCATTTGCGGTCCTGATTTCGATTTCGTTTGCAGTTAAATTTTTCTTTATATTATTTTAGTTTTTATCGTTTACAGGTAAATTTTTTCATTTGCGGTCTCGATTTCGTTTGTAGATAAATTTTTCTTCGATTTGGTTAATTTTTGTTTCTACAAATATCCAAACTTCTCGATTTCGATTCATTTTGAGATGAACAGAATTCAACTCGTCTTCCCAAGTCCATTGATTTGATTTTCAGGTTAGCATTCGGTTTGACTTTGGATTTGAACATGATGTTCCATTTGTTCTCACATGACTAATTAGCACGTACAATGAAGTTTTGGCCAGTATCCAGTAAATTTTTCTTTCGATTCGTTTGCAAGTAAAATTTTCTTTGATTTGGTTTTTTTTTTTCAAAAAAAATGTTAGTGTTGATTTGATGAATCTCATACATATTTTTCAGAAGGATAATATGGCTAGGAGATATGAATTAGCACATCAATTTACCATATGAATGAACACTTGATCTCATTTCTCTGAAGGAATGGTCAAATTAAGCGAGGATGATGAGGTAATAATATAATTTGACTTACAGAATTATGATTCCTTTGGTTTTCTTTTGGCAAAGATATCACAAATGTTAACAGAGGAATATCGAATTACCTTTATGAACTCTTTTAAATTTCAGCTCCTGACAAATCTCCTTTTACAGAAAAAATATCAGATAGATTTTAACTCAAATCACACTTTATCGATACCCTAGCTTTCGTAGAAGTCATCGCCTCAGTAATTGATCAACCGTTCAGATTTTAACCTAAATCACAAATTCTGGTCTATGATACATCATCATTCATACTGCATATGGATTAGTTCCGAAAAAAACGCCTTCTCGTTTGGGTATTCTACTTCTCGTAACCGATAATGAAAAATAAGGTACGATTCTGAATTAGTATGGTTCCGATTTTTGTGTTAACGCTTAATATATTATTCGATCGATTTTCAGCTATGATTGAATAAGTCAGCATGCTGAATTTTTGATATTGAGTTTAATTTTATATTTTTAGTCAAATAATTTCCGTATGGTTTGCAACTGCAATCGATTTTTAGCTACAATTGAATAAGTTTACATGCTTCTGTTCATGATTATGATTTATGAGATAGTTGATGATTTATATTTTAGTTCATGATTGTGTTTTAGTTCATAGTTGATGTTTTTACCAAAAAGATGCCATGGATAGTAATTGAATTGCAAGCTGATTTTTAATTGGTTAATTTAATGTTTGGTCTAATTCGAATCTCCCTCTTTTGCTTTTACAATGGGATCTGCCCACTTCACCTGATGGTTTACAACAAACAAAGGAAAAACAGGCTATGAACCTGCATATCAGAATTTCTGATAGTTCATTTCAAATTTGTTTGGGTTAGAATTTCAACATTGAAATTGTTCATTTGGATTTCCCTTCCAGAATTGCCGAAGATGTAGAGATCTATAGGTTTCAGATATGTCTCCCTTTTTATTGTTTTCCTGATCTGCTTGCACATTTGAAACTAAGATTGTCACTTCTTTTCTTTTGTATATTGTAGACATCCATATAGCTGAATAGACATCCACAGAAAAACATAGGGAAAATAAGAAGTCAGTCGATCTCAAATATACATGTTAATTTCAAATAAAGTTAGAAATTGTATTTTATGTCATTATTGAGAAAGAAATAATTATGCATATGAATTTGTTAGAGGTAGTGATCTGTTGATGAGAAGTTTGGTGTACAAGTAGGCTTGCTCAATGTTATGCAAATCCCTTTTTTCCTAGAAGCAGATTTGAAGGATATATATGTACTTCACATTTAAGGGTGTGATGTCTGAAACAATTGTAATGGGTACATATTTTAGGCTTCCAGTCGTTAACACAACTTTAAAACCGTTATCGCCACATAGCATGTAATATAGCAATTCCCTGTTAGGTTTGATTTCAATAAAACCTAACATTGGTTTGTTGTTGATGTCATCGCAATTTTTGTAACAGCATGCTTTTGTTCATTTTGACCTTTTCCTATTTTGTTCATCGTCATGGTGATGATCTTGCTCTTTATAATAAATAATACCCAACAAACTATTGTATGTGCTTTTTCCTTTAAAAAATAAAAATAAAAAAATTGAGAAGCTCCATTAATAAATGTGTAATAGTAGTAGTGTAGTCGTTTATACAAAAGTTTGTTGTTGATCTATATAGTTCATTCTATTAATGTCTAGTTGAATTCTCCTATAACTATAATCAATAAGCAGGCATTTGAATAGCATAGTCCAAAGCTTTCTGTGGAAGGTCACTTTGTCCTATGAGATGTCGGATGAAAGAGGGTAATCAAGTTACGTTGGGACCAGAACTCACCAAAGAACCAACAAAATAATTTCCTTCGTAAGATCTCATTTACAAATTGCATAGTTTATGTAAAAGAAAAGGGGATCGAAAGAAGAGGCCATTGGAATTCAAAGTAGTACAGTCAGGTGAATGCACAATGGTTCATACATGGGAGACAACAAAGTGGATGAAGTTAACAGATATTGGATTGTGTTAAAAGAACTTCAATGCGTTGATTCGGATCTTGATGTCCAAATCAAAGGTCGTGTGACTTGTGAGATGAACTCTGGTGAAGAATTGATATGCACAGAATGCTTGTTTGATAATCAATTAGAGGATCTGGAACCTGAAGAGGCAGTTGCACTTATGTCCGCTTTTGTTTTCCAGCAAAAGAATACATCCTTACCTATTCTTATGTCTAAGCTTGCTCTTGCAAGAACCAGGCTGCACGAGACAACAATTAGGATTGGTAATATACAAGCTCGTTACAAGTTGCCTATCAATCTCTAAGAACATGCTCGAGCAAACCTCAAGTTTGGCCTAGTTGAAGTCGTTTATGAGTGGGCAAAGGGAACTGCATTTGCTGATATATGTAATCTAACCGATGTTCCTGAAGGTTTAATAGTGAGAACAATTGTGAGGTTGGATGAAACATGTCGTGAGTATAGAAATGCAGCTGATATAAAGGGAAACTCTGGCCTGTGCAAAAAGATGGAAGCTGCATCAAATGCTATCAAAAGAGACTTTGTTTTTACAGCTAGTTTGTATGTTACCGGTGTAGAAGTATGACTTTTCCGTGCAGTTTATGTTTGACTTATTTACAAGTCAATTCTTTCTGGTCCATCCTGTAGGGTGATACATGTTGTGCCATGTATATATTTGCTTTAAATTGTTTGATTGGCAAAATTGTTTATTATCGTAGTATTTACAAGCTATTTTTGTTGAGAGACAATAATACTACTCCAGTCTATATGGAAGTAATGAAATCCAAATTATTACAATATATATATATATATATATATAGGATTGTTTAAGAGTTTACTACAAGATAAGCGAGGAATGGACGCATATAATAATGTTTAAAATGCAATATAATTGACTATTGCATGGTTGAGTAAGTGTATGTGTATCCCTATTATGTATGATATATTTTACTTTTTTGTATACTAAATAGTAAATCATTTTGAGTTATCAAGCAAGTATAGGCAATCCTCATACAAATAATTTTTAGGATAAATATTTGTACTTTATTAGTTACTTCCATTTTCTTTTGAAGTACCCTACAATTTTTTAAATAAAATCTAATTTGAAATATGTTTTAATATTTTTTTTATATATTAAACACTTTAACGGTCGGTTTCCCACCGTTGTGCGACAATACTAGTTAGACAAATCAATGAACAAAAATGCTAAAATTATTTAAATACTTACAATATTATGTGGTTATTTATATGGGGTCTTTGCCCTAAGGACAAAATAAAAAAAAATTGTTCCATAAGGACAAGAGCTAGAATTTTATCCATAAGGACAAATTTTAGTGTAAAAGAAGGAACCAGGAGCCCACTACAGTTCCTCCATTTACACTAAAATTTATCCTTATGGATAAAATTTTAATCTTTTGTCCTTATGGAACAATTTTTTGTTCATTTGCCCTTCACACTATTTTCTTATATTTTTATATGTGGAAAATGAGCTGGAGGACAAAGTTTTTTAAAAAAATAGCCTAAAAAACGCGGCTAAGATAATTTCTCATTAAGGCCAAACTTCGGTTTATTTTTAGGCCTAAGTAAATAATGCTATGTTTTAAATTTTCTCCTTTCCTCTTTCGATTTTCTTTCAATTCAAATGGAAAATCGAATCATTCATTGATTACGTGCATTTTACATCGTTAATTGGATTATTTTGATTCTTTTATTAAATCGATCTCAGCAGGTAATTTTACCCTAATTTAGTTTTTTTATTTTCGATCGATTCGATCTATTATTTACTATTTCTTTGTTATGTTTTGTTGATCTTATTTTCTTATGAATTTACAGGTTATTTGCGCCATGTTTGATTTGGTTTCAATCAGTAGAGAAGAAGAAGGGTATGTTTTTGGATATGCTGTTATGATTTTTTTAGATTTTAATGCTATGTGCATTTAGCATTTTCTTGTTGTTTAATATTTATTTTGAGTGTACATGGTTTTTTGATATCTTATAATATCATTTGTTATTTATATTTGAATCTGTATAATTTTTGGCAGGAGCAGTCCTGGGAATAGCATTTTGGTTTTATTTTTACTTGATGAGTGTAGCTACTCTATTTGACTGGACATGAGTTGTTCTTTAATTGCTGTTAAGAATAGCTTATGTGAATATTGGACACATCTTACTCCTAGTTCTATTGAAATATCATATAATTTGGAAAGTAAGATTATCACAGTTGATACTGATTCGGATTTGCATACAATAGTGTGCTTTCAAATTTATAAAAAGAGTCCTTTTTTCTTTTCACTGTTAAGTTGTACCATCATGCTCTGGAGTTCAATGTTGACAGTAGGTTTTCAGTCAATTCTAATCAGCCGAGCATTTCAGTTTGTTCTGGTTCTTATAGCATCAAGTCTTGTGGTGAATCAAGTTCTTATTTGAAAGATATTATGAAGAAAGGGTGTCAAATGAATCTTATGCATTTTATTGGTTATTATTTCAATGGTGTTGAAAATTTTAGGGAGTTTCTAATGGCTTATCAAATAAAAGAAGGATATGAATTGATTTTTGTTAAAAACTGTCCTGAAAGAATATCTGTCATATGCTCTTGGAATAAGGAAGGTTGTAAATTCAATTTAAATGCTTCTTCGGATCCTAGACAGCCTCTTCGTTCCTTTATTAGAATTTATAACTTTAAACAATCGTGTGGTGCTGGATTAAGGGATGTTAAGAAAGTCCATATTTATAGTAAATTTATTAAATCTTTGATTATTGATCAAAATAGAGATGTCCCTATGAAGAAGCCGAAAGATATTATGGCTGAATTTAGAAGAGAGTTTAATTTTGATCTTTCATATTATTTTGCATACTCCGGAAAACAATTGGCTTTGAAGGAAATTTATGGAGATGATGTTATGTCATATAATGAATTAAATTGGTATTTGGAGACTTTGAAGAAAACTAATCCAGGGAAGTTATGTTGCTTTGGATGTTGATCCATCGAATCAGCAATTTGAAAGAGTTTGCACTGGATTTAATGCTTGCTTAGTTGGTTTTCGACATTGTCGTCCTCTTATATTTCTTAGGGGTGGGCACGGTTCGGTTCGGTGCGGTTTGGAGCTCAAACCGTTTCCGCACCACATCAAACGGTATTTCAAAAATACAAACCATTATACTAACCGTTCAAACGGTTTGGTTTCGGTTCAGTTTCGATGTAATATGGTTCGGTTTTGGTTCGGTCCGGTTTGAACCCGTGCTAAATATGAAACAAGAGAATTACTTACATCAACGATCAATTTACGATTGTATGACGTTGTGTCACCCAAAGGTTATAACACGTAGTGTTATCTTGAATTGATATAACTACAACATGCGCTGGAAATAGAATATATATCGTTAAAATAAAAAGTTAGATAGGAATTTGTTAATTTTAATCATAACATTACTAGAGTAGCTATGCGGTTCGGTTTAACATGGTTTGGTAACAGTTCAAACCGCAACCGAACCGTATCGTTGCGAGTCGGTTCGGTTTGGGCTGTTTGCGTTAGAGAGAGAATTTGGTGCGGTTTTCCGCACCATATTTGCGGTTCGGTCCAGGCGGTTTTCGCATTACGGTGCGGTTTATGTCCACCCCTAATATTTCTAGATGCAACATTTTTAAAGGGTAGACCAGAAGTTTTATTAGCAGCCACTGCAAAAAATGGAAACCAAGGTTTGAGTTTTAGCCTTTGTCTTTTATTTTTTTTAAAGTTGTTTAGTATTTTATTTTTGAATTCTTTAGTATGCGAATTTTGGTGAAATTCATGTATTTTGTGGGAATGTTGTGAATTTCATGCTAGTGGATTCAGTTTTGATGATGTGTTGAATTAGATTTGATCAGCCCTGGCCTAATGTTTAAGTTTTTGTCAGAATTGAATCTTGTTTTACAGTTCAAATTTTCAAGTTGATTACCATTTGACCATTACATCATCGAAAAATATTGTTACTGAAAAGTATTTGTTTACAAAAAAATTCTACTTGTTGCCTTCAGTTGATGATATATCTTTGGTTTCCCTTGGTTGCTCTGGAATTGATAATAGGCGTACCATGCTATATAACAATATAACATCAGGTTTCTTTCACTGTAATCAGAGCCGGCCCAAGGGTAACAAATGCCCTAGACGAACTGTTTATTCTTTCATTTTTGTTTCCCCATTTAAAAGAAAGCAAACAATCAAACACAATTTTTATAATAAAATTTAAATAGATCACAAAACATTGTTTAACCAGTCATTTCGATAGCATCTAAACAAAAATCTAATATAATATCATAACAAATTAATACACACTAACGGAAGCAACTTCTTCGTGCATTCTTCAAAACAAACTCGTCTATTATCTCGTCATAACTGAGCTTATCCAAATACTCATTTTCAATTGAAATAATTGCTAATCCACTTAATCTCTCTTATGACATGGTGGTTCGAAGATACATTTTTATCAACTTCAGTTTTGAAAAACTTCTTTCCGCCGAAGCAACTGTGACTGGAATAGTTAACAGAATTCGATAAGCAATCCAAGCATTTAAAAATCCACTAACATCACGATAAGATTTCAAGAAATTAAGAATATCAATTGACCTAGTTATCTTCGATGGTAGAATTCTTTTTAATTGTCGAAGCTCAAGGAATAACTCTTTACCACAAATATCTTGTTCTTCATTGTGTTCCAAAAAAGCTTCTAATTTCTTGCAACTTTGCTTCAATTCTTCATCATCTATATTTTTGAACCAAAAGCCAAAAGTTTCTTCATAAAGTTTGAATTGCTCAAATCGATCTTTAAGTGAAGTCAAAGCTTGGTCTATTATGTGAAGAAAATAGGAAATTCTAAAATTTTCTTCAAGAGATTGTCGATTGTCATTCTCAACCATATCTTCATCAAAAAAATTTTCTTCGCACTACTCTCTTTTCAAGAAACTTTGGATCAATGCCAACTTCATCTGCTTTCTTTTGCGTCCTTCATCATGATTTCAAATCCTTCTTCTCTAAATTTTTCAAAATTTTTTACAAGCCCTTCAATTTTTGTAATTGCATCTTTAATATCAAACTCCTCCCATTGAAGTATTTTGCTTACTAGATTAATGTTTTCTAATATTGTGTACCAAATACACAAACTAATTAAGAACTCGAAATTTTCCAATGCATTTTGGCACAATCCTTTATCCTCCATCATAACAGCATCATCTTTCGAATTATTTGCAATATCAATTAAAGCATCCCTTAGCTCAAAAGTTTGAGTTCTTATTGCTTTAACACTTTCAATGTGACTTTCCCAATGAGTTGTTGATAATGGTTTGGGAGTCAAACCCTTCACATAGCTTCGAAGTATTTCCCATCGTTGAATTGAACTAGAAAACAGTGTGTAAATTTTTTGCACATATGCAAAAAAAAATTGTAGTTTTCGTACATGATTTTGCCATATCACATAGAGCAAGGTTAAGGCTATGACACCCGCATGAGATGTAGAAAGCTCTAGGATTGACGTCAAGTAATCTTTTTTGTACACCTTGATGTTTACCTACACATGATTTAATTAAAGATATCATATTATAATTGATAATCAATAATCCAAATCGAGCATAAGATAAATTTTAATTTAAAATTATACCTTTCATGTTTGAACCATTATCGTATCCTTGACCTCTCACGTCATTAATATTAAGTTTGAGATCAACCAAAATATTTTCAAGTTCTTTAAAAAGCCCAAATCCAGATGTATCATCAACCGTAATGAAACCAAGAAAATATTTTTCCACTTTGATATCATTTGCATCATCAACATTCACGGCTCTAATGACAATGGACATTTGCTCTTTATGGCTCAAATCTGGTGTACAATCAAGGATAACAGAGAAGTACTTTGCTCTCTTTATTTTCATAACCATTGTCGCTTTGATCTTATCAGCCAACAAACTTATTAATTCATTTTGAATTTTATGGCTAAGATAATGATTATTAATTTCATTATTCTTCACCCGTCTAAGATGTTCTTCCATAATTGGATCAAATTCTGCTATGAATTCAATAAGCTGACAAAAAAGTCCATTATTCTTCTCATATATCTTTTCTTTTGATCCATGGAATAGTAAGTTATTCCTAGAAAGTGTTTTGACAACACCAATTATCCGCACAAGTACTTTTTTCCAATGTTGTTTCTCTTGATCAATTTGAGCTTCCATAGCTTTATCAATTGTCGCTTTCTGCTGAAGTTCTCTATGCAAATCGACCCATTTAATAATATTTACGTTGTGCAATGGGTTACTTTCATGCTCTCTTACTTAGTGGATAAATTTTGCCAATCATCAATCCCTTCATCGGCCAGTTTGGATGTTTTTTGTGTGCTCTTAAATAACTTGCAACAGAAACAATAAACTTTATTGCATTCATTTGAATACACAAGCCACTTTCGTTCATGTTCTTCTGCACGTGGATAGCCATCAATATAATGTTTAGAAGTAAAGTGCCTGCCATTAACTTTATTTCTTGGAAAAACATCATTTTCTTTTAGAATTTTAATGGGACCACATTGAATTAGCATAATTCGTTTTGCATTGGTAATTTCCCCCCATAAACCTGGATCATAATTTATATCAACATCCTTCTCAAGATCAAGTGTAGCTATATCATCAACACCTTCATCAATAGCACCAACATTCACATCATTCGTCTCCTCCATATGTTGGTTTTCGATCTCTACTTCAACAATTTCATTTATAGGCTCTTTATCTTCATGAATATCGATATTAAAATTATTGTTCTCATTCTCCAATATAGCTTCTTCATCTTGACTCAAATTTGAAGTTTGAGATCTTTTATTCCTTGCTTCAAATAATTTCGAAATAGAACCGACCAACGATTTTGCTTCATCGTCTTTGTGTTGCTTTCTCTTCCTATTTTGAAATTCGGAAGGTTGTTTTCGATTCCTATCTCAAATTTAAATTGACCGTAATATTGTTAATGTATAAATACTAGCATTATACATTTACAAGATTTATAAATTTCAATTTTTCATAGAGCATAACTTACAAATTTTAGTTGATTAATATGTGTACGACAGTTTCGCAAAATTAACAATATAATTATTGTTTAATGAACAATAAGTTATGTAATCAACGTAAATTTATTAAATAAAAAAATAATCCATAAAACGCAGAGAATTAAATTAACAATGATAAATGAATTTGTCTATTTTGAAATCAATAATAAACTTTTAATTATAAGTTTAAAGCCCTTACATTTTTTGGTCTTCAAAACTTGAACCTTTCTCCTTTAGCAAAAAATGTGCTTGCCTGTTAACCAAAAAAAAAAAAATGAACTGTTGAATCAAAATCAAAAGAATGCAATCGACAAAAAAAAAATACAGGCTATCGCAAAGTGAACTAATAAGTTTGCATATGGATATCGCTATATATATATATATATATATATATATATATATATATATATATATATATATATATATAAGATATCGCATATGAAATCGCAAAAAAAAAAAAAAAATACACAATATCGCATATGGATATCGCAAAGTGAACTAATAAGTTTGCATATGGATATCGCAAAAAAAAAAATATATAAAGATATCGCATATGGATATGGCAAAGGCAAAGTGAATTAATAAGTTTGCATATGGAAAAAAAATTACAAGATATCGCATATGGAAATCGCAAATAAAAAAAAATACAGGTCATCACATATGGATATCGCAAAGTGAACTAATAAGTTTGCATATGGAAAAAAAAATTACAAGATATCGCATATGGAAATCGCAAAAAATATATAAAAAAATACAGGGTATCGCAAAGTGAACTAATAAGTTTGCATATGGATATCGCAAAAAAAAAAAAAAAAAAAAAAAAGATATCTCATATGGATATCGCAAAAAAAAAAAAAAATTACAGGATATCGCATATGGATATCGAAAAGTGAACTGTTGAATCAAAATCAAAAGAGTGCAAAAAACTACTTTCCTTGAACACTATCACTAAACTACTGCACTCCATCATTTAAACTAGTGCTCACTCTTCGTACCAAACTCCAATACCAGCATCAACAAATACATACGTATCACCTAAAAAAATTTCCTGACCACTAACAAATACATACATATCAACAAATACCAGTACACATAATGTTGCCAAAAAAATTTCCTGACCACTAACTAACACTTGTTTCCACCTTAAAAAAAAATATCACCTCACTACCAAAAAGAGCTGAGCGGAAAGCATTACATTAAGCATAACATATCAATTATCATATCAATAAGGAACCAAGAGCAGACAGGCGACAACATCAACAAATACTAAATTGATTTGGTCGATCACTATATTTTCAGGCTTTTAGCATAAATTACAAAATTTGGATTAGGAAATCTGTACACTATAAAATGAGGGCTAGATGCCTATACCTGAATTGGTGAATCGGCGACCGCGAGGGGAGGGCGATCGCGAGGCGAGTGGATGGCGACGTCGCGACGACCAGGAGCAGAAACGATAGGCGAGACGCGAGAGAAAATCGATCGCGATAACCTGAGAAACGGTAAATTTCTGATGCCCCTTCTCTTTTGATGCCCTAGACAAATGTCTAGGTCGCTTGGGCTTTGGGCCGGCTCTGACTGTAACAGGTTTGGGTTTGTAACTAATTAATGCAAGTTGGCATACATGCTACGATCCAGATTAGAGATTGCCTTTCTTTGGTGTAGGGTTGTCGTACATGCTGTACATTTCTGGGCCAGGGCTACTAGCTAGTGTGACGGCCCAGGAGCCATTATATGGATAACATATTGCATATATTTATAACACTGAATGTTGCATTTCATTTGCATTATATTTGAATAATGCTAATCTATTTAGCATTTTTTCCATAGTTTTACAAATTCCATTTGACAAACAGATATTGAAATACTACATGTTCTATTTTCTTATTTTACTACTGCATTTTTTGTTTGTTTAATACTATGGAATACATAATGCTGGTATTATTTTTTTCATTGTATTGTATATTATTGCTTTTTTTCTATGCATTCATGAAATATATTATGACAGTTTGCATTAGCATTTTAATCATTGTTTCTTATAAGAGTGTATTTAAAAAAAAAATCACTGTTGTGAATCTGAAGCACATTATGTTTTTTTTTCCTATTTATTTAACAGTTGCAATCCTAAAGTACATGATACTCTTTTCCCTTTAGCAATTTTTTGTATTTATCATATTGTTTCATTTTTTTTTCTATTTGCTTCATTAATTTGGTCATGAAATTCATTATGCTAGGTTACATTAGCATTTTTACATCCTTATGTACTGTAAGACTCCTGTGTATCATATGACTGCAATTTTATCATACTTGTTTCTCAGTTCTCGTCCTAAGATACATTATGCTTTTTTGCTTTACCCTTTTTTGTTTTGCATTATATTGTTGCTTTTCTTTTTTATTTGTTTCAGTGATTTAGTCATGACATATATTATGATAGTTTACTTTATCATTTTTTAATTACATATAGCATGGTATATGTAAGATATTGAATTGATTTATATTTTGATATAGTTATGCTACATCAGTTTTTTTTAATATATGTTAGAATTTTAAATTTGTAATGCATTTTTTCAGGTTTCTTTCCACTAGCTATGTGAGTCGTCTCACATGAAAATGAATCAAATTGGACTTAGTTTTTACAGAATCTAAAAGAGATGCTTCATAAAGATCGTGAATTAGTTTTTATGTCAGATCGTCAATGGGGTTTGCTCTTAGGTGTTACGAAAGTGTTTCCATCTTCTTTTCATAGTTATTGCACATTTCATATGGAGCAAAATATTGGTTCAGTGGTTAAAGCTTGCAAGGGTGATACATCAATTGTTGATTTGTTTGAACTTATAACTCGAGCTTCCAATTTATCTAATTTTGAATTTTATATGTTAAAATTTAAAGAAATTGGAGGTGCTGCTGCAATCAACTTCCTTAAAGATAAACCTTTAGAACATTGGGCAGATTTGTTTTTTCAAGGTAGAAGATATGGAGAATATTCTTCTAACTTGGCTGAGAGCTTTAACTCTTGGATTGTGGATGATAGGTTTATGCTGATTACATATTGTCTAGATGGAATTCGAGTGAAAGTAATGGAACAAATGGCAAAGCAGAGGGAAGAGTGCCATAAGTGGACTACTGTTTTATGTCCAGTCATGGAGCAACGATTGTCAAAGTTAGTTGAAGATGGGTTTGGATGGAATGCATATAGGTCTGCTGAAAATATTTTTGAAGTTAGATCTCCTATTTCACATCATGTTGATCTTGAAAAAAGATTGTGTAGCTGTAATCAGTGGAAAGTTACCGGTTTTCCATGTGCAAGTGTTGTTAAGTGTATGAATAAATTAAGGTTACCGGTATAT
The DNA here is from genome assembly GCA_030737875.1 of Allium sativum. NCBI lineage: Eukaryota > Viridiplantae > Streptophyta > Magnoliopsida > Asparagales > Amaryllidaceae > Allium > Allium sativum. The sequence continues at coordinate 193,284,794 of CM060919.1, forward strand.
GAATTTGTGGAATATTATTTTACAGCTAATGCTTTTAGAGCTAGTTATGCACATCCTATTAACCAATTCCAACTCTTGGTAAGCCAATTGTTACTGAAGATGAAATTGTAATTAGATCGCCTAAAGAAATTCGAGGTGCTGGAAGACCTTCTACTAAAAGACATGGTGGCTTTTTTATTCTCAAAATAAGCATAATAACTACATCAAGTGTGATCAAGTTGGACATAACAAGTGGAATTGCCAAGCTTCAAAGAAGATTTAAATTTGAATTTTATTTTTCAGTTTTTTTTCCAATAGATATGTTACTATATACTTAGTATGTTGTTGTTATTTTTTATTGGTTAATGGGACATGTTACATGTTGAGTTGTTATTTTTAATATAAATTTGACTTGTATTTCTGAATTTTATATTTCTACTTTCATTTATTATGTTTTGTGTTTTTTTTTTAAATTATGAAGTGATATGTCTGTGGTTGCTGGCATTTTATTGCCTGTTATTATTTACATCAATTAAACAGGATAATGCTATATTAATTTAGCATTTTGTTGTGTATATTGTAAAAGTGATTGGCTGATTAGATTATTAGCTGTATAAAGTAAAAGTGGTTAGGTAACTTTATTAATATAAATTTTACTTGTATTTTTGAAACTTATGTGGTTGCTTTCATTTTTTTTGGCATATTTTGTTTAAAATATGCACTGTTGTGTTTTTGACTGCTAGTATTTTACTATCTGCTATTTTCTATGTCATTTATAAAGACTAATGCCACATTTATGTGTTTGCTTTCATTTATTTTGTTTTATGTATTTTATTTTTAAAGCATGCATAGTTATGTTTGTTGTTTGTGGCACGTTTTTACCAGCTATTTTCTACATTAATTCAACAAACTAATGCTATGTTGATTTAGTGTTTCGTTTTGTATGATGTTAAATTGATTGACTAATTTGATTAGTAGTTGTGTAATAATAAACTGTGTGATGCTACTTTATGTGGTATTTGGGTAATGCCGTATGCTAATTCAATATAGCATTTTCTGCTAATTAATTTTTGGAACATAGTTATTTTCTAAAACAATTATAGTATGGTATTTGAAGCTAATGCATACAATTATGTACATTATAAAATTTGTTGATCAATCTTTTATAAGAGTACACTTTGTTGTCAAAATTTGTTGTTTTGTATACATGCATAAGTGCCCAATTACATTTGTCATTTGTATATATTTTATATTTTATACTCGACTAAAAAATATATCTTGAATATAGATCAATTATCATTGATATTTTGTATTTTATCATTTTCATGTTATAGGTACCCAATTAGGCATTGCGTCTAGATGTCTTTTACGTGTCATAGGTACCTGATTAGACCTTGCGTCCAGAAGTCTTTTATGTGTCATAGGTACCCGATTAGGCCTTGTGTGCGGATATGTTTTATGTGTCATTGTACCCGCTCGGTTCGATAATCCTTACTGGGTGCAGAATCGTTGTTGAACGACCCGATCATGCCTTGCGTCTAAAAGCTTTTTACGTGTCATAGGTACTTGATTAGGCCTTGTATCCATAAGTTTTTTTACGTGTGATAGGTACCCAATTAGGCCTTGTGTCTGAATGTCTTTTACTTGTCATGGGTACCCGCTTGGTTAAACAATCCCGATTAAGTGCAGAATCAATACTGGAGTGCCCGATTAAGCCTTGCATCCAGAAGTCTTTTACGTGTCATAAGTATCCGATTAGGCCTTGTGTCCGGATGTGTTTTATGTGTCATTGTACCCGCTCGATTAATCAATCCCTACTGGGTGCAGAATCATTGCTGGAGTACCCGATTAAGTCTTGCATCCAGAAGAAGTCTTTTACGTGTCATAGGTACCCGATTAAGCCTTGTGTCCGAATGTGTTTTACATGTCATTGTACCTGCTCGGTTAAACAATCCATACTAGGTGCAGAATCATTGCTGAACGATCCGATTAAGCCTTGCGTCCGGAAGCTTTTTACATGTCATAGGTACCCGATTAGGCCTTGTGTCTGAATGTCTTTTACGTATTATGGGTACCCGCTAGGTTAAACAATCCCTACTGGGTGCAGAATCATTGCTGGAGTACCCGATTAAGTCTTGCATCCAGAAATCTTTTACGTGTCATAGGTACCCGATTAGGCCTTGTGTCCGGATGTGTTTTACGTGTCACTGTACCCGCTCGGTTAAACAATCTTTGCTGGGTGCAGAATCGTTGCTGAACGACTCGATTTGGCCTTGCGTCCAGAAGCTTATTATGTGTCATAGGTACCCGATTAGACCTTGTGTCTGATGTCTTTTATGTGTCATGGGTACCCGCTCGGTTAAACAATCCTTACTGAGTGCATAATCTTTGCTGGAGTACCCGATTAAGCCTTGCATCCAGAAGTCTTTTACATGTCATAGGTATCTGATTAGGCCTTGTGCGCGGATGTGTTTTACGTGTCATTGTACCTGCTGGGTTAAAGAATCCATACTGGGTGCAGAATCGTTGTTGAACGACCTGATTGGGCCTTGCGTCCGGAAGCTTTTTACATGTCATAGGTACCCAATTAGGCCTTGTGTCTGATTGTTTTTTACATATCATGGGTATCCGCTCGGTTAAACAATTCCTACTGGGTGCAGAATCATTGCTGCAGTACCCGATTAAGTCTTGCATCCAGAAGTCTTTTACATGTCATAGGTGCCCGATTAGGCCTTGTGTCCGGATGTGTTTTACGTGTCATTGTACCTGCTGGGTTAAACAATCTTTACTGGGTGCAGAATCGTTGCTGAACGACCCGATTAGGCCTTGCGTCCGGAAGCTCTTTATGTGTCATAGGTACCCGAATTGGCCTTGTGTCTGAATGTCTTTTACGTGTCATGGGTACCCGCTCGGTTAAACAATCCCTACTTGGTAAAAAATCATTGCTGGAGTACCCGATTAAGCCTTGCATCCAGAAGTCTTTTACGTGTCATAGGTACCCGATTAGGCCTTGTGTGCGGATGTGTTTTACGTGTCATTGTACCCGCTCGGTTAAACAGTCCATACGGGGTGCAGAATCATTGTTGAACGACCCGATTGGGCCTTGCGTCTGGAAGCTTTTTACATGTCATAGGTACCCGATTAGGCCTTGTGTGCGAATGTGTTTTACATGTCATTGTACCTGCTTGGTTAAACAATCTATACTAGGTGTAGAATCGTTGTTGAACGACCCGATTAGGCCTTGCGTCTGGAAGCTTTTTATGTGTCATAGGTACCGGGTTAGGCCTTGTGTCTGAATGTCTTTTACGTGTCATGGTACCCGCTCGGTTAAACAATGCCTACTGGATCCAGAATCATTGCTGGAGTACCCGATTAAACCTTGCATCCAGAAGTCTTTTACATGTCATAGGTATTCAATTAGGCCTTGTGTGCGGATGTGTTTTACGTGTCATTGTACCTTCTCGGTTAAACAATCCATACTGGATGCAGAATCATTGCTGAACGACCCGATTAGGCCTTGCGTCCGAAAGCTTTTTATGTGTCATAGATACCCGATTAGGCCTTATGTTTGAATGTCTTTTCCGTGTCATGGGTACCCTCTTAGTTAAACAATCCCTACTGGGTGCATAATCATTGCTGAAGTACCCGATTAAACCTTGTATCCAGAAGTCTTTTACATGTCATAGGTATCCGATTAGGCCTTGTGTGCGGATGTGTTTTACATGTCATTATACTCGCTTGGTTAAACAATCCATACTGGGTGCAGAATCGTTGTTGAACGACCCGATTAAGCCTTGCGTTCGGAAGCTTTTTACGTGTCATAGGTACCGGATTAGGCCTTGTGTCTGAATGTCTTTTACGTATTATGGGTACTCGTTCGGTTAAACAATCCCTACTGGGTGTAGAATCATTGTTGGAGTACCCGATTAAGTCTTGCATCCAGAAGTTTTTTACGTGTCATAGGTACCTGATTAGGCCTTATGTTCGGATGTGTTTTACGTGTCATTGTACTCGCTCAATTAAACAATTCATACTGGGTGCAGAATCATTGCTGAACGACCCAATTAGGCCTTGTGTCCGAAAGCTTTTTACATGTCATAGGTACACTATTAGGCCTTGTGTCTGAATGTCTTTTACGTGTCATGGGTACCCGCTCAGTTAAACAATCCCCACTGGGTGTAGAATCATTGCTGGAGTACCCGATTAAGTCTTGCATCCAGAAGTCTTTCACGTGTCATAAGTAGCCGATTAGGCCTTGTGTCCGGTTGTGTTTACATGTCATTGTACCCGCTCGGTTAAACAATCTTTACTGGGTGTAGAATCGTTGTTGAACGACCGGATTAAGCCTTGCATCCGGAAGCTTTTTATGTGTCATAGGTACCCGATTAGGCCTTGTGTTTGAATGTCTTTTACGTGCCATGGGCACCCGCTCGGTTCAACAATCCATATTGAGTGCAGAATCATTGCTGGAGTACTCGATTAAGCCTTGCATCCAGAAGTCTTTTATGTGTCATAGGTACCCCGATTAGGCCTTGAGTGCGGATGTATTTTACGTGTCATTGTGCCCGCTCGGTTAAACAATGCATACTGGGTGCAGAATCCTTGTTGAACGACCCGATTAGGCCTTACGTCCGGAAGCTTTTTTACATGTCAAAGGTACTCGATTAGGCCTTGTGTCTGAATGTCTTTTACGTATCATGGGTACCCGCTCGGTTAAACAATCCCTACTGGATGTAGAATCATTGCTGGAGTACCCGATTAAGCCTTGCATCCAGAAGTCTTTTACGTGTCATAGGTACCCCAATTAGTCCTTGTGTCCGGATGTATTTTACGTGTCATTGGGCCTGCTCGGTTAAACAATTCTTACTGGGTGCATAATCATTACTGAACGACCCGATTAGGCTTTGCGTCTAGATATGTCAAAGGTATCAGCTTAGGCTTGAGTCCAGCAATCTTTTGAATCTCATAAGTACTCGCTTAGGTTTGAATCTAGTCGTACTTTAAAATTAATTAGATTGTTCGATCAACCAATATATTTTTGGTATAGATTGGTTATCAAAGGTACCCAACCAAGCTTGAGTTCGGTCGTCCTTTGAATGTCGTAAATACTCGCTTAGGTTTGAGTCCGGATGTTCTTTACAGTTGTTGAAATTGTTCGGTTAACTAATTTGTTTTTTGTATAGTTTAGTTTTGAAAAGTACATGACCAAGCTTGAGTCTGACCGTCCTTTGAGTCCCGTAAGTAGCTGCTTAGGTTTAAATCCGAATGTCCTTTACAATCGTTTATATTGTTCAATTAACCATTATGCTTTCGGTATAAATTGGTTTTCGAGGTTTTTGCTTAGGGATGAGTCCGGCCGTCCTTTGAATTTCGTATGTACTTGCTTAGGTTTGAATCTGGTCATCCTTTACAATCATTAATATTGTTTGGTTAACCAATATGTTCTGGGTATAAATTGGTTTTTAAAGGTGCTCGCTTAGGGTTGAGTCCTGCTGTCATTTGAATCTCGTATGTACTCGGTTAGGTTTGAATTTGGTTGTCCTTTACAATCGTTTATATCGTTTGGTGTATATTTATTTGCATGGGTATCTGATTAGGTTTTAAATATTGTTTTCTTTTATATCCATACGTACCCGATTGAACTTGGAGTCTGAATGTCGATTGCGTTTCTGGGCCTGGTCGGTTGAATGAAATATTTTGGTTATAGATTCATTTATGGTTATTTTGTTTAAATGAATTTATTTATTTATTTTAGATTGATATGCATAAATAATTGGTTATAAAAATGTTATTTGTTATAGCGTTTTTAATTTAGGATACAATAGATTCATTTATGGTTATGTTGATTAAATAATTAATTTTTATTTTAGATTGGTATGCCTAAACAATTATTTATAATAATGCTATTTGTTTATAGCACTTTAATTTATACATTTCATCACATAACATCTGACATAACCCAACCCATACACATAACAATTCTCCCAAACAATCACAATCTCAAAGACATAAGCATAACCCAACACATACACATAACAGTAACCACCAAACCATCACAAAGATCTCAAAAAACCAATATACAGTTGCTATAAAACAACAGTTCTCCCAAAATTCTTATTGCACAAAAACATCAGATATAACCCAATCCGAACAACAGGCTACAACCTGAATTTTCATTAAAACAACAAGTCACAATCAATTCAGCTTCAACTACTATGTATGAAATTAAAACAGAGTAATTAATCCCATGTTGGTATGAAATTTGTACAGGTACAATTCTGTCCATACCATAATTTTTTAATCCAGGTTCAGCCACTACTTTAACATCAATTCAAACTACTAAAACTCAATTACAATTAGCAACTAAATATCTAAACAACAAATTCAAATTGAATTAAAACAGGCCCTACATCAACAATTTAGTGTTTCCTTCGTTTATGTTCTTACTTCTTCATAGCGTTTTCAAATTCTTCTGGGGACGAGTTTGCAAAGTAACTCATAATATCCCAACTTCTTGGTGGGTCATTCAGTATGTTGAACACTGTGTTAGCGCAAAGAAGATTGATATCTTCCTTTTTATATTCCACTGGTAGATTTTTGTCTCTGTTCAATTTTTCGATGAATTTCATCACAAATAATGCACAGTCGGAACTGCAAAATAATAAGTAAATAAATAAGGATTGGTACAAGAAATGCAATGCTATGATCATTTAGCCTTTTTGCCAACAGATTATTTGGCAAAAACCATGTACTTTGTTCAAATATTATCCAATTTCTAGGAAGGAACACATAATCATCAAACATCCTTCAAATTCTCCGGTTTATATTTTATTTTCCTAGGATTTTATGGAATAAAACATTATTGCATGGTACATCAACTTTCCCCTCAAGTAAACTATTGCATAATAGAACGAACTGATGATTTTATTTGGTTTGTCAGTCGCTGAATATGAGCTAATAGAGTTGTATTATAGTAACCTCAAAAACATTATTCTTCCAAACGACCAAACCCAGAAACGTATGTAAAAGACAATATGAAGGTGTTTTCACTGTATTATTGTAAAATCCAGGCAGTAGTGGTACAAAGATACGAAAAATGCAGGGTGTTGTATGGATATTTAAATAATAATAAGGTTCCTACCTTAAGAATAAAACAAAAATGATATTACAGTTTAGCATTTGTATTAACAGTTTAATTGCGCATGTAAAGGACAATATGAAGGTGTTTTCACTGTATTATGGTAAAAGGCAGTATTGGTACAAACATATAATGGTTTGAGCATTTAGTGTCTATTAAAAAAACTGTTAATGTTTATTTACAAGTCGAAATCTTGTTGTGGGCATTGTGGCTGTTTCATCGGCTTTGTCCCAATATTTTTGTTTATAATGTTGTTTTTAGCCAATTTATGATAGATGATCATTTCAATATTTTTTCTCTGTACCAAAAAAAATATACTTAGCTTTTTTCCAATATACATCCAAATATATATATTTATATATGATAATAACAATCTTACCATCGTCGGAGCTTCCTTATAGTGTTTATTTGATACAGAGGTTGATCTTCTGGGCCTCAATGAATCATAGTGCTTCCATTGCATTTTAACATAGCCCAAAGTTAGTAAAGTCCAATGGTTGATGCAATGCAAGGGAAAGAATATGGTTTCTGCAACTTCGTCTGTGACAATTTTTTGGATCATTGGGTTAACCAATGTTTGTACAACATTTTCAACACCTGTTTGTATGGCATGCTGCAAATAAACATGAAAAATATTAATTTGTTTCCGATATTTACAATTTTAAAGTAAAAGTTTTGTTTACCGTTATGATTGTACTGAATATGTAGTTGTGTTCATATGTATTTGCATTTGAAGTAAACCAGTCAATAACCTGCATTATAAAATAATGTTAGCTTAGTATATTCATTTAACATGGAATTTGCTCATATATAAATTTGTTACCGGGATGTTGCATTCTATGTAAATATTGCTAGGGGGAGATAGCACTTTATTACTAGTATGTTGTTTGATTTAAAAAACATCATAATGCTATAATACTTTAGCATTTTATTAACAGCAAATTGCTTAAATATAAAAATCAAAATGATAGGAGAGTTTATCATTTTTGTAATAGCATGTTGACTACCCAATTAAAAATCAAAATGTTGGTAGAAGCTAGCATTTTTTGAACAACATTTTGTATTATCATAAATTTTATTATAATGCTAGCAAAATTTAATTTTTTTCAATCACCATGTTATTAAAAAAAAATTCATAATGCTAGGAGAATTACCATTTCACGAACAGTGTGCTGTTTATTTAAAATGTGATCATAATGGTAGCGGAAAAAAGTCTTTTGGGAACAACATGCTGGTTTATAAAAAAATTTCCAAAATGCTAGTGAAGGCTAAAATTTTAAAAAATAACAATCATAATGCTACAAGTTAGCATCTTAGGAACATAATATTGCTTAATAATTAAAAAAAATACCTATTACAATTTACATTTACCTGACCATCTGTAAATTCTTCAAATAGCAAATCTTCTAGCATGGACTGTACAATTGTTATCCCTCCTCTTTCAGGATCATCATTTTTCCATGCTATCGTGCTATATTTATATTTTAATTTAAAAATATTAAAATATATCACAGATTCATTTAAATAAATTCAGATTTTAACGAGTATAAAAAACTTACTTTGTTATGTCTCTGCATGCAAAGAATGCCCTGATTATGTTTTGTTTGAGAATCTAGGAGTTGTAATATCGGACTCTTTACAATATTTCTTTGGCGAGATACTTTCCTTCTTGGAGAATATTTGTCAACATCCATAGGCTGTACATCTTGAACTTCATCATCTGTACTGGCTTTTTCTTTCTCTTCTTCAACCAGTTCTTTCTCTTTTTCAGTTTCTTCAACTTTTGTATCACTTTCGTCACTTTTATCTTCATCCTCATCTTCATATTCATCCTCATCTTCATTGCTTGTTTTTTCAATATCTACTTCACCATCGGTTCCATCTTCTTTTTTATTCTCCTCTTCTTCACCTTCATCTTCATTATTCTCTTCATCATATGTTTTATCTTCTCTTTTATTTTCTTTACTTTCTTCTTCATTCTTATTTTCTATTTCATCATTTTTTTCCTCCACCATTCCACTGTCTTTTTCATCGTTTTTGGTTTTTTTGCGGTGTACTACTTTAAACTGAAATTGAGAATCGACTTTTGGCTTCCTCTTTTCCTTTTTTAATCTTTCAATCATTGAACTTGGTGTTATATTTTTAAGTCGCTGGCTTCTTCTTCTCACATCCTTCTCTTCTTTGTTTTCCACTTTTTTTAACTCTTCCTGAGTCTCATTATCTGGTGTGCTTAGAAGGTCGAAAGAAGGATGGGTAATGTAACACCTCTAAGTCCCACATCGTGGAAGCCTGTGTAAAGTGGGTACTTATATAGTAGAGTCCATCTCTTACTAACGCCGAGACCTTTTGAGAAACAAAACCCCACACCTATACGGTGGCTAAGTTGGGGACAATATCTTGCGTGAACGGAGGTGCGGGCTGTTACAGTGGTATCAGAGCCAATACCCAGCCGAAATTGTGGCTCCTGTGTGGATCACAACGCCTGGGTGAGGTGTTTGTGAGCCAACGGGGACATTGGGCTCTATAGAAGAGGAGAATGTAACACCCCTAAGTCCCACATCGTGGAAGCCTGTGTGAAGTGGGTACTTATATAGTAGAGCCCATCTCTTACTAATGCCGAGGCCTTTTGAGGAACAAAACCCCACACCTATACGGTGGTTAAGTTGGGGACAATATCTTGTGTGAACGGACATGCGGGCTGTTATAGGTAAGTTGCTTTATAAACTTCTGAATAATCAGATTTTGCTGTTCCTTATCAGATTCTTGGAGCACTGATTTTAGCATGCGAATTTCTTTTCCTTTCTGAACTAATTCATCTTCTCTTTTTTTCCTTAGCTCCTTTTCTTCCTCCAACTTTGTTTTCACATCCTTCAATTTATTGTCTAATTTGAAAATTTTGTAATTTTCCTAACCCTTCATTTTCACCTTCACTTGTAATCTCTTTTATTTGCAAAAGTGCTTTGTTCTTCGATTCATCAAGTAGCATCTTCTCTTTAGATGTTATTTTCTTAATTCCAAGTGAAATCTGTAATCGGCGAACATAAGAAGTTTTTCAGTCATAAATTCTTATATCATTTCTAATATTTTGAATTGCTAGGATGTTCTAGCATATTAATATGTGCATATAAATAAATATAAAATTATTTATCGAATTATGACTACTAAGTTTTGAGTGATAAAGGGATTGTTTCGAAACCAAGTGCGTTATTGAAATGCCAGCAGAATTTAGTGTTTTCCAATCACCATATTAATCACAAAAAATATTCATAATGCTAGGAGAATTAGCATTTCACTTACAGTGTTCTGTTTACTTAAAATTTATTATAATGGTAGGATAGTTTAACATTTTATTAATAGCAAATTGCTTAAATAAAAAAATCAAAATGATAGGAGAGGTTAGCATTTTTGTAATAGCATATTAACTACTCGACTAAAAATCAAAATGCTTTTAGAAGCTAAGTATTTTTTGAACAACTTTTTGTAATCACGAAAAAAAATCATAATGCTAGGAGAATTAGCATTTCACTTACAGTGTTCTGTTTACTTAAAAAGTTATTATAATGGTAGGATAGTTTAACATTTTATTAATAGCAAATTGCTTAAATAAAACTCGAAATGATAGGAGAGGTTAACATTTTTGTAGTAGCATGTCGACTGCTCGACTAAAAATCAAAATGCATTTAGAAGCTAAGAATTTTTTGAATAACTTTTTGTAATCACAAAAAAAAAAAAAATCATAATGCTAGGAGAATTAGCATTTCACTTACAGTGTTCTGTTTACTTAAAAATCTATTATGATGGTAGGATAGTTTAGCAGTTTATTAACAGCAAATTGCTTGAATAAAAAAATCGAAATGATAGGAAAGGTTAACATTTTTGTAATAGCATGTCGTCTACTCGACTAAAAATCAAAATGCTTTTAGAAGCAAAGCATATTTTGAACAACTTTTTGTAATCACCAAAAAAAAAATCGTAATGCTAGGAGAATTAGCATTTCACTTACGATGTTCTGTTTACTTAAAAAGTTATTATAATGGTAGGATAATTTTGCATTTTATTAACAGCAAATTGCTTAAATAAAAAAATCAAAATGATAGAAGAGATTAGCATTTTTGTAATAGCATGTCAATTACTCGACTAAAAATCAAAATGCTTTTAGAAGCTAAATATCTTTTAACAACTTTTTGTAATCACAAAAAAAAAATGCTAGGAGAATTACCATTTCACTTACAGTGTTCTATTTACTTAAAAAGTTATTATAATGGTAGGATAGTTTAACAATTTATTAACAGCAAATTGTCTAAATAAAAAAATCAAAATGATAGGAGAGGTTAACATTTTTGTAATAGCATGTCAACTACTCGACTAAAAAACAAAATGCATTTAGAAGCTAAGCATTTTTTGAACAACTTATTGTAATCACAAAAAAAAAAAAAAAAAAAAATCATAATTCTAGAAGAATTAGCATTTCACTTACAGTGTTCTGTTTACTTTAAAAGTTATTATAATGGTAGGATAGTTTAGCATTTTATTAACAACAAATTGCTTAAATAAAAAAATCGAAATAATAGGAGAGGTTAACATTTTTGTAATAGCATGCCGACTACTCGACTAAAAATCAAAATGCTTTTAGAAGCAAAGCATTTTTTGAACAACTTTTTGTAATCACAAAAAAAAAAAAAAAATCATAATGCTAGGAGAATTAGCATTTCACTTACAATGTTCTATTTACTTAAAAAGTTATTATAATGGTAGGATAGTTTAGCATTTTATTAACAGCAAAGTGCTTAAATCAAAAAAATCAAAATGATAGGAGAGGTTAGCATTTTTGTAATAGCATGTCAACTACTCGACTAGAAATCAAAATGCTTTTAGATTTTTGAACAACTTTTTTGTAATCACAAAAAAAAAAGTCATAGTGCTAGGAGAATTAGCATTTCACCTACAGTGTTCTATTTACTTAAAAAGTTATTATAATGGTAGGATAGTTTAATCTTTTATTAACAGCAAATTGCTTAAATAAAAAAAATCAAAATGATAGGAGAGATTAGCATTTTTGTAATAGCATGTCGACTACTCGACTAAAAATCAAAATGTTTTTTGAAGCTAAGCATTTTTTGAACAACTTTTCGTAATCACAAAAAAAATAAAAAAATAAAAAAATAAAAATCATAATGCTCGGAGAATTAGCATTTCACTTATAGTGTTTTGTTTACTTAAAAAGTTATTATAATGGTAGGATATAGTTTAGCATTTTATTAACAGCAAATTGCTTAAACAAAAAAATTAAAATGATAAGAGAGGTAAGCATTTTTGTAATAGCATATCGACTACTCGACTAAAAATCAAAATGCTTTTAAAATCTAAGCATTTTTTGAACAACTTTTTGAAATCACACCAAAAAAAACATAATGCTAGGAGAATTAGCATTTAACTTACAATGTGCAGTACAGATAAAATAATTTACATTAATCATTGTTAACTACTGTGCTTCCAGTATTAAACAGAAAATTATAAAAACAATTGCATTATTAAAATTTTAACAACATAAAATATTATCATATCTTTTTATCATCCATATTGGCTAGGATTTCCTTTGACACAATGTTTTTCATCAAGTTTAGCGACCATTTTGCAAATCTCGGAGACCCGCTTATCCACTCTTTTCTTGGCTTAAGTATATCAATATGTTCACACAGAAAATACTTAAAAAAAGAAAACAAATATTAGTTAGAATAAATTATCATACATCTTATCATACTATATTAAAATTTAATATTATGACGAATAAATTATCATTTATTTTTTCTTACCAACAGAAGAACATAACAACCAGACATATTTCTTGGTTTATCCTTCAAATAAAATTAATGATAATGAATACTTAATGGCCAAGAAATTTGATTCATTTTTTTTGGATCAATGGTGTATTGAAGATAACCCCAGTTAAACATTCTTTCATTGTCAGGGAAAAGAAATGTTATAAAGAGAAGAATAAGAATAAATCTTGGCAAATCATTTTCCTCTTCTGGAATTTCTTTTTCAATTTCTATTTCTATTCTTTTAATAACAAGATCTTTGGTTATATGCTCTATGTTAATAAAATTTCTTGAAACAAACCTTTGACAATTTTCAGGGGTGCATGATAAAGACACTTTAGGTAATGGAAAAATATTTCTCCCATTCACAGGCAAACCAAAAATTAATGAAACATCTTTCGTTGATAATTTTAATTTTTTTCCCCCTAATAGAAAAACATTCCTCCTCAATTGAATAACAACTGATTAAATCATCTAAAATTTTAGAAGATTTCTAATTTGCTTTGGTCCAATGTTACTTGAAAAAAATGCATTTATAAATTCATAAAAAGGAGTCTATTTTAAAAAAAATATTTGATTAATTGAAAAACCATTTTTTTATAAAAAAAATCAAGAATTTTAACCAATGATATCAGACTACATCGATATTGGACAGTCTGTTTTTTTTTTTTTTTGGCTCGCAGTTATTTTTCGCTTTTTGCTTTTTTTATTCTTAGGAGAAGAATCCGATATTTCCTACAAGACAGAGATAACAAAACAATATAAAATTGTATTAAAATATAGAAATGTATTATAATACAATATTAAATCAATCATTTTGTGCAATATAATGTTAGATTAATCTAGCATTTTCATACATTATAATGCTAGGTTAACCTGTCATTTATATATGTCGGTTAAGGGCTCGGCCATGCCATGTAATGGTAGGTTAACCTAGCATTTTCGTAAAATTTTCAAGGGCTCGGCCACTCGCTGTAGTGTTAAGATAACCTGTCATTTACATATGCTGGTTAACGGCTCGGTCATGCCATGTAATGGCAGACTAACCTAACATTTTCATAAAACTTTCAAGGGCTCAGCTACTCGCTGTAGTGCTAGGATAAACTGACATTTTCATATGTCGGTTAAGGGCTCGGTCATGCCATGTAATGGCAGGTTAACCTAGCATTTTCGTAAAATTTTCAAGGGCTCGGCCACTCGCTGTAGTGCTAGGATAACCTGTCATTTACATATGCCAGTTAACGGCTCGGTCATGCCATGTAATGGCAGGTTAACCTAGCATTTTCGTAAAATTTGCAAGGGCTCGACCACTCGCTGTAGTGCTAGGATAACCTAACATTTTCATATGTCGGTTAAGGGCTCGGTCATGCCATGTAATGGCTGGTTAACCTAGCATTTTCGTAAAAGTTTCAAGGGCTCGGCCACTCGCTGTAGTGCTAGGATAACCTGACATTTTCATATGTTGGTTAAGGGCTCGGTCATGCCATGTAATGGCAGGTAAACCTAACATTTTCGTAAAATTTTCAAGGGCTCAGCCACTCACTGTAGTGCTAGGATAACCTGACATTTTCATATGCCCGTTAAGGGCTCGATCATGCCATGTAACGACAGGTTAACCTAGCATTTTTGTAAAATTTTCAAGGGCTCAGCCACTCGCTGTAGTTCTAGGATAACCTATCATTTACATATGCCAGTTAACGGCTCGGTCATGTCATGTAATTGCAGGTTAACCTAGCATTTTCATAAAATTTTCAAGGACTCGGCCACTCGCTGTAGTGCTAGGATAACCTGACATTTTCATATGTCAGTTAAGGGCTCGGTCATGCCATGTAATGGCAGGTTAACCTAGCATTTTCGTAAAATTTACAAGGGCTCGGCCACTCGCTGTAGTGCTAGGATAATCTGACATTTTCATATGTCGGTTAAGGGCTCGGTCATGTCATGTAGTGGCAGGTTAACCTAGCATTTTCGTAAAATTTTCAAGGGCTCGGCCACTCGCTGTAGTGCTAGGTTAACCTGACATTTTCATATGTCAGTTAAGGGCTCGGTCATGTCATGTAATGGCAGGTTAACCTAGCATTTTCATAAAATTTACAAGGGCTCGGCCACCCGCTGTAGTGCTAGGATAACCTGTCATTTACATATGTCGGTTAACGGCTCGGTCATGCCATGTAATGGCAGGTTACCTAGCATTTTCGTAAAATTTTCAAGGGTTCGGCCACTCGTTGTAGTGCTAGGATAACCTGACATTTTCATATGTCGGTTAAGGGCTCTGTCATGCCATGTAATGACAGGTTAATCTAGCATTTTCGTAAAATTTTCAAGGGGTCGGTCACTCGCTGTAGTGCTAGGATAACCTGACATTTTCATATGTCGGTTAAGGGCCTGGTCATGCCATGTAATGGCAGGTTAATTAGCATTTTCGTAAAATTTTCAAGGGCTCGGCCACTCGCTGTAGTGCTAGGTTAACATGTCATTTACATATGCCGGTTAAGGGCTCGGTCATGCCATGTAATGGCAGATTAACCTAGCATTTTCGTAAAATTTTCAAGGGCTCGGCCACTCGCTGTAGTGCTAGGTTAACCTGGCGTTTTGTGTTTTAAACTTATCTAGAATATTCTGCACTTAATTAACCTAGCATATTTTGCACTATAAATCAATGCATAATTAATGAATCATTTTATAATATATTTGTGTTAATTTTGCCCAAATAAACAGCACAGAATTAAAAACTACATATATAGTCAATTTAACAATTTGTGTTTAATTTTGTCTGTTATACCTGATCTCGTTTATCCTTCTCCTTCTCCATCGTCTTTTTCGCCTTTATAGCCGATAGTGATAATCTCGAAGAAACAACCCTATTTGCTATTTTTGATGGTGAATTTGGCGATGGTTCTGACGACGATGCTGACCTTAAGCGACGTGTTTGCATTGGCGATTGATCTGACGACGACGACCTTAAGCGATGAGTTTGCATTATAAGAATACATTTGCTTTTGATTTAGATCTATCTCTTGTTTTCTCGATTTGAAATTTGATGGAAAACCCTAACTGAAGACTACTAACTGTAGGAATGAAATGGTAACATGGGAGTTGTTTTTTTTCATCCTCCGGTCCTTCAGCCCAATTAACAAAAGTTGCGACCCAGAGATTTAATTTTTAGATAACTTTGTCCTTGTGCCTAATTTCCTCTTCTCATATTATATGGCCTTAGATGTAATATATTAGAAAAGAATTGAGTGAAGCTTAGTAACCAGCTATACAAAATTTAAAGCGTAGGTATTTAGAACATTTTTTTTCATTGTTTAGTATTTATAAGAAATATTAATTTTATTTTAATAACTTAAAATTTGGGTTATGTAGTTAGTTTAAATACGAGGACTTAAATATGAAATATTAGAAGTTAACGATAAATTATATACAAATAATTATATAAACTTTGAAATGTCCATACAAAATGTAAAATGAGGAAATACGTAAAATAATGTGAGATAATTATTAGATATTTATAAAGTGATAAGCTAATTTGAAAATAAAATATAAAGAAAGTTAAGGAAAAAAGAAAGAAAAATTCTAGAACTGAAAATCTTGTGTTTGTCTACTTGACCGACTATCATATCTTATGCACATTGCACTATAGAATCCACTGTACCTGTATTAAAACTTAACATTAGTTGAGATTGATTTGTATTAAGTAATGTTATTAACGCTAGATACGTTAAAATTCTCTTTGAAACTGTGAGCATTTTTTGAATCAACCTGTTGGACCCACTCTAAAAATATTCATAATCTTGTAATAGGATGGAACATGGAGTATAAAAAGAACAAATTCTTTTATACATTTTGATTCTTCGAGATTTGTTTCAAAATCACACAAAATAAAAATGAATATAATTACTAATACTAGTATTTTTTTGCCCGCTTTGCTAGGCATTAAAATTTATGTTATTAAAAAAAATATTGTAATGATTAAATATTAAAATAAAAGAAAAATGAACTATTGTAATTAATATTAAATAGTTATATTTTTTTTTTAAATATTATAATTTATGTGGCAACAATAGTAAATTGTTCTGTTGTTCATCCAAAAATAATTTTATCATGGAGGATTATTTTGATTAATTGTTTTGCTATCATCTAATAATTTATGCAGTGTAGCGTTCAATGACACCTCAAATAGTGTAGCACCCCTTTAGCCCCGCTGATTTCCACCACGCATTCCCGATTCTCTCTCCTCCCACTAATTCTCTCCCTCCACTAACTTATTTAACTATAAATACTTGGTTATAAATGAGGTGCAAAAGGGAGGCCAAAAAAATGAGGTGCCATATAACCCCCCCCCTCTCTCTCTCTCTCTATATATATATATATATATTATATGTATATATGTATTTTTTTTATATATATATGTATATAGCCTACTTTTTCTTTTTTAATTGCTTTCAGTTTTGAAATAAATCCATTTTCATTGTCGTTTTTATCCTTAAAGTCATCATAAATGATTTGCAATTTTCAAGCATTTTAATTTACCAAACTCTTTTCTATACAAGAAGAATCACCAAGTCAAATAGCATTTTAATGGCTTGTAGCTTCCCTTGTGCATTAATTTAATCAATATCTTGTAACGACTTTCTTATAATGCTGCACTAAGAAAATAAAGTTCACAAAAGAAAGGCATTTTAACTAGATTTGTAAATGAAAAAAAAATGTGCGGCTTCACTGAGAAAGAAATAATGACATATATTAGATGGACTAAATGGTTTGTTCCATCGTAAACATTTAGAAATGCATGAAGAGACAGAAATAAATTATTGATAATTTTTTTACTGATGCACCCTAATTGGAACTCTCTTACATTTGACTGATTGGCTAGTAGTCCAAAACAATGGACATTAGAGAGTGAAAAGGCCAAAACCACTGAATTTAAGTCAAGAAATCATTCGTATTGATCTGTTGTGAATTTAAGTCAAGTAAATATATGTGCAACAGTATTAAAGAATTTAAAGCGGGCAAATACATGATGTGCTAAGAGAAGCTCAAAAATACATGAAATAACCATAAATATATGCTTGTAAAAAACTTATCATGCAATATTGATTCAGAAAATATAGCGCTTGAAAGCATGGCTAGTTATGCTATGTTGTAGCCCGTCAGAGTTATCCTTCTCCAATAAACTAATTTATTTCATGCAATGCAGATATTGCTGAGCAAAACTTGACTTATGTGAGGAGATAACCTGAATTTCTTATATTGGTATGCATTTGTCATCCTAACATTTTATTTTAACTATCAAATACACATGACATGCCAACAAAAATATACATCTACTACTATTGGAAATGTTATGTTCATACATATATTATCGGTGATACCAAGCGCTACTATCATGCAACAATTGAGCTAAGTTAAACTTGACAGTATATCATTTTTCTAAGAAAAAAGAAAAATAAATTATGTCAATAGTATATCGGTTACAATGTATTATGTAAGGTTCTGACTCCAAAGTGAGATACGTTAATATTAACACGCTTATGTGGTATAGTGAAAGACAACTGAAATTTTTCATCTAGCTAATGAGTACCGGAGAACTGTATTTGGATCACCAGCACCATAGAATTCATGTATAAGGCAACATTTTCATGGGAAAGTCAATTTTAGGATGGTGCAAGGTTAGCATACAATATTGTGCGGTTTTATTACAACAATGTCATTAATTAATAGTCCTACTGTGGAACATACCAGAACTAGCAAAGGTCTTCCTTGTTTGACTTCTTCGTTTTTAGTGCACTCAATTTGATCAATGCATCAAAGCAATTGTAGATGGAAAAAATGATGCCTTTGCTAAGGCTGTGGAGGCACAATAGTGATATTGGGAAGAAAATCGTCAGATGCATCAACTCTTTTTTGGTGAGTGAATTTATACATGGTGAAAAGAATTCCTGATTTGATTTCGATCGAGAATAAAGACATTTCATTAGAAATATATAAATTTATGAAGTTGCAAAAGGCAAGAAAAAGAAGAGTCGAGAGGATGAATGAAATGAAGTATTATTTCAAGGGAAGACGAGGAACTTTCAACTTAGGAATATATGCATACTCACGAAATTAAATTTCATTGAGAATTTGGTGTACCAGGTATGGTATTAATAACGTAGTGCAATATAAATGAGTAAAGTAAAAGAATTTTGGGAAATTAACTAAATACTTTAAGGCAATATAATTGACTATATCCATTTATGATCCATATAAATATGTATATGGTATTAATAATATGGTACAGTATAGATTACTAATCAAAATGAATTTTGGGAAAATAAATAAATAATTTAAGACAATACAATTGATTCTACCAGTTTTTGTATAAACATGCACTACTAATAAGATATTATACCAAATATGAATAGTCCGAGTAAAAATTTGAAACAACAAACGTCAGACAACAATTAGCATTATGGATTGCTAATCAAAATGAATTTTGGGAAATTAAATAAATAATTTAAGATAATACAATTGATTCTACCAATTTCTGTATAAACACGCACTACAAATAAGATATTATACCAAATATGAATAGTCCGAGTAAAAATCTGAAGCCGCAAACGTCAGACAACAATTAGAAAAGAATAACTACAAATTATTTACACTACATTCTGCCAACTACAAATCATTAGGAGTACTATGTAGGTGGTATCTTTTAGGATAAAGTAGTAAATAAGGGCAATTTCCTTTTAGGATAAAGTAGTAAAGATTTTTTTTTAAAAAAAGTAAATATGGGCAATTTGTGAATTATTATATAGATTATGAAGATAAATGGCCTAACTAAGGAAACCCTATAAAGAAAATCAGCAGAAAATACATCATACATACATCATAATGATAATGTCCACAATCAATGGATAAGTTTTGTTTCTATGTATACTCAGCTTTGTTCAACTAATTTTCTTGCCATTTGAAATTTTAAGTAAAAATAAATGGAAAGTAAGTAAAAATAAATGGAAAGTTTAGTGCAACAATTTGTGAATTATATGGCATATTCAATCAAAATATTTGATTTGCAATTATATGGCATGAAAGGGATTATAAAACATACAAAAGTAATATAAGCACGCTGATGTTATTTTTACTAATTGCATGTGCATTTGTTTGGTATTATATAATTTGCATGTGAATGCATTTTTTCAATGTTTTCCCTTTATTTAATTTACTATATAGTTAATAGGCTATGAATTATATGGTATATTTGTAGACAAATTGGTTGATGTATAGATTTGTACTAATTTGATTGTGAATTAACTAATATATTTTATCAGGATATTGATTTTACAATTATATATCATGAAAGGAAATTATATAATATACCAAAAATCTATATGAACATAATAGAAATATATTATATGTAATATGATCAAATATCCAAAAAATGAAGTTGTATGTCTTGTTGGACACGAACTTTTTGATTGGATATTTCAGCTATGGTAACTTCTTTATTTATCCAATTTTAAAAACGAAACTTTTCTCTATGAAATCTAGATGCAATCGTAAGAAATTAAAACTATTATATGAGATCAATTACTTATCTGACAGAATCAAAACATTTGAAACTACTTAAAAAGAATGGAATCTAGTTAACATATTGATTTCGAAATAAATTGAATCTTTAATTAAAAAGCATTACGAAATTCTCCTCTACGAAATTTGGATGCAATCGTAAGAAAACTATTATATGAAATCAGTTACTTCTCTGATGGAATCAAAACATTTAAAACTGCTTAAAAAGCATGGAATCTAGTTAACATATTGATTTCGAAATAAATCGAATCTTTACTTAAAAGATGTTAACGTCTTTTAGAAATTCCTAATTAAGAGCCAACTTCCTTAGCATTCCAAAAGTTATAATGAACTACAAATTGATATGTAAGTGGTAAAGTAGTAAATATGGACAATTTCCTTTTAGGATAAAGTAATAAAGATTTTTTTTTTTAAAAGTAAATATGGGCAATTTGGGTATTTTACGGTCGGACCAATTATTTATCATTAAAGATTAGTGGGAATTATTATATAGATAGACAAATAGATGATAAAGGTTCACATGCCCGATGAGTGATGATGATGTCTCAATTATTTTGAACTCGTGAATTTGAACTAGTTGGAAATCTAGGCTCAAATTCTTAACAAATTGTCGGGATTTGTAGACTTGCATGAACTAAACTATTTATGTACAAACAACTAAATATATCACGAAAAATGTATGTTATGTATTCAAACATGGATGAAAGTAATGAAATAATAATCATATCTAGAAACTTAATATACACCACTAACAATTAAAATTATCCGATGGCATGAGTAAACAATTATATGTGCACATATCGCGCAAGTAGCATTAGGTAGCGTATGAAGACTCACTCTCTATCTTCGAACATTATGCAACCACAAGAGTAAAACTATGATATCATATTTCGATCATTGAACAATGAATAATCGAACCATGGTATCAACAACCATTTTGTGAGAAAAATAAATAAATTAGGTTTCATTTATGCACAATGTAAACAGTAGTCGAGCAATCTAGTAGTAATCGGTGTGTATCAATGTTGTGATATGCAGTAGCATCTCACTAAATTAAATGTCAAACCAAATAGTTGAAAGTAAATTCCGTTTCAAATTATATGTGTTAGTATATTTCATTTACTCAACGATGCGGTATGGAACTAATTCTATATCATATCAATTTATTTTATAATGAACAAAAACATGCATTACACCAAAATAGGGGATTCCTAACAAGTACAGGTGTTATAAATAATTTCTGTAACACTTTTAAGTGTTACCAACGACATATAAGGAATTGTCTAGCCATATTTGTAACACTTAAGTATTACAATCAGAGTAATTGCTAACGCTTATAAATGTTGGAACCAGAAGATATGGTAACACTCATAAGTGTTACAAACAGGCTAATTGCTAACACTTATAAATGTTGGAACTATAAGATGTTCAAACATTATAAGTGTTACAAATAGACTCATTGCTAATGCTTATACATGTTGGAACTATAATATATTGTAACATTTATAAGTATTACAATCGTATTCATTGCTAACACTTATAAATGTTGTAACCGTAAGATATAGCAACACTTATAAATGTCAGTATCATAATCCTACCAACACTTGTAAATGTCATAACAAATGAATATAACACATTTATATGATTTCCAATCACATATATAACTCAACATATCAATTCAATATAAGATTTAGTACACTTCCATATTTCAAATTAAACAATGTCACATTCGCATAATGCTCAAATATTTGCTACATGCTTCCAATTTCAAAATAACATATTATCATGTTCAAATTATAAAAAGCAATATAAAGTTTTAGTAAAGATATATAGAACTTTAGATACTGCAAAGGCGAAACGTGGACCATGTCACAAAGCTGCCATTAACGTTATGTTGCAATCTCGGTACCATAGTAAGAAAGGATGAAGCAAATGATTTAAGAGCATCGTTGATTTGGATTGACACTTGATTCACCACTTGACTTGCAACTTGATTTTGTAATTCCAAAGACCATTGGCGAAAGTCTTCATTTTTATTCTTGTCGGCAATCTTAATCCCATCATTCACACGTATTTGCTTTCTCGTTGTCATTACATTCCAAATAATGTTATTTTCTCCCTACAGGTGCCTACAAAATATAAATGCATTCATTTTTACAAAAATAACAAGTTGCAAAACAGATAAATAACAAGTGTAATTATAAACAAAATTGAATGTATTTATAACAAGTGCATTGCAAAAACTGATAAATAACAAGTGTATTTATAACAAGTGCATTGCAAAAACTGAGGCTCGACATAGTTTGCAAACCTAATCGGCGATTCAGTTTTTTGCAAACTGAGTCGGCGACTCAGTTTTTTGCAAACTGAGTCGGCGACTCATTTTTTGCAAACTGAGTCGACTACTCAGTTTTTGCAAACCTAGTTGGCGACTCAGCTTTTGCAAACCGAGTTGGCGACTCACTTTGCAAACTGAGGTGAGACTCAGTTTGCAAAAACCGAGTCTCGACTCAGTTTGCATCTTGAGTCCCAGACTCAGTCGCGACACAGTTTGCACACTGAGGGTGCAACTCAGTTTTTGCAAACTGAGTCGGCTCAGTTTGCAAAAACTGAGTTGCAGACTCAGTGTGCAAACTGAGTCAAAACTGAGACTCCGGTTGCCTCGGTTTTTTTTGCAAACTGAGTCGCCTCGGTTCATAAAAACCGAGTTGACTCAATTTGCAAATTGAGGCGAGACTCAGTTTGCAAACTGAGTCGCGAACTGAGCCGACTTAGTTTCATGCACATTTACACTAGCTATTTATCCCAACATTCAGCCTAGCTATTGTTGCACTAAAATCCATTTCCTGCTTATAAAAGTGACCAAGACTACTATTTCACGCGCTACATTACATGTCCCGGTCTCAACCTTTTCAATTGTTCAGTAATACATTTCTACAAAATAAGGTTTTCCCACCCTGCTGGGATAGAGCCTAAAGGTGAAACATGTTCAATTGAATAGGCTAAGAATATCCACGAATGGAAGACAAACCCAGAGTACAATTTTAATACCCAAGATATAAGTGTTTAACACAGGAATCATATGATAGAGAAAAGAATGTAACACACTATTAGATTTCAGAGTTACTGGTGTTTCATTTCAACCGATCTAGTTATAAAAAAATCTTGTCAGTTATCGATGCGAAGTATACCTTATAGAAAGAAGATGCATCTTCTGCTGGAGCATCAGGCCACAATTTAGCATCAAGATTTGTCGTTAAACCAGAATCAAAATTTGTTATCACGACCTGGAATTTAATCAAATGTCAACAAAATTTGTTTGACACTGATAGAAGCTTACCAGAGAAAAAAAGAAGAGCTAACGTCACAACATCTACCTTAAGAGGGTGCAACACAACCATTGCACATGGTGCAGTTTTACTTAGCTCTTCTCGAACGTGATATTCAAGTCGGCTGATATGTACCATGCTATTATCACTACATAAAAATAAAAATAATACTCTATGAATCTTAGCAATTTCTTACTTAAAATGGTAAGGTGGTTATCTAAAGTATAATCTGACATAACTGGTTTAGAGTTTCAATAGAATCGACTCTTCATAATTATGGTTGTAACTTCAATCTCCACACCCCTCTCTCTTCAATAAAATAAACATAGCAAGTAGACAAAATGAGCAGATGACTTATATGAAAGGGGGTCACGTGACTTATCAAAACAACTCAGACATATTCGATGTGCTATAGATTCAAATGCATGGGTGCTCACGGAAACCTTTTTTTATTAAGCTAACCCAACAGTTTGAACTTGGCATTCATCTGTTATGCATACCAAATGCTTTTAAAAAAATATTGGTTCCTAACATATAAGAAATAAAACATTAAGTCAGCTAACACCAAATATGTTGGGAGAAATTGACTACAATACAAGAATCTTTAATATGTAAACCAATATAAGATAAGCGTTCTCTCTTTATGTTCCAACACAACACAGTCTACAACAGATCCATGCATGGTTGTTTGTCCGAGAAAATGCCAGTACCATTTGGAGGCACCCTGAACAATTGGTCTTGAGTTGATAGGAGGACATTAAGAAGTTCCCTGTTAGCTACCATAGGTAAAGGAGGCATCTAACTCATGATGCCAGGTGTACAACTCATGTTAGTTTGTATGGATGAGATGTTATTGCTCACATGATGTAGTAGATCAATGTTTATGCACAACTTGGTAGGCTCATAAATCAGAAAGAAAGGTAAGATAATCTTAATGGAACCACTTCGTAAGTATTGTCATCTTAATAACTTTACAAATATTTGAGAAACCTAAATAATGCAGGAATGATGATTTTATGTGATGAACTCTAACCATTGATAAAATCAATGATGATATGTATACGTCAACCATCAATGTAGCCATGAGAAACCTAAATAATGTTATTTACAAATATTTTTATGATGAACTCAAACCTTCTAGTGATTACCATTCCACGAATGAAAGAGTTAATAGCATTCAAAGAAACTTCACGACGTCTTAATCCAGATAGTGCCAACAAACGTGGATTATCCCAGCCATCAACCCAGTTTTCCATGATTAATCGATTCAACTGAAATAGCAATTTACATGATTGGTAATATTGACATAATTATTTTTTAAAAACACAAAATTGATCTTGCAAGATGCCTTTCGCTTTGACATCACTGTGTTTGAAACATTCAACCTTGAATACTCCCAAACATATGGTTGGTAAAGCCCAAGAGCTTCTAACAACCAGTAGTAAGAAGGCCGATGTATCTCAAATTCAAGAGTGCACAGCTTCAAACACATTATAAATAACAACGCTCAGCATAGAGAAATGGATACATTATCTTAAAAGCACAAACATACGCTCGCATGCAGAAATGATGATTTTATGTTTCTTTCAATGTTATATAGAATGAGTAATAATACCAAAGCACAAATCAATATATTCGATAAATGATAGATGTGATTTCATATTTTATCCATGTAGTTTACTTCCCTTCTTTTGTCCAATGGTGAGGGGTTAATTAGCCCATGGGTGCAACTCAAGAACTTTATGATACGTTTTTTTCCAGCAAACTTTTAACTTTTTTAGTATCTCCTTATGCTTATTACACATAATGATATGTAAGTTGAAGGCCAGGACTATTTATTTCAACGTAAGTAATTGTTTTCGTTAAAAGGTCTAGGTCAATAACATAAAAGAGCATAGAAAGGATATAGAGAGGTGATTTTACACTCCATCCATTATAGTTACCTATCTTCTTTTACTGTACATCGTTGTGCTTCTCGCACTTAATGACATGTAAGCTAAAAGTCACAAACTTTTTTTAATCTATACGTTATTATCAGTGTTAAAACTTTAGTTAATAACATTATAAAAGAATATATAGATGCAAACAACAAGCATTTATATAATTAGTACATGACCAATGTAATATGCTAGAAGGACAAGAAACTTTTATAATCTGTATTAACCATTAATGACAACAAAATTGAACTTGTAGAGCTAACAAGAACAGTAGCATTCAACGGAAGTGGTTTGAAGTCAATTTATGGCAAAATATATGTGCATGAAAAATGACATGGACACATGTTTTAAAAAAAATGATATACCGAATGTGTAATGTTTTCAAGGGAATCCACAATACAGTGAGTGTAATCATAACTTGGATAAATACACCATTTGTCACCAACATGTGGATGGGAAGTAAACTATATAGACAAAGAAACCAAAACAGTGAGGGGGCTATTCCAGGAAATATAAAAAGAATTTTTTGATCAACTGTTCTAACCTTTACTCGATAAGCTATTAAATAGCACATATTTTTGTTGTCGCTCTGCATATCTGTTTTTAATCTAAATGTTGCTCTACCCTCATAAATCACACCTCTTTTCATTTCTTTAAAAAGTTGCAGAGATTCTTCAAAAGGACGGTTTCTCCATGGGCTATCCATTTTTTTCTCTTTGTAGTCTTTGATTTCATCAAGGCTCTTCATGTGAGAAGTTTAAAGCATTTAGACATCATTGTTTATTATGCATTTATATATCTTATTTGGTAACGAAGTAAATCCATAAATAGTATTAATTCATTACTTGTAAAATAAAATAAAATATAAGATTAAAATTACTCCAACTACAGATGGTAGACCTGGCGATCCACATAAGCTTTGCCATCCTTGATTAGCTTCACTACTAGTTCGTATAACTCTTGAAAATAGTCACTACTGTATGTAATCTGACAAAATGATGATCGTTAGATGATAAATAGCAGGTAAATATAAATCATTGGTAATATTAGTATTAACCTTGAATGGCTCCCAATTCAACCAGTTAACTATAAATTTCAATAATTTATAAACTGAGCTACAAACTCAGTTCTTGGAACTGAGCTGCAAACTCAGTTACAAACTGAGTTTGCAACTCAGGTTTGCAAACTGAGTCAGTTTGCAACTGAGTTTGCTGACTCAGTTTGCAACTGAGTTGCAAACTCATTTTTGCAAAACTGAGTTAGAAACTCAGTTTGCAACAGTTGCAAACTTAGTTTCCAACTCAGTTTTGCAAAACTTAGTTTGCAAACTCAGTTGCAACCTGAGTTTCCGATTTTGCTCCAAAGCTATATTTAGTTTGAAATATTGATGCATAAACCTATTTTTTTTAACTAGATTACTATGTGATTGTACCGTGTGACAAAGTGGCTCATATGCTCGAAGCAAACACTAATAACAGCTTGCTTGCTTTGAAGCAAGCTTGCCACTCAGTGATAACAAATTGGTCAACGTTAGAGTTGTATATTGCGATTTCAATTATACTATAGTCTGTGATTAGTGTTTACATCTTAACTGAGAAATTTGGGCCACGGTTATGTTTTGTTACTTGTTTTTCTACATGTTTTTATCGCAATAGATCCTCAATGTACGCGATCACAATAAAATCTATACTATAATATTAAACATGAGTAGAACTTTCTTACCTCTCAACCCTTCCACGTGTACTATGAAATTGAACCGTCGTGCCCTCCCATAGCATTCTCTCTTACTTTCCCAGTCTTCGGCCTTTCACCTAGCTTTATTCCCTCAAACATGTATATTATTATTCCTTAATTTTGCACCCATAACCGTACCAAATCTCGAATGCCATTTCTGGACCTGCTTAAAAGTTAGATGGAAAATTTTCACCTCAAAGTCCCTAGATGCAATCATTTGGACTGAGAAAGCAAGACATTGTTTCCAAACATGCAAGTTCGAATATTATCAACATCACTTACCTAGTACATTTAGGAACCATTTAGTTCTCTTACAAAAGTTTCTTATTAAGTTCATTTTTAGTTATAAGTTCCTTTCACAACCAAGCTCTATTCATATGGCCTTATATATTTTATTCGTTTTCACTAAAATACGTTATATGATAATCTACGGGATTAACCGTTTGACTACTTTGTAAGTAAATCTACTCCCTGCACAGGATATGTTCTATGATAATTTTATTCAGCGTTATTTACTTTGGATGATGCTCTAGGTAAGTCTCTCCACGTAAATGCTTATTCATTTAACGCATCATTATGGAATTCTTATAATTTTTCTCTAAAAAATAAATCAAACACTGAAAATAGTGCCAGGAAATCTTAGGATCTTTCTAGAAGGATTGGCGTTGGCTGAAGATGTTGAGTTGTATGTCCGAGAGCATCCATTTCGTAGTCCTGCCATATCTTCAACAAATCCCTCATGGAGTTTTTATGAGAGGATCATTAACTACTATAGATGGAAACTGCACACCTGTGGAAACATTGACATAACTTAACCATCGATAACAAACTGTACCCAATACAATTTTGTTTGGGTATTACAGTGTAATATACAGGCATGATGTTATGAAATATTTTTGAAGAGTTTACTGCTCTCTATTGTGGTTCTGTGCTCATTTAATATGAAATGATTTTACATATTCATGTATGCCAGTTTTGGCTTTAATGATTGGTGGCATAAATATGACTTAATTCATCGTTTAGATTCAAAATAAGAAGCCTAAATCTGTTATCTCTCTCGAAAAACTAAGTTGAAAGTATAACAGGTCAAACCACTTGCAAACTCATTTATGAAGACAAAACTTGCAGTGAAATTGCCACTGGTGTAGAATTTTGAGTCAACATAAATCAACTTATATCAGATGTAATATTCTCAAATTATATGCACATTTGGGTAAATATTAAGTTAAAATTTAGTAGATTTCAAGTCTGAATAAAGATATTCGGCTGAAATCTCACATTGCATTTCACAAAATAATATAGTTTTAAAATTATGTTGTGAATTAGATCAAACGATAACACAAAAGAATAAACTAATTAAAGAATATCAGCTAATCGAGATCGCGATGATGAACTAAATCTCCTTTAGTTTTGTTTAAAGTCGATGTTTAGACTGAAATCACTCACCTTAGCTGATGCCATAAATTTCATCTCCACCTTAGTTGATGCCACGAATCATCGATGGAGATGTTGATCCACGAGCTTAGGCGAAATTGAAATCGTCAGGCGTATGAACGATGAAGCACCGAATCATCAACGGAGAAACTAACATATCGAAATCAAATCATCGCATGAAGAATAGCTGCGTAGAGTACGAAGCTGAAAGCCTAAAAGAAACCCTAGAGAGTTGCGAATTTGTTCGGCCGAATTTATTTTCTCAAAGCAGGCAAGTGTCACAAGGCAAAAATATAAAAAAATACAAAAAAATAGTACCCCGTGAATCAACTATTTAGTAACTTTCCCCCTCTTGTAACACTTTGTAACAACCCGGAATTTTGGGGCCAATTTAAAATTTTTATTTTAGGAATTTTAATGGATTTTTAATCTATTTTAAATAAGAATGACTAAAAATTCATTTTAAAACGAATAAATTCAATTTAATTATAAAAGGAGTTTTAAAACAGTGCTGCAGTTTGAAAATTTAAATTTGAACTTTTACTGAATGTATAGGATTCATTTTAAGTCAGAATTGAGCAAAACCAGAAATATTTGAATCTGTTTAATCATATCTTTCTAACAAATGTAAGAAATTGAAATTTCACTTTAGAAATCAAAAGTTATGCCCAGTTTAAAAGTTAGAAAAGTCGCTGTAGAATTTATATATATTTTAATTAAATATATTGGCCTTAAAAATAGCCATTTTGCAAACGACCTCGGTTTTCGACGAAACCACTTTTGTTGGAACCGGAATTTCAAATTATTGCTAAGTTTCAATTTTCATAATTTTTTGGATTAATATGTGAGCGTGGCAAAGGAAAACGTGTTTTCTCAATTACAGTCAAATTTAATCGACTAGAAAAAAGTCCATTTTTCAAACAGTCTCAGAATTTGACGAAATTAGTCTTGTTAGAACCGTATCGTCAAAACATAGCTAGAAATATTTTTTCTGTAATTTTTAGATTCTGTATGTGGCCCCGGTAATTTAAAATGTACGTTTGAATTTGATAATTAAATGATTTATAATTAAATTTTAAAGAAAAACATATCGTAACAGCCGAATCGGGTTACGAAACATTTTCCATTGTGTCCGGGACGGGGGTTATTAGCTAGGGGCGACATTCATTGGGTTCGATTCGGTGTTGGTATCAACAAACAACCATTTTCTTGAATTAAGATTAATAAATAATATAAAATACTAGTATAAATACAGTATAATACGGCTTACCCTAATTTTCAGAAAACAGCCGCCGTATGTATGAATTCCATGGTCGAAATCATCCGAATTTGATTCCTTAATTTCTTCCAATCCACTTCGAATTAAAACCCAATCCTTATACCAAATCGAAGAGATTTTCGAGGCCTTTAATTTGGTACGGATGTGATCAGAAACAGTGGGGTATAATGGGCGGAATTGGAGCTGGAAGTCATGATGTTTGGCGCAGGTTTCGGGGTGGCTTGGACCACCGAGCTCGGCGGGTTTCAGGGCGTGGGGGCGGCGTCTGGGGGGCTTCGTCGTGGCGAGGTTTGATCGGTTGCTGGTGGCTCGTGGGGGGTGCGACGTGAAGATAGGAGGAGCGGATATGGGTTTCGACATTGGTAGTAAACGATGAAGAAGGATTAAAGGTTTATAAATTATATAATTATTAAATTATATAATTAATAAATTCAAATGCTCAAATGCCTATAACTTTTGCAAATGAAATCAGAAATTGATGAAATCAGTCGCATTGGATTCACAACGAGAAACTCTACAACATGGAACTGACTAGGACCATTTCTTAGAAGATCAAATTTTGGCCAACTTTCGAATCTGATTTATTCGGAATTGAACAGACGGTGAGAAATCTATTTTTTTTTAGAAATAATTCTGAATTTATAATCATAAATCTACAGTCATTTTCTGTTTGCTATTATTCATGATTTGTTCTATGCTGAATGAAATATTTGTATCTGCTTGTTTGCTGAATGAAATTATTTGGTGATAAATGGTGAAACACACTGATCTGTAGTGAGATAATTTGTTAGAAACGTTTAGATCATTTTGTAGTGATAAATGGAGAAAAACAAAAATATATAAATTGTGGTTAGATAAAATGATCGAAAATATGAAACACCAAATTTTCTCAAGTCGTTGAACTAGTATATTTCAACAAATATATGAACACCAAATTTGGTCATTTTGTTGTACTAGTATATTTCAACAAAAATGAAATAACACTTTAAAACCATTCTTGTTAGATTAGAATTATCACCAAAATGAAGTACCAACTTTCATACCTTTTGTTGAGTTAAGAATAGAAATAGAAGATTCATGTTTTAGAATTAAAACATGATTTTAATTATAAGTACACTTTTAATGTAAGAATAGAGACATAAGAAGATTCATGTTTTAGAATTTAAACATGATTATAACAAAATCATCACATTTTGTTACATTAAAAGAATTAGCCAAATTTATCATTTTTGTTTACATTAAAAGAATTAAACAATAATGTAT
The DNA here is from genome assembly GCA_030737875.1 of Allium sativum. Lineage (NCBI taxonomy): Eukaryota > Viridiplantae > Streptophyta > Magnoliopsida > Asparagales > Amaryllidaceae > Allium > Allium sativum. The sequence continues at coordinate 193,316,278 of CM060919.1, forward strand.
ATTTTACTCATTTAAAAGGAGGAAATAAGAATATACATTTTTGTGTTAAAACGTTTTTGTTAGGAAATGTAAATTAGAATAAAAATAACCTTTTTGACTAGAAATTTGTTATGCTTAATACAAATATCATTTTATGTAGATGATGCCTTGTTAAATAAAAATATCATTTCATTTGAACAATGTCATGTAGATAAAATATCCTTTTTGTTATAAATGTCATTCATGTTGAGTTATAAATACCATTTATGCTAGAATTCAAAATGTCATTTTTATAGAGTCACGTTTGTTCATAGTTAGAATATCATTTTGTTGAACTGTATTTGTGTAACATAAAAATATCATTTTTATGCTGGACTAGAATGGCCATATAAGAACATTTTTATGTTAAATTAGAATGACGAAAATTATACATGTTTGTCCAAACAAAATATGATTAGTGAAAAGAATAACATATTTTTGACAAAATATGATTAGTGAAAAGAATAACATATTTTTGACAAAATATGATTAGTGAAAAGAATAAACTAGATTATTATATTTTGCTAAAACTTGTTTTGTGAAGGAAAAATAGCATTTTTGTTATGAATTGTCCTGTAAGAGGAAATTAACATTTTATTATCGAATGTTACATTAGAGGAAATTAACATTTTATTATCAAATGTTACATTAGAATAAAAAAATACATTTTTGTTAGAAGATGTAATTAGAATACATTTTTATTAGAAAATGTAAGGAGAATAAAGTATACATTTTTTGTTAAAATGTTTATATAGAATAAAACCAGCATTTTTGGGTTAAAATGTTTACATGAAGTAAAAATACACATTTTTGTCGCATATAAAGGAATGAGTTCAAAAGGATCAATTTTTGTTACATATAAAAGAATGAATTTGAAAGGATCACTTTTGTCACAGATAAAAGAATGAATGAATTAGAAATGATTATTCTTGTCACATTAAAAAGAAAGATTTGAAATGTATATTTTTATACATTAGAAAGAAGGAAATTGAAATGTATATTTTTATACATTAAAGAAGAAAATATTCATTTTTTTGTTAAAACATGTTAGCGAGGAAAATATTCATTTTTATGTTAAAACATGTTAGCGAGGAAAATATTCATTTTTATGTTAAAACATGTTAGCGAGGAAAATATTCATTTTTATGTTAAAACATGTTAGCGAGGAAAATATTCATTTTTATGTTAAAACATGTTAGCGAAGCAGAATATACATTTTTGTTAGAAAATGTTTATTACAATGAAAAGTTATATTTTTATTTGCATTCCTTGTTGCAAATAAAACTAGAAATGAAAAGTCACATTTTTATTTGCATTCCTTGTTGCAAATAAAACATGCATAAAAGGTCGCATTGAAATTTTGATACATTTTTGTCATAAAATGTCATATGGGAAATTTTGCTACAAAAATGTTAGAAATAGAATTTATATTTTATTGTAAGAAGAAGAAAAACCCTATCATTCATATGTGTGAAATATATGTCTGCGATGTTGAAGTGTTAAACGTATTACCGATAATGTTAGAATATTCAAATTGAATATTACACTTCCATTTACAAGTTACCCGACTTGTTTATGTGATTGAGACGATTATTTTCACACATCGCCCAGGTGCACAAATAATTTATTATTTGGTTGATGGATGAAACCCCACACGGGTATTTGGATGATACTGTACACGCACTACTCCCAATATTTAGTTATATGTCAATCGATGGATTGACAGTCTGTGATGAGCGTTAGTTATTTACTTTAATGCTCACACAGTTATAAATTCCACTTTGGTCGTCATATGGATGTTAATAATTATTTGTCATGATTGTTGATTACATACAATATATGGTTGTTGATTGAGTCACATTCCAATAAAGAATATTCTAGAAAAAGAATATTTTAGAAAATATTTTAGAAAAGAAATATATTTTAGAAAAATATATTTTTATTTGATATGTTATTAACTAGAATAAATCATTAAATTAAGATTTAATGAAGTTTCCAATTTGTTGATATTTAATTGAAATTAAATAAATTGGATTTGGGTTTGTCGTGAATAGTGTCTTAAATAACACTGTTCTTAAAACCCTGTATGAAAAGAATAATCTTTTAATTCAGATTATTAAAGTTTTCGATTATATTTTGTAATTGAAATAAAAAAATGTGAGTTGGGTTTATTGTGAACTGTGTTTTTAAGCGACACTTGTTCTTTAACCCAACTAACAGTGAAAGTATGATTTGGAATTTATAAATCTTTTATTTAGATTTAAAATGGAAATTTTCCAAAAGTAAAGTTTTCCAATTTAACATATTAAATTGGAATTGAATAGAATTCGAATTAATTATAACCGAGATAAGCTTCTGTAAAAGAAGACTGATACTACATATGGAATTTAAGAGGACTTGCCGTTATTCCATTTATATTATTGGTTGGATACAGAAATTTATAACGATTATATATGAATTTGATTTCTGTGAAGATTCCATATTTTATGGAAGACGATTTTGGGTTTACCGTGAATTATGTTTTAAATGACATTAGTTCTTTAACCCAGTTAAGAATAAGATTTATCTCTTAAATCTAAAGAATCATTTAATAATGATTTTTGATATTTAAAAGCAAATGGTGTTTTGAATAAATCTTTAAAAGAAAGATTTAAGGGTAAATGTAAAGAATGTATTTTTGATAGAATAATTTGAATATTTTATTTAAAAGAATATTCTGAATTGGAATGAGGCGTTGGATGTGTTTTTATAGTACTCGACTTTTAATTATAAACATACGAGAGTTATTCGGAAAGACTGGGTCTAACCCATTCCGAATAATTACTACGACGATGAAGAGTCGAAGATGAAGACGGTGTTTGAAGACCGACGATCTTCACATCGAATGGATGTGTTGCTACTGAGACCCATGATGGGAGTAGCTACCTTGAAGGGGCTTTAGTGGTGACCATCCGGACTATTGTTGATTGTTCGGATTTGGTTTTCGCTCAGACCCAGAGCAAAAGCTAGTAAATGGATGCATGTCTGACATTGGATTTCGTTCCATGTGAATTACATCGATTTCTGTTAATGTATGTCTGTTTGGTGGTGGAGGATTTATTCTCTACTTAACACCCTGGTATATATTAATAGTCATTGATTGCATGGCGTGAATTGTCAATGTGGCACGCCAAGATGCAATTGATCAAGGCTTTTGTTGAAAAGCAGGGCCTTGTGGGATGATCAAAGTATAGCCTATTACGGCATAACTTTGTGTTTATCGTGACTTCGCGAGCCTCATACCTCGGTATGAGTCAAAAACGGGATATGGACCATAGTGAGTGCACACGTTTCTTTCTAGCTATTGGTAGTGTTAGTGCTTAAACTGGCTGGCATTTTACTTATGTAGATGATGGATTTTGAGGCGCCTCAGATTTTTATAGGCCGTTAGTGGTCATACTATAGGTTCAAAAGAACCGGGAAGCGTGTGTTCAGGCATAACCAATCCACTGCCGATAGGCGGGGACCGGCCCTACCGCTCCAAGGGTTCACTACGGGGGATCCTGAGGCATTTGCTAGAGTGTCTCGAATCGGAGAGGAGCTTGCCCCTAGCCTCGACTCATGATGGAAAACCAACTTCCAATACGACCTTGCGGTTTTGATTGTAGAACTAGTATGGCGACATGATATATGGTACCCATGCCGTCTAGGATTGATACATTATGATTGAAATGTTTTTATTAAACATATACACACTAATATTAAATCCGTTTTACCGTATCAAGAATCTTTTGACCATTATAAGGTAAAACCCTATCCTCCAGTTTGCGTTGCATTGTGTGATGGGACTTGGGTCTTATAATGGTTTCATTTTTTCAAAAAAGCATTGCGTTGTTTAACGATTTATGCACTGGCAATCCAGTGGAGTAAACCCGTTCCGCGTTAGCGGCGTGGTCCTGTGATTAGCCTTATTATTAGATAGTTAAGTTAAGATTTCTCATACCAGTCCCATGACTGACCTGTAGTTTGTTCACTGGCAAACTCGGGTGCCCATATTTTCCACACGGGCAGTCGAGTAGCTCTTTGCAGATTTTTACAGGATCCCGGCTTACAGCTGAAGCGGTATTTGGAAAGCTCTATATCCGTGTATTCCTTCCAGTTATATATTTGTATTATTTTTCCACTGCTATTTAAATGTAATTTAAAACTCTGATATTATTGTATTTCTATTATGTAATAAGTATTCATACTCTGTTACATTCTTGTACTATGATGTAATTGTTGTAATCAACAATAAAATGTTCTTCAGTTTGTGTTCTGTTGTGTATTGTTCTCAAAGCAATCCAGTCTTTCCTTTACTGGGAAGTTTGGGTCGTTTCAACTTGTTTGTGTCATGACTTATTAAAAAGATTATTGAGTCAAACATTTATTTTTACCAACACACTTTTTGGGTATGCTAACACTTTTTACTGTTGTTACCCTATAACACTTATAAGTATTAGCCATTGAAAAATATAAGTGTTGTAAAATCATCAATTTGGTGCAGTGATGTGTCAAACACCAATGAACTAAATATCAAATTATTCCCCACAAATTTAGCAAATTAAACTTTAAGGCTTGCAACTGGTGGCCAAAAGTTAATTTATCCCCTTAAATAATTATGTATATTAAAGTATTGTGATGTGTTTGAATAATAAATGTGGCTGTAATGTTGATATTACCAGGTTAATATTATTGTTGCATTTTAAAAATGTGTTTGAATAATAAGTAATATTTACATTTTATTAATAAATATGCCTGTAGTATATTGATTAAACGTGAATGAATTATTTTGAGTGATAAATATTTGCATTCCAATTTTAATATTGCAAGTCAATATCGTTGTAGTACTTAACATTTAATATTAGCAACATAATGCTTACCTTTTAGTAATATAAGACGGTTCTTACGCGTTTTAATTTATACTGGTCTTGCTTTTGAATATTGAATTGATGGTTGGGTAAAAAGTCATTTATTATTATAGGTTTTTTTTTTCATAAAATACGGTATTAAATTTTTAATTTGATATAAAATATCTTCAGAGTTTTAAGCTGAGAATTAAGAAGAGAGCTTTGGTAGGTTATGTTTTACTATTATTTAATAGATTATGGTAAAAATCCTGATTTTTTGATATTTTATAATAATTAATCAAATTCATTGATAATCTTGTTTTTTAAAATTGTTGCTTGATTTGAATGAAGCTTGGATTTACAATATAAATGATGTTGTTTTTGTTTAACCCAAAAATATGGTTGTAAAATGACCGAAACATAATTTGAACTCAAATTTAGTTTATGCTAAAACCTGGATAGAACAAAACAATTTCAATGATAATATAAACCATTATGTTGCAGTTAGATGTCTACTGTTATGTTGAATTTTTGAAGTTACTATATTGAGAAAATAATAAAAATATTGATTAATGGGAGCGTCTATTTTGACACAATTTGGTGACACAAAAGATTTGCATCATTGGATCTTTTTGTCTTTACATGGGAAGGTGGAATTCAGGGGGCCATCCAATGGTGAGAATTCATTGTGTCACCAATTGTGTCACCAAATTGTGTCAAAATAGACTTTCCCTTGATTAATTTGTATTATTATTGTCAATTAGTTCATATGCAACTTTCGATTATCCTTTTACATCTGTATCTATCGTTCATAATCTTTTCTAAATGGTAAAATAATACACCATTTATATTTTAACTTTTATTTTTAGTCTGGTCCTAAGGGTACCCCAATTTACTCTTCCTATTACCGCTACTAAAAAATACCACATGAATTATCATTACACTCTTCTTAATACCACACGTAAAAAATAGGGGTTACCACACCACTGTTACCTTATTTCTCTCTCATCTCTTATTCGTTCCTTATTCATTTCATTCCGAAATCCTAGTTCATCAATCGACCAATCAACGATAAATTATTCGACGCCGCAACAATGCCGAGAAAGAAGAAAGTTGCAGATATATCATTGTCTCAACCCCAATCAACTCAATCAAGTAAGTTTAGGGCTTCAAATGGTAAAAATTTGAATTTTCCAACGGGAGAAATGAAGTAGACAACGATTATTATTGATTAGAGTTTTCAGATTACGGCTAACTACGTGATTAGTTCAGTAAATACTGGTGAGTGAGAGAATAGAATGAAGAGGTAATGTGGTATTAGGAAGCATATAAAATTTAATGAGTTTTATTTTTTTAATTGCGGTATTAGAAAGAAGATATTGGGGTGCCCTTAGCACCACACTATTTTTATCTTTAATCTTCTACCATTTTAAATATGAACATATCACATATAACTGTAACTTTGAAAAAAATGTTTTTTCCAATTTATCTTTTGGTTTCTATATATTTATATTTTAGCATCACAAATACAAAAAAAACTTGTGTATGCTTGTAATAGTGCATAATTATTTTTCATTTTATTTTTTTGATACTAATTTTGCGGTTTATCTATTGTCATTTTACACTAATATTTTCCGCTTATACATATTCTTAACATAAAGATATTATTTTAATTTGAAAAATGATAAATGAAGATATAACCTTTTTAAATGCTTTTACAACAATAAATTTATTTTTCTTTAATCGTACAATTTCTATTTTAACATTTTACCTTTTATAAATTAAACAGTAAAGCATCACATGTATAAGTATAATCTTGCAATATAATTAACCTTATTTTTTTAAGAACAGAAATCTATAACAAGAATGGATAAATAACGCCTTTCTCCGGTGGCTCACAGAAATCATTGATTATTGATATTTAAAACGGTGAGATATTGTCATTTTATACGAGTATGCTAGTACCTAGTTTCATTTTCGGTGGTATTTTGCCATTTATATATAAATTAAATGGTGGGATTATTTCGAAAAGTCTCGGGATGGACTTATTGTTTTTAAACTTTAGCAGGAGGTAGGATCTGACCGATTTTTATAATTTAAAATGGTGGGATATCTCCGTATTTTATGTATGGGTTTTACCCAGTTTTTTTTTCCGTTGGTTTTCCACCTTATAGAAATTACTTAAACAACGAGTTTATTTTGAAAGGTCTCGGGATGGACTTATTGTTTTTAAACTTGAGCAAGCGGTGATGTTCTACCTTTTAGATATACTATATTCAATCATTTAATGTCGAAAAGTTTCGAGATGGAAATATTTCTATTGAACATATACAGTCAGTAATGAGATACCAATGAGATACCGATTTTAAGAAATAAAAATGGTAATATTCTTCCATGTTATATGAAAAGCTATGCCAAATTTTTTAAAAGCTATGTTATGTCGTTTACTTGTCTAAAATAGAACATTGAAGTTAATTTTTACCTTATATAAATAACATGTTGAACATAACAAAACACGATACCTTGCATTACAACCGCAGTAAATAACATGATGAACATAACAAAACATGATACCTTACATCACAACTGCATGTTGAACATAACAAAGCAGGACACCACACATTAAAACTCCAGTAAATAACATGTTGAACATAACAAAACATGGTACCTTCCATTACAACTTCAGTAAACAACACGTTGAACATAACAAAACATGATACCATACATTAAAACTCAAAGTACATGCTCAAAACTCATATGCTCACAAGTCATAGTGTCACAACTCAAAGTATATGCTTACAAATCAAGAGTGTTGATGTTTGCTTCAATACCCTTATCCTCTTCATATGGCACGAACCTGGAAATTCTTTCTGCATATGAGCTGTCCCAATCTTCAACATTGACATTGTATATTCAGTGAAAGTATGAAAATGAAGGGGTATAAGGTAAAGAAGAGTTTGACTGTAGCTTAACAACAACAAAATGTTATTTATTTACGTATCCCCTATTGACCATCATGTCCCCGTTTAACAAGGTTACACGTAATGTGGTAGGAACGAACATACAACTCATCTTTTTACTTAAAAAGACAACAGTAGTACCAAATGTCTCAATAATTATAAATACTGATTTAGGCATTTGCATCCACACACTTAACCCATCCGCGTTATCACATTGTATCCTCATCTTTATTTCTTCGAAGCCGTATTCATCCCACATAGCTTTGTACTTATGCGAACAAAACATTAAATTACCAATCATAGCCTCTTGTACGAACTTATGATTTTTCGGTCTTCGATTATGGAGATTTAGTCGATTGACCATGACCCAATAGCCACAATTATCGTCACTAGGCATGTCGTCTATACGAGTTATATACGGATGCATACATCTGGGCATTTGAAATAAATAATTATAGTCAACCTTATTGATTTTCGTAACCTTTGTCTTCATGCCAAGCTTCTTTAAGTACCGATCAACTGGAGTAAGATTTCAGCTAGAAGATAACGACGCTTCCACACGCTCAAAGTAAGACGGATCTCGTTTAGTGGAATTATCCCCTTTTGACGGTCTTTCCTTTTTTATAGTCGCAACACGGGGTTCTAGAATGTTGGCTGACCGAGGAAAAGCTATCAATTTCAGATCTTGTTGAATAACAAGTCTCACATTATCCGTAGCATCGTCATACCTACGTTTCAATGCTTGCAATTCAGGTAAGTCCATAATTTCAAGAATGGAACGACTCAACGTAGGAGGAGTACATGATAGCTGTTTCCAATAACAATCTACATCACTTAGAGGTATAAAGCCGTGTGAGTGTCTGAAGTCTGCCAGCATACGTGCATATGGAAAACCATTAACTTTCCATAAAATACAACCACACTTATCAATACTCATGCCAATATTTGAAATGCTACTTACTTAATTAGCAATAAATCAAGTGTTGTAAATCTTTAAACCTTGATTCAATACGAAATCTATGTAGTGTCCTATATGAACTCGTTTCAAACGCATGTTCAATTGCTACTAATTCATTTTCACAACAAAGATGTGCGCTAGTCCAACACTCTACGAAACTATCTGCAGCTGAGTCAAAACATAGTTTAACATGATGGTGTGCGCTTTCAACTATGCTAGTTGAAACGTTGTCAAAATGTTTCACTTCATTGGTCCAAGCCAAAACAAACATCTCTTTGTATTTGGTAAGTCGGTTTTTCATTACATATTTCATTGATTTTTTTGCTTGACAAGCCATGCATCCTTAAAAGCGTTTAGGTTTCGATGATACTCTTCTTCAGACAACGAGTTTATCACATTTGTCCAGCCTTCCCAAAAAAGATTGTATTCTTTCTTCCCTTCCTCATCGTCTAATGCACCTCTTTATCCCCAATCATGACCCTTTTCTTTTTTATGAAATTAGGTCTGCAATTCACTTGAACATTTTTGGAGATATGACATGCACAAAGAATGTGCTGCGCTAATGGAAACACACTAGCAGCTGCATTGGCAAGATCAATTTCAGCGTCAGTACATATGGAATTTCTTTACCTCGATAGCATTTTCAAACGCACTCCAAATCCCATGTATATGATTCGGTAGTATCACGACTAATAAAAGCTAACGCAACAGTAAACGATGCCCCCGCTGAAGTTTGCAATATCATATGAAAACAAGGTAACTTATACCTATTTTTCTTGAATGTGCAATCCAAAAACAGAATTTGGTAAAAACATTTAGCAAGCACAAAAACATTTCAGATGACTGAAGAATAGATCAGTAATTTCATTACTGGCAGCATCAACTCTATGGTGCACAAAATATTTATGACTATAAGCCAACTTTCTAAATTGTTGCATAATCGATTAACTTCTGTATTAACAAGTTTTAGCTTCACTTTTGCATTATACGCATTTCTTATTGTAGATTTGTTCTTGGGGTTGTCGATTTTAATAGCAGTACGTATATTCCATGGTTTAACACCGCTATTTGTCATTGTCTCTACGGTCTTCACTTCAATGTCTTTAAAACGTGGAACATAGAGATTCCCGCTTTTCTTGTTGGTTTTAGTAACATACCCCTTCGCCTTATGATCGATAAAATTTCCGCTTCTGTTACATACAAGAATCACCCATGATCCTTTTCCATAATCTCTCAAATTTCGCACTTTGCTTCTATTTATAACAATGGCAGTGTTCGTGCTAATTCCACGCTCCATGCACCATTCTCATATGCTTTCTTTTGAATTGAACAACTACATCAACAAATAAATATGATGCTTAGAACAAAAGTTATACACAAGTAAAAATACACTTTGATACCTCATTAGTAGTGAAATAAGAAGTTAAATTAGGGTACTCGCAAATCGATAAGTTCAGTTCTCCATGTTCATCATTATTTGCGTCATCATTTTCCGCTTCCATATAATCATCTCTCACTTTATCACCATCGGTGTCAATATAGCATTCAAAAATTATTGCATATTTTTTCTTATCTACTTCGTGGAAAAGCCATTTGAAGTATCCTGCTACGGAATGGAGCGATACATCTCCATGTTAGGGTTTGAAAGTTAATTGTTAGATACGGTAACAAAATACTGGAAAAAAATATTAAAACGATCACAATTTTCCGTTTATTTGCTTACGAAACGGTACTATGCTTCCGGTTATCACTCTCTTCGTCCCGAACTTGGAACCAACATAAAAACAGTATGACCCCACCGTATTTTCTAAAACTGCTCCACAACGAGACTTTCCATGTTCATCGTTATTTCCACGAATTCAACTTTGAAATCCTGAAGAAAAAAACCTTATCTTGTTCAAATTGATGAACATGTGCAAAAAATTCACTTTGTTGAGTACAAATCATATTACGTTCATCCTCCAGGATAGAATTAGGGTTAGGATCCATTGACCTATTTGTTTTTTTACTGTAGATAGTAAAAAATGTTTACTACAGTAGGTAGCTAGGGTAATTAATTGTCCAAGGGTAAATTGGTCTAACAAATTAATTTTGGTTAAGAGGGATTTAGTGGCAAATGTCCTCCTCTTAACAAATTTTTTTTTAAAAAAATTTGTGTCAACACTTTACCAAAAAGGGAGTGCGAATAACAATGCCGCCCTTAGTAAATAGAAACAGAGCCAATATCAACAAATCGAGGAATTTAATCTTTGGTATGCTTCAGTCTATATATCCACGCCCGATAAATGCCTGTTTATTAACCGGCCAATGCCCAATATCCAGTACCCCTAAAAATGTAATACTATTCTACAAGTTTAAGTCTCTATCAGCCCAAACAACCATATAGTACATGTTAAAGATACCGACCTGATATAGTGTTTTGCAAACTTTTGTGTCTGCACTTCAAATGGCTTCCTCAAACCAATTCCATTATTTCCTTTAGCAAAATATTATTAGTAATGCTGCTCAAACCAAATGTTAATTCTCTATTTTAAATTTGAACATAATACACTAATATATATGCTTACCTAATGCGCTTTGGCTTTCTAAACATCTGTCACTGAATAATGGTTCGTGTTTGCCTAACTGAATAATGAAATATCTATATAATAAAATTCCCCCCCTAGACAAACCCTTAGACAAACAAGGAGACAAAGAGCGGCTGAGATTTAATCCCGCAAAAACAAATCCACCATCTAATTAAAACACATCCCCTATAATTGAGGAACGGTGGATTTTGTTGCATGATTGTTTGCAGTTATTTGGATTGAATTGGCATTGAAAGCTTGCGTGATATATGGAATCAATTTGTATGATTTTATAGCCCTTTGAATGTATGTCGTATGTTTTCTTGCCCCAAAAATGTTGATCAAAACTGGAAACAATTCAAAATAGTTCTTGCCCAATACCATTTCATGTTTTTTTATTTTATTTTTGAATGGAATTTTTAGTGATTGAAATTTATTAAGTTATAGTCTACAGCACAGCTGAAATATAATAATGTATTAAAACTTGCTATAAAAGATTGATCTATACCGTTTTCATTTTCTTAAATATATGTTACATTAAATAGTTAAGGTTTTAGGAAATGGAGTAACATGCAAGTTGAAATCCGCTTGATAAATTTGTCAGTTAATTGATATTTGACATTAAAATATTGGACCACATGAAATTTTCCTTATACTCTCAACTTATTTTTTTAGTCTTTAAATGCATCATATAAGTGGTACTTGATTTTGGACATTAAAATATTAAAACTTGCTATAAAAGATTGATCTATACCGTTTTCATTTTCTTAAATATATGTTACATTAAATAGTTAAGGTTTTAGGAAATGGAGTAACATGCAAGTTGAAATCCGCTTGATAAATTTGTCAGTTAATTGATATTTGACATTAAAATATTGGACCACATGAAATTTTCCTTATACTCTCAACTTATTTTTTTAGTCTTTAAATGCATCATATAAGTGGTACTTGATTTTGGTAAATGATGTTCAGTTTGTAATCTAATTTTATCAGGCAAGTGGCTTAGAGTTTGATTTCATTTTTTTATGAACATTAAAATTAGTAATCTTCAACATAGGGAAATTAAATTTCTCTTCCTTTAATGTGCATTTTCCTTTCTTTACATTAATGTTATCCAATAAAACCTTGATTATATCCTTTGTTGATTCAAATCTATTTTAATCAAATGCAACCAAGGAATACAAAGAACATAACTGATATCCTTTGTTGATTCAAATCTATTTTAATCAAATGCATCCGAAATTGGCGTTGTGGTTTCAACTTTGGATAGTTTGGCTTACCAAATTTTGGTCAACATGTTGTAGTTTTCTGATATAGGTGTTTTCTTATTCCACCTATAAAAATTAGGCATTTTTAAAGAAATAATTAGTTCAATAGGATTTGAGCTTTTACTCTTGCTAGATTTCCATTTTCTAATTTGGATTCCTAAAAATATCATACAACTCCTTAGAAAGTTTTGAAATATTGCTATAATTATTTTCTTTATTTCATATAAACTATGTTTTTTTAATGTTATTTGTCTTCTTCACCCATATATAATTTGACCAAGTTGTTGTCGAGCAACTATGTAAAATCATAAATATTTGTTTCTTTGCATATTATTTAACACCATACTTTTGTTTTCAACTTTCAGTATTCCACCAATTAGGAATTGCTATTTATGAATCAACTTGCACTAATTCAGAGTTTGCCTTTTATTACGGTACCTATATTATTATCAGTATATCTTATTTAGCACTTAATAATCTTTTCATTACGTAAATGGATGCAAACATATGATATCACAAGCCTATGAAGCATTAATTACTCAACATCAAATATGAAGTAAAATTGGAGTGTTGTGATCACATTACACTTCACAGGAATGTCTAATTTGCAAGAACAAAAAAAATACTTTATCATTCATATACACATTTAATTATTTAGAAATATCATTTAACTGTTATGTTATTAATATACTTCAATGCTTTTTGAAATTATTCCACGAAATGTAATAAAATTCTCTCCATGGAGTTTTAGCAAATTGTAAGAGCTAGAAATTTTTATATGATTAATGTCTTCACATAGTGTATTTATGTTAATGTTCAAAAAGATGCATGGAAAGCTTGCAAGCCCAGCAAGCAAAAGGTTTATGAGACAAAGCTATATATCTGTTTACATAATATTTGTGGCACAACGGTCCATACGCGAAGCGCGAGCCGTGATCATGCGTGAAGCGCATGCCATCATCACGCGCAAAGCGCGTGCCTTGATTACGCGCGAAGCGCGTGCCATCATCACGTGCGAAGCGCGTGCCGTTAGGCTCTTCGCGCGAAGCGCATGCCGTTACGACCACGCGCGTGCAAACTACAACACCCCGTACTCTATGCTCCCGTGCAAACTACAACACCCCGTACTCTATGCTTCCGTGCAACGCACGGGTTTCCACTCGTATGTATATATAACTAGGCTAGAAATATACATGAAGACTTGTTTGAGGGGAACAGTGAAGCTGGGGGTGAACAATGTAATATTATGGGATAGTGCATGAAATAGGCATGGAGCAAGAATATATACAGTACAGGGAAACATGGACAATTTGTAGGTTATAGTCTCACCTTATATTAGGGTGGAGCACACAAACATTAAAAGTATATGCTTTAAAAATTATAGATTGCATGGAAATAAAGGGATAAAAAAGGCAAGTACTGTACATAAAACAAATAGGAAGTTAATATTCACTCTAGGCTATATGGTGCAAAAGTCAAAATGTTTGGACAGTGACTCAAATGTTTATCAAGCGGAAATTGTATATGGTGATGGTGCAAATTCAGTTAGGCTTACGCATAAATGATGCGGGTTCGGTTGTCGATACGTGGGTCGGTATCCGTTCTGAAATACAATTGGTTTGGGATTAAATATGCATGTGAATGTAATGGATGTGGGTTCGAACTCTGGTTTGCAGTTTACACAGTGAGTGAGCCACTTTGTTTGCTATTTCCACTGTGTTTGCAATGTATGCTAAGTATTTTCCACTTTATTTCACTCAATTTTTCTCCAATCCAGGGTGTATGTGATTGTGAATTCATTCATTAAAAACTTGTATGTAAACACATGTACAAGGCAGTAACCAGCCTAACTTGCATACGACAATCACAACATAATATATTATCATCGCAATTGAATCTAAATAAACTTAAAAAAATTAGTCATTACAAATCATCATATATAATATGAGTATCGATGATTCAAGAAAACGAAGGTGAGAAATTTATGATAGTTTCATCGGAAAATTTTGTCAGCACATATAGTGTTATAAATGACATACTTTACATCATTGACTGTTGTTTCAACTCAAACTTTTTTCATCTACTTGTCCAAAGCAAGTCACTATAGATCATAAAGTAAGTTGATAATCCCAAATCGAACAGTCCTAGTCAGATTGCAATGCATTCAATTAACAGTAGTGAATCTAAGATATTGAAGCCCTAAATATACCAAACCCTACCGTCTAACCATTAATAGCATTCATACCAAACAAAGAATCAACACGACAAACCTAAAATCAAAAATCCTGTTGCATCCTTAAAAATATCATCCCTAAATTTACAACTTGTCGTGTGACTTAACATTTGGTGGTGTAAGGCGACCCTAGATCTAGGAAGTTATTTAGGATATAAGATGATTTGGGAAGTGACTTTCGAATTGTGTTCTTTAATACAAGTAAAATACATTGGTAGTTAAGAATAGGAACCAGGTAAGAAAGAGTGGAGTGATTTTTACGAAAAAATTAAGTTGGAGCAAAAATTTCGAGGGTTGAAGCCAAAATCTTAAGAATTGAGGGTGAAATTGTTAATTGTAAATCAAATTAAAACCTTTAATAAATAAAAAAGGAAAGTTACATTATTTTTTTTGACTGCATATGGAAAAAATATTTTGCATTATAAATAAGTTGTAATATGCTATAGCATGCACAAGTTGAAAATTTTCTTTCATTTCCTAAAAAATGATTTTTTTTCTATTTTTGGATTCTTTTAATGAAAATTTCAAAATTTTGTTTTGAAATTAAAGTTTAAGTTTATTTTAAAAAACTACAATTTTTTTTTTTAGATATTAAGTATTAAACACAACTTCTAATTTGAATTACCAAGTATTAAATAGTAAATATTACTTTTCATTTTAGTCATTAAATGTAGTATGTATATATTATTAAATATCAATCATTGACTGCTAATAGTAATTGCTAACCATTAATTGTTGAACGGGCTTGGGATGCTAGTAAAATTGATTCCATTTGGATTCTTGGTTTTGTAACGGCTGTGGCACTGGTTGGCGCTTCCTTCTTAGAGAACCTCCCTTCTAAGTATCGTAGGCACCTCGCTAAAGTGATATATATGGCCCTAAGGGAAGTGAGTGGTATCAAACTCAGCATCATTTGGAAGTCAATGCGAAGACCACCATTGATCATGCTTGTAACCAAAATGGAAATTAATCTTTTTGCTCATTATTAAATATATTTTTATTATAAAGTTCAAGAAAATGATTTAATTAGTATTAATAATGAATAATCATTAGCTATAAATTATAAATAATTAAACTACATAAGTTTTCATTTACAAAATTGATTATAAATCACCATTTACAAATTATTGAAGCAAGTATTCAATATTTGTTATTAACTATAAATTATTATAATATTTTAATTAACGCTAAACATATTTGAAATTTTAACGTCAACATATGAGTAAAGTAGAAATCATTTCTTAAAAGCTATAAGAAACTAATATATAGTTAGGGAAAGCCAATATCTTTACAACCCTTTTAAAACTGTTGCTAAAAGAGTAATATGGCAATGTTTGCAGATAAACATTGTATAAAACCAATTTTCTACAACGTTTTATTGTTAAACGTCGTAAAATATTCTGTCATACAATGTTTTTTTAAGTTGTAAAAGTGAAGGATTTTCGATTTTTTATTGGAAATGTCGTAAAAATAAAATTTCTACAATGTTTTATGAAAAAAAACATTATTTAGTAAATGTTGTAAAAAGTTGATTTTATTATAATGAGCAAACAATTGTAGCATGGATTACTTTTGGAAGAGACATCTATGTAGAACTAGGGTATGGAGTGGCTCCCAACTTTGTCGATTGTACTTCTAACTTTTAGATCTTCTCTTAGACAGTTGAAGTTCTTTGCTCAGAGTGGTTAAATAAGTATATACAAAGGTGGAATGTGATTTACACTAATTTAATCTTACTAACTTGTTCTCTTACACTGTATAGATCTAGTTCCATGTTTTTGATTCTCGAATGTAGCACTGAATTAGCCAATAATAATATGATGCTCAAGTTATCTCACCATATCCTAGATGTAGATCTCATACTGATTTTAAGTTATTAAATAATTGTTCTAGTCGCATTACTTCTGCAATAGTACTGGATAAGCCTCTGTTTTCTGATTTTGTGCTTGATCTTGATACTATTGGTTGTTTTTGTAACAACCCAGATTTTCAGAACCAATTTAAAATTTTTGTTTTAGCAATTTTAATGAATTTTGAATTTTTAAAATGATTTATTTTAAATAATAACGATATAAAGTTTATTTAAATCGAAGTTAGAATGAATAAATTTATTTTAATTATAAAACGAGCATGAAATGGCGCAGTAGTTTGAAAATTCATTTCAAAATTCAATTGAATGTATAGAATTCAAAATATATCAGATTTCAGTGAAACCAGAAATATTTGAATCTATTTAATTACATCTTTCTAACAAATGTGAAAAATCCATATTTCATAACGAGAATAAAAAGTTATGTCCAGTATAAAATTCAGAATAGTCGCTATGGAATTTAATATAAAATAAAGCCCTTAAAAATAGTCATTTCGCAAACGACCTCCGTTTTTAACGAAACCATTTTTTTTGGATTCAGAATGTCAAATTATTGCTAGATTCCAATTTCCATAATTTTTGGAATTAATATGTGAGTGTGGCAAAAGAAAACGTGTTTTGTCAATTTTAGTTGAATTGGATCGACCAGAAAATGACCATTTTTCAAATGGCCTCCAAATTCAACGAAATTAGTTTTGTTAGGACTGTATCGTCAAAACATAACTAGAAATAATTTTCTGTAATTTTTGGAGTCAGTATGTGGCCCCGATAAATTAAAATGTATGTTTAAATTCAAATATATGGATTTACATTTTAATTTTGGTGAAAACTAACCAAAACGATAGAATTGACTTATGAAACATATTCCATTGTGTCTGGAATGAGGGTAATTAGCTAGGGGCGACGGTCATTGGGTTCGATTTGGAATTCGAATTTAAAAACTAGTATTTTTGAAAATTAAATAATATAAAATAAAATTTTCTATAAAAACCCTTATCCCATCGAAACCCTAGGTACCCATTCAGTTATTCCGCCGCTGCTATGAAATCAATGGCCCAAAGCCTCTAAAATTAAATCCTTAAAATCTCCTAATATATATAGAATCGACATATGGTTCTTAAGCAAAAATCATGGAGATTTTTCTGATCTCCAAAGTCATACGAGGATGATCAGTTTTTGAGGCGTGACACGTTCGGTTTTTAACCCTGAAGTTGGCGGTTTCGAATGAAATTTGGGAGAGTGTTGTAGGTGCGAGTTGCACCATAATCCGAGCGCAAGTGGAGGAAGGAAGGGCGGTCGTTATGGTTCATCTGGATCGTGCCCTGGCGTGGTGGTTGGGTGGCTCTTTCAAACCCTAGACATCGAAGCAATTGGGTTTTCTCTGTGGAAACCTGGATATAGAAGACGACGAGGGGGGCCGGTAAAAATCAAAGAAGAAGAAGAAGCACGACCTTCAGATATGGAAATCAACGGCTAATGATAGTTAAGCAATGTAATTAAAATTTAATTGTATAACTAGAGTTCAATTAAATGGTATAAATTAAAATATGATTTTATAATATAGCTTTATAAATTAAAGTTATGATTTTATAATATAGCTTTGTAAATTAAAAATACGATTTTATAATATAGCTTTGTAAATTAAAAATATGATTTTTATAAAGTAGCTTTGTAAATTAAAAATATGATTTTTATAAATAACTTTGATTTAAAAATGTGATTTTTAACATAAACTGCGTGAAACAGATTGCGATGGAACCAACTGGAAGCAAAATGGAATCCAAACCATCGCCCGCTAAAGAATGGCGGATTGGAAACCAAAGGTGAGAACTCCTTCTCACACTAATTATTTTACAGTTAAATATATATTAGGATGCAGACGGTGCTTAGCAGCACCCGACACTATTTATTGCACAAACCATGGTTGTTTGTTTGGACTGTATTGTGTGTTGTTTGTGATGTTGAAATGTTTACCGTATTAAAAATAATGTTATCATTAATGTGGTAGTTGAAATCAAATTATAAATATCCATTTATAATTTAAACAGTGAAAATTTGTAAAATAGAAAATAATTCAAACTGAATTAGACTTGGTTAAATTTGTTAACCAATAATTTATTTAAATAAACTGTTGTTGTTTGAAAACCCCACACTGGTCTAGGGATGATAATTTATTCACATCTCCCCTGAATTTAATTATATGTCAATCGATTGATCGATAGACTGTGATAAGCGTTATTTAATTATTTAATGTTTATACAGTAGTGAATTGCACTTTGGATGTGAATTGACTGTTAAATAGCTGTTATCACTATTGTTGTATACATGTGATGTATGAAAACCATATAACTGAAATTATATGGTAATTGACCGAGTCGCATTCCGATTCAGAAACAAAGAATATTTTTAAATAAAGAATATATTTAAATAAAGAATAATTTAAAACAAAGAATATTTTAAAATAATATTCAGTGAATTATCAAAATGTAATTTTGATGTCCGATTTTGGATGGACACAAAAATCTTGAAATGTGAAGCCGAGTTATATAGTAAACGCTAATTTAAGCCGAACGGGTTTATCGATCGATTTTATTCATTTATAATGAATATCGAAAAGAAGTGATTTCAAAATCTAATATTTTGAAAATACAATCATTTTAAAATTATAATGATATGGAATATTCAATTTGGATTTAAAAGTGAAAATGAAGTTGGAATCATTTTAAAATAAATTTATAAATGATTTATAAAATAAGTTTTAAATAGAAATTGACGATATATATATTATAATGGCCTAAATAGAGCACGCCGCGCAGCGGTCGTTCGCGAATTTCGACCTTTACTTCAAATTGGCGAATTTCGACCTTTATATTAAAGTATTGTGATGTGTTTGAATAATAAATGTGGCTGTAATGTTGATATTACCAGGTTAATATTATTGTTGCATTTTAAAAATGTGTTTGAATAATAAGTAATATTTACATTTTATTAATAAATATGCCTGTAGTATATTGATTAAACGTGAATGAATCATTTTGTGTGATAAATATTTGCATTCCAATTTTAATATTGCAAGTCAATATCGTTGTAGTACTTAACATTTAATATTAGCAACATAATGCTTACCTTTTAGTAATATAAGCAGGTTCTTACGCGTTTTAATTTATACTGGTCTTGCTTTTGAATATTGAATTGATGGTTGGGTAAAAAGTCATTTATTATTATTGGTTTTTTTTCATAAAATACGGTATTAAAATTTTAATTTGATATAAAATATCTTCAGAGTTTTAAGCTGAGAATTAAGAAGAGAGCTTTGATAGGTTATGTTTTACTATTATTTAATAAATTATGGTAAAAATCCCGATTTTTTGATATTTTATAATAATTAATCAAATTCATTGATAATTTTGTTTTTTAAAATCGTTGCTTGATTTGAATGAAGCTTGGATTTACAATATAAATGATGTTGTTTTTGTTTAACCCGAAAATATGGTTGTAAAATGACTGAAACATAATTTGAACTCAAATTTAGTTTATGCTAAAACCTGGATAGAACAAAACAATTTAAATGATAATATAAACCATTATGTTGCAGTTAGTTGTCTACTGTTATGTTGAATTTTTGAAGTTACTATATTGATAAAATAATAAAAATATTGATTAATGGGAGCGTCTATTTTGACACAATTTGGTGACACAAATGGTGACACAAAAGATTTGCACCATTGGATCTTTTGTCTTTACATGGGAAGGTGGAATTCAGGGGGCAATCCAATGGTGAGAATTCATTGTGTCACCAATTGTGTCACAAAATTGTGTCAAAATAGACTTTCCCTTGATTAATTTGTATTATTGTTGTCAATTAGTTATGCAACTTTCGATTATCCTTTTACATCTGTATCTATCGTTCATAATCTTTTCTAAATGGTAAAATAATACACCATTTATATTTTAACTTTTATTTTTAGTCTGGTCCTAAGGGTACCCCAATTTACTCTTCCTATTACCGCTACTAAAAAATACCACATGAATTATCATTACACTCTTCTTAATACCTCACGTAAAAAATAGGGGCTACCACACCACTGTTACCTTATTTCTCTCTCATCTCTTATTCGTTCCTTATTCATTTCATTCCGAAATCCTAGTTCATAAATCGACCAATCAACGATAAATTATTCGACGCCGCAACAATGCCGAGAAAGAAGAAAGTTGCAGATATATCATTGTCTCAACCCCAATCAACTCAATCAAGTAAGTTTAGGGCTTCAAATGGTAAAAATCTGAATTTTCCAACGGGAGAAATGAAGTAGACAACGATTATTATTGATTAGAGTTTTCAGATTACGGCTAACTACGTGATTAGTTCAGTAAATACTGGTGAGTGAGAGAATAGAATGAAGAGGTAATGTGGTATTAGGAAGCATATAAAATTTAATAAGTTTTATTTTTTTAATTGCGGTATTAGAAAGAAGATATTGGGGTGCCCTTAGCACCACACTATTTTTATCTTTAATCTTCTACCATTTTAAGCATGAACATATCACATATAACTGTAACTTTGAAAAAAAAATGTTTTTTCCAATTTATCTTTTGGTTTCTATATATTTATATTTTAGCATCATAAATACAAAAAAATCATGTGTATGCTTGTAATAGTGCATAATTATTTTTCATTTTATTTTTTTGATACTAATTTTGCGGTTTATCTATTGTCATTTTGAATACAAAAGCATTACATTTAGGATTAACATTTGTATACAATGAATCATAATGTTCAAAATATAAATAAAAAGGTTTAATGCTTAAAAATGGTAATAAAAAATTCACTTATCTTTTTACACTAATATTTTCCGCTTATACATATTCTTAACATAAAGATATTATTTTAATTTGAAAAATGATAAATGAAGATATAACCTTTTTAAATGCTTTTACAACAATAAATTTATTTTTCTTTAATCGTACAATTTCTATTTTAACATTTTACCTTTTATAAATTAAACAGTAAAGCATCACATGTATAAGTATAATCTTGCAATATAATTAACCTTATTTTTTTAAGAACAGAAATCTATAACAAGAATGGATAAATAACGCCTTTCTCCGGTGGTTCACAGAAATCATTGATTATTGATATTTAAAACGGTGAGATATTGTCATTTTATACGAGTATGCTAGTACCTAGTTTCATTTTCGGTGGTATTTTGCCATTTATATATAAATTAAATGGTGGGATTATTTCGAAAAGTCTCGGGATGGACTTATTGTTTTTAATCTTTAGCAGGAGGTAGGATCTGACCGATTTTTATAATTTAAAATGGTGAGATATCTCCGTATTTTATGTATGGGTTTTACCCAGTTTTTTTTCCGTTGGTTTTCCACCTTATAGAAATTACTTAAACAACGAGTTTATTTTGAAAGGTCTCGGGATGGACTTATTGTTTTTAAACTTGAGCAAGCGGTGATGTTCTACCTTTTAGATGTACTATATTCAATCATTTAATGTCGAAAAGTTTCGAGATGGAAATATTTCTATTGAACATATACAGTCAGTAATGAGATACCAGTGAGATACCGATTTTAAGAAATAAAAATGGTAATATTCCTCCATGTTATATGAAAAGCTATGCCAAATTTTTTAAAAGCTATGTTATGTCGTTTACTTGTCTAAAATAGAACATTGAAGTTAATTTTTACCTTATATAAATAACATGTTGAACATAACAAAACATGATACCTTGCATTACAACCGCAGTAAATAACATGATGAACATAACAAAACACGATACCTTACATCACAACTGCATGTTGAACATAACAAAGCAGGACACCACACATTAAAACTCCAGTAAATAACATGTTGAATATAACAAAACATGGTACCTTCCATTACAACTTCAGTAAACAACACGTTGAACATAACAAAACATGATACCATACATTAAAACTCAAAGTACATGCTCAAAACTCATATGCTCACAAATCATAGTGTCACAACTCAAAGTATATGCTTACAAATCAAGAGTGTTGATGTTTGCTTCAATACCCTTATCCTCTTCATATGGCACGAACCTGGAAATTCTTTCTGCATATGAGTTGTCCCAATCTTCAACATTGACATTGTATATTAAGTGAAAGTATGAAAATGAAGGGGTATAAGGTAAAGAAGAGTTTGACTGTAGCTTAACAACAACAAAATGTTATTTACTTACGTATCCCCTATCGACCATCATGTCCCCGATTAACAAGGTTACACGTAATGTGGTAAGAACGAACATACAACTCATCTTTTTACTTAAAAAGACAACAGTAGTGCCAAATGTCTCAACAATTATAAATACTGATTTAGGCATTTGCATCCACACACTTAACCCATCCGCGTTATCACATTGTATCCTCATCTTTATTTCTTCGAAGCCGTATTCATCCCACATAGCTTTGTACTTATGCGAACAAAACATTAAATTACCAATCATAGCCTCTCGTACGAACTTATGATTTTTCGGTCTTCGATTATGGAGATTTAGTCGATTGACCATGACACAATAGCCACAATTATCGTCACTAGGCATGTCGTCTATACGAGTTATATACGGATGCATACATCTGGGCATTTGAAATAAATAATTATAGTCAACCTTATTAATTTTCGTAACCTTTGTCTTCATGCCAAGCTTCTTTAAGTACCGATCAACTGGAGTAAGATTTCAGCTAGAAGATAACGACGCTTCCACATGCTCAAAGTAAGACGGATCTCGTTTAGTGGAATTATCCCCTTTTGACGGTCTTTCCTTTTTTATAGTCGCAACACGGGGTTCTAGAATGTTGGCTGACCGAGGAAAAGCTATCAATTTCAGATCTTGTTGAATAACAAGTCTCACATTATCCGTAGCATCGTTATACCTACGTTTCAATGCTTGCAATTCAGGTAAGTCCATAATTTCAAGAATGGAACGACTCAACGTAGGAGGAGTACATGATAGCTGTTTCCAATAACAATCTACATCACTTAGAGGTATAAAGCCGTGTGAGTGTCTGAAGTCTGCCAGCATACGTGCATATGGAAAACCATTAACTTTCCATAAAATACAACCACACTTATCAATACTCATGCCAATATTTGAAATGCTACTTACTTAATTAGCAATAAATCAAGTGTTGTAAATCTTTAAACCTTGATTCAATACGAAATCTATGTAGTGTCCTATATGAACTCGTTTCAAACGCATGTTCAATTGCTACTAATTCATTTTCACAACAAAGATGTGCGCTAGTCCAACACTCTACGAAACTATCTGCAGCTGAGTCAAAACATAGTTTAACATGATGGTGTGCGCTTTCAACTATGCTAGTTGAAACGTTGTCAAAATGTTTCACTTCATTGGTCCAAGCCAAAACAAACATCTCTTTGTATTTGGTAAGTCAGTTTTTCATTACATATTTCATTGATTTTTTTGCTTGACAAGCCATGCATCCTTAAAAGCGTTTAGGTTTCGATGATACTCTTCTTCAGACAACGAGTTTATCACATTTGTCCAGCCTTCCCAAAAAAGATTGTATTCTTTCTTCCCTTCCTCATCATCTAATGCACCTCTTTATCCCCAATCATGACCCTTTTCTTTTTTATGAAATTAGGTCTGCAATTCACTTGAACATTTTTGGAGATATGACATGCACAAAGAATGTGCTGCGCTAATGGAAACACACTAGCAGCTGCATTGGCAAGATCAATTTCAGCGTCAGTACATATGGAATTTCTTTACCTCGATAGCATTTTCAAACGCACTCCAAATCCCATATATATGATTCGGTAGTATCACGACTAATAAAAGCTAACGCAACAGTAAACGATGCCCCCACTGAAGTTTGCAATATCATATGAAAACAAGGTAACTTATACCTATTTTTCTTGAATGTGCAATCCAAAAACAGAATTTGGTAAAAACATTTAGCAAGCACAAAAACATTTCAGATGACTGAAGAATAGATCAGTAATTTCATTACTGGCAGCATCAACTCTATGGTGCACAAAATATTTATGACTATAAGCCAACTTTCTAAATTGTTGCATAATCGATTAACTTCTGTATTAACAAATTTTAGCTTCACTTTTGCATTATACACATTTCTTATTGTAGATTTGTTCTTGGGGTTGTCGATTTTAATAGCAGTACGTATATTCCATGGTTTAACATAGCTATTTGTCATTGTCTCTACGGTCTTCACTTCAATGTCTTTAAAACGTGGAACATAGAGATTCCCGCTTTTCTTGTTGGTTTTAGTAACATACCCCTTCGCCGTATGATCGATAAAATTTCCGCTTCTGTTACATACAAGAATCACCCATGATCCTTTTCCATAATCTCTCAAATTTCGCACTTTGCTTCTATTTATAACAATGGCAGTGTTCGTGCTAATTCCACGCTCCATGCACCATTCTCATATGCTTTCTTTTGAATTGAACAACTACATCAACAAATAAATATGATGCTTAGAACAAAACTTATACACAAGTAAAAATACACTTTCATACCTCATTAGTAGTGAAATAAGAAGTTAAATTAGGGTACTCGCAAATCGATAAGTTCAGTTCTCCATGTTCATCATTATTTGCATCATCATTTTCCGCTTCTATATAATCATCTCTCACTTTATCACCATCGGTGTCAATATAGCATTAAAAAATTATTGCATATTTTTTCTTATCTACTTCGTGGAAAAGCCATTTGAAGTATCCTGCTACGGAATGGAGCAATACATCTCCATGTTAGGGTTTGAAAGTTAATTGTTAGATACGGTAACAAAATACTGGAAAAAAATATATTAAAACGATCACAATTTTCCGTTTATTTGCTTACGAAACAGTATTATGCTTCCGGTTATCACTCTCTTCGTCCCGAACTTGGAACCAACATAAAAACAGTATGACCCCACCGTATTTTCTAAAACTGCTCCACAACGAGACTTTCCATGTTCATCGTTATTTCCACGAATTCAACTTTGAAATCCTGAAGAAAAAAACCTTATCTTGTTCAAATTGATGAACATGTGCAAAAAATTCACTTTGTTGAGTACAAATCATACTACGTTCATCCTCCAGGATAGAATTAGGGTTAGGATCCATTGACCTATTTGTTTTTTTTACTGTAGATATTAAAAAATGTTTACTACAGTAGGTAGCTAGGGTAATTAATTGTCCAACGGTAAATTGGTCTAACAAATTAATTTTGGTTAAGAGGGATTTAGTGGCAAATGTCCTCCTCTTAACAATTTTTTTTTTAAAAAAAATTTGTGTCAACCCTTTACCAAAAAGGGAGTGCGAATAACAATGCCGCCCTTAGTAAATAGAAACAGAGCCAATATCAACAAATCGAGGAATTTAATCTTTGGTATGCTTCAGTCTATATATCCACGCCCGATAAATGCCTGTTTATTAACCGGCCAATGCCCAATATCCATTACCCCTAAAAATGTAATACTATTCTACAAGTTTAAGTCTCTATCAGCCCAAACAACCATATAGTACATGTTAAAGATACCGACCTGATATAGTGTTTTGCAAACTTTTGTGTCTGCACTTCAAATGGCTTCCTCAAACCAATTCCATTATTTCCTTTAGCAAAATATTATTAGTAATGCTGCTCAAACCAAATGTTAATTCTCTATTTTAAATTTGAACATAATACACTAATATATATGCTTACCTAATGCGCTTTGGCTTTCTAAACATCTGTCACTGAATAATGGTTCGTGTTTGCCTAACTGAATAATGAAATATATGTATATATAACTAGGCTAGAAATATACATGAAGACTTGTTTGAGGGGAACAGTGAAGCTGGGGGTGAACAATGTAATATTATGGGATAGTGCATGAAATAGGCATGGAGCAAGAATATATACAGTACAGGGAAACATGGACAATTTGTAGGTTATAGTCTCACCTTATATTAGGGTGGAGCACACAAACATTAAAAGTATATGCTTTAAAAATTATAGATTGCATGGAAATAAAGGGATAAAAAAGGCAAGTACTGTACATAAAACAAATAGGAAGTTAATATTCACTCTAGGCTATATGGTGCAAAAGTCAAAATGTTTGGACAGTGACTCAAATGTTTATCAAGCGGAAATTGTATATGGTGATGGTGCAAATTCAGTTAGGCTTATGCATAAATGATGCAGGTTCGGTTGTCGATACGTGGGTCGGTATCCGTTCTGAAATACAATTGGTTTGGGATTAAATATGCATGTGAATGTAATGGATGTGGGTTCGAACTCTGGTTTGCAGTTTACACAGTGAGTGAGCCACTTTGTTTGCTATTTCCACTGTGTTTGCAATGTATGCTAAGTATTTTCCACTTTATTTCACTCAATTTTTCTCCAATCCAGGGTGTATGTGATTGTGAATTCATTCATTAAAAACTTGTATGTAAACACATGTACAAGGCAGTAACCAGCCTAACTTGCATACGACAATCACAACATAATATATTATCATCGCAATTGAATCTAAATAAACTTAAAAAAATTAGTCATTACAAATCATCATATATAATATGAGTATCGATGATTCAAAAAAACGAAGGTGAGAAATTTATGATAGTTTGATCGGAAAATTTTGTCAGCACATATAGTGTTATAAATGACATACTTTACATCATTGACTGTTGCTTCAACTCAAACTTTTTTCATCTACTTGTCCAAAGCAAGTCACTATAGATCACAAAGTAAGTTGATAATCCCAAATCGAACAGTCCTAGTCAGATTGCAATGCATTCAATTAACAGTAGTGAATCTAAGATATTGAAGCCCTAAATACACCAAACCCTACCGTCTAACCATTAATAGCATTCGTACCAAACAAAGAATCAACATGACAAACCTAAAATCAAAAATCCTGCTGCATCCTTAAAAATATCATCCCTAAATTTACAACTTATCGTGTGACTTAACAATTGGTGGTGTAAGGCGACCCTAGATCTAGGAAGTTATTTAGGATATAAGATGATTTGGGAAGTGACTTTCGAATTGTGTTCTTTAATACAAGTAAAATACATTGGTAGTTAAGAATAGGAACCAGGTAGGAAAGAGTGGAGTGATTTTTATGAAAAAATTAAGTTGGAGCAAAAATTTCGAGGGTTGAAACCAAAATCTTAAGAATTGAGGGTGAAATTGTTAATTGTAAATCAAATTAAAACCTTTAATAAATAAAAAAGGAAAGTTACATTATTTTTTTTGACTGCATATGGAAAAAATATTTTGCATTATACATAAGTTGTAATATGCTATAGCATGCACAAGTTGAAAATTTTCTTTCATTTCCTAAAAAATGATTTTTTTTTCTATTTTTGGATTTTTTTAATGAAAATTTCAAAATTTTGTTTTGAAATTAAAGTTTATTTTAAAAAACTATAGTTTTTTTTTAGATATTAAGTATTAAACACAACTTCTAATTTGAATTACCAAGTATTAAATAGTAAATATTACTTTTCATTTTAGTCATTAAATGTAGTATGTATATATTATTAAATATCAATCATTGACTGCTAATAGTAATTGTTAACCATTAATTGTTGAACGGGCTTGGGATGCCAGTAAAATTGATTCCATTTGGATTCTTGGTTTTGTAACGGCTGTGGCACTGGTTGGCGCTTCCTTCTTAGAGAACCTCCCTTCTAAGTATCGTAGGCACCTCGCTAAAGTGATTTATATGGCCCTAAGGGAAGTGAGTGGTATCAAACTCAGCATCATTTGGAAGTCAATGCGAAGACCACCATTGATCATGCTTGTAACCAAAATGGAAATTAATCTTTTTGCTCATTATTAAATATATTTTTATTATAAAGTTCAAGAAAATGATTTAATTAGTATTAATAATGAATAATCATTAGCTATAAATTATAAATAATTAAACTACATAAGTTTTCATTTACAAAATTGATTATAAATCACCATTTACAAATTATTGAAGCAAGTATTCAATATTTGTTATTAACTATAAATTATTATAATATTTTAATTAACGCTAAACATATTTGAAATTTTAACGTCAACATATGAATAAAGTAGAAATCATTTCTTAAAAGCTATAAGAAACTAATATATAGTTAGGGAAAGCCAATATCTTTACAACCCTTTTAAAACTGTTGCTAAAAGAGTAATATGGCAATGTTTGCAGATAAACATTGTATAAAGCCAATTTTCTACAACGTTTTATTGTTAAACGTCGTAAAATATTCTGTCATACAATGTTTTTTTAAGTTGTAAAAGTGAAGGATTTTCGATTTTTTATTGGAAATGTCATAAAAATAAAATTTCTACAATGTTTTATGAAAAAAAAACATTATTTAGTAAATGTTGTAAAAAGTTGATTTTATTATAATGAGCAAACAATTGTAGCATGGATTACTTTTGGAAGAGACATCTATGTAGAACTAGGGTATGGAGTGGCTCCCAACTTTGTCGATTGTACTTCTAACTTTTAGATCTTCTCTTAGGCAGTTGAAGTTCTTTGCTCAGAGTGGTTAAATAAGTATATACAAAGGTGGAATGTGATTTACACTAATTTAATCTTACTAACTTGTTCTCTTACACTGTATAGATCTAGTTCCATGTTTTTGATTCTCGAATGTAGCACTGAATTAGCCAATAATAATATGATGCTCAAGTTATCTCACCATATCCTAGATGTAGATCTCATACTGATTTTAAGTTATTAAATAATTGTTCTAGTCGCATTACTTCTGCAATAGTACTGGCTAAGCCTCTGTTTTCTGATTTTGTGCTTGATCTTGATACTATTGGTTGTTTTTGTAACAACCCAGATTTTCAGAACCAATTTAAAATTTTTGTTTTAGCAATTTTAATGAATTTTGAATTTTTAAAATGATTTATTTTAAATAATAACGATATAAAGTTTATTTAAATCGAAGTTAGAATGAATAAATTTATTTTAATTATAAAACGAGCATGAAATGGCGCAGTAGTTTGAAAATTCATTTCAAAATTCAATTGAATGTATAGAATTCAAAATATATCAGATTTCAGTGAAACCAGAAATATTTGAATCTATTTAATTACATCTTTCTAAAATATGTGAAAAATCCATATTTCATAACGAGAATAAAAAGTTATGTCCAGTATAAAATTCAGAATAGTCGCTATGGAACTTAATATAAAATAAAGCCCTTAAAAATAGTCATTTCGCAAACGACCTCCGTTTTTAACGAAACCATTTTTGTTGGACTCAGAATGTCAAATTATTGCTAGATTCCAATTTCCATAATTTTTGGAATTAATATGTGAGTGTGGCAAAAGAAAACGTGTTTTGTCAATTTTAGTTGAATTGGATCGACCAGAAAATGACCATTTTTCAAATGACCTCCAAATTCGACGAAATTAGTTTTGTTAGGACTGTATCGCCAAAACATAACTAGAAATAATTTTTCTGTAATTTTTGGAGTCACTATGTGGCCCCGATAAATTAAAATGTATGTTTAAACTCAAATATATGGATTTACATTTTAATTTTGGTGAAAACTAACCAAAACGATAGAATTGACTTATGAAACATATTCCATTGTGTCTGGAATGAGGGTAAATAGCTAGGGGCGACGGTCATTGGGTTCGATTTGGAATTCGAATTTAAAAACTAGTATTTTTGAAAATTAAATAATATAAAATAAAATTTTCTATAAAAACCCTTATCCCATCGAAACCCTAGGTACCCATTCAGTTATTCCGCCGCTGCTATGAAATCAATGGCCCAAAGCCTCTAAAATTAAATCCTTAAAATCTCCTAATATATATAGAATCGACATATGGTTCTTAAGCAAAAATCATGGAGATTTTTCTGATCTCCAAAGTCATACGAGGATGATCAGTTTTTGAGGCGTGACACGTTCGGTTTTTAACCCTGAAGTTGGCGGTTTCGAATGAAATTTGGGAGAGTGTTGTAGGTGCGAGTTGCACCATAATCCGAGCGCAAGTGGAGGAAGGAAGGGCGGTCGTTGTGGTTCATCTGGATCGTGCCCTGGCGTGGTGGTTGGGTGGCTCTTTCAAACCCTAGACATCGAAGCAATTGGGTTTTCTCTGTGGAAACCTGGATATAGAAGACGACGAGGGGGGCCGGTAAAAATCAAAGAAGAAGAAGAAGCACGACCTTCAGATATGGAAATCAACGGCTAATGATAGTTAAGCAATGTAATTAAAATTTAATTGTATAACTAGAGTTCAATTAAATGGTATAAATTAAAATATGATTTTATAATATAGCTTTATAAATTAAAGTTATGATTTTATAATATAGCTTTGTAAATTAAAAATACGATTTTATAATATAGCTTTGTAAATTAAAAATATGATTTTTATAAAGTTGCTTTGTAAATTAAAAATATGATTTTTATAAATAACTTTGATTTAAAAATGTGATTTTTAACATAAACTGCGTGAAACAGATTGCGATGGAACCAACTGGAAGCAAAATGGAATCCAAACCATCGCCCGCTAAAGAATGGCGGATTGGAAACCAAAGGTGAGAACTCCTTCTCACACTAATTATTTTACAGTTAAATATATATTAGGATGCAGACGGTGCTTAGCAGCACCCGACACTATTTATTGCACAAACCATGGTTGTTTGTTTGGACTGTATTGTGTGTTGTTTGTGATGTTGAAATGTTTACCGTATTAAAAATAATGTTATCATTAATGTGGTAGTTGAAATCAAATTATAAATATCCATTTATAATTTAAACAGTGAAAATTTGTAAAATAGAAAATAATTCAAACTGAATTAGACTTGGTTAAATTTGTTAACCAATAATTTATTTAAATAAACTGTTGTTGTTTGAAAACCCCACACTGGTCTAGGGATGATAATTTATTCACATCTCCCCTGAATTTAATTATATGTCAATCGATTGATCGATAGACTGTGATAAGCGTTATTTAATTATTTAATGTTTATACAGTAGTGAATTGCACTTTGGATGTGAATTGACTGTTTAATAACTGTTATCACTATTGTTGTATACATGTGATGTATGAAAACCATATAACTGAAATTATATGGTAATTGACCGAGTC
Source organism: Allium sativum (assembly GCA_030737875.1). NCBI lineage: Eukaryota > Viridiplantae > Streptophyta > Magnoliopsida > Asparagales > Amaryllidaceae > Allium > Allium sativum. The sequence goes on from CM060919.1 coordinate 193,348,112, forward strand.
GCATTCCGATTCAGAAACAAAGAATATTTTTAAATAAAGAATATATTTAAATAAAGAATAATTTAAAACAAAGAATATTTTAAAATAATATTCAGTGAATTATCAAAATGTAATTTTGATGTCCGATTTTGGATGGACACAAAAATCTTGAAATGTGAAGCCGAGTTATATAGTAAACGCTAATTTAAGCCGAACGGGTTTATCGATCGATTTTATTCATTTATAATGAATATCGAAAAGAAGTGATTTCAAAATCTAATATTTTGAAAATACAATCATTTTAAAATTATAATGATATGGAATATTCAATTTGGATTTAAAAGTGAAAATGAAGTTGGAATCATTTTAAAATAAATTTATAAATGATTTATAAAATAAGTTTTAAATAGAAATTGACGATATATATATTATAATGGCCTAAATAGAGCGCGCCGCGCAGCGGTCGTTCGCGAATTTCGACCTTTACTTCAAATTGGCGAATTTCGACCTTTATATTAAAGTATTGTGATGTGTTTGAATAATAAATGTGGCTGTAATGTTGATATTACCAGGTTAATATTATTGTTGCATTTTAAAAATGTGTTTGAATAATAAGTAATATTTACATTTTATTAATAAATATGCCTGTAGTATATTGATTAAACGTGAATGAATCATTTTGTGTGATAAATATTTGCATTCCAATTTTAATATTGCAAGTCAATATCGTTGTAGTACTTAACATTTAATATTAGCAACATAATGCTTACCTTTTAGTAATATAAGCAGGTTCTTACGCGTTTTAATTTATACTGGTCTTGCTTTTGAATATTGAATTGATGGTTGGGTAAAAAGTCATTTATTATTATTGGTTTTTTTTCATAAAATACGATTTTAAATTTTAATTTGATATAAAATATCTTCAGAGTTTTAAGCTGAGAATTAAGAAGAGAGCTTTGATAGGTTATGTTTTACTATTATTTAATAGATTATGGTAAAAATCCTGATTTTTTGATATTTTATAATAATTAATCAAATTCATTGATAATTTTGTTTTTTAAAATCGTTGCTTGATTTGAATGAAGCTTGGATTTACAATATAAATGATGTTGTTTTTGTTTAACCCAAAAATATGGTTGTAAAATGACTGAAACATAATTTGAACTCAAATTTAGTTTATGCTAAAACCTGGATAGAACAAAACAATTTCAATGATAATATAAACCATTATGTTGCAGTTAGTTGTCTACTGTTATGTTGAATTTTTGAAGTTACTATATTGATAAAATATTAAAAATATTGATTAATGGGAGCGTCTATTTTGACACAATTTGGTGACACAAATGGTGACACAAAAGATTTGCACCATTGGATCTTTTTGTCTTTACATGGGAAGGTGGAATTCAGGGGGCAATCCAATGGTGAGAATTCATTGTGTCACCAATTGTGTCACCAAATTGTGTCAAAATAGACTTTCCCTTGATTAATTTGTATTATTATTGTCAATTAGTTCATATGCAACTTTCTATTATCCTTTTACATCTGTATCTATCGTTCATAATCTTTTCTAAATGGTAAAATAATACACCATTTATATTTTAACTTTTATTTTTAGTCTGGTCCTAAGGGTACCCCAATTTACTCTTCCTATTACCGCTACTAAAAAATACCACATGAATTATCATTACACTCTTCTTAATACCTCACGTAAAAAATAGGGGCTACCACACCACTGTTACCTTATTTCTCTCTCATCTCTTATTCGTTCCTTATTCATTTCATTCCGAAATCCTAGTTCATCAATCGACCAATCAACGATAAATTATTCGACGCCGCAACAATGCCGAGAAAGAAGAAAGTTGCAGATATATCATTGTCTCAACCCCAATCAACTCAATCAAGTAAGTTTAGGGCTTCAAATGGTAAAAATCTGAATTTTCCAACGGGAGAAATGAAGTAGACAACGATTATTATTGATTAGAGTTTTCATATTACGGCTAACTACGTGATTAGTTCAGTAAATACTGGTGAGTGAGAGAATATAATGAAGAGGTAATGTGGTATTAGGAAGCATATAAAATTTAGTAAGTTTTATTTTTTTAATTGCGGTATTAGAAAGAAGATATTGGGGTGCCCTTAGCACCACACTATTTTTATCTTTAATCTTCTACCATTTTAAGCATGAACATATCACATATAACTGTAATTTTGAAAAAAAAAAGTTTTTTCCAGTTTATCTTTTAGTTTCTATATATTTATATTTTAGCATCACAAATACAAAAAAATCATGTGTATGCTTGTAATAGTGCATAATTATTTTTCATTTTATTTTTTTGATACTAATTTTGCGGTTTATCTATTGTCAGTTTGAATACAAAAGCATTACATTTAGGATTAACATTTGTATACAATGAATCATAATGTTCAAAATATAAATAAAAAGGTTTAATGCTTAAAAATGGTAATAAAAAATTCACTTATCTTTTTACACTAATATTTTCCGCTTATACATATTCTTAACATAAAGATATTATTTTAATTTGAAAAATGATAAATGAAGATATAACCTTTTTAAATGCTTTTACAACAATAAATTTATTTTTCTTTAATCGTACAATTTCTATTTTAACATTTTACCTTTTATAAATTAAACAGTAAAGCATCACATGTATAAGTATAATCTTGCAATATAATTAACCTTATTTTTTTAAGAACAGAAATCTATAACAAGAATGGATAAATAACGCCTTTCTCCGGTGGCTCACAGAAATCATTGATTATTGATATTTAAAACGGTGAGATATTGTCATTTTATACGAGTATGCTAGTACCTAGTTTCATTTTCGGTGGTATTTTGCCATTTATATATAAATTAAATGGTGGGATTATTTCAAAAAGTCTCGGGATGGACTTATTGTTTTTAAACTTTAGCAGGAGGTAGGATCTGACCGATTTTTATAATTTAAAATGGTGAGATATCTCCGTATTTTATGTATGGGTTTTACCCAGTTTTTTTTCCGTTGGTTTTCCACCTTATAGAAATTACTTAAACAACGAGTTTATTTTGAAAGGTCTCGGGATGGACTTATTGTTTTTAAACTTGAGCAAGCGGTGATGTTCTACCTTTTAGATGTACTATATTCAATCATTTAATGTCGAAAAGTTTCGAGATGGAAATATTTCTGTTGAACATATACAGTCAGTAATGAGATACCAATGAGATACCGATTTTAAGAAATAAAAATGGTAATATTCTTCCATGTTATATGAAAAGCTATGCCAAATTTTTTAAAAGCTATGTTATGTCGTTTACTTGTCTAAAACAGAACATTGAAGTTAATTTTTACCTTATATAAATAACATGTTGAACATAACAAAACACGATACCTTGCATTACAACCGCAGTAAATAACATGATGAACATAACAAAACACGATACCTTACATCACAACTGCATGTTGAACATAACAAAGCAGGACACCACACATTAAAACTCCAGTAAATAACATGTTGAACATAACAAAACATGGTACCTTCCATTACAACTTCAGTAAACAACACGTTGAACATAACAAAACATGAAACCATACATTAAAACTCAAAGTACATGCTCAAAACTCATATGCTCACAAATCATAGTGTCACAACTCAAAGTATATGCTTACAAATCAAGAGTGTTGATGTTTGCTTCAATACCCTTATCCTCTTCATATGGCACGAACCTGGAAATTCTTTCTACATATGAGCTGTCCCAATCTTCAACATTGACAATGTATATTAAGTGAAAGTATGAAAATGAAGGGGTATAAGGTAAAGAAGAGTTTGACTGTAGCTTAACAACAACAAAATGTTATTTATTTACGTATCCCCTATTGACCATCATGTCCCCGTTTAACAAGGTTACACGTAATGTGGTAGGAACGAACATACAACTCATCTTTTTACTTAAAAAGACAACAGTAGTGCCAAATGTCTCAACAATTATAAATACTGATTTAGGCATTTGCATCCACACACTTAACCCATCCGCTTATCACATTGTATCCTCATCTTTATTTCTTCGAAGCCGTATTTATCCCACATAGCTTTGTACTTATGCGAACAAAACATTAAATTACCAATCATAGCCTCTCGTACGAACTTATGATTTTTCGGTCTTCGATTATGGAGATTTAGTCGATTGACCATGACCCAATAGCCACAATTATCGTCACTAGGCATGTCGTCTATACGAGTTATATACGGATGCATACATCTGGGCATTTGAAATAAATAATTATAGTCAACCTTATTGATTTTCGTATCCTTTGTCTTCATGCCAAGCTTCTTTAAGTACCGATCAACTGGAGTAAGATTTCAGCTAGAAGATAACGACGCTTCCACATGCTCAAAGTAAGACGGATCTCGTTTAGTGGAATTATCCCTTTTTGACGGTCTTTCCTTTTTTATAGTCGCAACACGCGGTTCTAGAATGTTGGCTGACCGAGGAAAAACTATCAATTTCAGATCTTGTTGAATAACAAGTCTCACATTATCCGTAGCATCGTCATACCTACGTTTCAATGCTTGCAATTCAGGTAAGTCCATAATTTCAAGAATGGAACGACTCAACGTAGGAGGAGTACATGATAGCTGTTTCCAATAACAATCTACATCACTTAGAGGTATAAAGCCGTGTGAGTGTCTGAAGTCTGCCAGCATACGTGCATATGGAAAACCATTAACTTTCCATAAAATACAACCACACTTATCAATACTCATGCCAATATTTGAAATGCTACATACTTAATTAGCAATAAATCAAGTGCTGTAAATCTTTAAACCTTGATTCAATACAAAATCTATGTAGTGTCCTAGATGAACTTGTTTCAAACGCATGTTCAATTGCTACTAATTCATTTTCACAACAAAGATGTGCGCTAGTCCAACACTCTACGAAACTACCTGCAGCTGAGTCAAAACATAGTTTAACATGATGGTGTGCGCTTTCAACTATGCTAGTTGAAACGTTGTCAAAATGTTTCACTTCATTGGTCCAAGCCAAAACAAACATCTCTTTGTATTTGGTAAGTCAGTTTTTCATTACATATTTCATTGATTTTTTTGCTTGACAAGCCATGCATCCTTAAAAGCGTTTAGGTTTCGATGATACTCTTCTTCAGACAACGAGTTTATCACATTTGTCCAGCCTTCCCAAAAAAGATTGTATTCTTTCTTCCCTTCCTCATCGTCTAATGCACCTCTTTATCCCCAATCATGACCCTTTTCTTTTTTATGAAATTAGGTCTGCAATTCACTTGAACATTTTTGGAGATATGACATGCACAAAGAATGTGCTGCGCTAATGGAAACACACTAGCAGCTGCATTGGCAAGATCAATTTCAGCGTCAGTACATATGGATTTTCTTTACCTCGATAGCATTTTCAAACGCACTCCAAATCCCATGTATATGATTCAGTAGTATCACGACTAATAAAAGCTAACGCAACAGTAAACGATGCCCCCGCTGAAGTTTGCAATATCATATGAAAACAAGGTAACTTATACCTATTTTTCTTGAATGTGCAATCCAAAAACAGAATTTGGTAAAAACATTTAGCAAGCACAAAAACATTTCAGATGACTGAAGAATAGATCAGTAATTTCATTACTGGCAGCATCAACTCTATGGTGCACAAAATATTTATGACTATAAGCCAACTTTCTAAATTGTTGCATAATCGATTAACTTCAGTATTAACAAGTTTTAGCTTCACTTTTGCATTATACACATTTCTTATTGTAGATTTGTTCTTGGGGTTGTTGATTTTAATAGCAGTACGTATATCCCATGGTTTAACACCGCTATTTGTCATTGTCTCTACGGTCTTCACTTCAATATCTTTAAAACGTGGAACATAGAGATTCCCGCTTTTCTTGTTGGTTTTAGTAACATACCCCTTCGCCTTATGATCGATAAAATTTCCGCTTCTGTTACATACAAGAATCACCCATGATCCTTTTCCATAATCTCTCAAATTTCGCACTTTGCTTCTATTTATAACAATGGCAGTGTTCGTGCTAATTCCACGCTCCATGCACCATTCTCATATGCTTTCTTTTGAATTGAACAACTACATCAACAAATAAATATGATGCTTAGAACAAAAGTTATACACAAGTAAAAATACACTTTCATACCTCATTAGTAGTGAAATAAGATGTTAAATTAGGGTACTCGCAAATCGATAAGTTCAGTTCTCCATGTTCATCATTATTTGCATCATCATTTTCCGCTTCCATATAATCATCTCTCACTTTATCACCATCGGTGTCAATATAGCATTCAAAAATTATTGCATATTTTTTCTTATCTACTTCGTGGAAAAGCCATTTGAAGTATCCTGCTACGGAATGGAGCAATACATCTCCATGTTAGGGTTTGAAAGTTAATTGTTAGATACGGTAACAAAATACTGGAAAAAAAATATTAAAACGATCACAATTTTCCGTTTATTTGCTTACGAAACGGTAGTATGCTTCCGGTTATCACTCTCTTCGTCCCGAACTTGGAACCAACATAAAAACAGTATGACCCCACCGTATTTTCTAAAACTGCTCCACAACGAGACTTTCCATGTTCATCGTTATTTCCACGAATTCAACTTTGAAATCCTGAAGAAAAAAACCTTATCTTGTTCAAATTGATGAACATGTGCAAAAAATTCACTTTGTTGAGTACAAATCATACTACGTTCATCCTCCAGGATAGAATTAGGGTTAGGATCCATTGACCTATTTGTTTTTTTACTGTAGATAGTAAAAAATGTTTACTACAGTAGGTAGCTAGGGTAATTAATTGTCCAAGGGTAAATTGGTCTAACAAATTAATTTTGGTTAAGAGGGATTTAGTGGCAAATGTCTTCCTCTTAACAATTTTTTTTTAAAAAAAATTTGTGTCAACACTTTACCAAAAAGGGAGTGCGAATAACAATGCCGCCCTTAGTAAATAGAAACAGAGCCAATATCAACAAATCGAGGAATTTAATCTTTGGTATGCTTCAGTCTATATATCCACGCCCGATAAATGCCTGTTTATTAACCGGCCAATGCCCAATATCCAGTACCCCTAAAAATGTAATACTATTCTACAAGTTTAAGTCTCTATCAGCCCAAACAACCATATAGTACATGTTAAAGATACCGACCTGATATAGTGTTTTGCAAACTTTTGTGTCTGCACTTCAAATGGCTTCCTCAAACCAATTCCATTATTTCCTTTAGCAAAATATTATTAGTAATGCTGCTCAAACCAAATGTTAATTCTCTATTTTAAATTTGAACATAATACACTAATATATATGCTTACCTAATGCGCTTTGGCTTTCTAAACATCTGTCACTGAATAATGGTTCGTGTTTGCCTAACTGAATAATGAAATATATGTATATATAACTAGGCTAGAAATATACATGAAGACTTGTTTGAGGGGAACAGTGAAGCTGGGGGTGAACAATGTAATATTATGGGATAGTGCATTAAATAGGCATGGAGCAAGAATATATACAGTACAGGGAAACATGGACAATTTGTAGGTTATAATCTCACCTTATATTAGGGTGGAGCACACAAACATTAAAAGTATATGCTTTAAAAATTATAGATTGCATGGAAATAAAGGGATAAAAAAGGCAAGTACTGTACATAAAATAAATAGGAAGTTAATATTCACTCTAGGCTATATGGTGCAAAAGTCAAAATGTTTGGATAGTGACTCAAATGTTTATCAAGCAAAAATTGTATATGGTGATGGTGCAAATTCAGTTTGCCTTATGCATAAATGATGCGGGTTCGGTTGTCGATACGTGGGTCGGTATCCGTTCTGAAATACAATTGGTTTGGGATTAAATATGCATGTGAATGTAATGGATGTGGGTTCGAACTCTGGTTTGCAGTTTACACAGTGAGTGAGCCACTTTGTTTGCTATTTCCACTGTGTTTGCAATGTATGCTAAGTATTTTCCACTTTATTTCACTCAATTTTTCTCCAATCCAGGGTGTATGTGATTGTGAATTCATTCATTAAAAACTTGTATGTAAACACATGTACAAGGCACCAACCAGCCTAACTTGCATACGACAATCACAACATAAAATATTATCATCGCAATTGAATCTAAATAAACTTAAAAAAATTAGTCATTACAAATCATCATATATAATATGAGTATCGATGATTCAAGAAAACGAAGGTGAGAAATTTATGATAGTTTCATCGGAAAATTTTGTCAGCACATATAGCGTTATAAATGACATACTTTACATCATTGACTGTTGTTTCAACTCAAACTTTTTTCATCTACTTGTCCAAAGCAAGTCACTATAGATCACAAAGTAAGTTGATAATCCCAAATCGAACAGTCCTAGTAAGATTGCAATGCATTCAATTAATAGTAGTGAATCTAAGATATTGAAGCCCTAAATACACCAAACCCTACCGTCTAACCATTAACAGCATTCGTACCAAACAAAGAATCAACACGACAAACCTAAAATCAAAAATCCTGCCGCATCCTTAAAAATATCATCCCTAAATTTGCAACTTATTGTGTGACTTAACATTTGGTGGTGTAAGGCGACCCTAGATTTCGGAAGTTATTTAGGATATAAAATGATTTGGGAAGTGACTTTCGAATTGTGTTCTTTAATACAAGCAAAATACAGAGGTAGTTAAGAACAGGAACCAGGTAGGAAAGAGTGGAGTGATTTTTACTAAAAAATTAAGTTGGAGCAAAAATTTCGAGGGTTGAAGCCCAAATCTTAAGAATTGAGGGTGAAATTGTTAATTGTAAATCAAATTAAAACCTTTTATAAATAAAAAAGGAAAGTTACATTATTTTTTTGACTGCATATGGAAAAAATATTTTGCATTATACATAAGTTGTAATATGCTATAGCATGCACAAGTTGAAAATTTTCTTTCATTTCCTAAAAAATGATTTTTTTTCTATTGTTGGATTTTTTAATGAAAATTTCAAAATTTTGTTTTGAAATTAAAGTTTAAGTTTATTTTAAAAAACTACAATTTTTTTTAGATATTAAGTATTAAACACAACTTCTAATTTGAATTACCAAGTATTAAACAACAAATATTACTTTTCATTTTAGTCATTAAATGTAGTATGTATATATTATTAAATATCAATCATTGACTGCTAATAGTAATTGTTAACCATTAATTGTTGAACGGGCTTGGGATGCCAGTAAAATTGATTCCATTTGGATTCTTGGTTTTGTAACGGCTGTGGCACTGGTTGGCGCTTCCTTCTTAGAGAACCTCCCTTCCAAGTATCGTAGGCACCTCGCTAAAGTGATTTATATGGCCCTAAGGGAAGTGAGTGGTATCAAACTCTGCAGCATTTGGAAGTCAATACGAAGACCACCATTGATCATGCTTGTAACCAAAATGGAAATTAATCTTTTTGCTCATTATTAAATATATTTTTATTATAAAGTCCAAGAAAATGATTTAATTAGTATTAATAATGAATAATCATTAACTATAAATGGTAAATAATTAAACTACATAAGTTTTCATTTACAAAATTGATTATAAATCACCATTTACAAATTATTGAAGCAAGTATTCAATAATTGTTATTAACTATAAATTATTATAATATTTTAATTAACGCTAAACATATTTGAAATTTTAACGTCAACATATGAGTAAAGTAGAAATCATTTCTTAAAAGCTATAAGAAACTAATATATAGTTAGGGAAAGCCAATATCTTTACAACCCTTTTAAAACTGTTGCTAAAAGAGTAATATGGCAATGTTTGCAGATAAACATTGTATAAAGCCAATTTTCTACAACGTTTTATTGTTAAACGTCGTAAAATATTCTGTCATACAATGTTTTTTTAAGTTGTAAAAGTGAAGGTTTTTCGATTTTTTATTGGAAATGTCGTAAAAATAAAATTTCTACAATGTTTTATGAAAAAAAAACATTATTTAGTAAATGTTGTAAAAAGTTGATTTTATTATAATGAGCAAACAATTGTAGCATGGATTACTTTTGGAAGAGACATCTATGTAGAACTAGGGTATGGAGTGGCTCCCAACTTTGTCGATTGTACTTCTAACTTTTAGATCTTCTCTTAGACAGTTGAAGTTCTTTGCTCAGAGTGGTTAAATAAGTATATACAAAGGTGGAATGTGATTTACACTAATTTAATCTTACTAACTTGTTCTCTTACACTGTATAGATCTAGTTCCATGTTTTTGATTCTCGAATGTAGCACTGAATTAGCCAATAATAATATGATGCTCAAGTTATCTCACCATATCCTAGATGTAGATCTCATACTGATTTTAAGTTATTAAATAATTGTTCTAGTCGCATTACTTCTGCAATAGTACTGGCTAAGCCTCTGTTTTCTGATTTTGTGCTTGATCTTGATACTATTGGTTGTTTTTGTAACAACCCAGATTTTCAGAACCAATTTAAAATTTTTGTTCTAGCAATTTTAATGAATTTTGAATGTTTAAAATGATTTATTTTAAATAATAACGATATAAAGTTTATTTAAATCGAAGTTAGAATGAATAAATTTATTTTAATTATAAAACGAGCCTGAAATGGCGCGGTAGTTTGAAAATTCATTTCAAAATTCAATTGAATGTATAGAATTCAAAATATATCGGATTTCAGTGAAACCAGAAATATTTGAATCTATTTAATTACATCTTTCTAACGAATGTAAAAAATCCAGATTTCATAACGAGAATAAAAAGTTATGTCCAGTATAAAATTCAGAATAGTCGCTATGGAATTTAATATAAAATATAGCCCTTAAAAATAGTCATTTCGCAAACGACCTCCGTTTTTAACGAAACCATTTTTGTTGGATTCGGAATGTCAAATTATTACTAGATTCCAATTTCCATAATTTTTGGAATTAATATGTGAGTTTGGAAAAAGAAAACGTGTTTTGTCAATTTTAGTTGAAATTGATCGACCAGAAAATGACCATTTTTCAAATGGCCTCCAAATTCGACGAAATTAGTTTTGTTAGGACCGTATCGTCAAAGCATAACTAGAAATAATTTTTCTGTAATTTTTGGAGTCAGTATGTGGCCCCGATAAATTAAAATGTATGTTTAAATTCAAATATTTGGATTTACATTTTAATTTTGGTGAAAACTAACTAAAACGATAGAATTTACTTATGAAACATATTCCATTATGTCTGGAATGTGGGTAATTAGCTAAGGGCGACGGTCATTGGGTTTGATTTGGAATTCGAATTTAAAAACTAGTATTTTTGAAAATTAAATAAAATTTTCCATAAAAACCCTTATCCCATCAAAACCCTAGGTACCCATTCAGTTATTCCGCCGCTGCTATGAAATCAATGGCCCAAAGCCTCTAAAATTAAATCCTTAAAATCTCCTAATATATATAGAATCGACATATGGTTCTTAAGCAAAAATCATGGAGATTTTTCTGATCTCCAAAGTCATACGAGGATGATCAGTTTTTGAGGCGTGATACGTTCGGTTTTTAACCCTGAAGTTGGCGGTTTCGAATGAAATTTGGGAGAGTGTTGGAGGTGCGAGTTGCACCATAATCCGAGCACAAATGGAGGAAGGAAGGGCGGTCGTTGTGGTTCATTTGGATCGTGCCCTGCCGTGGTGGTTGGGTGGCTCTTTCAAACCCTAGACATCGAAGCAATTGGGTTTTCTCCGTGGAAACCTGGATATAGAAGACGACGAGGGGGGCCGGTAAAAATCAAAGAAGAAGAAGAAGCACGACCTTCAGATATGGAAATCAACGGCTAATGATAGTTAAGCAATGTAATTAAAATTTAATTGCATAACAAGAGTTCAATTAAATGGTATAAATTAAAATATGATTTTATAATATAGCTTTATAAATTAAAGTTATGATTTTATAATATAGCTTTGTAAATTAAAAATACGATTTTATAATGTAGCTTTGTAAATTAAAAATATGATTTTTATAAAGTAGCTTTGTAAATTAAAAATATGATTTTTATAAATAACTTTGATTTAAAAATGTGATTTTTAAATATAAATAACGTTGGTTAAAATGTAATTTTCATATGAAATATACATTGTTTTAAAAATAAAAATATACATTGTTTTAAAAATAGAAATATACCTTGGGGATTTTATAAAAATATATAAATGGCATTATATAAAAATGTAATTTTTTTATATATATAACATTGTTTAAAAATATGGTTTTAAAAATATGTATAGCATTGTTTTTATAAGTATATATAGCGTTGTTAAAAATATGATTTTTTTAATATATATATAGCGTAATAAAAATGTGATTTTTATTTATGAAGATCGTTGTTTAAAAATGTAATTTTTAACATAAACTGCGTGAAACAGATTGCGATGGAACCAACTGGAAGGAAAACGGAATCCAAACCATCGCCCGCTAAAGAATGGCGAAGTGGAAACCAAAGGTGAGAACTCCTTCTCACTCTAATTATTTTACAGTTAAATATATATTAGGATGCAAACGGTGCTTAGCAGCACCCGACACTATTTATTGCAGAAACCATGGTTGTTTGTTTGGACTGTATTGTGTGTTGTTTGTGATGTTGAAATGTTTACCGTATTAAAAATAATGTTATCATTAATGTGGTAGTTGAAATCTAATTATAAATATCCATTTATAATTTAAACAGTGAAAATTTGTAAAATAGAAAATAATTCAAACCAAATTAGAATTGGTTAGATTTGTTAACCAATAATTTATTTAAATAAACTGTTGTTGTTTGAAAACCCCACACTAGTCTAGGGATGATAATTTATTCACATCTCCCCTGAATTTAATTATATGTCAATCGATTGATCGATAGACTGTGATAAGCGTTATTTAATTATTTAATGTTTATACAGTAGTGAATTGCACTTTGGATGTGAATTGACTGTTTAATAGCTGTTATCACTATTGTTGTATACATGTGATGTATGAAAACCATATAACTGAAATTATATGGTAATTGACCGAGTCGCATTCCGATTCAGAAACAAAGAATATTTTTAAATAAAGAATATATTTAAATAAAGAATAATTTAAAACAAAGAATATTTTAAAATAATATTCAGTGAATTATCAAAATGTAATTTTGATGTCCGATTTTGGATGGACACAAAAATCTTGAAATGTGAAGCCGAGTTATATAGTAAACGCTAATTTAAGCCGAACGGGTTTATCGATCGATTTTATTCATTTATAATGAATATCGAAAAGAAGTGGTTTCAAAATCTAATATTTTGAAAATACAATCATTTTAAAATTATAATGATATGAAATATTCAATTTGGATTTAAAAGTGAAAATGAAGATGGAATCATTTTAAAATAAATTTATAAATGATTTATAAAATAAGTTTTAAATAGAAATTGATGATATATATATTATAATGGCCTAAATAGAGCGCGCCGCGCAGCGGTCGTTCGCGAATTTCGACCTTTACTTCAAATTGGCGTAACGAGAGTTTCGATCGTCAGATTCTCCTAAAATCGGAACCGTCGTGTTCGTATCGAAAAGAGGTTTCCAAGGAATATAAGAGATTTAAAATCTAATGGTTGGATTTGGAATTATGTCTAAATCAAATTTGAAAAAGGTCGCTATGGATGCAGTTCGGTGACTGTTATTGGAACCGATCGTAAAAGCCTTAATAAAATTATTAAAAATATGGAAAAATTGTGTAAAATCACAATAAATGGTTTGAAAATAATTTGGATGAAAAATTCAAATTTTGTAAAAATAAAAAATATTTTTATCGAAATGAACTAGTTATTAACTAGAATAACAATTCAATATTTTTAAAGAAATAAATTGGATTTGAAATAGTTTTAAAATAACCAGAATTTTCCAAGGAATAAATTGGAATGGATTGAAACTGAAATAATCTTTGGAATATTTCGATATTGGATTTCGTAGTTATACGGATATTGTTATGGGAATTTGGAAGATACAGATAGCGTTATTCCCAATACGATATCCGTTAGTTTCAGAATTTGATATTGAATATAAGCCGATATAATTTCTATTCAGAGTCTTGTATTTAATACTAAATTGGATTTCAAGTTTGTCGTGAATGGTGTCTTCATTAACACTGTTCTTAAACCCAGTTGAGAAAAGAATAAATATTTTAATTAAGATTTAGGGAAGTTTTGCAATTAATTAATATTTAATTGGAATTGAATAAAAGAATTGGATTTTGGGTTTGTCGTGAATGATGTCTTAAATAACACTGTTCTTAAACCCCGTGTGAAAAGAATAAATATTTTAATTAAGATTATTAGGGTCTCCAGTTATATTTAGTAATTGGAATAAAATGGAATGTGAATTGGAATCATCGTGAAATGTGTTTTTAGCGACATTCATTCTTTAACCCGATTAACAGTGAAGTGTGATTTGGAATATATAAATCTTCTTATTAAGATTTAGTAGAAAATTTTTAAAGTAAAGTTTTCCAATTTAATAAAATAATTTGGAATGGAATGGAATTCGATTTGGTAATAATCTAAGAGAACTTCTGTGGAGGAAGACTGTTACTACATATGGAATTTAAAAGGCTTTGCCATTATTCCATTTATATTATTGTTTGGATATGGAAGTTTATATCAATTATATATATTGATATGTTCTCCGTGAAGATTCCATAATTAATGGAATATGATTTTGGGTTTATCGTGAACTGTGTTTTAATGACATTAGTTCATTAACCCGGTTAAAGATAAGATTAATTTCTTAATTTTGAATAATCATTAAGTAATGTGAATTAGAGTTTTAATGAATCTTTAATTAGATTGAAATGAGAATGTGATAATTTAAATTATCAAATTTGGGAAATGATCGAGAATGGAGTACCACCAGTTTTACTCCAGGCGATAGTTAAATCTTTAATTAGATTTAAATGTGAAATGGTAATTAATTTTACCGATAACACTGTGGTGTTAGATATGGAGTATTACCAGTTTTGCTCCATGGGATGAATATGTTAGGATTGGGATAATAAAAGAAATGATTACTTCGGTATGGTTCGACAATCCTGACTTGTTTATAAACATTAATTTGGTTTGAGTTAATATCCAAAGGAAGATTAAAGAATAAATTTAAAAGAATTTATCTTTGATGAAATTAATGGGAACCTTTCCCTAACAATGTGAATATTCTGAATTGGAATGAGGTGTATGATGTGTTTTTATAGCACTTGATTATTTGATTATAATGTATGCAAGTTATTCAGAAAGACCGGGTCTAACCCATTCTGAATAATTAATATGACGACCAAAAGTTGACGATGAAGACGGTGGTTGAAGACCGGAGTTCTTCAGATCGTTTGGATGATTACTAAGGTCTTGATTGGGTTGTACACCCAAGACAAGGTAATAAGTGGTGATTGTTCAGACGTACTTGGAGATCGACGGATATGCGAGGACCTCTCTCCTGTATTGGACATATGAGACGAGGAATAAGGTCCCTTTGGTTTCGTTTAGATCCAGAACGGACTTGTAAATGGATGTGTGTCTGACATTGGATTTCATTCTATGTTGATTGATTTCTATTAAATATATATCTATTTGGTGGCGTAGAATTTATTCTCTTGCTTAACACCCTTCTCAGAGATGTACGACCTTAGAGGTTATATATTGATAGATATCAGTTACATGGCGTGGATTGTCAATGTGGCATGCCAAGATGCAAATGATCAAGGCTTTTGTTGAAAAGCAGAGTCTTGTGGATGATGATCAAAGAACGACTTTAAATAGCGTAGCTTTGTGTATATCGTTAATTCGCGAGCCTCACACCCTGGTATGAACCAGAAACGGGAGAGGACAGCAAGGAGGGCATTCGTTTCTTTCTAGCTAGGAGTGGTGTCATGGTATGGAGCCCAAACATTTTTACTTATGTAGATAATGGAAAGTGAGGTACCTCGGATATTGAGTCCCTAGTGGCTCGTATTTTATAACCCATAGGGTAGGGAAACGTATTGTTCAGGAATTGCCAATCCACTAAAGTATGTGTGGACCGACCCTGCATGCTCCAGGTGCAGTTGTGGCTGAGCCTGAGACTTGGGCTAGAGTGTCTCGAATTCGGTAAGGACAATCCCTTGCCTTGGTTCATGATGGAAATCCAACTTCCAATACAACATCATGCAGTTTTGATTGTAGAACTAGTATGGCGGCATGATATATGGTACTCATGCCGTCTATGATTGATACATTTATATTTGAAGTTGTTTTTGATACTATACACTTATAGTAATATCAAAAATAATTTGCTTTAAGCGTATCAAGAATGTTTGGCTATTATAAGGGAAAACTCTATCCTCCGGCTTGCGTTGCATTGTGTGATGGGACCTGAGTCTTATAATAGCTTCATTTTTTCAAAAAGCATTTTGTTGTTTTATTTTAAACTGAGGTTCATGTGGAATAAACCCGTTCCGTGTTATACGGCGTGGTCCCATGATTTCCCAACCTTTAAAGTAAAAAGTTAATAACTGTTTTAGTTCTCGTACCAATCTCATGACTGACTCGGAGTCTATTGTTTTAACCTAAACTCTGGGTGTCCATTTCCACACGGGCAACTAGTAGTTTTGGTTTTTTGCAGATATTTATTTTCACAGGATCCTGGATTATAGCTGGAGCTATATTCGGAAAGCTTTGTATCCGTATACCTCTTTCAGTCGTGTCAGTTGTTATTTTCCTCTATGCATTATATTTATGTATTATTTTCCGCTGCTATGTAATTTTAAATCTTTTATACTGTATTTCCAATGTGAAATATTTATTCATACTCTGATATATTCTTGTACTCTGATGCAAATTGTTGTAATAACAATGAAATGTTATAATGTTTGTGTTCGAATGCGTCGAGTTCTCAACTCAATCCGGGCTTTCCCAAACAGGGAAGTTTGTGTCTTTTCAGCGTGATATCAGAGCTTTGGTTTACAAAGCTCAAGAACAAGACATATTAGAACCGAACGAAAGAATTCATCAGAGAATAGATTAGTAATATTCAATAATAACTACTCGTTAGAGATGGGATCAGTAGTATCCTAGAACGAGTGTGAAGAGTGCTATTTTTAAAATTGAAATGAAAACGTATTTGGTTTTAAAATTTATATCTTATTATACGTATTTGAGTATATTATTTTATTTTTATTTTGGACAATCGAGTATATAAAGAGTTTGCATATACGCGTCATGAACGTATATTCAAAGTCTCAAATATACTGGATAGATATAGAATCACATTCTAGTCACCCGGGCATGATTCTGATGATGAAGTATACCATCATCAGAATTTATTTTCGAGTTTTGAAAGCGGGATGTCTATATATTTCCAATTGACTGGTGTGAGAACCAAAACCTAGATAGGATTTATTGTTGTGATTTGGCACCAAAAAAATATGATTTTTAAGTATATGTAGAAAGATATATGTTTGAAAAATTAACCAACTAATTGGTTGCTGGTTGTGTTGTGTGATTATTAGTTTGACTAATTAAAATATTGGAATGATAAATTTAGCCAAATCGAATTTAATATTGAACTGAACTGAAAATTGATTGAAATTGCTTGCATATACAGGTATATAAATTGAACAAGTCATAGCATGGAAGCTAAGAAGAGGAATAAAATTGGTTGCCCGACAAATAAGTATATGTTTACCATTTCTTGGGTTTTGATGATTTTATGAGCCGATTGGCTAGCTGCTTGGTTTTTTCTTTTGGATTGATGAGGGTCCTGTGAGGCAAGTTGCGGTTTTAAATATAAACCCATACAAAGGAGGTTATGGCAAAAAAATTCGAAAATTTAAGGTGTTAGCCAAATTTTTGAGAAATTAGAAAATTCTTAGAAACTGAAAAGTTGAAGAATGAAAGCCAAAATGAAAGTTGAGTTGATTAGTTAAACAACTTTCAGCTCCGTTCCTTTTCGAGGGTGAAAAGATTTTAAGTGGGGGAGATTGTAACAACCCGGATTTTTAGAACCAATCTAAAATTTTTATTTTAGCAATTTTAATGAATTTGAATGTTTAAAATGATTTATTTTCAATAATAACAATTTAAAATTTATTTCAATCGAAGTTAGAACGAATAAATTTATTTTAAATATAAAACGAGCCTGAAATGGCACGGTAGTTTTGAAAAATCGATTTCAAATTTCAATTGAATGTACAAGATTCAAAATAAAACCAAAAATATTTGAATCTGTTTACTTACGTCTTTCTAATGAATGTGAAAAATTCAGATTTCATAACGAGAATAAAAAGTTATGTCCAGTTTAAAATTCAGAATAGTTGCTATGGAATTTAATATAAAATATAGCCCTTAAAAATAGTCATTTTGCAAACGACCTCCATTTTCGATGAAACCACTTTTGTTGGATCCGGAATGTCAAATTATTGCTAGATTCCAATTTCCATAATTTTTAGAATTAATATGTGAGCGTGGAAAAAGAAAACGTGTTTTGTTAGTTTTAGTTGAATTGGATCGACCAGAAAATGACCATTTTTCAAACAACATCAAAATTCAACAAAATTAGTTTTATTAGGACCGTATCATCAAAACATAACTATAAATATTTTTTTTGTAATTTTTGGAGTCAGTATGTGGTCCCGATAAATTAAAATGTACGTTTAAATTCAAATATATGGATTTACATTTTAATTTTGGTGAAAACTAATCAAAACGATAGAATTGGCTTATGAAACATATTCAATGTATCCGTATTAAGGGTAATTAGCTAAGGGCGACAGTCGTTGGGTTCGATTTGGAGTTCAGATTGAAAAACTAGTATTTTTGAAAATTAAATAATATAAAATAAAATAAAACTTTCTATAAAAACCCTTATCCCATCGAAACCCTAGGTACCCATTCAGTTATTCTGTAATGACCCGCATTGGCAGGGGTATTATGATTAATTTATTTAATTATATCAATGGTGATATAGTGAATTAAATGGTCGTAGAATTAAATAATGATAAATATTTAATTAAAATAATAAATTAAATAATATATTTAATTCTGAAATAATCAGAATTAGCTGAAATGACGATATGGTGTGAACCGGATCATCTGTGATATTTAATTCAGCTTGGAATTGAATTTGAATAACGAATATATTTAAATAACGACAGTCTGAATGTATAATTATATTATAATTATAATCGAACTCGAAATGGCGCTGCAGTTCGCTATTTGGCGATTTGAACTTCAACTAAATGTACAGGATTCGTTCGAAGCCGGATTTCTGTGAAACAAGAAACGTGTGGAGCTGGTGGAGTATATCTTTCTAGTGGAAGAAAAAAATCGATATTTCGTCGTGTAGATTTTGAGATATGTCCAAATCAAATTTTAAAATAGTCGCTATAGAATCGTTTATCGGCCATAACGGTTATTTCGAAATAACTAGATATTGGGTGTGAATTCAGACAAGGTTCTTTTGGGAAATAGCGATAATTTAATTTTTAGAATTTTTCAGTAATTTTTAATTAATTTAATAAGCGACTTTTTATTTGAAGTATTTCGCACCCTGAAATCAACATTTTGAAGTTTCAAAATATGAGTTAACCTACCGACGTTATTATATTTCTGGAGTCGGGACACCTCGCTCGTCACGATGGTGAGTTTATTTCTGTCTGTAGCAGTCAGACATAAATGAAATCTTATGTTACTAAAAGTTAAAAAACAAAGTATATGGTTCCTTAATGCTCCACACCCTTCTCTTTCTATCCACAAATTCTTTGTGTCGTTTGCTAGACCACGTCATATAATAAAGAAACTATAAGTACCCCCTTTTTTTCGTTTAACCTGGCTTTTCTCTCCTCAATAAAATACGGCCGCCACCCTTCTTTTCTGAGAAAACGAGAAAGAAACCCCTCGTTCTAAAATCAAAAGAAATCCAAGCGTAAATCAATAAATCCTAAAATACATATATTTGAGATCACCAGGCCAAGAGCTTCAAGACCGTAGTTCTTTTGCGCAACTCGATCAGGTGGGAGGTGTTCGAAGTCTGCAGTGACGCTAGGGCTTTGAGTATCCAGAGTTTTTGGCGATGATGGACGAGATGGTGGTTGGCACAGGGTTCAGGAGGGGATAACGTTCGGTTAAGAGATGTTGGTGGGTCGAAGTTCGACAGTGGGTATCACCGAAGGCGCTGTTGCTTTCTAAGACAGATGGATGTGGATGTGATCTCGTGTTCGAGTCTGGAAGGAGGGATTTAGTTGCCAGGTAGTAACAGTTTAACGGGAAGGGAAGAGGCTGGAGAGCTCCGGTTATGGAGAAGTAGGAAGGGCGAGTTGCTATTGTTTTTTTTTTTGGGTTAGCTGTTGCGGGTTGATGTGCTGAAGTGCTTGTGGGGATTTGTGAGGTGAAGTGGAGATTCACGGTGAGGAGTTCGAAGGTCTGTAGCATAGTCGGGAGGGGTTTGAGTTGGGGATTTGCTGGTGATGTCGGCAGTAGATGAAGGAGCGAATTCATGTCGAGGAGTTTATGAACCTGGACCAGAACATCGTGATGCCAATTCGAGGTTAACCTAAGATTAATTAGACTAAATATGGTAATTAACTAACGATGGGTAGTAGGAGTTAATCGACTTCAATAAGGCATTATTTCGTGATTTGTAAATGAAAGTGAAGTTACGTGGTGATTGAGGAAGCAAGGGTAGTGGAGTATTATGGTTTGGATCGAAGTTGCTTAAGAAAATTGTTAGAATACTGGAGCCAAGGGAATCAGAGAAGAAGAAATCAAGTACGGGATGGACTGTTTAAATGCGGGTCAGGGTTTTGGCAAAGAAAAGTGGGCCGATGTGTAAGGTAAAGCCCAATGAAAAAGTTTAAATCCAAGTTAAATTTCATTCTAAATGTGTTTAAACTTCGGAATTTAATAACTTCGTCATACGATACCGGTCTTCAGAGAAACATGATCCGGTGGGATCGTATGGACGACGACTACAGAATGGAACTGACTAGGAGTGAGTTCGAGCTCATTACAATTTATGGAGAAATAAATTGTCCATATGAATCCACGACAATTATCGTTATTAACGATGATAGTCCAATGTGAGTAAATCTCACTAACTCTAAACAGTTTATAATTTCATGTTGTGTTGTTAGAACTGTTAGATATTGTTTAATTGACAGTGTGTTGACTGTTTGATTGAACTGCTAGTCAGTTAGTGAATTTCTATATTGATTCTGTTTAACAGAATATATCATATGGAACTGAAAGTGATGTTATCTATATTGTTTAACATCTGTGATGCAGGGAAACAGGTTGGAGGAATCCGACTGGATTCCTCAACATTTATTTTACTATTTTTCATATATTGTGATATATGATGTGTTATATAATCTGTTATGGATTATGTGTGTTGGAATGATGTTGATCATTGTTATTCGATATTTTAAATATCATAAAAGACCCTGGGATGTAAAAAGAATTATTTCAATGTATATTGAAATAAAGGGATTTTATAAAATCAACAAATTTTATAAAAGGAAATATTTCGAAAGTAAATAAAAGGGAAAAATGTTTTTAAAACGAATAGAGTTTTATAAAAGGGAAATCATTTGTAAAGTGAAGAACTGTTACTAAAAGTAAATCTTTATAAATGAATAGTTTATTCGAATAGAATAAAGGAGTTAATCGATGTTAGTTAATCGATTAGAGTTAAAGTAAAAGGAGTTAATCGATGTTAGTTAATCGATTAGAGTTAAAGTAAAAGGAGTTAATCGATGTTAGTTAATCGATTAGAGTTAAAGTAAAAGGAGTTAATCGATGTTAGTTAATCGATTAGAATTAAAGTAAAAGGAGTTAATCGATGTTAGTTAATCGATTAGAGTTAAAGTAAAATGAGTTAATCGAATATAGTTTATTCGAAAGGAGTTAAGTAAAATGAGTTAATCGAATATAGTTTATTCGAATAGAAAGTAAAAGGAGTTATCGAATATAGTTTATTCGAATAGAAAGTAAAATGAGTTAATCGAATATAGTTTATTCGAATAGAAAGTAAAATGAGTTAATCGAATATAGTTTATTCGAATAGAAAGTAAAATGAGTTAATCGAATATAGTTTATTCGAATAGAAAGTAAAAGGAATTATCGAATATAGTTTATTCGAAAGGAGTTAAGTGAAATGAGTAAATCAATAGCGTTAGTCAAATAGAGTAAAGCCAATAGTGTTAGTCCAATAGAGTTAATTGATAAGGGTTAATCGGATAGAGTTAAGTGAAAAGAGTCAATCGAATATAGCTATTCGAAGAGGGTTAAGTAAGGAAGTTAGTTAAAGAAATATAAAGCGAACTTTGCCTATTTCAAAGTTAGAAATGTTGTTCAGTTAAGGTCTGAGAGGTAGCTCTACCCCAACTTGATTGGCTTTGTTTTTAACTAAGGAATAGTTAAGGTTCGGTAGTAAAGGAAATGATTTGAGTTGGCATGCGATGGTTTGTTTAAAACATTTGTCTAAGTCCAATGAAGAAGCTTTGGAAATGTTTTTTCCAAATAAGAAACCAGAAATGTTTTCTAATAAAGAAAACAAGAAATGGAAATGTTTTCCAATGGTAATAACATATATTTTCTAAATTTAGAAAATAAGAAATGTTGAATATAGGGAAACAGGAGATGAAAAATGAACTAAGGAGATGAATGTTCAATGATGTTTGATCGATATAATTTCCATTTGGAAATAATATCGTTGTTTGCACACTTGTTTTATTCGATAGTTAAATCACAGACTATCGAAGTTTTGACCATTTTAACGTTGTTAATATGGAGAGACCGGTTGGATTATTATCAAAAGAACCACTCTGTATTAGCATAAGTGTTGCGAATCATATATGCCAAAGGAAATTGAAGACGGAGTTATGCAAGGGCTATCCTGTTTACAGAATAGTGCCTTCGGTTCATCCTGTTCCTGGATGACTTGTATAGACGGATGTCTGACAGAGTATTTCCAGACGATCACGTATATTGATTTCTCCAACCGTACCAAGAGTGGAAGCAAAGAAGGAAACTTCTTTTAGCTAACACATAATGAATGGTTGAGGACATCAATCGGTGATTTGATGGATTTGACGATGTGACATTCGAAGTAAATCTGATGTGATGATGAAGCGTAACCTCAAGCCTCATCAAATCGGTAAATGACAGAAATCGGGCAGGCAGCATGGCTAAGTCGGTCGCACCGAAGTAGGGTGTATAATCACCTGATCTAGAGTTTCATTTACTTCTAAAAATCTATTGTTGATGCTGTCCCATTCGGGAAACGGTTGCTGATCCCAGCCGTTGGTGATATACATTCGATACACTCAAGCGAAATGAGTGGTCGGTCATGTGTGGCCGGGTTGCAAGATGTTCTTGTTGAACCCAGTGTATTCCTCTCTAGAGGTACACTAGCGAAAGGTGGTTCCATACCTTGTCATAGTAGGAAATCTATTACCCAATACGTGCTTGCGGTTTTGATTGTATACTATATATATATAGAACGTGAGATGAAAGCGTTTCTTCTAGATGATTATATATACTGTGGTTGATAAACATTATTATAATATCAAAAGGTTTTTGATATAAAGATATTTTGGATTCTCATAAGGGAAAAACCCGTTCCGTTATGCGGCGTGGTCTTATGAGATATCGTTTACTTGCTTGAACTGTTTTAAACTGTTTTACTCATACCAGTCCCATGACTGACCCGGAGTTTATTTGTTTATTTCCCTAAACTCTTGGGTGCCTAAATTTGTATGGGTAGTCAAGTAGTCGGGATTTACAGATATAATTGAAGAGCTGGAGCAGGAGGCTTCAGGATTATAGCTATAGTTATTTCCGCTGTGTTGTAAGTGCTATACTTTGATAATGATATGTATATTCAAGTACAGATTTGTATTTCAAAGTTATGTTATGAAATATATTTATTCGTTCCGCTGTGAGATTCGTGTTACTCTGATGTTGTGTTCTTCTTCTTCTTCTTCTATTCTAAGTTTCTATCTTATCTTTCCTCACCCTCTAATTTATTTCACTAATTATCAGGATTTTTTGGTGTTTTGGTTATCGACATCGAGTTTATGTCGAT
The DNA here is from genome assembly GCA_030737875.1 of Allium sativum. NCBI lineage: Eukaryota > Viridiplantae > Streptophyta > Magnoliopsida > Asparagales > Amaryllidaceae > Allium > Allium sativum. The sequence goes on from CM060919.1 coordinate 193,372,204, forward strand.
AACCAAAGTCGCTCAAAATCCGGGTCGTTACATATTCCGCCAGAGCAGATGGTTGATTGATTAACTTGGCTCTGTGGCGTGACTCGGTAGAGATAGGGTTAGTAATACCCTAGATTGAGTTGAGTGTATATATATATATACGAGTGAGCGTATTTGTTATTGATATAAAAATTGTTTTGTATTGTGCAGATTCATTGGTTGAGTTGTTTATGAGTTCTGGTCGATCAGTTTGATCCACTGTATCGGTAGGAGTTGATAAATACTCGAATACGATGGGTCGGCACGATATGTTTTGAAAATAGGGTAAATTAAAATAAATTTACTCGAAGAAGTATATTTTGACATATATTGGATATATTGGTTGTTATTCTAATCGAGTAAGATTATAAATTAAATGGTTATGTAAATAACCAATCAGAATTCATATAAGTGAAATACGTGAAATCAGATGAGTTGAATCTAAAATTTTAAACCAGAAATTGAGTTAAAACTCTGGAGAATTGGATAAGTGTTTGTAAACGGATTTGGATTTAAAATAAGGAAAATTTAAGATCCTGGGAGATTTTAAATTGTTTTACAAGCAGTGCGAATTATATTTTGAAATGAATTTCAAAGTGGAAATGTTTAGAAATGGTTTTATAGTATTGAACTCACTTCGATCGCTAGAAAGTAGATTCTGATGATGACAGCTGCATCATCAGTATTCATTTTCGAGTTGTAAGTGATGAATTACTACCAGAGATACTGTTTTGAATTTGTTTTGAGAAAGACGAGTTGTGTTGAATTTCAAAATGGGATTTATAATAGTAGAATTTGAAATAAGAGAGATTGAAATAGAAATTGAATATAGAAATTCAAAGGGAATTTGAATAAAGGAAGTTCAAACATAGAATGTAAATAAGAAAATTCAAAGAGAATTTGAATAAAGGAAGTTCAAACATAGAATGTAAATAAGAAAATTCAAAGGGGATTTGAATATAGAAAATTCAAAGGAGATTTGAATATAGAAATTCAAATGAGATTTGAATAAAGAAGGTTCAAATAGAATTGAATTTGAAATTTGAATATAGAAGATTCAAATAGAATTGAAATGAAATTCAAATATAGAATTTGAATAAGGAAATTGAAACGAAATTCAAATATAAAATTTGAATAGAAATTGAATAGAATTAACTAAGTCGAAGAGAAATTAGTTAATCGAGTTTTGAATTTGAAGTTGAACTTTGAAAAGTGAATTGGATTTGTAAATAGATATTCGAAATCGAATATAGAACTTAAATTTGAAATTTGGATTCAAATTAGTTGTAAGCAAGTTAAAATATATTTGAACATATCATGTTCAAATATAAAAGTGAAATGGACTAAAAAGTTAATTAACAAATTAATTAACGAATTGAGTTAAAACGATTAGACTAAGTTGGAATGAATTAGAAATGTATGAATATACATGAGACAGGTTTGGAATAAAGTATAGAAGTGAAATAAATAGAATGCTCGACGAAAGGGTATGTATTTAATTCATATATGAGATTTTATATGCCGTATCGGCTAGCCTCTTGGCTTTTTCTTTTTCTTTTGGATTGGTGAGAGCCATGGGAGGCTATTTGAAATATCCCGATGCTCCTAGTACAAAGGAGGTTATGGCGAATTTTTCCGGGGATTCAAGGAGTTAGAATATTTTTAAGATAATTTGATAGTTAGAAATCAACGTATCGATATATATATAGAAGTCAATAAGGAAACGAACTTAGAAATAGAATAGTAAAATCAAAAAGGAAGACTAGGAATAAAATCTAGTAAGAATAGAAAGAGGAAGCGTATACGTGTTTAAAAGTGAATAAATAGTTGTATGGTATTGGTTATTCGAGTAAGTAGTCTTATCTGTTTTGACGTTATAAATGTCATTCAGTCAAGGTCTGAGAGGTAGTTATACCCCAACTTGATTGATCTCATTATTAACAAATAAATAGTAAGATTCCAGGCTCGAAGATCAATGTTGGATAAGAGTCAGTTGAATATAGTATTTGGGTTGTCATAACGATGTTTTACACAACATACGTTTTAACCCAAATGAGTGTAACTTGGAAATAGAAATAAAGAATATTTCCTAAGTATAGAAATAAACGTGATCGGAAAAGAGATAAGTAATTGGAATATTTTCCAATTATAAATAGAAGATATTTTCTAAGTTTAGAAAATAAAGGAAGGCGATATTCGGAAATGTTTTCCAAATAACATAAAAGGCCAATATGGTTATTGAAAATATTTGGTTAACAAATATTGATAAAGAAATAGAGAAGTGATTTAACTAATGGAATATTAATAAAGGGCTCTGTGACATGTTCAAAAGGAAAATTTGATTTTTGAAAAGAGTAAACTGTTTAAAAGGGAAAGACTGTTTAAATTAAAAACAAATTTAACAGAAATTTGTGAAAGCAGATTTGAATTAAAGCAAAGTCAGTTAAGTGGTAACTGAAGTTGAATTGAAATCGAATAAGATTGGATTTGTGAAATTAAAATCCGAAATGGTATTGGATTGAGGAGTTAAGGAATTGAAAATCAAGAATTGAACTTGAGTTGAAATGGGATTTGGCTTGGATATAAGCGAATGGTTGTGTTGGAGATAAAAACTGATTTGGAGTTTGATTGGCATGACATTGGTATATGCCGAATTAACAGCAGATGTAAAGGGTATAATGATATGCCAACAAAAAGGTACAAGTTTATATTTCTATTGGATATAAGATTTATGAGCCGAATTGGCAAGCCGCTTGGCTGTTTGATTTTCTTTTGGGTTGGAGGCGGCCCAGAGAGGCGAGTTGGAGTTTGACCGATTGACTAGTACAAAGAAGATGCTGGCAAAATTTTTCGAAGGGTTAAGGTGTTAGAAAATTTTCAGGATTTTTGAAAATTTTCGTTGATAAGAATTTATTAATAATTTAATTGAAATTAAATTGGTTCAGTTGAAACTGAAGTTAAGTAGTGAACAAATATGTTCTAACCAGTCGATAGGGTCGTTCTCTACCTTAGCAATTTCGAGGACGAAATTATTTTAAGTGGGGAAGATTGTAATGACCCGCATTGGCAGGGGTATTATGATTAACTTATTTAATTATATCAATGGTGATATAGTGAATTAAATGGTCGTGGAATTAAATAATGATGAATATTTAATTAAAATAATAAATTAAATAATATATTTAATTCTGAAATAATCAGAATTAGCTGAAATGACGATATGGTGTGAACCGGATCATCTGTGATATTTAATTCAGCTTGGAATTGAATTTGAATAACGAATATATTTAAATAACGACAGTTTGAACGTATAATTATATTATAATTATAATCGAACTCGAAATGGCGCTGCAGTTCGCTATTTGGCGATTTGAACTTCAACTAAATGTACAGGATTCATTTGAAGCCGGATTTCTGTGAAACAAGAAACGTGTGGAGCTGGTGGAGTATATCTTTCTAGTGGAAGAGAAAAATCGATATTTCGTCGTGTAGATTTTGAGATATGTCCAAATCAAATTTTAAAATAGTCGCTATAGAATCGTTTATCGGCCATAACAGTTATTTTGAAATAACTAGATATTGGGTGTGAATTCAGACAAGGTTCTTTTGGGAAATAGCGATAATTTAATTTTTAGAATTTTTCAGTAATTTTTAATTAATTTAATAAGCGACTTTTTATTTGAAGTATTCCGCACCCTGAAATCAACATTTTGAAGTTTCAAAATATGAGTTAACCTACCGACGTTGTTATATTTCTGGAGTCGGGACACCTCGCTCGTCACGATGGTGTGTTTATTTCTGTCTGTAGCAGTCATACATAAATGAAATCTTATGTTACTAAAAGTTAAAAAACAAAGTATATGGTTCCTTAATGCTCCACACCCTTCTCTTTCTATCCACAAATTCTTTGTGTCGTTTGCTAGACCACGTCTTATAATAAAGAGACTATAAGTACCCCTTTTTTTTTCGTTTAACCTGGCTTTTCTCTCCTCAATAAAATACGTCCGCCACCCTTCTTTTTTGAGAAAACGAGAAAGAAAACCCTCGTTCTAAAATCAAAAGAAATCCAAGCGTAAATCAATAAATCCTAAAATACATATATTTGAGATCACCAGGCCAAGAGCTTCAAGACCGTAGTTCTTTTGCGCAACTCGATCAGGTGGGAGGTGTTCGAAGTCTGCGGTGACGCTAGGGCTATGAGTGGCTAGAGTTTTAGGCGATGATGGACGAGATGGTGGTTGGCACAGGGTTCAGGAGGGGATAATGTTCGGTTAAGAGATGTTGGTGGGTCGAAGTTCGGCAGTGGGGATCACCGAAAGTGCTGTTGCTTTCTAAGATAGATGGATGTGGATGTGATCTCGTGTTCGATTCTGGAAGGAGGGATTTAGTTGCCAGGTAGTAACAGTTTAACGGGAAGGGAAGAGGCTGGAGAGCTCCGGTTATGGAGAAGTAGGAAGGGCGAGTTGCTATTGTTTTTTTTTTTGGGTTAGCTGTTGCGGGTTGATGTGCTGAAGTGCTTGTGGGGATTTGTGAGGTGAAGTGGAGATTCAAGGTGAGGAGTTCGAAGGTCTGTAGCATAGTCGGGAGGGGTTTGAGTTGGGGATTTGCTGGTGATGTCGGCAGTAGATGAAGGATCGAATTCATGTCGAGGAGTTTATGAACCTGGACCAGAACATCGTGATGCCAATTCGAGGTTAACCCAGGATTAATTAGACTAAATATGGTAATTAACTAACGATGGGTAGTAAGAGTTAATCGACTTCAATAAGGCATTATTTCGTGATTTGTAAATGAAAGTGAAGTGACGTGGTGATTGAGGAAGCAAGGGTAGTGGAGTATTATGGTTTGGATCGAAGTTGCTTAAGAAAATTGTTAGAATACTGGAGCCAAGGGAATCAGAGAAGAAGAAATCAAGTACGGGATGGACTGTTTAAATGCGGGTCAGGGTTTTGGCAAAGAAAAGTGGGCCGATGTGTAAGGTAAAGCCCAATGAAAAAGTTTAAATCCAAGTTAAATTTCATTCTAAATGTGTTTAAACTTCGGAATTTAATAACTTCGTCATACGATACCGGTCTTCAGAGAAACATGATCCAGTGGGATCGTATGGACGACGACTACAGAATGGAACTGACTAGGAGTGAGTTTGAGCTCATTACAATTTATGGAGAAATAAATTGTCCATCTGAATCCACGACAATTATCGTTATTAACGATGATAGTCCAATGTGAGTAAATCTCACTAACTCTAAACAGTTTATAATTTCATGTTGTATTGTTAGAACTGTTAGATATTGTTTAATTGACAGTGTGTTGACTGTTTGATTGAACTGCTAGTCAGTTACTGAATTTCTATATTGATTCTGTTTAACAGAATATATCATATGGAACTGAAAGTGATGTTATCTATATTGTTTAACATCTGTGATGCAGGGAAACAGGTTGGAGGAATCCGACTGGATTCCTCAACATTTATTTTACTATTTTTCATATATTGTGATATATGATGTGTTATATAATCTGTTATGGATTATGTGTGTTGGAATGATGTTGATCATTGTTATTCGATATTTTAAATATCATAAAAGACCCTAGGATGTAAAAAGAATTATTTCAATGTATATTGAAATAAAGGGATTTTATAAAATCAACAGATTTTATAAAAGGAAATATTTCGAAAGTAAATAAAAGGGAAAAATGTTTTTAAAACGAATAGAGTTTTATAAAAGGGAAATCATTTGTAAAGTGAAGAACTGTTACTAAAAGTAAATCTTTATAAATGAATAGTTTATTCGAATAGAATAAAGGAGTTAATCGATGTTAGTTAATCGATTAGAGTTAAAGTAAAAGGAGTTAATCGATGTTAGTTAATCGATTAGAGTTAAAGTAAAAGGAGTTAATCGATGTTAGTTAATCGATTAGAGTTAAAGTAAAAGGAGTTAATCGATGTTAGTTAATCGATTAGAGTTAAAGTAAAAGGAGTTAATCGATGTTAGTTAATCGATTAGAGTTAAAGTAAAATGAGTTAATCGAATATAGTTTATTCGAAAGGAGTTAAGTAAAATGAGTTAATCGAATATGGTTTATTCGAATAGAAAGTAAAAGGAGTTATCGAATATAGTTTATTCGAATAGAAAGTAAAATGAGTTAATCGAATATAGTTTATTCGAATAGAAAGTAAAATGAGTTAATCGAATATAGTTTATTCGAATAGAAAGTAAAATGAGTTAATCGAATATATTTTATTCGAATAGAAAGTAAAAGGAATTATCGAATATAGTTTATTCGAAAGGAGTTAAGTGAAATGAGTAAATCAATAGCGTTAGTCAAATAGAGTAAAGCCAATAGTGTTAGTCCAATAGAGTTAATTGATAAGGGTTAATCGGATAGAGTTAAGTGAAAAGAGTCAATCGAATATAGCTATTCGAAGAGGGTTAAGTAAGGAAGTTAGTTAAAGAAATATAAAGCGAACTTTGCCTATTTCAAAGTTAGAAATGTTGTTCAGTTAAGGTCTGAGAGGTAGTTCTACCCCAACTTGATTGGCTTCGTTTTTAACTAAGGAATAATTAAGGTTCGGCAGTAAAGGAAATGATTTGAGTTGGCATGCGATGGTTTGTTTAAAATATTTGTCTAAGTCCAATGAAGAAGCTTTGGAAATGTTTTTTCCAAATAAGAAACCAGAAATGTTTTCTAATAAAGAAAATAAGAAATGGAAATGTTTTCCAATGGTAATAACATATATTTTCTAAATTTAGAAAATAAGAAATGTTGAATATAGGGAAACAGGAGATGAAAAATGAACTAAGGAGATGAATGTTCAATGATGTTTGATCGATATAATTTCCATTTGGAAATAATATCGTTGTTTGCACACTTGTTTTATTCGATAGTTAAATCACAGACTATCGAAGTTTTGACCATTTTAACGTTGTTAATATAGAGAGACCGGTTGGATTATTATCCAAAGAACCACTCTGTATTGGCATAAGTGTTGCGAATCATATATGCCAAAGGAAATTGAAGACGGAGTTATGCAAGGGCTATCCTGTTTACAGAATAGTGCCTTCGGTTCATCCTGTTCCTGGATGACTTTTATGGACGGATGTCTGACAGAGTATTTCCAGACGATCACGTATATTGATTTCTCCAACCGTACCAAGAGTGGAAGCAAAGAAGGAAACTTCTTTTAGCTAACACATAATGAATGGTTGAGGACGTCAATCGGTGATTTGATGGATTTGACGATGTGACATTCGAAGTAAATCTGATGTGATGATGAAGCGTAACCTCAAGCCTCATCAAATCGGTAAATGACAGAAATCGGGCAGGCAGCATGGCTAAGTCGGTCGCACCGAAGTAGGGAGTATAATCACCTGATCTAGAGTTTCATTTACTTCTAAAAATCTATTGTTGATGCTGTCCCATTCGAGAAACGGTTGCTGATCCCAACCGTTGGTGATATACATTCGATACACTCAAGCAAAGTGAGTGGTCGGTCATGTGTGGCCGGGTTGCAAGATATTCTTGTTGAACCCAGTGTATTCCTCTCTAGAGGTACACTAGCGAAAGGTGGTTCCATACCTTGTCATAGTTGGAAATCCATTACCCAATACGTGCTTGCGATTTTGATTGTATACTATATATGTAGAACGTGAGATGAAAGCGTTTCTGCTAGATGATTATATATACTTTGGTTGATAGACATTATTATAATATCAAAAGGTTTTTGATATAAAGATATTTTGGATTCTCATAAGGGAAAAACCCGTTCCGTTATGCGGCGTGGTCTTATGAGATATCGTTTACTTGCTTGAACTGTTTTAAACTGTTTTACTCATACCAGTCCCATGACTGACCCGGAGTTTATTTGTTTATTTCCCTAAACTCTTGGGTGCCTAAATTTGTACGGACAGTCAAGTAGTCGGGATTTACAGATATAGTTGAAGAGATGGAGCAGGAGGCTTCAGGATTATAGCTATAGTTATTTCTGCTGTGTTGTAAGTGCTATACTTTGATAATGATATGTATATTCAAGTACAGATTTGTATTTCAAAGTTATGTTATGAAATATATTTATTCATTCCGCTGTGAGATTCGTGTTACTCTGATGTTGTGTTCTTCTTCTTCTATTCTAAGTTTCTATCTTATCTTTCCTCACCCTCTAATTTCTTTCACTAATTATCAGGATTTTTCGGTGTTTTGGTTATCGACATCGAGTTTATGTCGATAACCAAAGTCGCTCAAAATCCGGGTCGTTACATATTCCGCCGCTGTTATGAAGTCAATGGCCCAAAACCTCTAAAATTAAATCCTTAAAATCTCCTAATATATATAGAATCGACATATGGTTCTTAAGAAAAAATCATGGAGTTTTTTCTGATCTCCAAAGTCATATGAGGATGATCAGTTTTTGGGGCGTGATGCATTCGGTTTTTAACCCTGAAGTTGGCAGTTTCGAACGAAATTTGGGGGAGCGGTGGAGGTGCGAGTTGCACCATAATCTGAGCACCAGTGGAGGAAGGAGGGGCGGTCGTTGTGGTTCATCTGGGTCGTGCCCTGGCGTGGTGGTTGGGTGGCTCTTTCAAACCCTAGCGTCGAAGCAATTGGGTTTTCTCCGTGGAAACCTGGATACAGAAGACGACGAGGGGGGGTGCAGTAAAAATCAAAGAAGAAGAAGCATGTCCTTCAGATATGGAAATCAACGGCTAATGATAGTTAAGCAATGTAATTAAAATTTAATTACATAATTAGAGTTCAATTAAATGGTATAAATTAAAAATATGACTTTATAATATAGCTTTGTAAATTAAAATTATGATTTTATAATATAGCTTTGTAAATTAAAAATATGATTTTATAATATAGCTTTGTAAATTAAAAATATGATTCTTATAAAGTAGCTTTGTAAATTAAAAATATGATTTTTATAAATAACTTTGATTTAAAAATATGATTTTTAAATATAAATAACGTTGGTTAAAATGTAATTTTTATATGAAATATACATTGTTTTAAAAATAAAAATATACATTGGTTTTTTAAAAAAATAATATAAATAGCATTATACAAAAATGTAATATATATATAACATTGTTTAAAAATATGGTTTTAAAAATATATAGCATTGTTTTAATAAGTATATATAGCGTTGTTAAAAATATGATTTTTTTTAATATATGTATAGTGTAATAAAAATGTGATTTTTATTTATAAAGATCGTTGTTTAAAAATGTGAATTTTAACATAAACCGCGTGAAACAGATTGCGATGGAACCAACTAGAAGAAAAACGGAATCCAAACCATCTCCCGCTAAAGAATGGCAGAGTGGAAACCAAAGGTGAGAACTCCTTCTCACTCTAATTATTTTACAGTTAAATATATATTAAGATGCAGACAGTGCTTAGCAGCACCCGACACTGTTTATTGCACAAACCATTATTGTTTGTTTGAATTGTATTGTGTGTTGTTTGTGATGTTGAAATGTTTACCGTATTAAAAATAATGTTATCATTATTGTGGTAGTCGAAATCAAATTATAAATATCCATTTATAATTTAAACAGTGAAAATTTGTAAAATTGAAAATAATTCAAACCGAATTAGAATTGGTTAAATTTGTTAACCAATAATTTATTTAAATAAACTGTTGTTGTTTGAAAACCCCACATGGGTCTGGGGATGATAATTTATTCACATCTCCTCTAAATTTAATTATATGTCAATCGATTGATCGACAGGCTACAATAAGCGTTATTTAATTATTTAATGCTTATAAAGTCGTGAATTGCACTTTGGATGTGAATTGACTATTTAATAGCTATTATCACTATTGTTGTATACATGTGATGTATGAAAACCATATAGTTGAAATTATATGGTAATTGATTGAGTCGCATTCCGATTCAAAAATAAAAAATATTTTTAAATAAAGAATATTTTTAAATAAAGAATATTTTAAAATAACGAATATTTTAAAATAACGAATATTTTAAAATAACGAATATTTTAAAATAATATTCAGTGAATAATCAAAATGTGATTTTGATGTCCAATTTTGGATGGACACAAAAATATTGAAATGTGAAGCCGAGTTATGTAGTAAACGCTATTTTAAGCCGAATGGGTTTATTGATCGATTTTATTCATTTATAATGAATACCGAAAAGAAGTGATTTCAAAATCTAATATTTTGAAAATACAATCATTTTAAAATTATAATGATATAGTATATTCAATTTGGATTTAAAAGTGAAAATGAATTTGGAATCATTTTAAAATAAATTTATAAATGATTTATAAAATACGTTTTAAATAGAAATCGACGACATATATGTTATAATGGCCTGAATAGAACGCGCCGCGCAGCGGCCTTTCACGAATTTCGACCTTTAACTTCAAATTGGCGTAACAGGAGATCTGACCGTCGGATTCTCCTAAAATTGGAACCGTTGGGTTCGTATCGAAAAAAGCTTTCCAATGAATATAAGAGATTTGAAATCTAACGAATGGATTTGGAATTATGTCTAAATCAAATTTGAAAAAGTTCGCTATAGATGCAGTTCGGTGACCGTTATTGGAAACCGACTGTAAAAGCCTTAATAAAATTATTAAAAATATGGAAAAATTGTGCAAAATCACAATAAATGGTTTGAAAAGAATTTGGATGAAAAATTCGAATTTTGTGAAGATAAAAATATATTTTTATCGAAATGAACTAGTTATTAACTAGAATAATAATCCAACATTTTTAAAGAAATAAATTGGATTTGAAATGGTTTTAAAATAACCAGAATTTTCCGAGGAATAAATTGGAATGGATCGGAATTAAAATAATCTTTGGAATATTTTGATATTGGATTCCGTGGTTATGCGGATATTGTTATGGGAATTTGGAAGGTACAGATGTCGTTATTCCCAATACGATATCCGTTAGTTTCAGAATTTAATATTGAATATAAGCCAATATAATTTCTATTCAGAGTCTTGTATTTAATACTAAATTGGATTTTGTGTTTGTCGTGAATGGTGTCTTCATTAACACTGTTCTTAAACCTAGTTGAGAAAAGAATAAATCTTTTAATCAAGATTTAGGGAAGTTTTCCAATTAATTAATATTTAATTGGAATTGAATAAAAGTATTGGATTTTGGGTTTGTCATGAACGGTGTCTTAAATAACACTATTCTTAAACCCTGTGTGAAAAGAATAAATCTTTTAATTAAGATTATTAGGGTCTCCAGTTATATTTAGTAATTGAAATAAAATGGAATGTGAATTGGGTTTATCGTGAACTGTGTTTTTAACGACATTCATTCTTTAACCCGATTAACAGTGAAGTGTGATTTGGAATATATAAATCTTCTTATTAAGATTTAATGGAAATTTTCCAAAGTAAAGTTTTCCAATTTAATAAAATAAATTGGAATGGAATGAAATTCGATTTGGTAATAATCAAAGTGAACTTCTGTGGAGGAATACTGTTACTATATATGGAATTTAAAAGGCTTTGCCGTTATTCCATTTATATTATTGGTTGGATATGGAAGTATATCGATTATATATATTGATCTGTTTTTCGTGAAGGTTCCATAATTAATGGAATATGATTTTGGGTTTTTCGTGAACTGTGTTTTAAATGACATTAGTTCTTTAACCCAGTTAAAGATAAGATTAATTTCTTAACTTTGAATAATCATTAAGTAATGATTTTTGAGATTAAAACCGAATTAGAGTTTTAATGAATTTTTAGTTAGATTAAAATGAGAATGTGATAATTTGAATTATCAAATTTGGGAAATGATTGAGAATGGAGTACCACCAGTTTTACTCCAGGCGATAGCTAAATCTTTAATTAGATTTGAACATGAAATGGTAATTAATTTTACCGATAACGCTGCGGTGCTAGATATGGAGTATTACCAGTTTTACTCCATGGGATGAGTAGGTTGGGACTAGGATAATAAAATAAATGATTACTTCAGTATGGTTCGATAAGCCCAACTAGTTTATAAACCTTAATTTGGTTTGAATTAATATCCAAAGGAAGATTAAAGATTAAAATTTAAAAGAATTTATCTTTGATGAAATTAATTGGAACCTTTCCCTAATAATGTGAATATTTTATTAAAAGAATATTCTGAATTGGAATGAGGCGTATGATGTGTTTTTATAGCACTTGATTATTTGATTATAAAATACGCAAGTTATTCGGAAAGACCGGGTCTAGCCTATTCTGAATAATTAATATGACGACCAAAAGTCGACGATGAAGACGGTGGTTGAAAACCGGAGTTCTTCACATCGTTTGGATGATTACTGATGTCATGCTTGGGCTGTACACCCAAGAAAAGGTAATAAGTGGTGATCGTTCAAACGTACTTGGAGATCGACGGATATGCGAGGACCTCTCTCCTGTATTGGACATATGGGACGAGGAATAAGGTGCCTTCGGTTTCGTTCAGACCCAGAACGGACTTGTAAATGGATATGTGTCTGACATTGGATTTCATTTTATGTTGATTGATTTTTATTAAATATATATCTGTTTGGTGACGGAGAATTTATTCTCTTACTTAACACCCTTCTTTGAGACGTACGAGCTTAGAGATTATATATTGATAGATATCAGTTACATGACATGGATTGTCAATGTGGCATGCCAAGATGCAAATGATCAAGGCTTTTGTTGAAAAACAGAGTCTTGTGGATGATGATCAAATCACGGCTTTAAATAGCATAGCTTTGTGTATAGCGTTAATTCACGAGCCTCACTCCCTGGTATGAACCAGAAATGGGAGATGACAGCAGGGAGGGCATGGATTTCTTTCTAGCTAGGAGTGGTGTCATGGTATGGAGCCTTGACATTTTTACTTATGTAGATGATGGAAAGCGAGGTACCTCGGATATTGAGTCCCTAGTGGCCCAGATTTTATGCCCCATAGGGCAGGGAAACGTATTGTCCAGGAATTTCCAATCCACTAAAGTATGTGTGGACTGACCCTGCATGCTCTAGGTGCAGTTGCGACTGAGCCTGAGACTCGGGCTAGAGAGTCTCGAATTCGGTAAGGACGATCCCTTGCCTTGGATCATGATGGAAATCCAACTTCCAATACGACATCATGCAGTTTTGATTGTAGAATTAGTATGGCGACATGATATAGGTATTCATGCCGTCTATGATTGGTACATTTATATTTGAAGTTTTTTTGATACCATATACTTATAGTAATATCAAAAATAATTTGTTTTAAGCGTATCAAGCATGTTTGGCTATTATAAGGGAAAACTCTATCCTCCGGCTTGCGTTGCATTGTGTGATGGGACCTGAGTCTTATAGTAGTTTCATTTTTTCAAAAAGCATTGCGTTGTTTTATTTTAAACTAAGGTTCATGTGGAGTAAACCCGTTCCGTGTTATACAGCGTGGTCCCATGATTTCCCAACCTTTAAAGTAAAAAGTTAATAACTGATTTAGTTATCACACCTGTCCCATAATTGACTCGGAGTTTATTATTTTAACCTAAACTCTGGGTGCCCATATTTTCCAAATGGGCAGCTAGTAGTTTTGGTTTTTTTACAGATATTTATTTTCATAGGATCCTGAATTATAGCTGGAGCTATTTTCAGAAAGCTTTGTATCCGTATACCTCTTTCAGTCATGTCAATTGTTATTTTCCGTTACGCATTATACTTATGTATTATTTTCCGCTGCTATGTAATTTTAAATCTCTGATATTGTATTTCCAATGTGAAATATTTATTCATACTCTGATATATTGTTGTACTCTGATGCAAATTATTGTAATAACAATGAAATGTTCTAATGTTTGTGTTCGGATGCGTCGTGTTCTCAACTCAATCCGGGCTTTCCCGAAAGGGGAAGTTTGGGTCATTTCAGTTTTTTTTTAATACCATGACACTGGGTTTTTACTTAAATGTTTGCAAAAATCAATGATAGACTTCCGATCATCCAGATCCAATGCTTAAACTGTATATGTGAATCAGTTTAGGATAGATTTCTTCGAGGCTTAAACAATAGACCATAATCTAGTGCTCCATTAAAATATCTAAATATTATCCTTACTGCTTTCCAAAGTTCACTTAATTGTTGATAAATGAATTGAGATATTTTATTAACATTATATGACATATCTGCTCTAATAACAGTTGCTTCTTGTAAGGCTTCAACTTTGTTATTCGTGATTGGTTCACATTTATGTTTAGATAGATGGATATTATTGATCATTGGTGTTGGCAAGGGCTTAGTTTGATGCATTTTTTCTTTGGCAAATAGCCTTATGATATACTTTTTCTTACATAAGTGCATTTCTGAGTTTTCAGCTTTGTTGACTTTAGTGCCTAGAAAGTATTTCAAGCTTCCAAATTTTTTGATTGGAAACCGCATATCTAGATGTTGCACCACAGAGTTGGTTTTCTCTTCACTATTACCTATGATAATAAATCATTGTTTTTTAACAAAAGGAATATATAATATAACAAAAGGGAGAATCTAGTCATTCTCCAACGGCTCACAAAAACAGTAGCTGCAAAATGTAGATACCATGCACACACACACACAAACAGTAGGTACAAAGCAATATACAATAGATAAACCACATAAAAACATCAGACGGGACAAATCCCATGGAACCCCAAAAGACTGGTAGGCCAGCCGAAAGCACATAAGTCAGACTCAATTAGCAAGACCAAAGCTGAAGTCGCAAAGTCTCCACAGCAGACTAACAAAGAGCCAGAAAAACAAATGTGCCCTCCTATGAAGCCAGCTCTACCATACTGGAAAGCCCCAGCCAAACGCACCAAGGTCCCCCTCTGAACAGCACGCTCAAAACCATCCTGGAGACATCACTCCCTGCCATAATGAATCACAGCAACCGACGAGACCCAAACACCTAAAAATCCAGGACCTGCATCATTAGCAAACAACATAAGACAGAAAAGGGAGGATGTCAAAGGGTGTGAAATGATTGAGCAACCAGCAATCGCCACCTAACAAAAGGAATCAACCGATTCCCACCCTAAGTGTAGTCGGTACCTCAGAGATACCAAAGGTACCAGCTATCTCCTGGAGTCGGAACCAATAACTCCCCTATAAGGCCTTTCCCGGAAAGCTAGGAAAATATCATTTCTACTTCTCCGGATAATGGCAGGGGAATCCATAAACACATCCACGAGCACCAGATGTGCCAGCAGACAAGACAAAGGATTAGACGAAACAGAACTGAGCGAATGGATTTATCTGAGATGTCCTCCACCAGATTCTCAACAAATCCGATAGCTAAGATGCATTACCTCGGCAACCAACTAGGTTTCCGAAGTAATTTCAGACCGACTTGACACAAGAGCCAAAGAAGAGCAGATGAGACAAGGATTCCAGGGAACCAGAGCTGCAACACCTGCAATGGGAAATAATTGGGATTCCTATCCTCTGAAGGATGTCGTCCAATGGCAATCCTGCATGTAGGGTTATTGACATGAACAACGAGACCTTCGGTGGAATAACGATATCCCGAATGCAAGAGAACATGAGAAGGCGAGGTGCCGGACTTCGTGCCGAATTCGTAACTTCCCTAATACAGAAGGGACTACCATCCTAATCGGTTCCACCCCCATGTGAATCCGATAATGTCTTCACGGATTGCATCATTTTCCACGTCTCACTAGCGTACGACTAGGGATGACAATAAGGTAGGTTAGGGTACAAATCTATTTGACCAACTTCTGTTTTAACCCATTTAGACCCTCCCCATAGGGTCTTCGGGGCGGGAAGACCCACGACCCTCTTTTAGAGGTACAGGTCTGGGGAACGACTAACCCGCCCCAACTAGACCCGCATGATTAAAACAATTTATAACTATAATGATTACTTGTTAATTTTCTTAGGTATACATGGTTATAATTTTAATATTATATTCTTTCTATCAACAAACTATAAATTTTCCATAGTATTAAGTTGCATCAATGATAATCATACAACTCATTTTATTATATTCTATTATCATTATGAACACATTATAATACGTAATTAATTTATCATTTAGTGACAAAAAATATAAGTATATAAATTTGTGTACATTAGAATAGAATATCACCGGGTCGCAGGGAGGGTCGGGTCTACCCTAACCCGTACGGGTTTCAAGTATGAGGCGAAATTCCAGACCCGCATTGGGTCTACTGGGCGGATTTGGGGTATAAAAAGTTCAGGTCGGGTCTGGGGCACGAGAAACTCAGCCCAACCCGCCCCATTGTCATTTCTACGTACAACGAGACACCGTTGTAACTCGCGCCTGCAAACCTGTGTTACTTAGCATGGAGGAACGTCGCCCAAAGGGAGTCGTTTGCTCCAAACCTCGCCCATAACTTGCAAACAAAGGCAGTGCAAACGTCCTTAGGGTTACGGAGGCCTAACCCTCCCTCACTCTTTGGACGATAAATGGTGTTCCACGAAACCCAATGATGACGGAGTGCATTATCCTTATTACCCCAGAAAAAGAACGACACCAAAGAGCGGAAGAAGGAAGAGGCGGGAGTCATGACAACAAAGATAAGTGATCCAATAGAGTCTAACATGGTCTTTATTAGAACAAGTTTCCCCGCCTGAGATAAAAGAGACGCATTCCACCGAATAACCTTTCCCCTGGCTTTGTCAGTCAGGGGATCGAAAATGGCATTAAGTTTCCTACCTCGATGAAAAACAATACCGAGATAAGGTAAAGGAAGGGTGGCAGCTCTGAATCCGGTGAAGGTCTGTATCTAAGAAGAACTGTTCGTAGACAAGTGTTTCCCGCGGACAAAGCAACTCTTGTCGGAGTTAACAAGTTGCCTCGAGCTACTCTCGTAAAGCCGAACAAGGCGAACAAGCCGGCGGGTAGAGTGACGATTACCATTCGTGAAAATGATAACGTCGTCAGCGAAGGATAAGAAGGAAATAAGAGGGCATCCCCTAGGGATGCCAAATCTATAAATCTGCCCACCTATCGTCAGTGTGTGAATACCATGAACAAAAGCCTTAGCAGCGATCACAAAAAGAGACGGGGATATGGGGTCTCCCTGATGCAGACCCCATCCCACCTTGAAAAGACCGTTGGTTGATCCGTTTATGAGAACGGAAAATCAACAATTGAAGATCAGACACCATATAAGATCAATGAGAGATTCTGGAAAACCGATTGCCCTTAGAACCTTAATGACGAAGAACCAACACATGCGGTCGAAAGCCTTAGCCATATCTAGCTTAACGACCACATTAGGACCCCGAACCTTCCTATCGATCTGAGAAACCAGCTCTTGGGCTAACATGACGTTATCAATAATCAAGCAATCTTTTACCAACCCAAGCTAAGAAGAAGATATTATACGCTCAAGAAAAGGTGCTAGTCGAGAGGCTAGGTACTTCGAAATAACCTTGTTAGAAAAGTTACGTAAGCTAATCGGGCGAAAATCGAAGCAGGAACTCGGATTATCGCACTTGGGAATAAGAATCAAGTTGGTGGAGGTCCACCCCAATGATAGATCTCCACTAGAGAGAAAAACCGAATGGCGAGACAGAAATCTGCCTGGATAATCGTTCAAACACTCCAGTAAAAGACCCCATGGAAACCGTTTGGCCCACCGACAGTCCTTACTAAGAGCAAAAACACAAGCATGAAATTCCTCCGAAGAAGGCAGTGCAACAAGATCAGAGGTATCCGACGGAAGGACTAATATAGGAATGAAAGCGAGAAGGGTCGGGTCGAAGACCGACACCAAATGTAAACTAAGGAAATTTTGGAAACGGGAGAGGATAGTGTCTTTGATTTCACCCGACATAGAAGCTATGGATTGGTCAGGACGTTGAATATGATGAATAGAAAGACGACTGCTTTTCTTACGGATGGTGGAATGGAAAATTTTGGAGTTCGTATCACCTTCAACAATACACTTGATTCTCGCTATTTGGCGAAGATAGTCATGTTCAATACGGAACTCCGACAAGAAGTCTAATTGGGCAAGCGCCCATGCCTTTTTATTCGCAGAAGAGGGATCCTCATCAAAAGACGATTCTGCGAGAACAAGATTTTCTTCGGTCGTCCGCACGCGATCAAAGATATTCTTGACCAGAGTGTTCCACATCTTAAGGAAAGCCTTGGGACGCTTTAACTTACGAAAAAAACAACACACGGAGAGCCAAGAATGGGAAGTTTGGTGGGAACGCTTTAACATGAGAGTTCCAGGAATCTACCGCCACACTATGGGAAGTTTGGTGGGAACGTCACATGCTCTGGAACCAAAAAGACGAAGGTCCCGAAAGAGAGAGGGGGGCACATCGCATAATCATCGGAGCATGATCCGAGAGGGTGTGATGTAAATGAGAAATCGAGAAATTGAATGGAAGGGTGAGCAACCTTCTTATCCAAAAACTCTGTCAAGTCTAGAAAGAATTCGGTTAGGCTCGTCCTAGTTATTACACCAAGTAAAAGCCGACCCGACGAAAGAGACTTCCGAAAGCCTGAACTGGCAATGAATGCATTGAAATCCACCACTGGATTATGGATATATTATTATACTTAGTAAAAGAGAACAATCAAATTGGTGGTGGGTAATTTCAATTGATAAGAGTTGTCTATAGTGTATCAAACATATTCTTGATACTTTTTTTAATCCATATATTGCTTTAGGCCTGTCCTGGTTATTACACCAAGTAAAAGCCGATCCAACGAAAGAGACTTCCGAAAGACCCGAACTGACGATGAAGGCATTGAAATCCGCCATCGGATTATGGATTTATCATTATACTTAGTAAAAAGAGAACAATCAGATTGGTGGTTGGTAATTTCAATTGATAAGAGTTGTCTATAGTGTATCAAACATATTCTTGATACTTTTTTTAATCCATATATTGCTTCTTGCAATTTACAAGTTAAGTTTTTTTCTTCCCTTTTCCTTAAAACCTAGAGATTGATTCATATATTTTTCTTCTATAATTTCATTATTTAAGACAACATTGTTCATATCTAATTGTGTGATATTCCAGTTTATGTGCACTGATATAGTTAAGATGACCCCGATTGTAGATGGTTAACCACTTGAGAGAATGTTTCTTTGAAATCAAATCTACGTTGTGAGCGTATCTTTGGCAACTAGTCTTACCTTGTATTTTGCACTGAGCCATTTAGATTTATCTTTATTTTGTATGTCAGTTTGTAGTCAATTATATTTTTGCGCTTGGGTAGTTGAACCAGAGTCCATGTATTGTTTTTAATTAGTGTATTGTACTCTTTGTTCGTTGCTTCAACCCAGTTGTCATTGCATGATGTTTGTTCATATGAATCTTATTCATCACTAATTGTGCAAACTGGGTAAAACTTTGACTTGAAGATTCCACTTTTGGATCTTGTTATCATACGATGTCCTCTTTGTTGTTGTGGTTTTACATCTAAATTTGATTGTTCATGTTGGAAGTTTTCTGGTTCATGTGTGCTTGACCTCATATCATGTATATTTGATCCAAAGTTGTCACTTCCACCATTAAATTATTGAATTTGTATTTTCATAATTATTGGTAGAGTGTTGTAGTGATTTATATTTATCTTGACCTGGCACATTGCTGTGCAAAATGTGTTGAGTATCCAAATCACTTAGCGTTTCTTCTATGCATTTTCTATATACTGATATAGGTGGAATTGATAACTTTGGGATATATACTTTCCGAGTGGTCTTTATAGCTTGAGCTACAAAAGGAAATACTTGTTCATCAAATACTACATATCTTGAAATAATTTTTTTTCATTATTTTCCAAGTGCTTATATCCTTTTAGATCTATACTACATTCAAGAAATGTGCATGGTGTAGATCTGAGATTTTAGTTTATGTGGGTTGTATACTTGCATGATCTTAGATCAGGAAAGCATAGAGATACAAAAGTTTTTTAAATTTTGATAGTATGGTCTCTTATTAAACATCACTTCCATATGACTTTTTTTCTTAGAAATTTAGTAGGCAGTTTATTTATCAATTAGATTGTTGTTGCAAAGGCATTTGGCCAAAATTTTAATGAAAGTGATGCTTGTGCAAGAAGAGCAAGACCAATCTCTATTATGTGTCCATATTTTCTTCCAATTAATCCATTTTGTTTAGAAATATAAGGACATGTCATCCTATGTTTAACATTCCTTTCTCTTAAAAGAATTGATTCATAGGTTTAGACTTTCACCTGTTGGTTAAGCTGATTTTCTAGCTTGCTTAATAAAACGAACAACGGTGTCACAAACTTCAGATTTTTATTTCAGAAAATAAATTCATGTATGTCTAGAGAAGGAATCCAAAAATGATGTATAATATCTAAATTCATAGTCTGAATTGATTTATAAAGGTCCCTAGAGATTGATTATAATTAATTGCAAGAGTTTGTCATATTTGGATTGTGAATCAGGAAATGTCAGTTTGTGACTCTTTGATATTTGACAGTAAGTGCATTATACATATAAGTAGCATTTCAGTGCACCCATATTTTGCAGCACTCCTTTAGCATTCTACCATATCGTGAGTTATACAAATCCAAATCCAAATCCAACAATATTTTGTAGATGTTCAATCCACATATATATTATCATATATTACCATCTATTCAAGATTTCTCCTTGACGTGGCACAAAACTGATGCGAGCATATACTCCTTGAACTAGACGGGGTATATTTTCTTCGATGATGAAAATTTACTAAGGAGAAACAATGCATATAAAACTACTTGTTCACCGAGAAGTTTGGAATATTATACCGTTTGGCGATTAAGCTCGGATACCATAATGGAATTTTTGATAAAATGTAAAAGAATTTATTTATTCACTTTGTAAAGATACAAAACGAAAAGTATTTACAACGCAGTAATGTAAGAAGTATATAATATATATAGTAGTACAAGAGATAAAAGGGCTTCTAAGTAACCGTAGCAGTATGGTCCAATATGTAATGCAGTCTGCATGCTTTATTTGTATTCATTCGCTTTGTACAAGACAAGTCATACAGCCGATAACCCATTGCTTCTAATAAAATGCTCTGATATGAAATTAGTGGAAATAACAGTATGTTGAAATTGTGAAGAAAGAAGAGACAGATGAGAGTTAAAACATTTATTTCATTGACTAATTTTCAATGATCAACAGAAGTGTAGAAATGTTCTTCTACTGTATAGGTTGGACATAGGCAAATAATATACAGCCTTACATACAAATTTTCATCTCTGCCCTCATATGGAGATATATGAAGTTCGGCCCTTATATTATTTCTCGTTTACTTCATTTATCGCAGTCCCTACATATTTTAAAACCATATTAGCATTATCGATCTGATACAAGCAGTGGGGTCATAAGTAAATGGACACAAAGATAGGATCTTGATTGGAACCGGTGCATATCAGAATGCATGTGGATTTTGGATTCAGTAAATCTATGTATATATTCATGCTCATGTTCCAAGAGATTCACTTCTCTCTTTCTCACTAAACAACGACCATTTTCAATTCATAGCACATGCATCTCTATGACTATATCTTGCATTTATGCACTAAGCCTACAACCTCAACATTACTGTTGACCGTCGATATAACCAGTACGTATCCTACCAATAGGGAAGTTGCCATGCCAATACTTTGCATATTATTCGAATTTTGTTTAATAATATAACCTATTGCTATTTGCTATACATTTTTAATATCATGTATGAAATAGTGGGGAAACACATATTTCTAATCAAAGCAACAACATATGGATCCACTTAGCATAGTAACTTGTTAGTTTTGTATTTGGTGACACTCTGGAAAATTTGGCAGAACTTCAAATTGGAAATTGTGGTTGCCTACCATCTACAATTTGCAAACATGCAAGCCAACGTCTGATGCATTAATTCTTATCAGAAAAGATTTTGTTCTCTCTTATTTAATATCACAAGATCAAAGCCCTTTCAAAATATTATTTGGAAAGTGTACCGTTTAGAAAGAAATATAGGTAGAGAAAGTTGAATTGGAAGGCTGGAATAAATAATGTATGTACATTGTACACCATAGATATGGTGGCATTTATCTTTTAAAAAAATAAGGAAAACAAATGAGCAATCTCACCTACTTGGTGCAAAATAAGCATATAGAGATTGGATTCATTGAATATGTACACACTCACATGCTCTATCCATCCCCTTCTGTGTGTTTGCTTGCTTATATTATTGCTTATTAGCAAGCCACTTTTTCATTTCTATATCAACAGGTCACTTCTCCTCCATTTATTAGTTTGCTCATGTTTAGAGACTGAATTTCACATCAGGAGGAGAACAATTTCGTTACAGGTATTGTTTTGTACTTCTGTGGATCTCTTTGTTCAGCATCCATGACTGACAGTTTAGTATCTATATTGTTTCTCAATTTTGAATATTGTTGTTGCAGACTGAAAGTCTTCTGGATATTGGAAGAGAAACTAAAAGCTGCTTCAAATTTAGATGAGTTTTGAATTACTGGGCTCTAAATTAGTACTACAACTACAAAGAGATTCTATAAACATACAGCCATCTTCATACGGGGCAATGGAGTCAAGAAGAGTTACTGGTACAGCCACATTGCTCAGAAGAACGCAAAGCGCTCAAGCGATGAACAAGAAGATTAAAGTGCTTCCATACTTTGGGATGGAATCTTTTATCGTGCTCCTCTGCCTAACTATTTCCTTGTTGATTTTGCCATTGGTTCTGCCACCATTACCGCCGCCGCCTGTTTTGCTGCTGCTCCTTCCTATTGTAATACTTGTTGTGTTGGTGATACTGGCATTTACGCAGTCGAATTTGAAGCATAATATTGCTTCTTTCTAGCTCTCAAAGTTGTAAATAAGCAATATCGTTTATTTCAGAGATTTAGAGCATGTTTTGTTTCATTTTGTATTTTCGAAAAAGCTAGAGGGCCCGAAGATTAGGTACGGAATAAAGCCCGAAAGAGATCAAACGACTACAATTTAACCAATATAAACAAATCTATGTCTACCCGTGAATTGTGTGATTAATCGTACTTCCGCACCCCCTTATTTTCGGGCTCAGTAGCATAACCCTTGTATTTTATGTTTTGGAGTTGTCATCATTCCTGACAATATACGAGAATAACAGAAGTAAAATTCAAAATTTTAGGTTATTGCGAACTATACAAGAACGTCTGAAGAGATACAGAAATGGCCATGGGGGTATTGTTATTTCTTAAAACACGAAAATTAAAA
Organism: Allium sativum; assembly: GCA_030737875.1. NCBI lineage: Eukaryota > Viridiplantae > Streptophyta > Magnoliopsida > Asparagales > Amaryllidaceae > Allium > Allium sativum. The sequence continues at coordinate 193,395,457 of CM060919.1, forward strand.
TATGCGATCAAACTATGAGAAGAAAACTTTGATTCAAAACAACTTTGTAACGTTTTAGTATGATAACGTCTTATTTATGAAACTTTTAGTTGAAAATTGCAGGTTTTAGGCTATTCCTTATGGTACACATCAGAAAGCAAAGCAAGTTTTTATGTTCAAACAGACATTCCCATGATCTACTGTTTGGTAAATGTGATACAATATAGACCGGAACATGATCTGTTAAACTGAATACCATGAGCATGCTTGGGACCAGACCGTATGATTGCACTGGGTGCCAATTGTATCATCATCCGCGGACAATTTGAGCAATAATTATGGAGACAAAGTGACAAACAGTACAAAGTTCTCGCAAAAACAGCTTCATATTATAAAAATGGTATTGTAATTCAGTGAGTAGAATGCATTATGGACAGCAGTGTAATAGTAGATCACAATGTACTTGTTAATCCGTCTTTTTACAAAGTCATTATTACACTTTAGATATGGATGAACGGATGTGCTAACCATCAAGGCGGTTAGCTCGAAAAGATGGTCGAATAGTTCGGAATCGAATGCGGATGATAATATGAAACTATGGATGCTCGGATTCGCTTGAAAGAAAGGTCCGGAATGGATATGTGCGGAAACACTTGGCTTACACTACAAGAAAAAAGCAAAATAATGAAGAAAGTTTCCAGTGTTAAAGGCGATGTGTCAGAATGACATCGAGAAGTCGTAAAATAAAAAAGCAGACGTTCGAATGACATTGAAAAACTTTTACGTGATGCCAGTTATTATCCAACAAAAATTAATAAAGACATCAGAACATGTCGACGCCTTTGTTATTTCTGTCGTATAAATAAATATCATCGAAACATGACGAAATCACCCCAATGCCTTTGTTAATTCAGCCATGTAAATAAATGTCGTTGGAAAGGCGTCAGAACATATCAACGTCTTTATTACTTCTTTCATGTAAATAAATGACATTGAAACTTGGTTAGTATTTTCCGATGTCATTTCTCTACCTTTTCCGGCTGTTTACCATTTCTTCCTTTACTTTTCCATACTAATTAACATATATATTATATATAATTTTATTAAACATAATTACATAGTTTTCTAATTGTGTTTGAACACTCATGACAATAATGTCGTTTACAATTGGTTGGGTTTCAATCTTTTTACCGCAGACACGGTACAACAAAAAGCTCACTTCACGACACGAATTTTGCGACAGTTGCTTAAATCATTGTAAATATAACATGCCACCTACATAATTTTCTTAGAAATCATTGTAAAATTATTGCAAGTGTTAAAAATTAAGGTGCTGCTTGGTTTATACTTTTTAGTTTTGAGTTTTCACTCATGTAAAAATGCGACGAATGCATGCATATCATCAGAGCTGGTCCTGAAGTTTACAATGACCAGTGCGATTTGCAAAATGATGCCCTATGTTATGAAAAATCGCACAATTGTACTAAATAAAATTCTTATTTGTAAGGAATCATGAATAATTTTTGTAAATTCCTATGAAATACTTTTGGCGGCTGATATATATAGAACTTAGGATATTGATAACATGTTTATTTGTAGAAGAATTGTAATTATAATGAGTACACTTAAAGGATCGTTGTTTTTATAACAATACAATTTTATCTTTTTTATATGACGATAAGTTCAAAATGTGTCATTTATAATATTTAGTTCTTGCATTTTTAGAAGCAAAATCATCAATGATATCTTAATCTTCAACCGTTTTAAGATGTTTTTCTCAATGCATATAATTCATAATCCATTAATTATTCCTTGACTCATTTTTTGAGTAGGACGGATGTGTAGTATGCCTTGACTCGTTATTGTTAACGATTATGATTCTAATAGTTTAATTCCGAAAAGCATCGTTTTATAGATAGGATGAATTAACAAAATTATACATATAATCATCACATTAAGAAACATAGGCAAAATTTCATACTTTCCAAAATTATGATGTTCGTTCATAGTTTGATTGCATCATATGATTCGATAGGCAATCTATATCGTAGTATTTATAGCTATAAAAGTAAAACTTTTACGTATAATATCAGAAGTTCTATTTTCAAAAGAAAATCAAGCTTATCATATAGTTTATTAGATACTTAGTCCATCAAGATAATACTAAAATTACTAATAAAAATTGTACCATTCAACATAATTAGCACTTAGAGGTAATACTAACATTTTATACCTAAACCCATTTTCTTCTAAAAAATCCTTAGCTTTATTTTGTTGATTTTCATAAAATAGAAAAGAAAAAAAATTTTTGAAACAACAGTTTCATAGTTGAATATAATTGTCGTTAACTGAAACAATTTAGGAATTAGAATTTACTTGAAACCATTTTTTCCTCTCTTTTGTTGTTTTCGTAGGAACATTACAACTACCTTTTATTTTTTTTCAAATTGAAAATATGACTCCTGTTGAAAAAAAATCAATAATTGTAGTAAGAAAAAAAATGATTTTGTTTTTAACAGCAATTTTGTTCAATAAATTTATAGATAAAAATTGATATTTTATTAAACACATTCAACATTTAGAAATTCAAACATATGTAACCAAATTCAAATTCTCCTCTACCATCTTAAACGAAAAAAAAACAATTTTTTTTCTTTCTTTTATTAGTTGAAACAAAATAACAGCTGTGATTCATTGAATACTGCAAAATACATACACACGCTAAATAGATTAAAAGCAATGTTTCATAACAAATTAACAATTGTTGTATACCTACAAACAATGTAATTGAAAGACGCATTCTCATCCTAAACATACTACTAACCAAAAACTAAACAACAGAGGGTAATTAGAAATTGGGTATACCTAAAATCAAATCAAATCTGAGAGTTTGATGATTTGAAATTGTTATTCTTGCGTGCGTATGTTGTATGCAGTATTTCCCTTGCATGTCTTTAGTCTTCGTATGCCCTTCTTCTCCTCCTGTTGCGCGGTACACCCTTCTTCTCAGATGTTACTTCCTTTTCTTTTTCTTTTTGCCCTGGAAGCCGATGATGCCCAGTGCGTATGCCCCGTTTGCACTGCACCAGGTCCGGTTGTGCATTTCATTAAAAACGATCATTTTAGAAAACAAAGTTAACAAGGAAAATAACTTTTATTTATTTTTTATGTTTTGAAAAATAATGGAAGAACAAGAGGCAACTCATCCCTTCTCGTTCTAATTTCATCTGCTCTGTCATCCCTTTCATCGTTGTTTTGTTCTCCGTCGTCTCAACTCTTCTTATTTTTTGTAATTAATGTTCAAAACTTAAAACACAATATAAACCTAACACCATCAAAATATGTCAGAAAATAGTTGTAATATTTATAATGTTTAATTTTAGTTTTTGAAGTCTTAAATTTGACTTTTTTTGCTAATATTGTAAAAACACTAAATATAATAATTTTTGAGCTTAATATCTTTCTCATTGTTTTCTCTATATATTTTATTAATATTTGTAATAACTTTAATGTTACAATTTTTTGTTGTCAACATGAATTATCGAAAACGCACATAGCAAATCTTTTTTTAGGCGTAACAAGTTGATTATTATAGTGGGTTGTACCACATTTATTAGAAAATGAAAAAAGAGAATGGTTCTGCACAAGCACAAAACCACAATCTGGCTTGAAGTGCTAGAACACTGCCCACATAAAACAAGGGAGAAGTAGTGTGTCGTTGCTACTATAAGACTAAAAATACAAACTAGCCCTCCCTCGTAATGGAGGATCCGCTGGCTTTATCAAAAAGAACTGGCCCACTCTCATGGTAGAATTCCTCAAACATCCCTACAAGAGAAGGAATATAATTACATGCATCTTTGCAATCTAAAAATTTCAACTGTCATCCATCAAGAGAAGTACTCCTATCACTAAGCTCCCCAAGATCATATAAAGATAGCATTGACGCACTTTTTGGAAAAAACAGTCACACGGCGAATCATGGTTAGTAGTATACTTAGGACTCGAGTAAGGATTCGAAAAACACAAAGCGATTAGGTCGAAGTCATGAAGTGTTTGAAAAAGGTTAGAAATATCATCAATTCCTGGATCAGCGTTATCGAATCAGGAAAACACATTGGTATTTGTCAAACTGGGATTCAGTTATTCAAAATTAGGTGATCACACCGCGTGCATCACTTAATGACACTAGCACAACACGTGGGGATCACCCTCAGAGTTTGGACCTGACACAAAGCCGAAACCAGGATTGGCCATCACAAATCTCGTGATCAACTTGGCACGATCACCACAAGTCTCAGGCCCCCCGCATCGGGCGAATCCACAGCAAACCCGGGCAAAACTCGGGTTTTCGTATCCCTCTCACGATACAAAAATATGGATTTTGTATCCCTTATGGGATAGAAATCCCGTATTTCATATCCCCCTTGGGGTACAGAATCCCTCCAACACCAAGACTTGCCCCGATAAGCTTTTCCCTAATGCGAACACCTATTTTGGCTTGCGCGACTCGTGGTTCTCGGTGTTGGCGTTTGGCACAGGATCAAATACTAAATCACTTCGCGGATTTGGCAAGGCACAAATGCCTGAGCGTGGAAGCAGATATGTTTAGCTCGCTCGAAAGGAGCAGGTATGGATTAAAGTCAGAACATTTCCTCGATCGTACATCTGTCGAATTATGTTACTCGGGATGATATAGACGGAGTTGTCATGGATTTAACTAAGGGTCTCACTTCTCGCTTGTAACAACAACAAAAACATTTTCGTCGATAGGAAGCTACTATAAACACTCTTCTCGCTCGACGCGACGGAATCACAAGGTTGTCGGGTGAAGGTAACTTGGTCGGAACAAGTCCTAGTGTTCCATAAAGATTAGCTCGGGCCTTGGGGAAATTCCTAAAGAAGAACCCCGTGTCAACACCAACCTGCAAATAGCTACCGGATCGACTAGGCTCGGGGGCACCGCCCTCAATCTCGTTCAAGTATCGGCTCGAGTTTTGGTTAATTAGTTTCAAGTTATGGAGTTCGTAACGTCACCCAAGCGCCGACGCACACAATTTTTGATGTAGGAACTCCCATAGTTTCGAATGTTGGGTTTGTGCTAGTCGATGCACATCAGGTAGGATTGAGCCAAATATTCTTGTTGGGGCTCAACAATTCGCTAATATTGGACTTGACACCGAGGCCACTAATGCAGGTGTGAATGATTGGAATCGCTTGCTTTGGTAATAGTAATGTTGCTTAGATCGCCGATACTATTCGACGATACACACGAGGCATGACCTTATTTTTGGATTTGGATTGCGTTGCTCACAATCATTCATTTAGGATATTCAGAATTATCAGAATCCCCCAGACTTCAAATTGCCAGCGTTGGAAGCTTTTGATGGTAGGAAGGATCCTTCGATTCACATGATGCGCTTTATGCGCCAAATGGAAGGCTTCAGAGGATGTTACGGCAAAGTGCTTCCCTCTTTATCTTACATATATTGCCGCTATGTGGTTTCGTTAATTGGAGAGCGAATCGGTTAATTCTGGGAAATGTTTTAGTTGGGAAGTTCGTCGAACAGGTCAGGGTTCACATTGCTCGATCCAAGCATGTAAAGACACTTATGGCGATTAAACAAAGGCAAGGCGAGACTTTGCACACATTTCTGGAAAGATTTAATATTGTTGTGGCTTCGGTCGATTGACCAGATCCTTATATGGTTTTGATGACTGCGGTTTCTGGTATTCTGGATAAGACAAAGTTCAAGATCTCGCTTCAGTTGGATCGACCGAGCGATCTTGGTGAATTCTATTTCGAAGCTGATCGGTTTTTTAGGGAAGAAGATGCGAGGACCGACAAGAAGGTTCTTGAGGTTAATTCGGTTCAGGGTGAAGGATCGTCCAATTCTTGTAAAGGAAAAGGAAAGGCTTCTCCCCATAATGATCAATGTGCGTGGAATCAACCTAAGTTCCCTTCATACGCGAAACTTACTCGTCCATTATAGGAGATCTTTTTGAACGTTTATCCAGTTTCTCCCTTTAGGATGCCTCCGAGGGAGTTGACCCAAAGGGAGAGGGATTATGGTAAGCGTTGCTTGCTTCACGACCTAGAAGACCACAACACCAATGGCTGCAGGCATCTCAGGAATATAGTCGAAGAACGTGTCAGACGTGACGAGCTGGCGGAGTACGTTCGAAATCGAGCTCAATACCGGGATAGGCACAACTGCCTGCACCGGCTTAGGAGAGGAATGGGCTGGGGATTCGTTCCGGTGGTACGGTTATCGATTGATATGGCATACTGGATTATCTGCTTTTGCAGCTCGTAAATTTTGGTGTTTGGTTTCTGGTTTTCTTGGATTTTGGTTTCTCGGCTTTTTATCTTTCCGCACTTTGGATATTGGCTTTGCGGATTCTGGTCTTTTTGTTTTTCATCTTTTGGTTTTTGGCATTTATACTTTTGATTTTCTGATATATCGGTCTTTTGGGTTATGGTTATGGTTGTATGGTCTTCTGGCTTGTGGATGTGACCCTACTTTTACTATGGTCCATGGCTTATGTACTTTGGCTATTTGGTGATTAAAACTCTGGTTTTCTGTCTTTAGATTCTGGTTATATTGGCTTTAGCTTTCTGGATATTACACCTCTGGTTTACCAACTGCGGATGGCTTTTAGTCGTATTACACAAGTACAGGATTAAAATTTAATCCATAGGCGTGCTCTGTACCCGATTACGAACCATCCGCCTCACATTCGACTAATCACTCCGGTTAACACAATTGTAGGAGGGCATAGGGCCTAAGTTCATCTACTCGTGTACGGGATTAGGCTTTAATCCCTAGTCATGCTTTTTGTAGATGATAAACCGTCTAATCTCCTACAATCATCTCTAGATTCATCCGACTCGGGATTTCAAAGGCCTAAGTCTTCCTACCCATGTACGAGATTATGGTTTAATCCCTAGGCATGCTCTTTGTGGACGTTGAACCGTTCAGTCCCCTACATTCACTCTGGTTATCTGGCAACGGATCTCTGAGGACTAAGTTTTCCTACACATATATGAGATTAAGACTTAATCACTAGGCCTACTCTTTACGGATGATAAACCCCCAGACTTCTCCCTAGGCATGTTCTTTATGGGCGATAAACCGTCCAATCTCCTTCATTTATTTTTCATTTTCTGGCTTAAGGTTGGATACGTAAGCCTACCCATGTACGGGGATCGGTTAAACACTTAGGTATACTCTATACCCGACGCTAGTCCATCCCCTTCAACTTACCGGAACCCAATCAACTTAAAATCGATAACAGCTAAGTCGGTCGAGCCACGTACGGGATTAGGTCTTAACCTCTAAGCGTATTCTCTACTCAAGAATAAGTCGCTATGCTTTCCTTTGAATTTATTAAAAACTCTCACCACTGAAAACTTTAATAAAAATTACTTCGTTCGTCGGGACATTGCTTGCGAAGTAGCTTAATATGGAATCTGAATTTCAAACTTTAAGGACTTGGCGCAGTAAGGACTTTGCTCACTAAATATAAAAATCCTAGTCTTCAAGTAAGGACTTTGCTTGGAAGGGGTAAGCCGTCTTGTCAGGACTTAGCAAGACCGCCTCGCCTAGTGGCGGGTAGTGCCCTACCCGTTTGGCTTATCCATGGTCCTCTTGTCGCACACCGGCAAGGGTGTCCTGGACTCTCTGCATTTCCAATAGTCCTCTTAGCATGTCTTGGTAAGGGCGTCTTGGACTCATCTGGTTATCTAGTTAATGGTTACTCTGGCTTTTCCTTGGTCCACTTGCCAAGTCTTGGCAAGGACGTCTTGAACAGTTGGACCCATCTGGTTATTCTGGCTTTCGGACTCGTCCGATCATTTGTTTGATAATTTAGTTATTGACTATTCTGGTTTTCTAGATTTCGGGTTACTCTGATCACCCAACTCTCGGTTATTCTGGTTATCTCTCGTAATAAGATCTGGAGTGATCGTCGCACCTCTTCGACCTTAGTTTTCTGGCTAGCACGATCCGGAGTGATCGTCGATTTTCTTTGGTCTTCTGGATTTCTAGTTTTCTGTTAATAAGATCCAGCACGATCATGCCCTTTGGTTTTCTGGTTCACGGATATTGGATTTCTTTGCGGACTTCTTTAGGTTCGCGACTTCTGGATTTCTCGCAAAACACATCTCCCACTTTTCGAGGAAGATATGTTTTGAATGACAAAGTGTTGACACACTTTTTGGGAAAAACAGTCACACGATGAATTTATGGCTATTAGTATACTCGGGACTCGAGTACAGATTCGATAAACACAAAACGATTTAGTCGAAATCGCGAAACGTTCATAAAAGGTTGGATATATCATCGATTCTCAGGTCGGTGTTATCAGATCAGGTAAACACATTGGTTTTTGGCAAACTAGGATTCAGCTATTCAGAATTAAGTGATCACACCGCGTGTATCACTTAATGACACTAGCATAACACGCGCGGATTAAACCCCGAGTTCAGATCACTTAATGCATGTGGATTTTGGATTCAGTAAATCTATGTACTGTATATGTTCATGTTCATGTTCCAAGAGATTCACTTCTCTCTTTCACAATAAACAACGACCATGTTCAATACATAGCACATACATCTCTATAACTATATCTTGCATTTATGCATTAAGCTCACAACCTCAATAAACATTGTTGTTGACCATAGAGACAACCAGTATGTATCCTACCAGTAAGGAAGTTGCCATGGCAATACTTGCATATTATTCGAATTTTGTTTAATAATATAACCTATTGCTATACATCTTTTAATACCATGTATGAAATAGTGAGGAAACACATAATTCCAATCAAAGTAACAACATATCGATCCACTTAGCATATTAACTTGTTAGTTTTGTATTTGGTGACACTCTGGAAATTTTGGCAGAACTTCCAATTGGAAATTGTGGTGGCCTACCATTTGCAAACAAGCCAATGTCTGATGCGTCAATTCTTATATAAAAGATTATGTTCTCTCTTATTGGAAAGTGTACCGTTTAATTAGAAAGAAATATAGGTAGAGAAAGTTAGAAGGTTGGAATAAATAATGTATGTACATTATACAATATAGATATGGTGGCATTAATCTTTTAATAAATAAGGAAAACAAACGAGCGATCTCACCTACTTGGTGCAAAATAAGCACAGAGATTGGATTCATTGAATATATGTACACCCTCACATGCTCCATCCATCCCCTTCTGTGTGTTTGCTTTCTTATATCATTGCTTATTATTAAGCCACTTTTTCATTTCTATATAAACAGGTCACTCTTCCTTCTCCTCCATTTATTAGTCTGCTCATATTTTGAGAGTGAAGTTCACATCAGGAGGAGAATAATTTCGTTAATGGTATTGGTTGTTTCAAACTTGTTGTTTCTACAAACTTTCTTTGTGCTTTTGTAGATCTCTATGTTCATTATCCATGACTCACAGTTTAGTATCCATAATGTTTGTCAATTTTGAATATTGTTGTTACAGATTGAAAGTCTTCTGGATATTGGAAGAGAAACCAAAATCTACTTCAAATTTTAGATGAGTTTTGAATTATTGGGCTCTAAATTAGTTCTACGACTACAAAGAGATTCAATAAACATACAACCATCTTTATACGGGGCAATGGAGTCAAGAAGAGTTACTGGTACATCCACATTGCTTAGAAGAACCCAAAGCGCTCAAGCGATGAACAAGAAGATTAAAGTGCTTCCATATATCCTTGTTGATTTTGCCATTAGTTCTGCCGCCATTGCCACCGCCTCCTGTTTCGCTGCTGCTCCTTCCTATTGTAATACTTGTTGTGTTGGTGATATTGGCATTTACGCAGTCCAATTTGAAGCATAATATTGCTTCTTTCTAGCTCTCAAAGTTGTAAATATGCAATGTCGTTTATTTTAGAGAGTTAGAGCATGTTTTGTTTCATTTGTATTTTATGTTTTTGAGGTTTCATCATTCATGACAATTTACGAGAATAACAGAAGTAAAATATAAAATTTTAGGTTATTACGACAACAATACAAGAACGTCCGAGGAGATAGAGAAATGGCCATGGATTATTGTTTTTCATTTTCTTTGTTATTTCTTAAAACACGAAAAATTAAAATATGTGATCAAACTATGAGAAGAAAACTTTGATTCAAAACAACTTTGTAACGTTTTAGTATGATAACGTCTTATTTATGAAACTTTTAGTTGAAAAATGGAAGTTTTAGATTAATCTTTATGGTACACGTCAGAAAGCAAAGCAAGTTTTTATGTTCAAATAGACATTCCCATGATCTACTGTTTGGTAAATGTGATATGATATAGACCAGAACATGATCTGTTAAACTGAATACCATGAGCATGCTTGGGACGGGAGCGGATCACCTGGTCCGGATTTGTGTGGACCCGGTGGTCCAAACAAACCCGGACCCCTGATTTTCGGTGGGTCCCACCGGAATCAAGGGTCCGGATTTGCTTGGTCCATAGGGTCCATGCAAATTCGGACCAGAGGATTTGCACCCGCTTGGGACCAGACCGTATGATTGCACTGGGTACCAATTGTATCAACATTCGCAGACAATTTGAGCAATAATTATAGAGACAAACAGTACAAATTTCTTGTAAAAACAGCTTCATATTATCAAAAAAAGGACATTGTAATTCAGTGTGTAGAATGTGTTATGGACAGCAGTGTAATAGTAGATCACAATGTACTTGTTAATCCATCTTTTTACAAAGTCATTATTACACTTTAGACTTGGATGAACGGATCTGTTAATCATCAAGGCGGATAGCTCGAAAAGATGGTCAAATAGTTCCGGAATCGAATGTGGATGATAACATGAAACTATGGATGTTTGGATTTGCTTGAAAGAAAGGTCGGGAATGGATATGTGCGGAAACACTTCGCTTACACTACAAGAAAAGGAGCAAAGTAATGAATTAACTTGAGGTTCAGGGACATAATTTGATTTACCCTTACTCAGTTGTGGACGATTCCTTGATGGCTCGTAAGCATCGTAACAGTTGTTCATCGTGTTATCGTTGATTTCCCAGTTCTTCATAGCTCAAATTGTTAATGTTGAGTAAATGGATTATGAGTTTACAAAGCATAAAATTTGGCGTATAAATACATCTATGAATTTAACTTTATATCAGTGCTACAGTTTTCCTAAAGGGAACAATTTCTGAAGTGAGCATACTGAGTAGTCCTATCACTTCAGCCCCATAATTATCATAGTGAGTAGTCATATCAGTTCAGCCTCGTAATTAACTTTAAGGGGTCGTCACATGTACACTACTTTAACCTTGCACTGACTAGTCTTATCAGCAAAGATTAATAACTTCTTAGTTTAAGGGGCCGTCACATGTACACTGCTTTAACCCTACAATGGCTAGTCTACCCTCTAAAGTTAAAGCAATGGAGTATCATTTTGAGTCAATGTTGTCAGAAACATACAGACCAACACATGATTTGAAATACGTTTACTGTATCAGATAATAACTCTTCTCATTTAAGTATTAGATAATGGATTGCCTTTAAAAAAGTACTACTTTAGCATTAAAAATTTCGAGAAAGGGGAAATGGTGGATTGGAAAATAAGTGATGAACAAATGGGAATTTTTTTTGATGAGTACAAACAAAACAAAGATCACCAAAATGAGGTCGGATTCGTGCCAGACACACAAATAAACGAGGTGTCTGAAGAAGTTCTTGGTCCTCAATTACGAGCTACAATGCCACGACCTACTAGATGTGTACAAGCTCAACCAGTTCGTGCTAACCATAGAGCCTCATCTTCCTTATCTTCAACTAATGAATTTTCTACACTTATACTCGTGAAAGCGTATATTGAAGTTGATCGTTGAGATACGTTAATGATGCAAGGAGGTGGCAGCCTAAGCCATGAAAAGTTTTGGGCAATGATCACAAGACTACATAACAACCACCGTAGGTGTCCCGTTAGAAGATCACCATCTAAAATCCATTTAGCTCACCGTCATTTTACAAAAGCTTGAGATCATTACCGTACGATTGTGCAGACAGTCGAAGATGAAGACATATTTAAACATCTACAGCAACATTTGATTATAATTATCTATTTGAACATGGGACGGAATTCGTGGATCACAAAGCTTACAAGCTTCGCTAGTGTTGGCTAACCTGATATGAGGAAGAGTAGGCTTATGGTGTATGAATATTAAATTTCGTGCTTTTAATTATGTATGTCGTACTTTTAAATTTGGTTCGCTATAATTGGCTTTAATGTTGTCATTTTTGGCTCGTTGTATCCTAGTTTTAATTTTCTACGTTGGATGTAAATGTTGCTATTTTTATATTTCTGTTTCTAGCTTGTTGTATCCTAATTTTAATTTTTTATGTTGACTGTAATTTTTTGTGCGTTATCAAAATTAATTACCTAGTTTTAAGAAAGTTAAACATTTATTTCTGATGCATATATGAGATTCGACTTAATTTACAATGCTTTACGATTTTAAAACTATATCTAGAAGATAAATAAAAATTTGCGGTAATTGTTTGATACACAAACATAATCAAAACAATTGTAAACCAAATTTAAACCTAGAAAATATGCAAGTTTTAATTCTTCAAAATGAATTTGTGCTTTTATTTACAAACTAATTTAAATATAATAAAAAAATCCTCACCAATTTGCTTTTTAAAAAAATAACATTCTTGTTTTATACGGTTTTCATAAAATATGAAAACCGTAAATATGTTAAATGGTTTTTATAAAACCATTTATACGTTAAATGGTTTTCATAAAACCGTATAGCTCTCGCCGCTTTCATTTGTAAACGGCGATCGCCTCTATTTCAAATCTCTCCCCACCCTCGTCACGACATTGCTGCAGCACGAACAACATCTTTTGCTCACTATTTCCTCCCTTCTTCATACTGCTGGGAATGCTCTAATAAAATGCTCTGATATGAAATTAGTGGAAATCATAGTATGTTGAAAATGTGAAGAAAGGAGAGACAGATGAAAGTTAAAACTTTTATTTCATTGATTAATTTTCAATGATCTACAGAAGTGTAGAAATGTCCTTCTACTGTATACGTTGGACATAGGCAAATAATACAGCCGTACATACAAATTTTCTTCTCTGCCCTTATATGGAGAATACACGTGAAGTTCGGCCCGTATATATTATTATTTCTCGTTTGCTTCGTTTATCACAGTTCCTACATATATTAAAATCATAGTAGCATTATCGATCTGATACAAGCAGTAGGGTCATACGTAACGGACACAAAGATGGAATCTTAATTGGAACCGGTGCATATCAGAATGCATGTGGATTTTGGATTCAGTAAATCTATGTATATATTCATGCTCATGTTCCAAGAGATTCACTTCTCTTTTCTCACTAAACAACGACCATTTTCAATACGCAGCACAATATGCATCTCTATAACCATATCTTGCATTCATGCACTAAGCCTACAACCTCAACATTGCTGTTGACCGTCGACACAAGTATACAACTAGTATGTATCCTACCAATAAGGAAGTTGCCATGCCAATACTTGCATATTATTCGAATTTTCTTTAATAATATAGCCTATTGCTATACATTTTTAATGTCATGTATGAAATAGCTAGGAAACACATATTTCTAATCAAGTAATAACATATGGATCCACTCAGCATAATAACTTGTTAGTTTTATATTTTGGTGACACTCTGGAAATTTTGGCAGAACTTCAAAATTGGAAATTGTGGTTGCCTACCATTTGCAAACACGCAAGCCAATGTCTGATGCATCAATTCTTATCAGAAAAGATTTTGTTCTCTCTTATTGAAAAGTGTACTGTTTAGTTGGAAAGAAATATGGGTAGAGAAAGTTGAATTAGAGGGCTGGAATAAATAATGTATGTACATTGTACAATATATAGATATGGTGGCATTAATCTTTTAAAAAATAAGGAAAACAAACGAGCAATCTCACCTACTTGGTGCAAAATAAGCATAGAGATTGGATTCATTGAATATGTACACACTCACATGCTCCATCCATCCCCTCCTGTGTGTTTGCTTGCTTATATTATTGCTTATTAGCAAGCCACTTTTTCATTTCTATATCAACAGGTCACTTTTCCATCTCCTCCACCTCCATTTATTAGTTTGCTCATATTTAGAGAGTGAAGTTCACATCAGGAGGAGAATAATTTCGTTACAGGTATTGGTTGTTTCCAACTTCTTGTTTCTACAAACTTTCTTTGTGCTTTTGTACATCTTCCATGACTCACAGTTTAAGTATCTATAATGTTTCTCAATTTTGAATATTGTTGTTACAGATTGAAAGTCTTCTGGATATTGGAAGAGAAACCAAAATCTACTTCAAATTTAGATGAGTTTTGAATTATTGGGCTCTAAATTAGTTCTACAACTACAAAGAGATTCAATAAACATACAACCATCTTTATACGGGGCAATGGAGTCAAGAAGAGTTACTGGTACAGCCACATTGCTCAGAAGAACCCAAAGCGCTCAAGCGATGAACAAGAAGATTAAAGTGCTTCCATGCTTTGGGACGGAATCTTTTATTGTGCTCCTCTGCCTAACTATTTCCTTGTTGATTTTGCCATTGGTTCTGCCACCATTGCCGCCGCCGCCTGTTTTGCTACTGCTCCTTCCTATTGTAATACTTGTTGTGTTGGTGATATTGGCATTTACGCAGTCCAATTTGAAGCATAATATTGCTTCTTTCTAGCTCTCAAAGTTGTAAATAAGCAATGTCGTTTATTTCAGAGATTTAGAGCATGTTTTGTCTCATTTTGTATTTTATGCAAGAATGTCCAAAGAGATAGAGAAATGGCCGTTGGTATATTGTTTTTCATTTTCTTTGTTACTTCGTAAAACACTAAAATTAAAATGTATTTGCTTTCTATTTTATACATTAACATTAGCTTCATTTTGCATATTGTTTGTTTTTCAAAAATACATGCATTGTATGTACAATTTTTTTAAGTGAAAACACAAAACTGAAAATAACAAACCAGCTGTAGTCATAGTTTTTAAACTTAATCCAAGCAAGCATCGTTGCTGTTGATACAAAATATGTTATCAAACTACGAGAAGAGAACTTCTATTCAAAACAATTTTATAAACTTTTAGTATAATAACGTCTTATTTATGAAACTTTTAGTTGAAAAATGCAAGTTTAGTTTAATCTTTGTGGTACACATCAGAAAGCAAAGCCATACTTAAATGGTAACAAGAAATCAGTTAATTCAGTAAAAAAAATTAGTCCAGTCTTATTGCTAATGAAGTAATCAAGGCCTGACCATGGCTCAGTTTGGTATTCAAAACAGTGGATTGAATTGTAATGTTTGTCTTCCGTTTGGTAGATGTGATGTGATATACTGGAACATGATCTGTTAAACTGAATGCCATAAGCATGCAGCACCAGACCGTATGGTTGGACCGTGGGTACCAGTTGTATCATCATCCACAGACACTTTGAGCAATAATTATAGAGACAAACAGTATAAAGTTCTTGCAAAAACAACTTCATAACATAAATAAGGATATTGTTATTCAGTGCGTAAAATTCATTATGGGCTGCAGACTAATAGTAGGCCACAATGCACTTGTCAATCCACCTTTTAGCAAAGTCATTACGCTTTAGATGTGGACGAATAGCTCTGTCGACCATCAAGACGGACAGCTCGGAAAGTTGGTTGGATGGTTTCGAAATGGAATGTGGATGATAATACAGAACTATGGATGCTCGGATTAGCTTGAAAGAAAGATCGGGAATGGATACGTGCCGAAACACTTGGCTTACACAACTACTAGGGAAAGTGCAAAATAATGAAGAAAATTTCAGATGTTTTGCCACAACAAAAAGGGGTGTCAGAATGGCGCCGGAAATTTATAAAAAAAAAATGTTCGAAATGACATCGAAAAACAGTTATGTGATGCCAGTTATTTACCCAACAAAAATTAAATTAGTCGTCGAAAAGGCATTGGAACATGTTGACACCACTTCGACTTTTCGACGCCTTTGTTATTTCTACCATGTAAATAAATGTGTCAGAACATGTCGAAGCCACTCCGATGCCTTTGTTATTTCGGTCGTGTAAATAAATATCGCTGGAAAGGCATCAGAACATATCGACGTCTTTACTATTTCTTTTGGGTAAATAAATAACGTCGAAACATGGCTGGTATTTTACGATGTCATTTCTCTACCTTTTCTGTCCGTTTACTAGTTCTTCCTATACTTTTCCATACTAATTAACATACATACATACATACATATATATATACATATATATATATATACATATATATATATACATATATATATATATATATACATATATATATATATATAGAGGGAGCGACTATTGGGACACAAAATTAAAAACAGAATTAGAGACACAAAATCTGGACCGTGGGATTTATTTGTCTTTATGTGTGAGGTGGAATTCAGGAGGAGATCTTGTGGTTGAGATTGCTTGTGTTTAAATTTGTGTCAACATTTTGTGTTCAAATAGACTTTCCCATAATATATATATATATATATATATATATATATATATATATATATATATATTATATGTTAATTAAATAAGATTACATAGTTTACCAATTATGTTTGAATATTCATGGCAATAATGTCATTTACAGTTGGTCTGTTTCAACCTTTTCAACATAGACACAGTATAAGAAAATGCCCATTTTATGACATGAATTTAGTGATGGTTGCTTAAATCACTGTAAACATAATATACCACTTACGTAATTTTTTTAGAAGTCATTACAAAACTCTTGCAAGTGTTAAAAACTGACGTGCTGGTTGGTTTACCCTTTTTTGTTTTTGGTTTTTGATTTTTGGTTTTCACCCACATAAAAATGTGAAGAATGTATGCACATCATTAAAAACGGTCATTTTAGGAAACAAAATTAACAAGAAAAACAATTTTTTTTTTTTTTTTCGGAAAATAATGAAAGAGCAAGAGGCAACTCATCCCTTCTCGTTCTTCCATCTCCTCTGTTATCTCCATCATCGTTCTTTTTTTCTTTACATCGTCTCAACTCTTCTTATTTTTTGTAATTAATGTTTTTTTGAAGCAAATTTTTGTAATTAATGTTGAAAATTCAAAACACAATATAAACCAAATGTTGGTGTGAGAAATTGTTTATTTGCGCAAGCCAACGCCCGAGTGTTAGTTTAGGTGTAAACTTATAATCTGAATATCCGAAGACAGAGATATATAAAGGGAACACATAACTTTTATTGTGGTTCAGCATTAACATTTACGTCCACTTTATAATAACCTTTCATCATAATACTGTCGATTATAAAGTTTGTACAAGTTCGGACAATTTATTTATACAAAGTTGTACAATTGAATAACAAATAGCTTGTTAATTCACAACTTTGAGCAAAATGTCCTTCTTTTTCGTTGAGTCAAAGTGTGCATTAATGTCCAAGAAATAGTTTCAATGTCCAAAAGTATGAAAAATGTCCAAAAGCATGCCAAAGGTCCAATTGAATGTCCAACAGTTGTAGGAAAACGTTTCTGTAACGTTTGGAAATCCTAACAACGTCCAATAGCCATGAAGATGATGATGGCAACCATTAATGGTGCTTGAGAGCTCCAATCCAGCATGGCAAAGCATAGTAGAAGTACAAAATGCCAACCTCTTAGGATTTCAAGTAAGGGGGTACTTATAGGTGAGTTTTGGAGATATCAACCCAAATTTTGTATCCCAGGGGATGCGAAATTCACATCTCGAAAACATAACAAAAAGGATCCCAATAAAAAATATCGCATTCTGGAAAAATCTGGAAAAAATGGTGATCAACACATGTCGATCACCTAAAAATCAATGATCGACAAGGTTTTGGGGTGATCTGCCACTTTCTGAGCCAACCGCCAAATCACTAATTTCTCATCACCAAAAACCATGATCTAGCAGAGTTGCACAAGTAAAAACGAGTGATTCGCATGCATTTTCTAATTTGCCGAATTTCTGGAATTTTTCGCATCCTGCCATGGCAAAGATTTGCATCCCGATTCCCGTGTTGCACATGTGATTTCGCATCGTATCCCTGTGTTGATCACGAGATTTCACATCCTAAATCTGTGTAGAATTTCGCATCCGGGGATGCAAATTTTTCTAGATGCCAAGCCTGTGTTCTGATTTAAGTTTTTGCCCTGATCTGCCCATGTCGATCAGTTGTTTTTAGGTGAACGACATGTAAAAATCGGTTTTCGACGAAACCTTGCTAAATTGCCATATTTTGAGCCCGTGAGTTGCACAAGCCGTTTTTTACGATCGACATGTGTCGCACAAAACTTTTTGAGTAATCGACGCGTGATTTTGTTAAGTCCCGATTTTATCAAGTTTGATCGCGCCGTGAGTTGCGCAAGCCATATTTGGCAATCGACACGTGTCGCGCAACACTTTTTGAGTGATCAACACATGATTTTGCCAAATCCCGATTTTACCAAGTTTGATCGCCTGTGAGTTGCGCAAGCTATTTTTGGCGATCGACACATGTCGCGTAACACTTTTTTGAGTGATCGACTCATGATTTTGCCAAATCCCGATTTCACCAAGTTTAATTGCGCAAGCCATTTTAGGTGATCGTGCCATGCCGATCAGCCATTTTTTAGTGCGTGAAACAAGAATTTGCCAGAATCCATATATTTTTTCACAATGACTTTTGTCGCGTGATCAAGCCGATAGAGTCAGGGATTTCGAGCTGATTGGAACGAGTCAATCGCTTATTTTTACCATGACGAATTTTCCAATTTTTTTAACGACGATTTCTCGAATCGACGCTATTTCCAACATGTTGCAATTTCAACCAAATCGCTTTGTGTTTTCCGACGATGTTCTCGAAACTTCAGCACGTCACTAAGCAT
Organism: Allium sativum; assembly: GCA_030737875.1. Classification (NCBI taxonomy): domain Eukaryota; kingdom Viridiplantae; phylum Streptophyta; class Magnoliopsida; order Asparagales; family Amaryllidaceae; genus Allium; species Allium sativum. Next base: position 193,414,353 of record CM060919.1, read on the forward strand.
AATCTTGACATGTGACTGCTTTGCCAAAAAGTGCGTCAACACTTTCCCCTCCCAAAACATATCTTTCTTGGTCGAAGGAAGACGTGTTTTGCGAGAAAACCAAAAATCCAAAAATCTGAAAACCAAAGTCAGGAGAAGTCCGAAGTGAACTTCCATAACCAGAAAACCAAAGAGCCACGATCGTGCTAGATCGTATTAACCAGAGAACCAAAACCAATGAAAGTCGACGATCTCTTCAGATTGTTTCTTGAGAGGTAGCCAAAATATTCGATTAACCAGAATAACCAAAGTAGTCGGAAAATCAGAAAAACCCAAAATCCATAAATCCAGAGTAGCCAATAACCATATGAGTTCAAGGCGGTCTTGCAAAGGCAAAACGACCAAGAATAGTCAGAGTATTCCAAGACGGCCTTACCGGATCAAGATGACCAAAGATAAGCTAATCCAACGACCACTTAGGCGTATTTGAGTAGAAAACCGATGACCTCTGAGATCGTAATAAAATGGAATCCAATGATTATTGGGATCATTGCAAAATAGAACATCGACGATCGCTATCATCATATTAGAATGTAAATCCGACGATCGTTGGGATTGTATTTGGAATGGTTTGTCGAGTCCTGGATTCGTGGGATCAAGAAAACAAGAAGTTGTGGGATTTCCTGAGCAAGTATGTACATGTAAAAAAGGTTTTTGTACTTGGTGGACCAAGTTATGCGATGTTACGTCCTTGATGGGACAGGTTGTGAAGATTCTCGTGCCAAATGGGGGTTAAGATAATGAACTTCCGGACTTGGCAGACCAAGTCATGAAGTTATTATGCTTGGTAGGCCTTTTGAAGAATCTCAACACCCGAAAGCCCAAGCTTTTGAGAAGCTGTGGACTGGAGTCCAAATTTGCGAACCAAAGTTTGAAGTTTATGCCTGACTGGTCAGGTGGGACCAGAGTCCTAATTTTATTCTTGATAGACAAGTATGGAGCCAAAACCCGAATTTTATACTGGATTGATCCAGTGTAGAGCCAGAGCCCTATTTTTACATTAGACGGATCCAGTATGGAGCCATACCCCTATCTTTATACTGGACGGATCCAGTGTTGAGCCAGAGCCCAAAGTAGTTTTTATTGGTACAACAGAATTACAATGGTCGATGGTCCAACGCAGAGCATGACTATAGACCACAAGTCGGTTTTGTGCTTGTTGGGCTAACATTGCCGCTTTGATTACATGTAGAGAAAGTTAAAAAGGCGAGAAGTCGCCAATAACAAGAACAAACACAAATAACACACCGGAGTCAGGGAAGCCAAAGGGATCCGTAGGGTCGGATTAGTTAATTATAATGCCTTGGGGACGTTCAGGCCTGCCTCTATCCTTAGATGTTGTGGGAGGCTGAGCATGCGGCGCCGCTGTCGCTGGATTCTTGACATACTGTAGTAGTTCGCCACGCCTGACGCGTGCTTCGATAAGGTCATGTAACTTCTTACAATGGTCTGTGTCATGATCGGGCAATTCATGAAAAAGGAAGTACTTCTTGGAGCTTGCTTGTTTCAGAGTCGGGTCCCTCTTGGAAGGCTTCTAGAAAGGTGCAGTTTCGTGGATGTTGAGATAAATCCTTTCCAGGCCATGAGTGAGTTCAGTGTATGTCGGGAACTTTGGATCGAAGCGAGACCGCGAGTTCCGATTGTCGTAAGATTTACCCTTTCCTTTCTCGAGCGCAAACGGCCCTGAGCCTGCTAATGAGTTGGTCTGATGCACAGGTTTTTCGTCATGGGAGTCCTCCTCCCTTGGAAGTCTTTTAGCCTCGAAGTAGAATTCGACGAGATCCCTCGGCTGGTCCCGTTGCAATGAGATTTTACAGTATGTTTTGTTCAGAATGCCAAAGACAACAACCATTAGGACCATAAACGGATTCGGCCTATCAACAGAGGCCACCGCAACGCTTAATCTTTCCAGAAACTTACGCAGAGTCTCGCCTAACCTCTACTTAACTATTGTTAAAGTCATGACATTCCTCGGTTGGGCGATATGAACTCTGAATGGATCAATGAACTTTCCTATCAAGATGTTCCAACTATTTATATATTCGGGTTCTAACTCTTTGAACCAAAAAGCAGCAACGTCTGTATAATAGAGTCAGAAACACTTTGCCATAATGCCGTCTAAAGTTGAGTGTATTTCCAAATGACGCATGTAGCACATGAGATGAACCGTAGGATCTTTCCTACCGTCGAAAGCTTCTAATACCGACAATTTGAAGTTCGGTGGGTTCTGAGAATTTCTGATGCCTCGAGAAATGGGGTTGCAAGTAACAAAGTCACACTATAAAAGAATTCTAAATTCCCTACGCCAAGATGGCGTATGGACTGGACAGGGATGCAAATTTCCCTACGTCGTCCCTACGCCAAAAATAAAGTTGGAAAATAGCACTTTGCAAAAATTCCTATGGGTTCCCTACACCTGCATGCCGCCAAGTTACATACGTCATCCCTATGCCTGCATTCGTATGGGTTCCCTATGCCAAGTTCCATACGTCGTCCCTATGCCTGCATTCCTACGCATTTCCTATGCGAAGTTCCATACGCCTTCCCTATGCCACCTTCCTTATGCATTCTCTTCTCTTAATTCCATATGCATTCCATATGTGTACATCCATATGTCTTCTCCACGTCCTCTTCCATACGCATTCCATACATATACGTACATACGTCTTGCCTACGTCATCTTCCATACGCATTCCCTACGCCTACCTTCTTCCGTTTGAAGTACAAAAAATGGATTTTCCTTACCCATTCCATACGTATTCCCTACGCTACCGTACACCAAAATTAATATGGTTCTTTTATATTTATCTTCATCTACCACACATATCATAATAAAATTTAATAAAACCAAATACATGCAAAATCTGATACTATATATCTATAAAGACATTGATGTAGAATGAATATCATGGTAAAATTACCATAAACATGCTATAAATATATTTAAAACAAATCATGTCCAACAAACAATAAAATAAAGTTTCTACATAACTCAAACATGGTTGTTTCATCTAATTCGAACATCATATAATGTACTTTATATAAATAGAACATCAAACCCACTGCCAAAATGAAAATAACTCATAAAGTATGTCATATCTCCGATTCTTGCTCCCGCCTTAACCCCCGTATAAACTCTTGCACAGAACTCATCTCCTCCTGCATGGAACCTAAATCCCCTTATAGTTTGTTAATCATGACATTAATTTATTGGTTTTACACCTTGGCCTTCCACTTCCTCTACAAGTTTCTCTCTGTCGTTTGAAACTCCAAACCTAGCAGTGCATGTCATGTCTATATATATCTAGGCATAAATATTTTAATCCAGTTAGTACAACGAATAAACAAGCACTAAATAATGGCTCAGTAAATGTGAAATAATGGCTCAGTTAAACTGAGTCGTTCGGCTCACTAGTAGGCTCAGTTAAAATGAGTCTTTCGACTCGGTGAAAGGCTCAGTTTAACTAAGCCAATAGACTCAGTAAAATGAGCCTTTTGGCTGAGTTGAACTAAGCCATAAGGCTCTGTAAAATTGAGCCGAAACAACTCAGTTCTACTAAGTTGAAAAGGCTCAGTAAAACTGAGCCATAAACCGAGCCGAAAGGGCTCAGTTGTAGTTTTACTGAGCCATTCGGCTCGAATAACTGAAACATTAGGCTTAGTTATACTGATTCATACGGCTCAGTTTAACTGAGCCGTTTCGGCTCGGAAAAACTATGTTGTTTTAGATTGGTAAAACCGAGCCAGCACTCTCTTTGTGCACGCAAAAAATTGATATATTTTATGTAGTTACTTGGATCTACAACCCCAGTTCTAACATTTTGAGACAAACTTAAATCCAAAGAAGAGAAAGAAATGAAGTTTTATGTTTAGACATATAAGTTCAGATATCGAATAGATTTCAAAATTTGTGTGAACTTCGAATTAGCATTCTTTGAACCTACAATTCACAATTTAAATCTCATTTCAATTTCAAGTTTATTGTAGATAATGTGTAAATCATTAGTTAAAAATTCCAAAACCCCATTGATTAACATAGAAATGTGTTTATTTTATGCTCTTATATCTTATCTTTTGTATATAAATAAATATTACTTGGGTATTATTTTGTCACTTTTACAGATATGTCAACTAAGCCACATGCAGTCAGAAAAACAGAAAATAAAGATCAAAATGTTGTGTATATACAAATGAAGATCTGCAGATGAAGACTTTGCATTGTGTTTCTTTTGAAGTTAAGATATGTCCATCTTTGATAGAAGAAATCTCCTGAAATCTTATCTTCCTTCAATTAGTCACATGTCAAACAAGGAAAATATTGGAGGAATAATAGTTAATTAAAAGGGGAGGAATAATGGCTAATTAATAGGGGAGGAATAATTTTTATAGGAGGAATAATTGCTAATTAATAGGCCCATATATGCATATATTGGATTAGGGTTTTAGATTGGCTATCTATCTCCTATAAATATCCATGTAATCTCATTGTAAATGATCATCCTGAAATTAATAAAGTTTTCTTCTTCTTTTTTCTTTTCTGCATTTTCTACTTTTTCTTAGCAATTTGTGTTGGCTACACAATTAGATATGGTAGAACACTATTTGTCTTTTTCATTTATTTTTTATTAGTGATTAACCGTCTGATTAGATTCAGCGGTAATCCTAATTTTATTTCCTGTTTATTATTTTAATTTCTGCAATTTCAATTTCTGTTCTTTTTACTGCTTCCTTAGGTCAATTGGATTGAATATAGATTTGATTAGATTCAGATCTGATTCAATTCAATAATAGTTTAATTGCAGTTCAATTTCGTTTGCTTTCAAAACCAACCTCGAAGATTTGTCTAACTCGCCCAAGAAATTTTATAAATAATTTAATTTAATTTACCTTCCTGTGATTCGACCTGCATACTATACGATCTATGCGCTTGTAGAATTTATTACATTAATTGCGCTTTTCTAATTCATAGAAAAGTAGCAATCACCCATGAATACTGCACTCTAACTGAAAAATAAATAAATTAAGTTTTCAGTCAATGCCCCAGGAATATTTCCGGTACCAGACTTCGTGTGCTTCTTGAAAAAGCGTGAAACACCCCACCTCCGTTAAGGTCACTAACAAAGGGAATGCCTTAACTTCGGTGGAGCATTTTTAGTACAAGATGCAGAAAAATTACAAGACAGACAAATAAATAAAACTTTATTTCATTGATAAACAGCTTGTACAAAGATTGTTTTACAATACCAAAGTATCCTGTCTTGTTTAACAAAAATAAAGAAGCATAAAATGATTTCCCCAAATAAAGCATGAGCCAGCCATAATAGTGGAAGAGAGAGTCCAAGGCAACACGTCAAAGAGTCTTCAAGCTTGGAAAGAGTAATGGTCCAAACAAACCTGAGCTATTCCCTCCCTGACTACCTTGGGGGGGGTAACGGAAGAAAAGAAGACGAGAGAAAACGAGTTAGACAATAAGTCTGGTAAGTTCAGTGATTACTAGCATTTAAACAAGGAAAAGGGATCATGACAGGAGTAACAGAACATAGGACAATACCCTAATATAAGACAAGATAGGTTGAACATTTGATCGCACCCATTACTATAATCTCTGCACCACCTAACTCATGTCTCAACTAGTAATCTGTATAATATGATCCCAATCCCTGCAGTGGTAGTAGCCTTCAGGTGCACATCTATATTTGAGGACTCCACCTCAATTAGCCCAATTGCCATGAATATGTTAGATGTACCCTTACTACCCTATCAATCGGCTCCCTACCTGTGTTAACTTGCCATGTGTCTGTGTCAATCGGCCCTCCCTTGCGTGTAGCTACCCTGTGTTGGTCCCACCATAAGGTGTATTAATCCTTATGATAGCGACCCCGACACGATTCAAGAATGCACAGTGTAAAACTACTGGTACCCAGTGCCTGCTTTTTCCACTCCGGAGTACGTGCACGCCCGTAATCCGCCGGAACCTACACTGACGTACCCCCAGCCGCTATATCGACCGCTTATAATCAGCCCAGTAATCGTGCTCCACCCTGCCTAGCTCAGGGTACCGTGATACATCTATGTGGGTTACTGCTGAAATGGGTTCCCATTACTAGGGTTTCCTACTGGTTAAGTTTATGGGCCTATATTTACTAATATTACCAACCAACCCGATATGTACTTAACCTTCCCACCGATTCAAGCATGTTTATATAATGGTTAAGTTATGTGGGCCTATATTTACTAATATTACCCACCAACCCGACACGGACTTAACCTTCCCACAGATTCAAGCATGTTTATATAATGGTTAAGTTTTGTGGGCCTATATTTACTAATATTACCCACCAACCCGACATGTACTTAACCTTTCCACGGATTCAAGCATGTTTATATAATGGTTAATTTTTGTAGGCCTATATTTACTAATATTACCCACCAACCCGACATGTACTTAACCTTTCCATGGATTCAGGCATGTTTATATAATGGTTAAGTTTTGTGGGCCTATATTTACTAATATTACCCACCAACCCGATAGGTACTTAACCCTCCTACTCGTCATGTAACACCCCGAATTTTCTATTAACACTAAAGTTGCTAAAATATTAATAAGTGTGTAAGAGAGGGGATGTATCTAATATGAATATAAAAATATTAATAAGTGTGTAAGAGAGGGGATGTATCTAATATGAATATAAAAATATTAATAAGTGTGTAAGAGAGGGGATGTATCTAATATGAATATAAAAATATTAATAAGTGTGTGAGAGAGGGGATGTATCTAATATGTATATAAAAACAATAATAAGTAAAGGGGGATGTATCTAATATGTACATTGTAGAAAAAATATATATATTTATGACATGAATAGAAGTTTATTAATATGCTAAGTGTTTGCTGAGTCACTTCTGACTCATTGCTGAGTCAACAAGATAAACCCCATCTTGTCTGAACGGCTGCGGTTATTTCTAGGTTAAATCTAATGGCCTAAATGAATTCTAAAATCTATAAATAAGTGGGTAGACCCTAGACCTAAATCACTTGTAAAATTAGAGAAGCTACCGTCATGCTGCTGCCATGGAGTTCAGCATAGCCGTCACAAACTAAGAAGAGGAAGCCTAATCATCTACAACTAAATCTACACAAATCAAATCAAAAGATCTCTCTTTCTCTAATTCTTTTCTTTTGTTGGTGAGTATGATGATTCTCACAAGACTATTACAAACTAATTTGACTCAGTTATGAATGGATCACAAGAAAGTGATGTGATTTGTAATTGTAAATTCTATATATTGTGGATCTCTTATTATGTTATTATGTTGTCGTATGATGTAAATTATATATGCTATGTCATGCTATGTTGTAAATTCTCTTATGCTATGTCGTGCTATGTTGAGAATCATGTCAAGCTATGTTATACTATCATACTATGCCATGTTATAAATCATGCTATATTATGTTGAAAAATCATGCTGTTGGATCATGCTTAAAGTTATGTTTTTTTTTCTTAATTTAAATGGATCTTGTTTATGGGAATTTGCCTATTAGGTTAGGTGTACCCATAAACTTGAAACTATAATTAAATAAAACTTGATTATGGGAATTTGCCTATTGAGTTAGGTGTACCCATATAAAACCATGTTGTTAAAAAAATTAGATGATGTTGATTCACACATGTTCATATGTAAGTTTATGAAAATTGATTGAGATTATATTAGGTGAATTTTGAACAAGTTGACACCTTTAGGTCCATGACATGTATAATCTATGCAAGTTGGACATATGCAAGTTTCACCCCTTATTATGATTCATTTGGTCACATATACATGTTGTTATTATGATAATCTCTTTTATGCTATGAGTTAGGCTATTCGAGTCTAACATATATTTTGCGAATAAACGTTCAAACGTGGGGTAGGGGTAATATTAGGAATTAATAAATTGGGTGCAATTTTGTAAGATGTTGCATACCATGAATGAATGTCCATAATTGAGTCAATTATGGACATTGTTAAAAATTGGAAGTAATTAATAATTCAAGTAGGGAATTATTAAAATTGGGGGAAAGTGGATTATTATTAATAATCAATGCTTAGGACACGAGGTTGGACCCGTTTGTGATGTAAACCTGCCCGGACCCGCCCGGCAAATCCAGTAGTCACAAATGTCGGCCCAATGTGAGAGGTCCTAGGCCCAAACTAAAGCATAACAGTTGTAAAGACACGAGGTTAGACTCTTTTATGGTGTAAGACTGCCCGGACCCGCCCGGCAAATCCAGCTGCCATAAATGCCAGTCTAATGTGAGAGGTCTTTATGAGGTTATGGCCTTAATGAACTAAGAAATACTTAACCAGATAATCATGTAAGGTGGGACATGGGGGTTAAGTAGGTGCCTTGGGTGGCATGAGGAATCTGGTGGTTGCCTTTAGAGGCATTTGAAATACGATTAGACTTGACCAAACACACATGTAAATGAACATGACTAAGTGGGTTAAGTGGGATGGACTAATGGGGACAAGCTTAGGTGGAATGCTTGTGGTAAATAGTGGGGCCCCATTTCAACCAGTATCCCAAAACGTATCTTTGTGGGCTCGACCCAAGTCGAGGACGGGACACGCATACTGGGTTTGACTATAAGAGGCCAAAACAGGGAGCGGTGGCAACGCAAGTCCAACGGGTTTCATATGCGTGTGTGGACCCGGGCTGGTAGGTAAGACGTTGTTGCATCGTGTAGGTATAAGCCGTGCATGTCCGTTGTATCAGGTTGCCACTTTAGGGGAGTGATACACCCCACTGTGGGGCCAGCACGGGTATCTACGAGTTAGGGAGCCGATCGAATAATGGGAAGTAGGGTACACCTAGTGGAGATAGGGGCAGGCGGCACCTATGTAGTCAGCTAGGGGTACGTAAAGCCATTGGGAAAGTTTCTAAGTGAAGCTAAGTGGGATGAATCTTTAGGGTGACTGGTGTGGTGCAGTATAGTGTTTATCCTTTAGTATTTAGGAGCGCCTATAACGTTGCCTTTAGCGATTGTCTATGTTCTTAATCTGCTCTTCATAGACATTTTCTTGTTTTCCAGCTTATGCCTTAGTCCAGTTATTTTGGTAATAGTATTGTAGAATTATCATATTCACCAGACTTTATGTCTGACCCCCTCTTTTCCATCCTTTTTCTCCCTTCAGGTCTGCAGGTTGGGCCAAGTTCTAGTGGAGTCTAGTTGGATCGCTTATCTTCTGGAAAGCTTGGACTGCTGAAGTAAAGTCCAGCTTGTTATCTTTCTTTTTAATGGCTATTCATGTAATGGGATTATGTACTTGTTTTATCAAGATAGATATTGTACTTGACATTGAATATGGTGTTATGATGTAATCAAACATGTTTTGACTTCTGCTACAATGAAATAAAGTTTTTTTGAATTTCCAAGTACTATTTTATATCTGTCTTGTTGTAATTTTACTGTTCTATATTCACTTAAAACCTCCATGGAAGTTAATGCATTCCCTTTGTGAGTGACATTAATGGACGTGGGGTGTTACACGTGGTATCAGAGCATAAGGTTACCAGAACAGATAAAAAAAAATTTAGAAAAATATTTTTTTCTAAAGTATTTTTGGAAGAAGTGCTTTCAAAAAAAAAAAACATGTTATTTAAAGAGAGTTTTTATGAAAAACATAATCCCAAATAGCCACATCCTTATCTTTATCTTTCGAATTCTCCATTTTGAATCTTTCCTTTTTCGTTTCAGCATGGCTGAAGATCTTAATCTCCCAGAAGGTGTGACGATTCCAGGGTGGTTTAGGAGATACTTGGAGGCTAGGGCCACCACTGCAGGCCCAGCGGATACTCCTCCACCCCTAGTTGCACCCATTCCTCCTCCTCCTCCTCCTCGTGTTGACACTTTTGCAAAGACGTGCAAGGAATTCAAGGCTATGGGAGGAAAAACTTTTCAAGGGACTGAGACGTTTGTGGAGGCCAGAGATTGGCTTAAGGAGACTGAGGAATTGTTGGATATCTTTGAAGTGGAAGATGGGAGGAAAGTCCATTTAGCTGCTTGGTTAATGAAGGGAGAGGCCTCGTTTTGGTGGGAGGTCACTAACGGGGAACGTCCAGTTGATTCATGGGCGGATTTCAGACGAAGGTTTGAGGCAAAGTTTCTTTCAAGGGCAGAGGAGAACTTAAATATGGAAAAATTCCTGGCACTAAAGCAAGGGAGCTCATCAGTAAAGGAATATGTCAATAAATTTAATCAGTTAGCAAGGTTTGGCTTGGAGTTGGTGAACACGCCAGAGAAGAAAGCTTTGAGGTTCGTTAGAGGCTTGAATGAACCGTTGCAAGGGTTGGCTATGACCCACATCCCTATGGGAACCACCTTTGAAAAGCTAGTAGAAATGGCACTTATGCATGAGGATAAGGCAGTTGAAAAGAAAGGGGATCAGAAGAAACCCCAACAGCAAAATAAGAAGGGTGGTAAAAACAATAATGGCAAAGGGAAGAAGAAATGCTTCAATTGTGGGACGCCTGACCATCTCAGCAAAGATTGTAGAAAGAAAAAGAAGACTGGTTGTTTTCATTGTGGAGATGCGGGACATTTAGTGAAGGACTGTCCAAAGAAGGGGCAGAGGGCAGGGTCTACCTCGGGAGGACAGGTGCAGGCTCTTATGGCACCAGGGCAGGCAAGGGGGCAAGTTCAGGCTATTGCGGCCCCACCGCTGCAAGAAAGAGGTAGAACAATTTCTGTTGAAAGCTTAGTTTTTCTGTTTGATCATCCTGTCCGTACCTTATTCGATTCTGGCGCATCTCATTCGTTTATCTCTGCATCATTAGTTGAATCACTGCACTTGAACACCAGTTTAGTAGAGGATCCCTTGGTCGTTTCAAATCCAATTGGGGGTTCGGCTCATTTGACCATGATATGTTTGGATTTGAAAATCTCTATACTTAGCGTTGAATTTAGATGTGATGCTTATGTATTGGGCTTCACGGGCTATGGGCTAATTTTAGGAATGGATTGGTTGTCTAGAAATAGGGCCATTCTTGATTGTGAAAGGAGAGTAGTTAGGCTTGTGACTCGCCTTGGTAATGCTCTCGATATCTTTTGTAATCCCATAAATTCCGTTATGCTAAGTTATCTTGAATCGCTTGACGCGTCTGTAGAGAACCTGCGATCGGTAGAAGTGGTCCGGGAATATCCGGATGTGTTTGAGGAGGTGAAGGGCTTACCTCCAAAGCGGGAGATAGACTTTCGAATTTATCTTGTGGATAATGCTAAACCCGTATCTTTGCCAGTGCGCCACATGGCTCCTCGTGAAAGGAGGGAACTCAATAAGCAAGTAAAGGAGTTGCTTGAGAAGGGGTTCATAAGACGTAGTATATCGGAGTGGGGTGCTCCAGTAGTTTTTGCCACAAAGGCGGATGGGTCTCTTAGACTTTGTATGGACTATAGAGAACTAAACAAGCTTACTAAAAAGAACCGACACCCACTGCTGAGGATTGACGATCTCTTTGATCAGTTAGTTGGCGCCTCAGTGTTTTCGCAGTTGGACTTAGCCACTGGCTTTCATCAACTGAGAGTGGCTGAGGATAGTATAGATAAGACTGCTTTTAGGACTCCTGACGGATTCTATGAATGGCTAGTGATGCCCTTTGGTTTGACAAACGCCCCTGCATATTTTGTTGATTTGATGAGTAGGGTGTTTAGGGAATACCTTAACAAATTCGTGGTAGTCTTTGTGGATGACATCTTAGTCTTTTCTAAGAATAAAGAAGAGCACTCCCTACATCTTAGGGAAGTGTTGGAAACCCTTCGAGCGCATAACCTTAAGGCAAAATTTTCTAAGTGTCACTTCTGGAGGAAGGAAGTACGGTTCTTAGGGCACGTGGTTTCCAAAGAAGGGATAGCAGTGGATCCCGCAAAGGTGGTGGCCATCCAAGATTGGAAGGTCCCTAAAAATGCAACCGAAGTAAGAAGTTTCTTGGGGTTGGCTGGCTATTATAGGAAGTTTATCAAAGACTTCACAAAAATATCAGCTCCATTAACACGGTTAACGAAGAAGAACCTGGTTTTTACGTGGGACAAAGATTGCGATGATGCGTTCCAACGTTTAAAGAGAGCCTTAACTTCAGCCCCAGTCTTAGTGCTGCCAGACGGGAATAAACCGTTTACCATCTATACTGATGCTTGTGGGACGGGACTTGGCGCGGTCCTCATGCAAGAGGGAAGAGTAATAGCCTATGGTGGAAGGCAGTTGAGGGTTCATGAAAAGAATTACCCCACGCATGACTTAGAGCTAGCCGCAATTGTTTTCGCGCTTAAGTCTTGGCGTCACTATCTTCTTGGTGAGAAATTCGAACTGTTCACTGACCACAAATCATTAAAATACTTATTCTCTCAGAAGGATTTGAATTTAAGGCAGCAACGGTGGATGGAATTCTTAGCCTCCTACGATTTTGAAATAGCATATACCCCGGGCAAGGGTAACGTGGTAGCAGACGCCTTAAGTAGGAAAAGGTTGTCCTTGAGTCCGTTGTTTGTTGAACGACAAAGCTTAGAATTCATCTCTATGTTTGACTTTAGACCCTCCGTTGACTTAGTACTCGGTCTGTTAGCATCCTTGGAGGTTAGACCTACACTTCTAGGACGGGTTGGTGAGGCACAGCGAGACGACCCACAGTTGGTTGAGATAGTAGAAAAGCTCAAAGGGGGGGAGTCGTCAAGCCATCTTCGTAGGTATACCCTAGACGATAAGGGTTGGTTACGAAGGGATAATAGACTTTGTGTACCACAAGACGAAGACTTAAGGAAGGCCATTCTTGATGATGCTCATCGCTCAAAAATGACCATTCATCCCGGCGGGGATAAGATGTACAAAGATATGAAGCGGGTTTTCTTTTAGGCCGGTATGAAAAAGGATGTGGCCGAGTACGTCGCTAGATGCTTGGTGTGCCAACGAGTTAAAGCAGAACAAAAGAAACCCGGTGGGTTGCTTCACCCATTAGAAGTTCCACTATGGAAATGGGAAAGCATCTCAATGGATTTTGTGGATGGATTACCAAGATCAAGGAAGGGTAACACGGGGATTTGGGTTATAGTAGATAGACTTACTAAAAGCGCCCATTTTATTCCCGTGAAAAGTAAGAGGACTGCTCCGTGGTTGGCTTCTGTATACATTAAGGAGATAGTTCGTTTGCACGGTATTCCTTCTAGTATAGTAAGCGACCGTGACCCCATCTTTACTAGCGAATTTTGGAAGAGTTTACAAGAGGTGGTAGGGACTCAGCTATGTTTGAGCACCGCATATCATCCTCAAACAGACGGCCAGACCGAGAGGGTGAATCGCATTCTAGAGGATCTTTTAAGGCTTTGTATCCTAGACTTTGGGGGTACATGGGAAGAGCACCTTCCGTTAGTAGAATTCGCATATAATAATAGCTTTCAGTTTAGTATTGGCATGTCACCTTTCGAAGCTCTTTATGGAAGGCCTTGCCGTTCGCCTACATGTTGGTGGGAATCTACCGATAAAATCCTACTTGGGCCCGATATGGTTAGGGAAACCTCGGAGAAGATTGAGTTGATTCGAAGGAGGATGAAAGCAGCACAAGATAGGCAAAAATCGTATGCTGATAAGAGGAGGACCGATCTTGAGTTTGACATTGGGGACATGGTTTTTATCAAAGTATCTCCGTTACAGAATGTTGTTCGCTTTGGGTCCGTGGGGAAATTAGCACCAAGGTTTGTAGGGTCGTTTCCTGTAAAAAAACAGGATTGGGAAGATGGCATATAGGGTGGAGTTGCCTGAGAAACTTAGTGGAGTACACGACGTATTCCATGTATCACATTTGAGGAAGTGTTTGCACAAGACCGCGGAGGTGGTAGAGCCGAGCTTGCTTAAAGAGGTGGAAATAGAGCGTGATGCAACAATTAGACGAGCTCCTACATGCATTCTTGGGTCGGAGATCAAAAAGTTGAGGAATCGAGAGGTCAGACTGGTTAAAGTGCAATGGGGAGATGATGAGAGCAACGCAACTTGGGAGACAGAAGAGAAGATGCGTTCGTTGTACCCTTTTCTTTTTGAGGGTATGTCTTTTAATTTCTCCTTTATCGCTTAGCTTATCTTATCTTATCTTTAGTATGTCCTCTCATTAGTATCTTTGACCTTTAGTTAGGATAATCCTATGGTTGAAACATGTGTTTGAGACATGTTATGTATGATGGATGCAAAATGGATGCAAGTGTTTGCTAGTGGTTGCTCGTGGATGCATATATACACACACTTTAGGCACTAGATCGGCTCAGTCACTTCATATTGCATATTGCATATATATGGATGTATTTAGTATAATGGATGTATAATGGTTGTACCATCATATGGATGCTGCATTCGGTTGAATGGGTGTGCACGCATATAGAAGTAGTATGTAATCAATTAGGATCTTTTGCATACATAATGGATTCATGACACTTACATAATTTGCATTAAGGAGGTCAACTGAATCAGTAGACCGCCTGATTTCGCATTAGGTAAGGACATGTACACACACTTGCATATGATCATAAAGCATTAGAAGTCTTTTAAGGACAATGGATGCCTGTGTATGATGGATGAGTAGATGGACGTTTGGATGGTAGGATATACATTCTTCCAGACTTGAAGATTTCGGGGACGAAATCCTAAAAGGAGGGGAGAATGTAACACCCCGAATTTTCTATTAACACTAAAGTTGCTAAAATATTAATAAGTGTGTAAGAGAGGGGATGTATCTAATATGAATATAAAAATATTAATAAGTGTGTAAGAGAGGGGATGTATCTAATATGAATATAAAAATATTAATAAGTGTGTAAGAGAGGGGATGTATCTAATATGAATATAAAAATATTAATAAGTGTGTGAGAGAGGGGATGTATCTAATATGTATATAAAAACAATAATAAGTAAAGGGGGATGTATCTAATATGTACATTGTAGAAAATATATATATATTTATGACATGAATAGAAGTTTATTAATATGCTGAGTGTTTGCTGAGTCACTTCTGACTCATTGCTGAGTCAACAAGATAAACCCCATCTTGTCTGAACGGCTGCGGTTATTTCTAGGTTAAATCTAATGGCCTAAATGAATTCTAAAATCTATAAATAAGTGGGTAGACCCTAGACCTAAATCACTTGTAAAATTAGAGAAGCTACCGTCATGCTGCTGCCATGGAGTTCAGCATAGCCGTCACAAACTAAGAAGAGGAAGCCTAATCATCTACAACTAAATCTACACAAATCAAATCAAAAGATCTCTCTTTCTCTAATTCTTTTCTTTTGTTGGTGAGTATGATGATTCTCACAAGACTATTACAAACTAATTTGACTCAGTTATGAATGGATCACAAGAAAGTGATGTGATTTGTAATTGTAAATTCTATATATTGTGGATCTCTTATTATGTTATTATGTTGTCGTATGATGTAAATTATATATGCTATGTCATGCTATGTTGTAAATTCTCTTATGCTATGTCGTGCTATGTTGAGAATCATGTCAAGCTATGTTATACTATCATACTATGCCATGTTATAAATCATGCTATATTATGTTGAAAAATCATGCTGTTGGATCATGCTTAAAGTTATGTTTTTTTTTCTTAATTTAAATGGATCTTGTTTATGGGAATTTGCCTATTAGGTTAGGTGTACCCATAAACTTGAAACTATAATTAAATAAAACTTGATTATGGGAATTTGCCTATTGAGTTAGGTGTACCCATATAAAACCATGTTGTTAAAAAAATTAGATGATGTTGATTCACACATGTTCATATGTAAGTTTATGAAAATTGATTGAGATTATATTAGGTGAATTTTGAACAAGTTGACACCTTTAGGTCCATGACATGTATAATCTATGCAAGTTGGACATATGCAAGTTTCACCCCTTATTATGATTCATTTGGTCACATATACATGTTGTTATTATGATAATCTCTTTTATGCTATGAGTTAGGCTATTCGAGTCTAACATATATTTTGCGAATAAACGTTCAAACGTGGGGTAGGGGTAATATTAGGAATTAATAAATTGGGTGCAATTTTGTAAGATGTTGCATACCATGAATGAATGTCCATAATTGAGTCAATTATGGACATTGTTAAAAATTGGAAGTAATTAATAATTCAAGTAGGGAATTATTAAAATTGGGGGAAAGTGGATTATTATTAATAATCAATGCTTAGGACACGAGGTTGGACCCGTTTGTGATGTAAACCTGCCCGGACCCGCCCGGCAAATCCAGTAGTCACAAATGTCGGCCCAATGTGAGAGGTCCTAGGCCCAAACTAAAGCATAACAGTTGTAAAGACACGAGGTTAGACTCTTTTATGGTGTAAGACTGCCCGGACCCGCCCGGCAAATCCAGCTGCCATAAATGCCAGTCTAATGTGAGAGGTCTTTATGAGGTTATGGCCTTAATGAACTAAGAAATACTTAACCAGATAATCATGTAAGGTGGGACATGGGGGTTAAGTAGGTGCCTTGGGTGGCATGAGGAATCTGGTGGTTGCCTTTAGAGGCATTTGAAATACGATTAGACTTAACCTAACACACATGTAAATGAACATGACTAAGTGGGTTAAGTGGGATGGACTAATGGGGACAAGCTTAGGTGGAATGCTTGTGGTAAATGGTGGGGGCCCATTTCAACCAGTATCCCAAAACGTATCTTTGTGGGCTCGACCCAAGTCGAGGACGGGACACGCATACTGGGTTTGACTATAAGAGGCCAAAACAGGGAGCGGTGGCAACGCAAGTCCAACGGGTTTCATATGCGTGTGTGGACCCGGGCTGGTAGGTAAGACATTGTTGCATCGTGTAGGTATAAGTCGTGCATGTCCGTTGTATCAGGTTGCCACTTTAGGGGAGTGATACACCCCACTGTGGGGCCAGCACGGGTATCTACGAGTTAGGGAGCCGATCGAATAATGGGAAGTAGGGTACACCTAGTGGAGATAGGGGCAGGCGGCACCTATGTAGTCAGCTAGGGGTACGTAAAGCCATTGGGAAAGTTTCTAAGTGAAGCTAAGTGGGATGAATCTTTAGGGTGACTGGTGTGGTGCAGTATAGTGTTTATCCTTTAGTATTTAGGAGCGCCTATAACGTTGCCTTTAGCGATTGTCTATGTCCTTAATCTGCTCTTCATAGACATTTTCTTGTTTTCCAGCTTATGCCTTAGTCCAGTTATTTTGGTAATAGTATTGTAGAATTATCATATTCACCAGACTTTATGTCTGACCCCCTCTTTTCCATCCTTTTTCTCCCTTCAGGTCCGCAGGTTGGGCCAAGTTCTAGTGGAGTCTAGTTGGATCGCTTATCTTCTGGAAAGCTTGGACTGCTGAAGTAAAGTCCAGCTTGTTATCTTTCTTTTTAATGGCTATTCATGTAATGGGATTATGTACTTGTTTTATCAAGATAGATATTGTACTTGACATTGAATATGGTGTTATGATGTAATCAAACATGTTTTGACTTCTGCTACAATGAAATAAAGTTTTTTTGAATTTCCAAGTACTATTTTATATCTGTCTTGTTGTAATTTTACTGTTCTATATTCACTTAAAACCTCTATGGAAGTTAATGCATTCCCTTTGTGAATGACATTAATGGACGTGGGGTGTTACACGTCATGTCATGTTGGTTAAGTGGTTCTTATTAACTTAACCTTTCTCACTTATCATGTTGGATTGGTTAAGTGTGACTTATTAACTTAACATTGTTCATTCATCAGGTTATATTGGTTAAGTATTTCCCATTTAACTTAATCCCATTCGCTCATCAAGTTATATTGGTCAAGTGTCATTAATCAATTCAAGTTAAGTTAACCCATCCACCCGTCACGTCATGTTGGTTAAGTGTTTCCTTCTGGTGTAGACTTGACCCTACCTCAAATCATGTTATATTGGTTAAGTGTTTCCCTCTCGTGTTAACTTAACCCTTCCCATACATCATGTTATATAATTGGTTAAGTGTTTTCCCCTTGTATTACTTAACCCCACCACATGTCATTATATATTTTGGTTAAGTGTTACCTTAGTTAACTTAACCCTATCATCTGCTTAATTAACATGTTACAACGGTTAAGTGTTCTAAATTTACTTAACCTCACCCACTTGTCTAATTAACATGTTGTAACAGTTAAGTGTTCTAATTTTACTTAACCTCACCCACTTGCCTAGTGAACATGTTATTATGGTTAAGTGTTCTAAATTTACTTAACCTCACCCACTTGCCTAGTTAACATGTTATTACGGTTAAGCGTTCTAAATTTACTTAACCTCACCCACTTGCCTAGTTAACATGTTATTACGGTTAAGTGTTCTAAATTTACTTAACCCTACCATTCAACTCTTGTCTTAGCATTAATTTATTCATTAAAGCACCAACCACTCACATTAGAAAGGTATTGTTGCGGTTACTGGATGTGCCGGTCGGTTCCGGGTAGTTTTACACCGCAACTCAGTCTAACCTCGGCTTTTTATTGGGCTCAATGCCCTAACCTCTCACATTAGATAGGTATTGTTGTAGTCACTGGACAACCGGGCGGTTCCGGGCAGTTTTACACCACAACTCAATCTAACCTCGGGTTAGGCATAATCATCTTTTCTACAATTTACATATTTCTTATTTATAACAAATTCCATATGTAAATTATTCTCAATTTAATTATGCCATAATTATCCTTTTAATTATGCTCACAATTAATGGTATACTAAATACACCATTTCATGAACCAATCTATACCATGTAATATTCATGTTTATCCTTCATATTTATATGTAAATTATAAATCAATTATTGTCATGGCCCACTTTCCCCCTAAAGCATGTTCATAATCTTTGGTATATAAAAATTATGCCATTTAAATGCCACTAATCATTGGCATGTGCCAAACATGCCAATTACATATAATTTCATGTTTACCCCCAATGATATCCCCCGTTTGTACGTTCGCAAAATTACAAGGAATGTTAGGCTCGATATTTTAGCCTAACATATAACCAAAAAAGAGAAAAGTGAAGAACATGAAATATTCTAACAGCATAAAAATATGTGACATATAGATTTGGCATGGGATAATGAACTTGCAAAATTTAGATCCGATTAACATGAATCATAGCATATGAATTTACATAGAACTTACACAAATTAAACTTGTCATGTAAAGAGGAACTTGTGACTAAGTTGGATCTAATTATCATGTAAACTTGATATAGGTCTAACATGGAGGTTTAACATATAAACACAATTTTAAACCACAACTTAGCATATTAACTTATGTATGTCAAAATATAAGAAAGCTACTATAAACATATTTAAATCACAACTTAGCATGATAACTTATGTGTGTTAAACATAAGAGAGCTATTATAAACATATTTAAATCACAACTTAGCATGATAACTTATGTGTTAAAACATAAGAGAGCTACAAAACCAATCTTGCAACATAAGTAGATTCAACTTAACATGGTTCTAGATATACATGAATGGTTGTCTAACATGTAAGCATGTGCTTTAGATCATAAACTTGCAAGTAACCACCAAATTATAACATGACATGTTTCACCATTCAGTTGGCATAATGCTTTCATTTCCTAATCATAATAGATCCCAATATATAAAATATCGTATGTGCATCATCACAAACATATAGGCATGATCAATCGCAATGGTAGTTTAAGATAAATGAGAATCAAACTTTATTTATCTTATACATAAGCATCATTCTATATTCGAATTACAACATGTCATGATTCATTTAAAAGAACTTTTAAATCTATGTAACAGCCAACTTACAAACTAAAAAGGAATTCTTGATTTCTGAAATCTGAATTCTGAAATTGGTATGCTCGCCTTTGATGTAGATCGTTGAATTTGATTACTTTAATTTGATTTTGATTCAGGTTTTTATCTTGTCTTTGAATTGAAAGCGGTGACGGCTACTCCAAGTTCTCTATTGACGGCATGATAGTTCCAGGATTATTTTTGTGTGATTTTTAGGTTGAGCATTAGGATGTTTATATAGAATTTCAATTTAATTAAAGCCATCGGATGATCCTAGAGTTAACCACAACCATTCAGTCAGGATAGGGTGACACCTCAGCCCTAATGACTCAGCAAGGAGTCAGAAAGGACTCAGCAATAACCCACAGTATGGATCTGATCACACCAGAAAGCTGATCAGGCTCTCAGCTCGGCCTGGGCGCACTTGGCAAGTGCGCCAGTGCAACTTTTATACTGGCGCACTTCCCAAGTGCGCCAGTGCATTTTTTTTTCTTTCTTCTGGTATTTTGCTTAACTTCGTTCGTCCATATCTCCTTCTTACAGTGTCCGTTTTACGCAAACTCGAACTCTATCTCAAGCAGAATTCCGAGACGAACGCAATGGCGTAACCCGTATCCCTTAATTCTCACATTTGAAATTAATTATTCTTTGATTCGTTACTATAACGTTAACAGAAAATACGGGATGTTACATTCTCCCCTCCTTTTAGGATTTCGTCCCCGAAATCTTCAAGTCGAAAAGAACTTATATCCTACCATCCAATCACCCACCTACTCAACCGTCAAACACAGGCGTCCATTGTCCTTAAAAAAATTCTAATGCTTCATGATCATATGCAGAGTGTGTGTACATGTCCTTATCGAATGCAAAATCAGGCGGTTTACTGATTCAGTTGACCTCCTTAATGCAAATTATGCCAGTGCCATGAGTTCATCATGTATGCAATTATTCCTAATCGTACTTTATAACTTCTACATGAGTGCACAATCATTCATACAAATGCAACATCCATATGATAACACATCAAGTTTCAATTCATATGTATAAAAATTCACTCATGCATATGCAATATGAAAGTGATTGAGCCGATCTTGTGCCTAATGTGTGTATATGCATCCACGAGCAACCACTAGCAAACACTTGCAACCACTTGCATCCACCAAACATAACATGTCTCAAACACATGTTTACGTCCATTGGCTTCTACCTAAGGATTGAGGATAGGACTGAGAGGATATACTTAAAAGCTAAAGACTAGCATGCAAATAGATTTTATAGAAAAAGAGGAATCAAGGATATACCCTCAAAAAGGGTAAGATGTGCGTATCTAGTCTTCAGTCTTCTAAGTCGCACCTTCTTGAGCTTCACTCCACTGTACCTTATCTAACTTAACTTCATGCTTGCGAAGCTTCTTGACCTCCCTTTCCAAAAACCCACTGGTAAAGATAGGCCTTCGGTCACTTACTATGCTAGAGGGTATCCAATGTAGTCGAACTATCTTTCCAAGATAAACAGATATTAACCATGATATCAAGTGTATATCCTAAGATGATTATAGGTCTCTCCTCTACTTAGCTTATCCATTATGCTGCAAATCTGAGGGTCCAAAGCTAATGGTTACTATGTTCTTATTACCTCTCTTAAGGTCAATCTAACTTAGGGTGCCAGCCCCAACCATTTATTTCTCACGCAAACCATCCTAGTCGAACTCGCCATCCCTCAAGTACAAGCCCCAAAGGCCTAAACCAATATCAGACAAGCACCCAAGGGATACCTCCTCCGAATTTGGACGATCTATGTGAGATGATACTAACAAAACAACCAAACAATTGAGCACTTTACCGACTCTGGCTACCCTCGCCAATCTTGCTCCATAATTATCGTTGATCACATAATTGGCTTTGCAGTGTCATCTAGATACATGCGGAAGTCTGTCTCGAGTTTTAGGGGGAAAACCCCTACCCTAATCAAAACATCTTGCGTACTCATGGACTACACCAATGGATCGAAAATCGTCGATAGATAAGTAAACTGATTCTGGGTAGCTAATACAAACTGATCCCTTAGGATCGTACGAAATCTCAAGGGTATTCCCGAGGCAAGTCGAAAGTCTAACTACCCTTGTTTCACAATTACTAACTAACCAATCAATGCCTAGAATCAACCCATAGCCCAAAAAACATAAGCATAAATATAGCTATTCTCAAATCCTCACAAGTCAAAGATAAATGGGCCGAACCAGCAATTGGATTTGAGACTATAATGGGATCCTCCACTATACAATATCTAGGGTGCAGAGACTCAACTATGGAAGTAGATATATACGAATGTGAAGTGCTAAAATTAGAAGGATTACTAACAGGATAATCAAAAAGGAAAAACTCTTTCAACAGAAATCTTACTGCCTCACTCTCAGGTATGCTGGAGGTGAGAGCATGAACTTGCCTTCCGGAAAATACTGTCCCTTGTTCTTGCCCTTGCCCTTAATTATACGACCTGTTATACCAAAATAAAGATATTTCCTCTTGTTTTAGGTTTTACTATTCTTTCCTCCCCTCCTTTGTGAACCAAGTCCATATCCATGGGTTCTTCATCCTTGTGTTGTGCTCCTTAGCCAAACCGCCTCATTCTCAACTTTTCCATCCTTGTGTAACTTGTTGACATGTCTCTCGAAAGCTGCCTCCATCGCACGGAGAATCCTACAAAGCTCCAAATTATATAATAAATCCTTTCTCAAAATAAATTATTTCTATAAAATTCGACATAGTCGAATTCCAATTATAAATCCTTATATATTTATTTCAGTTCCATTCACATTTCGAACGTCGGAATAAATTTCATCATTTCTATTTTAAAACAATTTCCAATTTCCATTTACATTCATTCTTGAATTTACATTCCCAAATTATCTAATGAAAATTATTTCACTTTATTTATAAACATCGTTTATAAATTAAACTACTTGTTTTTATTGTTAAAAACAAGTTATTATTTCCTAGCCCATTCGAAATTAAATTTATATTTTAGAAAATAGTTTTTTCTTTTAAAACCCAAATTCATTTACCTTTCATTCGAATATACACTACTACAAAACATGTCATTTGCATCAGTTGTTAAGCCCATGTTGCATCGGTTGTTAAACTGATACAAGTGAAGATGATGCAACAGACAAGTTTTTGTTGCATTAGTTAAAGAACTGATGCAAATGACGATCACTTGCATCAGTTGTTTAACACACTGATGATATAGAGCAGATGCAAATGTCTGCATTTGCTTTAGGAGTCTTGGTCTATTGCATATGGTTTTAAAAACAAACGATGCTAATGAATAGATGCAAAATTGACATTTGTTATGACCTTTAATGTATTGCATCAGCTGCCTATGCTATTACAACTAATGCAAATTAAGTGAATAAAAAAAAATCACTATTTAAAATTTTTAAACCTGGATCAATATTAAATTGAATTTAAAATTCTACAGATGCATTAATAACACCAATATGATGAAACAAAAAATATAATTGTATTATCAATCAATATAGTTGTGTACAACCAAAACAAAATACATACTTTAATCATAAAACTAAAGTCAACGTCAATAACAAAAGATTAACATAACTACATCCAATTATGCATGATATAAGTCGCTAAGCAATCTTGAATTTCATCTATCTCTTGTCGGTCATAAGAACCACGTTGTGCAAAGTCCTGCAATTTATAAGAGCGGTACTTTTTTAAAACGTCATAAATAACATATAATAGCTAGCGAATGAAATAAATTAATGTATACCTTTTGTAAATCGATGCTTTGATTGTGATGTTTTACTATGTCAAGCATAGACCTTATCACATAATATACACAATCCGTTGCTTCAGATTGCTGAAGACACTGGCAATATTACAAAATAATTTAATAGCTAGTTAATGAAACAAAAAAGCACAATATTAATTCATCTTATTGAATAAAATGGCATCCAACAGACTTGTAATTTGCTGTTGACAAAACTGCATTTACTAAAGTTAATCTTCTTGCTTTCGACAAGAAAAATTGTATTATAAAAATGGTCAAGGCACAAGATCTGTGCCTTTCGCCTTTCTGTTCAAATTGCACATCAAAATGTGACTTGTAAAGATATGTTAGTAGTTTACACACTGTTAAACAAATATGGATATGTAAAATTTTAATGGTGAAAACTACTGGTGTTGAAACGGGATGCAAGCAAGAAATCTCCAATGTAACATTCCTAAGACAAATTTGAGTTCTGAGACTGACATAACAATAGAAAAAACTAAGAATCAACATTCTCATCTAGAAACAAGAAACAATGTGGGTAGGGAGGTAAAGAGTGGCTCATTGGCTCGATGTTTACTTGGTTTAACCTATCTTTTTTGACTTTTTCATAATAATAGAATATCATTCCATCAAATATATGTGATGAATTATTGTAGATAACTTTGGGAAAGAAAGGAGAAAAGAAAAGAAAAAGCTGGTAATACAATTGCTTCATTAGAAAATAATTATACTCGCTCTAACACACCTACAAAATAGTATTAGAAAATAAAGAAACCGAAGGAATCAACAGAAGAATCTAACTCATTTATGTTGACATGTAAAAGCTGACATCCTTGAAAAGAGAGGGACAACCAATAATAAGTTTATCCAGAAAAGGATAGAATTTAAACTAATAGTGAATAATGACGGTAAATAAGAATCAAATATATGATCAAGATAAAAATAGGCTTGTGGAAAGTTAAAAAAAAAAGTGTCAGCATAAACCTAAAAACTGAGGATATATCCTAGAAACAATTAGTGACTAAACACCCATGGTTTTTATGAACTTAATCCATGAAAATAAAATTGTACAAATAATTTTTGTGGTTACAACTGTAAGATCTATGGGTGCAATAAAATTATAATAAGATATCAAATTTACAAAATTACCATTAAAAAATGCATAATATATTAACTGTCTACCAGTTATAAGCTGACGTAAATTTACAAAACAAATTTACATATAGTTAATAGAGAAAACTATGATGCACTCCCAACTCATTAACAGTCAAAAAGGATAATAATAAACCAATCATGATGAAAAGAAACAAATCAACGAAAGAAACATCTACCAAAATCGAAAGTTGCCTTCATCATCGAACATGCTTGCCACCCCCAACTCATAAACTTGAAAAGTGCTCTAATCCCAGCTACCAATTTAAAAGAATACAAAAAAGATTTCTATATAACCATAACTACACCAGATAAACATAAAAGAATCACCAAAGAGTCACAAACACATCTAGCAAACCAACCATGAGACCCCTTAATCTACTCTTACTACCCTCCATATCTCTCATCAACTTCTCCATTCCGCAACCTCAAGGTCCCATTCTAGAAACCCGGGCTTCTCCTCAGCCGTCCAGTTACTGGGTCCGCACAATGCAGCCTGGCGGTCCATCAACCTCCCTCCCCTATCCTAGGATCCACGCCTTGCTTGGTACATGTGAAAGCTATTTTTCAGCCTTTTCTAAATCGACGTACGAGATTTGTTCTAAATAATTTGGTATTTGACAATGATGAGTATTTCAGCCATTGACAATGATGGTTTAGAAGTAATCAATATCGGCATAAATATTTTTTCCATATTTATCCGGCCATTGCCAAATCAACATACCAAAATCGGTGCTTCTGTTCTATCTTGGAAAAGTGACGATCTCTTAGCAAAGGAAAGCCGTTCAAGTCAGGCGAGCGAAGTGAGAGTTCGGGAGTCCAGGAAAGGAAGGTGGGAGCATGAATTTACAAATCCATTCGATTGTTGTATACTAGGAGCCAGTATATTAAGAAGTTGAGACTGATCCATTCTATTGCAAGGAGAGGTGCGTAGCGAGCTAAACAAACAGGCATCCACTACTTAATTTAAGAATTGTTCTTGTTCACTAGCAAATTCAGTTCAGTAATTGGAAACTCGTTCACTAACAAAATAAATTTGCTTAGTTGAAACTTCTTACTTATACAAGTCCAAATTGAATTGATTCTTTTATAGGAGGGTCATCCATCGAACATGGAATTAGTTAACCATAAACAGGTCTATATTTGTTGAATAAAACATTTGTTCTCGTAGGAATTAAAAGTTCTTGCTGAGGATACACAGCCCTATCGAATCTTCATAATTTATATGGCTATGAATTAGTATTAAGCCAGCAACATCTTTAAACGATGATTTAAAAGATCCAAACTAATCTCGCTTTGAACTTTATTAACTTCAATCGTTGAACACTACGGCTTAAAAAATATATAATATTTTATGTATTCTTTGAATCCACGGTCTAATCTTAGACCTTTTAAAAACCTATAGAACAACCTTTCTAAAACACTTCGTCCTTCAAATTTAAGAATGGTTTAACTGTTCAGTTTTCCATGTTATCTATTTAACAAATATTCATGGTATGTAAATTTGTAGCATGCTATTTATCAAATTATGAATTGAACAAGTCAGTCAATTATGGAAAGCATTAATTAAAGTACATAACATATTCAGACTTAAATTCGAACGTTGAAATTTCCTGGGAAAATATCAAACAAGCAATTCATGACTGTTATATAAGACTCGCATAGTAGATCCTTTTATGTACCATTGTCTCTTCCGATCTCTTCTCATAATCAAAGTTACTATTAGCAGTGCAGTTGCATCAAAAAGATCAGTTCCCTTAAAACTAATACTATTGCAACTCTTATATATCTATACAGAAAATGGGTTCAAGGAATGGTCTCGGTTTATTGGTCATTGTCTAAATATTTTCAGGTGTTATGCAACATGGAACTACAGAAGATCAGCACATAGCAGGGCCTTCTCTTATGATGATGAAAAGTGATGGCACATCAATTGATAAAGACATTGCTTACTTGTAAAAGCTTTTAGCTCTGCTTGCTACATATCTTATTCACTAAACTTTTTTTCTTATAAATATGTGCATTTTTTCTTAGTTATTCAATATGTAACCAACTGTGAATGTGAAATATGAACTCGATGAAGTCCAATTGACTTATTGTTGGTTTGCACAATTAATGTTCCAAATTTGATTAAATGATCGTTTCTTCTATTTGACATTGTACGTTTCGGTTGAAGTCTCTGTCATAGTTTTTTTATTGTGAATGTTAAATGCTTAAAATGATAATTGAACGAAACATAATACGTCGAGTTACAATTTTTTTAGTTGTGTTACCAGTATAGCTATGGAATGATGGAACATATAATTGTTTTTACTCTTCACCCGATTGCATTAAGAATTTGACAATTTAGACAGAGTTTGGCTTCACGTTGCCTTTTATTTTATTTTTGTGTTTTGGATTTTCCAATGGTAACTGATGTGAAAGAGAAGGATGCAAAGATCCTGTAGTCCTACACCGAAGAGAAAAGAGCACTCGCTAAACCAGCGAAGGCCAAAGGCATATGATGCATAACTTTCCCTTGTTAATAAGGTAATATTATTTTTGGTTAGTTTTATTTCCACTAAAAGAGATAAATATTTTATGACCTTAGGGTGACTACTTTCTATAACAAATTTATTAACAAATCACCTAGGCATTTAAAAATCAATCACCTAATGTGCTTTGGCAACCATTATTACATTACAGACGAAACCAAAATAATTAAGCCCTGAAATAAAATTATGTATCATTTATCTATTTAACTTTATAAATTTAAAAGAAAATATCATATGTTTTGTTTAAAAGGAGGATTTGATCTAAAACAGATCACAAGAGATATAATTAGATTCGACACAGGGAAGACCACTCTAAGCATCCTTTGTTTCAAATAAATTCTAATATTTCCCTCAAGGCAAGCGATATTTTTCATTCACTGACCAAGACAGCACTTTCATTTTCAACATTACAACTATTATAATAAAAGAAGTTTGCTGCTATCTTAATGAAGAGAGTGAAGCTAAAAGATGTAATCATAAAACCTCTGTGATACTAAAGTTGCAAGTAATGCCCAGACTAAAGTAGAAACAATTTTTCCTCATTAACAAGAAAACAAAGCAAGTGGTGCAAATCAAAAGAAAATCGACATTATGCTTATAGGACTGAAATATCTAATATGAATCGATTCTGATGGATATATTCATATAACATGCTTATAACCAAGTGAAACAACAACCAGAAAGCTTCCTTAAATGAGGGAGAAAATAAGCCTAGTTGTCCTTATTGTTTTGTGGAAGTCGTGGTTAGTCTGAATTTTAGGCGTCTTTTAACATAAAAGATAAAAATAAGTATTACCAGTAGAAATGAAAAAAAACCACAATCGATTCAAAGGAAAACTGAAAAAGAAATGTCAATTTAATATGCTTCCATTAAAAGAAGTTCCTCATGACCTACCACCCAATTCCTTGTAAAATTTAAAGGCCCTACACATGCAAGAAAATATAAATATTAATCCATTGTTATTATATAAAAGAGAAAATAAATACAAGTTACGTGTTCACTTGAGGCCTAATGTCCAATTTACATTTGCATGCGGCTTGAGGATCAAATACGTAGATCTCCTTCATTTCTACACAAAAAACAAGCAGTAGACAATGATTCCTGCATTACAAGATTTGTAGGAAATTAGAATCGATAGAAAATTCATAACTAATTACTAAAACTTTAATGTTTGTACCCTTAGTAACGCGGGGCTAAAAGTAAAGTCTTAAATTTTGATGCCCACCATGTGTTCGACAAATATGTATGTAACGTCCCGGAATCGTAACGATTTTTTTTTTTAAAATATATTGGTTTGATAATTTAATTTGTTTGAATTTAAATATATTGGATATTTAATTAATATAGACAGTGGAATAATAAAATTTCTGAAACAGTCAGAAATAGTCGAATTGATATTATTATGTAAATTGGATAATATAAGATATTTATTTGAGTTTATATTCAAATCATAATAGCGAATATGTTAATTGAAGGACGATTGAGCGTTATAATTATAATATAATTTAAATGAGCTCGAAACGTCGTGGTAGTTTGTAATATTGAGTTGTGAACTTCAACTGAGTGTACAAGATCCGTTATCAGTCGGATTTCTTTAAAACAATAAACGTTCGAATCTATTAAGCTATATTTTTATAATGGAAGTGGAAAATCAAGATTTCGGCTTACAGACTGTAAGTAATATCCAAATTAAATTTTCAAATAGTCATTATGGAATCGTTTATAAGCCATAACGATTATTTAATTATAATAAATTATTTATTTCGAATTTGGATAAGATTTTCAAGACGTATTATTAATTAATTTATAGAATTTTTATGTAAATTTTATTTTGGAAAATAAGCAACTTTTTATTTGGAGTATTTTACACCTTAAATCAACATTTTGGAACTTCACAAAAGAAGTTAACTTGCCTACTTTATTATATTTCTGAGATCGTGGCACGTCGCTTGATATGACCGTATTCTTATTTTTGTCCGTAGTGGCTCGGACATGATCGAAATCTTATGTAACATGGTACACTAGAATTTTTGAAACATGAAATATATATAATTGTGTATTGACATTCTGTATGAACCATTTCTTTAATGATGAAACCTTTTGTCCACGATCAAAGTACCTGATTAAGGATGTTTGTCTGAACTAGAAAGGAGGACGTAAACCAAGCTGTCTTAGCTCCCTGAAAATGAAACAGATGCACATGGTAAGCTGAAATAAGAAGAGACCCAACATACCCACATGCTTAAGTCATTTTCACGCAGTCCTTTGCCTACCGATATTTCAAGATTTAGCCACCCTAACCTATTGGCCATCAATTCTACATTGATTTCTATTGAACAAGGATAGCAGTTAATGGCAGTAAACAACACACAATATACACAATATAAGTATATAAATATATATTGAAATATGGCTGCACATCTTTTGCTGAAGCTTACTTATATATATATATATATATATGGCCAGTTTTAATTTCATACAGTATGGGCTTCACATCATTCTTACTGTACGCTCTTATTTTAGTTTCATACAGGCACTACAAGAAAAATACCCTATCGCAACAGGCAAAATTTGTTGCAGTAGGCCTATTGCAACAGGCCAGCACCTGTTGGTATGGCCGAAGTTGCCAAAGGTCTGCAACAGTTTTTGCCCGTTGCAATAAGATGTTGCGGCATATCTTTTTGCAACAGACTTTTATTGTTGCAATATCTCCTTTTGCAACAACAAATGACCGTTGTATAGTCCATATTAAGTATCAACAAACAAGATACCACAACTATTTTTGACAGTTGCAGTAAGTCAAATTACAACAGTTATTAACCATTGCAATAGGTAATTTTATTTTTTTGCAGATAGTGATACCACAACTGTTTTTGACCGTTGCAATAGGTAATTTTAATTTTTAGCAGATAGTGATACCACAACTGTTTTTGACCGTTGCAATAAGTTCAAATACAACTGCTACTTACTGTTGCTAATGACTCAACTGCAACTAACATTTGCAGATGCTACATTCAATTCATTAATATCTAAATTCGATAATTTACTGTAGTAACGATAAGACATTACAAATAAATACACGTGCATTCGAAAAGACATTGACAAAACAATAGATTCAATAACTTTAGAACATTCCAAAACATTAGTTGAAGTTACATTCCAAAATTAGCATAGTAACAAACGTGATCCATACATAATATAAATGCATACCGTTACACCGTACCAACAATTCCAAAATATAGCATAACATAACATCTAAAAGCTAAGCAGCACATATTACTCTAGTGAAATGAAGTCTTTGTGCCACGCCACGGTTGTTCCAACCGCCTCTTTAATGGTGTTTATCTCCGAATTAGGCCTAAGTAGAGAAGCTTCAGGATCCACGGCTATGTTAACCCATACCTTCCTAAAGCAATACAATACACATTAAAATTCTAATTTTAACGCAAATAGTGAAAGCAAAGACCAACATACTGAAAAAAAAGTGGATTAGAAAGATAGCAGCTCTGAAAGTTGCTTTGTGTCTCGCATCTTCTTATTTATAATTTAAGTTGAGCAATACAAGAAAAATATCACAAAAGAAACCTGAAAACCATAAATAGTTTAACTAGCAAAAACAATACAGCTTGCACAAAATTTGTAGAGGATAAACATATAATATTGCTGCATATATACTTGCTTATAGCGTTTCAGACGATTAATTAATATTAATCGATAATCATACTATAGTTATGAAGGTATTGGATCATCTCTGCTCTGATAATGAAGGGTTAACCCATTGATAATGAAGTATATATGCACTCAGATTTGTTAGTGCAGTTGTGCCACATCAAATAGAAAAATGCTTCGGTTCTCCTCCATATGTGACATGTTCAAATGTTTGTAAAGATTTTTTTTTCGACTTGCAGTTGAATTTTATGTACATGTTCTGTCAACTAATGATAACATAATAAACAAACTGTAAGCTATATTAACATGACAAGCTTTTAACTTGCAAGCATAAAAAACCGGAACACTTATTTGACGAGTTTATATCTTACGGTATGAGTAACTGTACAAATTCCAATTTTTCTTAATAAAACCACTTACTACCCAGAACACTAAGATCAAGGTGATATCACATTATTAACCCATACCTTCCAGAAGTCGTGCCCAAGTTTCATAAAGTGTAACGTAGCATTCGGATCGGTGCTTGCAATCGTTCCTTCTGCAACTATGTTCTTGCTCAAACCCAATAGCTTGCACTTCCTTTTAAGCAAACTTTCGGGACTTTTGCTATTTTGACGATCTTCAATTTGCACATTATTACTTTCACGGTGCGACTACAAAAAAAAAAAGGCTGAAACAGAAACAGAGTTGAAACAGAGCTGAAAAAATTGGCTGGATGCTTGGGTACACTAATTTGCTTTCTCCTGGTAAAACAAACATTCAAGTAGCATTTATACGTAATTTGTGTTTCCTACAACCAAATCCTAGTTGCTGCCATGCCTTTGGAAGAATAGAATCCACATAATAGACACAAATAATGATAAGCATTTGATTATTCAGAAAACTAATAATAATCTTTACTGCAAATAATGATAAGAATAGGATCACTGTCATAATTAACATCTGGTCCCTTATTGTTTTGCCTACCCACTTTTGACTTCATCATTTTGTAATGTAACAGTGCCTGCACTATGCTGTAATGCACTGCATATGGCCAAGACATCAACAATTATGTCAGAAACCAAGAAATCAACAATGTTTATTTTTGTTTATGGCGTTAACTGTGAACTTGAAGCCATAAACTTGAAGTTTATGACTTTGTAATGTAACAGCCCCTTATTGTTTATTTTTGTAATGTAACATTAAGGCCAAAGTCTATTTTAGTGAGGAAAGCAAGATAAACTATGCATGAACTTGCTGTTTATCCATAAAACAATGGAAACTATGAATTGGCTTCTATGTATATTCTATGTACTTGCTAATATTAGAACCATGATGCTGCATATCCAAGTACAGCCCTCCTTTCCTTCTAGTGCAGGTTTTATTTTATCTTCTTTTTTCTCTCTAAATTGTTGCTGTCTTCGTGGCAGTAGACTTGTAGCAGCAGCGACCATGCTATTGCGCTATTCTTCCCCTTTTTTTTTTTTTTTTTTCAGTTTTCACTTTTATATATATATATATATATATATATATACACATTGTTTTCGCTGTTTTGGTAGTAGACGCTGCTGTAGTTGTTGCGGCAGCCTTACCTAATGTAGTCGTCGGTCAATCATGATCGTACAACATGGGGCAGCATAAGGGCAAAGCGAGTTTTCCGAGGAACGCCATTTACTGACTCAGTTTGGATTTGCATATCAATAAAACGATGATCGATTGACAATTGACGGATTCCTCTAATGTTACTTCTTGGAGTAGTTTATGTATGCCTTATCATTTTCAATTATAATCACTACAACTTAATATCATTATCTGGTATATTCAGTATTTGTCCAAGTAAGATTTATTTCTCTGAGAATTCATTTCACTATTAATGCAAGCGACAATTTTTGATAAATTATAGCGAATTCACATTCAATTTCTTCTATACAGTTCCAAAAAGAAAAAAAAATAGTCTTCTCACCACTTGACTTTATTTGGGATTGCAAATCTAAACGTATATAAATCAAAAATGTAAGAATATGGACTGTTACACATGATTACTTAGCAAATCATCTTTCCATCTATGTCTGGAGTTCTCAATTCGCTTAAATTTCATAAGTTGCATGTAAAATATTCTTCATATAACAATATCCTAACCCCCTTTTCCC
The DNA here is from genome assembly GCA_030737875.1 of Allium sativum. Lineage (NCBI taxonomy): Eukaryota > Viridiplantae > Streptophyta > Magnoliopsida > Asparagales > Amaryllidaceae > Allium > Allium sativum. The sequence goes on from CM060919.1 coordinate 193,447,488, forward strand.
ATACACATAAATTGAACTGACAGAAAACTTTTATTGATAAAGTTTTTACATAGTTTGATTTAATCCAAAGTCATACTAATCATATCAAGAAGTAAATTAGTGAAAAAATGGGTATGTACAAAGCTTAAGTTCTGGAAATGAGGATCTATTTGCAGCAAGGCTTTTATTTCTACTATTCTCAAATTCCTGAATCACCCCTTTCAATTACTCAAAGCTTACATCTTCATTTCATTTTAGTATGCATCCAAGACTCATTCACATAAAAGTTTTAATAACCAGTTCCTCCTGAAATACAGATCACCATGCTATTTAGACTTTGTGTATCCATTTCAACTAAGATTGGTTGGATTCACCTACTTATTATTTTAATTATCACAGGTTTAACTTGCCGTTAATATAACTTCTCAAGTTAAATATTTTCTTCAAAACACTTTGGATTGAGCTCTAATGAACATAAATAAAATTTTCAAATCGTAATGTTATTGACTAAAAAGATAAGTGTTTATTCAAAAGTCGTCGATCGAATATTCAATAAACCAAGGATGTGAAGCATTTCATTTTTTTGGCTGTTTGTTTTATAATATGCTTGATTACATATATCCACACACTTTTTTGTAAATGGTTCTACAATTGGTGTATTCATCTCTTAACCTATAAAGATGCAGTTGATGATATTTATGGTTTTCAAATCATATGTTCATCGTTTATTTATACTACAATCGATTTCTTGGAACTTCTAAATTCAAAAATAGATGATCAAATATTCAAATAAACCAAGGGTGTTAAGAGCATTGTTTTTTGCCCCAAAATGAAACGTTAATTTTTTTTTGTGCATCATGCGACTGTTTTTTTTTACTCTAATGTAATTTTATTTTTGCTCTCACCTGAAAAAATATTTATATTGTTTTGATGCTTCTCATTTGAAAGAAAAGAAGTATTTGCCTTATATATTTTGCCAAATCATTTTGGGGTGCTAATCTCATTTTTCATGCTATGAACATACATGAAGCGGGCATCTTCTGTCATATGCAAATGCCTACATTTGTACTGAGATGATTTGGCCAAAGTTACGCTATTTTATATCAAATTCTTAAAAAATATATCCAAAATCTGCTGTCTTATAAATTTTTGTTTCATTTTATTTGTTTTTTTAGTTAACTTTGAACTCAATGTTTGTTCTCATAACTTTTAAGCACGAGTCTACCGATTTCTTCAACACTGATTTTATGACTGACTCATCTATTATTGAAAATGATGAAAATCATATATTGGAATCAATGGTTATGGATACGGTTGAAGCCACTATCTATTGGTTTCTATGTTTATGGAAAGATACAAAAAAAAAACTTAAAGAAATTTAATGTTTTATTGCAGTAGCATGCACAGTTTGCTCTTATGTGCTAAAGTGACTTGATTCTGGCCCTTATGTGCTAAAGCAGCAGTTTGCTCTATATAAGGTGACTTGATTCTATCCCTTATGTGCTAAAGTAGCAGTTTTGAATCAATAATCATTACTATAATTAATCATCAATTATAGTTTAATATGTAGCATATATTGATTTGTTAGATGTCGTTTTTAAAGGAAATCCATTCATATCAATGTCAAGCCAACAATGTTTCTGCATGAACTTTTTTTAAAAAGAAAACAAAACCTTTGTTTTTATAGTAGTCAAACTTTGATCTTTTCAACCCTACCATTTTCTAATAATCTGCCATTTTCATCAATACGTTCTTATAATGAACTTGGATGAATTTTTAACATTGGTATTGTCAATGTCATTCATATCTAAGACAGCAATTTTCTCTTCTCTCCATGATAATGTTTCCGAATAAATTCTAAAGTAGACAACTCTAGATCTGCCATTTTCATCAATAAGTTCTTACAATGAACTTGGATAAATTTTTAACATTGATACTGTCAATGTCATTCAGGATCTATATGATACCAATTTTCTCTTTACTCCATGATAATGTTTCTGAATAAATACTAAAGTAGACAACTCTAAAATTTTGGGAACGGTTTTGGTTTCAATGCATTGCTACATGTTATTTATATGGTATCTTATATTTGCATGCAACTATATTGTTGAGTCGTCAACTTTAAGGGAAAAAAAAGGACAAAAATTTATGGTGTTGTAGCCAGTCTAAACGCAAATTAGCTTAGTCATCAACTAATTTGTAAAATGTAAATAACGCATATGATGCATCATAGGTTACCCAATCCAAAGCCAGTCTAAACGCAAATTAGCTTAGTCATCAACAACACGTGACTGAAGGCTCTAAATGGTTGTTTTGATGGTCTTATCCCATAACCAAGCCAAACATCATTAGAATAGAACCATCAAAATATTTTTCAAAATTAAATCATATATTACATGTGTCGTATGAGCACGAGGAGTCTCTGAATGTGGTGCATTATCGATCCTCTTTCCATTTGTGTTCTGTAAAATGTATAATGTTAAAGACTATAACTTACTGTAACATATCATATATTCATAAATATGGCTAACTATCTATAACTTACTGTAATGACCAATTTAGTTAACTCTTCTACTTTAGCCGTCAAGCTAGCAACTTGGTTTTCCAATACAGACCCCTTTTTTGAATTGCTTGCACGAATACCAATTCGAGATGGTACAATGCCAAAGCCTAGTCCTCTCACTCTTCCCTTATGCTCGGTGCCAAAAACCTTCGACACTCCATCTTCACCTATCGATGACACTCCCTGAGAGCTATGAGTGCTACTCTTATGCTATTCTATCTTAGCCTGCAGATTTTTGTAAAAAAAAAAAACATTAAAAAATGAAATATGTATTGCTGCTAACTATCTAGATTGGCATGTAATCCAGTAAACTAATGTGTCCACTATAACAGAGACTATATTGTTGGAATTGCAGAAAATCCTTTGACACTCTTATTCATATGATCATAAAGTATTTCCAACTAATAAAAACTAATTATGGTATCAGTTATTCACCTCCAGAATCATCATCTTCATCACAAAAAGAGAAAACGGAAGCATGTATGTAACAAAGTTACAATATTAATATAAATAAATTCTTACAATGCAGTTAGCCACAACAGAATTCGGCGGCTTTACATTTTTTTTGATGTGGGCTTTGCACCATAGATCGTCTCGGCTAACATCCGATGTTCCACTTTCCATTTTCTACCCAAAAAAAGAGTAAGAAACGAGGAATATATATATATAATGGATGTAAACATAACCCAAACATGCATTTTCTTACCATTTCTTCTGCTAACCTTGCGTAGCCCTTTCTACCCATTGTGTGTGGAGTTTTGTTCTTTTCTCTAATTGCTTTGAATTTATTGCTGGTTTGCTACACAAGACAATTTCGTTAGTAAAATGTAATTTACATTTGAATTTATAACCGATAAATCTTATTACCTCAAAGTTTTCTGATAGTTTTTCCTTTACAAAGTCATTCCACTCTTCATCACTCTTTATGTTAACTGGTTTTAGCATGGCTAACCTAGAAGAAGAGTCGGGAGAAGCAGACGCCAATTTAATTGCAAAAACCAATCTCGATTTTGACTCTTTCCATCGTGCTCCCATCATCTGAAACAGCAAGTCCTTGTAAACTGCATCTACTTTGAATCTCGTCTGCACAGCAGAAACAGCAATAAAAACGCATCATATTATTGAAAGACTTCATGATGTATTCATAGTTGCCTTTAGAAAAAAAATGTATAACTAACGAATTGCTTTGCATGTTCGTTAGATTTAATCTTCTAATGCCATTGATAACAAATGCGTAGATACATCGCCTACACAAAGGGAAACAACATGCCAGTAAAAAAAAAATTGATCGACTATATGCAAACTAAATACGCAAAAGGCTAAGCCAACTATATGCAATACATATTATCCATCCAAGGCATTCTCTAAATACAGGTGTGGTTTCTTTGAAGGAGAAATTTTTAGATATATATAAAGATTTGGATAAAAACAAAAGTACTTTGACCGAAATAAACAAAATTACACTGAAACATGTTCAATAAGATTGACAATCATAATAAATAACATATTAGAAAAAACAGAAAGTAGAAAAAGGGAAAAAAGAAAAGAAATTGAAAAGACAGCTCCCTAATGATTGTACATGGGTGAAATAACTGACAAGCGAGATCAGTAGATCTTCATATACATATAGCATACAGAATTGATACCAAGCAAAGCGGCATTTTGAACCAGTTTATAGTTTATTATCCAAGTAGATATAAGAAACAAATTGATTATGTATCGGATCGTTGATCAAAGGATCAAGGTTTGAATTTAATCCATGTTTTGGTATATTACTATTTAATCCTGCACATCAAGCTGAAATAAAATTGGCCTAGTTGCATATAAGAGTTAGTTTTTTTTTCCATTTCACTGCTATTGTGTAAATCAAAAGGACAATATCTATTTGTACTTTCATGCACTGCTGCAGATTCTATCATAAGCCAAATTAAAATGATAGATGCATGATATGTGAAAATTCTATTAGCATAAGCTTGAATGAAGAATTTTCACCCACTCGATATCACACAAAAACTTGAAATTACGAAATATGCATGTATTAAAATTGTATTCGTCTTTATGGTAACTATAAATTAAGAAAGGAAGAACTTTTTACCCGCTAAGCTATTTGGATTGTCTCCCAACCACTAAATAACCAAACAATTGCTATTAATAATACATATTAAAATAACAATGATTTAATTTATTCATCCGCAAGTGGTAGCCAAATGATTTATGCAGGTTTCACAGGGGTAGATACCTATATATATGTGCATTCCTTGAATTGTGAGGTAAGCAAACACTTCACTTATTTAAATACATTTAGTATACCATACCCTTTCAATAAACTGATAAACATACATTTAGAATCAAATATATCATAATCTTTTAATGTCTTTGAGGACAGTACTCTTGCTTTGCACAAGGGGGAGTTAGTGGCACAAAGTGTGGAATATTAAAGCAGACTTTTTATGTGAAGCGGTTCATACGAAAATCATGTAGTTATCAAGGAAGTATGTATCATATTAGAATAAGTGGAATCCTGTAGAATAGTAATCCCCCAGCCATTTAAATGACATATGCAAGGGTGAAATTTAAAAAATGAAACACAAGGTTTGTTCCATAGACAATGCTGATATGATGAACGAATGCGAAATTAGAATAGCACAGCTAACGTATCAAGTGGTTAATGTCTTATATATGAAAGAGCACATTGTAGAATTAGACAGCATAGAGATACAACGACAAATAGAAGAACAAAATGAGTATCAAAGTTGGAACTAAGTATTGAAAACAAACTGAAAATAAACAGAAACAAATAAAAATATAAAAACAGAAGTCACAATGGTCATACCTGTATACAAGTCCATAAATCATCCTTTAGGTGCTTGTCGACTTTTTTCCACTCACTAATGGTCATAGGAACCATTTCCCTTACTAATATACCGATGTAAGATGACAAGTGACGAGAATTGACACCTACCGGTTGACCTAAATCATTGAATTCTACTTCAGGCTTGTCGTCAGGAATCAAGGAAAATTTCTTCATCGTCGTCCTTCCTCTTTTTTTCTTGGCCGGCTCTAGTCGACAATCTTCATTGCAAACATCCGGGTCCATGGCAGTAGGCGTGTCAGCTGAGTTTGGAGTAATATTCGGAGAAGGGTTTGAATTAGGGCCAGGAGAAATAGAAAAAGGCTGAATTTCCTCGGGTTGATTCTGAATTTCCTCGGGTTGAGGCTGAACAGGACGCTTGCGAGGAGACCTTCTAACATTAGTGTTTAAAATCTGAGCAGCTTCAACTTCAACATCACAAGGCTGAAAAGGACGCTTGCGAGGAGATCTTCTAACATTAGTGTTTAAAATCCAAGCAGCTTCAACTTCAACATCACCCTTTTCTTTTATTTTTACACCACTGTTCTTAACTTTATTATCGTCGAATGCACGCGAAGCTATAAGTGCAGCTAAACTCTGCCTTTTTGATCGTCTTAGTGCTGCAATTGAGCTCTGAAATTAGCATACAACAAACGAGGTTAGCTAAAAGGAATATGGTTAGCAGATGCAACAAAAAGAATTAATAAATAAGCTTCAACTTTATAATTTTGGGATCATATAAATACTAAGCTGTAGCATAAATTCTAAGCTCTCCCGGAAAGTATTAGATTGCTAATTCCGAATAAGTTTATCAAGAGCTATCTTCATTTTAGCAATGTCTATTTCAGCAAACACGTGCGCACATAACATGCCAGCATAACAAAACCATACATGTATATGCTTCAACTTGTTCACAATTATAAAATGATTATGTATATTATGCGAATTTGTCACAAACATCTTTTATTTATAAGCAGTTGATCTCTGCATGTTACGATGATGATGATACATTATTGGAATTAACAGGCAAGAGCACGCATATCATCACTTGCACTTAGGAATAAATAAAAGACAATTACAAACATATACAATTGTCAAACTAGAAGCAACTGCGTAGCAATAACATACACAACATCAGGTTAGATGTTAGTGCAAAATAAACCTAACTATATGTAAAACAGTTTACCCTTTTTCTGTTTTTTTTCAATCCAAGCAAGGTCTACCAACAGTTCAATACCCTGGTCAGATATAGAAAAACAAAGAACTATAGCTCTTGGGTGTGCAGACAGGCATACATATACATATACGTATATATGTACACACATACACACACATATATGTAGCAGCTGCAAATATTATTTTAGCTTCTTTGAGGTATTTGAGGTACTGGACAATGCAATCTAATTTTCACGCAACGTATACCGAGCAAAAGATGTTTTACGGTGTGCATGGTCGAAAAGATGTTAAGTTCAATATCATTTTCATGCAACGTTTTATCACTAATTTTGGCAAACCAGTTTAGATTTAGTTTACATTCATGACGACATTCCAAACTTGTGCTTCATTTGTTTTGGACAGTGCAATCTAAGCAGCCTCATCTAGTAAGTTTTTGTCAATATTTTAAAAGTTGAATCTAATTTTGTTTGTATGCACACTGTATCACGCAATAAAAGACATAAATGATAAAGAGAAAAAGTGCACATAACATGTTTTGACAGGAATTCCTACATAAAAATTGATTACTTGCATGTTTCTAAATATCTTACCTCTGTTAAGTCTTGGTCCTTTTTCCCCATTGATACTTCTTGTTCAGTTGTCTTCCACCTAAAAAAAAGAAAAAGAAAAATCAGTATACAAAGTGTTAGAAATAGCATATTACCAGTACGGAAGAATTTATCTGAAATACACAAACGGTTTAATAAACAACAATAAAAAATACCAGTATACATATTGCCACAAATAACAATAAAAGGAGAAATCGTGTAAGTTCAATCCCAAATTTTGAATCTTATATATAAAAATCATATATAATGGTAATTATTGAAAATAATAAACAGAAATACTTTTCTAGAATTGAAATTGGTTATATGACAAAAAGCAATAAAAGATGTTTATTTCATACCAAAATGCCATCACAATCCTTTCTTATGTAACTTTCGTCTCCATTGTCTACATCTCTATCAACAATTTGTGACTCATCTACAGGGTTACTAGTTGATCCTTCATCCTCATCATAGTTTTCTAACTCATGAAAACCTCGAGGTGGTGCTTTCAATACAACATACCAATTTGATGAGTTGCTTTCTTTACAAAAAAAATACTTGTGTAGCTTGCGTAGCTAAAATGAAAGGGTCACTTGCAAATTGATTTTGGAACTGGTGTAAATTGACTAATGTGAATCCATCTTCATCCTTCACTCCACGATTAATATTTGCCCAGTCACACTTAAACAGGACAAGTTGAAATCGGCGGTAGTCTAGTAATAAAATCTCACGTAGAACCCCATAGTAAATTATTTTCTCAATGGACCCATCTTCATGAATAGTACTTGCCTCGATCGAAACACCACTATTTTGTGTAGACTTCTCATACTCTTTTGTATGAAAATGTCGACCGTTAATAACATAGCCGGTATAAGATATTATTTGATGGCGAGGTCCATAAGAAAGCCAATGTACTATTTCGCTAACATTCGATGTTTGTCTATCATCTTTAACCTGAAAAAAACATAATAGTATATAAAAGTTACTTCTACCTCAAAGTTATTTATCTCAAATAAAATTTATAACACTTTCAACCTTTCTTTCAAACCAATCGCTAAATGTCTTTGAATGCAACTTTGAAAGTTCTACATCATCTCGTGAAAGCCGAGGATGCAAACATTTTAGTTCTTCTTTGTGCATTCTGTACACGAAAATGCATGAATCAAAAATTAAGTTGTTTCAAATATAATAGTTGTATTAACTTTATACTTACTCTATATACGGCTCCACTTCTTCGGTATTGAACAACACATACCGATGAGCAGCATTAATCACGTCCTTGGTGACTACCATAGGTTTTCCTTTGGAGATAGGGCGTCCCTCAAGTATGGAATCACTTTGTTGCACTTCATTTCTATTTCTTTTTTTCCCAATTTCTAACCCATCTTTAATATATTCAGCACAATATTTCATGCATTCTTCGGAAGAATAGCGCTCAGCTATGCACCCTTCGGCCCGAGCTTGATTTTTAACATATGCTTTCAATGTTTTCATATACCTATAATCAAGATGCATACATAAAATTCCCTCATAAATACATACACCATTAACTACTTTATATACTCATGTTAAAAACTTACCTCTCAAACGGATACATCCATCGATATTGTACTGGACCACAAATTCTTGCTTCTCTCCCTAAATGTACCGTCAAGTGAACCATGATATCAAAAAAGTTAGGAGGGAAGAATCTCTCAAGATCGCATAGTGTTACAGCAACCTGATTCTCGGCGAATTCTAATTTATCTCTATCAATCACTCTTTGACAAATGTCGTTATAAAAAGAACATAATCGAAGTATTGCATTCCTTGTTGCTTTGGGTAGAAGTCCTCGTAGTGATACAGATAATAGTTGTTGCATCAAAACATGATAATCATGAGACTTCAAATTTGAAATTTTATCTTGTTTTGCAAAGCAATTTCCAATATTGGAGCTATATCCATCAGGTACTTTTAAATTACTCATTCTGTAGTAAAATATCTCTTTTTCTTGGTCAGTTAAAGTGCATGGTGCAGCTGGAAGTAACACTTTGCTTCCTATATCTATGGGATGCAACTTTTTTCTTATACCATTACTTCTAGATCTCTACGTGCATTGATGTCATCTTTTGTTTTCCCTTTAATATCAAGTAACGTGCTAAGAATGCTCTCACCAATATTTTTTTCAACATGCATTACATCTAGATTGTGACGCAAAGGAAGTGCCTGAAAAAATAAAAATAATTTCATGTAAATACCTAACGAAAAAGTACTAGATACTTTGATAGATAAAAAATTTAAACTAAAGTTTACCTCCCAATAAGGCAAATCAAAAAATATTGACTTCTTCTTCCATATTTGACTTCGGTTTTTCTTCCCATCTCCCCTTTTCCTTTTCTTTATTTCTTTCCCTTTCTTTTCCTCCTTTGGCTTTTTTCCCCATTCATTACAAATATCTTTAATACAATCGAAGATTTGAGTACCGGTTTGTACTGGAGGCTTTTGTCTATTCTCTACAGTTCCATCAAACAAGTTTTTTCGTTGACGATACTCAAAATTAGGGTCAAGGAATCTCCTATGACCCAAGTAAGCACACTTCCTACTAAAAGGCAACCATGTCGAGCAAGTATTGACGCCACAAACATGACATGCTTTCTTACCCTTTACTGTGCAACCTGCTAGATTTCCATAAGCTGGAAAATCACTAATTGTCCACATTAAAATGGCTTTTAATTTGAATTCACTACGACTATACGCATCATAAGTCTTTACCCCTTTGTCCCATAAATTTTTTAGATCATCAATAAGTGGTTGCAGATACACATCGATGTCATTTCCTGGTTGTCGTGGCCCAGGAATTAATAAAGATAACATCATATTGTCTTTGTGCATACAAAGCCATGGAGAAAAGTTGTACGCAATAAGAAACACAGGCCAACAACTATATTTACTGTTCCAATTGCCAAAGGGATTAAAGCCGTCACTTGCAAGACCAAGCCTTAAATTTCGTGAATCAGATGCAAAAGATGGATACATCCTATCAATTGTAGCCCACTGAGAAGAATCCACTGGATGGCGTAATTTATCATCTTCACTCTTATGGTTGCTATGCCATCTCAATTGCTCTGATGTTTCTAAGGACGTGAACATTCTTTTCAATCTAGGTATTATTGGAAAGTATCTCAAAATCTTCATAGGTATTTTGGCATCCTTTTCGTCTGTCTTTGTCTTGCTTTTTTTCCAACGAGACTTACCACATTTAGGACAAAAATCACTATGTGCAAGCTCTTTTCGAAATAGACAACAATCATTCACACATGCATGTGTTTTCTTCTAGCCTAAACCAAATGATTAAGCAGCTTCTTTGTTTCATACATGGAATCAGGAAGCGTGTTTTCTACATGCAACATATCCTTCAAAAGTTTAAGAAGTTCCGTAAATGCTGTGTCAGTTAAACCATTTCGAGCTTTTTGTTTATAAAGAAGTATTGTAGCTGATAGCTTTGTGTAGCTTGCACACCCGGGATACAAAGGAATTTCAACATTCTTCAGGATCTCATTAATCCCTTCTCCATGTCTTACATTAGCATGACCTTCCATCTCCTCATTACATATTTGTGTATCCAAGTACATTTTATATGCATCTGACACTTCATTACCTTGATTACCTTCATTTTGTGAAGGACGTTCTTCCCCGTGAAAAATCCAAACATCATATGTTGGGTCAAATCCATAACAAATCAAGTGTGACACAACATTCCTTGGCGATTCCCTATTAAGATTCCGACATTCTAAGCAAGGACAAATAATTTTCTCCGGATTTCCCTCCCTTTCTGCATGCCCATATACAAAATTCCAAACAACTTGCTTATATTCTTCTGTCATTCTATAAAACATGAAGATATTGGTAATCAATCTTAAATAATTGCAACTATGAAATTAATAACCAAAACTAACTAAACCTTGGTAGATAGATCCATGTTTTGTCCATCTTGACGATCCTCTAATATCTTAGCCTTTCCTAAAAACCTGAAATTCCCAAAATCGATCAATGGTGTGAGTGATAAGTCGGTAGTCGGAACCTAAAACCCTTTCAACCCCTAAAACGAGCCATGTTTTGCGTGCAGCCTAGAATGTTTATATTTTGTACTTGAAACCTAATCCGACTAAATTTAAAAAAAAAAACTAATTCTTGGTTTCTAACTAAAGAATATCAAACTTTGGTTTATTTGATTATGCACGTAAGCAAACTACCTACAAATTTTTTTTTCCATCTTTAAGGAAAACCTCCTATGCTAGTTAAATTCACTCCAAGTCATAGCCTCTTGGAATACTACTGATATTAGGGAGACCAGTAGAACTTGCGCATTACGTATTTATGTTGAATTCTGGTGCATAAACCATGATGCACACACATAATCTCTTTGTTGTTATCCATTTGATGTTCAAGCGGGATTGAAATAAAGATTGGAAAAGTATAAGTATTAATTTATACCATGATCACATAATTAATTTTTCATTTTTACCTGGGTTAGGTCAATGCTTAGATATATAGTTTCACCTCTCCTTGTATAACACTTTTTTCATTTTAATTTATAAATTAATAGTTGAATAATATACACTCACCCACATTAGCAACTGAAGATACAAGCAGACATGTTTGATGCAGCTGTGATAATCTTTAAAAAATGTAGCAAAATTAAAGATGTGTTGTGAACAGAAGAGTGGTTCAAATTGATAGTTAAATGTGCACTGAGTATATTCAAGTCATAGTTGATATAAGATGTATCAAGCTCATGTGTTCTAACAGATCTGGCAATAGTTTATCCAGTTGATTGTGCAAGTTTGCAAAATATAGTTAAGAACATATGAATTATGACTATCTACATGGATGAACGTGTTTGTTAAATAAAAGATTAAGATGGTAACAATTTGTTTTAAGCTACATAAGATAGAACAATGGAGAAAGATACACGTAAAACTCAAATTTACATGCACGGATGCTATTTTTAATTTTAGAATGTGATTTTAAATTTACATAATTTTGTAGTCGTTAAAGCATATTTACAACTATTAACTAAAATGTCTCAAAAAATGAAATAAAATCAAGGTGGATATTATAACGACCCGAGCGTATTTGACCGTTCAAATCGACAATAAACCACACATGTCGACCCAAACAAATCACCAACACAGGCAGTTATTGGGAAAAGAAGAAAAAAAAGAAGAAAGAAGAGAAAAACAAATCTCAGAATCTCACAGCGGAAGGACAACATATAATAATTAAGTAACAGTTAAGTCAATTGAAATATATACAACGACTATCAGAGTTATACATATAAAGATTTCATCACATGGCAGCGGAAATAAAATGCAGCGGAAATACATACATATATAGATATATACAGATCTTCGTCTTCGGTCTCCAAAGCACAGTCATCTTCGGCAACTGCAAATGTCTGCTGACCCGAGCGTAGTGCATAAAAAGAAAACACAACAAACACTCGGATCAGCACTAAATCATTCTCATATTAGTCAAATTAAAATACGAAACAACTTGAGTATCATGGGTACAGTAACTCAAGAGATGTTACAGGATTTTTCCATCTCTCAAGGATCCGTTAAACTAATACATACATAGTATATACGCTATTATGATAATGTCTACTCAGTAAAGTATAAATACTGAAAATAGCGTAAGCGGGATTACCATATTACCCTTACGCAGTTTATAGGCATCAACGACCTATACAGTACCGTAAATTCGCCGTACTGGTGTTATCAGAGGGCACTCCATAGAAAGCAATGCTAAATCAAAATCGTAGGGGGCTCGATAAGGATAAATATGACAAGGCACTCGAGGCAATGCCCAGGGTAGGATTCTACCAATTGCACTCCCGGACCGGTGGTAACGCATAGCAGCCACTACCGCCCACTTCGGAACACACTCCCATAATCATAAATGGGCCCAAATCATCATCACAGTCATATTAATAGTATCAAAGAAGTGTGTCCGATCAAAGGCGCTAACCTCAATTAGTCACGGTATAGCTCCTGTTTTAGTCATTTCAATTCTGACCCGAAGGCCAGGGCTATTTCGTAATCGTTCATCTTCTTCGATTCAATAATTGCCTCCAAGTCACCATACTCGTTCTGGATACGTCATAACGTTCATAGTTGTCAAAGTGGTATCGACACTGACAGAGAGTATGCCTTATGCCGACTCCGGTCTCTTTAACAACCAACGCTTACATTTTCCACATCGGTTGGTTCTTTTATCTTTCTCAAAGGTTCGTTTCATATCAAAATATCATATTCTGTTTCAAACCAAATTTATATTCAATAGAATATAATTCCATATCAAAATATCTCAATCATTCCAAAACCGATTATATCCCAACTAGAATATATTTACATGTCTTTATATTATACTTGTGTAATATTTCAAATCGGTCTATATTCGCATAGAATATACTCCATCTCAAAAGATTTCAGTTATTTCAAAATGATTTACATTCGAAATCCCATCATATTCAAATAGAATATATATTTCCATATCTGTTTATTTAAATCTTTTGGAAATCCCATTTACATTCAAGTAGCATAAAATCTACCTTTCCATATAAATTGATGAAAATCAATTCGTATTCAAATAGAATATAATTTTTCTCAACTCCATTTGAACTAACGGTTAAATCCAAACACTTTCCATTCGGACGAAGAATTAAAATAAAATAAAATAAAATTTTGAAATATAAATTCTTATAAATAAAACCTTATATAAAAATTTACTTATATAGAATTATTAGAATATACTAAGGTAATTTAAATCACTATATATATACATACATAAAATAAAGGCTTTACTAAATAATTTTTGAATAATAATATATGTATGAAAACTTCATTTATAACAAAATAAATATATATATAGTTTATAAATAAAATAAGATAGAATAAAATAAATAAATTAGAACACAATAAAAATAGAATTTTAAACCTTAAATTGTTTCTCCTTCCGAATTACAACATTTGAAGCAACATTCCAGTCTCAAATGGAGTTACACCCTTTCAATATCTTAACACAAACCCATTCAATCCATTTCCCATTTCGAGGATTCCAACCATATTCGTATTCAGTTTAAAATAACCCCAAATATCCTCGATTTATTTTATTAAAAATTTAAATTCAAAGAGAGTTTATTTAACTTGAGTCCACCAATTATTGGAATAAATCCAAGATTACAACTTCCAAATTAGTTCAGAAAATTTCTTAATCATTTCAAATAACATCGAGAATTCAAATCTTAAAAGAAATTATGATTCATCGAAAAATCGATACATTTCTTTTAAGAGAAATTTTCCATCAAATAGAATTCAAATAATTTAAAAATCATTTAACCAACCAACGTCCATATATAATTTGCTATCCTATGGCCAAGTGATTCTAAATTTAATTTCTCGGGATTCAGGGATGGATCTATCATTTCAATCCAAATCAGGGTCACAGAGATTTATCATTTCACTCTGTGTTCTTAATTTATTTATCGACAAATCCCGGGTTTATTAGATGCCCGTAACATCAAGGGTAAATGGGATTTATCGTCACAAATCAACATGCACTACAATATACTGAAATAAGAAGCATCAGCAATGTCAATATAAATTCAGTAATAAATTTCAATCAACATCCATCACAATCATTCTATTCAACTGATCAGCATTAAATAGTTTCAGGATTTAGCAAGGGTTCGAATTCAAACTAGGAATTTAAATTAAATTAAATAACTGATTATTAACCTGAATTTGAACGTTAACGCACTTGCATGTCAATTTTTAACAACACATCAACAATCCAACACAACCATGCAACCAAACCTATTTCATAATTTAATTCAATAAATATGGGAGTAATTCAGTATTTCGTGAGTGAGAAAATCACTCACCTTTGGGTCTTAATTGGATCGGACGTCCAAAATAAGCCCAAAATTTGACAGTCTCCGATTGCGACCAAACCAGTGCCAGAATGTCCGCAATTCCGCCACGATCCCAACGCAACAAACCGCGTCTAAATCCGAGTTAAAACGAGAAAGTTATGAGCATTTTACTATCTGGGGTTTAAAATATATAAATTAATAAAATAATATTCCCACCCAATCAGATCTGGACACGTCAGCAGGCACTTCTCTTCTCGCTCAATTCTCGGCCTGCTACAGTAAAACAAACCGTGAAACCCAATTTCACGTTGCCTTTGACCGTCGATTGCCATCGCCTCCGACCTCCAGACGACCGGCGACTACTGCCATTATCACCCGCTCCTCGAGGCGCACCTGTCAGCACCAGGCCCTCAGTCTCCGGTCAACTGTAGACCCCTCCCCCGTCCAGCCCTAAACCGCAAATTCGAGCCTTCCTCCTCCAAATTCAGGCACTACACTCCACAATAAATCACACGAATACCGCCGTTACACTCGTATCAACCTTCTCTTCGAAACCCATATTTTGATTTCTCCAATTGTCACCCGAATCAAAAAGCCCCAAAATCCACTCTAGGGTTACGAATTCAGACCCGTTTGACTGCAAATTCCGGCCACATCGATCGCTGCATGTCGAAACTGATACCACCAATAGCTTCGTATCGTCGAGACCTTCGTTTTGACATATAATTTGCTAGGTATTGGAGAGGTTTCATTTTCAAGATTGTATTTTTTTGTTTTCTAGGGTTTTGAAATTATTTCAGCCATGGAAATAAGGCTTGATGGAGAAAAATGAACGTACAGTATAAATGGGCTGATGTGTGAAGGTAGGGATTTTTATTTATATAATTATAGGGCCCAAATATGAGAAATACCCAATTATTCATTTACAATGATCTCGTTCACATTTTCTCTCCTATGATCAAACGGTAAGTCCGATTATTATAAAAATTGGAATCCTGCAATAATTCGCCATTCCGGATCCAATGACGCCTGTATCGTCGAATTCCGAGACCGTCGCCAAAACGGTTAAATTTCACAGTTAAATAATTAATAAAATATTCAATATTCATGTAACTGTTTAATTAAATTTAAATATTCATTAAATTCAAATTTTAAACCAAATTACAATTTAAATAAATTCTATAAATTTATTTCACACCTTCCAGGTTCCCACATTTGATTATTTCTCAAATTTAAATTTGAACTGCAAATTTCAAATAAATGAGTTATTCGATATCAAATCCCAAATTGTAACTTAAATAAATTCTACAAATAAAGTTCACACATTTTTAAATCATAATTTGATTATTTAAATCTTGGATTTGAATTTCAGTTATAATTCAGCGATTTAAAATTTCACCATTTCAAATTAAATTTGCATTTCCATTATAAATTAACAACTCAAATTTATTTAAATAAATAAAAATATCAATTCTCAAATTTTCACAATCCTAAGTATAAACTAAATTAAAAATCTATTTATACTTCATTCAATTAATCATCATCCTTAAGATCGATAAAATTTGATTTTCTCTAATATTATACCATTTTATTAATTAAAAATTGAATATTAAATATACAGAAAATATGGGATGTTACAGATATCATATATTAGAGTGTGTTATGATAATAGTGTATTATTGGAAAGAAAAATGGTTACAGTGTTTTATTTGATCCTAGGAAGACGGGTCTAAGTAAATATATTAGTAGTACAATGACCAGCTAGCAATATTTCAGTTTGCATTTTGGCAGGCCTGCATTTCAGTGAAATTAGTTTCTCATACGGACTAATTGTCATGACTCCCAAAGATTATCTTGTTGAACATTGCACACAATAGGAACACGAAACTTCCTACTACTCTTAAGTGGAAGCAAAACTCCATTCCATATCAGGAATCAAGATGCTTATAGTGTGCAAGGTGATATCACATTATACTAACGAATTGCTTTGCATGTTCGTTAGATTTAATCTTCTAATTCCATTGGTAACAAATGCGTAGATACACCGCCTACACAAAGGGAAACAACATGCCAGTAAAAAAAAATATTGATCGACTATATGCAAACTAAATACGCAAAAGGCCAAACCAACTATATGCAATACATATTATCCATCCAAGGCATTCTCTAAATACAGGTGGGGTTTCTTTGAAGGAGAAATTTTTAGATATATATAAAGATTTGGATAAAAACAAAAGTACTTTGACCGAAATAAACAAAATTACACTGAAACATGTTCAATAAGATTGACAATCATAATAAATAATATATTAGAAAAAACCGAAAGTAGAAAAAGGGAAAAAAGAAAAGAAATTGAAAAGACAGCTCCCTAATGATTGTACATGGGTGAAATAAATGACAAGCGAGATCAGTAGATCTTCATATACATATAGCGTACAGAATTGATACCAAGCAAAGCGGCATTTTGAACCAGTTTATAGTTTATTATCCAAGTAGATATAAGAAACAAATTGATTATGTATCGGATCGTTGATCGAAGGATCAAGGTTTGAATTTAATCCATGTTTTGGTATATTACTATTTAATCCTGCACATCAAGCTGAAATAAAATTGGCCTATTTGCATATAAGAGTTATTTTTTTCCATTTCATTGCTATTGTGTAAATCAAAAGGACAACATCTAATTGTACTTTCATGCGCTGCTGCAGATTCTATCATAAGCCAAATTAAAATGATAGATGCATGATATGTGAAAATTCTATTAGCATAAGCTTGAATGAAGAATTTTCACCCACTCGATATCACACAAAAACTTGAAATTACGAAATATGCATGTATTAAAATTGTAGTCGTCTTTATGTTAACCATAGTAGTTAAGGCGCTAAGGCGCAAAAAGGCGCACGGCTTGAGCCTTAGGCTTTTTTGAGCCTTGGGCTTTTTTGTGGGACTTTTAAAAAAAGGCGCACTGCATATATTTAAAAAAAAATAAAAATCCTGCAGCATATATATATTTTTAAAACATAAAAAACTGCTGCAAAAAAAAACTATTGCAAAAAAAAATTTGCTGCATATATATATATATATATATCACTGCTGCATATATTTTAAAAATAAAAAAATGCTGCAAATCCAAAAAAACCTGCTGCATATATTTAAAAAAAAAACTCTGCTGCATATTTAAAAAAAAAAGAACTGTTGTAAAACAAAAACCAAAAACTGCAGAAAAATGAACAATCGAACAAAATGGTTGAAACCCTAAGTCGAATTGGATGTCGACCTTGCTCAAATTCAATGTCGAGTTCGAATTTGCAAACCCTAAAGTGAAACCTAAAGCAGCGACACTTTTTTTTCCTTTTTTCGATGTCGAGTTCGATGTCGACCTGGTTGAAAACCCTAAATCAATTTGAGGCGCGCCTTTCTACGCCCCGGAGCCTCAGAAAAAGGCTCCAAAGGCGCGCCTTTCGTGCGCCTCTGTTAGAGGAGGCGCCTCAGCCACCAGGAAGGCGCAGGACCTGCGCCTGCGCCTTAGGCACGCCTAGGCGCGCGCCTTAACTACTATGATGGTAACTATAAATTAAGAAAGGAAGATGGAACTTTTTACCCGCTAAGCTATTTAGATTGTCTCCCAACCACTAAATAACCAAACAATTGCTATTAATAATACATATTAAAATAACAATGATTTAATTTATTCATCCGCAAGTGGTAGCCAAATGATTTATGCAGGTTTCACAGGGGTAGATACCTATATATATGTGCATTCCTTGAATTGTGAGGTAAGCAAACACTTCACTTATTCAAATATATTTAGCATACCATACCCTTTCAATAAACTGATAAACATACATTTAGAATCAAATATATCATAATCTTTTAATGTCTTTGAGGACAGTACTCTTGCTACGGATTTGACCCAACATGCTAACATGCTAACAGTAAAGAGTATTTAACTTCATTAGCTCAAGAGTACTCTTTCCTTTCAAGTTATATCTAGCAAAAGGTTAATAAAATTCTCACAGAGACCAATCTCTGCTGATATGGTCCCAAAAAACATGTGAAACAGTAAGGGTCTCTGATTAATTTCCAAAAAGGCTTGCATTTATATTTGAACTAATAATATAGGCCTTAGTTTTGAATCTTCTGATGATTTTAGTTTATGAATATATGCAAAGCTAATTACAAATTCCATGAAATGTCTGTGCTCTAGTTCATCCACTGCCATAGTAATTTATTTGACCGACATTAAAATAGCTTCTACATTAAAACAAAATTGAGAACATCTTCTACATTAAAACAAAACAGTTTCATAAATAATAGTTTCATACTGATTTGAGAACAGCTTCTACAGTAAAACAAAATTGAATCTTAAATTCATTTCATCACAGATTTAAACAGGATGGGGATTAATCGAAATCGAGCAAACAATTACAACGAAGGAAACGTAGGGTTTTGAATTTTACCTGATACCAGAACGCCGACACAAAGTGGATCGATTTTGAGACTGGAGATTGAACGTTGGCACGAACTGAGAGCTCCTGGACGGATCGATTGAATGAGATGTCGAATGGCGGCGGATTGATTGAAGACGGAGGAAACGTGGGATCGCAAATTAGGGTTACGAAGTGGAAAGCTTTTAGGATTACGGATAGATTGATAAAGTTTCACGAAACAGAAGGGTTAAAAACTTAAACCCGTTATTACTTAGTGGAGTGCTCCTGGACGGCGTATATACTTTTGAAATTCAATAATACGTTAAGTATATACTTTTGAAATTGAGTTGCTGTAGTGCTCCTGGACGGCGTGACTAATTGCATAGGAATGGAATCATTTAATTTACTAATTTTTATTACTTAGTGGAACTAAATTATGATTATCAAATATCATACATTAATAAATATTATGCTAATTACTTAGTAAAATATAACTCATTATTTACTAATTTTTATTGATTACTTGTTATTTCGGAACTATTATGTCAATCATATAATTTTCAAATAATTTTCAAATATTATAACTTATATAATATAACTCATAAATATAACTCATAAATATAACTCATAAATATTATGTTAATCATATAATTTTCAAATATATACACATATATATAAACAATTATGCTTATACTTCTTATATTACAACCGAATATTACTTGGAGAAAAAATAATTTTCAAAAGTACGTTATTCGCAACAGGCTTTACCACTTGCAAAAAAATTACAGTTATCGCAACTGGTAAAGACAGTTGCTAAATATATATTTCTTGCAACTAGTTTGAAAGTGTAGTTGCAAATAATATTCCTATTGCAACAGGAATGGAATTCCAGTTGCTAAAAGTATGTTTTTGCAACAGGCACGAAATCGCTGTTGCGAAATATATGCTTTTCGCAACAGGAAGAATAAGCCTGTTGTTAAATCTTATCTATTGCAACAGCAATAAAAGGCCTGTTGCTAAATATCATTTACTGCAACTGTCATTCGAAGCGTGTTGCAAATAGCTAGTTGCAATAGGGTATTTTTCTTGTAGTGAGGACAGTGTATTCTTTTCCTAGACGGCCTATGTAATGGCAAAATCAATCTACAAACCTATATGAAAGACGTTGATCTTATCTTATTTACGTATATAAATATCCAACATCAGCTATTCATTTCATCTTCTTTAGCAAGAACGAGCTTTCATGGCCCGACACCAAAAATAAAATGCAAAACAGACAAACAAATCCATTAACACTCCATGGCCGCAGCCTTTCAAATGGCATGGTAGAAACTAAATCACAAGAGCAAAACTATACTCCACAGAAAATTCGGAAACCCATATATTTGAGCTCGTATAAAGTATGAGCGCATCAGCATGTTAAAACCGAGAGGGAGAAAACTATTGATGGCGGATTTGGTGAGTGTGAGGAGACTGTCATGGTGTTGTGTTGTCTGGACCTCGAAAAGGAGGAGTAGGTACTGCATATATAAAGACCTGATTTCGGTAAAAGAGGAACGAGGCAATGCAAACTCGGAAATGTGTATTTCGTATTTACTGAGAAGCTGTAGAAGTAACTAATGGGGAAGACGACACTGTTTGGAAGTTTGCATGCTTCGAAAATATAAAATAAAGAAGAAATGGACGTGGAGTTGTATTGGAGAGGAAGCATGGAGCGTTCGAGCTTGAAGATGTAGAGAGGAGGAGAAGTTCATGGGTGAACTAAGTTTCGGGTTTCACTAATAACAGAAAGGGAAGGATCATTTGGAAAGTGGGAAATGGCATGGAGTAGAAACGTGAAGGAGCAGGATCTTTTATTTTCGTGAATGGGAGAGATGAACATGTGTAGAAGGTGGTGCGAGTTGGTGTGAATACGGTTGAGTTTTCAAGTGTGGAGTTGGGCCGATCTTTTTATGGTGAGAAACCCAGTTATAAAAAAAGAACATTACGTGAGAACTGAGGACAGTAGCATGGAAAAGTGTGTATAGGCAAGTAAGTTCTTTTATTGGGCCACGACATGTTCAAAATGTATATGAGAGCCTATGTTTTCATACTGGTAAAAGAAGAAGCCAAAGTGAACAGGAAGGATGCGGTATAAATTCGGGTATGTAGTAGTTTGAAACAAAGATGTAAGGCCCAAATTATAAAACAATATTTAGTTTATTTAAGTAGTATATCAACTTGTAATCTTAATATCCCGTTGATACATAGTCGGTTTTACGAATGGTTTGTCGCACCGAAATCGTAGGATCGCAGGTTGCTTGCTGGAACTAGCATGGAATGATTTGAAGCTCGTTCGAATTTATGGTGAAATAAAACGCCTGATGGGATCTACCAATCGTTATTCGTTATTTAAGGATTAACGACCAAGGTGAGTAAACTCACTAACTATGCCTAATTTTATAATTTTATAAATGTTATTTAATATTGATATAAATGATTGAATGCTGTGTGTGATGGTTGTTTAGATGATTTGCTAATTAATTGGTTGAAATAATATATATTGCTAAATATATAAACAGTTGATTAAATACTGATTCTATTTATTTTAAAATCTCACATTGATATGAAATTAGTGTTATCCATGTTGATTAACATCTGTGGATGCAGGGAAACAAGTTGGAGGGATCCAACTGGATTCCTCAACAATTATGTATTTTTTCTTCTTCATATATTGCATTATATGAGGTGACAAATAATCTGGTATTTGATTATTGTGTGTTTGGGATGTTGAACAACATTGACCTGAAATATATGGCATTGAAAACACCGTAAAAAATAATTGGAAAATGGGTCGGGTTTTAATAAAAAGGAAATCTTTTTTAAATAAACACTGAAATTTTATTGGACCAGAATATAATAATAAGGCAGATGGTTGAGGTATAAATGATGTTTATAAATGAAATGAAATAATTAGATAATTTGGAAATGTAATTTCAAGAATGAATTTATAAAAAGGGAAAATTGGGAAATCTTTTAAAAAGGAAAACGATGAATTTGTTTTGATGTTCGAAATATAAATAAAATTGAATTTAAGCCATAAGGATTTGTAATTTGAATTCGACTTTGTTGAATGTTATTATTTTTAGAAATTATATATAATTCAGAATTCGACAAGATAATTTATATTTGGTCTGGAACTAATAAATTCATAATTAAATATGCAATCGAGGTTAAGTTATAAACTTAATGTATAATTAACAAGAAGTTGATTTGAAATGGGGGAGTACGGAATATATTATGAATATGAATTTATAAAATAACTCGATAAGACAAGATTTGAACTTGAAATGGTAATTATAGATAAAATCAAGATTTGATTCGATATAACAAGTCAAGTTTCTTTAAAGAAATAATATTGATGTTTTAAAGGGGATTATGATTTCAAAGCAACGTTTTGCAAATTTGATTTGTTATAAAAGGAAACTGATAAATATTGAAGTGATAAATTCAAAACTGAATTTATAAATTGAGTTGTCCTAAAATAGTAAAATTTATTCCAATGTTCGAAATATAAATGAATCGAAAGGGAATTATCAAATATAGATGATTCGAAAGGGAATTATACGCCGAAATTCGATTATCGAATTCGAAAAGGTACTATTTTCTTTTAGTTTTAATCAAGATTTATTTATTTAATTTAATATTAAATATTATTTATTTATTCAAATAAAGAATCAAAGTTATATTTTCAAGGTAAATATTCCAAAAGCAGAGTTTATAACGCTATCGTTATAATTGATGATTTCCGTTAAACGAGTAAATTCGTGAACTAAACCCGAGAATTTCATAAGCAATGTTTTGGTAAGAAATAATAGAAATGGAGTTCAGGAAATAAAAAACTAACTGGAGATTATTTAAGTTGAATGGCTTTCTAGGTATCGATTTGATGTTGGTTTTGGCCTTTAGGGTTAATACTTCGGAAATTGTTCTCTTACAAGTTTACAGTTAAAGATTGATGAATGGGGAAGAGTTGCGAGGCATGAATAATTAATGGAAATATTTTTTCGATGTTAAATAACATATATTTTCTAAATGTAGCAAATAAGGGTTGTGAATATATGGGATTAATTCCCGATGTTAAATAGAGATATTTTCTAAATATAGAAAATAAATAGTTTAAAATAGATGGAAAAGTTTTCCAAGGATTGTGTGAGGCAAAACGGGTTCTGAGAAATACTTGGGAAAATATGGGAAACAGGAAATTGAGGAAATGAATAAATTATTGATAAAATTTAAGGGGCTCAGTATTAATGAATGGTTGATCGGTAAAATTCCATTTGGAGATAAGATCGTTGTATGTGTATGGATGTTTTCCTTTGATAGTTAAATCACCAGCTATCAAATTTTCTAACCATTTTTCCGTTGTCAATACGGAGAGACCGGGATCAGATGTATTATCTGAAAACCACTCCGTATAGGCATTACCGTTGCGAATCAAATATGATGAAGATAATTGAAGGCGGAGTTTATGCAAGGGTTGTTCTAGAGGTCCTAGGTAGAAATTGCCTAAGATGGATTTACAAAATAGTGCCTTTGGTTTGTCCAGTCCCAGGACAACTTGTATGGACGAATGTCTGACAGAGTATATCTGATAGATCACGTAAGGTTATCTCTTCAAAATGTATTCACATTTGGCAACGAAGGAATTCGTTTCCCTTAGCTTTATACCCGTGATATTTTTGGGGAAATTAATTTGTGATTTGGTGCGTATGACGATGTGACATTCAAAGTAAATGAAGGTGTGATCTGTCAAGAGATACGTTATAACCTTAAGCCTCAAGAACCAGGAAATGACAAAAATTGGGCAGGCAACATGGCTATCTGGGTTGCCCCCATTACGGTGTATCGTCACCATCTAGAGCATATTCATATTTTTTAC
The DNA here is from genome assembly GCA_030737875.1 of Allium sativum. Lineage (NCBI taxonomy): Eukaryota > Viridiplantae > Streptophyta > Magnoliopsida > Asparagales > Amaryllidaceae > Allium > Allium sativum. Next base: position 193,471,910 of record CM060919.1, read on the forward strand.
TTCTTTTCGCTTCTGTATCTCCCGGGAATTGTTATGTTGCTAGCAGCCGTAGGCGACAATATATTCGATACACTTAAGAGAAATGAGTGGTCGGTCATGTGTGGTCGGGCTGCAAGATGTTCTTGTTGAACCCAGTGTATTCCTCTCTAGATATACACTATCGGCAGGTGGTTCCATTCCTTGTCATAGTCGGAATCCAATCTCCAATAAGCGCCTGCGATTTTGATTGTATACTATATATGTGGAGCGTGAGATGCAAGTGTTATGCTAGATTGTTATTTATTTATATTTATACACTATTATAATATCAGAAGATATATATGATTGCAAAATGTTTTGGGTTATCGTAAGGTAAAAACCATCCGTGTTTATGTGTGGATCGCTCTTACGATTATCTTTTCTTTTGAAAAGGATTTTGAAAAGTTAAATCGAAATAATTGGAGTTTACTCACACTAGTCCCATATCTGACCCGGAGTGTATTTTGTTTTGTTTTACCCTAAACTCTTGGGTCCCCAAATTTGCACTGGCAGCCAAGTAGTCGGGATTTTTCAGATATACCTGGAGGAGCTTGGAGCAGGAGGCTTCAACATTAATTATATATAGAGTTAGTTTTTGATGTGATGTTATGAGTTGTACTCTTATAATGGTATGTATATACAGTTTTGTATTTCAAAGTTATGTTATATAATATATTCTATTCGTTCCACAGTGAGATTCGTGTTTACTCTGATTCTGTTCTGTTGTTTTCTTCTTCTTCTTCTTCTTCTATTCTAATATTCTTTTCTTTCTATTTCTCACCCTCGAACTTCTTTCTGTTAATGATCCGGTATTTTTGATATTTGAATTGTTAATATGGTGTTTTATGTTGATTTTCGGAGTCGAAAATCCTGTGGTCGTTATAGTGGTATTAGAGCTGAAGGTTAAGTGATTACCTTGGCTCTATGGCGTAATTCAATAGAGATGGGGTTAGTAATACCTTATATTGAGTTTGAGTATATATATGAGCATGTATTTGTAAACTGATATAAAAACTATTTTATATGGTGTTGATTGGTTCGTTGAGTGGTTTATGAATTCTGGTCGATACGGTAATGCAAACTGTATCAATAGGTGTTTCTAAACTCTTTAACAGAGTAATTCGATACAATATTGTTTTAAAAGTTGAGTAAATGAAATAATTTTACCCGAAATATATTTTGATATAAACGAAGTATATATATTGAAATTATTATATTATATATCAGAGGTGTTAATCGAATAAGATTATAATTGAAATGGTTATAAATAACTAATAAGAATTTGTATAAGAGTATATATAAATTCAGATGAATAATCTGAATTTGAACCAGAATTGGAATTGTACTCTGGAAATGTGGAAAAGTGTTTGTAAATGGATTTGGATTAAATATATAGGAATTTTAAAATCCTGGGAGATTTTAAATTGTTTTACCAGCGTTGTGAATGATAGTTGAAATAATTTCAAAATGGAAATACTTAAGAATGAGTTTTGTAAATGATATAGTATTGAACTCACCGTGATCACTGGAAAATAATTCTGATGATGACGGCTGCATCATCAGTGTTCATTTTCGAGTTTCTAAGTGATAGATTACTACCAATTTTTTTGTTTTGAATTGTTTTGAGGAAATAAATTATTGATAAATTCAAATGTTTTGTATTATTATTATATATGATTTCAGACTAATTTGTAATAAAACCCAAGAATTTGAATTTCTAAAATTTAAATTTTACTTACGAAGTCAAATTGATTGAAATGGTAAAAGTGAATAATAAAATTGAAATTTAACTTAAATTAAGTTAAATAAAATTGGTTTGGATTAGAGATAATCGGGAATGAAATTGGAATTGTTGAGTAAGAAATTGAATTTTGAATTGGAACTGGGGTTTGAAAAAGGAAGTTGGCTTGGATTTAAGCGAAGATTGGATTTGAAGATAAATTGATTGGAAAACAATTGAGAATGCAGGAGTATATGATGAAGTGATAGCAAATTGAAGAGATAGAAATGGAATGCCCGACAAAAAAGTACTAGTTTATATTATATTGGAATAAGAGATTCTATAAGCCTATTTGGCAAGCTACTTGGCTATTTGATTTTCTTTTGAATTAGTGAAGGCCTAGAGAGGCGAGTTGTAGTTGTATCGATTAAGCCATACAAAGGAAACGTTGACAAAATTTTCGAAAATTTAAAATGTTAGAAATTTTTCTGAGATTTTCGAAAATATTCGTTAATAGGATTAGATTAATATTTTAATTAAAATTAATTAGTTCGGTTGAAAGTGAAGTTGAGATGTCAAATAAATAATTTTTAACTTGGTAATAAAAATTTTGTAGCATTTTTTATACCTTAGAAATTTCGGGGACGAAATTCTTTTAAGGAGGAAGGAATGTAACGTCCCGGAATCTTAGTGATTAAATAATTAATTTATTTAACTTTTTCAATATATTGGTTTGATAATTTAATTTATTTGAATTTAGATATATTGAATATTTAATTGATATAGACAGTGGAATAAATAAATTTCTGAAACAGTCAGAAATAGTAGAATTGATAATATTATGTAAATTGGATAATATAAGATATTTATTTGAGTTTGTATTCGAATCATAATAACGAATATATTAATTAAATGACGATTGAGCGTTATAATTATAATATAATTTAAAACCAGCTCGAAACGTCGTGATAGTTCGTAATATTGAGTTTTGAACTTCAACTGAGTGTACAAGATCCGTTATAAGTCGGATTTCTTTAAAACAAGAAACGTTCGAATCTATTAAGCTATATTTTTCTAATGGAAGTGGAAAATCAAGATTTCGGCATATGGATTGTAAGTTATGTTCAAATCAAATTTTCAAATAGAATCGTTTATAAGCCATAACAATTATTTAATTATAATAAATTATTTATTTCGAGTTTGGATAAGATTATCAAAACATATTATTAAATTAATTTATAGAATTTTTCTGTACTTTTTATTTTGGAAAATACGCAAATTTTTATTTGGAGTATTTTACACCCTAAATCAGCGTTTTGGAACTTCACAGAAGAAGTTAACTTGCCTATTTTATTATATTTCTGAGATCGTGGCACATCACTTGATACAACCGTATTCTTATTTTTTTCCGTAGCGGCTCGGACATGATCGAAATCTTACGTAACGTGGTACACTAGAAATTTTGAAACATGAAATATATATAATTGTGTATTGACATTCTGTATGAACCATTTCTTCAATGATGAAAACTTTTGTCCACGATCAAAGTACCTGATTAAGGATGTTTGTCTAAACTAGAAAGGAGGACGTAAAATAAGCTGTCTTTGCTCCCTAAAAATGAAACAGACGCACATGGTAAGCTGAAATAAGAAGAGACCCAACATACCCACATGCTTAAGTCATTTTCACGCAGTCCTTCGCCTACCGATATTTCAAGCTTTATCCACCTTAACCTATTGGCTATTGATTCTACTTTTATTTCTATTAAACAAGGATAGCAGTTAATGGCAGTAAACAACACACAATATAAATATATAAATATATATTGAAATATGGTTGCACATCTTTTGTTGAAGCTTATATATATATATATATATATATATATATATATTTGCATCCAGTTTTAATTTCGTATAGTATGGGCTTCACATCATTCTTACTATACGCTCTCATTTTAGTTTCATACAGGATGGTGTTTCATTTCCTAGTCGGCCTATGTAATGGAAAAATCAATCTGCAAACCTATACGAAATACGTCGATCTTATCTTATTTACGTATATAAATATCCAATATCAGCTGTTCATTTCATCTTCTTCAGCAATTACGAGCTTTCATGGCCGGACACCAAAAAGAAAATGCAAAACAGACAAACAAATCCATTAACATTCCATGGCCGCAGCCTTTCAAATGGCACGATAGAAACTAAATCAAAAATCAAGAGTAAAACTATACACTCCACAGAAAATTCCGAAACCCATTTATTTGAGCACATAAAAAGTATGAGTGCAACAACATGTTAAAACCGAGAGGGAGATAACTTTTGATGGAAGATTTGGTGAGTGTGAGGAGACTGTCATGGTGTTGTGTTGTCTGGAGCTTAAAAAGAAGGAGTAGGTACTGAGTATATGAAGACCTAAGTTTGGCAAAATAAGTACGAGGCAGTGCAAACCCGGAAATGTGTGGTTTGTATTTACTGAGAAGCTGTAGAAGTAACCGACGGGGAAGACGACACTGTTTGGAAGTTTGCATGCTTCGAAAATATAAAATAAAGAAGAAATGGATGTGGAGTTATGTTGGAGAGGAAGCATGGAGCGTTCGAGCTGAAGATGTAGAGAGGAGGAGAAGATCATGGGCGAACTAGTGTAGGGTTTCACTGATAACCGAAAGGGAAGGATCATTTGGAAAGTGGGAAATGGCATGGAGTAGAAATGTAAAGGAGCAGGATCTTCTATTTTCGTGAATGGGAGAGATGAATATGTGTAGAAGGTCATGCGAGTTGGTGTGAACATGGTTAGATTTTCAAGTGTGGAGTTAGGCCGATCTTTTTATGGTGAGAAACCTAGTTATAAAAAAAAGAACATTACGTGAGAACTGAGGACAGTAGCATGGCAAAGTGTGTATAGGCAAGTAAGTTCTTTTGTTGGGCCACGACATGTTCAAAATGTATATGGGAGCCTACGTTTTCATACTGGAAAAAGAAGAAGCCATAGTGAACAGGAAGGATGCGGTATAAATTCGGGTATGCAGCAGTTTGAAACAAAGACGTAAGGCCCAAATTATAAAACAATATTTAGTTTAAATTAAATTTAAGTAGTATATCAACTTATAATCTTAATATCTCATCGATACATGGTTGGTTTTATGAACGGTCTGTCGCATCGAAATCGTAGGGTCGCAGGTTGCTTGCTGGAACTAGCATGGAGCGATTTGAAGCTTGTTTGAATTTATGGCGAAATAAAATGTCTGATGGGATTTACCTAACATTATTCATTATTAACGATTAACGACCATGGTGATTAAACTCACTAACTATGCCTAGTTTTATAATTTATAAATGTTATTTAATATTGAAATAAATGATTGAATGTTGTGTGCGATGGTTGTTTGGATGATTTTCTAATTAATTGGTTGAAATTATATATATATATATATATATATATACATATATATTACTAAATACATAAACAGTTGATTGAATACTGATTCTATTTATTTTAAAATCTCACATTGATATGAAACTAGTGTTATTCATGTTGATTAACGTATGTGGATGCCAGGAAACAGGTTGGAGGGATCCAACTGGATTCCTCAACAATTATATATACAATTAATTCGCTAACGGTCGTTGCGCTGCGCGTTCTATTCAAGCCATTCAAAATATATATTATATATATATATTTCGTCGATTTCCATTTAAAACATATTTTATAAAATTGTTTATAAATTCATTTTAAAACGATTTTAACTTCATTTTCAATTTTAAATCAAAATTGAATATTCCATATCGTTATAATATTTAAATGCTAATATTTTCGAAATATCAGATTTTGAAATCATTTCTTTTCGATATTGATTATAAAATGAATAAAACCGATCGATAAACCCGTTTGGGTTAAAATGGCGAATACCTTCTTACTTGGCTTTATATATTCCAATATTTTCGTGTCCATCCAAAATCGGACATCAAAATCATCATTTAATTCTTCACTGAATATTATTTTTAAATATTCGTTATTTTGAAATATTCATTATATTAAAATATTCATTATTTTAAAATATTCTTTATTTCTGAATCGGAATGCGACTCAATCAATTACCATATAGTTTCAGTTATATGGATTTCATACATTCCATGTATTCCAATATTTTCGTGTCCATCCAAAATCAGACATCAAAATCATCATTTAATTCTTCACTGAATATTATTTTTAAATATTCGTTATTTTAAAATATTCATTATATTAAAATATTCATTATTTTAAAATATTCTTTATTTCTGAATCGTAATGCGACTCAATCAATTACCATATAGTTTCAGTTATATGGATTTCATACATCGCATGTATTCAACAATAATGATAAATAATCATTCAAACATCATCCAGAGTGCAATTTACAACTGTATAAGCATTAAAATAAATAAATAACGCTCATCACAGCTTGTCAACCCACCAATTGTCATACAACTAAACAATTGGGATTACAATATGTCGAATATCATCCCAATACCCGTGTGGGGTTTTCAAAGAATAAATACTGAATATTATTTGTGCACTTGGGCGATGTGTAAAAATAATCATCCCAATCAATATCACTTAAATTGATGTATATAAACAAGTCATCCGACTTGTAAATGGATATTTATTCCAATTTGTTGTTTAAATTATAAATGGATATTTATTATTTTAATTTCAACTACTATAATAATATTAACATTATTTTAATATGTTAATCATCACAATCACAATACAAAAATCACCAAATCGTCCATATAAATAAATATTCAACTACCCAATGCCATTAACAGCGCCATAATTGGTCATCGCGGAGTATGAAATTCGAGTGTCGGTAATATTCGTACATTGCTTCCAATAATATGTGATTCGTGCGAATTCGTGTGTTGAACTCCATATAACAGATAAAAATCAATACTGGCAATTTCTACACATCTACCGTTATAAAATAAATTAAATAACTGTACAAAATTTTAGTGAGAGAATTCTCACTTTCGTTTCCACTCCGCCAGTCTTTATCTGAAGATTTATTTCTATTCAGATTTGAATTTGCCTCAAATTTTAATTTGCTCCGTTTCCGTTCTGGTCAGTTCTATGTTGTAGTATTCATCACCACGATTCCAACGTGACTAAAATCGTCGGATTTCGACCTCGTATGACAAAGTTACGGATTTTTTTAACAGTAATTACAATTCTAGATAAATAAACTATAATTAATTACACTAATTAATAATTATTCCCCCCAATTACTTTCTTCTTCGATCGTTACCAGCTGAAACTTTCGATGCTTTATCCACAAATCGCGCCTCCCATGAACGACCAGAACTTGATTGGACTTCGCCATCAAGTGCGTCGAAGCGCCCTCCCCCATCACCCACCACCGCTACGAACTGGGCCAACCATGGGGGCCGGAAAATCATTTTGAAGATGATCCCTTCGAGTAGAGAAACCGCTAAATCCACCAAACAATAATTCTTCTTTTCGGTATCATTTGAAAGAGCAAGCAAGGATCTTTGATTTTTTTTTGGGGTTTGAATCAATTCGAAACGGATCGGAGGATTTTTGGGCATGAGTTTGGAACAAAATTGATTGTCGATTTGAGCCACTGGCTAGTGCGCAGATATGCGATAGGGGGTTAGGGTTTTGGGAGAGATATATATAATAGTATTTATTTTATTTTAATTCCAAAAAGGAAGTTTTTCATTCGAACTCCAAATCAAACCCAACGATTGTCGCTCCTAACCAAATACCACCAATACAAACACAATGGGATATGTTTTGTAAGCCAATTCGACTGTTTCAATCAGTTTTTATCAAAATTAAAATATAAATTAATATAACGGTCAATATTAAATTTGAACGTACATTTTAATTTACCGGGGCCACATGCTGACTCCAAAAATTATGAATATTGAAGTCTAGCTTGTTTTGATGATACGGTCCTAACAAAATTAATTTCATTGAATTTAGAGACCGTTAGAAAAATGGCATTTTTCTAGTCGACTAAATTTAAACTAAAATTACAAAACACGTTTAAATTTACCGCGTTCACATATTAATTCCATAGCGACTATTCTAAATTTTAAACTGGACATAACTTTCAATTTATGTTATGAAATCTGAATTTTAAGCATTCTTTAGAAAGATATAATTAAACAGATTCAAATGTTTCTTGTTTTACTGAAATCCGATTTATTTTGAATTCTACACATTCAATTGAAATTAAAAATCGAATTTTCAAACTACTGCGCCATTTCAGGCTCGTTTTATAATTAAAATAAATTTATACATTCTAACTTCGATTTAAATAGTTTTTAAATCATTATTATTTAAAATAAATCATTTTAAATATTCAAAATCCACTAAAATAGCTAAAATAAAAAATTTAAATTAGTTCAGAAATTTCGGGTTGTTACATTCGCCATTGTAACTTATCACTGTGTCATATTTTTTAGATAGCTATCCTAGTGTTCACGTCTCCAATAGCCTGATTTCATAATATAATGTTTGGGTTGCAAATACAAAATGTATTTCAGTTCTTACTTATATATATATATATATATATATATGTATTGCTAGCCTAAAGACACGTATTATTTCTCATACCATGTTAGACCATCGATTTGAACAAAGTTGTGACCAATCAAGTATCCTTGTAAAAGGCAACGTAGTATAATTATTTTGCACAAACTAGAAATATCAAAGAAAATGATCAAATGGAAAGTAAAGCATGATGAACATGTTAAAAAATTACCCCACTATCCAAACTCCTTCATTATGATCAGAACGAACATGATTTGCATTTAAATCGACTTCTTCTTCTGATAGTCTTACGCCAACAAAGAAAGGTGGTTCTCATCAAATTGATTGTACTCTTTTTCATCTACTACATGACCAATCCTAAAAATGCGTCTTTTACCAGGAATAACATCATGCCATTTACGATCAGCTGGGTCAGTCACGTAAAAAACCTGTCTTGCTTGAGATGTTAAGATGAGAGGATTATTATCATGACTCACTCGATCAAAGTCAACAAGTGTAAATCCATATTAATCCACTCGTACCGCACGATGGTTGTCGGCCCATTTACACTGAAATAGAGGAATCGTGAAGTCCTTGTACTCAAATTCCCAAATATTCTCAATTACCCTATAATATGACATCGTCGCATCTATTAGTCTGTTATCTTTAGCATTAGCAAATTCCCTTGAATATGCCACTACACTAACTCCACTATTTTGCGTTTTGCTCTTTTCATCTTAGAGCTTAGTATAAAAAACATAACCATTAATATCATATCCTTCATAAGAGCTGACTTGATGTTTAGGCCATTTGCTAACCATCTTATTGTATCAGAAACATTATGATTTGTTTGATCCAATTGCCTCATCACCCCTTCATTAAACCATGTCTCAAAGAGAAAGTTATGTTCATTTGTTAACTATCTTTCATTGTTAATTTAAAGGATTTTTAGACTTTAAAATTGCCATATGCTCCTCTAAGTAAGGATGAACCTCACTAAGGTGTTGTGAAATAAGTAGGTGGCCTTTGTGATACATTCCATCACCTATTGAAATCAATTTACCCCCAATTGTACCATGATCATGAAGTCGTCCTTCATGCCAAGACTTGCAAAGTCCAATAGGTTAAACATCAACTGAGTATTAAGTGACAAATTCAATAACCTCCTCGACTATAGTACCTTCGACAATACTAACTTCAGGTCTATATCTATTCTTTGTTTTTCTTTTTGAACTTCCCATGTGCATCTCAAACGGATACATATATCTAATAAATACAGGACCACAAATCTTGATTTCTCATACCAAATGAGCAACCAAATGTACCATAAAATCAAAAAATAAAGAGGGAAAATACATCTCTAATCGACCTAAGGTGACAATGATATCGGCTTGTTGATCATCTAACATATCAGGATCAACCACCTTGCTTCAAATTGCATTAAAAACCATACAAGGCTTTGTAATAACATATCTAACGTGCTTTGGAAATACACCTCGAATTGCAACAGGTAACAAGTGGTGCATTAACACATGACAGTCATGAGACTTCATGCCGGTAAATTTCAAATCTTTCATTGATACACGATTGCTAATATTCGAAGAATAACATGTTGGAACCTTGATACCACGAAGACACTCGCATAATCTAGTTTTCTCCTTTTTGGATAATGTATAACATGCAAGAGGTAAATAGGTATGTTTACCTTTCCCTACTGGTGCTAACTTCTTTCGAATACCCATTTTTAACATATCATGTCTAGCTTTCTCACTATCTTTTGTCTTCCCAGGTATATTCAAAATTGTTCTAATGATACTGTCACAAAAGTTTTTTTCTATATGCATTAAATCTAGACAATGTCTGACTTGTAAATATCTCCAATATGGAAGTTCCCAAAATACAGATCTCTTTTTCCACATGCCTTCTGGAAGAGGAAAGGTTTTTCCAAATACATTTTGAATGTCTTTGACCCGTTCATAAACATCATTTCCTGTTAACGGAAAACAAGCAACTCTACTCTCTATCTCCTCATTGAAAGGCTTCTTCTTTTTACGATGAGGATGATCGGGATGAAGAAATCTATGATGATGCATGAATACATTTTTTTTAACAGAAATGTAAGCACTCAACAACCATATCGTCTTGACAAATTGGGCATGCTTTGGCACCTTTTATACTATATCCAGACAAGTTACCATATGTGAGAAAATCGTTTATGGTACAAAAAAGCATGACACACAATGTAAAATAAATTTTGCTATGCACATAAAACATGCGCACACCTGTATCCCACAAAATTTTCAGATCATCGATAAGAGGAGCAAGATAAACATCGATGTCATTTCCTGGTTTTCGTGGTCTACGGATTAAAAGAGACAACATGATGTGTTTGCGTTTCATACTCAAGTAATGTGGAAGATTGTAAATTACCAAAAGAACCAGCCAAGTACTATGTTGACTACTAGGGTTACTGAATGGGTTTATGCCATCTGTGCAAAGACCAAGTCTAAGGTTCTTAATTTCTTCGTCAAAACTAAAATACATTGTATCAATATTTCTCCACTGCGGAGAATCGTCCGGATGCCTTAGTAATCCATCATTCTTCCTCACATCTGCATGCCATCTTAATTTTTTTACATTTTCTTTATTTGCAAATAAGCGTTTAAATCTTGGTATAATGGGAAAATACCATAAGACCTTTGCCGGAGGCTGTTTCTTATCCAAGTCATTATGAACATTTCTTCCCAACTTATAATGGGATAATCCACACTTGGGACACTCGTGTAAGCTCTCATATTCATTTCAATACTATATACAATCATTTGGACATGCATGTATCTTTTTGTACCCTATACCAATTGGACACATAATTTTCTTTGCCTCATGGTTAGAAATAAGAAGCTCGTTACCTTCCGGAAGCATATTTTTAAAAGTTCCAACAATGATGTAAAACTTCTATCATTCCATCCTCTTTTTGCTTTTAGATTGAAAAGCTTGTGCACAACAGACAATATCGTGAACTTAGCACAACCAGAAAACAAAGGCTTCTCGGCATCATTTAATATAATCTTGGCTCTTCCATCAAATGTTCTTCAATATCACCAAACATCTCATTAACACGGTCATTCTCATCACTCCCCTCATTACTCAAGTTATCTTCCTGGTCATTTTCATTGTTGAAATGATGATGATTACTAGAACTAGTCCTAGTATCTATGCTTTCACCATGCCATATCCGCCGAGTATAATTTAGCTTGAACCCATTATGAATTATGTGGTGTCTGACATGATCTATATCACGCAATCTTCTCTTATTTTGGCATCGTCTACAAGGACAAAAAATAGTCTCTTCCCTTCTTCTTAATTGATCATTCAATGCACAATTGATGAATTCTTGCATTTTGTTTAGAAACTCACCATCGCAGCGTTTCACATTGTACATCCAACTCCGATCCATGTGCAAATGCAAGAGACACCCTACATAAGAAAATAATATATCATAAGTGTTCAATTCGAAATTATCACTTTCATTTTTATTTTTTCAAAGCATCACAGCAAGCATGGCATTTATTGTCCAGCTATTGAAAGAGAAGTAAATTAAGTACTGGATCCTCTTTGTTGGACTTATACACATCGTTAGAAACGTATATCCTAGGATGCTATCTATTGAATATGATGCAGAAAGAACATATTAAACATCTGCCTCAAAACAGTCTAATCCCAATTCAATGCTCACTCAATCATAAGTTATAATTGTATAATTAAAAAAATTAATGAAATAAAGAAAGAGAAATTGCACAATTATTGTTTGTACAATTCTTTAATCTGTAAGTATTAATTTTGTAGTTTAACTCTTTCCATATTGATGAAATAGGGAAAGAGAATAACCATAAAATAATGTATATTCTGATATTTCTAACCTTTATCAAAGGAGTACTAATAAGAGAGGAAAGTATTTTGCTGCATTTATAAAAACAGTAGGGTGAAATGAAAAACAGCAGGGTGAAATGAAGTATATTTTATTTATTCAGTGAACGGATAGATCAGTTCTCACATAGCTAAATGTTCAAATATATATAAAAAAAGATAAGGAAAGAGAGAAAAAAACATTTTTTTTCATGATTATACAGTATCCGACAACAACGTATGAAGGGAAATTCTTTTATTGGAAGAACATTAGTACAAATAGGGAGTCAGGTGTGGATTACATGTTGGAAAGAACTTGCATCTTGCCTCCATTCACGAAGAGATGTCAAAAAAGAATAGAACTACACATGTTGTTGTCATCTGTCCTTAAAATGAAAATCCTTAACTAGTAATATGGCAGATGAAGCAGACCTCTGGTATATGTTTATGCATTACTTGTTATAATATATAATGGTTGATTTTCATGTAGAAATTATAGTACTATATGTTGCATGCAAACTTGGAAATGTCAACGATGCAAACTTGGTTTAATTAATCTGCTACGGGGCATACTCCTGCTTAAGGTTTCTTATTTTGTCTTTCTGAGTTTCAATTTATAAAGAAAGGAAAGGCTGGTTCTAGTAATTAGTAACGTAATTAAAGTTTTGTTAAAATGCATCTCAATTGCTATTATTGAAAAAATGTATGTTAGATTAGTTTTTTTCTTCCATGGGAGACTAATATTACATTGAACAAAATTAGAACATGCATAGGGACTAGATATTAACTTCCACTAATTTGATATGTATTGCTACTAGCAAGTACGATAATGTGGTAAACAAGATCATGTTTGTCACCAGAAATCATTTACAAGGACAATTGTAAGTACAACCATCCACCCTCATGATTGAAAACATACAGCGACATAAGACAACATATAATGGGAATTTTTTTCTTATTTATGCAAGATGTACAATTACAACGCCTTTTAGATTTATAATAGGAAATATTTGTATGCTTTAACTTTAAGATTGTGATTTAAATTTGATATGGATAACTATATATAAGTATACAAAAAGAAACAATGCATAGTAGGACCTTTTTCCTTGCCAAGTGCTAGTGCATGATCAACGAGGTCTTGTGCGGATCCATCTTATGCCTATAGTAATCCACGATACTTGAGCGAGTTGTGTGATCCAATTGAGTATACTAAGTTTACCAAGTCCATGTGATCGCACCGATCTCAAACCGACTGCCTAGACTGATGCAATACATGGTCGATTTATGGCCATGTACTCCATTCGATTAGAAGTGTGAGCATTGACCTTATCACTGAAAGTGTGGCCGATCCAATAGGGACGCATGTTATTCGATCGGATCCCTATACTGATTGTTCCAAACCCAAATCCTTGAAGTCCAAGCACTGATCCAATGTGCAGGCCTTGGATGATCTAAGGCCAAGGCTGATTCGGATCCATTTGGTAAACACCAAATTGCCAGATGGTGGGCGTTGGCCAAGCCGAGGCCTGGAGCGGGTCAGGCCGATCCGAAATGTTGATCGCTTCATCAAGTCGATCTCAGTGCCATATTACCAAATCCAATGAGCAGGCACGATCCAAGGCCAAGAGTTGATCAATCCTACTCGATGCAGGGTCACGAAGAATGAACTGATCTGAGTTCAGGCCCTCCAGCATTCCGAGTATTCGTCAAATCCATTGCTTAACCAAATGTTGAGTTTATGCCAGTCTGTGCTCAAATCCTGAACGATTCGGTAATCCAAAATTTGATGCGTAACAGTCTAGTAAAAAGGTGGGTAAAAAAATATCAGAGAACTTTTTGCCCTCAACCACCATTTAACAGACCTTAGAATATGAAACCATCCGTAATTTGGCATAGAAAATTTATCAAAAATTGATACATTTACTGAGTTGTAGTTTGTAATTTCATTCTAATGACAGATAACGATCAATAGTTACTACAATCAAATAACCGATTGAGGATGAGTTATAATGGATTAGTCAACTATACTGTGTTGAGTAATTTATTTTTTGTTCCTATGAGGAATAGTTTATTTTATCTTTTTTTTACTAACTAACAGAGGGTAGTGTAGCACTGTAGCAGTAAGTATAGTAATGCCAATCATTATTTGCATTTGTGTAGATCACATCATAGAACACAAGTGCCTTGACAGATTCATTACATAGCTCATCCTCATTCTGCTTCATTTCATCTTCATCCTCTATTTGCATATAATTAGTTTTAATTGTTTTCTTTAATGTAAGCGTAAACTTATAATAATTGGTTATTTTATGTACTTATTGAATATGTGCACCCTACAGCAAACACATAAACATATATGGTCCTTGTATGTTTTCATATGTCCTATTATCAATGGACACAGAAACATATGTGTATTAGTAATATTCAAAAAGTTGATTTTGTCTGAAGTGGTGACCTATTCATGTAACCATCTCCATGCTTTTACGATTCCTTCTTTATATGGAAACAAACTATGATAATGGTTACAGATTGTACAGTGAATGTGAAAGTAAAATCAAAGTAAATTGATGCGAAATTTATCTTCTCATCTAAGTATAGTTCATTATCATTGTATTCACCATATATTTTGTAGTTCTCCAAACTAAGAATCTTTATATATATATATATATATATATATATATATATATATATGAGTGTTGCTAAAGCACATTGGTTTACATTAGGGGCTACCACGCTACAAATCGGTCCATTTGTCGACCTACCTTTCTTTGGCTTTCGAAAGTAGTTTATCTGATTGAAACACATCTACTTAGGCTTAGTAAATTTATCAAAATTGATACACTTACTAACCTGTAGTAAATAATGTTCCACTAACAGCCGATAACATGATATGTAGGATTCACATGGATGGTAGATTTTGATGGTAAAAACCAAGCAACTTTTTATGTGCTGATCTTTTTTATTTCACCTAGTTGGTAAGTAGGAATATGCTATTCCTGGCTCCTATTTTAGCTCATTTTTGTTTCTTTCTAGCAAGACAGCTAGAATATCACTTCTAAAGTAAACACAGTGACGCACCTAGTTAAATCTGATATGCACTGAATCATCTCCTAGAACACAGCTCTCTTGGTAGATTCCTTCTATCCTATTCTCAGTCTACTTCCTTTCATCTTCACCTTGACCTTGTTTCCACTTTTAACACCCGTCGATATTTGCTCATTTTTTCCATTGACCATCTTTTGAATGCCACAGTTTTCTTTTCTAGCACCACCCTGACTTAAAACTCTTTCAATCCCAACATACCCAAGCGACTCTGCAATATCCATTGCACTAATCCCTTTCTTCGTCCTCCCTTCCACATCCTCTCCTACAGTATCAACTTGTTGAAACAACATACCCAACCTACAATATCAACTTGATGCTCAAGGGTTGCTGTATTTGACATTGCTTATGGTTTTGTTCTTTCCGAATTTTCGACAACATTCGCAATGACAATCTTAACTACATTCGCAACAATTTACTACTAATCGTGGATTTTCTTGCTGTATTTTGTATATTTGTGAATGCCATAAGAAATTGTGAAATAAATAAAAACTCATCATATGTGCATGATTTTCTTTCAGTATATTTGTAATTTTGTCGTAGCAACTTTGATTGTATAGATTAGCATTCGTTTACAAGTAGGAGTGATTTTTTCCCCTGGTTTTCTTTCAGTTCTCAGTGTCAACTTCTTGATGTTTGCTATGGCTTAAATGATTTTATTGTTATAAAGTTAAATAGGTGATACATTATTAGTAGTATCTTACACCATAGTAGCTATTTACTAGTTACTGCGCGAACCAAGAATTTAGCAATTTGGTTAAACATCAATGGCCAACACCATGTGCAGAATCACCAAATCAAAACAGCACAAGGAGAAACCAAGAATTGAATTAATTCTATAATTGATACGATATTTTAAGAAGTTCTAGCTACTTTTATTAACTTTTCCGACTGCAAATATTACAATAACCAAATCCACGATTAGAAGCTACAAAACAAGTGGATAATCTCTCTAGCAACTGCATACATATTAAAAAGTTTGGTGTCTATGGTAATTGAAATCATATTAAATGGTATACCAGACTTTAAAAATACCTTTGAATGAACAATATAAAATGGGCAAATTCTTGTAAATTAAGTAACTCCATGGTTAATTGAAATCGTTAATTAAAATCAAAATATGGCAATGGAAATCGAAATCGAAATACGACAAAATCAAAATCAAAATACTGCAATCAAAATCAAATCAGAAGAGGCAAATTAAAATAGGCAAAATATAATACCTGAAAACAGCGGTAATCGAAATCTGTAATCTTGAATTGAGTGAATCAAAAGAGCGGCAATGATTCCCCTTCTTCTTTGTCTTTCTCTTTTCATGTTTTTTTTCTTTCTTACTAGCGCAAAAACAAAAAAAATACTGAATAAGAGAAAATGGATTTCGTCTTGGGCACGGTCGTGATAAGTGAAATTTTTTTAATCTACGTGACATTTAGTTGTACATTTTTTTAATTTAGCATGTATTTTGCTTCATTATATTTGCTTCAAATTTAAGAAACTGATGCAAATTAATATAAATGCTTCAGTTGTTAACGTATATGATGCAAGTAAAAACATGTGCTTCAGATTATTTGCTTCAAAAATGGTTCACAACTAATGCTAATTACATTTCAACCCTTCAACTTCTTTACCTATAACAATTGCTTCACGAGGTAATAGGTAACTGACTCAAGTAATGCTATTTCCATCAGTTGTTTATACAATTGATGTAACTGTGATGATGCAACAGACCTGTTTTGTAGTAGTGATATTTTTACAGTATTTAAATACTAATTATTCTAGGGTCAGTGTTATTCAAACATCCAACACAACAAAATCTGTCATAAAACATCTACATTTCATATATCACAGTATATATGAAAACAAACAGTAATAATTTTGAGGAATCCAGTTGGATCCCTCCAACGTTTTAATGACCCAGATTTTCCAGTCATTTGAATGTGAATATTTAATCTGTTTTAAAGATTATATTTGGAATATTAATGGATTTTAGTATTGAATTCGTTTATGAAATCGAAGTTTGAATGTATAAATTTATATTTAATTATAAACGAACTCGGTGCGGTAGTTCGTAATTATTGAGTTTTGAACTTCATTTGAATATACAGGATTCGATATAAGTCGGAATTCTATGAAACAAGAAACTTTTGAATTTAGTCGATTATATTTTTTTAATAAAAGAGAAAAATCAAGATTTCATATTATAAATTGTTAGTTATGTAAAAATTAAACTTTCAAATAGTCATTATGGAATTGTTTATAAATGATAACGTTTTTATTTAATAAATTAAAAAGGAATTTATATACAATTTGGATATCGGTTAACTCAAAAATTTTAATGTTGAGTTATTGGTTGAATTTAGAGTGATATATTATTCTATTTGGATATATATACGATAATAATAATTTATTATTATTAAATAAATTTTGTTTTGGAATTTAAATATACTTTATTAATATTATATAAGCCTTAGAAAAAACTGTTTTTCCTACGATCTCCGTTTTCGACGAAATGAATTTTATCTGAATACGTATAGCTAATTATTGCTAGATTTCGAGTTTGGGGCCAATCTGAGTTGCTTTGTGAGTATGCGATATTTAAATTGATAACTGATAAATAAATTGAATTAAAATAATGTCGTTGTGCAAATGGAGTTGGTTTTCAATGAAATTAATTTCATTGGATTTGGAACGTTAAGGTATAGAAGTGAGTCTACTTTTATTGTGTTTGAAGTTCGTGTGAGGCGGAACATTTTTAGAATGGTTAACATAAAATAGAGGTACAATATAAATTAAAAATAATAATATATAAATTCTTCACTATTAAGTAAGAGCCACGTTATGCCTACCCCATTTTCTTCCCTCCCCAAGTTGTTACCACTACCATGCTTCATTTCGGCCGACCTAATATAATACCGTATGCTAACCTATTTTGTACATACATTTACAAGTTCCCATGCACATCTCTTTCCATCCAACCTACCGTATATTTCATTCAGTCTAATGCACATGTTGTTCT
Source organism: Allium sativum (assembly GCA_030737875.1). Classification (NCBI taxonomy): domain Eukaryota; kingdom Viridiplantae; phylum Streptophyta; class Magnoliopsida; order Asparagales; family Amaryllidaceae; genus Allium; species Allium sativum. The sequence continues at coordinate 193,490,209 of CM060919.1, forward strand.
AAACCATCACAAACCTAAGGATGGAAAGTTTGAACATGGCTACCCTACTTTATACTAGTCGAAAATGTGCAGCCCACTCTAATTCTCTACATGGCTACGCTGCTACACACATGGCGTTGTATCATTTGAAAAGAAGTTGATCCTATCCTCTTCTTTCTTTCATCCATAAATAGCTTGCCATCTCCACATTTTTTTGTATTATTTCAGCAAAACGAGAAAGCAAACTGAGCTTTTCTAATACAAAAATAAAAACTGAACTCTCTCTTTATAAATAAAATCAAACTCTGCCTCCATACACTAAGAGAAAAATATATAACTGCGGGACGTGGGAAAGGCTAAGATGAAGAACTGGGATGGTTCTCTGGTGATCAGGGGGTATGCAGCGGTGACAGGAGATGAAGTGGGCAGTTTAATGTTATCGATAGTAATTACATGTCGCTCGGATGTATGCAGCTCTGACAGGAGATGAAGTGGGTGTATCGTGAATAATAGTGCAATGGGGTTACCCTATGTTTGTTATGAACATTAAACGGGGTGTATGCAGCTGTGTCGAACAAGAGAGAGAGAGATGGTATGGAGGGTTGGAACTTGCATGGGTTGAACTATTACAGCATCATTATAGGAAGAGATTTCGTGTGTATAAGGAAGCGTCATTTGGAAGGGTAGCAGGTTATATACAATGAAGGAGAGAGAAGAGAAGTAGTTGGGGAAGGGAGAAGGAGAGAGAGAGGAGGTCATTCGACGGTGATGGAATAGAGGAGCGGACCATGGGTGATGAGGTGGTGGTGCCATGGTATTTATAACAACCCGGAAAATTAGAACCAATCTAAAATTTTTAATTTGGCTTTTTTAATGAATTTAGAATATTTAAAATGATTTATTTTAGATAATAACGGCCAAAAATTTATTTAAATCAAAGTTATAACGAATAATTTTTTTAATTATATAACGAGCCTGAAATGGCGCGGCAGTTTGAAAATTCAACTTTGAACTTTTACTGAAGTACAGGATTTAAAATAAATCAGATTTTAGTAAAAACCAAAAATATTTAAATCTGTTTAAAAATATCTTTCTAATGGATCTGAAAAATTGAAATTTCATAACGGGAATAAAAAGATATGTCCAGTTGAATATTCAGAATAGTCGCTATGAAATTTAATATAAATATAGCCCTTAAAAATAGACATTTTGCAAACCACCTCCATTTTCAACGAAACCACTTTGGTTGGATCCAGAATGTCAAATTATTGCTAGGTTTCAAATTCCATAATTTTTGGATTTAATATATGAGCGTGGCAAAGGAAAACGCATTTGGTAATTTCAGTTTGAATTGGATCAACCAGAAAAAGTCCATTTTTCAGACGGTCTCCAAATTCGACGAAATTAATTTTGTTGGGACCGTATCGGCCCAACATAGCTAGATTTATTTTTCGAGAATTTTTGAAATCAGTATGTGGCACCAGCAAATTAAAATGTACGTTTAAATACAAATTTGAATCTTTTACATTTTAATTTGAAGAAAAACTGACTGAAATAGTTGAATCAGCTTACGAAACATGTTTCATTGTATCCGGAATGTGGGTATTTAGCTAGGGGAATCAGTCGTTGGGTTTGATTTGGAGCCCGGATTAGAAAATCCTATTTTAGAAATTAATATATATAGGGACCAATTATAAAATTCTATTTATTATTTTATTTTTCCAAAACCGAGAAAAAAATCCGATAACTCTCCAGTCGATGGCGGAAACGCTTTCACCGCTTCTCTCCTCGATTCCGGCCAACCCACTCAATAAAATCCTTTGCTCCAGTTGAGGTTTTTGTAGATCTCCTCTCCAGCTCCAAATCCATGTAAACTACATCCTCTATTGTGTTGTATTTTTCGAGATCCATCGCCTCGAAGTTCACCCGCATCGACCGGGATTGCGCCTCCACCGCCGCTCCGAGTTCAGCTCCACCACCATCGTCCAGCGTGTCGTTCAGAGCTCTCCATCGTGGTGAAGTCTGATCGACAAATTGCTACATGGATTGAGCGATAAATTCAACCCTAGTTTTGAACGCAGACTGAACGTATACGGATTGGTTTATATAAAGGGGTTTTAACACTTTAAAGTGTTGCAAAGTGTGATTTATTAATAAAAATCACATTTTTTTTATATGTTGTCGAAATCCAGTGAAACAAGAGACATCGGGACCGTGACATCATGCACTACATTCTAGAAGAGGCTATAACACATTTGAAGCTCTCTACAAATTACGAAGGAGTGGAACACAATGTGAGATTTCTAAATTCAAATTGGAATGGAATAGCGATGTGTAAATTATATAATCGATGTATAAATTATATAAGCATTGTATATCTCACGTACAAGCATTGTATAAATTATATATGCGATGTATAAGTTATATATACGTTGTATAAATCATATGTGCGTTGAATGGAATTGAAATGAAGTTAAAATGGAAATAAATATATTTACATACATACATAGATATATATATATATATGTACACACACTCCCCTGATCCACAGACCATGGACGATATAAATTCATTATGTCGTGGAAAATGATTGTGGTGTGAAATTTGGTTGTGATTGTGAATGGTTGATTGTGGTAACAACGAAATTGGTTGTGTTTGGTGAAAATTAATTGTGTTGTGAAAATGAATGATATTGTAGAAATCATTGAAATAAACCTCTTGTATGGCCGCGAGGTCTAGGATAGCAGAGGAGCCGTACTTCGACACGATGCCGGTTTTAATTACTCTGCCGTTATAATGCCGAAATTTTCTGAAATATTCATGTGTTAAAAAATATTCATGTTTGAAATAAATTGTTTGAGCAATAAAAATCACATTTTTATTGTATATATGAATCACTAAAAATATTCATGTTTGAAATAAACTGTTTGAACAATAAAAATCACATTTTTATTGTATATATGAATCACTAAAAATATTCATGTTTGAAATAAACTGTTTGAACAGTAAAAATCACATTTTTATTGTATATATGAACCTTTAAAAATAGTCAAAGGTTGAAATAAATATTTGTTGATTGAAAATAATATTTTTAACATGTATATGAAGTGTTAAAAATAACCGTGTGTTGAAATAAATATTTATTGGTTGAAAATAATATTTTTAACATGTATATGAAGTGTTAAAAATAACAGCGCATTGAAATAAATATTTGTTGATTGAAAATAATATTTTTAACATGTATATGAAGTGTTAAAAATAACCGTGTGTTGAAATAAATATTTGTTAGTTGAAAATAATATTTTTAAACATGTATATGAAGTGTTAAAATAGTCATATATGGAAATAAATATTTATTCACTAAAAATATTATTTTTAGCATAGATATGCATATATATACACATGCTAAACAGGTAAATGGATTTGCTGTTGAGTAAAGAATTTATTTGCGTGCCCGACAAATAGGTAAACCTTAATGAGTTGGCTGCGCAATTTTATTTATAAATCAACTCCTGTGAATGCCATTGGATGCGGTGTGCTGGTTGTTCTGTGTGAGACTATAAACGTTGCCATAGGATAGCAACAATTAATTTTGAACTACATTACATGGCATACTTCTTGAAGATAGCATACTCTATCATATACCATATAAGCATTTGGAGCCTGTATGACGAGGTTGGAATTACCATACAAGCGAGAGGCTTGTATGGCGATGACTGCATTTCAGGTTGAACCGAAGATGAACTATTGATGTCATAACATATCGTATTCCATATAAACATTTGGAGCTTGTATGATGAGGTTGAGATTACCATACGAGCGAGATGTTCGTATGGCGATGATTGAATTACAGGTTGAACTGAGGACTAATATGGACAAAATAAATATAACGGTAAATTGCCAGATTAAATAAAAACCCCACACGGGTGTATATTTGACAATAATCACGTCTCTCTAGTTATTAGATACGGCACATGAATTATTTATTTTCCAACACTGGACGAGGTAACGAGATTTATCTCTGCATTAATTTTACACACTCCCTCGGGCATAGAACAGGACACTAAAAATTGTGTATGCTTACACTGGATTTATTGGGTACTAATACGGCCCAATAAATTTCCAAACCCCTCTCCGTATAAAGGAGGTTATGGCGAAAATTTTCGAAATTTAAAGACATTAGCCAAATTTTTGAAGTGAAAACGGTTTGAAAATCGTCAAATTAATTATATATATATATACACACATTAAAATAAAACGAATCGCGCAGCTGTAGTTCGCATTTTGAAATCGTAACTTTAAACGATTATACCGAGAGATCTGATCATCGGATTTTCTTGAAGCTGGAACCGTTAGGTTCGCTTTGGAATGATCTTTCCAATGGTATTAAATTTGTTAAGATCCAACGGTTAGATTTTGAGAAACGTGTAAATCAAATCAGGAGAAAAACAGTGATAGGGCCGCGTTATGACCCGAAGTGTCATTTAACTAAAACGGGCTATTTTTAAATAAATAAAAATAGCGATAAATCGTTATAAAATATATTTAGCGATATGGAATGGAAATAAACCGATTTTTCTCGGTTTATCAGATATTTTGTTGGTTGGATGTGTTTGACATGAAAATTATATTAATGAACTGAAATGTGGATGTCAAATAGTTTAACCATAGAAGGAATTGATTTGAATTTTATATATATATGTGAATTATTTGAAAATTTCGAGTTAATTCTCATTTCAAATAATTGATCGACGATCAAAAGTCAAAGATATGAAGACGGTGCAAGACCGGTGATCTTCTTATCGTATGGATTGCTACTGATGCCTTAGATATGGGTAGCTCCCTTGATGACGTTACAGTGGTAGTGGTCTGGACGTACTTTTTGATCGTCCGGATGAGCGGGGCGAATTCTTGGGCCGAGCTGGATTTGAACCAGCATAGACAGGGTCTCTCTTCTGTATTGGACATATAGAACGAGGAATAAGGCGCCTCTGGTTTCGTTCAGACCCAGAACGAACTAGTAAATGGATGTGTGTCTGATGTTGGATTTCATTATGTGTTGATTGATCTCTATTAAATATATATCTGTTTGGTGGCGGAGAATTTATTCTCTTACTTAACACCCTTCTCAGAGACGTACGAGTTCATAGGTTATATATAGATAGACATCAGTCGCATGGCGTGGAATGTCAATGTGGCATGCCGAGATGCAAATGATCAAGGCTTTTGTTGAAAAGCAGAGCCTTGTGGTTGATGATCAAAGCACGGCCTTAAAGGGCATAGCTTTGTGTATAGCATTAATTCGAAAGCCTCACACCTTGGTATGAGTCAAAAACGGGATCGTGACTGCAGGGAGTGCACGACGTTTCTTTCTAGCTACAGGTGGTGTCATGGTATGGAGCCCAGACATTTATTTATTTTACCTATGTGGATGTTGGATTGCGAGGCGCCTCGGATATATCGATTACTACGGAGTCGATGGATAGGTACGATAGGACCGGGAAACTTATGTTCGGGAATAATTAATCCTTAAACGTAAGTGAGGACCGACCCTGAAGCATCACAAGGCTATCCAGAGTGTGTAATCCTGAGACATTTGCTAGAGTGTATCGAAGCAGTGAGGAGCCATCCCTGGCCTCGACTCATGACGGAAATTCAATTTCCAATACGACATTACGATTTTGATTGTAAACCTATATATGGCGGCATAGTGGCATGGACGCTCATGTCGTCTATGATTGATACATTATGATTGAAATTGCTTTTGAAACAAATATGCACTAGAGATAATATCAAATGATTTTGTTTTATACGTATCAAGCATATTTTGGCCATTATAAGGTGAAATTCTATCCTCCATCTTGTGTTTACATTGTGCGATGGGACCTAAGTCTTATAATGGCTTCATTTTTATAAAAAGCATTGTGTTGTTCAAAAGATTTACTTTATTTCATGCATTGGCAATCACTGGAGAAAACCTGTTCCGCGTTTGCTGTGTGGTCCAATGATTTGCCTAATTATTATTGTTAAATCAGTTAAGTAGATTTCTCATACCAGTCCCATGACTGTCTCGTAGTTTGTTTCCATTTGCAAACTTGGGTGCCCTTCTTTTTACATGGGCAGCCCAGTGACAGGTTGCAAGATGTATTTTGGCTTAGTACTATAGCATGGAGTGCGTTTTTGGCTGATGGCGAAGACTAGCTTTCTCTGTATTTTGGCTATTGACATTTCCGCCTGTATTCTCTTATGTATATGTATCGCTGATCGTGATGTAGACTGATTTATCTTTATTATGTATTATCTAATGTATATGTCCCAGTGATCTTGATGTAGACTGATCATTTCCTTTATGCACTAAGTTGTATCCTATGACTGTGCCACTCTGATGTTTATTACACTTTATGATTCCGCTGTCATATTGATGTAAATTATTCTATTCCATGTTTATGCTATTATCTCTATTCTGCTAATGTTGATTAATGTGTAATATTCCGAATGATTATCCTTACTTCCGTGACACGGGGTTTTGGGTTATCACAGTATCGTGGGTGATGGTTGTTCATGTTCAAAGAAATAGCATGTAGGTAGAAGAAAGTTGCGGCCTTATTTTATATGCCTAAACATATATATATATATATATAATATGCCTAACTATAATATTAACCATGCCTAATCCTATGTTAACTTTTATAAGTGCCTAATTAAGTTTGTATGCCTAATGAATTTTATTGACCGTGGCCAAGCAGATTTCATTTTTGTTGAATTTAACTATAAACAAAAGTTTCAAATGATAGTAGCATTTTATATACAGAATTGTATGTAATGACTCACAGACATGTAAATAAATGGATCATATCAGACAACGTATGTAACGACCCGGATTTCGCCCGACCCCAATCGATCGCAAGATCGATTTGAGACCGTTCAAAACCCACGTACGTTAACTTTGGGCATACAACACATCAGAACAACAACACAGACTTTTATAACATCAATAATAAATGTTACATCAGAGTACAGAATATATCAGAGTACATCAACAAATAATACAGCGGAAGATACATTTACAATAAATTAAATACATTGCAGCGGAACTAATCTCAGCGGAAGGCCATCAATATTCTGGACCCAGCTTCAGACTTCAAATTCAGGATCCTGCTTAACTATATCTGCAAAAAGCTACTCGACTGCCCATGTGAAAGAAGGGCACCCGAGTTTGCAAAGTGAAACAAACTACAGGTCAGTCGTGGGACTGGTATGAGAATTCTTAACTTAACCTATCTAATAAGTAGGCTAATCACAGGACCACGCCGCTACCGCGGAACGGGTTTACTCCATTTGATTTCCAGTGCATAAATAAAGTAAATCGTCAAATAACGCAATGCTTGTTTTTTAGGAAAATGAAACCATTATAAGACCCAGGTCCCATCACACAATGCAACGCACACCAGAGGATAGGGTTTTACCTTATAATGGTCAAAAGATGCTAAATACGTAAAAACGATATTATTATTAGTGTATATGTATATTAAAAAAATTCAATATAAATGTATTAATCTTAGACGACATAGGTACCATATAATATTTCGCCGTATATAAGTTTACAATCAAGACCGTAATGTCGTATTGGAAATTGGTTTTCTGTCATGAAATCGAGGTTAGGGATCGTCCTCTTCCGATTCGAGACACTCTAGCAAATGCCTCAAGATCCCCCGCAGTGAACCCTTGGATGCGGTAGGGCTGGTCCCTACCTAACGGTAGTGGATTAGTTATGCCTGAACACACATTTCCCGGTCCCTTTGGACCTATAATATGACCACTTCCGGCCTATAAAAACCCAAGGTACCTCAATCCATAATCCACATAAGTAAAATGTCGGGCCGTGTTAAAGCCCAAACACCACTCCTAGCTAGAAAGAAACGTGTGCACTCCCTACGGTCCATATCCCGTTTTTGATTCATACCGGGATGTGAGGCTCGCGAAGTCACGATATACACAAAGCTATGCCTAAGGAGACTGTGCTTCGATCATCAACCACAAGGCCTGCTTTTCAACAAAGCCTTGATCATTTGCATCTTAGCATGTCACATTGTCAGACCCTACCATATTATTGATCATCTACCAATATACATATAATCCTCTAAGCTCATACGTCTTAGAGAAGGGTGATAAGTAAAGAATAAATTCTTCACCACCAAACAGAAATATATAATCAGTAGCGTTCAACAAATACAGCAGGAAGGAATACAATGTCAGTCACACAATCCATTTACAAGTCCGCTCTGGGTCAGAGCGAAACAACGTGTCCATCGATCTCCAAATGCGTTTGGACGACCATCACCAAATACCTTGCCTTGGAAGGCCAATCCCAATTCAAGATACCAGTCATCATCATCCCAACGATGTGAAAACCTTCGGTCTTCAATCACCGTCTTCATCTTCGACTCTTGATCGTCGTGATGATTATTCAGAATGGGTTAAACTCAGTCTTTTTGAATAACTCGCGTATTTTGGGAATAAAAAAAAGCAAATATTGGAAAATCACACATTACGCCATATTCCAAATCCGAGTATTCTTTTAATATGGTATTTAATTTAAAAGATTCTCATTAATTTTATCCAAGATAAACACTGAAAATAAAATCTATAAATCAATTTCCGAAATATGGAATTTCACAGAAATCAAATCAATACATAATCGATATAAATTTCTGTATCGGACTAATAATATAAATGGAATAACGGCAAAGCCTCTTAAATTCCATATATAATATCGGTCTTCTTTTATAGAAGTCCATTTCGATTATTACCAATCGAATTTCCACTTAATTCCTATTTATTATATTAAATTGGAAAAACTTGATTTTTAGAAAATGCCTTTTTTAAATCTATAAAATAGATTCATAAGTTCCAAATAATAATTTCAATGTAAATTGAATTAAAGGACAAATGTCGTTTAAAACATCATCCACTATAAATCCACTTCACATCTCAATTTATTTAAAAGTACGAATTCTAGAAATCTTAATAAAAGATCTCCCTTTAAATATCAATTAAAAACATTGAAAATATTCTTTATATAAAAGACTCTAAATGGGAGTATTATTTATATTACAGATTTTTATCTTTTACAAATATTCTTTGTTTTAACATATACTTGATTAACAATATATATTTTGAAAATATATATATACTTTATATAAAAAGGATTTCTAATGTAAAAATATTCTCATTTAAAAGAATACCTGAATCGAGATGCGACTCAAACATGTACCATATAATTTGGATTACATGGATTTCACACACATGTGATAATAACAGTATAATCATCAAATCATCCATCTACATCCAAAGTGTAATTTCCACTGTGTAAGCGTTAAAATTAAATAATAACGCTCATTGCAGCCTGTCGATCTAACGATCAACATACAACTAAATATTGGGATTAGTGTATATAAATTTTCATCCCAACACCCGTGTGGGGTTTCAACCAACAAACAAATAATAAACTAATTTGTGCACTTGGGCGATGTGTGAAAAGTTATCGTCCCAATCACATACACAAGTCGGGTAACTTGTGAATGGAAGTGTAATACACAATACATATAATGATGACAAGAAAATATCTCTATTGCAATGAATGAATAAGCATAATAACTTTGTCTCTATTGACAAATTCTATTTTGCTAATTTAAACTCTAAACAAAAATGGTTATATTGTTTTGGCAATTCTAATGAGACAAAATGATAAATATGTTGAATTAACTAACCTATCTTGACAAGTATATATCTTGCCATATATATATATATATATATATATATATATATATATATATTGCTTCAACTAATTCATTTTGACAATAATGAATATTTCTGACAAAATGTATAATTTAGTTTAACTAGTATAAATTGACTAAAATGAATAATTATTTTTAACTAATGTAAATTTACTGAAATGAATAATTTGTGTTTCAATTCTAATAAAATATGCCAATGCTATATTTTGTTTCATTCTTTTAATTTAGACAAAATGAGTGTTTTTGTCTATTTTACTTTATTGATAAAAATGTGAATGTTTAGTTATTAAAATGTAACTTTTAAATTCTATCCTTTATTTCAAACAATCTTTATTCATATCAAAACTATAAATCAAAAATAAAATTTTTAATCTGATGGTTTGTTCGCATTAATGAATTGCAAAAAAAAAATGAACTTTATTTTAAGGTTTTATTTGCAACAAGGAATGCAAATAACAAATGTGACTTTTATTTTTATTTAAAAGTATATTTGAGTGAATGTAAAAAGAACCTCATTTCCAAAGTGTATTTACATTATTAAATGTAAATAAAAGAAACAAATTTTATTTAAATGAGTATTTGCATTTATGAATGCAAACAAAGAATAGTTTTGTTTTTAAATTATATGTACATTAGTGAATGTAAATAAAGAACAAAATTAATTTTAAAAGTATATTTTAAACAAATTCTATTAAATGTATAAAAGTGTGTACATTTGTATTGGTAAATGTAGATAAAGAAAATAGACTATAGTTTCATTAAATATTTGTATTGATAAATGCAAATAAAAGATTAAACCTTAATTTCAATGCATATATATTGATAAATGCAAACAAAGAAATAAACTTTATTTTCAATATATTTGTATGTATTCGCATTGGTGAGTGCAAATGAATAATTTGTTTCAATATACATTTGCATTAGTAAATGCAAATAAAAGAACAATTTATATTTACTATATATATATTTGCATGGCTGAATGTAAATAGAAGTACAAACTTTATTTTCAAAACATGTTTACATTTTTGAACACAAAATAAAGAACAAAACTTTATTTTCAATGTATGTTTTATTTTCCAGTTTTATTGGTGTTGTCGAACACAAATAAAAGTGTACTTTTTATTTTCAAGTTATGTTTGCATTGTGAGATGCAAATGAGAAAAATGAATTTTATTTCATGCTATATTTGCATTGAATAGTGCAAATGAAAAGCAACCTTTTAATTTCTATGTTTATTTGTGTTGAAAAATATGAATAAAATATCTACCCAATTTCTATGTAACTTCTGAAAATAATTTCTTATTTACATATAAAATGTAAACAAAATTGTTACTTTCATTTCAGTAATCAAGTTTTAACAAAAAATGATATTTTCAATTCAATAATCAGATTTTGACAAAAATGAAAATTTTCATTTCACTAATAAAGTTTTGGCCAAAAATGTTCACTAATAAAGTTTGGCTAAAAATATGATCTCTTATTTCAATACTTATGCTTTAACCAAAATGTTATTTTTATTTCAATATTAATTATATTGAAAATATAATCATTCTACTTCAATTTTAATTACATTGAAAAATGTAATCATTTTATTTCAATTTTAATTACATTGAAAAATGTAATCTTTTAATTTATTTCTAATTACATTAAAAATGTAATCTTTTTGATTAATTTCTAACATTTCAACAAAAAAAACAAAAAAAAAGGATAACTTTGTTTTTTTTTTCGACAATTCTAACATAAACAATTTTCATATGAATCGTTCTTTACATTAAAAATGTGATTTTTTATGTTTTCAACACTTTTATTTTAACATGAACACTTTTCATATGAATAATTCTTTTCATTATAAATACGATTTTTAATGTTTCATGTTTCCATTTCAAATAGATGAACATTTTTAATCTATTCTATATATATGGTAAAAATGTAAATTTTATCGTTAACATGGTTTCAATTCAAACAAATAAACATTTTATGTTTTTATTGTAATTCATAAACCGTGTTCTAAATGTAAACAAACAAAAATAGGATTTTTATTAGTTAGCCAAATTCTGTCGTAATAAAAATATATTCTATTTGTTGTTCATATTCTATTGTGAGTAAACAAATAAAAAAAAATATTTGTCGTTCAAATCTTATTGCAAAATAAACAAATAAAAGTAAGGTTTTATTTGTTGTTCATATTCTATTGTAAAGTAAACAGATAAACAAAAATAAAGTTTTTGTTTGTCGATCAAATTCTATTGTTCATCTCAGAATAATAAAAATAATTTTTTTAAAAAATAAATAAATTAGAATAACTAGACCTGAATAAAATATGATTTAAATCTAAATTTAGATTTATTTTCTAATCGCAAATAAAATTCAACAATATATTAAATTCAACGCGGATCTAGCATATCATGAACAACAAAACAAACCACCAACAACAATCAACCATTCATCAATCACAGAACATTTCAACTCTGAATTTCATCATAATACAATTATTTTTAATGCAAGAAAAATAATTTATAATTAATTAAATAATAAAATTCAGAATTCTCACCTTGATATGGCTGAAAATTCGACTGTCTCGGATTCAGCTCTGGTCTGCGCCATTGCGAAGATCTTAATTTTCTGATTCCAGCGCAATTTACGGTTTGTGAAACGGACCTCGTATGAGAGAGTTATTGATTTTTAAAGATCGGATAAATTAAATATTAAATAAATAAAATAGTATTAAAATATACTTCTTCTTCCTCGTTACACGAATCGGCCGAACCCATCTCAACCCCCAATCCTCCTGCGCACGCCCCCCTAGGGTCACCCAGGCACCAATCAAACTCCGCCACTCTGAAGCTCCGCCCACGAGCCACCACCGCTGAAGCGACCCGAACTTCCCCGGTCTCCGAAGAGATGAGAAAGAACGAATTACTGTGAGGACAAGACAAAATAGGACGCAGACGGAAGAACATTTCATTGTTATTACAACAATTCCATCAGATACAAGAATATACAGAGTATGAATGAATAAATTACATTCGATAAATATCAGAGATTACAATAAATTACATAGCAACGGAAAATATACTAAAGCACAACTAGAAGTGATACACGGATACAGAGCTTTCTGAGCATCGTTCCAGCTGTAAATCAGGATCCTGTGAATATAAATCTGCAAAACCAAAACTACTAGCTGCCCGTGCGGAAAACAAGGGCACCCAGAGTTTAGGTTAAAACAATAAACTCCAGGTCAGTCATGTGACTGGTGTGAGAACTAAAACAGTTATTAATATTGGTTTTAAAGTTAGGTAAATCAAGGGACCACGCCGTATAACACGGAACGGGTTTCCTCCCAAGAATACCAGTGCATAGAATAAACAGCGCAATGCTAAATAAAGAAAAATGAAGCTGTTATAAGACCCAGGTCCCATCACACAATGCAACGCAAGCCAGAGGATAGGGTTTTCCCTTATAACAGCCAAAGCATGCTTGATACGTTTAAAACACATTATTTTGATATTACTATATGTGTATAGTGTCAAAACAATTTCACATCATAAATATCAATCATAGGCGGCATGGGTACCATCTATCATGTCGCCATACTAGTTCTACAATTAAAACCGCAATACACGTATTGGAAATTGGATTCCGTCATGAGCCGAGGCAAGGGGCAAGCTCCTCTCCGCGTTCGAGACACTCTAGCAATGCCTCAGGACCCCACTCTGATCCTTGGAATCGGCTGGGCCGGTCCTCTCTTACTTTTGAGGATTAGTTATTCCTGAACACACGTTTCCCGGTCCTTACAGACCTATATCCGAGGCGCCTCATATCCAACAACCACACAGGTGAAAAGTATATAAATGTCAGGGCTGGTAGGTCACTGACACCACCCTAGCTAGAAAGAAACGTCGTGCTCTCCCAGCGGTCCGTCTCCCGTTTTTGACTCATACCGAGGTGTGAGGCTCGCGAATTCACGTTATACACAAAGCTATGCCACACAGGCCGTGCTTTGATCATCAACCACAAGACTTTGCTTTTCAACAGAAGCCTTGATCAATTGCCACTTACGCGTGCCACATTGGCAATTCACTCCATGCGACTGATGTCCATCGATATACAACCTCTGAGCTCGTACGTCTCAGAGAAGGGCGTTAAGCAAGAGAATAAATTCTCCGCCGCCAAACAGATGCATATTTAATAGAGATCAATCAACACAGAATAAAATCCAATGTCAGACACACAATCCATTTACAAGTTCGTTCTGAGTCTGAACGAAACCGGAGGCACTTTCCTCGCATATCCATCCATCTCCAGGTACGTCTGGACGATCACCAACTGATTCCCTCATCCTGGGTGTACAGCCCAATCAAGATCATCAGTAATCACCCAAACGATGTAAAGACTTCCGGTCTTCAACCACCGTCTTCATCTTCGACATCCCGTCGAATCGATTATTCAGAATGGGTATATACCCGGCCTTTCTGAATAACCCACGTATATAATAAACGAATGTTACACAAACACAACAAACGCCTCATTCCAATTCAGAATGTTCTTTAATTCACAAAATCACATTCTTAGGGAAATGTTCCCATTAATTTTATCCAAGATAAATTCTTCTAAATTTATTCTTTAATCCTCCTATGGATATCATTTCAAACTAGTCGGGATTAGCGAACCACACCGAAGTAATTATTTATTTTATTTCCCAATCCCAACCTATATATCCCATGGAGAAAACTGGTAATACTCCACATCTAACACCACGGTGTTATCGGTAAAATTAATTACCATTTCACGTTCAAATCTAATTACAGATTTAACTACCGCTTTGGAGCAAAACTGGTGATACTCCATTCTCGATCACCTTTCAAATTTGATAATTTAAATTATCAATTCACATTTTAATCTAATTAAAGATTCATTAAAACTCCACTTAGTTTTAATCTTTTCAAAAATCAACATCTTGCCTTTAACTGGGTTAAAGAACCAATGTCATCTAAAACACGATTCACGATAAAGCCAAATCACATTTGATATTAAATACAAGGCTTTGAATAGAAAATATATCGGCTTATATTCAATATCAAATTCTGAAACCAACACATATCGTATTGGAAATAACGATATAAAATATATCTTTCAAATTCCCATAACAATATCTGTATAGTCACGAAATCCAACATCGAAATATCCCGAAGATAATTTCGATTCAACTCCAGTCCAATCCACGTATTGGGAATATTGATTATTTTTAAAATCACTTTCAAATTCAAATTATTTATTTCAAAAATAAATTGAATTTAATTCCAGTTCAAAACTAGTTCATTTCGATAAAAATCTATTTTTATCTTTTCAAATGTGGAATTCTTCAGCTCAATTTTTCCCAAATCATATATTATGATTTTACACAAATTATAGATATTTTTAATAATTTTATCAAGGCCCGTACAGTCGATTTCCATCAACGGCTATCGAACTGCACTTACAGCGACTTTTTTCGAATTTGATTTGGACATAATTCCAAATCCAACCGTTAGATTTCAAATTTCTAATATTCATTGGAAAGCACTTTTCGATACGAACCCAACGGTTCCGGTTTTAGGAGAATCCGACGGTCGGATCTCCCGCAATGTCCGTTTGAAATAAATGGTCGAAATTCACGAACTGCCGCGGCGCGGCGCGTTCCATTCAGGCCATTATATTATATATATAATATATATTTCGTCGATTTCTATTTAAAACGAATTATATAAATAGTTTTAAATCCGTTTCAAAAGCAATTTCAACTTCCCTTTCAATTCAAATTAAAATTGAATTCTTCTTTATAAATTCGTTTTAAAATTCATTTCAATTCAATTCGAATTTCAATTCAATTTGAATTCATTTCAATTCGCTTTCAATTCGATTTGAATTCGTTTTCAATTCAATTCATTTCGAAATCGTTTTCAATTCAATTCATTTTAAATTTCAATTTCAAAATATTTAATTTCGAAATCACTTTTCAATTCAAATCATTTCGAAATCGTTTTCAATTCAAATTCACTTCGAAATCGTTTTCAATTCAATTCATTTCGAAATCGTTTTCAATTCAATTCATTTCGAAATCGTTTTCAATTCAATTTCACTTTCTATTCAATTCGAATCGAATTCATTTTCTATTCAATTCGAATCGAATTCATTTTCTATTCAATTCGAATCGAATTCATTTTCTGTTCGATTCGAATTCATTTCAAATTGATTCAATAAAATTTCCATTTGAATTTTTAATCTAATTCAATTTGAATTTCCTTTCAAAATATTAAATTTTGAAATCACTTTTCAATATTCATTATAAAACGAATAAAATCGATATAAACATCGTTCGCGTCAAAATAACGCATCTCTAATCAACACGGCTTTATATTTCAATAATTCGTTATTCTATTCAACAAATGAATATTTGTTCTATTCAACACATGAATCTATATTTCTTTTCAACACACGACTAATCTCAACACATGAGTACTGTCAACACATCACTATTTTTGTTATGTAAAATATTTTATAAAACTATGGTATCTATCGTTTGATTTTTAATTAGACTTCTACTGAGAAGTAGTTCTAATTTTAAATATGATAAAGATGTAAATTTTATTATATAAAATATTTCACTCAACACCTGAACATCGTCAACACATGACTATTTTTATATTCAACACATGAATTTTCTTTTCTAATATTCATTATTTTCCCGATTGGAATGAGGCCCAATCAATCACCATATAACGTTAATTATATGGATTCCATACAACACATGTATATAATAGCATTGAAAAATAATCAACCATCAACCAAAGTGCACTACACTGTATAAGCATCAAATATAGATATCTGACGCTTATAACAGCCTGTCAATCGACCGATCGACATATTTAATAAATCAGGATGAGTGAACTTCAAATTTCATCCCAACACCCGTGTGGGGTTTCAAACAATCAAACACAGATTTTAGTTGTGCAGTTGGGCGACGTGTAAAATTTATCGACCCAATCGATATCAGTCAAATCAGTGTATACAAACAAATCGGCCGATTTGTTTATAAATATTTATTTATTCACTTTCACGTTAAAAATTATATTTTTAACGTCAAAATATTTATTTCAACACTTGAATTTCTATTAGTTCATTTACACAATAAAAATGATATTTTTATTTTTCTAACATATTTTAGAAAATTTCGGCGGCATAACGGCACGATACTAGAAACGGGACGAGGCCTAGCCTTATCCCCGGTCTAGTGAAGGCCCACGCCATTCACACATCAATCAAATCACTTTCGTTATGCAAACCACAAAATTTGGAGTAAGAGTCTAACCTAGCCTTACTCCTTCGCCTTATAACGGCGCACGTCTAATCCTAAACCATTTATCGATTCGATTTTCCACACCACAAACCACATTCAAACCAATATCGCAATCAATCACCAAACAGCCAAACAAACAAGTCCATGGTCTGTGGACGATTGTGTCGGGTGCTACTAAACACCGTCTGCATCCTAGTATATATATATATATATAACTAGAAAATAAATTGAAGAGTGAGAAATTCTCACCGAAAGCTATCCAATACCACGACACTCCTATTGTAGAGATCTTCGTCGTTCTCGCCTTTTCTTCTCCTTTGTTGCCCGTAGCCACTACATATAGAAAAAATCACACATTTTTATATTTCGTTGTCTTTGAAATAAAAATCACATTTTTATTTATTCACTTTCAATTCAAAAATCATATTTTTATAATCACTTCATATATTTAAAAATCGAATTTTTACTATACTATTCAATATATAAAAATCGAATTTTTACTTTGCTATTCAATATATAAAAATCGAATTTTTACTTTGCTATTCAATATATAAAAATCGAATTTTTACTTTCACGCTATATGGATAAAAATGCTATTTTTACACCGCTACTATATAGATAAAAATTCTATTTTTACATCGTTATTCTATATATAAAGATCTCGCCTTTTCAACTATAAAGATTTCATCTTTATATAAAAAAAACAGCACTTTATTTCGACGTATAGAAAATAAAAATCAGATTTTTATTTTGCTACATACACAAAGATGATATTTTTATATTCTCTATCCTATAAAGATTATATTTTTAATACTTTAAAAATATAAAAATCATATTTTTAATATTTCTATATAGTAAAGATTATATTTTTAATACTTTAAAAATATAAAAATCATATTTTTATCACTTTAAAAATATAAAGATCATACCTTTTACCAAATAAAAATCCTATCTTTTCACCTTTTAAAGTTCTAATCTTTTTCCATTTAAAATTCAAACCTTTTCTATTTTAAATTCTTTTTAAAATCAGTTTTCTTTATTTCTTAAAAAAATCAGTTTTTATATTTTCCTTAAATCAGTTTTAAAATTCCTAAAAAAAATCAGTTTTAATTTTCTATTTATATAAAATAAAAGTAAAACAAATAAATTAAAAAAAACGACTTACAGGGGGCTACGTCGGTCATCAGGGGGGGGAGCTGTCACGGTGGCTTGGAAGGTTCGGAGGGGGGCTGACGCGAGGTGGAGGTGGGTGGCGGCTCTGGGTCTCAGCGGCGGCGCGTTTTGGGGCGAGGGGGGCTTCGACTTCGGCGCTGGAGGGGAGAGAGAAGCAGGAAGAGGGGCAGAGGATCGGAGGGGGGTCGGCGCCAGGGCGCGGCGATCGCCAAGGGGGCGGCGGGCGGGTCCGATCCCCTTTCTTCTTTTTTTTTTTAGATTCTGAGAAAAAATAAACGGGGGGGGGGGGGGCGTATATAAAAAAAGATTTTATATATTTAATTTAATTTTAATTTATTTTATCCCAAGGAGTTGACTTTTTATTCGACTTCGAAACGAGGCCCACCGACTGTCGCCCATAGCGTTTCACCCCCATTCCGAACACAATGGGATATGTACCGCAAGCTGATTCGACTGTTTGAATCAGTTTCCGTTTAATTTGCATTTAAATCACTATATTGAATTTTAAACGTACATTTCAAATTACCGGGGTCACATACTAACTCTAAAAATTCTCGAAAAATATTTTCTAGCTTCGTATTGACGATACGGTCCTAACAAAACTAGTTTCGTCGAATTCTGAGACCGTTGGAAAAATGGCCAATTTCCAGTCGATTAAAATCAACTAAAAGGGTCAAAACACGTTTTCCTTTGCCACGCTCACATATTGATTCGAAAAATTATGAAATTTGAAACCTAGCAATAGTTTGACATCACGGACCCAACAAAAGTGGTTTCGTCGAAATCCGAGGTCATTTGCAAAATGTCCATTTTTAAGGGCCTGAATTCCATAGCGACTATTCAGAATTTTCAACTGGACATATCTTTTGATTCTCGATATGAAATCTTGATTTTTCGGATTCGTTGGATAGATATTATCAATTAGATCCTATTATTTTTGGTTTCACTAAAATCCGGATTGTTTTGCACCCGGTACATTCAATTGAAGTTTGAAATCGAATTATCGAACTACCGCGCCATTTTCAATTCTATTTATAATTATATATAAATATTTATATTCTATCGACGACGTATATAAATATATACGTCGAATTCTATTCAAAATAAATTCCTCGTTGATATTATTTAAAATAATCCATTTTAAATATTCAAAATTCGCTAAAATTGCCAAAATAAAAATTTTAAACTGGCCCAGATTTTGCGGGTTATTACAATCTCCCCCACTTAAAACTTTTCGTCCCCGAAAAGGAACAAAGTCGAAAGTGGTTTGATTAATCAACTCTACGTTCGATCTGGCTTGCATTCTCCAACTTTTCAGTTTCTGAGAATTTTCAAATTTCAAAAATTTGGCTAACACCCTAAATTTTCGAAAAATTTCGCCATAACCTCCCCTGCAATGGGAGCATCGGGGAATTTCAAATAGCTTCCCCGGTCCTTCAGATCTCAAAAAGAAAAAGAAAAAGCCAAGCGGCTAGCCAATAGGCTCACAAAATCATCATCACCCAAACAAAACAGGAAATTATGTAGTAAACATGTACCTATTTGTCGGGCAAACAAATTTTATTCTCTGCTCTAGCCTCCTTGCTATGACCTGTTCAATGTAAGTATATGTATATGCAAGCAAATGCGACCAATTTTCAATACAATTCAATATTTGTTTATATTAGGCATAATGGTTCAAAATTAGCAAACAATTAAACAAACAACACAAACATCAATCAATTAGTGGATTAGAGTTTCAAATTCATAACTTTTGATATATATACAAAAATCATGTTTTGATGCCAATTCACAACAATGTGTTCTAGCTATATAAGTTTTGGTTCTCACACCAGTCTAATGGAAATATATAGATATCACACCTTCGTTACTCGAACATGAATACTAATGACAACTAGTCAATCATCAGAATCATCTTCGGGCCACTAGAGTATGATTCTATATCTATCCAATATATTAAAACTTCGAATATACGTTCATGACGCGTATATGCAAAATCTTTATATATTGGATTGTCCATATTCAAAATAAATAAATATTCAAATACGTTTAAAATGGTTTAAATTTTCAAAACAAAAATTGTTTTCAATTGAAAATATACTCTTCACACTCGTTCTAGGATACTACTGATCCTATCTCTAACGAGTCATTCTAATTGGATATTGCTAATCCAATATCTGATGAATTCTTTCGTATGGTTCTAATGTGTCTTGTTCTCGAGCTCTGTAAACCAAAGCTCTGATACCAAATGAAGCGACCCGAACTTCCCCGGTCTCCGAAGAGATGAGAAAGAACGAATTACTGTGAGGACAAGACAAAATAGGACGCAGACGGAAGAACATTTCATTGTTATTACAACAATTCCATCAGATACAAGAATATACAGAGTATGAATGAATAAATTACATTCGATAAATATCAGAGATTACAATAAATTACATAGCAATGGAAAATATACTAAAGCACAACTAGAAGTGATACACGGATACAGAGCTTTCCGAGCATCGTTCCAGCTGTAAATCAGGATCCTGTGAATATAAATCTGCAAAACCAAAACTACTAGCTGCCCGTGCGGAAAATAAGGGCACCCAGAGTTTAGGTTAAAACAATAAACTCCAGGTCAGTCATGTGACTGGTGTGAGAACTAAAACAGTTATTAATATTGGTTTTAAAGTTAGGTAAATCAAGGGACCACGCCGTATAACACGGAACGGGTTTCCTCCCAAGAATACCAGTGCATAGAATAAACAACGCAATGCTAAATAAAGAAAAATGAAGCTGTTATAAGACCCAGGTCCCATCACACAATGCAACGCAAGCCGGAGGATAGGGTTTTCCCTTATAACAGCCAAAGCATGCTTGATACGTTTAAAACACATTATTTTGATATTACTATATGTGTATAGTGTCAAAACAATTTCACATCATAAATATCAATCATAGGCGGCATGGGTACCATCTATCATGTCGCCATACTAGTTCTACAATTAAAACCGCAATACACGTATTGGAAATTGGATTCCGTCATGAGCCGAGGCAAGGGGCAAGCTCCTCTCCGCGTTCGAGACACTCTAGCAATGCCTCAGGACCCCACTCTGATCCTTGGAGTCGGCTGGGCCGGTCCTCTCTTACTTTTGAGGATTAGTTATTCCTGAACACACGTTTCCCGGTCCTTACAGACCTATATCCGAGGCGCCTCATATCCAACAACCACACAGGTGAAAAGTATATAAATGTCAGGGCTGGTAGGTCACTGACACCACCCTAGCTAGAAAGAAACGTCGTGCTCTCCCAGCGGTCCGTCTCCCGTTTTTGACTCATACCGAGGTGTGAGGCTCGCGAATTCACGTTATACACAAAGCTATGCCACACAGGCCGTGCTTTGATCATCAACCACAAGACTTTGCTTTTCAACAGAAGCCTTGATCAATTGCCACTTACGCGTGCCACATTGGCAATTCACTCCATGCGACTGATGTCCATCGATATACAACCTCTGAGCTCGTACGTCTCAGAGAAGGGCGTTAAGCAAGAGAATAAATTCTCCGCCGCCAAACAGATGCATATTTAATAGAGATCAATCAACACAGAATAAAATCCAATGTCAGACACACAATCCATTTACAAGTTCGTTCTGGGTCTGAACGAAACCGGAGGCACTTTCCTCGCATATCCATCCATCTCCAGGTACGTCTGGACGATCACCAACTGATTCCCTCATCCTGGGTGTACAGCCCAATCAAGATCATCAGTAATCACCCAAACGATGTGAAGACTTCCGGTCTTCAACCACCGTCTTCATCTTCGACATCCCGTCGAATCGATTATTCAGAATGGGTATATACCCGGCCTTTCTGAATAACCCACGTATATAATAAACGAATGTTACACAAACACAACAAACGCCTCATTCCAATTCAGAATGTTCTTTAATTCACAAAATCACATTCTTAGGGAAATGTTCCCATTAATTTTATCCAAGATAAATTCTTCTAAATTTATTCTTTAATCCTCCTATGGATATCATTTCAAACTAGTCGGGATTAGCGAACCACACCAAAGTAATTATTTATTTTATTTCCCAATCCCAACCTATATATCCCATGGAGAAAACTGGTAATACTCCACATCTAACACCACGGTGTTATCGGTAAAATTAATTACCATTTCACGTTCAAATCTAATTACAGATTTAACTACCGCTTTGGAGCAAAACTGGTGATACTCCATTCTCGATCACCTTTCAAATTTGATAATTTAAATTATCAATTCACATTTTAATCTAATTAAAGGTTCATTAAAACTCCACTTAGTTTTAATCTTTTCAAAAATCAACATCTTGCCTTTAACTGGGTTAAAGAACCAATGTCATCTAAAACACGATTCACGATAAACCCAAATCACATTTGATATTAAATACAAGGCTTTGAATAGAAAATATATCGGCTTATATTCAATATCAAATTCTGAAACCAACATATATCGTATTGGAAATAACGATATAAAATATATCTTTCAAATTCCCATAACAATATCTGTATAGTCACGAAATCCAACATCGAAATATCCCGAAGATAATTTCGATTCAACTCCAGTCCAATCCACGTATTGGGAATATTGATTATTTTTAAAATCACTTTCAAATTCAAATTATTTATTTCAAAAATAAATTGAATTTAATTCCAGTTCAAAACTAGTTCATTTCGATAAAAATCTATTTTTATCTTTTCAAATGTGGAATTCTTCAGCTCAATTTTTCCCAAATCATATATTATGATTTTACACAAATTATAGATATTTTTAATAATTTTATCAAGGCCCGTACAGTCGATTTCCATCAACGGCTATCGAACTGCACTTACAGCGACCTTTTTCGAATTTGATTTGGACATAATTCCAAATCCAACCGTTAGATTTCAAATTTCTAATATTCATTGGAAAGCACTTTTCGATACGAACCCAACGGTTCCGGTTTTAGGAGAATCCGACGGTCGGATCTCCCGCAATGTCCGTTTGAAATAAATGGTCGAAATTCACGAACTGCCGCGGCGCGGCGCGTTCCATTCAGGCCATTATATTATATATATAATATATATTTCGTCGATTTCTATTTAAAACGAATTATATAAATAGTTTTAAATCCGTTTCAAAAGCAATTTCAACTTCCCTTTCAATTCAAATTAAAATTGAATTCTTCTTTATAAATTCGTTTTAAAATTCAATTCAATTCGAATTTCAATTCAATTTGAATTCATTTCAATTTGCTTTCAATTCGATTTGAATTCATTTTCAATTCAATTCATTTCGAAATCGTTTTCAATTCAATTCATTTTAAATTTCAATTTCAAAATATTTAATTTCGAAATCACTTTTCAATTCAAATCATTTCGAAATCGTTTTCAATTCAAATTCACTTCGAAATCGTTTTCAATTCAATTCATTTCGAAATCGTTTTCAATTCAATTCATTTCGAAATCGTTTTCAATTCAATTTCACTTTCTGTTCAATTCGAATCGAATTCATTTTCTATTCAATTCGAATCGAATTCATTTTCTATTCAATTCGAATCGAATTCATTTTCTGTTCGATTCGAATTCATTTCAAATTGATTCAATAAAATTTCCATTTGAATTTTTAATCTAATTCAATTTGAATTTCCTTTCAAAATATTAAATTTTGAAATCACTTTTCAATATTCATTATAAAACGAATAAAATCGATATAAACATCGTTCGCGTCAAAATAACGCATCTCTAATCAACACGGCTTTATATTTCAATAATTCGTTATTCTATTCAACAAATGAATATTTGTTCTATTCAACACATGAATCTATATTTCTTTTCAACACACGACTAATCTCAACACATGAGTACTGTCAACACATCACTATTTTTGTTATGTAAAATATTTTATAAAACTATGGTATCTATCGTTTGATTTTTAATTAGACTTCTACTGAGAAGTAGTTCTAATTTTAAATATGATAAAGATGTAAATTTTATTATATAAAATATTTCACTCAACACCTGAACATCGTCAACACATGACTATTTTTATATTCAACACATGAATTTTCTTTTCTAATATTCATTATTTTCCCGATTGGAATGAGGCCCAATCAATCACCATATAACGTTAATTATATGGATTCCATACAACACATGTATATAATAGCATTGAAAAATAATCAACCATCAACCAAAGTGCACTACACTGTATAAGCATCAAATATAGATATCTGACGCTTATAACAGTCTGTCAATCGACCGATCGACATATTTAATAAATCAGGATGAGTGAACTTCAAATTTCATCCCAACACCCGTGTGGGGTTTCAAACAATCAAACACAGATTTTAGTTGTGCAGTTGGGCGACGTGTAAAATTTATCGACCCAATCGATATCAGTCAAATCAGTATACAAACAAATCGGCCGATTTGTTTATAAATATTTATTTATTCACTTTCACGTTAAAAATTATATTTTTAACGTCAAAATATTTATTTCAACACTTGAATTTCTATTAGTTCATTTACACAATAAAAATGATATTTTTATTTTTCTAACATATTTTAGAAAATTTCGGCGGCATAACGGCACGATACTAGAAACGGGACGAGGCCTAGCCTTATCCCCGGTCTAGTGAAGGCCCACGCCATTCACACATCAATCAAATCACTTTCGTTATGCAAACCACAAAATTTGGAGTAAGAGTCTAACCTAGCCTTACTCCTTCGCCTTATAACGGCGCACGTCTAATCCTAAACCATTTATCGATTCGATTTTCCACACCACAAACCACATTCAAACCAATATCGCAATCAATCACCAAACAGCCAAACAAACAAGTCCATGGTCTGTGGACGATTGTGTCGGGTGCTACTAAACACCGTCTGCATCCTAGTATATATATATATAACTAGAAAATAAATTGAAGAGTGAGAAATTCTCACCGAAAGCTATCCAATACCACGACACTCCTATTGTAGAGATCTTCGTCGTTCTCGCCTTTTCTTCTCCTTTGTTGCCCGTAGCCACTACATATAGAAAAAATCACACATTTTTATATTTCGTTGTCTTTGAAATAAAAATCACATTTTTATTTATTCACTTTCAATTCAAAAATCATATTTTTATAATCACTTCATATATTTAAAAATCGAATTTTTACTATACTATTCAATATATAAAAATCGAATTTTTACTTTGCTATTCAATATATAAAAATCGAATTTTTACTTTGCTATTCAATATATAAAAATCGAATTTTTACTTTCACGCTATATGGATAAAAATGCTATTTTTACACCGCTACTATATAGATAAAAATTCTATTTTTACATCGTTATTCTATATATAAAGATCTCGCCTTTTCAACTATAAAGATTTCATCTTTATATAAAAAAAACAGCACTTTATTTCGACGTATAGAAAATAAAAATCAGATTTTTATTTTGCTACATACACAAAGATGATATTTTTATATTCTCTATCCTATAAAGATTATATTTTTAATACTTTAAAAATATAAAAATCATATTTTTAATATTTCTATATAGTAAAGATTATATTTTTAATACTTTAAAAATATAAAAATCATATTTTTATCACTTTAAAAATATAAAGATCATACCTTTTACCAAATAAAAATCCTATCTTTTCACCTTTTAAAGTTCTAATCTTTTTCCATTTAAAATTCAAACCTTTTCTATTTTAAATTCTTTTTAAAATCAGTTTTCTTTATTTCTTAAAAAAACCAGTTTTTATATTTTCCTTAAATCAGTTTTAAAATTCCTAAAAAAAATCAGTTTTAATTTTCTATTTATATAAAATAAAAGTAAAACAAATAAATTAAAAAAAACGACTTACAGGGGGCTACGTCGGTCATCAGGGGGGGAGCTGTCACGGTGGCTTGGAAGGTTCGGAGGGGGACTGACGCGAGGTGGAGGTGGGTGGCGGCTCTGGGTCTCAGCGGCGGCGCGTTTTGGGGCGAGGGGGGCTTCGACTTCGGCGCTGGAGGGGAGAGAGAAGCAGGAAGAGGGGCAGAGGATCGGAGGGGGGTCGGCGCCAGGGCGCGGCGATCGCCAAGGGGGCGGCGGGCGGGTCCGATCCCCTTTCTTTTTTTTTTTTTTAGATTCTGAGAAAAAATAAACGGGGGGGGGGGGGGGCGTATATAAAAAAAGATTTTATATATTTAATTTAATTTTAATTTATTTTATCCCAAGGAGTTGACTTTTTATTCGACTTCGAAACGAGGCCCACCGACTGTCGCCCATAGCGTTTCACCCCCATTCCGAACACAATGGGATATGTACCGCAAGCTGATTCGACTGTTTGAATCAGTTTCCGTTTAATTTGCATTTAAATCACTATATTGAATTTTAAACGTACATTTCAAATTACCGGGGTCACATACTAACTCTAAAAATTCTCGAAAAATATTTTCTAGCTTCGTATTGATGATACGGTCCTAACAAAACTAGTTTCGTCGAATTCTGAGACCGTTGGAAAAATGGCCAATTTCCAGTCGATTAAAATCAACTGAAATGGTCAAAACACGTTTTCCTTTGCCACGCTCACATATTGATTCGAAAAATTATGAAATTTGAAACCTAGCAATAGTTTGACATCACGGACCCAACAAAAGTGGTTTCGTCGAAATCCGAGGTCATTTGCAAAATGTCCATTTTTAAGGGCCTGAATTCCATAGCGACTATTCAGAATTTTCAACTGGACATATCTTTTGATTCTCGATATGAAATCTTGATTTTTCGGATTCGTTGGAAAGATATTATCAATTAGATCCTATTATTTTTGGTTTCACTAAAATCCGGATTGTTTTGCACCCGGTACATTCAATTGAAGTTTGAAATCGAATTATCGAACTACCGCGCCATTTTCAATTCTATTTATAATTATATATAAATATTTATATTCTATCGACGACGTATATAAATATATACGTCGAATTCTATTCAAAATAAATTCCTCGTTGATATTATTTAAAATAATCCATTTTAAATATTCAAAATTCGCTAAAATTGCCAAAATAAAAATTTTAAACTGGCCCAGATTTTGCGGGTTATTACAACCGCCTAGAAGCCCAGCCAATTCGGCCCCCTCGTCGCCTCGAAATCCGAACCCGAACGCGACCTCTTCCTCGCCAGAATTCGCGAAATCCGTGCACCAAAACCCGATCTTAACCGTACGGATTTGTAGAGCTCTCCGTCCTCTTCGATTTGATATAAAGTTTGTTGATTTTCACTGAACGGATTGAGAGAAATTGATGTTTTAAATTAGGAGATTTTTGGCCATCAAACAACCATAGGCGGCGGCCGCACTATTTAGGGTTAGGGTTTTATATTTTTTTATTATTTTGTTATTAAATTCATTGAAAAACGTGTTATAAAGGCGGATTTTTGGACTGTCTCAGAATTGGGCTTGCTTACTGTCAATCTTAACATTTTGAGGCCTTCTGAACGCAATGGATGGGTCTCGGGGTCCAATTCCGAAATCTGTCGAAAGTTTTATTTAAAATCCCATTAAAAATTAATCAATTAAATATTGACCGTACATTTAAATATGACGGAGCCACATATGACCTCAGAAAATTCTAAAAAAAAATATTTTTAGCTTTCTTATGACGATACGGTTCTAACGAGACTAATTTCGTCGAATTCTGAGACTGTTTGAAAAATGGCTATTTTTAAGGTGTTTAAATTTAACTGAAATAGTCAAAACACATTTTCTTATGCCATGCTCACATATTAATTCGAAAAATTCTGAAAATTGAAATCTAGCTATAATTTGACATTCCGGTCCCAACAAAAATGGTTTCATCGAAAACGGAGGTCGTTTGAAAAATGACTATTTTTAAGGGTAATATATTTAATATTAAAAATACATTTTTAAACAAAAAATTTCCGAAACTCATAATATATAAGTGTTTATACTTTTTAAATGCAGAAACATCACTCCAGACTCAATGGAAGTGGTTTCGTGTTAAAATTCCTTCATATGTGAAAAGTAGCCTTTCGGGCCATATATAAAATTATACAGCGACCTTTCTAAAAATTGAATTGGCCATAACTTTTGATTTCCGCTATGAAATTTCAATTTTTCAGATTCGTTAGAATGATATGATTAAACAGATTTAAATATTTCTGGTTTCACTCAATTCTGATTTATTTTGAGTCCTGTACATTCAGTTAAAGTTCAAAATCAAATTTTCAAACTACCGCGCCATTTCTAACTCTTTTTATATATAAATTAAATTTATTCACTCTAACTTCGATTAAAATGAATTCTAGCAATTATTATTTAAAATAAATCACTTTATATTTTCAAAATTCATTAAAATTTTCTAAAATAAAAAATTTAAATTTGGTTCAGAATTTGCGGGTTGTTACAACGTAAAATCCTACTGCATAAGCAAAAATATCAATATAAGTAAACCTATCACAGACTAATATAATTAGTTAATTAGTTAAAGATTTAGTTAAGATTTTATTTATTTTAATTAAAGCCGATACGTATAAATTTTGTATTTTGCTCGTAGCTTATCCGTATTCGACAAGATCTGGAGCATTGGAACCATATCAGTGAGCACGACATTTGAGAGCTGGTTCGGACAGAGTTGAGCGCAGCTGGGAGTTTTATTTAAATAAACGATTGTTTAATTTGATTAAAACAAAAAGTTTTGATGACAAATGGAACCAATGTGAGTAAAACTCACTCAGTTATCCCACTTATATTTCATATAAGTCAGGTTTAATATATATGTGCTATGATTGATAATTATTGGATGTTCGTTGAATGTGTGCTAAATATTTTATATATATTGGAGGTATTGGTTAAATTAAACGATTCGTTGGATCCCTCAGACTTACCTTATTGGTCATGTTTATAACATAAACATGTTTAATTTAATGGAATGTTTGAATTGTATTGTTAGTGTTAAATAAATGGGGGCTATTAAATTGCTGTTATTTACAGTTATAAAAATTATTAGTTAAATTAAATTGAATGGGATTATTTGAGGTAACCTATTAGGATGCAGGGAATAACAGGTTGGAGGGATCCAACTGGATTCCTTACCGGTAGTTAAATTTTATATTATATAATATGCATGAAATATGAATTTGTCATGTAGGGATTGATAGGTTGGAGGAATCCTACGTGATTCCTCGTTAATATTGGTAAAGTTCATCAATGTGATTGGATGTGTGTTATTTGATGTGAAATTAGTTAATATTTCACGATTTGGTACTCTAGTGGACATTTGCCTCTTTAGTACCATCGATAAAATAAAAGATTTTTGGAACCGATGTTAAATCGATTCTGAACATTTTTAAAATAATTATATTATATGGATTAGAATTACGAATGTTGTTTTAAAAAGTAAATGCTGAAGTTTTATTTACGTTTTTATAATCGTTTAAATTTATAACTAAAAGAACTTATGACGTAATTTAGTAAATTTAAGCCGTGATAAATTGATAATATTAATGATTTGAAAATAATATAATGGTCTTTTAAAAGACGCTAAGAGAGTTGGAAATGAGATTATTTTTGTAATAAAATAATCATATTTTGAATTCAAGAATAAGAGATATCTAATTTGAGCAATTAATTAGTTAATGGGGAATGTGAATAGGACTTAACCTAGTAAGCAGATTGGATTAGTGGGTTGAATAAAAATTTGAGTTTAAAAGAGGATTTGAAGCAAATGTTTGATCAAAATTGATTCAAGCTAACTAAATAAATAGTTTTTGGAATTATTTTCCAAACAAAATCAGAGATATTTTCTTAAATAGAAAATGGGGAGACATACGAGGATTAATTTAAAGAATAATTAAGGGTTAAAGAAATCGTAAAGTGTACGATGATTTAATTAAGGAATTAAAAGGTTAATTTTGTAACTAATAAACGCTTTTACAAACATTGTATTTAAATAAATGTAATGATTTGATAAATAGAAAGTTAAGGAATGGAATTAAGAAAATTAGAAACTGACTGGAGATTAGTGAAGTTGAATGACCTTCTGAGTATTGATCTGATGTTGGTTTCGGCCTTCGGGGTTGATACTTAGATTTTTGTTCTCTTACTAGTTACGGTGTTGATCCCTAAAAAAACCATACACAAATTGATCTACAAAATCTGAGTAGAAACTACAGGACGAGCGTCATCAGGGTCGGTCATGCATATTGTTATCCAAGGCACTTAAGCGACTCACAAAGAATAGGAAGCAACCATACAGAACAAGATTCTGATGTTTACCTCTTAAAGAACCGAGCCTGGGCTAGAATTACGAAGCAAGCACTCACAACGTTTTTTATGTGCCCATGTCTCAAACCAAAGCCAAATGCAAGTCGTGACCCGGTCATGGAAGCAAAGGTCGTCGTTCGTATTAGAACAAAGCCGCTCAAACAGCAAAACAAGACGAGTCATTTACTTAACAGGATCCGGAGCGACCACATAGCATAGCCATACTGAGAAACGGCGCGGTTAAAAGGCAGTAAGAATGAATATCCTTGAGCAACCTGTTAAAAGCGTCCGAATTAGAGAAGTTCGCACATTCTTAAACTGAGGAATTCAGTCGAGCAAAGCACAAAGAAGAATTGATCCCAGTCCCCGTGCTCCATTCCAGAGTCGCTCGACCACAAGTACAATCCTAGTCACCCGGTTATTTTACAATCAATCGAATCAGATAACCGCTCACCAATTACTGAAGATAGCCATGCCCGAAGAAAACTAGCTAAAGTCACCCACTTGACTATTTGAAACACTTGCTCCTACAAAGTCGCTCGCGCATTTCTCTGGGGAGGGACACCTATAAATAGGCCATGGCTGCTAACATAAAGGGGATCCATTCTTTTGAACCACGAAATGCTGCTAAATTCTATCTTTAATCATTCCTTAAAGATTTGGACCATCTTCTCCATTCAAAGGTTCATCACCAGTTTGGCCATGGCGCCTAGTACAACCTTGTAATCAAAAAATCAAAGACATCCTCCTTCTCAATCATTCATCCGTACTTCTCCTTCTCAAACTATGCCATTTTCTCATAAAATCCCAGGATTGATATGTATAAATGAGAGTATGTTGAGTGAATATAGAGATGTATGAAAAAAAAGAGTTGGTGTATTTTGTAATTTCCATTTTAAGAATGCAAGTAATCTTCATAGTGGATGTAGGCCTGGCACAAGGCTGAACCACTCTAAATCTCATCTCTATTTTTCCTTATTCGCATTTTTACTTTAAATTGTTATTAAGTACGGCTTCATTTATTTTCTTACCGTATCGGTGAAGTACAGTTCTAGTACCTTTGGTGTTTAAGCCTTTTTTTTGTGAAAACATTTGGTGCCTACCATGGGGCCCTATTTACATCTCTCCCTAATAAGGTCCGACGAGATTCTCTGAGAAAACTATGCTTGGAATCATGGACATGCTGAGGGAAGTCACTGATGAAGTCAACAGCCTCATCAACAGTGTTAATATCATCACATCGTCCACTACCCGTTCTGGGGCAGGAGAACTGCGTGGAGTTGAAGAAACTGTAACCAGGAAAGAGTTGGAAGAAACAATGATAAGATTAACGAGTCAAACAACAATTGCAAACAATGCAATGATGAAGAAACTCGAGTCAATACTCGCTATTCAAGCCGCCACCGCAAAAGCCGCGCTAAGGGGCACTTGTTCTCCATCCACTCAAACGCACCACGGATCTGAGGCAGAATTCTCTGCTTCAAGCTCGAAACAGGAAAATTCCTGTGACAATCCCAAAATCCGAGGGGCGGTATTAAGGATAATCATTGGAATATAACACATTAAATCATCATAGCAGAGAACAGATAATAGCAGAAACAATAAATAGAATAAATTTACATGGATATGACAGCGGAATCACAACATGTAATAATATCAGAATAGCATAGCGTGGGATATAACTTAGTAAATAAAAAGGAAAGTGATCAGTCATCATCGCCAGAGGCGGAATACATACATGCAGTGAGACATAATAAGGGTATCAGTCTACATCACCGATGGCGGAATACATATACATACAATAAGAAATACGGAAAGTAAATCAGTCATCTTCGCCAGTGGCGGAATCATAACATGAGTATAGTAATGGCGGAAAAAGTCAAAGTCGTCTCTGTGAAGTCAGCCTCGCCATGAGCCAAAAATGCACTCTATGCAGCAGTGTAGAGCCAAAAACAACCTGTCACCTGTGTACTAGGTTGCCCGTGTGAAAATAAGGGCACCCGCGTTTGCAAAGTGAAACAAACAACGAGTCGGTCATGGGGACTGGTATGAGGAATCTATTTAACAGTTAAACAACAGTAATAGCAAATCATAGGACCACGCCACTTTCGCGGAACGGGTTTACTCCAGTGATTGCTAGTGCATTTAAAACAAAGTAAATTCTTTTAAAACAACGCAATGCTTTTAGAAAGAATGAAGCCATTATAAGACTCAGGTCCCATCACACAATGCAACGCAAGCCGGAGGATAGAGTTTTACCTTATAATAGCCAAATATGCTTGATACGTATAAAGCAAAATCATTTGATATTATTACTAGTGCATATATGTTTCAAAAGCGAATAGCATCATAAATATCAATCATAGGCGACATGAGCGTCCCATGCCACTATGCCGCCATATATAAGTTACAATCGGATCCGTTATCTCGTATTGGAAATTGGATTTCCGTCGTGAGTCGAGGCAAGGGGTAAGCTCCTCTCCGCTTCGAGACACTCTAGCAAATGCCTCAGGACTACACACTCTGGGTAACCCCTGGATCTTCAGGGCCGGTCCTCACTTACGTTAGAGGATTAATTATGCCTGAACACACGTTTCCCGGTCCTTACAGACCTATAATCGAGGCGCCTCGCATTCCAACAACCACAAAGGTGAAAAGTAGATATATATGTCAGGGCCGGTAAGTCACTGACACCACCATAGCTAGAAAGAAACGTCGTGCTCTACCTGCGGTCCGTATCCCATTTTTAACTCATACCGGGGTGTGAGGCTCGCGAATCTACGAAATACACAAAGCCAGGCCGCGTAGACCGTGCTTTGATCATCATTCACAAGACTTTGCTTTGCAACAGAAGCCTTGATCACAGCATCTTGGCATGCCACATAGGCGGTCCACTCCATACGATTGATTTCCATCGATATATAACCTCTGAGCTCGTACGTCTCAGAGAAGGGCGTTAAGCAAAAGAATAAATTCTCCGCCGCCAAACAGATATATATTTAACAGAGATCAATCAGTATAGAACAAAATCCAATGTCAGACACACAGTCCATTTACAAGTCCGTTCTGGGTCTGAACGAAACCGGAGGCATCAATTCCTCGCAAATCCGTACAATCAACACATACGTTCAGACGGCTACTACTTCCGTCCCCTTCCGGTAGCTACTCCGGTCAGGAACCTCAATAGCGACATCCAACCGATACGAAGATCGTCGGTCTTGAATCGTCTTTGCATTTTCCAATTCGAATCGCTCGATAAATTATTTGAAATGAGGGTTAGCTCGGCCTTTTCAAATAATTCACGTCATTAGAATTTAAATCGATTCTTTCTATGGTTATATTATTCGACATCCATCTTTCAGTTATTTAGTGTTATTTTCGTGTCAAACACATACAACCATCAAATATCAAACAATTCAAGCCCAATTGGTTTATTTGCAATCTATGTTGCTTATAATATTTTATAACGATTTTTCGCCATTTTTATTTATTTAAAAATGGCCATATTTAATTAAACGACGTTTCAGGTCGTGCCGTGGCACTGGCGCTGTTTTTCCCCTAATTTGTTTTACACATATCGGAAAATCTAACCGTTGGATTTCTACAAAGTCTATATCAGTGGGAAGATATTCCCAAAGCGAACCCAACGGTTCCAGTTTCGTGAAAATCCGACGGACGGATCTCCCACACTAGTCGTTTGAAGTTACGGTTTCAAAATTCGAACTACAGCGTCGTTATTCGATTAAATTTAATTATATTTATATTTATATATAAATATAAACGATTCTGGCGCTGTTTTTCTTCAGATTAGAATTAAACATTCCGGACAATCCAACCGTTGGATTTTTACAAGGTTGGTGCCGTTGGGAAGATATTTCCAAGGCGAACCCAGCAGTTGCGGTTTCGAGAAAATCCGATGGTCGGATTTCTCGCACTAATCGTTTCAAATTATGATTCCGAAACACGAACTGCACGGCCTCTATTCCTTTTAATTATATTTATATTTATATATATAAATATAGTTCATTCTATAATTTCAACTATAGCTCATTCTATATTTTCAACTTCGTTTTCACTTCAAATTTTTCACTAACGCCTTAATATTTCGAAAAATTTCGCCATAACCTCCTTTGTACGGGGAGGGGTTTGGAAATTTATTGGGCCGTATTAGGTACCCAATAAATCCTAAAAAGCATTCACATATTTATAGTGATATATTCTGGTGTTTACGGTGGAGCAAGTACTGATACTCACTCCAGAGAATAAATTCTCGTCACCCCGTTTCCGTGTGGAAATAAATAGTCCATGTGCCGTATCTAATAACTAGAGCGACGTGATTATTGTCAACTCTAGACCCCGTGTGGGGTTTTTATTAATCTGGCAATTTATCGTTATAATTTATATAGTCCATATCAGTCATCAGTTCAACCTGTAGTACATAGTCATCGCCATACAAGCCTCTTGCTCGTATGGTAAATCTTCCACCTCGTCACACAAGCTCCAGTTGCTTATGTGGAATATGATGAAGTATGCCTATCGTCAAGAAGTATGCCATGTAGTGTAGTTCAAAATTAATTGTTACTATCCTATGGCGTTATTTATTATTTCACACAGAATAACCAGCACTCCGCATCCAATGGCATTCACAGGAGTTGATATATAAATAAAATTGCGTAGCCAACTCATCAAGGTTTACCTATTTGTCGGGCACGCAAATAATTTCTTTACTCTACAGCTAATCCATTTTTCCTGTTCAACACATGTATATACATGCAGAACAAAGCTAATAATAATATTTCTAGAAAACTATTATTTATTTCAACACGTGTGTATTTTTATCTCTTCATGTTCACAATAAAGGTGTAGTTTTTATTGTCGATTCATTTTATTTTTAAGAGATGATAACATTCAACACATGAATTTCAACTCGACGAACAAATTGCAATTCAACACATGAATATTCGATATAGTTTGTATATATATAAAAATGTGATTTTTATCGCTAAAGCTATTTGTTTAAATTCAAATAATATTCAACACATGAATTTCAACTCAACGAATGAATTGCAACTCAATACATGAATATTCTATATAGTTTGTATATATATATATAATAAAATGTGATTTTT
Source organism: Allium sativum (assembly GCA_030737875.1). Taxonomy (NCBI): domain Eukaryota; kingdom Viridiplantae; phylum Streptophyta; class Magnoliopsida; order Asparagales; family Amaryllidaceae; genus Allium; species Allium sativum. The sequence continues at coordinate 193,525,893 of CM060919.1, forward strand.
ATCGCTAAAGCCATTTGTTTAAATTCAAATAATACTCAACACATGAATTTCAACTCAACGAATGAATTGCAACTCAACACATGAATATTCTATATAGTTTGTATATATATATATATATATATATATATATATATATATAAATGTGATTTTTATCGCTAAAGCCATTTGTTTAAATTCAAATAATATTCAACACATGAATTTCAACTCAACGAATGAATTGCAACTCAACACATGAATATTCTATATAGTTTGTATATATATAAAAATGTGATTTTTATCGCTAAAGCTATTTGTTTAAATTCAAATAATATTCAACACATAAATATTTCAGAAAATTTTGGCAGCATAACGGCAGGGTAGTTAAAACCGGGACCGTCCCTAGTACGACTCCTCGCTCTACCTTAAAACCTCGCGGTTTTTGACATTGGGGATCATGCATCTAGTTCGCACGCAGGCGACATGTTTTATTTTCAATTCCACAATCCTATTCTAATTTGTTTCAACCACAAGAGGGTATTTTTCAACCACAAAGGTATTTTTCAACCACAATATCAACCACAAACAATTATTTCCAACCATTCGTCATACTATATAATATCACGTCAATCACATGCAATAAATATCGTCCATGGCCTGTGGACGAGGGGAGTATATATATATATATATAATATAATAATTCACTTGCATTTCATCACAATTCAAAGCATATATGTTTCATTCAACACTTGTATAATTTATACATCGCTAATATAACTTATACAACACATGTACATGAGGTATACAATGTGTATATAATTTACACTTCGCTTATATAATTTATACAACGCGATTTCATTCACACAAATAGTTTAGATTCCTCACATTGGTTATTGCAGTGCTAAAAATCGTAGGAAGGTCAGAAAAATCCGCGGCTTCTTCTAGAATGTAGAGAGCCTCCTTGCGGTCACGGTGTCTCCTGTTTCATCGAATTTCGTTAACATAGCAAAAAGATACGATTTTTACAAGTTTGCAACGCTTTATAGTGTAAAAATCAGTTGAAAATAGGTTTAGCCGTATACCTCTTTTGATTTCGAAAACTAGGGTTAAACTTTTCGGCAAAACCACGAAGTTTTAGGACGAACGACCAGCGCTGCGTCGAAGAGGAAGGGAAGAGCTTCCCAACCCTACCCGAGATGATCAGATCGACGCTCCCTAGCGGGTACGGCAGCGGCGCAAAGTTCGGGGTTTCCCGACGCTATAACTCCCTCAATACTCAACGATAATTCTTGAAATTACTATGGATTTGAAGATCTCTGAACGCTCTTCAAAATGGATCCGAGTTTGCTTGATTTCGTTGTGTGGTTGCGGAGAAATTGAAGAGAGAAGTTCGGATCCCTTTTCCGCGTCGCGACAGGAAGAACGATGAGGGAGATGAATTGTGATTGGTCGATCCCCTTTTTATTTTAATTTTTAATTTATTTAATTCCAAAAATACCCCCTTCCATAGACGAACTCGAAATCAAACCCAACGACTGTCGCCCCTAGCTAAATACCCCCATTCCGAACACAATGGGATATGTTTCGCTGGCCATTTCGACTGTTAGAGTCAGTTATTTTTCAAATTAAAATATAAAACATTCGATATTTATTTTAAACGTACATTTCAATTTGCCAGGGCCACAAACTGAATCGAAAAATTCCAGAAAAATAAATCTAGCTTTGTTTTGACGATACGATCTTAACAAAACCAGTTTCGTCGAATTCTGAGCTCGTTTGAAGAACGGCCATTTTTAGGTCGACCCATTTTAACAGAATTTGACCAATCACATTTCCTTTTGCCCCGCTCACATACTAGCTTCAAAAATTATGAAATTTGAAACCTAGCAATAATTTGACATCCCGGACCCAACAAAAGTGGTTTCGTCGAATTCCGAGGTCGTATGCAAAATCTCAATTTTCAAGGGCTATATATACTATATAGCGACCTTTCTGAAAATTCATTTGGCCATAACTTTTGATTTCCGTTATGAAATCTCGATTTTTCAGATTCGTTAGAAAGGTATTGATAAACAGATTTAAATATTTTCAGTTTCATCAAAATCCGTTATATTTTCCACCCGGTACAGTCAGACAAAGTTTATATTCAAAATTCCAAACTGCCATACCATACCCAATTCTATATTTTATTGAAATAAGCTATTTAAATTATTCAAATTCTTTGGTAATAACCAAATTTAAAAATTTTAAACTGGTTCACATTTTCTGGGTTATTACAATCTCCCCCACTTAAAACTTTTCGTCCTCGAAAAGGAAATAACAGCTAAGCAGGAAATAAGATGTAAATGCAAAGTATTGTAAAGGTACCTTGCACCGGAGTTAGTCAGAGATGTCCACTCTGCATTTAGGATAGGCTTGTTTAATGCTTTCCTCAGTCTCCCAAGTACAGTCTCTAGGATCACTACTCCACTGCACTTTGACTAAATGAATCTTTTTCCTCCTTAGCTCTCTAGTTTCTTTTCCAACTATCTTTAATGGCTCTCTTCTGAGTGCTAATTCTGGAGTTATGTCAATATCATGTTGCGCTGCTTCTTCCACAACAAGATCTAGATCATGAACATGTTTTCTGAGTTGAGATACGTGGAACACATCATGTATACCAGGCAACTAATTAGGTAATGTAACAGTATATGCAAGAGTTCCAATCCGTTCAAGTATAGGAAAGGGACCAATGAATCTCGGTGCCAACTTCCCAGTCTTGCCAAATCTGATTACTCCTCGCATTGGAGAAACTCTTAAATAAACATAATCGCCAACGGCAAACGATATATCCCTTCTTCTCGCATCAGCATAACTTTTCTGTCGGCTCTGCGCGGTTTTTAATCGCTTCTTAATGAAATCGACTTTATCCGATGCTTCTTGAATCATATCGGGCCCTAACACAAGTTTGTTGCCAGGTTCTACCCAACATGCGGGAGATCTGCACGGTCTACCGTATAATGCTTCAAATGGAGACATTCCCAAACTTGCTTGATAGCTATTGTTGTAAGAGAATTTGGCTAGATGTAAGTGATCTTCCCATGAGCCTCCAAAATCGATAACGCAAGCCCGCAGTAAATCTTCTAGAATTCTATTCACCCGCTCAGTTTGGCCATCTGTCTGGGGGTGATAAGCGGTGCTTAGATTCAATTTGGTTCCCAACTCTTCCTGGAATGCTTCCCAGAACTTGCTAGTAAATAGGGGATCTCTATCACTGACTATATTGAGCGGCACTCCATGTAGTTTAACTATTTCTTTGAAGTAAATCTCTGCTAGACTTTGAGCCGTTCTGTTGGATCGGACAGGTATAAAATGGGCAGTCTTCGTGAAGCGATCTACGATTACCCATATACTGTCGTTTCCTTTCTTAGTTCGAGGCAAGCCATCGATGAAATCCATTGAGATTTGTTCCCACTTCCATCTTGGAATTTCTAATGGTTGTAATAATCCAGCTAATTTCTGCTGATCACTCTTAACTAGCTGAAAAGTGGGGCATCTGCTAACATATAATGAGATATCTCTTTTCATCGCCTTCCACCAGAATGTGCGCTTGATATCATTATACATTTTGCTCACACCGAGATGGATTCTTAGTTTGGACTTGTGGCACTCATCCAGTATTTCTCTTCTGAGCTCTGGAATTCCAGGCACACAAATTCGCCCTTTTAATCTTAGGACCCCTTGGCCATCAAGGCTAAAATCTGAGGGTTTTCCTTCTCGGATCCGCTGGCTAATCCTTTCAATGAATTCATCGTCCTTCTGTAGAATAGTAATCTTATCTTCTAAGGAAGAAGTAATGATAAAACTGGCAATGATTTCATTCTTTCTGCTGAGAGCATCTGCGACAACATTGGCTTTCCCCGAAGTGTATAGAATTTCAAAATCGTATGCTGCAAGGAATTCTAACCAACGCTGTTGTCTTAAATTTAGATCTTTCTGAGTGAAAAGATATTTCAAGGATTGATGATCGGTAAATAATTCGAACTTCTCGCCCAGTAAATAATGCCTCCAGATTCTTAAAGCAAACACGATAGCTAATAACTCAAGATCATGAGTAGCATAGTTCCTTTCATGCGGCTTTAGCTGACGGATGGCATAAGCGACCACTTGGCCTTTTTGCATTAACACTGCTCCTAGCCCTCTAATAGAAGCATCTGTCCATACAGTCAAGTATTGGTTGCCTTCTATAATTGTCAATACTGGAGCAGTTGTCAACTTCAGTTTCCGCTCCTGGAAAGCTTCTTCACATTCGGGAGTCCATTTGAATTTCTCATGCTTCTTTGTAAGCTTTGTCAATACACCAGATATCTTTGAAAAATCCTGAACGAATTTCCGATAGAAACTAGCCAATCCAAGGAAACTTCGAACTTCTGTGGGAGTAGTAGGTTGTTTCCAGTTCTGAATCGCTGTAATTTTCCTTGGATCTACAGCAATTCCTTCTTTTGATACTACATGGCCTAGGAATTTAACTTCATTCTGCCAGAAGACACACTTAGAAAATTTAGCTTTCAAGACATTTCTTCTTAGAATTTTCAACACTTGTTCTAAATGCTTTGCATGTTCGTCTTCCGACTTAGAGTAGATTAAGATGTCATCGATGAAGACTAGAACAAATTTATTCAATACTCCACGGAACACTCTATTCATAAGATCAACGAAGTATGCCGGAGCGTTACACAAGCCGAACGGCATTACTAACCATTCGTAGAATAAATCGGGACCCCTGAAGGCTGTCAAAGGAACACAGTCTTCGGCTATACGTAATTGGTGGAAACCTGTAGCTAGGTCCATTCTGGAGAATACTGTTGCTCCATTTAATTGACCTAACAGATCATCTATTCGGGGCAAGGGATATTTGTTCTTCAGTGTCTGCTTATTGAGATCTCGGTAATCAACACAAAGTCTTAGAGTACCGTCTGATTTCGGGACTACTGATGCTCCCCATGTTGAAAAGCTCGGTCTGATCATACCTTTCCAAAGCAATTCTCGAGTTTGACTACTTAACTCTTCTTTTTCTTTCGGGGCCATTCTTCTTATTGGATGTACTACTGGTCGGGCGTTAGGAACTAGATCTATCCTGAATTCAATTTCTCTTTGCGGCGGTAAGTTTTCCACTTCTTCAAACACGTCTGCATAGTTTTTAACGACCGGTATCATTTCTAATGAAGGGGGAGTAACTTCTAAAGAAGACCAAAATTCTGTTCTATTAATTTCTGAGCCATGGCATGGTATAGTGATATGCCCAAATTTTGTTTTAACTTTCACGACTCTTTCGGCACATCTCACTTCGGCCTCATATTTTGTCAACCATTCCAAACCGAGAATAATGTCTAATTCAGACAAATCCATGACTATTAAGTTGATGGGAAACTTGTAACATGAATAAGAGATTGGCACTCTACAGTATAAACTGAGACTAACAGAATCTCCTATCGGGTTTTGAACTTTAATTGCTTCTTTTAGAATTCTTCGTTTCAATTTTAATTTGTGAACAGGGTTACCAGATATGAAGCTACGTGATGCACCAGTATCAAAAAGTACAGAAACAGGAATATTTTTAATAGTAAGGGTACCTCCCAAGACGTCGGGTTTACCTGATCCATCGGTGGTAGCTGGCGGGGTCTTCCCGTCATAGACATGAGCCACCTGTGCATTCTGCTTCAAAGGACAGTTCCTGCTATAGTGCCCCTTCTTATGGCAGTTGTAGCATTCGGCTGAGTCATTTGCCTTCGGCTTCCTTGGGGCTTTGCATACATTAGAAAAGTGACCTGGCTTCCCGCAGTTGTACCAATTCCCTTTGGGGATCTTTCCAGGTTTCTGAGTAGTGGCCGCGGTAATGCTAGATTCGGGTTGATCTGTTGAAGCCTTGCGCTTATTTCCAGCTTGGCTTTTGGCGCGGTCTTGGCTAGCGTGCCTTTCATCCATGTCTTCATAATTGCAAGCCATCTCTACTAATTCTGAAAAGGAGAGTTTGATGTTGCTCATAGCTCTATCATGGTACTTGCGCTTCAGCCCAAATATGAACCTCTTGTTCTTTGCTTTGTTGGTCAAAATCAGCTCTGGAGCATAGCGCGACAACTGAGTGAACTTATTTAGATAATCTTGAATAGAGAGGTCTCCTTGCTGGAGATTAGCAAACTGCTCTCGCATCCTCTCTAGAGCCTGTTCAGGTACAAACTTCTCATTGAACATAGTTTTGAATTGCTCCCAAGTTCTGACAGAACCTGCTGCATCCTCCGAGGTAATGGCATCCCACCACAGCTCTGCTTCCTCCTGAAGGAGCCAAATACCAAGTCGTGCTTTATTGTTGGTTCCCATACCCATGCCTTCAAAGATTTTCTCACAGGTCTTCAACCAAGCTATAGCCTCGGTCACTGTACCAGTGCCAGTAAAAGGTTTTCCCCCAAGGTTCCTGTACCTCTTTGCTACTTTGTCTAGCTCAAAGTCTTCGGGTGTTGGTGGCTGAACAATAGGGCCTTCCACAACTACAGGGATATTCCTCCGTCCTCCTGCTGCATCTCCTCGGCCTCCACGGCCTCCTCTAGCTGCTGCACCTCGTGTAGCCATCTAAGAGTACTGTATAAGCAAGAAAAGAGTCAAGCTCACAGATTTGATAATTTTCATAAATGATAAAGCAGGGGAATACTAGGAAAGATAATGATGATGTACTGATCAAATTGTTTTGTTAATCTGCTTAGCTCATTTTAGGACATTGTTAATCCTATCTCTAATGAGCTACTCGCATTAGAACACTACTGATTCTATTCTGACGAGGTGTTTAATGTGTTAGATCCCGGAACTAAGGTTAACCAAAGCTTTGATACCAACTGTGACAATCCCAAAATCCGAGGGGCGGTATTAAGGATAATCATTGGAATATAACACATTAAATCATCATAGCAGAGAACAGATAATAGCAGAAACAATAAATAGAATAAATTTACATGGATATGACAGCGGAATCACAACATGTAATAATATCAGAATAGCATAGCATGGGATATAACTTAGTAAATAAAAAGGAAAGTGATCAGTCATCATCGCTAGAGGCAGAATACATACATGCAGTGAGACATAATAAGGGTATCAGTCTACATCGCCGATGGCGGAATACATATACATACAATAAGAAATACGGAAAGTAAATCAGTCATCATCGCCAGTGGCGGAATCATAACATGAGTATAGTAATGGCGGAAAAAGTAAAAGTCGTCTCTGTGAAGTCAGCCTTGCCATGAGCCAAAAATGCACTCTATGCAGCAGTGCAGAGCCAAAAACAACCTATCACCTGTGTACTAGGCTGCCCATGTGAAAATAAGGGCACCCGCATTTGCAAAGTGAAACAAACAACGAGTCAGTCATGGGGACTGGTATGAGGAATCTATTTAACAGTTAAACAACAGTAATAGCAAATCATAGGACCACGCCACTTTCGCGGAACAGGTTTACTCCAGTGATTGCTAGTGCATTTAAAACAAAGTAAATTCTTTTAAAACAACGCAATGCTTTTAGAAAGAATGAAGCCATTATAAGACTCAGGTCCCATCACACAATGCAACGCAAGCCGGAGGATAGAGTTTTACCTTATAATAGCCAAATATGCTTGATACGTATAAAGCAAAATAATTTGATATTATGACTAGTGCATATATGTTTCAAAAGCGAATAGCATCATAAATATCAATCATAGGCGACATGAGCGTCCCATGCCACTATGACGCCATATATAAGTTACAATCGGATCCGTTATCTCGTATTGGAAATTAGATTTCCGTCATGAGTCGAGGCAAGGGGCAAGCTCCTCTCCGCTTCGACTCTAGCAAATGCCTCTGGACTACACACTCTAGGTAACCCCTGGATCTTCAGGGCCGGTCCTCACTTACGTTAGAGGATTAATTATGCCTGAACACATGTTTCCCGGTCCTTACAGACCTATAATCGAGGCGCCTCGCATTCCAACAACCACAAAGGTGAAAAGTAGATATATATGTCAGGGCTGGTAAGTCACTGACACCACCATAGCTAGAAAGAAACGTCGTGCTCTCCCTGTAGTCCGTATCCCGTTTTTAACTCATACCGGGGTGTGAGGCTCGCGAATCTACGAAATACACAAATCCAGGCCGCGTAGACCGTGCCTTGATCATCATTCACAAGACTTTGCTTTGCAACAGAAGCCTTGATCACAGCATCTTGGCATGCCACATAGGCGGTCCACTCCATACGATTGATTTCCATCGATATATAACCTCTGAGCTCGTACGTCTCAGAGAAGGGCGTTAAGCAAAAGAATAAATTCTCCGCCACCAAACAGATATATATTTAACAGAGATCAATCGGTATAGAACAAAATCCAATGTCAGACACACAGTCCATTTACAAGTCCGTTCTGGGTCTGAACGAAACCGGAGGCGTCAATTCCTCGCAAATCCGTACAATCAACACATACGTTCAGACGGCTACTACTTCCGTCCCCTTCCGGTAGCTACTCCGGTTAGGAACCTCAATAGCGCCCATCCAACCGATACGAAGATCGTCGGTCTTGAATCGTCTTTGCATTTTCCAATTCGAATCGCTCGATAAATTATTTGAAATGAGGGTTAGCTCGGCCTTTTCAAATAATTCACGTCATTAGAATTTAAATCGATTCTTTCTATGGTTATATTATTCGACATCCATCTTTCAGTTATTTAGTGTTATTTTCGTGTCAAACACATACAACCATCAAATATCAAACAATTCAAGCCCAATTGGTTTATTTGCAATCTATGTTCCTTATAATATTTTATAACGATTTTTCGCCATTTTTATTTATTTAAAAATAGCCATATTTAATTAAACGACGTTTCAGGTCGTGCCGTGGCACTGGCGCTGTTTTTCCCCTAATTTGTTTTACACATATCGGAAAATCTAACCGTTGGATTTCTACAAAGTCTATATCAGTGGGAAGATATTCCCAAAGCGAACCCAACGGTTCCAGTTTCGTGAAAATCCGACGGTCGGATCTCCCACACTAGTCGTTTGAAGTTACGGTTTCAAAATTCGAACTGCAGCGTCGTTATTCGATTAAATTTAATTATATTTATATTTATATATAAATATAAACGATTCTGGCGCTGTTTTTCTTCAGATTAGAATTAAACATTCCGGACAATCCAACCGTTGGATTTTTACAAGGTTGGTGCCGTTGGGAAGATATTTCCAAGGCGAACCCAGCGGTTGCGGTTTCGGGAAAATCCGATGGTCGGATTTCTCGCACTAATCGTTTCAAATTACGATTCCGAAACACGAACTGCACGGCCTCTATTCCTTTTAATTATATTTATATTTATATATATAAATATAGTTCATTCTATAATTTCAACTATAGCTCATTCTATATTTTCAACTTCGTTTTCACTTCAAATTTTTCACTAATGCCTTAATATTTCGAAAAATTTCGCCATAACCTCCTTTGTACGGGGAGGGGTTTGGAAATTTATTGGGCCGTATTAGGTACCCAATAAATCCTAAAAAGCATTCACATATTTATAGTGATATATTCTGGTGTTTACGGGGGAGCATGTACTGATAATCACTCCAGAGAATAAATTCTCGTCACCCCGTTTCCGTGTGGAAATAAATAGTCCATGTGCCGTATCTAATAACTAGAGCGACGTGATTATTGTCAACTCTAGACCCGTGTGGGGTTTTTATTAATCTGGCAATTTATCGTTATAATTTATATAGTCCATATCAGTCATCAGTTCAACCTGTAGTACATAGTCATCGCCATACAAGCCTCTTACTCGTATGGTAAATATTCCACCTCGTCACACAAGCTCCAGTTGCTTATGTGGAATATGATGAAGTATGCCTATCGTCAAGAAGTATGCCATGTAGTGTAGTTCAAAATTAATTGTTACTATCCTATGGCGTTATTTATTATTTCACACAGAATAACCAGCACTCCGCATCCAATGGCATTCACAGGAGTTGATATATAAATAAAATTGCGCAGCCAACTCATCAAGGTTTACCTATTTGTCGGGCACACAAATAATTTCTTTACTCTACAGCTAATCCATTTTTCCTGTTCAACACATGTATATACATGCAGAACAAAGCTAATAATAATATATAATATCACGTCATTCACAAGCAATAAATATCGTCCATGGTCTGTGGACGAGGGGAGTATATATATATATAATATAATAATTCACTTGCATTTCATCACAATTCAAAGCATATATGTTTCATTCAATGCTTGTATAATTTATACATCGCTAATATAACTTATACAACACATGTACATGAGGTATACAATGCGTATATAATTTACACTTCGCTTATATAATTTATACAACGCGATTTCATTCACACAAATAGTTTAGATTCCTCACATTGGTTATTGCAGTGCTAAAAATCGTAGGAAGGTCAGAAAAATCCGCGGCTTCTTCTAGAATGTAGAGAGCCTCCTTGCGGTCACGGTGTCTCCTGTTTCGTCGAATTTCGTTAACATAGCAAAAAGATACGATTTTTACAAGTTTGCAACGCTTTATAGTGTAAAAATCAGTTGAAAATAGGTTTAGCCGTATACCTCTTTTGATTTCGAAAACTAGGGTTAAACTTTTCGGCAAAACCACGAAGTTTTAGGACGAACGACCAGCGCTGCGTCGAAGAGGAACGGAAGAGCTTCCCAACCCTACCCGAGATGATCAGATCGACGCTCCCTAGTGGGCATGGCGGCGGCGCAAAGTTCGGGGTTTCCCGACGCTATAACTCCCTCAATACTCAACGATAATTCTTGAAATTACTATGGATTTGAAGATCTCTGAACGCTCTTCAAAATGGATCTGAGTTTGCTTGATTTCGTTGTGTGGTTGCGGAGAAATTGAAGGGAGAAGTTCGGATCCCTTTTCCGCGTCGCGACAGGAAGAACGATGAGGGAAATGAATTGTGATTGGTCGATCCCCTTTTTATTTTAATTTTTAATTTATTTAATTCCAAAAATACCCCCTTCCACAGACGAACTCGAAATCAAACCCAACGACTGTCGCCCCTAGCTAAATACCCCCATTCCGAACACAATGGGATATGTTTCGCTGGCCATTTCGACTGTTAGAGTCAGTTATTTTTCAAATTAAAATATAAAACATTCGATATTTAATTTAAACGTACATTTCAATTTGCCAAGGCCACAAACTGAATCGAAAAATTCCAGAAAAATAAATCTAGCTTTGTTTTGACGATACGGTCTTAACAAAACCAGTTTCGTCGAATTCTGAGCTCGTTTGAAGAACGGCCATTTTTAGGTCGACCCATTTTAACAGAATTTGACCAATCACATTTCCTTTTGCCCTGCTCACATACTAGCTTCAATAATTATGAAATTTGAAACTTAGCAATAATTTGACATCCCGGACCCAACAAAAGTGGTTTCGTCGAATTCCGAGGTCGTATGCAAAATCTCAATTTTCAAGGGCTGTATATACTATATAGCGACCTTTCTGGAAATTCATTTGGCCACAACTTTTGATTTTCGTTATGAAATTTTGATTTTTCAGATTCGTTAGAAAGGTATTGATAAACAGATTTAAATATTTTCAGTTTCGTCAAAATCCGTTATATTTTCCACCCGGTACAGTCAGACAAAGTTTATATTCAAAATTTCAAACTGCCATACCATACCCAATTCTATATTTTATTGAAATAGGCTATTTAAATTATTCAAATTCTTTGGTAATAACCAAATTTAAAAATTTTAAACTGGTTCACATTTTCCGGGTTATTACAATTCCATTCAAGAAGTTGTGTATCACGTCAATCGGGATCATTAAAGGAACAAAGCATCTGTGTGTGACTACTTCGACGACACAATCTCGGAGCGGCTAGACAGCTCTGCCGCCAGAGGGAGAGTCCTCCTAGAAGAATGCCCAAATTCCTTGACTCCAGATCACGATTATACACCTAAACCAGAAGTTGGCAAGGAAGAGGGCGCTTAGTTCATGGATCAGAGAAGAAAGAAGAAATACATTTTAGGAATGACACGTGAAATTGTGGAAGAAAGTCTAAAGAAGGAAGATGATCAAAAAGAATGGGAATCCTTTCCAACTAAAAAACCACTTACTGAAAGGATTAAGAAGACTGTATGTCCTCAGAAATTCGAACCTCCAACGTTGCAGTCCTTTAATGGGACAAGCGACCCTAATATATTCCTGTGCAAATATGACCAGTATATGAATGGAGCATGCGCTACCAACGAGATCAAGTGCTTATATTTCCCGACTTATCTAAAAGAGGTGACTTACCTATGGTTCACAAAGCTACTGCCGAAATCTGTGGATGACTTCACTACCCTAGCTAAACTATTCTGTGAAAACCCGTAACTTCCCCGTAAAGGAAAGAGCGGATAGTTCGAGAACAGGCCACAACAGAACGCATACAGAAGAACATTTCACTGAATATTACAACAATGCATCAGATTACAAAAATATACAGAGTATAAATGAATAAATATTACACAGAAATATCAGAGATTTAAATTATATTTAAATACATACATAGCAACGGAAAATAATACAATACACAACTAGAAGAGATATACGGATACAAAGCTTTCCGGATATCGTTCCAGCTGTAAACCAGGATCCTGTGAATGTAAATCTGCAAAACCAAAACTACTAGCTGCCCGTGTCAAAATAAGGGCACCCAGAGTTTAGGTCAAAACAATAAACTCCAGGTCAGTCATGGGACTGGTGTGAGAACTAAAACAGTTATTAATCTTTATTTTTAAAGTTAGGTAAATCAAGGGACCACGCCGTATAACACGGAACGGGTTTCCTCCCAAGAACACCAGTGCATATAAGTAAACAGCGCAATGCTTTTCTAAAAATGAAGCTATTATAAGACCCAGGTCTCATCACACAATGCAACGCAGCCGAGGATAGGGTTTTCCCTTATAATAGCCAAACATGCTTAGTACGTTTAAAACAAATCATTTGATACTACTATAAGTGCATAGTGTATAAAACAACTTCAAATCATAAGTATCAATCATAGGCGGCATGAATGCTCCATAACACTATGTCGCCATATATAAGTTTACAATCAAAACCGCAAGACGTCGTATTGGAAGTTGGGTTATCATTTATGGTATGAACCGAGGCTAGGGGCAAGATCCTCACTGATTCGAGACTGCCTAGCCCGAGTCTCAGGCAAGCGCGCAGGCAAGCCTTGGAGCGACAGGGCCGGTCCACCGATGTGGATTATTATACCTGAGCACTACGTTTCGCCGCCCTTTGGGGCGTAAGCGAGCCAACTAAATGACTCCATCGGTTCGAGAACGACCGATCAATCCGAGGCGCCTCGCAACAGCAACAACCACATAAGTCAAACTCGTCAGGGCGTGTAAAACCACTGACGCCACTTTTAGCTAGGAGGAAACGTAGGCCCTCCCTGAGGTCCGTCTCCCGTTTTTGGTTCATACCGGGTGTGAAACTCGCGAAGTAAACGTTACACAAAGCTACGCCACAAAGGCCGTGCTTTGATCATCACCACAAGACTTTGCTTTTCAACAGAAGCCTCGATCAATTGCCACTTAGGCATGCCACACAGGCAATTCACTCCATGCGTTTGATATCCATCAATATATAACCCCTGAGCTCGTACGTCTCAGAGAAGGGCGTTAAGCAAGAGAATAAACTCTCCGCCGCCAAACAGATATATATTTAATAGAGATCAATCACACGGACTAAAATCCAATGTCAGACACACAGTCCATTTACAAGTCCGTTCTGGGTCTGAACGAAACCGGAGGCACCTAGTACCCCGCATATCCATCGATCTCCAAGTACGTCTGGACGATCACTAACTGTTTCCATCTTCTTGGGTGTACAGCCCAATCAAGATCATCAGTAATTATCCAAACGACGCGAAGACTTCTGGTCTTCGACCACCGTCTTCATCTTCGACTTATCGTCGTATCAGTTATTCAGAATGGGATAAACCCGGTCTTTCCGAATAACTCGCGTATACTTTAAATAAGTGTTACACAAACACAACATACGCCTCATTCCAATTCATCAGTCACTAACCGTAAATTAATCAAGAGAATAATTCCCCAAATATTAACCCCGAAGGCCGAAACCAACATCAGATCAATATCCAGAAAACCATTCTGCTTAGCTAACCGACAGTTAGTTTCTGATTTCACATTCATAGGGAAAGGTTCCCATTAATTTTATCCAAGATAAATTTCTTGAATTTATTCTTTAATCTATTTTTGAATATCAATTCAAAACTAGTCGGGATTACCGAACCTTACCGAAGTAATCATTTGTTTTAATTTCCCAATCCCAACCTATTTATCCCATGAAGTAAAACTGGTAGTACTTCATATCTAACACCACGGTGTTATCGGTAAATTCAATTACCATTTCACGTTCAAATCTAATTAAAGATTTAACTATCGCCTGGAGCAAAACTGGTGATACTCCATTCTCGATCATCTCAGTCTAATTAAAGATTCATTAAAACTCCACTTAGTTTTAATCGTTAACTGGGTTAAAGAATCCGTGTCATTTAAAACACGGTTCACGATAAACCCAAAGTCACATTCCATTAATTATCGGGTTAAAGAACGAGTGTTATTTAAAACACTGTTCACGATAAACCCAAAAATCAATATCAATTCAATTCCAATTAAATATTATTTAATTGGTACACTTCATTAAATCTAAATAAAAAGATTTAATCTTTTCTCAACTGGGTTCAAGAACAGTGTTAATGAAGACACCATTCACGACAAACCCAAATCACATTTGATATTAAATACAAGGCTCTGAATAGAAAATATCCCGGCTTATATTCAATATCAAATTCTACGATTAACAAATGTCGTATTGGAAACAACGATATAAATATATATATCTTTCAAATTTCCATAACAACATCTGTATAATCCCGAATTCCAACATCGAAATATTCCGAAGACAATTTCGATTCAAATCCACTCCAATGCCATCATTGGAAATTCTGGTTATTTTCAAAACCATTTCAAATCCAATTTATTTATTTAAAAATAAATAGAATTATATTTCTAGTTCAAAACTAGTTCATTTCGATAAAAATTTATTTTTATCTTTTCAAATATGGAGTTTTTCATCCCAATTCTTTCTAAATCATTTCTTATGATTTTACATAAATTATTACTATTTTTAATAATTTTATCAATGCCCGTACAGTCGATTTCCATCAATGGCCATCGAACTGCACTTACAGCGACCTTTTTCGAATTTGATTTGGACATAATTCCAAATCCAACCGTTAGATTTCTAATTTCTAATATTCTTTAGAAAGCTCTTTTCGATACGAACCCAACGGTTCCGGTTTTAGGAGAATCCGACGGTCGGATCTCCCGCAATGTCCGTTTGAAATCAATGGTCGAAATTCGCGAACTGCCGCGGCGTGGCGCGTTCTATTCAGGCCATTATATTGTATATATAATATATATAATATATATAATATATATTTCATCGATTTCTATTTAAAACGAATTATATGAATAGTTTTAAATTCGTTTCAAAAGCAATTTCAACTTCCTTTTCAATTCAAATCAAAATTGAATTCTTCTTTATAAATTCGTTTTAAAATTCATTTCTATTCAATTCAAATTTCAATTTGAATTCATTTCAATTGGTTTCCAATTCAATTTGAATTCGTTTTATATTCAATTCATTTCGAAATCGTTTTCAATTCAATTCATTTCGAAATCGTTTTCAATTCAATTCATTTCGAAATCGTTTTCAATTCAATTCATTTCGAAATCGTTTTCAATTCAATTCATTTCGAAATCGTTTTCAATTCAATTCATTTCGAAATCGTTTTCAATTCAATTCATTTCGAAATCGTTTTCAATTCAATTCATTTCGAAATAGTTTTCAACTCAATTCATTTCGAAATCGTTTTCAATTCAATTCATTTCGAAATCGTTTTCAATTCAATTCATTTCGAAATCGTTTTCAATTCAATTCATTTCGAAATCGTTTTCAATTCAATTCATTTCGAAATCGTTTTCAATTCAATTCATTTCGAAATGAATAAAATCGATATAAATATCGTTCACGTCAAAATGGCGTCAATCTAATTAACACGGCTTCATAAATTCCTATTTTCAAATATTCTATTTCAAATATTTCTTTTTCAAAATAGTTGTTATTATCCAAAATATTTCGTTCAACACATGACCAATCTCAATGGATGAGTATTGTCAACACATGAACCTTTATTTTATATTGATAAAGATGTAAATTTTATTACTAAAATATTTCGTTCAACACATGACCAATCTCAATGGATGAGTACTGTCAACACATGAACCTTTATTTTATATTATTCTTTATTTTCTAAATTGGAATGAGGCCCAATCAATTACCATATAAAGTTAATTATATGGATTCCATACAACACATGTATATAATAGCATTGAAAAATAATCAACCATCATCCAAAGTGCACTACACTGTATAAGTATCAAATATAGATATTCAATGCTTATAACAGCCTGTCAATCAATCGATCGACATATTTAATCAATCAGGATGAGTGAACTTCAAATTTCATCCCAACACCCGTGTGGGGTTTCAAACAATCAAACACAGATTTTATTTGTGCAGTTGGGCGATGTGTAAAATTTATCGTCCCAATCAATGTCCTTCAAATAGGTGTACATAAACAAACCATCCGGTTTGTAAATGAATATTTTATTTTATTCACTTCACGTTAAAAATTATATTTTTAACGACAAAACATTTTATTTTAACTTATGAATTTCTATTCAGTTCATTCTTTAAATAAAATGATATTTTTTTATTTTTCTAATTGATTTTAGAAAAATTTCGGCGGCATAACGACATGATACTAGAAACGGGACGAGGCCTAGCCTTATCCCCGGTCTAGTGAAGGCCCACGCCATTCACACATCAATCAAAATCACCAAACAACCAAATTCAAATCACATCATATAACTAATCTATGCAACCAAACAAACAAGTCCATGGTCTGTGGACGATTGTGTCGGGTGCTACTAAGCACCGTCTGCATCCTAGTATATATATATATAAGTAGAAATGAAATTGAAAGGTGAGAAATTCTCACCGAGGGATCCACTCCTCCAGTTTTATTTCTGAACGGGTTGGATCTTGTCCTACTTTCGGTCAAATCCATCGCACTCTTATTCAGACTGTTCATGATAAAAATAAAGTTCATATTTTTATTTCACTTCTCATATAATAAAAATCGAATTTTTAACTTCACTGTTCTCTATATAAAAATCGCATTTTTATTATCCATACTATATAAAAATCATATTTTTATATTCTCTAACCTATAAAAATTATATTTTTATATTTTCTACATATACAATAAAAATCGAATTTGTATTTCCAACTCATAAGTATAGAAATCCTATTTTTATTTTTTCCAAAGATCCTACCTTTCCTTAATTAAAAATTTGAACTTTTCTAATTTAAAAATATGAACTTTTCTACCATAAAGAAAATATAATCATTCCTATCGTATTCTTAGTCTTTTTTTTTATCACCTTATATTAACAAGACCAAATCTTTCTATAATAAAAATCAATACTTTCTTTAAATAAAAATCTCAACTTTGCATTGTAAAAATCATTCCTTTTCTATGTTAAAAACCATAACTTTGTTTCAACGTTATTCATATGAAAATCACATTTAAATTAACATACATATATAAAAATATAATCTTTTTTTATATTTACTAATCGTATCTTCTCGTTAATAAAAATCTAATCTTTACTTCAATAAAAATCAAATCTTTTCTCATAGAAAAAACGTATCTTTGATTTAAAATTCCTATTTTTATATCATCCACATAATAAAATTAATTACCTTAAACATGTACGTTGCGCTCCTCCTCTTTCCTGTTCAAACTCGCTCGAATCCATGTCCTCGTCTTCACTCCGGCGAGCTCCGGTTCATTGTTGCGGCTGTTTGGGGGTTATAGGTCGTCGGATTGAAGAGGAGAGGGAGGCCACGGCTGTTGTTGGCGTCGGAGGAGGGGCTCAGGTGGCCGGAAGGAGGAGTAGGCGGTGGTGGGGTCCAGCGAGGTCTGGCGGAGCTAAGGAGGCCGGGGGGTCACGGCAGGTTGTTGGCTGCGTCGGATTTGGATAGGGTTTCTTGGAGGGGGCGTTACGGGTTTCACGTCGAATAGAGGAGAGAGGGGGGATCGCGGCAGCCGTGGGTGGAGGCGGACGTCCAGGGAAGCGGCGGCGAGCAGGATCGGAGGGGGGGCGATCTGAACTTCGACGTTTTTTTTTCTTTTTATTTTATAAAGGAGCATTGACCGGTAAATGAAGGAGAGAGAGGGAGAAAGGTAGTTATAGGTTTAATTATATATTTTTTATTTTATTTTTCAAAACCCTAAATGTTGACTTTTAATTCGAACACCTATCGAGGCCCAACGACTGTCGTCCCTAGCGTTTTACCCCCATTCCGAACACAATGGGATATGTATCGTAGGCCAATTCGATTGTTACGATCAGCTTCCGTTAAATTTAAAATATAAATCTGTATATATTCAACTTAAACGCACATTTCAAATTACCGGGGCCACATACTCACTCTAAAAATTCCCAGAAAAATATTTCTAGCTTCGTATTGACGATACGGTCCTAACAAAACTAATTTCGTCGAATTCCGAGACCGTTGGAAAAATGGCCATTTTCCAGTCGATTAAAATCAACTGAAATGGTCAAACACGTTTTCCTATGCCACGCTCACATATTGATTCAGAAAATTATGAAATTTGAAACCTAGCAATAATTTGACACTGCGGATCCAACCAAAGTGGTTTCGTCGAAATCCGAGATCGTTTGCAAAATTCCCATTTTTAAGGGCCTGAATTCCATAGCGACTATTCAGAATTTTCAACTGGACATATCTATTGATTCCCGCTATGAAATCTTGATTTTTCGGATTCGTTGGAAAGATATTATCAATTAGATCCTATCATTTATGGTTTCACTAAAATCCGGATTGTTTTGCACCCGGTACATTCAATTGAAGTTTGAAATCGAATTATCGAACTACCGCGCCATTTTCAATTCTATTTATATTTATATATAAATATTTATATTCTAACGACGACGCGTATAAATATATACGTCGAATTATATTCAAAATAAATTTCTCGTCGATTATTATTTAAAATAATTCATTTTAAATAATCAAAATTCGCTAAAATTGCCAAAATAAAAATTTTAAACTGGCCCAGATTTTCGGGTTGTTACAATCTCCCCTCCTTAAAACTTTTCGTCCCCGAAAAGGAACCAAGTCGAAAGTGGTTTGATTAATCAACACTACGTTCGATCTGGCTTCCATTCTCCAACTCTTTAGTTTCTGAGAATTTTCAAAACTTCAAAAATTTGGCTAACACCCTAAATTTTCGAAAAATTTCGCCATAACCTCCCCTGCACCGGGAGCATCGGGGAATTTCAAATAGCTTCCCCGGTCCTTCAGATCTCAAAAAGAAAAAGAAAAAGCCAAGCGGCTAGCCAATAGGCTCATAAAATCATCATCACCCAAGCAAAACAGTAAATTATGTAGTAAACATGTACCTATTTGTCGGGCAAACAAATTTTATTCTCTGCTCTAGCCTCCTTGCCATGACCTGTTCAATGTAAGTATATGTATATGCAAGCAAATGCTACCAAATTTCAATACAATTCACTATTTGATCAAATAGGCTATATGGTTAAAATTTCAACTAACAAACTATAATCAATCAACACAGCCATCAATCAATTAGTTGATTAGTTTTTCAAATTCATAACTTTGATACATAGTCAAAAATCAGATTTTTGATGCCAAATCACAACAATGTGTTCAAGCTATATTAGTTTTGGTTCTCACACCAGTCTAATGGAAATATATAGAAAATCACACCTTCGAAACTCGAACATAAATGTTGATGATGCGATCGCTATCATCAATAATATCTCTGGGCGACTAGAGTGTGATGCTATATCTATCCAATATATTAAAACTTTGAATACACGCGGATCAGACGTATACGCAAAATCTATATATACTGGATTGTCCACATCAATATAAATAAATAACCAAATACGAATAATTGATTTATATTTCAAAACAAGTTTTGTTTTCATTTTCAAAAATATACTCTTCACACTCGTTCTAGGATACTACTGATCCTATCTCTAACGAGTCATTCTAATTGGATATTACTAACCCAATATCTGATGAATTCTTTCGTATGGTTCTAATGTGCCTTGTTCTCGAGCTCCGTAAACCAAAGCTCTGATACTATTCTGTGAAAACCCGTAACTTCCCCGTAAAGGAAAGAGCGGATAGTTCGAGAACAGGCCACAACAGAACGCATACAGAAGAACATTTCACTGAATATTACAACAATGCATCAGATTACAAAAATATACAGAGTATAAATGAATAAATATTACACAGAAATATCAGAGATTTAAATTATATTTAAATACATACATTGCAGCGGAAAATAATACAATACACAACTAGAAGAGATATACGGATACAAAGCTTTCAGGATATCGTTCCAGCTGTAAACCAGGATCCTGTGAATGTAAATCTGCAAAACCAAAACTACTAGCTGCCCGTGTCAAAATAAGGGCACCCAGAGTTTAGGTCAAAACAATAAACTCCAGGTCAGTCATGGGACTGGTGTGAGAACTAAAACAGTTATTAATCTTTATTTTTAAAGTTAGGTATATCAAGGGACCACGC
Source organism: Allium sativum (assembly GCA_030737875.1). Classification (NCBI taxonomy): domain Eukaryota; kingdom Viridiplantae; phylum Streptophyta; class Magnoliopsida; order Asparagales; family Amaryllidaceae; genus Allium; species Allium sativum. The sequence goes on from CM060919.1 coordinate 193,546,700, forward strand.
CGTATAACACGGAACGGGTTTCCTCCCAAGAACACCAGTGCATATAAGTAAACAGCGCAATGCTTTTCTAAAAATGAAGCTATTATAAGACCCAGGTCCCATCACACAATGCAACGCAGCCGAGGATAGGGTTATCCCTTATAATAGCCAAACATGCTTAGTACGTTTAAAACAAATCATTTGATACTACTATAAGTGCATAGTGTATAAAACAACTTCAAATCATAAGTATCAATCATAGGCGGCATGAATGCCCCATAACACTATGTCGCCATATATAAGTTTACAATCAAAACCGCAAGACGTCGTATTGGAAGTTGGGTTATCATTTATGGTATGAACCGAGGCTAGGGGCAAGATCCTCACTGATTCGAGACTGCCTAGCCCGAGTCTCAGGCAAGCGCGCAGGCAAGCCTTGGAGCGACAGGGCCGGTCCACCGATGTGGATTATTATACCTGAGCACTACGTTTCGCCGCCCTTTGGGGCGTAAGCAAGCCAACTAAATGACTCCATCGGTTCGAGAACGACCGATCAATCCGAGGCGCCTCGCAACAGCAACAACCACATAAGTCAAACTCGTCAGGGCGTGTAAAACCACTGACGCCACTTTTAGCTAGGAGGAAACGTAGGCCCTCCCTGAGGTCCGTCTCCCGTTTTTGGTTCATACCGGGTGTGAAACTCGCGAAGTAAACGTTACACAAAGCTACGCCACAAAGGCCGTGCTTTGATCATCACCACAAGACTTTGCTTTTCAACAGAAGCCTCGATCAATTGCCACTTAGGCATGCCACACAGGCAATTCACTCCATGCGTTTGATATCCATCAATATATAACCCCTGAGCTCGTACGTCTCAGAGAAGGGCGTTAAGCAAGAGAATAAACTCTCCGCCGCCAAACAGATATATATTTAATAGAGATCAATCACACGGACTAAAATCCAATGTCAGACACAGTCCATTTACAAGTCCGTTCTGGGTCTGAACGAAACTGGAGGCACCTAGTACCCTGCATATCCATCGATCTCCAAGTACGTCTGGACGATCACTAACTGTTTCCATCTTCTTGGGTGTACAGCCCAATCAAGATCATCAATAATTATCCAAACGACGCGAAGACTTCTGGTCTTCGACCACCGTCTTCATCTTCGACTTATCGTCGTATCAGTTATTCAGAATGGGATAAACCCGGTCTTTCCGAATAACTCGCGTATACTTTAAATAAGTGTTACACAAACACAACATACGCCTCATTCCAATTCATCAGTCACTAACCGTAAATTAATCAAGAGAATAATTCCCCAAATATTAACCCCGAAGGCCGAAACCAACATCAGATCAATATCCAGAAAACCATTCTGCTTAGCTAACCGACAGTTAGTTTCTGATTTCACATTCATAGGGAAAGGTTCCCATTAATTTTATCCAAGATAAATTTCTTGAATTTATTCTTTAATCTATTTTTGAATATCAATTCAAAACTAGTCGGGATTACCGAACCTTACCGAAGTAATCATTTGTTTTAATTTCCCAATCCCAACCTATTTATCCCATGAAGTAAAACTGGTAGTACTTCATATCTAACACCACGGTGTTATCGGTAAATTCAATTACCATTTCACGTTCAAATCTAATTAAAGATTTAACTATCGCCTGGAGCAAAACTGGTGATACTCCATTCTCGATCATCTCAGTCTAATTAAAGATTCATTAAAACTCCACTTAGTTTTAATCGTTAACTGGGTTAAAGAATCCGTGTCATTTAAAACACGGTTCACGATAAACCCAAAGTCACATTCCATTAATTATCGGGTTAAAGAACGAGTGTTATTTAAAACACTGTTCACGATAAACCCAAAGATCAATATCAATTCAATTCCAATTAAATATTATTTAATTGGTACACTTCATTAAATCTAAATAAAAAGATTTAATCTTTTCTCAACTGGGTTCAAGAACAGTGTTAATGAAGACACCATTCACGACAAACCCAAATCACATTTGATATTAAATACAAGGCTCTGAATAGAAAATATCCCGGCTTATATTCAATATCAAATTCTACGATTAACAAATGTCGTATTGGAAATAACAATATAAATATATATATCTTTCAAATTTCCATAACAACATCTGTATAATCCCGAATTCCAACATCGAAATATTCCGAAGACAATTTCGATTCAAATCCACTCCAATGCCATCATTGGAAATTCTGGTTATTTTCAAAACCATTTCAAATCCAATTTATTTATTTAAAAATAAATAGAATTATATTTCTAGTTCAAAACTAGTTCATTTCGATAAAAATTTATTTTTATCTTTTCAAATATGGAGTTTTTCATCCCAATTCTTTCTAAATCATTTCTTATGATTTTACATAAATTATTACTATTTTTAATAATTTTATCAATGCCCGTACAGTCGATTTCCATCAATGGCCATCGAACTGCACTTACAGCGACCTTTTTCGAATTTGATTTGGACATAATTCCAAATCCAACCGTTAGATTTCTAATTTCTAATATTCTTTAGAAAGCTCTTTTCGATACGAACCCAACGGTTCCGGTTTTAGGAGAATCCGACGGTCGGATCTCCCGTAATGTCCGTTTGAAATCAATGGTCGAAATTCGCGAACTGCCGCGGCGCGGCGCGTTCTATTCAGGCCATTATATTATATATATAATATATATTTCGTCGATTTCTATTTAAAACGAATTATATGAATAGTTTTAAATTCGTTTCAAAAGCAATTTCAACTTCCTTTTCAATTCAAATCAAAATTGAATTCTTCTTTATAAATTCGTTTTAAAATTCATTTCTATTCAATTCAAATTTCAATTTGAATTCATTTCAATTGGTTTCCAATTCAATTTGAAATCGTTTTCAATTCAATTCATTTCGAAATCGTTTTCAATTCAATTCATTTCGAAATCGTTTTCAATTCAATTCATTTCGAAATCGTTTTCAATTCAATTCATTTCGAAATCGTTTTCAATTCAATTCATTTCGAAATCGTTTTCAATTCAATTCATTTCGAAATCGTTTTCAATTCAATTCATTTCGAAATCGTTTTCAATTCAATTCATTTCGAAATCGTTTTCAATTCAATTCATTTCGAAATCGTTTTCAATTCAATTCATTTCGAAATGAATAAAATCGATATAAATATCGTTCACGTCAAAATGGCGTCAATCTAATTAACATGGCTTCATAAATTCCTATTTTCAAATATTCTATTTCAAATATTTCTTTTTCAAAATAGTTGTTATTATCCAAAATATTTCGTTCAACACATGACCAATCTCAATGGATGAGTACTGTCAACACATGAACCTTTATTTTATATTGATAAAGATGTAAATTTTATTACTAAAATATTTCGTTCAACACATGACCAATCTCAATGGATGAGTACTGTCAACACATGAACCTTTATTTTATATTATTCTTTATTTTCTAAATTGGAATGAGGCCCAATCAATTACCATATAAAGTTAATTATATGGATTCCATACAACACATGTATATAATAGCATTGAAAAATAATCAACCATCACCCAAAGTGCACTACACTGTATAAGCATCAAATATAGATATTCAACGCTTATAACAGCCTGTCAATCAATCGATCGACATATTTAATCAATCAGGATGAGTGAACTTCAAATTTCATCCCAACACCCGTGTGGGGTTTCAAACAATCAAACACAGATTTTATTTGTGCAGTTGGGCGATGTGTAAAATTTATCGTCCCAATCAATGTCCTTCAAATAGGTGTACATAAACAAACCGTCCGGTTTGTAAATGAATATTTTATTTTATTCACTTCACGTTAAAAATTATATTTTTAACGACAAAACATTTTATTTTAACTTATGAATTTCTATTCAGTTCATTCTTTAAATAAAATGATATTTTTTTATTTTTCTAATTGATTTTAGAAAAATTTCGGTGGCATAACGGCACGATACTAGAAACGGGACGAGGCCTAGCCTTATCCCCGGTCTAGTGAAGGCCCACGCCATTCACACATCAATCAAAATCACCAAACAACCAAATTCAAATCACATCATATAACTAATCTATGCAACCAAACAAACAAGTCCATGGTCTGTGGACGATTGTGTCGGGTGCTACTAAGCACCGTCTGCATCCTAGTATATATATATAAGTAGAAATGAAATTGAAAGGTGAGAAATTCTCACCGAGGGATCCACTCCTCCAGTTTTATTTCTGAACGGGTTGGATCTTGTCCTGCTTTCAGTCAATTCCATCGCACTCTTATTCAGACTGTTCATGATAAAAATAAAGTTCATATTTTTATTTCACTTCTCATATAATAAAAATCGAATTTTTAACTTCACTGTTCTCTATATAAAAATCGCATTTTTATTATCCATACTATATAAAAATCATATTTTTATATTCTCTAACCTATAAAAATTATATTTTTATATTTTCTACATATACAATAAAAATCGAATTTGTATTTCCAACTCATAAGTATAGAAATCCTATTTTTATTTTTTCCAAAGATCCTACCTTTCCTTAATTAAAAATTTGAACTTTTCTAATTTAAAAATATGAACTTTTCTACCATAAAGAAAATATAATCATTCCTATCATATTCATAGTCTTTTTTTTATCACCTTATATTAACAAGACCAAATCTTTCTATAATAAAAATCAATACTTTCTTTAAATAAAAATCTCAACTTTGCATTGTAAAAATCATTCCTTTTCTATGTTAAAAACCATAACTTTGTTTCAACGTTATTCATATGAAAATCACATTTAAATTAACATACATATATAAAAATATAATCTTTTTTTATATTTACTAATCGTATCTTCTCGTTAATAAAAATCTAATCTTTACTTCAATAAAAATCAAATCTTTTCTCATAGAAAAAACGTATCTTTGATTTAAAATTCCTATTTTTATATCATCCACATAATAAAATTAATTACCTTAAACATGTACGTTGCGCTCCTCCTCTTTCCTGTTCAAACTCGCTCGAATCCATGTCCTCGTCTTCACTCCGGCGAGCTCCGGTTCATTGTTGCGGCTGTTTGGGGGTTATAGGTCGTCGGATTGAAGAGGAGAGGGAGGCCACGGCTGTTGTTGGCGTCGGAGGAGGGGCTCAGGTGGCCGGAAGGAGGAGTAGGCGGTGGTGGGGTCCAGCGAGGTCTGGCGGAGCTAAGGAGGCCGGGGGGTCACGGCAGGTTGTTGGCTGCGTCGGATTTGGATAGGGTTTCTTGGAGGGGGCGTTACGGGTTTCACGTCGAATAGAGGAGAGAGGGGGGATCGCGGCAGCCGTGGGTGGAGGCGGACGTCCAGGGAAGCGGCGGCGAGCAGGATCGGAGGGGGGGGGCGATCTGAACTTCGACGTTTTTTTTTTCTTTTTATTTTATAAAGGAGCGTTGACTGGTAAATGAAGGAGAGAGAGGGAGAAAGGTAGTTATAGGTTTAATTATATATTTTTTATTTTATTTTTCAAAACCCTAAATGTTTACTTTTAATTCGAACACCTATCGAGGCCCAACGACTGTCGTCCCTAGCGTTTTACCCCCATTCCGAACACAATGGGATATGTATCGTAGGCCAATTCGATTGTTACGATCAGCTTCCGTTAAATTTAAAATATAAATCTGTATATATTCAACTTAAACGCACATTTCAAATTACCGGGGCCACATACTCACTCTAAAAATTCCCAGAAAAATATTTCTAGCTTCGTATTGACGATGCGGTCCTAACAAAACTAATTTCGTCGAATTCCGAGACCGTTGAAAAAATGGCCATTTTCCAGTCGATTAAAATCAACTGAAACTGGTCAAACACGTTTTCCTATGCCACGCTCACATATTGATTCAGAAAATTATGAAATTTGAAACCTAGCAATAATTTGACGCTGCAGATCCAACCAAAGTGGTTTCGTCGAAATCCGAGATCGTTTGCAAAATTCCCATTTTTAAGGGCCTGAATTCCATAGCGACTATTCAGAATTTTCAACTGGACATATCTATTGATTCCCGCTATGAAATCTTGATTTTTCGGATTCGTTGGAAAGATATTATCAATTAGATCCTATCATTTTTGGTTTCACTAAAATCCGGATTGTTTTGCACCCGGTACATTCAATTGAAGTTTGAAATCGAATTATCGAACTACCGCGCCATTTTCAATTCTATTTATATTTATATATAAATATTTATATTCTAACGACGACGCGTATAAATATATACGTCGAATTATATTCAAAATAAATTTCTCGTCGATTATTATTTAAAATAATTCATTTTAAATAATCAAAATTCGCTAAAATTGCCAAAATAAAAATTTTAAACTGGCCCAGATTTTCGGGTTGTTACAATTCGGTAAGCAATTCAATTTCCAGGCACCCAGAGTTTGGGATGTTATGGAGCTAAGCGAACTACAACAAAGACTAGGAGAGTCCATCAAAGCTTTTCTCACTTGATTTGATATGGCAGTGGCTGAAGTCGAAAATTTCGAGCTGCGTCTAGTCCTGATGGCTTTGAAAGGGGCCATATGCAAAGAAACTGGATTAGAACGGTGGATCAAGAAGAAGAAACCAAGTACACTCGGACAATTACTCAATAAAGCTGAAAATACATGAGTATCAAAGAAAATTCTGCACATGGACAGATAAAGAAGAAAAGTAAAGTAGCTCTGATAGTCAGAAAAGGAGCAACGAGGGGAAAGACAGCTGGGCTAAAAAGAAACTACGCTTTTTTAGGAACTCCGAGTTCACTCCTCTTACTGATACTATTGGAAATATCTTCATGGCAATTAAGGACACCAAGAGATATCCGGTCTTGAAATAAAGGCAGGTCAAAGATGTTGCTATGAAATCAGGAAGGTTTTGTCAATTCCATAAACAGCCAGGACACGATACTAACGACTGCAGGCATTTGAAGTCATTAATCGAGGGACCAATCAGGAAAAACCATTTGCAACAATACGTACAGGACCATGAATATTGTTTCGGCTCTCCGCGAACAAGGGGCAACAAGATTTAAAGAAAAAGGCCCAAGCCAATCCGAAACCAACGCTTTCTTAAGGATCAGTAACTAGTGCCCTGATTATGGAGTTTTGGACAAGAACCCCCATTACTTTGCTTTACTACTTTGTTTTTATCTTATTACTAAAATCGTTTTACCCTGTTTTGTTACTCGCTATATTCATGCAAATGTTTAGCAATGGTTTACTTACAAAAAACCTTGCGGATCAAAATCAATTATGTGCTTACCTGAGTAACATATTTATCAGTTCATGCTAAAAATCGATCTCTTGGAATGTAGGCATGATAGAAGCAATTGATCATATACAGATAAATTGGGACGGGAAGAATCTCAAAGCACATCTTAAGCAAAGCGGCTTGAAAACCATAAACATTAGGCAAAATCAAATAGGATGAATAGGTGTATCGCCTCAAGAGAATAAGCTGTTCTAAGACAAACTACGAGTCAGAGGGCTGCACTTCTTATTGTGAAATATGTCGAACTCTTATCAAACATCCATTCAAGGGATCAACATCGGGCTTTGATAGAGATGCAAGAATATTACCAAATCTGTCCCACAGATAAAACTTGCTAGTCCCGAAGAGGCGCCTTGTCAGGTGCAGGACACGAACTCCTTAAAATCAAAACCCAATTCGGTAACAAGGATTAGTGTCCATCTCCTAGGGGCAATGCAACAAAAAAAACTAGGCTGGGAACCCCAGTCCTAGTGTTGGAAGGACCAACAAACATGCTGGAAAGACCAGCGCAATCAGAAATCCTAGCCGCAAGGGGGTAACAGAAATCCTGTCCGCAAGCTAGCCGCAAGGGGGTATCCATTCTATACCTATTTTGAAAAAAAAAACATATCAAACAAGGCATAGAGTGGGTCAAAAATTTATAACCTAAGTCCTCCCCAAGGGGCACGTATTTAAAACCGGTCTCCGAAGGGCTTAGTCCACCAAGTTAGTCAGGCGCGGGGTTGAATACAACTTAATAAAAAATAATAACAAACACGCTTATGAGTATACAAACAAGCGTGTAATAACTGACGGTAAATAACGAATCATCAAGACAAACTGATAATAGAATAAAGCATAAATTGGGTGTAGCCGCGCGATTAACAGAGCACCCGACCAAACATGAAAATTAAAATAAAGGTGCAGTGTGTGATGCACCAACGTAAAGTAGGCTGGGTAAAAAAAACCGCAGCACACTAAGGTCCAAAACAGGCCATAAAAGTCACCAACATGAGCGTACAATAATAGGCGAGGCTGGCACCCGCATATACAAGCCAGATTAAATGTATCATCTTAAAATAACAACGGAAATAATAAAAGATAAAGCTAACAAGCCACAGCATTCAGATAAGGGAGGCAATGATCTTCTCTCGGAATTTAAGGGCCTTGGCGAGCTCGAACCTGTCTTTTTCTGAAGCATAGATTCGATCAACATTCTCGTTATTCGACTTCTGATGATCTACAACAAGAGTATGCCAAGCACCCAAATTGATTTACAATGTAATCTTTGACCTCTGTGATAAGGTCCTCAACCAGAATATGTACCAACTAGGCACCAACCCTCGAATCGCTCAACAAGTTCGGGATGACAAGAATTGAGAACACAAAAAGGACTTGGAACAGTCGTTTGAAAGTTAGCAGGGTTTAAAGTAATGGACAGAGAAGCCAACGGTAGTTGATCAGGGACAATCTGAACATCTGGGATAGGGAGTTCACCCAAGGAATGATGGCTTTGCGCATCATTTGCACCCAAGTTCTTTTTACCTTGAAGCATCTTTTTGCTACTAGCCTTTTCCATCGATTTCTTTTGTAGTCTCTTTGACATAAAAAATGTCATCCTTGGGCGGCCTATTTTAGAGAAAAAGAGGAAGAAAAGGAAAATCAATATGGACACAAATGACAATCGTAAATGACCAAGAATAGTCCAACCAGACTGAAACGTGAATAGAAACATTTCACCTAGAGAAGCCTGGGGTATTCCATCGAACAACTAATAACCAATACCAACATCAAGATTTCAAAAGTCACCAGGTGATTCAAATTCTTCAAGATGATTACAAAAATGGTATCGTCGCTAGAAAAAATCTGACTATTACCAGGATCCCAATTCATACGTAAGCCAGTCAGACTACACTTAAAACATCTTAGCTTGGAGGTATACCACTGTTTAGACAAAACAAGGCAAAATGAAGGAAAAAAATCACCCAAAAAGATCATGATGCTTCGGGTCCAAGGGAGAATTGCTTTGATTGAACAGGTGTTACTGCAAGCACTAAGTTAGATAATAAGGAAAAAGATTTTTGAAGAAGGGTCTGAACAGGAATAAGAGATATGAATTACCTGTAAAAATCCTCGAAGAGCACGGCTACAGTCATAAAGAAAAAAAATTCGAGGGGAAGAGGTAAAATAAAGAAGGCTAAAAGTAAATAAATGGGAAGATTAAAAGACATACATCCAGAGCATTCTCGCCACGTCAACTCAGTGCTTGATTGCACATATAAGTGTCCCATCAAGATCCAGCAGGCATCCCACAATTTGGCCGTTTGCAACAATTAAAAGATATGTCAGGCGTCTCGTTCACGGAAGGAGACGATATCAATCCTCCACAACTGAACAATCTTAAGTTATGCACGAACGATCCTTCGATGAGTCAGATCAAAATAAACCAAACAAATTTGCGATCAATCACGTCGAAGCCAGTAACTCTCTACCAAGAGATTACAAACTTCGAGGGACAAGTGTTGATCCCTAAAAAAAATCATATGCAAATTGAGCTACAAAATCTAAGCAGAAACTACAGGATGAGCACCATCAGAGTCGGTCATGCATATTGTTGTCCAAGGCACTTAAGTGACTCACAAAGAATAGGAAGCAACCATACAAAACAAGATTCAGATGTTTACCTCTTAAAGGACCGAGCCTAGGCTAGAATTACAAAGCAAGCACTCACAACGTTTTTTATGTGCCCATGTCTCAAACCAAAGCCAGATGCAAGTCGTGACCCGGTCACGGAAGCAAAGGTCGGTTGTTCGTATTAGAACAAAGCCGCTCGAATAGCAAAACAAGACAAGTCATTCACTTAACAGGATTAGGAGCGAAAACATAGCATAGCCATACTGAGAAACGACGCGATGAAAAGGCAGTAAGAATGAATATCCTTGAGCAACCTGCTAAGAGCGTCCAAATTAGAGAAGATCGCACATTCTTAAACCGAGAAATTCAATTGAGCAAAGCACAAAGAAGAATTGATCCCAATCCATGATCCACTCCAGAGTCGCTCGACCACAAGTTCAATCCTAGTCACCCGCTCATTTTACAATCAATCGAATCAGATAACCGCTCGCCAATTACTGAAGATAGCCACGCCCGAAGAGCACTAGCTAAAGTCACCCACTTGACTATTTGAAACACTTTCTCCTACAAAGTCGCTCGCGCATGACAGCTGGATATAGATACAGACAGCTAGCAACAACCAAGCAGTGGCATTTTGGTAATTACTGGCTGAAACGATTCGTCGCTTGCATTTATGAACTTCAGCTCATTTCTCCGGGGAGGGACACCTATAAATAGGCCATGGATGCCAACATAAAGGGGATCCAATCTTTTAAACCATGAAATGCTGCTAAATTCTATCTTCAATCATTCCTTAAAGATTTGGAACATCTTCTCTATTCAAAGGTTCATCACCAGTTTGGCCATGGTGCCTAGTACAACCTTGTAATCGAAAAATCAAAGATATCCTCCTTCTCAATCATTCATCTGTACTTCTCCTCCTCAAACTCTACCATTTTCTCATAAAATCCCAGGATTGATATATATAAATGAGAGTATGTTGAGTGAATATAGAGAGGTATGAAAAAAGAGAGTTGGTGTATTGCGTAATTTCCATTTTAAGAATGCAAGTAATCTTCATAGTGGATGTAGGACTGGCACAAGGCTGAATCACTCTAAATATTGTCTCTATTTTTCCTTATTCGCATTTTTACTTTCAATTGTTATTAAGTACGGCTCCATTTATTTGCTTACCGTATCGGTGAAGTACAATTCTAGTACCTTTCGTGTTTAAGCCATTTTTTGGTGAAAACATATGGTTAGAGACTAATGAATGTAAAAGAATAGTGATGTTTAAAAACTATTATTTAATAAAATAGTAAGTGGAACGTTTTCCAAAGATTAGAAAGTTTAAAAAGAGGAGTATTAATTAACGATTGGACAATTAAAGAGGCTAAATGATAGTGGATATTGAATCAGTGAATTCGGTTTCTTTTGATGAGTGAATGGTTGTTTATTTGATAGTTAAATAACCAACTATCAAATCTGACCTATACAATTGTCAGTACGGAAAGACCCAGATCGAATTTATTTTCAAAAACTATTCCAAACTAGCGAATACGTAAACATGGAAGATGTTGATTAAAGATGGAGCAATTGAAGACCGTAGGTCTTCATGAGCATAAGGATTATTTGTCAAATCTCTTTGGTTAGCTCCCAGAGGTATTTTGATGGTGGTTTTGTCGTGATTGGAATTTTTTGGATTGCAAGGAGCGCTCGCTACTGATCATAGCGTGTTTCCTAGAATGTGGTAGGAGGGTACCTTCAGTTCATCATGTTCCTGGATGACTTGTATGGACGAATGTCGGACAGAGTATTTCCAAAAGAGTCACGTACATTGATTTCTTGAAATGTATTTCTGTTGGCGGTGGAGAAGACGCCTTCTCTTTGCTTAACACCCAGAGTATTTTTGTGGACGTCAATTAGTTATTTGGCGGATCTGACAATGTGGCATTCAAAGTAAATGGAGATGCCTTGTTCAAAAGGGTAATAGTAACCTCAAGCCTCACAACCTGTAGTGGCCCGAAAATCCGTACCAATTTGAGCTAACTAATATCCTACACATTCAACTCAAAGTGCACGAAAGTTCAGATCATTAATAGAAAGAATTAAGAGGATGAGATAGAAAAGATAGAACTAATAGAATAGAAGAAGAAGAATACAACTGAAACAGAATCAGAGTAAACACGGAACTCACAGCGGAACGAAATAAAACATATTATATACATAACTTTGAATTACAAAACCGTATTGTATATACATACCATATCAGAGTATAACTCATATACATCACAGCGGAAATAATTTCTACATAACTAGTGGTGAAGCTTCCTGCTTTGAGCTCCTCCAAGTGAATCTGCAAAGCCTAAACACTTGACTGCCCGTACAAATTTGGGCACCCAAGAGTTTAGGGAAAACAAACAAAATAAACTCTGGGTCAGTCATGGGACTGGTGTGAGTAAATTCCAATCATACTGTTTAAATTTTGAAAATCCTTTTGAAACAAAAGAATAATAAAAAGGCCAGCCCACAAATAAACATGGACGGTTTTTACCTTACTATAACCCAAATTATCTATGATATCAAATCCAGTGATATTATGATAATGTCTAAGCAAATAAATATTCAAGTAGCAGAACGCTTGCATCTCACGCTCCATATATATATATATATATATATATAGTATAAAATCATAAACCGCAGGGCACTTATTGGAGTTTGGATTCCAACAGACAGGGTATGGGAGCACCTACCGATCAGTGTACTCTAGAGGGTATACACTGCAGGTTCAACAAGAACGTCTTGCAACCCGACCACACATGACCGACCACTCATTTAGCTTGAGTGTATCGAATATACTGCCATCCACGGTTGTTGGCCATCCAACCGTAATCCGAAGATACAAAATCGAAAAGAAGTATAAATATGAATTTTCTTTAGATCGATAACAATACACCCTGCTTGGGGATGACCCAACTAGCCATGCTGCCTAGCCCAACTTCTGTCATTTCCCGGCTGTGAGGCTAGAGGCTACGTCTATCTTTAGAACATCTGACCACCATTCACTTTGAATGCCACATCGTCAAACCCGTCAATTCACTAATCGATTTCCAAAAATATCACGGGTATAAAAAGCTAAGAGGAACGAATTCCTCCGCCACCAGACGTAATACCTTTAAGATATCAACCATACGTGATTTGTTAGGTATACTCTGTCAGACACTCGTCCATGCAAGTTGTCCTGGGACTGGACAAACAGAAAGCACCATTCTGGAACAGGACGACCTTTGCATTTCACCCCGTCTTCAATTTTCTTCAGCATAATATAATTCGCAGCGCTTATGCCTATACGGAGTGGTTTTCGGATAATATATCCAACCGATCTCTCCGCATTGACAACGATGGTCAAAACACTTCGATAGTCGGTTATTTAACTATCGAAGTAAAAACAAACATCCATTCACAAACACTGGCCCTTTTATTTAATACTAACTTTCTAGTTTCCCATATTTTTATAAACTCTTCCTTACTTCCCTTTACTTCTACTCTATTAGTTCCTCGTTATAAATCGGTAAGTGAATAAATTTCTAAGTATCAACCCCGAAGGCCGAAACCAACATCAGATTAACGCCTCGACAGTTACTCAACTCAACCAACGTACAAAGGGTTCTAATTTCTTTAAAACTATATCACTTTCCTTATCATGCTCAGTATATCTTTTTAAAACATTATAACTTATCGACTCACTTTAAAACCGTTATATTTTAACTAATGCAATACGCTGCTATATTTTCCTTTATAACTAATGCAATACGCTGCTATATTCTCTTTTATAACTACTACAATATGCTGCTATATTCTCTTTTATAACTACTGCAATACGCTGCTATATTCTCTTTTATAACTACTGCAATACGCTGCTATATTCCCATTTCATTTGATAAACTCTGTTTCTAAGTCAGGTTCTTATTAAATCAATATCAAGTTTATAACTAAATATTGATTTCATATCCTATTATAATTTGTCGGTTTAAATCTAAATATTAGTTGTCCTACCAGATTATAATTCCTAAAATAATTTACCTTATTACATTTGACAATATCGAATTTTAGTTCTAATTCCTAATAATGTTATTTAGGTTTAGACCGTGTATATATAAATAATATAAACAAACAATACATAAAATATTGAGGAATCTGGTTTGATTCCTCTAACCGGTTTCCTGTATCCACAGATGTTAGCCACAATAAATATCATCAATTTCATATCATTATGAAATATCAGTGTTCAATCGTCAGTTTAGATATATAACGGTTTATATTATTTCAACCAATTTAATTGTAATCTACCTAAACGGCAATCACACAACATTCAACCAATATTAAAATATAATTAAAATATTTTAAAATAGATCAGAGTGAGTGAATTTACTTACCTTTGCACGTTAACCGTTAAATAACGATTTGCGTCAGTTGATAGGTCTTTTTTTTTTTCGACCACCTGCTATCGTTTGAAAAACTCATCACCTTTGTTCAACATCACGTATTATCGTCGCCGCTTCAATCCTTTCTCTCCGAATACACAACTCCAGTACACGTATAAACCTGCTGCCCCCATTATTTAACCGTACAGCTCGAACTTCCCCTACGCCTTCTGGTTTCAGCACCATGCGTGAGCTACTGACAAAAGTAGAAACCATTTTGGTCACCGTTCATCAATGTTTCACACCTACCGCTTGGATTAAAACTTCGGCACCTTGTGTAGCCAATCAAGAACGCATGCTTTCTGCGTTGGTGTCCTGTTAAATCCTTGCATGCATCCTTGCATGTACACACTCCTCAACCTTACAACACGTCCCGCCCCCATCTGAACCATGCTCACACGGCCATCATCACAATCACTTCACTGCTCCACTTAAAACAAAAACAACTTCACTTAAGTCATTTAACTAGCCCACCGCCACCTCAGTCCCACGCATTCCTTACTAATACTTCAACTACCCTTTTTAATTACTTCATTAGCTACAATACCATATACTCCTTTTCCACTTTCCACGCCTCATCACTTTTGCTTCTCTTAGCATGCACCACCTCCCTTTACACGATTCAAACTTCTGTCGTGCTTTATTTCAAAATGCAGCTCACCGCTGCTTTAAAACCCCTACAGTCCCACGGTTTGTTTCCCAAAAACGAGCTGATCTCCTTTGTTAAACCATTTCACACGTGAACTACAAGATCCATGCACCATAGTTCTCATCGGGCTCTTCCTTTCCTTGTAACACTAACTCGCAGCTCTCAGCATGTCCTTCTTCCAGAGAACATTATTACTCGAACAAAATCAAAATAATCTGGGATCGAAGGGAACCATCTCGGGTTTTATATATATGGGTTTCAAGCTTTCTAGTGGAAATTTTAATTTGTTTTAAGCATTTTAGATTGCCATTAAACTCACTGCAAAATTCTAGGCATAGCATATTTATAGGGTAGAAGAAGCTTCATTGTTAAGGTATGTAACATAACTTAGGGGAATGGTTTTTCTTTAGTAGGCCATGCCGAACTCATTTAATTTGGCAAAGACTTAACCTGCAAGTTTTATTCAGTGCCTATCCTAAGTTTTTAGGTGAATGGTTCACATTATGAAAAGAAGAGAGGTATGGCATTATTTTACTTAGTAGTCAAGTATTGTGGGGATGTTGAGGCTAGTATTGATTTGCATATGATGGTGACAATTCGTGTTTCACGTTGGATAGCTCAAAATAGCACTGTTTTGTTTCATAGGTACTGTTTTGAGATGGATAGCTTGTGTTTTAGAAGAATGGGATGCACGTACTGGGCCTTAAAGGAAAGAAAATATATAAATATAAATGTATTGTTTATTTCATTTTATAGGCACCACTTTGGATATTTTGGTTTCATGGATCAGTTTAACTCCACGTTATATCGTAGAATAATGCGAACATATGGTCCTTTGGTGAAATTGTTGTACATAAGGTTTTCCGTTCATGTCCAAACTGCTACGGACAGAAATAAGAGTATGGTCGTGTCCAGCGAGGTACCACGATCCCAAAAATATAATAATACCGGTAGGTTGACTCATTCTGTGAAACCCCGAAATACTGATATAGGGTGCACAATACTCCAAATAAAAAGTTGCGTATTTAATTAATTAAAAATTACAATAAAATTCTAAAAATTAAATTACCACTATGTCTCAAAAGAACCTTGTCCAAATTTGAATTTGATATCTAGTTATTTCAAATAAACCGTTATGGCCAAAGACGAATATGCCGCTGCTTTTCTGAATATTTAATTTGGACATAACTTCCCATATATAATACGAAATCTCGCTTTTTCACTTCCATTAAAAAGATACTATTCAACAGATTCCAACGTTTCTTGTTTTGAGGAAATCTGACTTATAACAGATCTTGTACAGTCAGTTGAAGTTCAGAACGTTAAATATGAACTGCCGCGATATTACGGGCTCGATTATATTTAATATATATTTTTATACGTTCAACTTCGTTTTAATTAATATATAAATCCACTTATATTACGAATTCAATATTTAAACTGATTTAAATATTCAAATACAAACCAATAAAAATGCGGGACATTACACAACCGGGAAACGACAAAAGTCTGGCAGACAACATGGTTATGTAGGTCGCTCCCATCAAGGTGTATTGTCACCATCTAGAGAAGTATCATTTTGTTCTTCTTTCGTTTCTATATCTCTCGGGAATTAAGGTGGTCGGGCGATAAAAACCCGCAAGGGTGACAATATATTCGGTACACTCAAAGAAATGAGTGGTCGGTCATGTGTGGTCGAGTTGCAAGATGTTCTTGTTGAACTCCAGTGTATCCTCTCTAGAGTACAATGATCGGAAGGTGGTTCCATACCTTGTCATAGTAGGAATCCATTATCCAATAAGAGTCGCGGTTTTGATTGTATACTATGTACATAGAGCGTGAAATGCAATCGTTCTGTTAAATTGTTATTTACTTGATTTAGACACAATTATAATATCTTAAAAGATATGATTTCAAATGTTTTGGGTTTTCATAAGGTAAAATCCATCTGTGTTTATGTGTGGATTGATCTTACGATTATCATTTTCTTTTAATAAGGATGTTTAACTTTAAAATCAAATTGGATGTTATTTATAAACTTGGTGAGTTTTCTCACGCTGGTTCACTAGACTGTTCCTAGCGTTTGCAATGCTCGGGTCAGACCGAGTTTTACAAGTTCAGGTTATATGATGTTGTGAAGTCCGGAGATGAGTTGAAGAAGTCCAAACGTAAAATTCGTATTTCCTATTTCGCTTTGTATTGTACATGAGGGCAGGTTGTTATAACTGTTCAGATGTATTGATGTACTCTGATGATTGTAAGTATTGTTTCAAGCTCTCAATAAAGATTTATTTTTATATTATATTTTGTTCTGCTGTGATGTGAGACTCTGATTATGTGCGGTTCTTCTTCTTATTCTTTTATTCTAATATTTCTTTCTTTCTTATTTCACCCTCGAAATTCTTTCTATTGATTATCTGGTGTTTTCGATACTTGAAGTTTGGCAAGTAATATGGGTTTATGTATTATTGTTGAAATTCAGGTGTCGAAATCCATGGGTCATAACAAACATGCTCCTTGCATCCATAGATGTTAGATAACATAAATAATACCAATTCGGATTGATATGGTAGTCGAAACTGTATCGCTAAGTGTTTCTAAACTCTTGAATAGAGTAATTCGACACAATATTGTTTTAAAAGCTGGGTAATGTTAGGGATTGCGGAATGGATCATTAAGGCAAAACAAACACTAGAGGGGGTGAATAGTGTTTTTGAAAATAAAAAAAAATCTAAAACTTATGCGAACTACTATATGGATCAAACACCACAAATATAATCACAGACACAAATTCAAACATAAGCACAAATATAAAAAAATTAAAGTGCAGAAAAGGAAAGAAAACACCAAATTTTGTACTGGTTCTGAATTGCTCCTACGTCCATTCCCATGCAACGCTGGATTGCTCAAAGTTTTATTACTATATCAATAGTTAATTACAACCTCCTTGATTTCACGGCTATAAGGGATACCACCGATTCCAACCTCCTTGATTTCACGACTACAGGGGATATCGCAAATTACCCGTCCTTCATTTCACGGCTACAAGGGATACCACCGATTACCCGTCCTTAATTTCACAGTTACAAGGGATGCCATCGACTACTTACACAACCCAGACAATTACAAACAGCCCTATAGCTCTTCAATAACACTTGATTCAGAGGGTAGTGAGTAGAAAGTGTAAAGAGAAGAAGATTAGTGAAAATAGAATTGAACTCGGCAGAGTATAGGTGTAGAAATCATAAAAATGAGAAGATATAATAGTGTAGAGAAAGGGAATGAAGACAGAGAAGAAGAATGATAATAAAATTTGAAATCAGCCCCTATTTATAACATTTGAAAGGTTGCAATGTTTCTGAACCGTCACAAATGGTGAAAAGCCAATTCCTTTCAAATTTAAATTTCTGACAGTTATATGACGACATACACATAAATGTATGTCGACATATCCATCATTTTTATGATTTTTTAAAGCATTTAAATCAATATTTAAATTCTGGAAATTTGGAACAAAACTAGTTGCTAAAACATTATTTTTCAATATAAAAACATAAGAAAATATTTTTTTAAACATATGATTAAAAACTTAATGTATATGTGATATAAAAACTATATATAATATAATTACAAACATATATAATATAATTATAAACATATATATATAGGAATTTATAAAGAAATATTTGTAAACTATATGTAAACAAAAGGTTATATGAAGAATCAAATATAAACTTAGTAAAATATAATTAATAAAACTATAAAAATAAGAATACTTATAAATTATAAAATATATTTGAAATCATAAGTTTGAAATTCTTTAATCAAAACTTAATAATATAAATAAATATTCTAAAGTGTAAACTCGTATGAAATCATATACATACTTATAAAGTTATAAGGTTAAAAACTATAAAACTATATAAACTTATATATATAAATAAATAAATATATAATTAAAACTTCAAACTTATATGTTTGAAACCATAAGTAAAATAATTTAGAATTTGAAATTTGAAAATTAGAATTTTGAAATTTGAAAAATTGAAAAAGAGAATTTGGAATTTGAAAACCAGAATTGAACCTGGAGTGATATTCAGAGTCTTACGTAAATTGGACTCTATCACTATATTTATCTTTAGCTCTTGAAATTTTGATTACTCATAAGTCTTGAATCTTGAGTCTCTTGAATCTCTAAAACTCTAAAACAATACAGTCTTCAGTATTTACATCCTGTATACAAATCCTGCATATATATGTCTATATATTCTAGATAGAGATGTTAGTATATATTTTATAATCAATTATAATTGAAATAATGTTTTTGTCGTCAAAAATCCACTCTCCAACGATATCCCCAGTTTTGATGATGACAACCTTAGTTTATAAAATATTCATAACTGTTGATGCTGATCCTTCTAATACTCCCCCTTAAACTATATTAACCTATTTTGTAATTTCTCCCCATTTGTCATTATCAAAAAAACTCTAAACATACTCCCCCTAAATCCTATATCTATCTATACATTTCCTATAATTCTACTATACCTATATTAGACTATACTACACTAAACTAAGTTATATTGCCCCTAAATCTATGCTATAATTGATCCTAATAACTATATAATACTCCTTATATTTCCTTCTAAATATGTGATTCTAAACTTATAATATTATAACTCCCCCTAAAATTATGTCTATACTAGTCTAATAAACTAAATAAAAGGATAATACACTAAGCAAACAACTCAATATTTATAATCAATCCAAACAAACAAATCAATCCAAATAGGCAAATCAAACAAACAATCTAAACAATTAAATCAACCAAAGCATTTTTGAACCTTCAACTAATCCTTAGAAACTCTAAAACTCCCCCTTAATCTAATACAGGACTAAACCTATCATATTCTTTTATTCCCTTAAAACTATAATAAGACTTTAATATAAACTAATAAATAATTCTAATATGATATCCTTAAAATTATGATATAAGCAAAGAAATTTAATCCAAACAATCAATCAATTCAAACATAAAACCAAACATTTCTTGTACTTTTATTTATCGTAAAACTGATAAAGCTCTTATCAACCACTAATTAAATTTAACCATGTCAAGTAAGTCAATCAAGTTACTCAAGTCAAACAAATCAAAGAAACCAAATAAGTCAATCAAATTAATCAAGAAAAAGTAAATATGTTATGTATACTTGTTATGTGTAGAGTTAAAGTTAACATGTAATGCAATGTGTTGGTAATAATGCAGTATGACATATGCAAAACTATATGAAGTGATATATTGAACGAAATGCAATTTGTGATGTAAATGATTATAATTTGAGATGTACTGTAATGATGTATGATATGAAATAAGATGTGTAATGATATTATGGTAATAATATATGGAATGATTTGATGATCATATGTATTTCTATTAAAGATACTTAAATTAATATCTAACTATTATGCATATAATAAATTATTTGAATCAAACAAGGATAATGTTAATTTCTAGACTTAGGTTAATTATACTAATGAAAGTGATTGAAATAATAATAAAGATAAGAGTTTAATTAAAAAAATATTCATGATAAGTAGTAAAATATTCAAAATAATTTTGGAGTTAAATAATATTAGTAGGGTAAATATAGTAAGAATTGAAGATCTTTTTAGAGAGAATATAAAATTATATAAAGTACACTATAAACATATATTCATAATAGTATATAAAAACAAATTTTAAATTTAAACTTCAGAAATCCAAACATATTTATTTGCTAGAGAAAAATTTATATGTTAAAATTTAAACGAAATCTATAGTTATAACAAAATTATTTTAATGAAAATTGATAATATGAAGTAATATATAAATCTATAATTTCTTATATTTAACTATATGTTTAAAACGTAAAAATCATATATATAACTATAATTTGAACTGGCATTTTCTAACTAAAAAGATGGAGGGAAGTTTGAAAGTTTAAACCCTTGAAATTTAAAATTTAAATTTCATTATGTCAACATGACCATTTTTGTATGTCGACATACATGTAGAAAATCAAAAGATATATTGTTTTTACTTCTTGGTTTTATATTATCGATTTATATTTTAGGTTTAACCATTTCTTGAAATAATATTAATCCTATCAAACATCCAAAATTTATTTTATTATTTTAATATTTCGAATTTCAAAATTAAAATTTCAAATTTGTGTTTTAATGTTTTAAATTCCAAATTCAAAGTAAAGCAAACAAGCAAGACAATCAAAGCATTCATTCAACTAAAAAATTAATTAATGCATACTTATTTTTGCCATCCTTCTTTTTGTTGTTCTTCCATTGTCATGAATCACACATCCACATCTTCTAAAATTTTATGATGAAATCTGCGTTGTTGCGATGGGCTCGTTTTTCTGGTCAGGATAGTATATTCGTTTGCTGAATTTGAACACCGTATGAGAAAGGTATCGAAGATTTTGTAGTTCAACCAACTTGGCGCCAAAATTTGAATTTGAATTTTGAGTTTTGAATGAATGGACACTTCAACTACTATATAAAGGCCCAAAAGTCATGTCTCTTTATAACCACTTCTCTTCTTCTTCTTGTTCTTCTTCTCGTTTTTCATTTTCAATCAAACTTTCAGGAGGCATAATATCTTCGTTTCTTCACAGAATTGGACGAAATCAGTGGAAAATCGAAGAGGAATTTAAGGACTACGATCTAGTAATAGGTTGGGGATGAATTTGGATGGTATTGGGGTGCATCTAGTCGAAACAGTAAGAGATATGCATGAAAACCTGTAATAGTTTTTCAGTTTTGCATAACCAACTTCAAATAGTCATATCTCACTCAATTTTGATTGGAATTAGACATCTACCAATCAAAACGACCGCGAGAATGAGAAATACAATCTGGAAAGGATATAGGACAAAACAGTTTAACCCGTAGATGCAATTTGAAGATAATCATTGATAGTTTTGCTTTTTGTAACGACCCGGAAAAATGCGATCTTGGTTATCCGATATACAACACATATCGAACATCCAAGGATCGAAAATAACCGAATAGTTAATGAAAGAAATTAGAAGGTGAGAATAGATAAGATAGAAACTTAGAATAGAAGAAGAAGAAGAACACAATATCAGAGTAACACGACCTCACAGCGGAACGAATAACATAACTTTGAAATATAACAGTTATGTATACAATAGCACTTATCAGAGTACAACACTTACAACACAGCGGAAATAAACTATAGCTATATGGTTCTGAAGCCTCCTGCTCCAGCTCTTCAATGTATCTGCAAATCCCGACTACTTGACTGCCCGTACAAAATTAGGCACCCAAGAGTTTAGGGAAAACAAAACAAATAAACTCCGGGTCAGTCATGGGACTGGTGTGAGTAAAACAGTTTAAACAGGTATATGAACAAGTAAACGATATCTCATAAGACCACGCCGCAGAACGGAACGGGTTTTTCCCTTATGAAAATCCAAAATATCTTTATATCAAAAACCTTTTTGATATTATAATAATGTCTATGTACAAATAGATATCAACTAGCAGAAACGCTTTCATCTCACGCTCTACATATATGGCATACAATCAAAACCGCAAGCACGTATTGGGTAATGGATTTCCAACTATGACAAGGTATGGAATCACCTTCCAATCAGTGTACTCTAGGAAAGATACACTGGAGTTCAACAAGAACATCTTGCAACTCAGCCATACATGACCGACCACTCATTTCGCTTGAGTGTATCGAATGTACATCACCAACGGTTGGGATCAGCAACCGTTCCCGTATATATATGGGACAGCATTGATAGATTTAAGAAACAAATGAATATTCTCTAGATAGGTGATTATACACCCTACTTCGGTGCGACCGACTTAGCCATGCTGCCTGCCCGATTTCTGTCATTTACCGGTTGATGAGGCTAGAAGCTACGCTTTATCATTAAATCAGATTCACTTCGAATGCTACATTGTCAAATCCATCAGAATCACTAATTGACGTCTACAACCATACATTACGTGTCAGCTAAAAGAAGTTTCCTTCTCCGCTTCCACTCTTGGTATAGTTGAAGAAATCAATGTACGTGACCGTTTGGAAATACTCTGTCATACATCCATCTTCATTCACTTAGAACGTCACATCGTCATACCCGCCAAATCACAAATTGACTTATCCAAAAATAACACGGGTATACAGCTAAGAGAAACGAATTCCTCCGCCACCAAACGTGAATATGTTTGAACAGATCAACTTACGCGATCTATTGGATATACTCTGTCAGACCTTCTGTAACACCCCGAATTTCAATTAACACTAATAGTTAGTAATTAAAATATAATTAATCTCAGATGGAAGAACCAGGGGAAACGGGCTACGTCATTGCGTTCGTCTCGGAAAAATACGCGAAATAGAGTCCGAGTTTTCAAGAATCGGAGTCCGGATGGCCCGGTTATGGCCCAAAGAAGTTTTAGGAAGTTTAAATTTAAAAAGCAGATTTGAAAAACAAGTTTGGAGCCAAAAGAGGAAAGGGGGGAAAAATTCCCGCCTAGCCCCGTGTCGACAGCCATGTCGACAGGGGAGTCGACAGGGGGGTGTCGACAGCCCTGTCGACAGGGGTGTCGACACAGGGTGTCGGCCCTGCTGGTCTGGGTGCACCAGGTTTGGTCTTGGCTGAGTCTTGGGCTATGTTCTAGAGGGTTCCTAAATCTAAGGGTCCTAATCTAATCTAGGGTTAATCTAAGGGCCTAAAACACTTTCTAATCCTATAAATAAGACCCTAACCCTACCCTAATTCATTCATAATTAAACCTAGTAACTAAACTATGGCAAAATGCTAGCTCTCATGGCCTCCACTAATTTTATGGGTTGCATGCTAATCACTCTCTAATCAACCTCTAATCTCTTCTTAGCATCTTAATCTTCTTTATTTGGTGTGCAAAGTTGCTAGTGTGAGTTTCTATCACTTTGATGATCTTTTGGTAAACTAATTAGATGAGATGTGATGAGATTTATGGTTTTGTATGTGGGTTAATGAGCTTTGAAATCATATGATATGATGTTAGCATTAATCTTATGTTTATGCATGTTGAGTATGTATGTTTATGCATGTTGAGTATGTATGTTTATGCATGTTGAGTATGTAAGTTTATGCAAGTTTAATATGAAGTATGTTATGCATGATGCTAAATATGCAAGTTGTGGGCTATGTAATCATATGCATGTTATGCAAGTTCATAGTGATATGCTATGCAAGTTACATGTATGTAAATATGCAAGTTACATGTTTGTTAATATGCAAGTTACATGTTTATATGCAAGTTACATGTTTGTTAATATGCAAGTTACATGTTTGTTAATATGCAAGTTACATGTTGGTTAATATGCAAGTTACATGTATGTAAATATGCAAGTTACATGTTTATTTATGTGCAAGTTACATGTATGTAAATATGCAAGTTACATGTTTATTAATATGCAAGTTCATGATGACACACTATGCAAGTCTATAAGCTAATATGCAAGTTTGTTATGCAAAATGAATATGTAAGTTATGTGACATATTATATGCAAGTTATGTGACATGTTATGCAAGTTTATATGCAAGTTATGTGACATGTTATGCAAGTTCATATGCAAGTTATGTGTTTGTTAATATGCAAGATGGCACCTTTGAAACATGTTCATTCATATGCAAGTTGACACCTTTTATATGTGTTATATCATGAACGAAATTACGTGGGAACGATGGGGTAATTAAATGCATAAGTTAATAAGATTGTGTGAAATTAATATAATTATGCATAACACAAAATAAATAAACATAGTATGGGAATTTGCCTATTTGGTTAGGTGTACCCATACTATGTGTTGGGAATTTACCTATTGAGTTAGGTCTACCCCATGGGAATTTACCTATTAAGTTAGGTCTACCCATGTTAAGAAAACTTGATTAATTAGGGATAATTAATATAAAATTATGAGGGTGATTAATTAGGTGTAATTAATTGACTAAGACACGAGGTTGGACTCAGTTGTAGCGTAAAACTGCCCGGACCCAACCGGCTTAACCAGTTGCTACAAATGTTAGCCCAATGTGAGAGGTCTTAGGCACAAACTAAATACGTAATTAATGTAAAGACACGAGGTTAGACTCTGTTATGACATAAGGCTGACCGGACCCAACCGGCTTAACCAGCGGTCATAAAAGCCAGTCTAATGTGAGAGGTCTTTACAAAGGTTACGTTCTTAATTAATTAATTAAGAAACACTTAACCACATTAGCATGTAGAGGGACATGAGGGGTTAAGTGGGTGCCTTGGGTGGCATGAGAAAATCTAGTGGTTGCCTTGGGTGGCAATAGAAAATACGATTAGAATACTTAACCGAAATGAAACATGTAATTAAAACATGATTAAAGGGTTAAGTGGGATATACTAGAAAAAGGGACAAGCTTAGGTGGGTAGCTTGTGGAGGCCCATTTCAACCAGTAACCCATATGTATCTTTGTGGGCTCGACCCATGTCGAGGACGGGACACGCATACTGGGCTTGACTGTAAGAGGCAAACGGGTTAGCGGTGGCAACGCAAGTCCAACGGGCTTCATATGCGTGAGTGGGCCCGGGCTGGTAGGTAAGCCGTTGTTGCATCGTGTAGATATAAGCCGTGCACTGTTAGTTTTATCAGGTTGCCACATTGGGGAATGATACATCCCACGGTGGGGCCAGCACAGGTATCTACGTTAGGGAGCCGATCGAATGGGGGAGTAGTGTGTACACCTAGTGGATTGTAGGGCCCCGTGGCGCCTACTTGGTCACCTAGGGGTACGCAAGTACTAATTAGTAAATTTTATAAGTCCTTGGGTGGGATCAACCTTTAGGTTAGAAACGACTGGTGTGGTGCAGTTTAGTAATTTACCTTAGGAAGGGTAGATGCGTCTTTATCCTTTATCTTAGTTCAGTTGACTGCTTAGGGTACCCATTTATCCCTATATGTTACCGTATATCAGTTCATATCTTCTCTGGTTACTTTAACGATTGTATTGTTAAAGTTATAGGACTCGCTCAGACTTATGTCTGACCCCGTTGTTTTTATCTTTTTCCCAACCCTCAGGTCCTGTGGTGGATCCTAGCAGTAGTGGAGCTTGATCGGATTGCTGTTCCAGTCTTGAGGAGCTTGGATAGATGTAAAGCTCCAGTTATCCAGTTATCTTTTCTTTTGTTTTGGCTATTGTATGAGAGTGGGATTATGCATTCCTTTATTTTGATGGATATTGTACTTGACCTTTATTATGGTTTTATGATGTAACCAGACATGTTTTACTTCCGCTGTTATGAGATGATGTTTTAAAATTTCAAGTACTATTTATATCTGTCTTGTTATAATTTTTCTGTTCTATATTCACTAAAATACTCCACCGATGCTATGGCATTCCCTTAGTGAGTGATCATAGCGGGAGTGGGGTGTTACACGTGGTATCAGAGCTTAAGGTTACCAGAACAGATAAATTTTTTTTGAGAAAAACTATTTTCTAAGAGTATTTTCGAAGAAAGTATTTTCAAAAGCATGTCTTCTAAGAGAAAAAGTTTTTGAAAAAGAAAAGCATAATCCCCAATAGCCATATCTTTATCTTTCGGAATCTCCTTTTTGAATCTTTCCTCTTTCGTTTCAGCATGGCTGAAGATCTTAACATCCCGGAGGGTTTAGTTATACCACTATGGTATAGGAGGTTGCAAGAGGCTAGGGCCGCGGCTGCGGGTCCGGCCAATGCTACTACACCAGAGACAACCGCTCCTCCTCCTCAGCCTAGAGTGGATAATTTTGCTAAGGTTTGCAAGGAGTTCAAGGCTATAGGAGGAAAACCTTTTCTAGGTTCAGAGACTTTCGTAGAGGCTAGAGATTGGCTTAAGGAAGTGGAAGAGTTGCTAGATATCTTTGAAGTGGAAGAGGGAAAGAAAGTCAAGTTGGCGGCTTGGTTAATGAAGGGAGAGGCCTCGTTCTGGTGGGAGGTCACTAATGGAGAACGCCCGGTTGACTCTTGGGCAGATTTTAAGCAAAGGTTTGGGGCTAAGTTTCTCTCAAGGGCGGAAGAGAATCTGTTTATGGAGAAGTTCTTGAATTTGAAGCAAGGGAATCTCACGGTGAAAGAATATGTCAACAAATTCAATCAATTAGCGAGGTTTGGCATAGAGTTGGTGAATACACCGGAGAAGAAGGCTTTGAGGTTCGTTAGAGGCTTGAACGAACCATTGCAAGGAATAGCTATGACTCACATTCCTATGGGGGCCACCTTTGAGAAACTTGTCTACATGGCACTTATGCATGAGGATGATAAGAATTCTAAGGCACCAGAGAAAAAGGGGGATCAGAAGAAACTGCAACAACAACAACAAGGCAAGGGCGGAAAAGGCAATGGTGACAAAAAGAAGACGAAGAAGAAGTGCTTCAATTGTGGAACACCAGGACACCTTAGTAAGGATTGTCGCAAAAAGAAGAAGACCGGTTGCTTTCATTGTGGTGAAGCAGGGCATCTTGTGAAAAACTGCCCAAAGAAGGGGCAGAAGACGGGGTCTACCTCAGGAGGTCAGGTGCAAGCTCTTATAGCACCACCTCAGTCAGGGGGGCAAGTTCAGGTTCTCTCAGTTCCACCGATTCAGCAGAGAGGTAGAACTATTTCCGTTGAAAGTCTGGTTTTTCTGTTTGATCATCCAGTTCGTACTTTGTTTGACTCTGGCGCATCGCATTCTTTTATCTCATCATCATTAGTTGAGTCACTGCACTTAGACACCAGTCTAGTTGATGATCCCTTGGTTGTTTCAAACCCAATTGGGGGCTCTATATATCTGTCTATGATATGTTTGGGTTTGAAGATTTCTATACTTAGCGTTGAGTTTAGATGTGATGCTTTTGTATTGGGCTTCACGGGCTATGGGCTGATCTTGGGCATGGACTGGTTATCCAGTAATGGTGCCGTTCTTGATTGTGAAAGGAGAGTTGTCAGGCTTATGACCCGCTTGGGTAATACTCTCGAGATCTCTTGTAATCCCATGGAATCTGTTTTGCTAAGTTATCTTGAATCGCTTGAAGCTTCGGTCGAGAGTTTGCAATCTGTTAGAGTGGTCCGGGAATATCCGGATGTGTTTGAGGAGGTGAGGGGCTTACCTCCGAAGCGGGAGATTGATTTCCGAATTTATTTGGTGGATAATGCCAAACCAGTATCTTTGCCAGTACGCCATATGGCTCCTCGTGAGAGAAGAGAACTTCATAAGCAAGTAGGGGAGTTGCTTGAGAAGGGGTTCATAAGGCGAAGTATATCGGAGTGGGGAGCTCCAGTAGTGTTTGCCACGAAGGCGGATGGGTCCCTCAGACTTTGTGTGGATTATAGGGAACTTAATAAGCTCACAAAGAAGAATAGACACCCATTACCGAGGATAGATGATCTCTTTGATCAGTTGGTTGGCGCCTCAGTGTTTTCGCAAATGGATTTAGCTACAGGGTTTCATCAGTTGAGAGTGGCGGAGGACAGTATAGAGAAGACTGCTTTCCGGACTCCGGATGGTTTTTATGAGTGGCTAGTGATGCCATTTGGGTTGACAAACGCCCCTGCATACTTTGTTGATCTCATGAGTAGAGTGTTCAGAGAGTATCTGAATAAGTTTGTAGTAGTTTTTGTGGATGACATCTTGGTCTTTTCCAAGAGTGAAGAAGAGCATGCCCTACATCTCAAGGAAGTGTTGGAGACTCTTCGAGCACATAGTCTTAAAGCTAAATTCTCGAAATGTCATTTTTGGAGAAGAGAAGTGCGATTCTTAGGGCATGTGGTCTCTAAGGAAGGGATAGCTGTGGATCCCGCAAAGATAGTATCTATCCAGGATTGGAAAGTTCCTAGAAATGCTACCGAAGTAAGAAGTTTCTTGGGGTTGGCAGGATATTATAGGAAGTTCATCAAAGACTTCGCGAAGATATCAGCCCCATTAACCCGCTTGACGAAGAAGAATCTGGTTTTCTCATGGGATGTAGATTGTGATGATGCTTTCCGACGGTTAAAGAGAGCTTTGACCACCGCTCCAGTTTTAGTGCTTCCAGATGGGAGTAAGCCGTTTGTTGTTTATACCGATGCTTGTGGGACAGGATTAGGCGCAGTCTTGATGCAGGAGGGAAGGGTAATAGCCTATGGAGGGAGACAATTGAGAGTGCATGAGAAGAATTACCCTACCCATGATCTAGAGTTGGCCGCGATTGTTTTCGCACTTAAGTCTTGGCGCCATTATCTTCTTGGTGAGAGATTCGAGTTGTTCACTGACCATAAATCATTGAAGTACTTATTCTCTCAGAAGGATTTGAATTTAAGACGGCAAAGGTGGATGGAGTTCTTAGCATCCTATGATTTCGAGATAGCGTATACTCCTGGCAAGGGTAACGTGGTGGCAGACGCCTTGAGTAGAAAAAGGCTATCTTTAAGTCCATTGTTCGTAGAACGGCGAAGCTTGGAGTTTCTTTCTTTGTTTGACTTCAGACCTTCTGTTGATTTTGTACCTGGTTTGTTGGCATCCTTGGAAGTTAGACCTACCCTTTTGAGACGGATTGGCGAGGCTCAGCGAGACGACCCACAGTTGGTTGAGTTGGTAGAGAAGCTTATAAGAGGGGAGTCGTCCAGCCATTTGGGTAGATACACCATAGATGATAAGGGATGGTTGCATAGAGACGGTAGACTTTGTGTACCGCAAGATGAGGGTTTGAAGAAGGCTATTTTGGATGATGCACATCGTTCAAGAATGACTATTCATCCCGGTGGAGACAAAATGTACCAAGACATGAAGAGAGTTTTCTTCTGGGCCGGTATGAAGAAAGATGTAGCCGAGTATGTGGCTAGATGCTTAGTATGCCAACAAGTTAAAGCGGAGCAAAGGAAACCCGGTGGGTTGCTACACCCATTGGAAGTTCCGCAATGGAAGTGGGATAGTGTCTCGATGGATTTCATCGACGGGTTACCAAGATCAAGGAAGGGCAATACGGGAATTTGGGTTGTGGTGGACAGACTTACCAAGAGTGCCCATTTTATACCCGTGAAGAGTAAGAGGACCGCTCCATGGCTTGCTTCAGTCTATGTTAGAGAGATTGTTAGGTTGCATGGCGTACCATCCAGCATTGTGAGTGATCGAGATCCTATCTTCACTAGTGAGTTTTGGAGAAGTTTGCAAGAGGCGGTAGGGACTCAGTTGTGTTTGAGCACCGCATATCATCCTCAGACGGACGGTCAGACCGAGAGGGTGAACCGTATCTTAGAAGACCTCTTGAGGCTTTGTATCTTGGATTTTGGAGGTACATGGGAAGAACATCTTCCTTTGGTAGAATTCGCATATAATAACAGCTTTCAGTCCAGTATTGGTATGGCTCCTTTCGAAGCTCTTTATGGAAGGCCTTGTCGATCTCCTACATGTTGGTGGGAATCTACGGATAAGATCTTGCTTGGGCCGGATATGGTTAGAGAGACTTCAGAGAAGATTGATTTAATTCGAAGAAGGATGAAAGCAGCGCAAGATAGACAGAAATCTTATGCGGATCGGAGAAGGACGGATCTTGAGTTTGAGGTTGGGGATATGGTTTTTGTCAAAGTATCTCCGTTAAGAAATGTTGTTCGCTTTGGGTCCGTTGGGAAGTTAGCACCGAGATTTGTTGGGCCGTTTCCTATTAAGGAAAGGATTGGACGGATGGCATATAGGGTGGAGTTGCCCGACAGACTTAGTGGTGTTCATGATGTATTCCATGTATCACATTTGAGGAAGTGCTTACATGAGACCGCGGAGGTGGTAGAGCCGAGCTTGCTTAGAGATGTAGAGGTAGAGCGTGATGCGACGATTCGACGAGCTCCTACTCGCATCCTTGGGTCAGAAACTAGGAAGTTGAGGAACAGAGAAGTCCAGCTAGTGAAAGTGCAATGGGGAGATGACGAAAGCAATGCTACTTGGGAGACGGAAGCAAAGATGCGTTCTTTGTATCCATTTCTTTTTGAGAGTATGTCTTTTAACTTCTCCCTTATCGCTTGTCTAGTACTTATCTTATCTTTGGTATGTCCTCTCGTTAGTACCGTTTGACCTTTAGATAGGGTAAAACCTATGGTTGAAACATGTGTTTGAAACATGTTATGGTTGATGGATGCATGTGGATGCAATTGTTTGCTAGTGGTTGCTCGTGGATGCATATACACACACATTAGGCACTAGATCGGCTCAGTCACTTCATGTTGCATATCGCACAAATGGATGTGGTAGTTAGATTGATGGATGTATCATGGATGTGTTATCATATGGATGATGCATTTTTGTATGGTTGTGCACACATGTAGAAATTTGTATGTGTCAATAGGGTTTCGCATACATATTGGATGCATGGCACTATCATGGTTTGCATTAAGGAGGTCGACTGAATCAGTAGACCGCCTGATTTTGCATTAGTATACGGACATATACACACACTTTCTGCATATGTTCATACATCATTAGAAGTTTCTAAGGATAATGGTTGCTTGTGGTTGATGGTTTAGTAGATGGTTGTTTGGTTGGTAGGATACGTTCTTCTTAACTTAGAGATTTCGAGGACGAAATCCTTTAAGTAGGGGAGAATGTAACACCCCGAATTTCAATTAACACTAATAGTTAGTAATTAAAATATAATTAATCTCAGATGGAAGAACCAGGGGAAACGGGCTACGTCATTGCGTTCGTCTCGGAAAAATACGCGAAATAGAGTCCGAGTTTTCAAGAATCGGAGTCCGGATGGCCCGGTTATGGCCCAAAGAAGTTTTAGGAAGTTTAAATTTAAAAAGCAGATTTGAAAAACAAGTTTGGAGCCAAAAGAGGAAAGGGGGGAAAAATTCCCGCCTAGCCCCGTGTCGACAGCCATGTCGACAGGGGAGTCGACAGGGGGGTGTCGACAGCCCTGTCGACAGGGGTGTCGACACAGGGTGTCGGCCCTGCTGGTCTGGGTGCACCAGGTTTGGTCTTGGCTGAGTCTTGGGCTATGTTCTAGAGGGTTCCTAAATCTAAGGGTCCTAATCTAATCTAGGGTTAATCTAAGGGCCTAAAACACTTTCTAATCCTATAAATAAGACCCTAACCCTACCCTAATTCATTCATAATTAAACCTAGTAACTAAACTATGGCAAAATGCTAGCTCTCATGGCCTCCACTAATTTTATGGGTTGCATGCTAATCACTCTCTAATCAACCTCTAATCTCTTCTTAGCATCTTAATCTTCTTTATTTGGTGTGCAAAGTTGCTAGTGTGAGTTTCTATCACTTTGATGATCTTTTGGTAAACTAATTAGATGAGATGTGATGAGATTTATGGTTTTGTATGTGGGTTAATGAGCTTTGAAATCATATGATATGATGTTAGCATTAATCTTATGTTTATGCATGTTGAGTATGTATGTTTATGCATGTTGAGTATGTATGTTTATGCATGTTGAGTATGTAAGTTTATGCAAGTTTAATATGAAGTATGTTATGCATGATGCTAAATATGCAAGTTGTGGGCTATGTAATCATATGCATGTTATGCAAGTTCATAGTGATATGCTATGCAAGTTACATGTATGTAAATATGCAAGTTACATGTTTGTTAATATGCAAGTTACATGTTTATATGCAAGTTACATGTTTGTTAATATGCAAGTTACATGTTTGTTAATATGCAAGTTACATGTTGGTTAATATGCAAGTTACATGTATGTAAATATGCAAGTTACATGTTTATTTATGTGCAAGTTACATGTATGTAAATATGCAAGTTACATGTTTATTAATATGCAAGTTCATGATGACACACTATGCAAGTCTATAAGCTAATATGCAAGTTTGTTATGCAAAATGAATATGTAAGTTATGTGACATATTATATGCAAGTTATGTGACATGTTATGCAAGTTTATATGCAAGTTATGTGACATGTTATGCAAGTTCATATGCAAGTTATGTGTTTGTTAATATGCAAGATGGCACCTTTGAAACATGTTCATTCATATGCAAGTTGACACCTTTTATATGTGTTATATCATGAACGAAATTACGTGGGAACGATGGGGTAATTAAATGCATAAGTTAATAAGATTGTGTGAAATTAATATAATTATGCATAACACAAAATAAATAAACATAGTATGGGAATTTGCCTATTTGGTTAGGTGTACCCATACTATGTGTTGGGAATTTACCTATTGAGTTAGGTCTACCCCATGGGAATTTACCTATTAAGTTAGGTCTACCCATGTTAAGAAAACTTGATTAATTAGGGATAATTAATATAAAATTATGAGGGTGATTAATTAGGTGTAATTAATTGACTAAGACACGAGGTTGGACTCAGTTGTAGCGTAAAACTGCCCGGACCCAACCGGCTTAACCAGTTGCTACAAATGTTAGCCCAATGTGAGAGGTCTTAGGCACAAACTAAATACGTAATTAATGTAAAGACACGAGGTTAGACTCTGTTATGACATAAGGCTGACCGGACCCAACCGGCTTAACCAGCGGTCATAAAAGCCAGTCTAATGTGAGAGGTCTTTACAAAGGTTACGTTCTTAATTAATTAATTAAGAAACACTTAACCACATTAGCATGTAGAGGGACATGAGGGGTTAAGTGGGTGCCTTGGGTGGCATGAGAAAATCTAGTGGTTGCCTTGGGTGGCAATAGAAAATACGATTAGAATACTTAACCGAAATGAAACATGTAATTAAAACATGATTAAAGGGTTAAGTGGGATATACTAGAAAAAGGGACAAGCTTAGGTGGGTAGCTTGTGGAGGCCCATTTCAACCAGTAACCCATATGTATCTTTGTGGGCTCGACCCATGTCGAGGACGGGACACGCATACTGGGCTTGACTGTAAGAGGCAAACGGGTTAGCGGTGGCAACGCAAGTCCAACGGGCTTCATATGCGTGAGTGGGCCCGGGCTGGTAGGTAAGCCGTTGTTGCATCGTGTAGATATAAGCCGTGCACCGTTAGTTTTATCAGGTTGCCACATTGGGGAATGATACATCCCACGGTGGGGCCAGCACAGGTATCTACGTTAGGGAGCCGATCGAATGGGGGAGTAGTGTGTACACCTAGTGGATTGTAGGGCCCCGTGGCGCCTACTTGGTCACCTAGGGGTACGCAAGTACTAATTAGTAAATTTTATAAGTCCTTGGGTGGGATCAACCTTTAGGTTAGAAACGACTGGTGTGGTGCAGTTTAGTAATTTACCTTAGGAAGGGTAGATGCGTCTTTATCCTTTATCTTAGTTCAGTTGACTGCTTAGGGTACCCATTTATCCCTATATGTTACCGTATATCAGTTCATATCTTCTCTGGTTACTTTAACGATTGTATTGTTAAAGTTATAGGACTCGCTCAGACTTATGTCTGACCCCGTTGTTTTTATCTTTTTCCCAACCCTCAGGTCCTGTGGTGGATCCTAGCAGTAGTGGAGCTTGATCGGATTGCTGTTCCAGTCTTGAGGAGCTTGGATAGATGTAAAGCTCCAGTTATCCAGTTATCTTTTCTTTTGTTTTGGCTATTGTATGAGAGTGGGATTATGTATTCCTTTATTTTGATGGATATTGTACTTGACCTTTATTATGGTTTTATGATGTAACCAGACATGTTTTACTTCCGCTGTTATGAGATGATGTTTTAAAATTTCAAGTACTATTTATATCTGTCTTGTTATAATTTTTCTGTTCTATATTCACTAAAATACTCCACCGATGCTATGGCATTCCCTTAGTGAGTGATCATAGCGGGAGTGGGGTGTTACACCTTCGTCCATACAAGTTGCCCTGGGACTGGACAAACCGAAGGCACTATTCTGTAAACAGGATAGCCCTTGCATTTTACTCCGTCTTCAATTATCTTTGGCATGTATGATTCGCGACGCTTATGCCAATACAGAGTGGTTCTATGGATAATAATCCAACCGGTCTCTCCATATTAACAACGTTAAAATGGTCAAAACTTCGATAGTCTGTGATTTAACTATCAAATGAAAACATGTCCGTGTACAAACAACGATCTAAATTCCAAATAGAATGTCAATCGATCAATCATCATGTATATCTATACATATTTCCTTATTTTCTATATTTAGAAAATAGTTGTTATCAACGTTGGGAAAACATTTCCATTGTTTATTTACGTATCACTATCCTTCCACAACTATCAGACTCTAACTATAAACTAACAAGAGAACAACTTCCTAAGTATAAACCCCGAAGGCCGAAACCAACATCAGATCGATACCCAGGAAATCATTCAACTTATTAATCTCTAGTCAGATTCTAATTTTGCTTAACTCTATATTCTTTAACTCCATTCGCTCAACTCTAGATCGCAGCGATCACAATGGTTACGCCTGATTCCCTCAGGAAACATCCGAACGCCGTAGGCTATTTACAGCCCTGCGAATTACGCTAGCAGTCGTGCTAAATGGCAACTCATCCTGAATAACTATGTTTGTTTTAAACTCTAACTGTTTAACTCTAACTGTTTAACTCTAACTGGTTAACTCAACTGTTTAACTCTAACTGGTTAACTCAATTGTTTAACTCTATTTGACTAACTCGACTCGACTAACCCCGTTCGAATAACATATTCGATTAACTAACTTTCGAATACCATATTCGATTTCTCCTTTTTAACAACTTTTTATTCATTTGCAAAGATTTACTTTTAAATAACGGTTCTACACTTTAAAAATGATTTCCTTTTTATAACGTTTCCTTTTCAATTCTATTTGTAAATGGTTTACAAATATTTCCTTTTCAAATTTATTCTTGAAATATTCTAACTCCTTAAATTCCCGGGAAAATTCGCCATAACCTCCTTTGTATCGGGAGCATCGGGAAAATCCCCAAACTCGCCACACAGGCCTTTCCATTCAAAAAGAAAATGTTTTGAATTTATTTTCTTTTTTTTTAAATATCTCCTATTTATAAATATCCCAATTTATAAATATTCCTTATTTATAAATATTCCACTTTATAAATATTCTATTTTATAAATATTATATTTTTCAATATCACTTTGAAAAATCTCCTTTATCTACATTCCGGTATGTCATGGTATTCAATCATATCAAATCATGATGTTCAATATCATCCATACACACACAATCAACAACAGGTTATAATTCACATCATATATCAAAATATATGAAAAAAACAATAAAATAACTGTTGAGGAATCCAGTAGGATTCCTCCAACCTGTTTCCCTGCATCACAGATGTTAGACAGTATAGATAACATCACTTTCAGTTCCATATGATATATTCAGTTAAACAGAATCAATATAGAAATTTAACTAACTGACTAGCAGTTCAATCAAACAGTCAACACACAATCAATCAGTCCATATTTAACAGTTCTAAAAATATAACATGAAAATATAAACTGTTCAGTGTTGGTGAGATTTACTCACATTGGCGCGTTAATCGTTAAATAACGGTTTGCGTTTATCTGACTACGACGGACAATTTATTTCGCCATAAATTGTAACTGTCTCCGATCCACTCCCGGTCAGTCTCATTGTGTTGCTCCCGTCCATACGATCCTACCACAACTTACGGTTCTCGATTCCGACCTCGTATGGATGAGATATGATGATTACAAGTTACATGATATTTTAATTTGAAATAACTTAGTTAAATTTCAAAATGGGGTTCACCTTACTTAAGGCCCATTACCCCTTTGAATACCCATAACCTGTTGAAAGACTCTTCTTCCTCTTACCCTGTAAATGTCGTACCCTCCTCAACGCCAATGTCCATTTCCACCAGTTTTCAAAACCAACAACCTCCCTAACCACATTATAAACAATCGAACTAAATATATCACTAGCTTCCTCTTCCAAAACTCTTAACCCCCATGCTGTTTTCCTCAAACTCGAACGCAAGTACCCTTTCACGTTCTCCAGGCTCGAACTCTACAATGTTATTCCCCCTCCACTCACGTTAACCATACTCCCCTTCCCATAATACAAAGGAGAATGTTGCTACTCCACTTAACAGCACGTTATGGCCATTTTATTCCTTTTTAAAATAATGGTTTCACTTCACATATAACATAACCGTCCCACCATTTCACTTTACAAGCCCCAAACCCAACAACACTTCGCCTCCCCTTCTATTCTCGCATCCGCTCCAGATTTTACCCTACATCTACCACCCTACTTCACGGCAGTTAATGAGACCACCACCGACGAATTCAGCTTCCCGTCCAGCACCTTGCTACGCCGGAGTTCAACTCAAACTTCCTCCACGATCGCGGCTCGGCCCCACCATATCAGCAAAAATGAAGACCATCGGACCCTTCGAAAATTATACAAGGAGATAGCGAATCTCCATATGAAACTAAGTATACTCGTTTGGGTTTTTAAGTGGGGGAATTCCATTCGCTTGGATTTGTTTTATTTATTTTTTTGTTGCCATTAAGGCTGCTGCGACAAACAGGAGAAATAACGGGCATGATGATGGTCTTATACTTGAGGAAACTTAAAGGTGAAGGATAGATATTTCCACTTGAGGTGCTGAGACAAAGAACGTGGAAGCAAATGGTGTAAAGTAGTCTGTTGTGTTGATATTTAGGCTTGCGTTGGCAGTATGGATACGATTTGTACGTGCTAGTTTGGAGGCCTTACGTTTTTAGGATAGCTTGCATTTGAGTTTTCACATCAATGCAACCGGTATATATTTTAATATAGACTTAGTTCCTTACTCCCTAAGAAAAGGGGTGTTCATCATATTTAATATATATAGGTTTATGGTTTATTATGGCGTAGAGATATTTTGCTTTCAAACTGGGGTTCTTTCAGTCTCCGTTACATAAGTTTCCATTCGTTTATATATGAAGAATTACGGACAGAAATAAAAATAACAATGAGATGAGCAACGCACCAGGGTCCCAAAAATATAATAATACCGGTAGATTGGCTCATATTGTGAAACCCCAAAATGTCGATACAGGGTGCCAAATACTCCAAATAAAAAGTTGCTTATTAAATTAATTTAAAATTACCATAAAATTCTAAAAATTAAATTATCACTACTTCCTAAAAGAACCTTGTTCAAATTCGAATCTGATAACTAGTTATATCGAATAAACCGTTACGGTCGATAAACGATTTTATAGCGACTATTTTAAAATTTGATTTGGACATATCTCAAAATCTACACGACGAAATCCCGATTTTTCTCTTCCACTAGAAA
The DNA here is from genome assembly GCA_030737875.1 of Allium sativum. Taxonomy (NCBI): domain Eukaryota; kingdom Viridiplantae; phylum Streptophyta; class Magnoliopsida; order Asparagales; family Amaryllidaceae; genus Allium; species Allium sativum. The sequence goes on from CM060919.1 coordinate 193,584,974, forward strand.
GATATAGTCCACTAGCTCCACACGTTTCTTGTTTCACAGAAATCCGGCTTAAAACGAACCCTGTACATTCAGTTGAAGTTCAAATCGCCAAATAGCGAACTGCCGTGCCATTTCGAGCTCGTTTATAAATATATTATAAACTATACGTTCAACTGTCGTCGATTCAATATAATCGTTATTATATTTCGAATTGAAACTCCACCAAATCTCGTATGCTATTCAATTCACATGATATTGTGAATTTCACTATTTCCGACTATTTCGACATTATAATATATTATTATATTAAAATTATTAATTAAATATTCAATATTATTTAATTAAACTATCATTAACTTCTCTAAATCACCAATTATATAATTGAATAAATTAATTATATATCTCTAAAATGCGGGTCATTACATTCTTCCCCACTTAATATAATTTCGTCCTCGAAATTGCTAAGTTAGAGGACGACCCTATCTATTGGAACTCCTAAGAGTTGTTTACCCCTTATTTCTGATTTCAACTGAACCAATTAATATCGACAAAAATATTTATTCATTCCGACTAACTAAAATTTTCAAAAATTCTGAAAATTTCCTAACACTTTAAATTTTCGGAAAATTTCGCCAGCACCTCCTTTGTACGGGTCAATAGCTCAAACTCCAACTCGCCTCTCTGGGCCTTCTTCAACCCAAAAGAAAATCAAACAGCCAAGCGGCTTGCCAATTCGGCTCATAAATCTCATGCTTATATCAAATATAGACTTGTACCTTTTTGTTGGGCATATCATTATATCCCTACCACTTCCATATGATATCAACTCAGCATATACCAGTGTTATCTCAATCAAATTCCAATCAGTTCATATCCTCAAATCCAAACCGAATTTTATTCGAACCCCAATATCAAATTTCAAATTCTTAACTCATCAACCCAATTCCATAACAGATTATTCTCTAATCCAATTCAATTCTATTTAACTATGTTCAAGTTAAATTTCAATTTATTTTTACCATCTCATTTTATTTAACTTTATTAGTTAAATTTTAATTTCTAGAACTTAAATTCCAGGGTAAATTTCAAATCAATTTGAAATCATACTGCCAATTCAAAACCTTTGAATTTTCTAAACAACTTGTTTTCTCAAAACAATTCAAATCAAAATCTCTGGTAGTAATCCACCACTTAGAAACTCGAAAATCACACCGATGATACTGCGCAGTCATCATCGGAATTATTTTCCAGCGACCCAAGTGATTTCAATACTATATCATTTTCAAGACCATTACTGAATACTTCCATTTTGAAAACATTTCAAAACCTCCCAGGAACTTAAAATTTCCTTATTTTAATTCCAAATCAGATTTAAATTCATATTTAATTCATCTTATTTCATATACTTTACTTATATGATTCTGATTGGTTATATATAACCATTTCACTTTATAATTTCATTCGATTATAATTACAACCAATATATCTAATATATGATAATATATTACATATCCATACTGTGTCGGTCCATCGTATTCAAGTATTTATTTACTCCTGCCGATACAGTGGATCAAACTGATCGACCAGAACTCATAAACAACTCAACCAATGAATCTCCATAATATAAAACAAATTTTTATATCAAATACAAATACGCACTCGTATATATATACACTCAAACTCAATCTAGGGTATTACTAACCCTATCTCTACCGAGTCACGCCACAGAGCCAAGGTAATTCTTAACTTAAGCTCTGATACCAACTGTAACGACCCGGAAAAATGCGATCTTGGTTATCCGATATACAACACATATCGAACATCTAAGGATCGAAAATAACCGAATAGTTAATGAAAGAAATTAGAAGGTGAGAATAGATAAGATAGAAACTTAGAATAGAAGAAGAAGAAGAACACAATATCAGAGTAACACGAACCTCACAGCGGAACGAATAACATATAATAGATAACATAACTTTGAAATATAACAGTTATGTATACAATAGCACTTATCAGAGTACAACACTTACAACACAGCGGAAATAAACTATAGCTATATGGTTCTGAAGCCTCCTGCTCCAGCTCTTCAATGTATCTGCAAATCCCGACTACTTGACTGCCCGTACAAAATTAGGCACCCAAGAGTTTAGGGAAAACAAAACAAATAAACTCCGAGTCAGTCATGGGACTGGTGTGAGTAAAACAGTTTAAACATGTATATGAACAAGTAAACAATATCTCATAAGACCACGCCGCAGAACGAACGGGTTTTTCCCTTATGAAAATCCAAAATATCTTTATATCAAAAACCTTTTTGATATTATAATAATGTCTATGTACAAATAGATATCAACTAGCAGAAACGCTTTCATCTCACGCTCTACATATATGGTATACAATCAAAACCGCAAGCACGTATTGGGTAATGGATTTCCAACTATGACAAGGTATGGAATCACCTTCCGATCAGTGTACTCTAGGAACGATACACTGGAGTTCAACAAGAACATCTTGCAACTCAGCCACACATGACCGACCACTCATTTCGCTTGAGTGTATCGAATGTACATCACCAACGGTTGGGATCAGCAACCGTTCCCGTATATATATGGGACAGCATTGATAGACTTAAGAAACAAATGAATATTCTCTAGATAGGTGATTATACACCCTACTTCGGTGCGACCGACTTAGCCATGCTGCCTGCCCGATTTCTGTCATTTACCGGTTGATGAGGCTAGAAGCTACGCTTTATCATTACATCAGATTCACTTCGAATGCTACATTGTCAAATCCATCAGAATCACTAATTGACGTCTACAACCATACATTACGTGTCAGCTAAAAGAAGTTTCCTTCTCCGCTTCCACTCTTGGTATAGTTGAAGAAATCAATGTACGTGACCGTTTGGAAATACTCTGTCATACATCCATCTTCATTCACTTAGAACGTCACATCGTCATACCCGCCAAATCACAAATTGACTTATCCAAAAATAACACGGGTATACAGCTAAGAGAAACGAATTCCTCCGCCACCAAACGTGAATATGTTTGAACAGATCAACTTACGCGATCTATTGGATATACTCTGTCAGACCTTCGTCCATACAAGTTGCCCTGGGACTGGACAAACCGAAGGCACTATTCTGTAAACATGATAGCCCTTGCATTTTACTCCGTCTTCAATTATCTTTGGCATGTATGATTCGCGACGCTTATGCCAATACAAAGTGGTTCTATGGATAATAATCCAACCGGTCTCTCCATATTAACAACGTTAAAATGGTCAAAACTTCGATAGTCTGTGATTTAACTATCAAATGAAAACATGTCCGTGTACAAACAACGATCTAAATTCCAAATGGAATGTCAATCGATCAATCATCATGTATATCTATACATATTTCCTTATTTTCTATATTTAGAAAATAGTTGTTATCAACGTTGGGAAAACATTTCCATTGTTTATTTATGTATCACTATCCTTCCACAACTATCAGACTCTAACTATAAACTAACAAGAGAACAACTTCCTAAGTATAAACCCCGAAGGCCGAAACCAACATCAGATCGATACCCAGGAAATCATTCAACTTATTAATCTCTAGTCAGATTCTAATTTAGCTTAACTCTATATTCTTTAACTCCATTCGCTCAACTCTAGATCGCAGCGATCACAATGGTTACGCCTGATTCCCTCAAGAAACATCCGAACGCCGTAGGCTATTTACAGCCCTGCGAATTACGCTAGCAGTCGTGCTAAATGGCAACTCATCCTGAATAACTATGTTTGCTTTAAACTCTAACTGTTTAACTCTAACTGTTTAACTCTAACTGTTTAACTCTAACTATTTAACTCTAACTGGTTAACTCAACTGTTTAATTCTAACTGGTTAACTCAACTGTTTAACTCTATTTGACTAACTCGACTTGCCTAACCCCGTTCGAATAACATATTCGATTAACTAACTTTCGAATACCATATTCGATTTCTCCTTTTTAACAACTTTTTATTCATTTGAAAAGATTTACTTTTAAATAACGGTTCTACACTTTAAAAATGATTTCCTTTTTATAACGTTTCCTTTTCAATTCTATTTGTAAATGGTTTACAAATATTTCCTTTTCAAATTTATTCTTGAAATATTCTAACTCCTTAAATTCCCGGGAAAATTCGCCATAACCTCCTTTGTATCGGGAGCATCGGGAAAATCCCCAAAATCGCCACACAGGCCTTTCCATTCAAAAAGAAAATGTTTTGAATTTATTTTCTTTTTTTTAAATATCTCCTATTTATAAATATCCCAATTTATAAATATTCCTTATTTATAAATATTCCACTTTATAAATATTCTATTTTATAAATATTCTATTTTTCAATATCACTTTGAAAAATCTCCTTTATCTACATTCCGGTATGTCATGGTATTCAATCATATCAAATCGCGATGTTCAATATCGTCCATACACACACAATCAACAACAGGTTATAATTCACATCATATATCAAAATATATGAAAAAAAACAATAAAATAACTGTTGAGGAATCCAGTCGGATTCCTCCAACCTGTTTCCCTGCATCACAGATGTTAGACAGTATAGATAACATCACTTTCAGTTCCATATGATATATTTTGTTAAACAGAATCAATATAGAAATTTAACTAACTGACTAGCAGTTCAATCAAACAGTCAACACACAATCAATCAGTCCATATTTAACAGTTCTAAAAATATAACATGAAAATATAAACTGTTCAGAGTTGGTGAGATTTACTCACATTGGCGCGTTAATCGTTAAATAACGGTTTGCGTTTATCTGACTATGACGGACAATTTATTTCGCCATAAATTGTAACTGTCTCCGATCCACTCCCGGTCAGTCTCATTGTGTTGCTCCCGTCCATACGATCCTACCGCAACTTACGGTTCTCGATTCCGACCTCGTATGGATGAGATATGATGATTACAAGTTACATGATATTTTAATTTGAAATAACTTAGTTAAATTTCAAAATGGGCTTCACCTTACTTAAGGCCCATTACCCCTTTGAATACCCATAACCTGTTGAAAGACTCTTCTTCCTCTTACCCTGTAAATGCCGTACCCTCCTCAACGCCAATGTCCATTTCCACCAGTTTTCAAAACCAACAACCTCCCTAACCACATTATAAACAATCGAACTAAATATATCACTAGCTTCCTCTTCCAAAACTCTTAACCCCCATGCTGTTTTCCTCAAACTCGAACGCAAGAACCCTTTCACGTTCTCCAGGCTCGAACTCTACAATGTTATTCCCCCTCCACTCACGTTAACCATACTCCCCTTCCCATAATACAAAGGAGAATGTTGCTACTCCACTTAACAGCACGTTATGGCCATTTTATTCCTTTTTAAAATAATGGTTTCACTTCACATATAACATAACCGTCCCACCATTTCACTTTACAAGCCCCAAACCCAACAGCACTTCGCCTCCCCTTATATTCTCGCATCCGCTCCAGATTTTACCCTACATCTACCACCCTACTTCACGGCAGTTAATGAGACCACCACCGACGAATTCAGCTTCCCGTCCAGCACCTTGCTACGCCGGAGTTCAACTCAAACTTCCTCCACGATCGCGGCTCGGCCCCACCATATCAGCAAAAATGAAGACCATCGGACCCTCCGAAAATTATACAAGGAGGTAGCGAATCTCCATATGAAACTAAGTATACTCGTTTGGGTTTTTAAGTGGGGGAATTCCATTCGCTTGGATTTGTTTTATTTATTTTTTTGCTGCCATTAAGGTTGCTGCGACAAACAGGAGAAATAACGGGCATGATGATGGTCTTATAATTGAGGAAACTTAAAGGTGAAGGATAGATATTTCCACTTGAGGTGCTGAGACAAAGAACGTGGAAGAAAATGATGTAAAGTAGTCTGTTGTGTTGATATTTAGGCTTGCGTCGGCAGTATGGATACGATTTGTACGCGCTAGTTTGGAGGCCTTACGTTTTTAGGATAGCTTGCAGTTGAGTTTTCACATCAATGCAACCGGTATATATTTTAATATAGACTTAGTTCCTTACTCCCTAAGAAAAGGGGTGTTCATCATATTTAATATATATAGGTTTATGGTTTATTATGGCGTAGAGATATTTTGCTTTCAAACTGGGGTTCTTTCAGTCTCCGTTACATAAGTTTCCATTCGTTTATATATGAAGAATTACGGACAGAAATAAAAATAACAATGAGATGAGCAACGCACCAGGGTCCCAAAAATATAATAATACCGGTAGATTGGCTCATATTGTGAAACCCCAAAATGTCGATACAGGGTGCCAAATACTCCAAATAAAAAGTTGCTTATTAAATTAATTTAAAATTACCATAAAATTCTAAAAATTAAATTATCACTACTTCCCAAAAGAACCTTGTTCAAATTCGAATCTGATAACTAGTTATATCGAATAAACCGTTACGGTCGATAAACGATTTTATAGCGACTATTTTAAAATTTGATTTGGACATATCTCAAAATCTACACGACGAAATCCCGATTTTTCTCTTCCACTAGAAAGATATAGTCCACTAGCTCCACACGTTTCTTGTTTCACAGAAATCCGGCTTAAAACGAACCCTGTACATTCAGTTGAAGTTCAAATCGCCAAATAGCGAACTACCGTGCCATTTCGAGCTCGTTTATAAATATATTATAAACTATACGTTCAACTGTCGTCGATTCAATATAATCGCTATTATATTTCGAATCGAAACTCCACCAAATCTCGTATGCTATTCAATTCACATGATATTGTGAATTTCACTATTTCCGACTATTTCGACATTATAATATATTATTATATTAAAATTATTAATTAAATATTCAATATTATTTAATTAAACTATCATTAAGTTCTCTAAATCACCAATTATATAATTGAATAAATTAATTATATATCTCTAAAATGCGGGTCATTACACTTTCCTTCTCTCTTTATTCACCAAAACTTCATTTGATCATTACTTGATCAATTCTTGACGGATTCACATGAAACCAGCGGCATTACGAAGCAAATGAAGAGAAGTACAGTATGAAGATGAGTTGTAGATGAAAATCCAAAGTTGTAAATTGATCTGGTACCCATTTCTTCGCTGATTTACATTATACATATCCATTTCTTCTTGTTATCTCTTCACCAATCATCGTTACTCTTTTTCACTTTTTGATTTCTTTTCTAAATTTGAATTTTTCAATAAACACCATTTCGGAATTTGAATTACCAACAGTCACATCAACCATCTTTTCAGAGTTTGAATATCCAGTAGCCATATAACACATCTTCTCCTGTAAAACAACACAACTTTTCAAATAATAAAATAACTTTTCACATAATTCAGATGTCTTTTCAAATATTCAAACGACTTTTCAAAATAACTAACTACAATAATATCATGATGATTCTGTAACATATCCATATATCAAAAATTTCAAAATTTCAAAAATTTCAAATTTCAAAATTTCAAATTTCAAAAAACCAAATCGAAGTAACTTGGTTTTTCAATAATATTGAATGCATATCTAATACTGATGCAAGGCATGAATTTAAACTAGTGTTCAAAATTTGCCATTTCAAATTTTCAAAAATTAGATTATGAACTTTTTGAAAGACCTTACTTTGATACTAATTGTTAGGGATTGTGGAATGGTTCATTAAGGTAAAACAAACACTAGAGTGGGTGAATAGTGTTTTTGAGACTGTAAACAAAATCTAAAACTTATGTGAACCACTATATGGATCAGACACCACAAACACAATCACAGACATAGATTCAAAATCAAACACAAATATAAACAAAAGTAAAGTGCAGAAAAGGAAAGAACACACCGGATTTTATACTGGTTCGGAATTGCTCCTGCGTCCAGTCCGACGCAATGTTGGATTGCGCAGTTTTATTACTATATCAATAGTCAATTACAACCTCCTTGATTTCATGGCTACAGGGGATACCACTGATTCAAACCTCCTTGATTTCATGGTTACAAGGAATACCACCGATTACTTGTCCTTGATTTCATGGCTATAAGGGATACCGTCGATTAACCATCCTTGATTTCACGGCTACAAAGGATACCACCGATTACTTACACAACCCAAAACAATTACAAATAGCCCTATAACTCTTCAATATCACTTGATTCAGAGAGTACTGAGTGGAGAGTGTAGAGAGGAGAAAATTAGTGAAAACAAAATTGAATTCGGCCGAGTATAGGTGTAGAAATCATAAAAATGAGAAGATATAATGGTGTAGAGAAAGGAATGAAGATGGAGAAGAAGAATGATAATAAAATTCGAAATCAGACCCTATTTATAACATTTGAAAGGTTGCAACGTTTCTGAACCGTAACAAATGGTGAAAAAACACTTCCTTTCAAATTTAAATTTCTGACAATTATATGTCGACATATACATAAATGTATGTCGACATATCCATCATTTTTATGATTTTCTAAAGCATCTTTAAAGTATTTAAATCAATAATTAAATTATGGAAATTCCTGGAACAAAAATAGTTGCTAAAACATTATTTTTCAAGTATAAAAACATAAGAAAATATTATTTAAACATATGATTAAAAACTTAATATATATGTGATATAAAAACTATATATAACATAATTATAAACATATATATAGGAATTTATAAAGAAGTATTTATAGACTATATATAAACAAAAGGTTATATGATGAATCAAATATAAACTTAGTAAAATATATTTAATAAAACTATAAAAATAAGAATACTTATAAATTAGAAAATATATTTGAAATCATAAGTTTGAAATTCTTTAATCAAAACATAACAATATAAATAAATATTCTAAAGTGTAAACGCATATGAAATCATATACATACTTATGAAGTTATAAGGTTTAAAACTATATAACTATATAAACTTATATAAATAAATATATATATATATAATCAAAACTTTAAAATTATATGTTTGAAATCATAAGTAAAATAATTTAGAATTTGGAAATTAGAATTTTGAAATTTGAAAAAGAAAATTTGGAATTTGAAAAACACAATTTGAACCTGGAGTGCTATTCAAAGTCTTACATAATCTAGGCTCTATTACTATATTTATATTGAGCTCTTGAACTCTTGAAATCTTGATTACTCATGAGTCTTGAATCTTGAATCTCTAAAACTCTAAAACTGTACAGTCTTCCGTATTTATGTCTTGTATACAATCCTATATATATGTCTATATATTCTAGATAGAGATGTTTGTATATATTTTATAATCAATGACAATTGAAATAAGGTTGTTGTCATCAAAACTCCATTCTCGAACTGGTAAATGGAATAATTTTAATCAAAATTTTTATTTTGATATAAAAAGAATAATTTTCTGAAATTATTATTATATATAGATGTGTCAATTGTTATTATAATCTAATCAGGTTATAAAAATGGAGATGGTTATATAAAACCAAATTGGAATTCGTATAAGAATAAAATATAAAAATGAGATGAACCAAAAATTTAATTCAAACTAGAACGTGAATTTGAAACCCCGGAAGTTAGAAAGATTTTTGATGGAAGATTGTTTAGAAAAACAAATTGTCTTGGAAAATTCAAAGATTTTGAAAATAAGAAAGGAGATTTCAGACTATACTCAAACTAGTTTGTGATAAAACCGAGAATTTAGATTCGGGAACTTGACAATTTAAATAAAACAAGTCAAGTGAATTAAGGCGGTAATGGACTAGATTTGACTAAGGTTAAGTTGAACAGAATTAAACTGGAGTGGGGTTTAATGGAAAATTTTGAAGAAGATAAATATGTTTAAACGAGTTTGATTCAAACCAATAGAGTAGATGAGTTTTGGAACTATTATCCAACTATAATCAGAGATAATTGGATTGATAAGAATTAAGATATGGAGTTAAGGAATTGGAACCCAACTGGAGATTAGTTAAGTTAAATGATTTTCTAAGTGTTGATCTGATGTTGATTTCAGTCTTCGGGATTGATACTTAGAAGATTATTTTCTTACCGGTTTACGGTTTGGGACTGATAAATGTTGAAGAATAGTAATGAATGGAAATGTTTTCCAACTATAATAACCGATATTTCTAGTTATGGGAATGACTGTGATAAATAGCAAATTGCTGATGTGTGTATTAAATGTTTGGATTTCTGTGAAATGGTTGGTAGTTAACCTATGTGTTCTGGATACCTTGTTTGCTGTGATTATTAGGGGATGACCCAGATATATGTTTTGTTTTAAGTTTATAATTTTGAATATAACTAGAATCGCCTCGTTATACTCTTTAATTTCTAGGACGAAATTCTTTTAAGGGGATAGATTATAACGACCTAGCTTTCAGACTAATTTTATAATATATAAGGTATAGTTTATATTGGTAACTTAATTCAATTAAATAAATAAGATATATATTTGGAGAATATTAGGGGAATTCCAAATAAATCTGTAGGTTGATGATTTAAAATATCATTAACCAATGTATATGTATTTATAAATAACTAATTTTTGTTTTATCATTTTATTGTATTTTTATTTGTTCTAAACTCATGTGAATATAAATTTAATTAGGTAAATAATAAATGGAAAATCTGATTAACTTCATGCTGGAAGAAAACACAAATATATTATTCATTAATGCAAGATTTGTTGCATTAATTTGATAGTATAGATAAGCAAAAAATTTGCTTAATTGAAGTAATTATTATTTTAAACAAAGCATGTGTGTATATATTAAATTGATATTTATATATATAGGTATTTATATATACAAAGAATGACAAGTGCTAGATATTTTTAACTTGTTAGTTTACATTTAAACTTGCCTTTGTAAGTGTTGTAGATTTAATATCACTTTATGTAACCAATGTAACATACATAACGTAAAATTCCATTTTTTTTCACATATAGGTATACATAAAAAGTATAACTATGCAAGGGACAAACATTTATGTGATTTAAGGGGGTGACTTGCTTGGGGTGTAAGATATGAATTTACTGGTAGGTAAAGTACTTGTAGAACAGCAAGAGCATAGCAGTGTTGTTTCTAATCAACATTTATATGCATATATATATATATATATATATTGTAGCAAGATCTTTTAGTGAGTAAGTTAGTAAACATTTCTTGGTATTGTTAAATCACACATCACATTCACCTACCTACTACTGTTGCATACATGTAATAGGTACAACAAAGAACACGGCTGAACTATTCTACTTAAGAACTAAGATTTGTAAGCATTTAATTATATTGTATTATCAACATCACTTTCATGTTGTTGCAACACTACACCTCACCTTCTACATCATACACATTCACATCAAACCTTGAGACAGCCTACACAATCCCATCCAAAAACCAAGCTTCTACACCCATTAGCACATAGTTGTGTATATATAAATACATCAAGTCATAACTTGGCTGTAACATATTGCCTGGCTTGATGAAGATGGAAATGACTAGGCATAACCTCTTTTCAATCAGCTATGGGCAGCCTAAACTCACACCACACATCACACTATCTAGCTGTTGTAGCATGTACTCTACATCCCTAAATAACTACCTGACTTGAACCTGAACTTCTCCATATATAAATGCACTATAATATCACACAAATTCACACACTATTTCCCTGGGAGGTTAAGGAAAGGATATTAAAATTGCAGAGCAAAATAACGATGGGAGAATAAGAATATAGCCAAGACAGTGAATAAACTATGTGAGTGAACAATTAAAATTCTTTATTTGTTTCATATTTAATTCTTGTTCATTTAAACATTTGTATGCTGATATATTACCAAGTATTTAGTTCAAACATCTATGGTTGGTCAAGGGTTGATATGTGTGATAGGTAGAATATGACTTGAGAAGCTTTAAAACCTGTGAAAAAACATAATACAAGGCAGTAAAAATAAACTTGTGAGTAAACACAATATTTTCCTCTGTTTCATATATTTAATCACTATTGAGTTAGAGTAGAACTTCTTATGTATACGTCTAAAGTTGTGCTATTATATGCAAACTCAAACTATGTTGATTACTTGAATTTTAATCACCGGTAATAGTTGAAAATTCCTGAGTTATTTGTTGAAGATTTAATGATTCAAACATTATTGTTGTACTATGATAAGTATTATATGTAAGTGTTTAATCACTTGACTGTTGAGTGCAGTAGTAAGTATAAAACTATAGAACCAGAGCCTAAAGGTGATGATAAAATGAAAGCTCGAGTAATAGGTAGTTGAGTACAGTCTACAAATTAGCTACCCAATCAGTGTTAGCAGCAATAGGGAGGTTACTACATTACCAGGATATGAATGCTTTGCTGACATGAATGCTCGCGTACTCGGTGCTAAGCCTGATTTGCTTCCTCCATACTAACCACTAAATTTGCATAATCTTAGCATCTGTTATTGCGATTTGTACTATGAGTATGGGAAATTAGTTGTGAAATATACTATGGGCATAGAGATTCTAACAACGTATATATAGATTAAAGTCATCATGCTTGCGATCACTATCTAGTAGCAACTGAAACATGTGATTCACATACATTGTGATAAAGTTCTTTACGACATATATTTTTGAGTGGGTGGCACATGCTCTCGAGAGAGGTTTTCTAAAACATGCCACAAAAGACAAACAACTATAAAAGGACCTCTCGGTTACTGAAGGTTAGCGTGTGTAGTGAACATGAATGTTTTCTCATGGGATGAATAACTCCCTAAGCAAACTTAGTGGATGAAACTATGAAGGTTAATGCATTTAACAGGAAGAGAAGAATATACATGATAGATGTTATGGATAAGACCAGAATGAAGGCCATAGGATATTTGAATGAATTCATATTTAAAAGTTTCATTCAAGCTGGAAAGGATGTTAGGCTACTGTGAAGGATGCATCAGCATGAAAACATACACAAAAAGGGAGGAACACGTGTTGATTGGTCTGTAGGAGCTCAGTGGACCACAAGCTGAACTTCAATTGGAAGAAACATGAGTAAACTTGAGGTGTGAGGCAGTAGTGTCTTAAATAGAATTTTGATTTGTAGAATAGGGTAGGTGCACACTGTGCACACAGTGCATAGGAAATTAGCAAACAAATAGGAGATGGAGAAGAAACGTCTGGATAAATTTACAGTTACGATGTCAACCATTAACTCAGAATATATCATAGGTTTTGGCATGATTGTGGAGAAGCTCACGCTGACATGAAGATGGTTCTTCGTCTACCTGTTGTGATGGACAGTAGCAACACAAGAATGAAGAGGACTATGGGTAGCTTCATGTTTCAAATGTATGGATTGAGTGCATTCCTGGTTGAGGGTTCTTATATATGTCTTGAAGCAATTTGGTGTTTTGAATTCTTGTATTCAAATAACAGCGAATGGAATGGACGCATATTCGAAATGGGTGTGGTTCTGACAAGTATATCACAAACTGACGGGTGAAATGTTGAATCTTATTGAACCTGCAATTAACGGCATGGTAAATGAACGAGGAAAGTTAGGTAGATAGGATGGATTGTGTGAAGACCCGTAACTTCCCCGGTAAGGAAAGCCCGAATACTTTGAGGACAAGACAGATCAGAACACAAACAGAAGAACATTTCATTGCTTATTACAACAATTCATCAGAATACAAGAATATACAGGGTATTAACAAATAATATACATTATAAAATATCAGAGATTACAATACATTACATAGCAGCGGAAAATAATACAATACACAACTAGAAGTAATACACGGATACAGAGCTTTCCAAGTATCGTTCCAGCTGTAAATCAGGATCCTGTGAATATAAATCTGCAAAACCAAAACTACTAGCTGCCCGTGTCAAAATAAGGGCACCCAGAGTTTAGGTTAAAACAATAAACTCCAGGTCAGTCATGTGACTGGGGTGAGAACTAAAACAGTTATTTAAAACTTTACTTTAAATCAGATATATCAAGGGACCACGCCGTATAACACGGAATGGGTTTCCTCCCAAGAATACCAGTGCATAAAACAATAGCGCAACGCTAAATAAAGAAAAATGAAGCTATTATAAGACCCAGGTCCCATCACACAATGCAATGCAAGCCGGAGGATAGGGTTTTTACCTTATAATTGCCAAAGAATGTGCCTCATACGACTATGTCGCCATACTAGGCTCTACAATCAAAACCGCAAAGTCACGTATTGAAAGTTGGATTTCCATCTGTGAACCTAGGCAAAAGATAGTCCTCTACCGATTTCGAGACTGTCTAGCCCGAGTCTCAGGCAAGTACTCAGTCAAGCCTTTGGATCTTCAGGGTCGGTCCACCGATGTGGATTAAAATGCCTGAACACTGCGTTTCCCCGCCCTTTGGGGCGTAAATGAGCCCAATGGCTCCATCGGCTCCACATAGTCACCGATATATCCGAGGCACCTCGCAACAGCAATGACACAGGTGAAAATAATATAAATGTTAGGGCTGGTAGGTCACTGACACCACCCTAGCTAGAAGGAAACGCATGGTCTCCCTGAGGTCCTCTCCCGTTTCTGGTTCACAACCGGGGTGTGAGGCTCGCGAATCAACGCTACACAAAGCTATGCCACACAGGCCATGCTTTGATCTTCAACCACAAGACTCTGCTTTTCAACAGAAGCCTTGATCATATTGCCACTTAGGCATGCCACACAGGCAATTCACTCCATGCGTTTGATATCCATCAGTATATAACCTCTGAGCTCGTACGTCTCAGAGAAGGGCGTTAAGCAAGAGAATAAATTCTCCGCCCCCAAACAGATATATATTTAATAGAAATCAATCACACAGAATAAAATCCAATGTCATACACACAGTCCATTTACAAGTCTGTTCTGGGTCTGAACGAAACCGGAGGCACCTTGTACCTCGCATATCCATCGATCTCCAACTATGTCCGGACGATCACTAACTAATTCCCTCCTCTTGGGTGTACAACCTAATCAAGATCATCAGTAATCACCCAAACGATGTGAAGACCTCCGGTCTTCAACCACCGTCTTCATCCTTGACACCACGTCGAATCAGTTATTCAGAATGGGATAAACCCAGTCTTTCTGAATAACTCACGTATATAATAAACAAGTGTTACACAAACACAACATATGCCTTATTCCTCTTCAGAATATTCTTTTATTCAAATATTCTCATACTTTGGGAAAGGTTCCCATTAATTTTATCAAAGATAAATCCCTTAAATTTATTCTTTAATCTTCTTTTGAATATCAATTCAAACTAGTCGGGATTAGCGAACCACACCGGAGTAATCATTTATTTTATTTCCCAATCCCAACCTATTCATCCCATGAAGTAAAACTGGTCATACTTCATATCTAACACCACGATGTTATCTGTAAATTCAATTACCATTTCACGTTCAAATCTAATTAAAGATTTAACTATCGTCTGGAGCAAAACTGGTGACACTCCATTTTCGATCATTTCAATCTAATTAAAGATTCATTAAAACTCCACTTGGTTTTAATCTTCCCAATAATCACTATCAATGATTATTTAACTTGGGAAATCACATCCTGTCTTTAACTGGGTTAAAGAACCAATGTCATTTAAAACAAGGTTCACTATAAACCCAAAATCACATTCAAATTCAATTCCAATTAAATACCATTTAATTGGTATACTTCATTAAATCTAAATAAAAAAATTTAATCTTTTTCGCAACTGGGTTTAAGAACAGTGTTAATGAAGACACCATTCACGACAAACCCAAATCACATTTGATATTAAATACAAGGCTCTAAATAGAAAATATATCGACTTATATTCAATATCAAATTCTATGACTAACAAATATCGTATTGGAAATAACGATATAAATATATCTTTCAAATTTCCATAACAATATCTGTATAATCACGAAATCCAACATCGAAATATTCCAAAGACAATATCGATTCAAATCCATTTCCACTTTATATATTGGAAATTCTGGTTATTTTCAAAATCATTTCAAATCCACTTTATTTATTTTAAAAATAAATGGGATTATAATTCTAGTTCAAAACTAGTTCATTTCGATAAAAATCTATTTTTATCTTTTCAAATATGGAATTTTTCGTCTCAATTCTTCACAAATCATTTCTTATGATTTTACACAAATTATTACTATTTTTAATAATTTTATCAAGGCCCGTACAGTCGATTTCCATCAACGGCCATCGAACTGCACTTATAGTGACCTTTTCCAAATTTGATTTGGACATAATTCCAAATCCAACTGTTGGATTTCAAAGCTCTAATATTCGTTAGAAAGCTCTTTTCGATACGAACCGAACAGTTCTGGTTTTAGGAGAATCCGACGGTCGGATCTCCCGTAACGTCCATTCGAAGTCAATGGTCGAAATTCGCGAACTGCCGCGGCGCGGCACGTTCTATTCAGACCATTATATATATTTATATATATATATATTATATATTTCGTCGATTTCCTTTCAAAACATATTTTATAAATCGTTTTAAATTCGTTTTCGAAACGATTTCAACTTCATATTCAATTTCGAATCAAAATTGAATATTCCACATCATCGATATACAAATGATAATATTTTCAAAACGTTATATTTTGAAATCACTTTCTTTTCTATATTCATTATAAAAATGAATAAAATCGTTGTAAATATCGTTTACGTCAAAATGGCATCAGTCAAATCAACACGGCTTTTATTCAACACATGAATGTTTATTCTATTCAACACATGAATTTTTATTTTATTCAACACATGAATATATATTCTATTCAACACATGAATTTATATTCTATTCAACACATGAATATTATATTATATTTAACACATGAATTTATATTATTCAACACATGAATTTATATTCTATTCAACACATGAATTTATATTATTCAACACATGAATTTATATTCTATTCAACACATGAATTTATATTATTCAACACATGAATTTATATTCTATTCAACACATGAATTTATATTATTCAACACATGAATTTATATTCTATTCAACACATGAATTTATATTCTATTCAACACATGAATATTTATTCTATTCAACACATGAATTTATTTTATAATATTCTTTATTTTCCAAATTAGAATGAGGCACAATCAATACTATATAATGTTAGTTATATGGATTCCATACAACACATGTATATAATAGCAACGATAAATAATCAACCATCATCCAGAGTGCACCACACAACTGCATAATCATTAAATATAAATAATTAATGCTTACACAGTCTGTCAACCCATCGATTGATATACAACTAAACAATCGGGATTGGTGTACGTCAAATATCATCCCAACACCCATGTGGGGTTTCAAATCAACAAACACAGATTTTATTTGTGTAGTTGGGCGATGTGTAAAATTTATCGTCTCAATCAATGTCCTTCAAATAGGTGTACATAAACAAACCGTCTGGTTTGTAAATGAATATTCATTCATATTCACGTTAAAAATTATATTTTTAACGATAATTAATTTATTTCAACACATGAATGTTTTATTATCCATTTCACATCAACATCTCAAACAAACTTCACAACACATCAAACAAGCATACAAGTCGTCCATGGTCTGTGGACGACGGGTGTCGGGTGCTACTAAGCACCGTTTGCATCCTAGTATATATTTCAACTAGAAATCAAAATAAAAGTGAGGATTTCTCACTAAGAGCTAAACCAAACGTCGCGACTAATCATATGTAGGAAGTCTACGCCATTCTCGCCTTTTGCCACTTTCGTTGCTCGTATTCACTACATATATAAAAATCACATTTTAGTATTTTCTATTATATAAAAATCATATTTTTAATTCGCTACATATATAAAAATCACATTTTTATATTCTCTATTATATAAAAATTATATTTTTAATTCGCTACATATATAAAAATCACATTTTTATAATCTCTACTATATAAAAAAACATATTTTTATAATCTCTACTATATAAAAAACATATTTTTATATTGCTACTTTCATAGAAAAGGTTATATTTTTATCATGGCAATATATATATATATATATATATATAAAGATCCAATCTTTATCACGCTATATATATAATAAAAATCCCATTTTTATTATGTTATACATATAATAACAATCATTTCTTTATACAAACGTTATTCGAATAAAAATCATAACTTTTTCTTCATGAAAACATTATTAAGAAAAAGAAAAAGAAATCTTGAAAATGATTTCATGTGTATTTGATTATACCAATTAAACAAAAAAAACTCACCTTGATTTCTCATAAAAATTCAATTTTGTTGATGGAGGAAGGCCCACCGTCGGAGGAGAAGGCACTTGAGGCGGCGGCAGGGCTGCCGAGGGGTTGGAGGCCATTCGCAAATGTAGAAAATATAAAAAAAAAAATTGGTCTTTAATTAGTGGAGGGGGTTCCTGGGCGGGATTGGGGCGGAGGGGAGTCGTGGATGGTCGGAGAGGTAGAAGGGGGTGCGGCAGGCGGTCTATGGGGCCGTGGGTGGCGGTGCGGCCTGATTTGGGGCTGGATGTTCAAAATAGGGGAAAGGGGTGGTGGCGCCGTTGACTGAAGGGGAGGGGGATGGCCGGAGTTCGGCGCCTTAGGTGGAGAAGGGGGGGAATCGCTGCGCGACAGCGCCTGGCGGAGGGGTGGACGGAAGGCGGCGGTCGATCTGGGGTGAGCGAGGTTTCTGCGTTGCGTTATTTTTTCTTTTAATCTGATTTGTACGATGGAGGAAAGGAGAGGGTTGACTTCCCTTTTAATAAATATATTTATTTATTTAAATTTGCCCAAAAAGTCACCTTTTTATTCAATCCCCAAATCGAACCCAACGACTATCGCCGCTAGCTAATTACCCCCATTCTGAACACAATGGGATATGTATCGTAGGCCAGTTCGGCTGTTTCGATCGGTTTCCATCAAAATCAAAATATAAATCTATATACTGAATTTGAATGCGCATTTCAATTTACCGGGGCCACATACGGACTCTAAAAATTCCAGAAAAATTATTTCTAACTTCGTATTGCCAATACGGTCCTAACAAAAATAACTTCGTTAAATTCTGAGACCGTTTGAAAAATGGCCATTTTCCAGTCGATTAAAATCAACTGAAACTGGTCAAACGACTTTTCCTTTTCCACGCTCACATATTGATTCAAAAAATTATGAATTTTGAAACCTAGCAATAACTTGACATCACGGATCCAACAAAAGTGGTTTCGTCGAAAACCGAGGTCGTTTGCAAAATTTCCATTTTTAAGGGCCAGAATTCCATAACGACTATTCTGAATTTTCAATTGGACATAACTTTTTATTCCCGCTATGAAATTTTGATTTTTCGGATTCGTTGGAAATATATTCTCAATTAGATTCAAATATTTTTGGTTTTGCTAAAATCCGGTTTATTTTGAATCCTGTACATTCATTTGAAATTTGAAATTTGAAATCGAATTATCGAACTACCGCGCCATTTTCAATTCCTTTTATAATTATAATTAATTATTTATATTCTAACGACAATTCAAATAAAACTATACGTTATAATTCTATTCAAAATAAATTTCTCGTCGTTATTATTTAAAATAAATCATTTTAAATGTTCAAAATTCACTAAAACTGCCAAAATAAAAAATATAAATTGGCTCAGATTTTCGGGTTATTACAATCTCCCCCACTTAAAACTTTTCGTCCCCGAAAAGAAACGAAGTTGAAAGTTGTTTCATAAACCAACTCAACTTTCATTATTTTCTTTACGGCTTAAGTTCTTCAACTTTTCAGTTTCTAAGAACTTTTCAATTTTTTCAAAAATTTGGCTAACACCCTAAATTTTCGAAAAATTTCGCCATAACCTCCCCTGCACCGGGAGCTTGGGATATTTCAAAAAGCGTCCCATGGCCCTCACCATTCCAAAAAGAAAAAGAAACAGCCAAGCGGCTAGCCAATCGGCTCATAAAATCATTCAAACCCAATAAATACAATAAACATGTACCTACTTATCGGGCAAACAATTTTATTCCTCTTCTCTAGCCTCTTTGCTATGACCTGTTCAATGTAAGTACATGTATATGTATGCAAATGCGACAAATTTTCAATACAACACACTTTTTGGTACAATTTGGCTAAAGGTTCAACATTTAATTAATCAAACAATAATCAAACAACACAACCAGCAATCAATTAGTTGATTATCTTTTCAAATTCATAATTTTGATACATAGTCAAAAAATCACATTTTTGGTGTCAAATCACAACAATAAGCCCTATCTAGCTTTGGTTCTCACACCAGTCAATTGGAGATATATAGTTATCCCACTTTCGAAACTCGAACACAACACTGATGATGGGTACCCATCATCAGAATCATTCCCGGGCGACTATAGTGCGATTCTATATCTATCCAGTATATTAAAACTTCAAATACACGCGGATCAGACGTATACGCAAAATCTTTATATACTGGATTGTCCAAATCAATACAAATAAATATTCAAATACGAATAATTGAATTAAATTTTCAAAACAAAACTTGTTTTCACTTTAAAAATATACTCTTCACACTCGTTCTAGGGTACTACTGATCCCATCTCTAACGAGTCATTCCCGTTGGATATTACTAATCCAATTTCTGATGAATTCTTTCGTTTGGTTCTAACGTGTCTTGTTCTCCGAGCTCTGTAAACCAAAGCTCTTATACCAACTATGAAGACCCGTAACTTCCCCGGTAAGGAAAGCCCGGATACTTTGAGGACAAGACAGATCAAAACGCAAACAGAAGAACATTTCATTGCTTATTACAACAATTCATCAGAATACAAGAATATACAGAGTATTAACAAATAATATACATTATAAAATATCAGAGATTACAATACATTACATAGCAGCGGAAAATAATACAATACACAACTAGAAGTAATACACGGATACAGAGCTTTCCGAGTATCGTTCAAGCTGTAAATCAGGATCCTGTGAATATAAATCTGCAAAACCAAAACTACTAGCTGCCCATGTCAAAATAAGGGCACCCAGAGTTTAGGTTAAAATAATAAACTCAAGGTAAGTCATGTGACTGGGGTGAGAACTAAAACAGTTATTTAAAACTTTACTTTAAATCAGATATATCAAGGGACCACGCCGTATAACACGGAACAGGTTTCCTCCCAAGAATACCAGTGCATAAAACAACAGCGCAATGCTAAATAAAGAAAAATGAAGCTTTTATAAGACCTAGGTCCCATCACACAATGCAACGCAAGCCGAAGAATAGGGTTTTTACCTTATAATAGCCAAAGAATGCTTGATACGCTAAAAACAAATCATTTGATACTATTATAAGTGCATAGTGTATAAAACAATTTCAAATCATAAGTATCAATCATAGACGGCATAAGTGCCACATACCACTA
Organism: Allium sativum; assembly: GCA_030737875.1. Lineage (NCBI taxonomy): Eukaryota > Viridiplantae > Streptophyta > Magnoliopsida > Asparagales > Amaryllidaceae > Allium > Allium sativum. The sequence continues at coordinate 193,606,410 of CM060919.1, forward strand.
TGTCGTCATACTAGGATCGTCCCAATCAATGTCTTTCAAATAGATGTACATAAACAAACCGTCCGGTTTGTAAATGAATATTCATTCATATTCACGTTAAAAATTATATTTTTAATGATAATTAATTTATTTCAACACATGAATGTTTTATTATCCAGTTCACATCAACATCTCAAACAAACTTCACAACACATCAAACAAGCATACAAGTCGTCCATGGTCTGTGGACGACGGTTGTCGGGTGCTACTAAGCACCGTCTGCATCGTAGTATATATTTCAACTAGAAATCAAAATAAAAGTGAGGAGTTCTCACCAAGAGCTAAACCAAATGCCGCGACTCTTCATATGTAGGAAGTCTACGCCATTCTCGCCTTTTGCCACTTTCGTTGCCCGTATTCACTACATATATAAAAATCACATTTTTATATTCTCTATTATATAAAAATCATATTTATCAAGCATTCTTTGGCTATTATAGGGTAAAAACCCTATCATCCGGCTTGCGTTGCATTGTGTGATGGGACCTGGGTCTTATAATAGCTTCATTTTTCTTTATTTAGCATTGCGTTGTTGTTTTATCCACTGGTATTCTTGGGAGGAAACCCGTTCCGTGTTATACGGCGTGGTCCCTTGATATATCTGATTTAAAGTAAAGTTTTAAATAACTGTTTTAGTTCTCACACCAGTCACATGACTGACCTGGAGTATATTGTTTTAACCTAAACTCTGGGTGCCCTTATTTTGACACGGGCAGCTAGTAGTTTTGGTTTTGCAGATTTATATTCACAGGATCCTGATTTACAGCTGGAACGATAATAGTAAAGCTTCTTTATCCGTGTATTACTTCTAGTTGTGTACTGTATTATTTTCCGCTGCTATGTAATGTATTGTAATCTCTGATATTTTATAATGTATATTATTTGTTAATACTCTGTATATTCTTGTATTCTGATGAATTGTTGTAATAAGCAATAAAATGTTCTTCTGTTTGCGTTCTGATCTGTCTTGTCCTCAAAGTATCCGGGCTTTCCTTACCAGGGAAGTTACGGGTCTTCACAGTTTTCGTTACGAACCCAACGGTTTTGGTTTTAGGAGAATCCGACGGTCGAATCTCCCATAACTTCCATTCGAAGTAAATGGTCGAAATTCGCGAACTGCCGCGGCGCAGCACGTTCTATTCAGACCATTATATATATAATATATATTATGTATATTTCGTCGATTTCCTTTCAAAACATATTTTATAAATCGTTTTAAATTCGTTTTCGAAACGATTTCAACTTCATATTCAATTTCGAATCAAAATTGAATATTCCACATCATCGATATACAAATGATAATATTTTCAAAACGTTATATTTTGAAATCACTTTCTTTTCTATATTCATTATAAAAATGAATAAAATCGATATAAATATCATTCACGTCAAAATGGCGTCAATCAAATCAACACGGCTTTTATTCAACACATGAATGTTTATTCTATTCAACACATGAATTTTTATTTTATTCAACACATGAATATATATTCTATTCAACACATGAATTTATATTCTATTCAACACATGAATATTATATTCTATTCAACACTTGAATTTATATTATTCAACACATGAATTTATATTCTATTCAACACATGAATATTTATTCTATTCAACACATGAATTTATATTATTCAACACATGAATTTATATTCTATTCAACACATGAATTTATATTATTCAACACATGAATTTATATTATATTCAACACATGAATTTATATTATTCAACACATGAATTTATATTCTATTCAACACATGAATTTATATTCTATTCAATACATGAATATTTATTCTATTCAACACATGAATTTATTTTATAATATTCTTTATTTTCCAAATTAGAATGAGGCACAATCAATACCATATAATGTTAATTATAAGGATTCCATACAACACATGTATATAATAGCAACGATAAATAATCAACCATCATCCAGAGTGCACCACACAACTGCATAAGCATTAAATATAAATAATTAACGCTTACACAGTCTGTCAACCCATCGATTGACATACAACTAAACAATCGGGATTGGTGTACGTCAAATATCATCCCAATACCCGTGTGGGGTTTCAAATCAACAAACACAGATTTTATTTGTGCAGTTGGGCGATGTGTAAAATTTATTGTCCCAATCAATGTCCTTCAAATAGGTGTACATAAACAAACCATCCGGTTTGTAAATGAATATTCATTCATATCCACGTTAAAAATTATATTTTTAACGATAATTAATTTATTTCAACACATGAATGTTTTATTATCCAGTTCACATCAACATCTCAAACAAACTTCACAACACATCAAATAAGCATACAAGTCGTCCATGGTCTGTGGACGACGGGTGTCGGGTGCTACTAAGCACCGTTTGCATCCTAGTATATATTTCAACTAGAAATCAAAATAAAAGTGAGGAGTTCTCACCAAGAGCTAAACCAAACGCCGCGACTCTTCATATGTAGGAAGTCTACGCCATTCTCGCCTTTTGCCACTTTCGTTGCCCGTATTCACTACATATATAAAAATCACATTTTTATATTCTCTATTATATAAAAATCTTATTTTTAATTCGCTACATATATAAAATTCACATTTTTATATTCTCTATTATATAAAAATTATATTTTTAATTCGCTACATATATAAAAATCACATTTTTATAATCTCTACTATATAAAAAACATATTTTTATAATCTCTACTATATAAAAAACATATTTTTATATTGCTACTTTCATTAGAAAAGGTTATATTTTTATCATGCCAATATATATATATATAAAGATCCAATCTTTATCACGCTATATATATAATAAAAATCACATTTTTATTATGTTATACATATAATAACAATCATTTCTTTATACAAACGTTATTCGAATAAAAATCATAAATTTTTCTTCATGAAAACATTATTAAAAAAAATAAAAAGAAATAAATCTTGAAAATGATTTCATGTGTATTTGATTATACCAATTAAACAAAGAAAACTCACCTTGATTTCTCATAAAAATTCAATTTTGTTGATGGAGGAAGGCCCACCGTCGGAGGAGAAGGCACTTGAGGTGACGGCAGGGCTGCCGAGGGGTTGGGGGCCACTCGCAAATGTAGAAAATATAAAAAAAATCGGTCTTTAATTAGTGGAGGGGGTTCCTGGGCGGGATTGGGGCTGAGGGGAGACGTGGGTGGTCGGAGAGGTAGAAGGGGGGTGCGGCAGGCGGTCTGTGGGGCCGTGGGTGGCAGTGCGGCCTGATTTGGGGCTGGATGTTCAAATTGGGGGAAAGGGATGGTGGCGCCGTTGACTGAAGGGGAGGGGAATGGCCGGAGTTCGGCGCCTTAGGTGGAGGAGGGGGGGAATCGCTGCGTGGCAGCGCCTGGCGGAGGGGTGAACGGAAGGCGGCGGTCGATCTGGGGCGAGCGAGGTTTCTGCGATGCATTTTTTTCTTTTAATCTGATTTGCACGATGGAGGAAAGGAGAGGGTTGACTTCCCTTTTAATAATTATATTTATTTATCTAAATTTGCCCAAAAAGTCACCTTTTTATTCAATCCCTAAATCGAACCCAACGACTATCGCCCCTAGCTAATTACCCCCATTCTGAACACAATGGGATATGTATCGTAGGCCAGTTCGGCTGTTTCGATCAGTTTCCGTTAAAATCAAAATATAAATCTATATATTGAATTTGAATGCGCATTTCAATTTACTGGGGCCACATACGGACTCTAAAAATTCCAAAAAAAATATTTCTAGCTTCGTATTGTCGATACGGTCCTAACAAAACTAACTTCGTTAAATTCTGAGACTGTTTGAAAAATGGCCATTTTCCAGTCGATTAAAATCAACTGAAACTGGTCAAACGCGTTTTCCTTTTCCACGCTCACATATTGATTCAGAAAATTACAAATTTTGAAACCTAGCAATAACTTGACATCACGGATCCAACAAAAGTGGTTTCGTCGAAAACCGAGGTCGTTTGCAAAATTTCCATTTTTAAGGGCCAGAATTCCATAGCGACTATTCTGAATTTTCAATTGGACATAACTTTTTATTCCCGCTATGAAATTTTGATTTTTCGGATTCGTTGGAAACATATTCTCAATTAGATTCAAATATTTTTGGTTTCGCTGAAATCCGGTTTATTTTGAATCTTGTACATTCATTTGAAATTTGAAATCGAATTATCGAACTACCGCGCCATTTTCAATTCCTTTTATAATTATAATTAATTATTTATATTCTAACGACGATTCAAATAAAACTATACATTCTAATTCTATTCAAAATAAATTTCTCGTCGTTATTATTTAAAATAAATCATTTGAAATGTTCAAAATTCACTAAGATTACCAAAAAAAAAAAATTTGGCTCAGATTTCCGGGTTATTACAGATTGGTCTCTGTTTTGGTCGAAGAAAAACCAACGTTGGACTCGAAGGGATATAGAAAAGAATGGGCAAGAGGGAATGGTACATGTTTGCAAAATACAAGTGAAGTTTTTAATTACGAACCACATGATGTCTACTGGCATGTTGCTATTTGCATTGCACTTGCATGTTGCTGCTTGCTATTGCTATTTGTATTATGTATGGAGTTATAACCAGTGTATGTAATTTGGACTACTGCCATATTAAACTTTGAAGTTTGAACATTTAAGTAAGTTGCTAAAACTTTTAATAAATTAAATCATTTAACAAATTTAAATCAGTCCTACAATGTTTAAAACATTTCAGTTGTTAGGATATATAAGCTAGAGTACGAATGAGCGGTGTGTTCTTGGGGATGGTGAGTACAAGACATGATGTTAAGTGGAGCGGCAAAAAAACATCTGCATTTGGAGTAGTGCTACTTGCATTTTGGACTAGTCAGTGCTGCCGAAGGTATTCTTGGCATCTCTAAAAGAGTAAAGCGTATTCTCAGTATCTGGAGTAACACCACGAAGGAAGTGGTGGGCCTAGTAAGTAAAGGTCATATGCGGGCTTTCGAGCTAATGGGCTGGGCTAGGCCTGAAGATATATATATATATATATATATGTATAAGATGTTGTTTCAAATTCTTTAGTTTTAATCAAAGGCATTTTAATTTAAGGAAGGGGGAGGGGAACGTGTTAAGGAATTCGACCAGAAATCTTGGGGTTATGCGGACTTGGATTTTGTTTAGCCTATTGCGAGAGTTCGTAAAATATATATGCTCGAGACAAAGAAGATTAGTTATCAGATTTAGTTAATTAAATTGATTTAGAATAGAGGTTATAAATGAATATTAATCCATAAATAAAATAATAATATAGGATCAGAAATCTACTGAATTAATTCGTAATTGCAAAATAAATGTTATCGTGTAAATGTGAGTTTGACACTGCAATATTTATATATATTTATGGCATATAAAATAGACTATAAATAAAATCCATTAAATTATTTCCAAAAATATTGATAAGTAAGTATTGTGAAGTAAGTCGTTATCCAAGATCAGATATTTCAAACTAGTATTAGTTTGAAATAAAAGGTCGAATTATTTTTGGATGTTAATGTTGTGTTAAGCAATCATGGTTTATTTATCTATTATGCTTTGAAGTAACTAAAAGAATATAAATTAGTTAAAATAAATGTTGACACATTTTATTTAATTTTAGTCGTCTTATATTGATTGTTATTCTGAATTTGGGCAAGTAAAATAAATTAAATTGACAAGTTACGTAAATAAAATATAAAATGATTTGTGTAAATAGTTCTACTCATCTACACTATTTAAATTTGATAGTTAAAACACCGACTATCAAATGAATATTCCCTACGTGTTAGTTCTAAGAGACCGGGATGGGGAACTGGACCCAAAACCACTTCGAACTGATTTTACGTAAACTAACCTATAGGGACGATTATACGATTTAAAGAATTGAAGACCGTAGATCTTCATGAACGGAAGAACCACTTGTTGAATTTCTCTAGTTAGCTCCCAGAGATAATTCAATAGTAATTACTTCGTGATTGAAACCTTTGGATTTTGCAAGGACTATGCGCTATTGATCCATGAGGTGATTCTTATATTGGATGCAATAGGAAAGTGTCTTCGGTTCATCATGTTCCTGGACGACTTGTATGGATAAATGTCTGACAGAGTATTTCTAAAAACCACATACGTTGATTTTTTACAAATATACCAAGTTGATGGCAAAGAATGACCTTTCTTTTACATCCAGAGTATATTTATGGACATCAAATAAAGATTTGATGGATCTGACAATGTGGCATTCAGAGTGAATGGTAGCCAGATGTTCTAAACGAAAATTCTAACCTCAAGCCTCATCAACCGGGAAATGAAAAAAATCGGGCAGGCAGCATGGCTAAGTTGGTCACTCCCAATTAGGGTGTTTTCTCTAAACTCTTGGATGCCCAAATTTGTACGGGCAGTCAAGTAGTTCAGGATTTTACAGATACCCTTGAAGGAGCTTGGAGCAGGAAGCTTCAACATTAGATATAGAGTTTATTTCCGCTGTGTTGTATATGTGTTGTATTTTGATGATGTATGTAAGTAAATATAGTTTTGTATTTTAAAATGTTATATAATATGTTTTATTCAGTTCCGCTATGAAATTCGTGATACTCTGATTCTGTTGTGTTCAGTTCTTCTTTTTCTTCTATTCTAACTTTCTTTCTTTCTATTTCTCACCCTCTAACTTCTTTCTATTATCGATCTATAAATTTCAGGTGGTTGGTTAGTTGATATGAGATACAGGATATGTATTAGTATCGATAATTAGGATCCGAATTTTTCGGGCCGTTATACTAATGTTACTCGGGTGCTAGTAATAGAAAATAATATATATTCGATTAAATTTGAAAAAGTTTCGATTTGATTTTTATTAAATTGATTTGAATTTATATATACAGAAATTTATTACGATTTGATTTTAAAAAGATGTGATCTGATTTTCCATTAATACGATTTAATTTTAAAAAATGTTTTAATTTAATTCGATTCGATTTTGATATGATATAAATATATATGATACACAAACGAAACTTACGCATGAAGTAACACGCTCAAATGACCACATATGAGCTCCGTTTGCGATGAAAATTGTAATCTTACAATAACTTAATATTTCGGACATGATGCAACTAGTTTCGTCAAATTTCGAGATCGTTTGCAGAACATCCTTTTTAACTTCAAATGGTCAAATAATACACGCTTAAATTGCTCACGGTCATAAAATATCTCCAATCGACGCAAAAGTGAAAATCTTAGAATTATTAATAACTACGAATTTAATAAAATTAGTTTCGTTGAAAACATAGGTCGTTTGAAAATTGGCTATTCTTAAATTCCAAATTAAGTCGATTCCAAAATAAAAAAAAATCTATAATTATAAAATATTATTATATTATATATATCCAAACAAAATTCTACATAACTTCCAAAATAAACTAAATTGAATTTTAAACTCGGTATTTCATTTTCCAGTTTAAACAATATTCCATTTATTTAAAATCCCTTTTATTTTATTTAATAAATCGTTATGGTTTATAAACGATTCTATAGTGACTTTCTGAAATATTGATTTGGATATAACTCACAATCTACAATATAAAATCTCTATTTTTTTCTCTTTCATTAGAAAACTATAGTCTAATAGATCCGAACATTTCTTGTTTCAAAGAATTTCGACTTATAACGAATCCTATACATCCAATTAAAGTTCAAAACGTGAAACTACGAACTACATAGACATTACGAGCTCAATTTAAATTTAATTATAAATTATACTTTCAAACGTCGTTTATAAATAAGTTCCTTATAAAAATCCATATATATATTACCAATTCAACATTTAAAACTAATTTAAATATTCAAAACTTAATACTTAAAAATCCGGGTCGTTACAAGCATACTCGCCTCAAAATTCACATACAACCCCAAGTCAATGTCTTCAACGCTAGTGTCGTCAGGCCTGCACTAGCTCCGCCAATGTCAACACCTCACCAGTAAACATGCTTGCATGCTTTGCCTCCCCTAAGTCACCAACCCCAGTAGTTGCACACGTCATCACACCTCTATGACCCAACATGACTTCCGACTTTGCTCAACACTAGGCTTTGTGCCTTTGGTCTTGTATCGCCACCTTCATACTTCCGCAATCGATCATGCTCATGTTCAAGCCTAGATTATCGTACTAAATACCACACATACGTACATGGTCCTTTTTAATTTGACTTGCTTTTCTACTTCGTACTTAGGGTAAACTCTAGTATATTGGAATAAGATAAAAGTGCTATGGGTTTTAGATTTTTTTCCTACAAAGTGGTGGACTTGTTTAAGTAATTCAAAGGACGGAAGATAAAGAAAAGAATGATCTAAATTCAGTTTAAGCCTTCAAAATATAATTCAATCTTGTTTAAACCAATTTACACCTTAGTTACAAACGATAATTGCTTAATTTCATTCGCTTTAATGCACTTTTTTCCCACCATATTAATCGAACAACCATTATTTACAATTTAAAAATATTTAATGTTCAATTAAGTCAATTTATTCGTCTGCAATTTATTATTTGAAAAGAATTTACTAATTTAATTCAATCCATTAAAATAAAACATTTTATTAAATAAACTTCAAATATATTGGAATTTATTTCCAAAATAAATATTATTAAAAATCACGTTTAAATATTTCAATTTTAATTTTTTAAAAGTTATTAGCATGATATAGAAAACATGGTTGTTACACGAACTTTGATAATTATAGTGGTATCCACAACGTCTGAGTTAACTTAATCCTTTTATTTTAATGCATAGTTGGTCTTCAAATTGACTAGTATTATTTTTTGCATACCTTATTCTGTGATGAAATAGTTGGTAATCAGAGAAATAAGAACAAGGCTGATTTATTAGAAATGATATTCAATAATATAAGGGACTGCATGGAGATTATGTCGCTACGAGTAGAAATTTTGATTTTGAGATCGAAAACTTTTTAAAAAAATTTGAATTTATATAAAAATTAAAAGGCCGCGATTGAAAATTAGAACACATCAAAATTTGCAATCACGTTTTCATTAACAATCAAATCTAGTCCTACATGGAAATCAACTAAGAATTCGTGAAATAATAAGGTTTAATGTTAAGTTAGAGCAACGAAGAAGTACAAAACCATGTTGTATGGATGAATATATTTGACTTCATAGCATTGTTATCAGGACCCGACCGGATCATTGGCCGGACCTTCAAACCCGCTGACTATTGGCCTAGGCGACTCAGAGGCCACCAAAACCGCTATTTACATCGAATTGTGATCTAATCATCAAAAACACTCCGGAACCTCCATAAAATCGTGTTCATTGAGGTATACTAAAAAAATCGTGTTTTGGATGCTTAATTTGAAATTTTAGGGTTAGATGGAAGTTGGGTATTATGGGGTGGGGTGGGGGGGGGAGGGTGAAGTCACGTGAATTTTTTGTACTTAGAGCCTTAATGTGCTTTTATTTATCCTTTTTTTTAACGTTTAGTCTGAACATAGTTTAATTTTTTGCTTAGCTCTAATTTTCTTATTGTTCAAATTAGGAATATGCACGATTTTCACAGTTCAACTTATGCGACCATCGAACTTTAACTCCTAAGTCATAGCGGTTCAACGTGGACTTCGGCCATGATAATTATGCTTCATATTGATAGATAAAATTTAATGAAATAGAATTAGGATGCTTTTATTCACACCCCAGTTTACACTTCTTGCCACCTTTATAAATTTAATACAAATGATTATTTTTTATGTTCTTCTGACCACCTTATATTATTCCTTCACTCAACTATTCACCACAGTACTCCTAAAAAACACATACTTCTCTACAATTTCAAACACTAAACCCTAACAAAAGAAGACATTCTTTTGTGCCTAATAGAGATGGAAGATGAAGATAAAAAAGTGTTTGGAATTGCTTAAATTTTATTATTTTCTATTATGATATAGAACATGTTGTTAGGTTTTTTTTAATAGTCAGGGTTTTCCATTGCATTTTAGAATATTTTTTCCGCTCCATTAGAAATTTCAAGCTTGGAGGACATTAAATTTGACGACGTTGTAATAGAGAACGACAATGTAAGTTTTGACTTGTAGGGTTTTTATCCGTATAACTTATGCATCTTCTTTTATATATTGGTATATTGATTTTTTGTCGTTTTATAGATGAAGTATTTGAATGATGATAAATTGAACGATGAAAATTATGGTTGTGATAATATGACGCAAAATGTTCAGTTAAATGACTCAAAAAACATAAGTTTTGAGGAAGAAAGTGTTCGTGTAGAGGAAGATGCTAGTGGTCTCTCCACTTTTAGGTTATTAATTTACACGGTGGCTAGAAGAGGGAATTTAAAATATTTTGGGTGCTCTTAGTTTTGGTGGCCGGAAGTGTATATCGGGGTGTGAATAGTAACACCCTAGAATTAAAAACAATCCAAATAATGCACCATCTCTGTATTCTTTGATTTTCATTACATATTCTCATTTCTCTTTTTTTTTTCCATTAACTCCCATCCACTAAATTATTTAATTACAGATGAATGATCTAAAAGGGATTCTTAATGGGATGCTTAAAAAAGATGCCTGAAGCGTGCCTCAAGTTTAATTTATGGGTCCGTCTATTTCCACCCCAGTAATTGCTCTTCACACCCCGGTAATTTTTTTTAAAATTCAATACCAATTATACCCTTTAATAATTTTCTAGATAACGTGTTTAAGCTTATTGATTAAAACAAAAAGATACCAACGTCTCCATTAAGCTTGTTCATTAAAAACAACATAATATTTCATTAATCTTTCATTAAGCTTCAATTCAAAAAAGAAAATAATCCCTTTCATCAGTATAATCCATTCAGATTTTTAAGTGAAATGTTTATGGTTTAGCCATATAAGTAAGGGAAAGATAAATTTAATCACAAATGCATGAGGCATGGCCATTCCTGCATAACTTTTTTGTGTCAAAATCACATTTTTTGTTTTGTTTTGAAAATTTGGGTTTTGAAAACGGGATGGGGAGCAGACAATGTATTGAAAAGAAAAGGGCAGTTCAGGTATAAACGGGGTGGGATGAGTAAATAGAGGGGGGGTGACTTTTTTTTTTAAAATTCTGGGGTGTGAAGAGTAAATAATGGAGGGTGAATAGACGGACCCTTGTTTATTAACTACTTTCGAGGAGAGTATATGGAACTGCACAGTGTCCAGCGATGGATCCAAGCGTTTAGGTCTTTGCTATCAAAATCCCTTATCAAATCGTAGTGTTTCCAACCCAAATTCAACTCCACACCGCATAGTCTCAGCTTTGCAAGGAGCTCAAATTCTACTCGTTTTAGTTAAAATTCAATGGGTACTGCAATACAAGGAGTACTAATTGACGCTTCTCTTCTCTTCAAAGAAGATCACAGTGGAAATCTCTGTTGCCCTCCTAAATCTTCCACTCTTCTTCGCAGGCTACAGTTTTCTCAACTTCGTGTGGTAAAATTGTAAAAAAGCCTTTCTTTCTTCCGATTTTTTATTATGAAACTCAGAAGCATGATTTGAACTTCTTTTGTAATATTTCGTTTAATCTGACTATCTGTAACTACTATATGTATGGTGAAACGAGTGAATTCCAATTACGTAACCCCTTCCTGGCATACATTTATTTACATTCTTCCATTCAATGATAGTTTACATTCATGCGTTATTTTAATTATTTGTTTTAATTATTATCAAATGTGATTTAAAGTTTAGTCTAAACTTTTTTTTTAATCCTCAAATTATCAGGGAATATGTTGCGTGGAAGATGCCTCACCTCAAAAGGTTTCTTATGTTCTCATTGCTTTTTCTTTTTAATATTCCTCTTATACACAACTAGATGAAGAACACAATGTTCTGAGTAAAAGATAACAAATTGAACTTGGTACGGATTAATTACAAAGCATTTCATGTATGTTCGATGTTTTTTAATCCAGAATTACCAACAACTGTAGACTTCTTTAAATTAGATGATCAAAAATTCTTCATGATAAAAGATTGTAGTGTTTGATTCTCATTTATTTCTTGCTTGGTAATGGAGTAGTAAGTTAACACATTCATGTGTGTGTGTGTATGCATGCGAGAGGTTGCACTCATTGTGGTTGAGCAATTGCTTGGCCAATCGAGTTGCTAATTTTTGACTATCGATTGACATATTATTAAATTGCCAAAGGAGGTTCACTAATATCATTGCCAATTTTTGATGAGTGCATATTATTCGATAGCTAAACGAGGTTCATCAATAGCGTTACAAATTTATAATGTGGGTGTTTTCAGTTTTATCTTTAGGTTGGCAATTGGTTTTTGAATGCCATTCCTCTAATAATGTATGGTGGCATGTTTTGTTGAAATTTTGCCTTAAAAGTTTGTTATTATTTAATTTGCGATTATTGCAGTTGATATGTTTAGGATGCAAGCTACTAGCTTAGTTGCTGCCAGTAGTTCTCTGATTTGTTAACCATGGTCTGGAAGTAAAATCGTATGTAGAAAGAAATTTTAAGTATTAAAGTCTAACCAGATGAATATTTTGACGTAAGGCAAGGTATTTGGCTGAAACTGCAGCATTGTACTCGTTTGGCTTCATCTCTACAAGTGCAGCACAATTAAGAGATTCTATTGATGAATTGGTTAAGTCTTGGCATTGTGTTGATGAGACATGTTGTTATGTAACTTCGAGAAATGGTGAAAATTTTCTTCCTGAATCCGACAATCTTCCTTGTAACATTATACGTGTAGGTGAGTCTAGATCTTATTTAAATTTCAAAGGATACACGTTAAAACTATTTCATTGAATTCAATAGTTTTTTCTTGTTCTCCTTAGGTCCAGATGTTGATAAGCCTCATATTAAGAACAAAATTTGCATCAAAGACTTGGATGAACTCCTCATCACCATTTGCAGCTCTAGTAAAATGGTTGGCTATATGCTTTATTAATTAGTTGATTGCACCAAGTTTTTCTTTATTTTTGCTTGCTAGCTAGTAAACTATCAATTAGCTTTACACTAGAGCATCACATCATGCTCAATAGAATCCTCCTCCTTTGTTAATACAGTTATTAACACATGAATACTTAATTAGAAATTAAATGAATTTGAAGGCAAAGATTACATATGTAGGATGAAGAGGATGATATGTAATGTGATTTCAAGTTTTCAGATGTAATTTCTTATGTCTGTTTTGCTTCCTAATAAAATTTATATCATTGCATCATATGACCAGGCAAGCAAAAATGATTCAGCGCTAATAATTGGCTATGTAATGAAATCATCCCGTGAAGAGGACTTTGCTAAGGCAAGTTTGATGCACGATCAGCAATGATTTTATCGAACGGTCTAGTATCATATTTGAAACTATTGTTGACATTGCTTCTTTCTATAAAAAAGCGAGGAGCTTTTCCCATGTACCCTACACAGAATGGGTTGATGTTTGTTCCTCTCTCATTCGACATTCCATTGGATTCTCAACTACAAAAGGTTGATGCTGTTCTTCACAAAGCAACGGACGAAATCAGTGGCATAGATCTTTCTTCTGCATTCAAGTTCCCTATGGGAATTTCCTTTTCTAAAGGAATTAATGACCTGGAAAGGTAATTCTGGAATCAGATATTGTTGATAATAATATAGATCTATAGTTTGGACTTGAAATGAGAAAACTACTTCATAGTTAATGTTTACATTGTAAATGTACTTTGACGAAAATAAGTTTTATCACCTTAGACGAATATAAGCTTTATCACCCTATCTTGCCTGTTCATGAATACACAACTTACTGTTAAATTTTATAGCGACACTATAGATTAGGTTGAAGAGGACGAGAATAGCTTGAAATCGGTGAAAACAACATGCGATTTGAAGCTCAGAAGCTCAAGATATCGCAATGTGATGGAGCAGGGTGTAAAAGAAGGGAAGTGCACAGGCTGAGAGTGCATTCAGATGTCTAAATTTGAATTCAGACATCTGAATTTCAAAATTCGAATGTATGGATTTCAAAATTCGAATGTCTGAATTTCTGGACAGAACCGAGAAAAATTCTAGACGTTTGGATTTTGGACTATACGTCTGGTGTTCTGCACTGGGGCATCCCGAATGCAGAATTAGATGTTTGGTTCGAGAAAAATAGAGTTTTTCACATGTTTTGTTGAGTAAATTTTCTGATGGTTTGGCAGGGCAAAATGGTAATTTGCCTGGATGAAATCCTTACTTATATTAGCTGTTTTCAAATTTGAAGATAAGAGAACTTGCTTGATCAAGGGTTCTTCATAAGAGAAAAGATAAGGTTTATAACCCAGTTTTAAATCTTTAATTTTATTCTTCACAAACTCAATTCTGTATTGATTATTGGTGATCATTGTATCAATCTCTTGTATTCTTATCATCGTGGTAATAAAATTCTCTTTTCAAAGTGAATGTACACTAACAAATCATCAGTGGAACCACTATAAATTTGGTGTGTACTTTATTTTCATTGTTATTGGTTATTATTGATTGTTTGTGATTGATTATTGGCTGTTTTGCTGATTGAGATATTGTAATTGGGTTGTTTTTGCAAATCTATCAATTATTCGTCTTCTGTGGCATTTGTGAGTTTGGATTTAGATTGATGTTTGAATTCAAACTCGCCACAACACTTGATATAAATTGAAATTATTTTTATCTTTGTGAAGGTATAGTGAGAGCCATCCTGATTTTTTTATGATCGACCCACTGAACAACATATATCCTTTACTTGATCGCCATAAGATCCAACATATTATTCTTGAACTTGAGGGCTTGAATATTGGAACTAGAAATAATCTCCGAGCACCTCGCTGCTTACAGGTTATGTTTTCTTACTAGCTACTACATATATTCATCGTTTGTGATGTTGTGTCATTTAGAGTTTTAATGTTAGACAGTAAATTTTGCATTTACAGGTAGACAATTTTTGCAGTACTGAACTTCCAGAGCAATTTATAGAAGCTAAACTAAGTTTACCCGTCATTGTGAAACCACAAGTTGCTTGTGGTGTGGCCGATGCTCATAACATGGTATCGTTTTTTACACTGTTATATATATATATGTGTATATATATATATATATATATATATTGATTTTTTTTTTTGGTTAAGTTCATAACAAGAAGTAGGTATGCTGGTACAGCTATAGATTTTGCTAGTGATTTGTGACTACTTATATTCTGTAATTTGACGATATTTACAGGCATTAGTATTTAAGTACCAAGATTTTGAGAACCTCAACGTTCCACTTCCTGCAATTATTCAGGTCAGCGCTAAATATGCTATTTGGTGCCTCTTTTTCTTTTTCTTCTGCACATAGAACTCAATCACCATGAACTACCTCTATAATTTATAATGCAGGAATACGTTGATCATGGGTCTTCATTGTTTAAATTTTACGTAATAGGGGATAAAGTATTCCACGCTGTAAAAAAATCTATGCCAAATGCTAGCAATTTGTCATCGAAGGAAGAAAAGTCCGGGTCTAATGCAGTCCTTTTCAACAGGTATTTCCCTTTTTTTCAACCTTCTAATTTATCTGTTGAGCATGACAAGGGCTTTCTTAAATGCCATTGAAAGCTTATTAGATTGGAGGCGTAGCTAGACTACATTGTTTTAGCAGAGTCCTTTTTAACATTTTATAGCTTAAAATCCCTACCTGTATCCAAAGAACATGGAAGTACAGAGAGTCTGGATGTGGAGTTAGTCAATGATGCTGCAAAATGGTTGAAAACTAGGCTGGGACTCACCATTTTCGGATTCGATGTTGTCGTAAGTGATCAGTTTCTATGTGTATACTAATTCATAACTATAATGGTGAATGTTTGCATGTGATACTTTCTGCACATATCAGATTCAGGAGGGAAGTGGAGACCATGTCATTGTGGACTTGAATTATCTGCCTTCTTTTAAAGAAGTGCCTGACAATGATGCAATACCTGCATTTTGGGAAGCAATCAAAGCTTCTTATCAAGCAATGAAGGAAAACAAAGCTGGGAAAGCTTAGATAGTAAATGATGCCAGCTCCTGAAGGAAGAAAACTGAAATTGGCTATGTATTTGGATGTTTTAAAATTCTGCATTATGTCTTAATTAATTAAGTGTTTGTAGCATCTGTGCCTGTACCTTTTTATTTATGTTTACAATTAAGTTTTGAGTTCAGATTTTATTTAGAGCAAACTTCGGTCAAATAGGAAGTAAAGCATTATCTGTCTGTAAAGTTTGTAGAACCGATCGTCGAAGATTGTCAAATGATCAATGCAGTAATTAAGCGGTTTCATGAGGTTTGAATTATGCAACTCGGGTATGGATAGGTCGGTCGAGCCTGAACCCGACCTTACACCATAACATCTCAAGAGTGGGTAACGAGTCTACCTTCCTCGATAACCCAATAGAGGGGTTCAAACCTGGTCAAAACATGAGTGGATTTATCGTGTTTGAATCTTAGATCCGTCTTATTGTCATCCTTAGTCTGCACTAAGTTTCAGGTTAACTCAATGCCCTGGTGAGCATGCTGTAAATCAATTAGGTTGAGGGAAGCCACCTAGAGTAGAACTCACGTTTCATTTGCCTGTCTTAGTGTATATCAGTGCGAAAATGAGATTTCTAAACCACATACAAGTGAAATGTTAAAACGGGGAGACGTTAAAACAAGAAGTCATATACCAAAAACCCCAAGCAGGGTGTGATAATTGTTTCTATTTTGGACATTTGACGAAGAAGTGCCCTGTACTTCAAGTTTGGGTTCGTAAAGATGGACGAGTCCATTCACATAATAAGGAAGCAGATAACTCGAAGCGGAAAAAGGACAGCTCAGATCACCGGGGCCGGCGCTGACAAACTGGAAGCCGAAGGCAAAATCAAGGCCTACACGAACAGGTAAAATCTGTTCATCAAAAGTTAGTGTTTGCAGCACGAATCAAACCCTTGCGCTCATAGGTAAGTCAACTCTAATGTACCTAGCTGATGCTATTGAATTGTTATGGTAAACAAAGATAAATATTGTTGAGAATATGACTTAAATATATCAATATATAAAAAAAGGAAACAAGTCAATTAGTTTACTTAATTGATTTGTCAAAAATACAATACAGAAAAATATATTTGTGTATCTTTTTCATAGAAGAAAAAGGATATCCATACCAAATGAAAGGCAAAATCAAATCTTGAGGAAATAGTAATATTTGTACGAAACCGATCCAATTTTCCTAATCAATCTTATTTTTTTCCAAGACTCAGAATTATTCTCTTCATGTTTAAATAGACCTCAAGCTATTAGAAGTTGGGCTCATTCCTCCCAAACAACATTCTCTTCTTGAGTACCATTCTTTGTAGTTGAAATCTCTACCATTTTGTAATTCATCCTCTTTAGTTATTGATATAATAAAGAGGGTTTCCTGGACATAAGATTCAAATCTGAACCACGTCAAATATTGTATCTTTCCATTTTCTGATTATTCTTTTTAACATTGAATTTGCATTTGTGTTCAAATAAAAAAATAGATCTAGTTTTATTGCTTCCGCATATTAGTGATAAAACATTCCCTATACTTTTCACTACAATTTGGTAACGGAGCCAGTGCTTTTGTATTATTTGGGCATTAATGGCGAATTTTGGAAAATATGTTGGAAGATCTGGTGTCAACCATAGTATTACACACTTTGATGGAAAATGAGATTTTGGAATTTAAAAGAGAAAAATAGAGGTCGTGTTAAAAAAAACGAGAAGTCCTTAAAGATAGTTTATGCGTTTGAGAATTGAAAGATATCGAGGTGGATGTTTTGATGGAGATGGAAGATCAAGCTCTTACAACAATCTAATTAAACCTTTTAAATGACTATTAGTGATCGACTAACTAGGACACCAACATATGCATATGGATGTATGTGCTTTGTTTATGTTATTTACATGGTTGAAATAATGAATGATTATCAAATGATTGCATATGATTGATGTTTGAAGCACACATATAGAACTATCTGTTACTATTAGGATTTTGCATATACTTGGATACATTGCACAAGCATAATTGCATAAAAAGGAGATAAAATGAATCAGCAGACCGCTTGATATTTTGCATTAGTTAGGGACATATACACTATACTATTGCATAAATACATAAATCGCATTAGAAAACTTCAAGACAATGGATACTAATGGATGATGTTAGATGGTTGTATGTATTGGACAAAAATACATATTTCATTCTTCTATCCTTGAAGATTTCGAGACGAAATTCTTTAAGGAGACGATAATGTAATAGCCCGAAAATTTTAAGACATAGTAATTAATTAAAAAGTTAATTAATAAAATAAAAAGTTGGTACAATTACCAGAATTTAGCCAATGAAGTTGCATAATTATGTCCATGGCAATTTTCCGATCAATTTACATATAAATTTTGTAAAAATCAGAGCAAATATGAAGAAATTATTAAAAAGACAAGTTATAAGTACAATCCCTAAAATTAATAAAAGAAGCTAAAAAGATTTTGCAAATGACCAAATTGACTATTAGGCTTTACCATTGCATCCATTATGATTTCTAGGTCATTTACTTGTATAACTTGTCAAAATCCGAATTTATATCGAAAAGTTATCGAAAAATCAAAATCAGAAGAAATATATTAGGGCGGGTCGACCCTCTAGTCGGCCCACGGGTCGACCCGTGTTGGAGGGGACGACCAACTCGATAGTTTGGGTGCGACCTGCGCCCAACCTGGAGTGTGACAAAGCCAAGCATTATATTCTTAATTCTGTGTTGAATTTGATAAATCCCATTTGTTTAATTTTAAATCTATGCTGATGTGGCAAGTTCCTGTTGGTCATGTGACATGATTGGCCTGGATTTAATATAAAAATCCCACAACCTAAGAAACCTAACCTGACTTATAAATAGACCCTTAGACCTAATTCATTCTTCACAACACAATCTCTTCTCTTCTGGGTTCTCTCTTTTAGGCGTAGAACTTTAAGATAGTTTCTACACTTGATAATTAAAAGGTCTTAAAGAGGATGTTTTAGAAGAGATGGAAATGAATCTCTTACAACAATCTAAGTAAGTCTTTTAAATGAAGTTTTAGAGAATTTTGGTAACAAAGACGATGAAGGAACTATGGATATCTAATGCATATCGGGACAAGTCTCTAACAAATCGGATTACTCTTTAGCAACAACTCTATTCATTTAAGATGAAGCCAGTAATCGATCTTACAGAACATGTTGATGCTCTTACTACCTTGGTTATGAACCTTAATGAAGCATATGTTGAGATTAAAGATTAGGCACAAGCAGTGATCATCTTATGTTCTTTTCCCAAGGAGTATACCGCTTTTTTCAGTTCTATGATATATGGTTGTAGCGGGATTAGTCCGTCTGACATTAAGGCTGGTTTGCATAATGAGTTGTTGAAAGATAGATTGATAAGAACTAATATAGACAGTGACACGAAATGCTTATCTATTCAGAGAGGTAGAATTCAAAGCAAGCCCAAGTATAGTGGAGGTAGATGTAAGCCAAGGTCTCAGTTTAAGGGGCTTAATTGATTGACTTGCAATTATTGTAAGAAACCGAGACATTTTGTAGCTCAAAGTCCCAAACTGGAAGGAAAAAGAAAAGGCCCAAATCAAGCTTCAATATCTACTACAGTGACATCGGGCATAGAGAGTGATATCAATGTATTTACGACTGTTGGATCTTCTGGAAAGAGAAACTTATGGCTTATTGATTTTGGCACATTTTATCATATGATACATGATAAGAACTATTTTAATACATGTAACAAACCGAATTCTTAGGAAATAATAACCAATTAAAGAGTTAATTAACAAAATAAAAAAATAGTAAATTACCAAAATTTAACCATGGGAGTTGAACCATTATGTCCATGGCAATTTTTTAATCAATTTACATATAAAGTTTGTAAAATTCAGAGCTAATACGAAGAAGTTATAAAAGAGAGAAATTACAAGTACAATTCTGAAATTTATAAATAAAGCTATTTTTTTTTTATTTTTTTTGTTTTTTTGCGAATGGCCGAACTTGACTATGGGACCTTTACCAATGCGTCTGTTTTGATTTTTTGGGTCATTTTCATGTATAACTCATCAAAATCCGAGTTTGTACAGAAGAGTCATTGAAAAATCAAAATCAGAAGAACACACACACACATACACACACACACACATATATACATATATACATATATATATATATATATATATATATGGCGAGTCGACCTATGGCCCGACCCAGGTAGGGGTGGGTTAACCCACCAGATAGTTTGGGTACGACTTGTGCCCAGGCTGGAGGATGACAAGGCCGAGTGTTATTTCTTAATCTTGTGCTGAGTTGGCTATATTCCATTGAATCTATGCTGACGTGGCAAGTTCCTGTTGGTCACTGACGTGGCTGGTCCGGATTTAATCTAAAATCCAATGGTCTAAGGTCTCTAGCCTAACATATAAATAGATCCCTAGACCTAAGTCATTCTTCAAAACAAAATCTCTTCCCCCCGGGTGCTCTCTTTTAGAGACGGACCTGACCTAAATTTTTTTATGGGAAAAGATTTATAAAATAAATATTTTTATATACATATACCCTTTTGGAGGCGGGATCTATGAAGTCCACGAAGAAATGCTTTGGACCACGGATGAATGTGTAATTATTCAAATTTTTTGTAATTTAAGAAAATCGGTTTCTAATAGCTATAGAGTTTTATATAGTTTTTCTTATAATTCTTGTTTATTTTCTGTAAGCTTGTATTTTTTATTAGTATATTTATGTAAATTATTTTCTATAGTTTTTCAATCATTTTCTTACAGTTTTATTTTATCTAAGTAGCGTAAGATAATCTCTTAGCCTTATTCCCTCATTTTGTGTTTTTCAGTTATCTTATAGTTTCTATACCTATTTTTTTCTGTTCCTAAAACATGTTTGATTCTATAAATGTTAGTATGGTGACGACTGATTTAATCCTTTTTATTTTGCATGCGTGAAAAATAAAATTAAAGAATAATTTTTCAAATATGGATTAGACATGTGTGACTAAATTTATAAATAATGTGCATAAAATATAGAACTGTAATTAAAAATGAGATTTGACTAAATAGGCAAATTAAAGTAGATTTGCAATTAAATTATTACACGAGTTGTAATCGAAAAAGACTACACATATTTGCAAAGTAGTATTATGATAATTTGTATAGACACACATAGAAATCATTATAGACAGATTGGACATAATTGCAAATATTATTATAACTCGAAGGTTATAGTTGAACGAAACGATGGAAATGCTTATTTTTATCATCAACTTAAAATCGAGGTTAAGTTTAGTATATATATATATATATATATATATATGTATGTATGTATTAGTTATGGTTCGTTCTAGCATCGATATGCTGATTTGGTAGATTAAGCGACCTAAGTTAATATTTTTGTTGTGGTCCGTTCCAGCAGCACGGGGGTTGATTAGGAAAAATGCGGTCTAAGTTAGTAAGCTATTTTTTTTATTGTGGGCCATTCCGACATCTCGTGGACTAATTAGGGAAAATTAGCGACCAAAGGTTAAGGCTCGAATCAAAAGGTATTTGGGTTGAAACATAAATTAGAATATTTGTTTGCTATGACCCATATCGACATCATTCCCTTTCAAGTTTGTCATTAATGGTCTCACAAAGGATGACGGTATAGCTAAGACATGCTTACGTTGATTGGGGTAAATAAGGGGACGACAGAGACAAGGCTGTGTGTAGGTGCGTTCCGACAGTGCGATGAGCATGCATGTTCATCGACGAGGGAAAATAAGTTAATACTACGTCCATCAGCGTTGATGTTATGTCTTTACAAATGGGCTAGGTCGTATAAAACCCAAAATCCGTAGTAACGTAATCTTCCATGTAAGATAGTAGATTTGCAGCCGATCGATGGGTAGTACTAGGAATATATCCTAATCTTGTTTACAGGTTTAGCTATTAAGAAAGTGAAAACAATCAAGATCAGCTGAACTAGATAAACAATTGAATAAGCCTATATTCGTACGATTCAAATATATATCCTTATATATCATTCCAGTATGTATACCTTTTGTAGTTGTACGTAGATGCTTGCCTTATCTGATACTAGAAGTATTTATTGAGTCCATTTCCCTATGTTACTCAATCATACTAGTAATTTCATCACTCGTCGGAATTTATGTCTGACTCACTCCACTTTGTTCCTTTCTTCTTTTCTCTAGTAGGCTCAAAGGACAGGGAATTGATTGATACAGAATCTTTGGAAGATTATTGTCAAAGATCTATTGTACATTATTTTATGACAGTTTATTTGTCACAACCTGAATTTGTACTTGAGAGGGGAAATATTTATTTGTATACTCTAATTTGAGTCAAGATTAGATGAGACATATGTTTCGTATTAAAGTTGTTTTGTGTAAATTGTTGTTTTGTAATAGTAAGTTATTGAATAATAAATGTTTTCGCAATTTTTATTTTATGTTTGTTAATCTTAGTCTATATGATTAGTTTCTTTACACCTACCATGCTCTTCATTCCTTAATGTGACCTTAATTGTGAATACTAAGGGGTGCGAGGTGTTTCAGTACATATCGTGAGATTGACAGAGGAAAGGTTTTAATAGGAAAGTATGCTTCTTGCCATACAGTTGGTGTTGGTAGCGTTAAAGTCAGAATATTGAAGGTGATATATGTACGATTAATGATGTTAGACATGTGCCTGATTTGAGGAGGAGTTTGATTTTTGTTGCGGATTTAAATAGGCTTGGGTTGAATATTGTGGTTGAGGGAGAAAAATGAAGATGTCGAAGGGTTCAAATTTTGTTATGAAAGGTGGGAGAGAAAAAAATCTTTATTCATTGAAGGTCACTACTATAGTTGGGGAATCATCCTCGTTTACCATTGATTCAGATTCTTCTAGATTGTGGCACTTACGGATGTGCCATATTAGTGAGCATAGGTTGGATGAGTAGAGAAAGAAAATTTTGATTGATGGTGTTCATCGTTCAAAGTTTTCTTTTGTGAGGAGTGTGTTCTTGGCAAGAAAACAAAGATTTTTTTTGATGGAGAGCTTAATGTGAAGGATGTTTTAGATTGTGTGCATATAAATGTTTGGAGGCCCTTCCCTTTCCCATCTTTAGGTGGAGCTAGGTATACCATTTCGTTTATAAATGATTTCTCTCTTAAAGTTTGAGTATATTTTCTACAGTCTAAGAGCCAAAACCTTTGATAGGTTTCGAAAGGGAAAATCTATTATTGAAAAGCAATCAGGGAAGAAGTTGGAAGTTCTCCATTCCGATAATGGTCGTGATTTTGTAATATAGGAATTCATCAATTTTTGTCAGTTTGAAGGCATTAAGACATTACACCACATCTGGTGATCCTCAGTTTAATGGAGTTATTGAAAGAATGAACCAGACATTGTTATAGAGAACATGTTGGCTAAATTTGATTGCAAAGTTGAAGAAGGGATCTTGGACTAAAGCCTTATCTATGGAAGCATCCCTCGTCAATCGCACACCTTCTGCTGCCATATACATCAAGATCACTAAAGAAGTATGGAAAGATGCTCTTGTTAGCTATTCATTTCTTAGAGTGTTTGGATGCCCAGCTTATACGCGTGTGAGCAGAGGAAAGCTAGAAACTAGAGCTCACACTTCTAGGTTATAAAAGAGGAGTGAAGGGATAGAGGATGTGGTATCCTATCAGCAAGAAGATCATTATCAATAACATGTGACTTTTGAAGAGAAGTCTATGTTGAAGGCGGAGCCTTCCTTATTCATTGATAGTTTAAGGATAGATTTAGAATACCAAACAAAAGGAAAATCACCTTCAGATTATTTTCATAGATTCACAAATGGTGTTTTCAATGACATCATGATTAATGAGGATAGTATAGATGTTAGTATAAAATTCCAGACTCAAGGCGGAGCTTGTTCAGATTCTAAGCCTGTTAGATAGAGAAAGAAGCCTAAGTGGCTTGATGATTTCGTTGGATTGAGCATCAAAAACATTGACTTTAATGACATAACAACATATGCATTGAATGTTTGATGAGCTAGATATTATAAATAAGCTATTTCATCAGTAGATAGTTCTAGTTGGTTAGTAGCTTTAGAAGAGGAGACCGAATTTTTAGAGAAAAATCATACTTAGGAATTGGTGCCTCTTCCTACTAATAAAAGGGCAATTAAATGTAAATGGATCAATAGAGTGAAAGATGGTGGCAATGGTGATGCAGATACAAATCAAGGTTAGTAGCAAAGGGGTATGTTTAGAAAAAGGAGTATAGTATTTAGATATCTTTTCTCTACTTGTTAGACATACATCCATTCTTATTCTTTTGGCAATATTTGCTTATTATGATATGGAACTTGAGCAACTGGATGTCAAACTACCTTAATTCATGGTGATCTTGATGAGGATATCTATTTGCGATAACCAGAGAGGTTCATTGATAGTAGTAGACCAGATTATGTTTGTAAGCATAACAAATCTCTATATGGACTGAAACAGTCACCTAGACTATGGTACAAGAGATTTGATAAGTTTATTATTCACAAGGTTATTTTAGAAGCTTCAAAGACTAACGTGTTTATTTTAATGGATGTGATAGAGATATGGTATATTTCTTATTATATTTTGATTGCATCTCAAAGCATGGTTAAAGTTACAGAGTTGAAAGCAGAGCTCAGCAAAGAGTTTGATATGAAAGATTCGGGAAAAGCACAAAGAATTTTGGGTATGGAGATAACCAAAGATAGAAGGTGGAGAGTATTAAGATTAACTAAGGTGTAGTACATCGAGAAGGTCCTATCTTGATTCGATATGAAGAAATTTTAATGGATTGGCACTCCATTAGGATTTCATTTTAAGTTGTTTAAAGAGTTATCTCCCTCTTCAAAAGAAGACAAAAGATATAAAGCTGGTATACCATATTCTAGTATTGTTGGTAGCCTCATGCATGCGATGGTGTGAATGATACCATATTTGGCACATGTAGTGGGCTTTGTTAGTCGATATATGTCTAATCCAAGGAAAGACAATTAACAAGCAGTAAAGTGGATACTCAGATATCTTCGTGACACTTCATCAATTGTTTTGTTGTATGGCGCAGTAGATGATGTCATCTCTCTTTGAGGTTACCGTGATTCATATTATGTTGGAGATAGAGATGGATGAAAGTCAACATTGGGTTATGTTTTTAACATTTCGCATGGGCTTGATTTCATGGAGATCAAAACTGCAGCCTGAAGTAGCTTTGTCGACTACCGAGGCAAAATTGATATCGACTATGAAAGCAACTAAAAAGTGATTATATTCACTTCAATTATTGGATGATATTTATATGGTGCAAGTCAGAGTGTGATTCATCTTATAGAGAATCAAGCTTATAGTTCGCGTACGAAGCACATCTATAACGACCCACTATTTCGAACCATTCAAATCGACAATAAACTGCACATGTCAGACTTGAATTGCTTAAAACAGTGAATTGTTATTTTAACTTTTGAGGTAAATGCAAATCAGAACATAGAATCACATAAACGTAACCAGAGTAACTCGTAGTAGAAACATAATAGTACATAGGTTCTTACATATTACATGATACATAATAGTTCATAATGAGTCATAAGCTCACACAATAGATAAGGTACATATATAAGACTGGATAATAAAGATAACTAGGTTGCCGATAACTGAAGGATCCAAATGAGATGCCAACCTCCAATGTACGTCACGAACGGCTATGGTGCTCAAGCTGACCCAAGCTTACAGTCAAAGAACAATATACTCGAGTCAGGGCTAACAGTCTCATATAAGTGAATTAACCCAAATGAAGTGTTTACTGAAATGCACAATATCTTAAAGGATGTTTGGGATTTCCATCCTTTAAGGATCCACGAAACTAATATATACATAATAGTACGCTATTATAATAATGTCTATTCAGTAAAGTAAATATAGTAAAAATAGCATAAGCGGGATTACCATATTATGCTTACATCGTTTATTGGCATCACAGCCTATACAGTACCGTAAATTCACCATACTAGTGTTATCAGAGGGCACTCCATAGAAAGCAATACTAAATCAAAATCGTATGGGGCTCGATAAGGATAATATGGCAAGGAACACGAGGAATATCCACGGTAGGATTCTACCAGATTGCGGCCCCCGGCCGGTGGAAACGAATAGCAGCCACTACTGCCCACCTCGAACAACGCTCTCATAATCAAAAGGCCGCCCCAAATCAATCACATAGTAATAGAGATGGTATCGAAGAAGCGTGTTCAATCAGAGGTGCGACCTCACTTAACCCGGGTATGACTCATGTTTTGTCATTTTAAATTTTGACCCGAAGGTCAAGGCCAATCCATCAGCGTTCTCTTTCTTCAAATCCAGTAATCGCCTCCAAACCATCCTACTTCATTTTGGAATCTCCACCGTATACGCAGTTGTTAAATTGGTATCGGTATTAGCAGAGAGTATGACATCTATCGACTCTGGTCTCTTTAACAACAAAACGTTTACATTTTCACACCGTAGCCATTAGATTTGAAATCATATTTCAAGTATCGCAAATCGATTTATTTCAAATATTTCTCAAAAGTTGATTATTCAAATAAATTCTCTATTTAGTTTCAAAGTTTCAACTTCCACATAATATCATTATTGCTTGAAATCCTTTATTTCACCCTTCGCGATTGAGTGGCTCTCTTTGGAACTTTAAGTTCGGCATAATCTCTAAGTCGCACATACTTCCGTAAACTTGATACCATAAAGACATTATGTATGCTAGATAACCACTATGGTAGTTGAACCTTATAAGCTAGAGGTCCAATCCTTTCTAGAATAGGAAAAGGTCCAATACATCGAGGTGCTAAGTTTCCCGTTTTCCCAAATTTGATAACTCCTCGTAATGGTGAGACTTTCAAGAATACCGAATCTCCGATTTCAAAGTCCAAGGCTCTCCTTCTTCTGTCAGCATACTTCTTCTCTCGATCTTGTGTCATTTTTAACTTCTTTCTAACTAAGTCCACCTTCTTTGTGGCCTCTCTGATTATATCTGGCTCAAGAACAAGTCTGTCTCCAGATTTTATCCAACAAGTGGACGATTTGCAGGGACAACCATATAATGCTTCTAAAGGCGCCATCTTAATGCTATCTTGATAACTACTGTCATTAGAAAACTAGACTAATGGTAGATGACTTTCCCATGATCCTCCAAAATCAAGAATGCAAGCCCGTAAAAGATCTTCCAATATACATTTTACTCTTTTCGTTTGCCTGTCTGACTGTGAATGATATGCCATGCTTAAATTTAACTTAATTCCCAAGGTAGTTTGGAAATCTTCCCAAAAACGACTAGTGAAGATTGTATCTCGATCACTCACTATACTTCTCAGTACTCCATGCAATCTCACAATTTCCTTTATATAAATCTCTGCTAAACTTGCAGTTGTTTGAGACGATTTCACTGAAATGAAATGGGCAACCTTCGTTATACAATCCACAATGACCCATATACCTTCATTCCCTCTATGAGAATGTGGAAATCCTTGATGAAATCCATCGAAACTTGATCCCACTTCCACTTTGGTATCTCTAAAGGGTTAAGTAATCCCACGGTCTTTTACTGATCACTTTTGATTTGTTGACCAGTAGCATACCGGCTAACATATACAGATATGTCCCTCTTTATTGTCTTTTACCAAAAAATATGCTTAATATCTCGATACATCTTGTTAACTCCTGGATGGATACTATACTTGGACTTGTGAATCTTATCCAAAACTTCCCTTTGGAGTTCTTTAACACTAGGGATACAAATTATCCCATCCAATCTTAGAATGCCTTTATCATCCATCTTAAAACTTGAACTTTCACCTTGTCGTATATTTTTGACAATTCAATGAATAAATGCATCTTCAATGTGCTTACTAGAAATATTCTCTATTAGAGTTGGAGTGACGACTAAGTAAGCAATGATAGCGTGCTTTCGACTTAAAGAATCAGCTACTACGTTGGCTTTTCCCGGAGTATACTGAATACCCAAATCATAAAAAGCTAGGAATTCCAACCAACATTGTCGCCTCAAACTTAAATCCTTTTGAGTAAATAGATACTTCAAAGACTTGTGATCTGTGAATAAGTCAAACTTCTCTCCTAGCAAATAGTGCCTCCATATCTTCAAAACAGATATTACTGCTAGTTGTTCCAAGTCGTGAGTCGGATAATTCTTTTTGTGTGGCTTTAGCTATCTTCCTCCGTAAGCAATAACCCTGCCATTTTGCATTAATACAACATCGACTCCTTCTCTACAAACATCTTTATAAACAAATAATCTTTGGTTCCCATCGATAATGGCTAAGACTGGGGTAGTAGCCAATCTTTTCTTTAACTCTGCACAAGCGTCTTCGCATTTGGGAGACCAAATAAACTTTGCCTTCTTCATCGTTAGCTTCGTCATGGGTGAGTCTATCTTAGAAAAATCCCGGACAAACTTCCTTTAATATCCAACTAGTTCTAAGAAACTTCGAATATCTCTTGGAGTTGAGGGACGCTTCTACTCCATAATAGCATATATCTTTACCAGGTCCACCGAAGTTCCTTTGTCAGAGATGATATGTCCAACGAACTTGACTTCCTTTTCTCAGAAATAGCACTTAGAGAGTTTTGCTTTAAGCACATTTCTTCTTAATATCTTAAAAATAATCCTTAGATGTTCTACATGTTCCACTCTGGTCTTTGAATAAATGAGAATGTCATCAATGAAAATTAATACAAATTTATTCAATACTTCCCGAAATACTCTTGTCATTAGATTTACGAAATAGGCGGGGGTGTTAGTCAATCCGAATGACATTACTAACCATTTATAAAAAGTATTTTGCCCTAAAAAATCAGTCAAATGGATATGTTCTTCAGAAATTCTGAGTTGATGAGACTTGTAGCTAAATCCATTTTAGAGAAGAACCTGGCCCCATTCAATTGGTTGGACATATTGTCTATCTGAGGCAAATGGTACTTGTTCTTAAGGGTTTGTTTATTTAAGTCTCTATAATCGACACACAACCTTAAAGAACCATCAGACTAGGCTACAAACACCACAGCTGATCCCCAACTTGAACGACTTGGTCGAATAAACCCTTTTTCCAAAATTTCATGAATCTACTTATCTAGCTCTTTCCTTTCTTTGGGTGCCATCCTTCGACTAGGGTGAACAATTGGTCGAGCATTAGGCACTATGTCAATCCTAAACTCAATTTTTGGATGAGCAAGGAGACTTTTGACCTCTTCAAACACGTTGGGAAAATTCCAGACGACGGGTATAGTTCCGATGTCCGTAATAGGGTAACCCAAAGTGCACATCAATCTATCTCGTTTTGAACTAGGATCTTCACATGATAATTCAATAAATTTTCCAAACTTTGTATTTACTGATATCGTACTATTTATGCAATCTAAATTCGCTTCGTACTCAGTTAGGCAATCCATTCCGAGTATAATCTCAAATTCGTCAAAATCTAAAATAATTAAGTCGAAAGGGAACTGGTGAATAAGAGATGGGGACTTTTTTACAATATAAACTAAGAGTAGTCGAGCCTCATACAGTGTTTGTCTTATAAATGGGATATTTAAAGAATTTTGTCTTAAGGTTAAATTTTTCTACCGTATGTTTAAAAATGAAACTGTGTGTAGCACGATTGTCAAACAAAACTCGAACTAATTTATCCCAAACAAGAATGTTACCTTCCAACACTCCTTTCCCTTTGTCATTCCTAGAAGTTGAGGGATCTTTTTTGACAGCATAAACCTTTTCCACTTCCCATTCCTTCATTAGGGGACAATCCTAGACCATATGCCCGGTCTTACGGCAGTTATAGCATTCCCTAGCATCCTTGGCTCTCTTTGGTTTGCTAAATTTGCTCGAATAATGTCCCTTCTCGTGGCATTTGTAACAAGTAATATCTATGAGAAAATCTTTATTGCTACCTTTCTGCTCTTTGTTCTGGCCTTGATCCTTTCCCTTGAATTTTTTTCTTCTAGTTGTTGTTGTTGCTGCTGCGTCCACTAGCTTTATTGCTTTATCAATTATATCATATCGGTAGCCCATATCTACTAAATCCACAAACGACTTCTACACATGGTTGTTTATTCTTTCATGATGCTTTTGCTGCATTCCTTTGATGAATCGTTCATTTTTCTTCACTGGGGTATTGATAAGTTCTATTCCGAAATGAGACAGATCATTGAATTTGTTCAGATACTCTTCAAAGGACATGTTTCCCTGATTGAGATCCATGAATTCTTCATACATTTGGAAGATTCTCGTGGATGGCATATGTAATGACCCGCATTTTTAGAGATATATAATTAATTTATTTAATTATATAATTGGTGATTTAGAGAAGTTAATGATCGTTTAATTAAATAATATTGAATATTTAATTAATAATTATAATATAATAATATATTATAATGTCGAAATAATCGGAAATAGTGAAATTCACAATATCGTGTGAATTGAATAGCATACGAGATTTGGTGGAATTTCGATTCGAAATATAATAACGATTATATTGAATCGACGACAGTTTGAACGTATAATTATATTATAATTAAATTCGAGCTCGAAATGGCGCTGCAGTTCGTAAATTGGCGATTCGAACTTCAACTGAATGTACAGGATTCGTTTTAAGCCGGATTTCTGCGAAACAAGAAACGTGTGGAGCTGGTGGAGTATATCTTTCTAGTGGAAGAGAAAAATCGGGATTTCGTCGTGTAGATTTTGATTTACGTCCAAATCAAATTTCAGAAAAGCCACTATGGAATTCCTTTATAATTTATAAAGGGGTTATTTATATTTTTAAAAAGGGATTTCAATATAATTCAAATATCGGGTTGACCCAGAAGTGAATATCGAGTTGTAAATACATATAGGAATATTCTAGAGCTGTGTGGTATGCCATTGTGAATATAGACGATAATATTTAATTTTAAATATTTAATTTAATTATATTTAAATATATTTATATATTTAAATAGGCTATTTAGAGCGTTAAAAATAGCCACTTTTGCAAACGAAGTCGGAATTCAACAAAACCAGTTTTGTTGGATCCGCAATGTCAAATAGTTGTTAGATTTCCAATTTCGTGATTTTTAGAGGCACTGTGTGGCCGTACGGATTTTTAGAGTGTTAAACAGTCAGTATTTTGACGGTTAAAAATACGTTGTGTGAGCATACAAAGTCGGAATTCGACGAAACCTGTTTCGTTGGGACCGTAATGTCGAACCCTAGCTACATGTCCAGTTTCGTGATTTTTAGGTACCATGTGTGATCACAAGAATTTTTTTGAGACAAATACAGATAGCGTAGAAGTAAAAACGAATATTATAATCGAATATAATATTATAAAATCTACCTATAAAATCCTACAAACCCTTAACCTAATTTCTAAAATTCCAAAGTCAACAGAAGGAGCCGCCTCCATTTTATTTCTTCCAACGTGAATATTTCCTCTTTTGAAAATCATAATCAATTCATAGAAAATGTTATAAATTCCCAAAGTTGTATGTATGGGTTTGTGGTGGATTTCTCTTCATTTTGATGTGGGTTTTGTGGTGTTCGAATCCCTTTCCGTCGAAGTCTGGGTGTCCACCGAAAACTAGGGTTGCCATTCATCTTCGATTTGTCGAGTTTTGGGGCAAATGGAGTTCGGATTTGGATCAAATGGGTGAAACCGCACCTAGCGGTGGTGTTTGGAGGATTTACGGTTGATTGGTTGGGGTGCGACATTAGCGTCGCCGGTTGTGGAGGTAGCATCGAGTTCGGGGATAAGGGTGTTGGCGGATGGAGATTTCGATGGCGAACTGGATGGAGGAGGCAGCGCTCGAAATAGACGGATGGAGAAGGAGGTGAAGGCGGTCAAAAGGGAGGAAGACGTGGAAGTTTACTGGAGCGTGGACTTTACATTGGGGAAGAAAGGAATTGGGCGTGGGTTGTATAGCGTGGGCCTGGGGGGTTTGTTGATGGGCCAAGGAGAAAATAAAAGGTAGAAAGCCCAAATATATAAATAGGAATTTAATTTGTTTTTTTTATATAAAACAGTACAAACTTCTACAAGGCATAACTTTATCATACGATATGGGTTTTCAGCAAAACAAGTTGCGTTGGGATCGTATGGACGGGAGCAACACAATGGGACTGACCGCGAGTCAATCCGAGCTCGTTACAATTTATGGCAAAATAAATTGTCCGTCGCAGTCAAATAACACAAACCGGTTATTTAACGGTTAACGCGCCAAAGTGAGTAAATCTCACCAACTCTGAACAGTTTATAATTTCATGTTGTATTTTTAGAACTGTTAGAAATTGTCTGTTTGATTGTGTGTTAACTGTTTGATTAAACTGCTAGTCAGTAAATGAAAATATTATATATATATATAAATATATATATAATATATAAAACAGTTAGATAGTTATATATTGATTTTTGTTTATCAGAATAATTCATATTGAACTGAAAGTGATGACAATCATGTTGTGTAACATCTGTGGATGCAGGGAAACAGGTTGGAGGAATCCGACTGGATTCCTCAACAGTTATTTTATTGTTTTTCATATATTTTGGTATATGATGTGAAGTATAACCTGTTGTTGATTGTGTGTGTATGGACGATATTGAACATCGTGATTTGATATGATTGAATACCATAACATACCGAAGTGTTGAAAAAGGGAATATTTTCAAAGTGATATTTGAAAATGAAATATTTATAAATGGGATATTTATAAATAAGAGATATTTATAAAGTGGAATATTTATAAATAAGGAATATTTATAAATTGGAATATTTATAAATAGGAGATATTTGAAAAGGAAATAAATTCAAAACATTTCTTTTTGAATGGAAAGGCCTGTGTGGCGACTTTGGGGATTTTCCCGATGCTCCCGTTACAAAGGAGGTTATGGCGAATTTTCCCGGGAATTCAAGGAGTTAGAATATTTCAAGAATAAATTTGAAAAGGAAATATTTGTAAACCATTTACAAATAGAATTGGAAAGGGAACATTATAAAAAGGAAATCATTTTTAAAGTATAGAACTGTTATTTAAAAGTAAATCTTTTCAAATGAATAAAACGTTGTTAAAAAGGAAATCTTTATAAAGTAAATAAAGTTAATCGAATATGGTATTCGAAAGGAGAAATCGAATATGACATTCGAAAGGAGAAATCGAATATGGCATTCGAAAGGAGTTAATCGAATATGGTATTCGAAGTTAGTTAATCGAATAGGGTATTCGAAGTTAGTTAATCGAATATGGTATTCGAAGTTAGTTAATCGAATAGGGTATTCGAAGTTAGTTAATCGAATATGGTATTCGAAGTTAGTTAATCGAATATGGTATTCGAAGTTAGTTAATCGAATATATACATTCGAAAGGAGTTAATCGAATATGGTATTCGAAGTTAGTTAATCGAATATGGTATTCGAAGTTAGTTAATCGAATATAGACATTCGAAAGGAGTTAATCGAATATGGTATTCGAAGTTAGTTAATCGAATATGGTATTCGAAGTTAGTTAATCGAATATAGACATTCGAAAGGAGTTAATCGAATAGGGTATTCGAAGTTAGTTAATCGAATAGGGTATTCGAAGTTAGTTAATCGAATATGGTATTCGAAGTTAGTTAATCGAATATGGTATTCGAAGTTAGTTAATCGAATATGGTATTCGAAGTTAGTTAATCGAATATAGACATTCGAAAGGAGTTCATCGAATATGGTATTCGAAGTTAGTTAATCGAATAGGGTATTCGAAAGTTAGTTAATCGAATATGTTATTCGAAAGGGGTTAGTCAAGTCGAGTTAGTCAAATAGAGTTAACCAGTTAGAGTTAACTAGGTAGAGTTAACCAGTTAGAGTTAATCAGTTAGAATTAATCGATTAGAGTTAAAACGAACTAGAGTTAATCAAATATAGTTAAGTGAGACAGAGTTAGTCAAACATAGTATTCAGGGTAAGTTACCATCTCGAACGACTGCTAGCGTAATTCGCAGGGCTGTAAATAGCCTACGGCGGTCGGATGTTTCCTGAGGGAGTCAGGCGTAACCATTGTGATCGCTGCGATCTAGAGTCAAGCGAATGGAGTTTAATCGAATATTAGTTATTCGATAGGAGTTAATCGAGTTGATCGAGTTGAGAAATAAGTTAAGATTAAATAAGTCGAGTTAAGTTAGTCAAGTTAGTCGAGCCTAGTTGATCGAATCGAATTGGTCGAACCAAGTAAGTAGAAGTTATCGATGTTAGTTTCATCGAAAGGAGTTATCGATGTTAGTTTCATCGAAAGGAGTTATCGATGTTAGTTTCATCGAAGGGAGTTATCGATTATAGTTTAATCGAAGTAAGATTTTTAAAATGAGATATTTGAAAAGGAAGAGTTATCGAATATAGGTTATTCGAAGAAGAGTTAATCAAATAGAGATTTCTCGAAGAGAGTTAATCGGCAAATTCGATTATATCGAATTCGGGAAAGTACTTTTACTTTCCAGTGTTTAAATAGAGATTTATTTATTTATAAATAAATAAGTGTTAGGTTAATTATTCACTAATAAAAATAGAAGTTATAATTAAAGTTAGATAATTCGAAAGTAGGGATTATAACGTTATCGTTATAACCAATGTTTTAAATATAGAAGTGGATTAGTAAAATTGAATCCGAGAAAGGCGTAAAGAAGTTGTTAAAGATTAAAAGATAAACTTTGACCATTTCGAAGTTATAACATTGTTCAGTTAAGGTCTGAGAGGTAATTATACCCCAACTTGAGTGACTTCCTTCTTAACTAAGAAATGGTAAGGTTTGACCGTAAAGGAGTTTTGGAAATGTTTTCCAAACGAGAATCAGAAATGTTTTCTGATAAAAGAAAATAAGAATGTTGAATATAGGGAAACAGGAGATGTAAAATGAACTAAAGAGATAAATGTTAAATGATGTTTGTTTGATATAATTTCCATCTGGAAATAATATCGTTGTATGCACACTTGTTTTTCTTCGATAGTTAACTCACAGACTATCGAAGTTTTTGACCATTTTAACGTTGTTAATATGGAGAGACCGGTTGGATTATTATCCAAAGAACCACTCTGTATTGGCATAAGCGTTGCGAATCATGTATGCCAAAGATAATTGAAGACGGAGTAAAATGCAAGGGCTGTTGTATAAGTCTTAGATAACAGTGACTAAGATGGATATGCTGAATAGTGCCTTCGGTTTGTCCAGTCCCAGGACAACTTGTATGGACGAAGGTCTGACAGAGTATATCCAATGGATCGCGTAAGTTGATCTGTTCAAACGTATTCACGTTTGGTGGCGGAGGAATTCGTTTCTCTTAGCTGTATACCCGTGTTATTTTTGGATAAGTCAATTTGTGATTTGGCGGGTATGACGATGTGATGTTCTAAGTGAATGAAGATGAATGTCTGACAGAGTATTTCCAGAAAGGTCACGTACATTGATTTCTTCAACCGTACCAAGATTGAAAGCAGAGAAGGAAACTTCTTTAGCTAACACGTAATGTACTGTTGTAGACGTCAATTAGTGATTTTCGATGGATTTAACAATGTGGCATTCGAAGTGAATCTGATGTAATGATAAAGCGTAGCTTCTAGCCTCACCAACCGGTAAATGACAGAAATCGGGCAGGCAGCATGGCTAAGTCGGTCGCACCGAAGTAGGGTGTATAATCATCTATCTAGAGAATATTCATTTGTTTCTTAAATCTATCAATGTTGTCCCATATATATACGGGAACGGTTGCTGATCCCAACCGTTGGTGATGTACATTCGATACGCTCAAGCGAAATGAGTGGTCGGTCATGTGTGGCTGAGTTACAAGATGTTCTTGTTGAACTCCAGTGTATCGTTCCTAGAGTACACTGATCGGAAGGTGGTTCCATACCTTGTCATAGTTGGAAATCCATTATCCAATACGTGCTTGCGATTTTGATTGTATACTATATGTAGAACGTGAGATGAAAGCGTTTCTGCTAGTTGATATCTATTTGTACATAGACATTATTATAATATCAAAAGGTTTTTGATATAAATATATTTTGGATTCTCATAAGGGAAAAACCCGTTCCGTTATGCGGCGTGGTCTTATGAGATATCGTTTACTTGTTCATGTACATGTTTAAATTGTTTTACTCGTACCAGTCCCATGACTGACCCGGAGTTTACTTTGTTGTTTTCCCTAAACTCTTGGGTGCCTAAATTTGTACGGGCAGTCAAGTAGTCGGGATTTGCAGATACATTGAAGAACTGGAGCAGGGGGGCTTCAGGATCATATAGCTATAGTTATTTCCGCTGTGTTGTAAGTGTTGTACTATGATAAGTGCTATTGTATACATAACTGTTATATTTCAAAGTTATGTTATCTATTATATGTTATTCGTTTCGCTGTGAGGTTCGTGTTACTCTGATGTTGTGTTCTTCTTCTTCTTCTATTCTAAGTGTCTATCTTATCTATTCTCACCTTCTAATTTCTTTCATTAACAACCGAGATTTTTCGATGTTTTGGTTATCGACGTCGTGCTTACGTCGATAACCAAAGCCGCTCAAAATCCGGGTCGTTACAGTTGGTATCAGAGCTTAAGTTAAGAATTACCTTGGCTCTGTGGCGTGACTCGGTAGAGATAGGGTTAGTAACACCCTAGATTGAGTTTGAGTGTATATATACGAGTGCATATTTGTAATTGATATAAAAATTGTTTTATATTGTGGAGATTCATTGGCTGAGTTGTTTATGAGTTCTGGTCGATCAGTTTGATCCACTGTATCGGTAGGAGTAAATAAACACTTGAATACGATGGACCGACACAGTATGGATATGTGATATATTATCATATATAGGATGTGTTGGTAGTGATTATAATCAGATAAGATTATAAAATGTGAAATGGTTATATCTAACCAATCATAATTTATACAAGTGAAGTATATGAAATAAGATGAATTAAATCTGAATTTAGATCGAAATTGGAATTTAAAATCCCAGAAATGGGAAAGGTGTTTGTAAATGAATCAGGATTGAATATAAGAAAATTTTAAAATCCTGGGAGATTTTAAATTGTTTACAAGCCTTGTGAAGGATATTTTGAAAGTGATTTCAAAAATGAAAGTATTTAGAAATGGATTTGAAAGTGATATAGTATTGAACTCACTTTGATAGCTGGAAAATAGATTCCGATGTTGATCATGACATCATCGGTGTTCATTTTTGAGTGTGTAAGTGACAGATTACTACCAAGGATTTTGATTTTTAATTGTTTTGAGAAAAACAAAATTTGTTTGAATCCTGCAAAGAAAAGTTTGGGTTTTGAGAAAAACCAAGCGGTTTAAAACTCCCAGGAAAAAGACAGTTTGAATTTAAAAGCAATTGAATAAAAATTCGTGGAGACAAACTGGAATGGAATCCGGTTAAGTGGAATTTGAATTGTAATAGAAATTATCAAGACAAAATTGGATTTATAAGATAGGGATTTGAAACGATATTTGGTTGGGGAGTTATGGATTTGGAATCGAGAATAGAACTTTGATTTAAAAGTTGAATTTGGCTCGGACAAACGAATGGGTGTGTTGAGGATAAACAGATCAGCGTTTGATTTGATTGATATTGGTATATGCTGAATTGACAGCAGGTGAAAGTGATAGGGTTGATATGCCCGACAAAAAGGTACAAGTTTATATTTGGTATAAGCATGAGATTTATGAGCCGAATTGGCAAGCCGCTTGGCTATTTGATTTTCTTTTGGGATGGAGATAGCCCAGAGAGGCGAGTTGGAGTTTGAGCTATTGACCAGTACAAAGGAGGTGCTGGCGAAATTTTCCGAAAATTTAGAGTGTTAGAATTTTTTTAGAATTTTTGAAAATTTTAGTTAGTTGGAAGGAATTAATATTTTAATCGATATTAATTGGTTCAGTTGAAATCAGAAATAAGGGGTAAACAAATCTTAGGAATTCCAATAGACAGGGTCGTCCTCTAACTTAGCAATTTCGAGGACGAAATTATTTTAAGTGGGGAAGAATGTAATGACCCGCATTTTTAGAGATATATAATTAATTAATTTAATTATATAATTGGTGATTTAGAGAAGTTAATGATCGTTTAATTAAATAATATTGAATATTTAATTAATAATTATAATATAATAATATATTATAATGTCGAAATAATCGGAAATAGTGAAATTCACAATATCGTGTGAATTGAATAGCATACGAGATTTGGTGGAGTTTCGATTCGAAATATAATAACGATTATATTGAATCGACGACAGTTTGAACGTATAATTATATTATAATTAAATTCGAGCGCGAAATGGCGCTGCAGTTCGTAAATTGGCGATTCGAACTTCAACTGAATGTACAGGATTCGTTTTAAGCCGGATTTCTGTGAAACAAGAAACGTGTGGAGCTGGTGGAGTATATCTTTCTAGTGGAAGAGAAAAATCGGGATTTCGTCGTGTAGATTTTGATTTACGTCCAAATCAAATTTCAGAAAAGTCGCTATGGAATTCCTTTATAATTTATAAAGGGGTTATTTATATTTTTAAAAAGGGATTTCAATATAACTCAAATATCGGGTTGACCCAGAAGTGAATATCGAGTTGTAAATACATATAGGAATATTCTAGAGCTGTGTGGTATGTCACTGTGAATATAGACGATAATATTTAATTTTAAATATTTAATTTAATTATATTTAAATATTTAAATAGGCTATTTAGAGCGTTAAAAATAGCCACTTTTGCAAACGAAGTCGGAATTCAACAAAACCAGTTTTGTTGGATCCGCAATGTCAAATAGTTGTTAGATTTCCAGTTTCGTGATTTTTAGAGGCACTGTGTGGCCGTACGGATTTTTAGAGTGTTAAACAATCAGTATTTTGACGGTTAAAAATATGTTGTGTGAGCATACAAAGTCGGAATTCGACGAAACCTGTTTCGTTGGGACCGTAATGTCGAACCCTAGCTACATGTCCAGTTTCGTGATTTTTAGGTACCATGTGTGATCACAAGAATTTTTTTGAGACAAATACAGATAGCGTAGAAGTAAAAACGAATATTATAATCGAATATAATATTATAAAATCTACCTATAAAATCCTACAAACCCTTAACCTAATTTCTAAAATTCCAAAGTCAAAAGAAGGAGCCGCCTCCATTTTATTTCTTCCAACGTGAATATTTCCTCTTTTGAAAATCATAATCAATTCATAGAAAATGTTATAAATTCCCAAAGTTGTATGTATGGGTTTGTGGTGGATTTCTCTTCATTTTGATGTGGGTTTTGTGGTGTTCGAATCCCTTTCCGTCGAAGTCTGGGTGTCCACCGAAAACTAGGGTTGCCATTCATCTTCGATTTGTCGAGTTTTGGGGCAAATGGAGTTCGGATTTGGATCAAATGGGTGAAACCGCACCTAGCGGTGGTGTTTGGAGGATTTACGGTTGACTGGTTGGGGTGCAACATTAGCGTCGCCGGTTGTGGAGGTAGCATCGAGTTCGGGGCTAAGGGTGTTGGCGGATGGAGATTTCGATGGCGAACTGGATGGAGGAGGCAGCGCTCGAAATAGATGGACGGAGAAGGAGGTGAAGGCGGTCAAAAGGGAGGAAGACGTGGAAGTTTACTGGAGCGTGGACTTTACATTGGGGAAGAAAGGAATTGGGCGTGGGTTGTATAGCGTGGGCCTGGGGGGTTTGTTGATGGGCCAAGGAGAAAATAAAAGGTAGAAGGCCCAAATATATAAATAGGAATTTAATTTGTTTTTTTTATATAAAATAGTACAAACTTCTACAAGGCATAACTTTATCATACGATATGGGTTTTCAGCAAAACAAGTTGCGTTGGGATCGTATGGACGGGAGCAACACAATGGGACTGACCGCGAGTCAATCCGAGCTCGTTACAATTTATGGCAAAATAAATTGTCCGTCGCAGTCAAATAACGCAAACCGGTTATTTAACGGTTAACGCGCCAAAGTGAGTAAATCTCACCAACTCTGAACAGTTTATAATTTCATGTTGTATTTTTAGAACTGTTAGAAATTGTCTATTTGATTGTGTGTTAACTGTTTGATTGAACTGCTAGTCAGTAAATGAAAATATTATATATATATATATAAATATATATAATATATAAAACTGTTAGATAGTTATATATTGATTTTTGTTTATCAGAATAATTCATATTGAACTGAAAGTGATGACAATCATGTTGTGTAACATCTGTGGATGCAGGGAAACAGGTTGGAGGAATCCGACTGGATTCCTCAACAGTTATTTTATTGTTTTTCATATATTTTGATATATGATGTGAAGTATAACCTGTTGTTGATTGTGTGTGTATGGACGATATTGAACATCGTGATTTGATATGATTGAATACCATAACATACCGAAATGTTGAAAAAGGGAATATTTTCAAAGTGATATTTGAAAATGAAATATTTATAAATGGGATATTTATAAATAAGAGATATTTATAAAGTGGAATATTTATAAATTGGAATATTTATAAATAGGAGATATTTGAAAAGGAAATAAATTCAAAACATTTCTTTTTGAATGGAAAGGCCTGTGTGGCGAGTTTGGGGATTTTCCCGATGCTCCCGTT
Source organism: Allium sativum (assembly GCA_030737875.1). Lineage (NCBI taxonomy): Eukaryota > Viridiplantae > Streptophyta > Magnoliopsida > Asparagales > Amaryllidaceae > Allium > Allium sativum. Next base: position 193,647,184 of record CM060919.1, read on the forward strand.
ACAAAGGAGGTTATGGCGAATTTTCCCGGGAATTCAAGGAGTTAGAATATTTCAAGAATAAATTTGAAAAGGAAATATTTGTAAACCATTTACAAATAGAATTGGAAAGGGAACATTATAAAAAGGAAATCATTTTTAAAGTATAGAACCGTTATTTAAAAGTAAATCTTTTCAAATGAATAAAACGTTGTTGAAAAGGAAATCTTTATAAAGTAAATAAAGTTAATCGAATATGGTGTTCGAAAGGAGAAATTGAATATGACATTCGAAAGGAGAAATCGAATATGGCATTCGAAAGGAGTTAATCGAATATGGTATTCGAAGTTAGTTAATCGAATAGGGTATTCAAAGTTAGTTAATCGAATATGGTATTCGAAGTTAGTTAATCGAATAGGGTATTCGAAGTTAGTTAATCGAATATGGTATTCGAAGTTAGTTAATCGAATATGGTATTCGAAGTTAGTTAATCGAATATAGACATTCGAAAGGAGTTAATCGAATATGGTATTCGAAGTTAGTTAATCGAATATGGTATTCGAAGTTAGTTAATCGAATATAGACATTCGAAAGGAGTTAATCGAATATGGTATTCGAAGTTAGTTAATCGAATATGGTATTCGAAGTTAGTTAATCGAATATAGACATTCGAAAGGAGTTAATCGAATATGGTATTCGAAGTTAGTTAATCGAATATGGTATTCGAAGTTAGTTAATCGAATATAGTCATTCGAAAGGAGTTAATCGAATAGGGTATTCGAAGTTAGTTAATCGAATAGGGTATTCGAAGTTAGTTAATCGAATATGGTATTCGAAGTTAGTTAATCGAATATGGTATTCGAAGTTAGTTAATCGAATATGGTATTCGAAGTTAGTTAATCGAATATAGACATTCGAAAGGAGTTAATCGAATATGGTATTCGAAGTTAGTTAATCGAATAGGGTATTCGAAAGTTAGTTAATCGAATATGTTATTCGAAAGGGGTTAGTCAAGTCGAGTTAGTCAAATAGAGTTAACTAGGTAGAGTTAACCAGTTAGAGTTAATCAGTTAGAATTAATCGATTATAGTTAAAACGAACTAGAGTTAATCAAATATAGTTAAGTGAGACAGAGTTAGTCAAACATACTATTCAGGGTAAGTTACCATCTCGAACGACTGCTAGCGTAATTCGCAGGACTGTAAATAGCCTACGGCGGTCGGATGTTTCCTGAGGGAGTCAGGCGTAACCATTGTGATCGCTGCGATCTAGAGTCAAGCGAATGGAGTTTAATCGAATATTAGTTATTCGATAGGAGTTAATCGAGTTGATCGAGTTGAGAAATAAGTTAAGATTAAATAAGTCGAGTTAAGTTAGTCAAGTTAGTCGAGCCTAGTTGATCGAATCGAATTGGTCGAACCAAGTAAGTAGAAGTTATCGATGTTAGTTTCATCGAAAGGAGTTATCGATGTTAGTTTCATCGAAAGGAGTTATCGATGTTAGTTTCATCGAAGGGAGTTATCGATTATAGTTTAATCGAAGTGAGATTTTTAAAATGAGATATTTGAAAAGGAAGAGTTATCGAATATAGGTTATTCGAAGAAGAGTTAATCAAATAGAGATTTCTCGAAGAGAGTTAATCGGCAAATTCGATTATATCGAATTCGGGAAAGTACTTATACTTTCCAGTGTTTAAATAGAGATTTATTTATTTATAAATAAATAAGTGTTAGGTTAATTATTCACTAATAAGAATAGAAGTTATAATTAAAGTTAGATAATTCGAAAGTAGGGATTATAACGTTATCGTTATAACCAATGTTTTAAATATAGAAGTGGATTAGTAAAATTGAATCCGAGAAAGGCATAAAGAAGTTGTTAAAGATTAAAAGATAAACTTTGACCATTTCGAAGTTATAACGTTGTTCAGTTAAGGTCTGAGAGGTAATTATACCCCAACTTGAGTGACTTCCTTCTTAACTAAGAAATGGTAAGGTTTGACCGTAAAGGAGTTTTGGAAATGTTTTCCAAACGAGAATCAGAAATGTTTTCTGATAAAAGAAAATAAGAATGTTGAATATAGGGAAACAGGAGATGTAAAATGAACTAAAGAGATAAATGTTAAATGATGTTTGATATAATTTCCATCTGGAAATAATATCGTTGTTTGCACACTTGTTTTTCTTCGATAGTTAACTCACAGACTATCGAAGTTTTTGACCATTTTAACGTTGTTAATATGGAGAGACCGGTTGGATTATTATCCAAAGAACCACTCTGTATTGGCATAAGCGTTGTGAATCATATATGCCAAAGATAATTGAAGACGGAGTAAAATGCAAGGGCTGTTGTATAAGTCTTAGATAACAGTGACTAAGATGGATATACTGAATAGTGCCTTCGGTTTGTCCAGTCCCAGGACAACTTGTATGGACGAAGGTCTGACAGAGTATATCCAATGGATCGCGTAAGTTGATCTGTTCAAACGTATTCACGTTTGGTGGCGGAGGAATTCGTTTCTCTTAGCTGTATACCCGTGTTATTTTTGGATAAGTCAATTTGTGATTTGGCGGGTATGACGATGTGATGTTCTAAGTGAATGAAGATGAATGTCTGACAGAGTATTTCCAGAAAGGTCACGTACATTGATTTCTTCAACCGTACCAAGAGTGAAAGCGGAGAAGGAAACTTCTTTAGCTAACACGTAATGTACTGTTGTAGACGTCAATTAGTGATTTTCGATGGATTTAACAATGTGGCATTCGAAGTGAATCTGATGTAATGATAAAGCGTAGCTTCTAGCCTCATCAACCGGTAAATGACAGAAATCGGGCAGGCAGCATGGCTAAGTCGGTCGCACCGAAGTAGGGTGTATAATCACCTATCTAGAGAATATTCATTTGTTTCTTAAATCTATCAATGCTGTCCCATATATATACGGGAACGGTTGCTGATCCCAACCGTTGGTGATGTACATTCGATACGCTCAAGCGAAATGAGTGGTCGGTCATGTGTGGCTGAGTTACAAGATGTTCTTGTTGAACTCCAGTGTATCGTTCCTAGAGTACACTGATCGGAAGGTGGTTCCATACCTTGTCATAGTTGGAAATCCATTATCCAATACGTGCTTGCGATTTTGATTGTATACTATATGTAGAATGTGAGATGAAAGCGTTTCTGCTAGTTGATATCTATTTGTACATAGACATTATTATAATATCAAAAGGTTTTTGATATAAATATATTTTGGATTCTCATAAGGGAAAAACCCGTTCCGTTATGCGGCGTGGTCTTATGAGATATCGTTTACTTGTTCATGTACATGTTTAAATTGTTTTACTCGTACCAGTCCCATGACTGACCCGGAGTTTACTTTGTTGTTTTCCCTAAACTCTTGGGTGCCTAAATTTGTACGGGCAGTCAAGTAGTCGGGATTTGCAGATACATTGAAGAACTGGAGCAGGGGGGCTTCAGGATCATATAGCTATAGTTATTTCCGCTGTGTTGTAAGTGTTGTACTCTGATAAGTGCTATTGTATACATAACTGTTATATTTCAAAGTAATGTTATCTATTATATGTTATTCGTTTCGCTGTGAGGTTCGTGTTACTCTGATGTTGTGTTCTTCTTCTTCTTCTTCTATTCTAAGTTTCTATCTTATCTATTCTCACCTTCTAATTTCTTTCATTAACAACCGGGATTTTTCGATGTTTTGGTTATCGACGTCGTGCTTACGTCGATAACCAAAGCCGCTCAAAATCCGGGTCGTTACAGCATAAATCGTTCCTTAAAGATTTCCTTGAACTGCTCCTATGTAATATCACCCTGTGCTCTCCCCTAAATGATTATTTCCCACCACATTACGGATTTATCCTGAAATTGCCAAACAACCAATATCTTCTTCTTATCATCTTCCAAGTTCAAACCTTTTAAAATTTTCTCACATGCACTCATACAGGTTCGAGCTTCTATGATATCATAATTTCCTTTAAACGACTTTCAACCCAAGTTCGTATAATGTTTATTGAGAGTAGGAAGAATGTGCTAGGGTTGAGCCTAAACTGCATTCTCTACAACTACTTCAGCACGACCACTGGTGGAAGTACTGCTTCCACCCCTACATCTCATATTCCCGTTTATTTTCTACTATCTGCGAATAGTAATAAGAATGTTTGTTAGGGTAAACAGACGAATTATCTTTGGGATTATTGAACAGTTGAGAGTCTTTATATTTCATTGGATTTTACTCATCTTAAGTATTACTGACCCTCTTTCTAACGAGCTTTCTAATGAGTTATACCACAAAGCTTTGTATGAATCAAAGCTCTGATAACAACTATGATGGCCCGGGATTTTGGCAGTCGAAGCTCAACTTTCGATACAACTCAAGCGTCAAACGTCGGACTCCAACACCTAATCCCAAGTTGTCTTGGGGTTATAACATATCAGAAACAATCACAGTCAAATAAAACAACATCTCATTAATACAATTTGAGATTACATAATAGTTACATCAATATTATCGGAGTAATGTACATATCTAGATACATAAATTACTAGATAAAAGTAGAGCAGAAATAAAGTAAAGAGAGTGAATCCAAAATATGCTTCCATCTTCACCTCTAGATCCAAAAGATAGCTAAGTGCTCCACCAAAGGTATTACCCCAAAATACAGCTCTAGAAACTGCTACCACCTGACTCTTAGGCTGCCTATGCAAAAATTATGGGCACCCAGAGTTTAAGGGAAAATAATAAACTCCAAGTCAGTCATGGGATTGGTATGAGAAACAAATCAGTTATTCACATTTATTTTAAAGTTAGGTAAATCATAGGACCATGCCGTATAATACGGAACAAGTTTCCTCCTTATGAATATCAGTAAATAATACTTGAAATGCTTTGGAAAATGAAGCTACCATAAGGTCTTTCGTCACACACACATGCAAAAGCAAATTAGGAGAGGTTTCCTCCTTATGATAGCCAAACATGCTTGATACAGAAAGTTTTCTTTTATTATTATTAGTGCATAATGTGGAAATCATTTTCACAAATAAATGCACTAGTATTGGATGACAAGGTACCATATATTATATCACCCTAAATGTTTACAACTAAAATCGTACAAACTCGTAGTGGAGAATGGAAGATTTCCAACAAATGACTGGGCTAAGGAACTATCCATCCGAATTCGGAAATCTCTAGAGGGATGCCTTGAGAATCACACTAATTCTCAGTCAACACAAGGCCGAGGTATCCTTTCCTGGTCATACATGAGCCTATCATCTCTCTATCATTACCGACCTATAATCTAGGGAACTACGACATCAATAACCACATAAAAAGTAGAAGTTTCCACTAAGGTAATACCTAGGCTCCATACCATAGTACACCTTCCTATCTAGAAAGAGGTGATAGCCCATAATCTTGCAGCATATTTTCTGTTTCGGTCACTTACCGGGGTGTGAGGCTTGTCGAAGTTTCGTTACACAAAGCTACATTCCTCTAGCCATGCTTTGATCATCACAGCACATCACTTGGGATGCCACACTGTCACTCTATAACATATAATTGATAATCAATAACCATATAACCTTTGATCTCATACGTCTCAAAGAAGGGTGTTAAGTTGAGATAACTTCTCAACCACCAATAAAAATATGTTTAGTAAAGGTCAATTACTAATTACACAATACGATGTCAGACATACATCCATGCAAATCCGTTCTGGGTTTGAATGAAACTAAAGGCACCTTATTTCTCATCCAATAAAGGAGAAAGAAGCCCTTGCAAATCCGGAATCCCTTAAAATACGTCCGTACCACTGCCACTTAGCTGATACAAATTTATCTATAAATGGAGCAACCCATTTGAGGCATTCTGCAAGCAGTCCATTCGATGTAAAAGTACCCAATCTTCAATGCCATCTTCGAATGTCTTTTCATCACGTCATATTCTTATTTGGAATGGTCTTCGGACCTAAATCTGATTCTGGTCTTCCCAAATAGAATCGTTCTTTAAAACTTATGGTGTATAAGTCATCATTCAATCACACTTCAAATCTTTATTAAAACATTCCATTACTCATCTTAAATCATTTTATAAAGTTTAAATATAATTATGAAGTTTAAATCCTTCAAAACCTCACCTTTGGTAATAGCGCTTAAAAGAGTTACTAAAGGTTACTAGAAATAGCCAATTTCACAAATTCCATTAAATCAACTTTAAAGCTTTATAAATTTGATTCATATCACTTTTAAATCATTTTTTTGAAAATAAATTTTCCCTTTTTTTAATAATTCAAAAATAGCCTATTTCATAAAAATCTAATTTCAGGTCACTGATTGAAAAATCTGTATATTTCTAGAAAATTGATTTGGACTTATTTCAAAATCTAACAGTTGGATCTTATCATTCTTAGATACATTTGAAATCTCTCTTCATTATGAATTAGTTGGTTTCAATTTTGGAAAAATCCGACAGTCGGATCTCTCAGTGTACTCATTTGATGTTACAGGTCGAAATTCATGAACTACCACTGCGCGATAAGTCATATTCTGACCATATTATAAACTAAATTCAAAACCTATTCAGTTTACTTTAAAATATTTTGTAAATAATTTTAAAACACATTTGTAAACTAATTTTCAGTATTTAATCTCAAATTTTAATATTAATTTAATATTAAAATAATATTATTTTTTAAAACTTATTATTTAAAGTCCAATTTTTCCTGAGGTCCATTATATTTGTAAAATAAAATCAAGTTAAAACACTTCCTATATACCCTAACCAAACTTCACTTTTTAAAGTTGCTATTCACTTTTAAATTCAAGTTTGAACTTGCTATTTATACCTGAAATAATTACCAAATAAATTTCTGTTCTTTTAGAAGTTTTTCATAAATATTATAACTTCATTTCTAAATCATTTTAAAATCAAAATTCAAACTTTTATTTTTCACCTATTATTTAAATGAATAACATATTTATTTAAATTGTTCGCGCTTATTTAATACACAATAATTCACTTTTATGTGTATTATTCTCTATGATAACACATACCATATCATTCACAACCATTATAACATCCATCCACACATACCATGTCATAGTTCACAACATGTAAGCATGAAACACTTCCATGCTTATATGTTTTTGTCAATCAACAGATTAACCACATATATTCAAACATATATCAATACAACATTCACCACAAAAATATCACTATCACATAAAGATGATATTTTTATGTCACAAATCAACATTAAACCCAATTATGATTCCCATTCATAACAATAAATTATTTAAACATATAGTTTTCACCTAACTATAGCTTAAGATTTAGGTTTCTCACCTAGAATTCCACTCCTCCTTTCTTTACTGTAGAATTTCCAAACGATTTCTGAAAAATTCGGTAGCCTTCCAGCGTCACCGGGGATTTTTGAAAATAATTTGTCCAGGGATTCGGCGCGGTGGGGTTTACAAACAAATCCGTGAACAAGGGGAGGTATATAATTGGTTTATAGAGCAAACAGTTAAGGGTTTGGAGGCTCGGGCTTAAGGTGAGGAGGAGGATGACCCGCATTGGGAGATGGTTGGAAATGGAAGCGGGCTGTCGGGGCTGGGTTGGTGAGTGTAGGGGTGGAGGAGGCTTGTAGAGGTGGGTTTATGGTGAAAAATGCGGTTTTAAGGTAGTTTTAGTGCTGTAGGAGGTGGTGGGGTCTGCGGGGAGGGGTGTAGCACGTGGTGGCTGACTTGGGAAGTTGGGAAGGCGTTAATGGCTGGTGGTGGAATAGTTTGGTGGAGGGGAGCTTGGGTGGGAGAAAGCAGGAGAAATAAAAAAGAGAAGAGAAGATTCAGTGAAAAATGAAAGGGAGAGGACTTGTTTATATAGGCAATTTTTGTTGCCATGGACTGGTGAGTTGTCAACCATCCAGGGAAGGGGAGAAAGCACACTAAGAGGCCTTCGTGGCAAGACAACTCAAAACAAACACAAATCCAAGATAACTAGTTCCAAATGTGAACACCTACTTAGGGTACATGTAGTCTATTACACGTTATATACTCGTGTGATCACATACTGATTCCGTTTTCGATGAAATTTTTAATCTTACTATGTTCATCATTACAGATCCAATGAAATTGATTTCATCAAATTCCGAGTCCGTTTTCTCAAAATTTGCTCGCTCGAGCTAAATTCGAGTTCAAATTATTGATCGGTTTATATTTAAATTTCATTCGGTCACATACTAACTTCGAAAATTATGAAATTTGAAATCTTACCATTATTTGATGTTCCGTATCCGATAAAATTAGTTTCATCGAATTCCGAGATCAGTTGAAAAATTATTATTTTCAGGCCTTCAAAATAATATTAAAATATCAAATTTAGTATATAACTTTTTGAAATTGTATTCAAAAATGAGAGTATGTATTCAGAACCATGCGTGGTTATTCTGAATTCTTAAAAATTCAAATTTTCAGAAATTTCTAGGTCGTTGCATGATCGAACTCTGAATCTCATTATGACTATTGTTTTAATTTTGAATTATACGCTATTACACTGCACTTCGCGCACTGCGCTAGTTTACACTTAGCACGAGAGTTGAAATTAGCCATTCAAACTTTAACTATATACTAAATGGGATAGTTTATGATTATTAGATGCTCTGATCGAGTAGCGGCAATGTTTAGTTGCTTCAAAGGCTGAATCCAATGTCGGTCAAGCTCTGCAACCATTTCAGCTTGGTAGACTCTGTGTTGTTACCAGACTGATCGACCTAAGAGTTCACAAAAAGTCCATGAAGCACCTCAGAATGTTAAACAAAGAATTAAAAATGTTATAACATCAGCTCTTTATACGTTAGAAGGTGTTTTACTTTTAGACTGTCCAGTTGATTCGATATCTTTGAGGATCAATTAACCAATTTTTGTAAGAATTTCCACTAAGCACGAAATTTCCTCTTGTGATATGCTAGTTCCAAATCATAACAATAGAGTCTATTTATCTCTCCTAGGGCACATAACTTGCAATAGGTACGTTTGCTAGGATGGGTATGTTCCATCATTTCAATCCGTTTGTCCACCACATGATACATTATATGAGATTGACTATACCCAACTGCGTCCGAATAATTATGCCATTCTTTTGGGGACATATATCATATTTATGAAATACGTGAATTGAGAGCCTACTGAGAATAATATCAAGTTCATCTACAACTTTAGGAAACAAAAGAGGAGATTTCCCCTTACTTATCCTGAGACATTTTAAAGTTATCATGTCGTAATTAGGGCATGCAAAAATCTTAGTCAATTCAAAAAATGTATGGGTTTGATGTCCGCTGTATTCCCGGCTTCCTAAGACGTTGGTTAAAAGAACATGAGTATCTTTTCAACTGAGTACGTAATCTGACTACTACAACTAGGGTGTCAAAATGATATTCTTTTATATTGGAAAAATATCCTAGCATAATAATGATTCAATTAATCCATACCCGAAATAATTCCAAAGCCCACAAAATCAAATACATATAAACTACATAAAAAGATATAACTTAATAATTGAAATTCTAAGTCATCGCATCTCATCTCTAAAGTTGCGTAACCTCCTATAGGAGTAGGTATCCTAAAGTATGTAATAAGGCATGCTGGTTTTAGTGACAACTTATCTATCAAACACTTGGAGATAGATAAATGTGCTGCACCAAAATTAAAAAAAACTTTAATAGGTATGTTATGAATCAAAAACGTACCTTGCAACATATTTCTCCTTTCTCTAAAGCAGTTGGTTTGGATGAAGATGGTTCTAAAGCCAGAACTTTCCCTCTAGCTATCTCAGAAAACTTGTTCTTGTAGTTCCCTAAACGAATGTAATTAAAGCATCTCACATTCTATTCCACAACTATCACCTTGGCCTCAACCGACCGCATTCGTTTGCATAATGATCATTCTTATTGCACTTAAGGCAAATGATCTCAGCTTTATTCTTCTTGGTCTTTCCTCCCTTTTTTCAGCTTTCTTCCTCTTAAATAACTTTCTCTTCTTCCATTGAAAACTCTGATTTTCTATAAACTTCTCACAAGCAGCAATCCACTCTTCATTTCGAATAGCCATTTTCACCATAATATCGCTGGTTCTCACAAATGTGGCATACCTGCCTTGGAAATCCCCGGCTTCAATCCTTGGATAAACTCCTTATTCCTCATAATATTAGTATCAATGGTTTCATGAGCATAACGAGATAACTCCTCAAATTTTGCAGCATACTCAGCCACTAACATCTCGTCCCTGCTCTAATTTAGCAAACTTTCTTTGTAGTGTAGAGAGCAACTTTAAGCAAAAATATATCCCTTAGCATACTTTGGTAATCAGCTCCAGTGATCTCCTCCTCTGGTACCCCAACAGTAACCTCATTCCATTGGTGCAAATCAGTTCCTTGCAATTTCTTGAAGCCAATCTCCTCTTTCGCTCGTTCTCTCAAGCTTAAGTATTAAACACCCTCTCATAGTGCAATAACCAATTCTTCTGTCCAATAGCATCTCCCATTTCCTAGAAAGGCTTTCATTTAAGACTAGAGTAATCCCTATTTAATTTGGCATAGTAGTTTCCAGTTGGTGCCATAGGATTGTATCTCCTTCGAAATTAGCAGCAACTCCATCTTGCATCAACTGAACAGTGAACCGGTAAAAATTCCCCATATCTACTAGAGTGATTGCAGCAACATCAATCTCATTAGCCCAACGACCTTGATTCCCTTGAACATTAAGCCGGATATTTCCATTAGTTATGGTTCTTCTTCCACCTAGATTCACTCTTCCACCCTTCTCTCTATATCTTACTTCCTTTAACCGCATAAAAACCTTTATAAATACCGAAGGATGGTCTAAGAGTGTACAAGTAATTACACACTTATATAATACAAATAAAAGTACATCATAATATCTTATCCATACCCTATTATATTACTCTACTTTTTACCGTAGTATATTACTCTACTCTTTAGGTTTTAGTCTGAAAATCCTTCTAAGAAAAAATCTTTTTAATTTTGCATAAACCTATGCTTTAATACCAAATTATAACATCCTTATTTTTAAGGCCCAAAGCTAAGCGTTAGGAATACTGCAATCATCTATAAATTAACTTTTGATTATATAAAATAAACATGTTAATAAATCATAACATCAGAGAACACGAGTATCTTTTTTTTCAAAATACATTCATTAATTGTAGGATCTAAATTAACCCTAGAGGGGGGGGGGTGAATAGGGTTTATCGCAGATTTTCACAGAGTAATTAAATAATAACAACACATACTAATCAGAGTAAATGCAGAAAATAAATAACACACAGATATACCCAGCTTCGGCAAAACCCTGCCTACTACTGCATTCCCCAAGGTTTCTACTAGGAGTTAAAACAATCTCTACGCTTACAATCCCCTGTAAACTCGCGACACTCGCTCTCAACCGTTCTTAACCCTATGCTCTAAACCCTGCACTGGTTTCTATCCCGAAACCAGATTTTCCCGAATTACAAATCTCATAATCTGTCTCCCTAGATTTTATGGATCTAGAAACTGTTCGTTTGTTTTTACAATACAAATTAAACAAAACAAATATAAATTAAAAAATAAAAACCATAGGATTTTAACTATAAAGGGTTATCCTTTTTCACTTAGATGCTTAGCCCTTTCAAACTTGGTCGGCCACTTTTGTATTGCTTCAACACTTCACTTTTGCCCGATCTCTTTTCTACCTGGAAAAATGGCGGCGGCTACAAGCTCGGGTTTTCAATTTTGCCCCAAATCTCGTCTTTGATGGCTCTCTAATTGGATTCTTTGCAAAGTGATTTATGGTACTTGTACTCTGAAGATTTCCGATGTTGATCTCGTGCTCCGATGATTTTCGATGTGGATTTTGTCGAGGTGAAATCGTTCTTCTGAAAATAGTATGTGATTTTTCCCTTTTATTTTGATTATTTCTTGGTTGTATGATTTCAAAACCCTCGAATGCCAATGATGATACCTTGTGAATTTACAGAGCTCCTATCCAAAAAAAAATCTGTGATTTCGTGGTAGACTTGGTAGTGGTATACGTAAATTTTGGGGCTTGATTTTAATTAGCTTTGTTTGTGTGGAGTTCGAATTCTTCTGGAATCTTGCATGAGGTTCTTTATTGCTTTGAATTTGTCCCTTAAAAAAACGTATCTATTTTTGTGGAATCATTTGAGTGAAGCTTTTGAACTTTGAATTGGTCTTCATTGAACTGATTTTCTGGATCATTTCTCGATTGGATATTTAACCTTCCTAGAAAAAAAAGGGTTTGTTAACTTGAACTTGCTTACTGTCTTGAGTTTTTATCCATCCTGGATTGTGGTTGCTTTATCATGTAGTGCTCCATTGTATTTTAGCACTTCTGTTTACCCATGCATCACCATTTCTTAATAATTTTTCGGCTTTCTGCTGATTTAAAAAGTGAACTTCCTTCGATTAGCTCCTTCATGATCTGATATGAACAGCTACTATACTTGTAAAACTTTAACTTATGTCTTTGCTTTGGTGTACTTAGATAAGAACAGTTACTACCATCTTCATAGTTGCACATGTACATTGTTGTATACTTATATTGCCACTTGTCATTGTGCTTGACTATTATACTTGTGAACATCACATTGGTAGTCCTGTTGTGAAATCCACTGTTGTGCTTTCTTTTGAACTTTAACACAGCTTGACTTTGGCTCGACCATTTAAAAAAAATTAAAGTTCACCTATATTTGAGCAGTGCATTTCAACTGTGCCGCAACCAATTACACTTGTTATGGCACTTCTTTGGGTAGTTATGAACTTGCTGTACACATCCTTGTTCTTGTCTGGTCCATGCTTTGATGTCACTAATTTCATTTATGGTGTTTTTAAAGAAACTTGCTCGCCCATGCATGTCCATGTTTTCACTAGTATACATTGTACATGTTGTGTTGGCTATAACTATGAATGCTTGTTTAGCTGTTCTTGCTCAACCATGTTAGAATTTACACCTTGTACATTTTCCATGACACTTGCACTTGTGTATCTATATTGTCCAGTTCAAAGTTGCACCATGCTAATACATCCTTGTCCGCTGAATTTCTGAAAAGAAAATGTACACAAGATTGACATGTTGGTTCCATTTAGTCTTGTTTGCATCCTATGTACATTTGTGTTGAACCATGTTCTAGTTTAACCCTTGTTAAAACTTGTTACTCCATTTGTTTTGGCCTTGAATCATGCTTTTACTTCTTGTACATTTGTTGTTGTCTCAACTGATTTTTCCAATCCTTGTTGATGCCTTGTGCTCGACCATTTGCTTTTGCACCATGCTTGTTTAATGATCATGCATACAATCTTGAGCTCGACCATTACCATGTATATGTTGAGTTGTTTTTCACTTTGGCTTAACTATGAACTGTGCACTGAGTCGAGATGGTCCACGTGACTACTCCTCAGTTGCTCGCTGATTGGCGAGGCAGTGCACACGTGTATATTTATACACGTGTGTACATGCAGCCATCAAACGATTTTTCCTGTCCCTGAATATCAGACCAAGTCTATAAAAATGATGAGAAACACACCGAAATTCTGAGGCAAATAAATTTTTATTTGCTTATATTTAATTTTATTTTTGTTGCAGTCTACTGTGTGTTTTTTTCTATTTGTGACAGGTATGAAGACAGGACTGACTGAAAGCTGTGAAGACAGAAGTTTGAAGATGAAGACAAGAACAGTGTTAGTGTGTGTCTGTATTTGAATTGTCAACATAGTGATAGTGTTAGTGTATAATAGTGATTGTATAAGTGAGTGATTGTGTATATATGTATATGAGATGTATAGAGTGATAAAATTGCACTGATATTTGTAATAAACAAATTTGTTTGAAATAAAATATTATTTTATTGTTGTCAAACAAACTTGTCTATCGTATTCAGTTTAATCTCATGTGAATTAAATAAATAGTGGAGTTATAAATAGTTGTACTATTTGAATGTTTGAAGTATAATATTTAATTTAAATAAAATGCTGTATGAATATATGAATGTCTGTACAGTCGTATTCTATTTAAATATAAATATTATATTCCTGTCTGTGATGTATAAATAGAGCAGTACAGTAACAAACACATTTAAAATAATATTTATTTGGTTGTTATCATCAAACAAAAATCATATAATTGTGTATACAACTACGTCATATACAACATTAATAATAATTCATAACATTTCCGCTTGATAAACCCATATTCAGATCAAAATAAAATTATTCCAATATATAGCTCCAAGAGAGACATATGAAGATTCCCAATTGGCTAGTCAAAGTCTAATGGTAATAAACAGTTATGCCTTTACGAACGTCTAAATAAAACACATAATGGAAAATTTGTGAATAGCTAGATGCCCCATGCATGTCTTCGGAAGCTTATTTGATGAAGAATAACTAAAAAAAACCCTTACTCTCAAGCTACTCAAGTGAGTATCCAAGATTTTTAGAGAAAACAAAAACTTTAGTTCAATTAATAGACTAGCGTGATTAATAACTACTTCCGAAAAATCAAAGCATATTTAGTGAGACTGTGCTACGTAACAGAATGGGTTTCCCTCTCACTAATGTCTTGCTATGAAATAATCAATCATGTGCTTTTGTACTGACCATAGTTAAAACAATAACAATAAGCGTAATATTAAGAATAGTAGTAGTGAAGTGCAACATGCGTCATATAGTGGATTCCCCACCATCTCCATTCACCCAACTAATTGTATTAATGGTTAATAATTAAATAATGAATTCACAATTTATCCATTTGTCTACAAGTTACCAAATTAAGTATAAACATAAATGATTCCCCATCGAATTTAAATGATTGTCCATAGTTTATCAACTGAATTATCTTTACCGTGCCATCTGGACTGCTCATCCCTTACTATTAAATTACCCATCCCTTTGTTGTTTTATTATTTATATGGATGTGTATTACCCATTTAACATCCCATAGTTTTTTGTATAAGTGTAACTATGTGTTAGTGCCTTTGATAGTACTTTTGATGATAACAACCTCAAGTGATGAATATTTTATATTTACATATACATTAATTATCATGCAAATATATATTGTATAATGCATGATATATTGTAGGAAATTGATAATCAATACTATAAAGTATTGAGGTTGAGGATTCAGATTGTTGATTCAAGAATATAAAGACTCATAAATTTCAAGATTTCAAGATATTATAGAATCTTTGAAATTATGTTAAAAATGAGATTGCACTTATCTATGTGAGGAATGTGTACTAAGGATCTTAAGGTTGGATTAACACCAGAGAGGGGTGAATAGTGTTTAATACTTTGATTCTAAATTTAATAATTATAATTTAATACTATTACAGTTTTGATACTTGTAACTTAAGTTTAATATATTTTTGTTATATATAGTTTTAAAATATAAATATTATGTTTGTACATAAATCTTTTAAAATATTTTTAACAAGTTTTATTAAGTTTTACTATGATTAAAATAAACATTTAGTAAGTTAAAATAGTTTTACAAAATTTTAAATTATAATATATAAGTTCATATTTGCAAAAATAATTGTTTAACAAACTAATTTTAAATTTTTCCTAGCTCATGTCTACATGGGGTCACCATGTATATCGACATATAACAGAAAAATTTCAGAGTTTAAATTTGAAAGGAAGTGTCTATTTGCGATACCTCTTCTCTGACAGCCATATCCCTTCACTTCTACAAATACCTTTCTTCCAGAAATAAAAAATTAATAACTCCCATAATACTTTTCACTCTCTCTTCTCCTCTCTTGGAAATATTAAATTCTATAATCATATCTTGTCCATTTTAAATTGAATCAAGTCATTTCTTCTTCAATTTGATTCTACGTCTAACTCGCTCCATTTCTACCAAGATCAGTGTGCAACCCAGAGTTATATGAATAATTCTAATCAAGATGGAAAGATCGAAGTCTGCATTCCTTGTACAATTAATTCAAAAATAAATACGAGAGTGACTAAGTAGCTATAAATCAAGTTGGATTTGATTTGGCCTGGTGAAAAGCAATTGGAAGTGAATTTTTTGCTAGAAAATCAAGTTGGGTGAGGATTATGGACTGTAAATTAGATTGGCTTTGTAATAACCCGAAAATCTGGGCCAGTTTAAAATTTTTATTTTGGCAATGTTAGCGAATTTTAATTATTTAAAATGAATTATTTTAAATAAAAACGACGAGAAATTTATTTTGAATATAATTAGAACGTATATATTATATACGCCGTCGTTAGAATATAAATATTTATATATAATTATAAAAGGAATTGAAAATGGCGCGGTAGTTCGATAATTCGATTTCAAACTTCAATTGAATGTACCGGGTGCAAAACAATCAGGATTTTAGTGAAACCAAAAACAATAGGATCTAATTGATGATATCTTTCCAACGAATCCGAAAAATCAAAATTTCATAGCGGGAATCAAAAGATATGTCCAGTTGAAAATTCTGAATAGTCGCTATGGAATTCAGGCCCTTAAAAATGGGAATTTTGCAAACGACCTCAGAATTCGACGAAACCAGTTTTGTTGGGTCCGTGATGTCAAATTATTGCTAGGTTTTAAATTTCATAATTTTTAGAATCAATATGTGAGCGTGGCGAAGGAAAACGCGTTTGACCAGTTTCAGTTGATTTTAATCGACTGGAAAATGGCCATTTTTCCAACGATCTTAGAATTCGACGAAACTAGTTTTGTTAGGACCGTATCGTCAATACGAAGCTAGAAAATATTTTTCCGGAATTTTTCTAGTCAGTATGTGACCCCGGTAAATTGAAATGCGCCTTCAAATTCAATATATAGAGTTATATGTAGATTTTGACGGAAACTGATCGTAACGATCGAATCAGCTTACGATACATATCCCATTGTGTTCGGAATAGGGGTAATACGCTAGGGACGACAGGCGGTGGGCCTCGTTTCGAGGTCGTATGTGAAAGTCAACTTTTTGGCAAAATAAAATAAAATAAAATAAAATAAAATATATTATATCTTCCCTCCCTCTCCCTTTATCTTTCTGCCCCCCCCCCCTCTTGTTATCATTTCAGAACGCAGAGAAAAAAAAAGAAAAAGAAAAAAATGTTAGCCGCCGTTGCCCAGCCCTCCCCGCCGCCGATTCCTCCGTCACCTCCTCCCCAGGCCGGTGCGCCTCCGACCCCTCAAACCCCCACGCCCCGTCGCGAAACCCCAGACCACCACCCAAATCCCGTCGCTCCTTCCTGACCCCCGCCTGCCACTCCCACCGCCGCCCTGAAACCGACTACCGCCCCCTCCTCTTCTTCCCCCTCCCTTCTTCTTCCTCCTCCCCCTTGCTCTTCGTCGACCGAATGCCCATCCAGGAACCGACGCAACCCTCGAACCCCCCTTCATCCAGCGCCTCGCGAAGGACCCCCCCTCCAACGATGGTGCAGCAGCCCCCCCAAACGAAGGTGATTTTAACTCTTTTTGAAATTCAGTTTTTAATTTTAGTTTTGCTTTGTGTATGTAGCAATATAAAAATTCCATTTTTATTATGTTAATAGGCGACTTAAAATTATAATTTTTATGTAAGTAGGATATTAAAAATATGATTTTTATATTTTTAAAGTATTAAAAATATAATTTTTACATGATAGGAATATTAAAAATATCATCTTTGTTTATGTAGCAAAACAAAGATCTGATTTTTATTCTATATACGTTGAAAAAAATGTGATTTTTTTATATATTGAACATCGAAGCAAAAATGTGATTTTTTATATATTGAACATCGAAGCAAAAATGTGATTTTTTATATATTGAACATCAAAGTAAAAATGTGATTTTTATATATTGAATAGCGAAGTAAAAATTCGATTTTTACATATGTAGAGAATACGGGAAACGAAGGTGATAAAAAGGCGAGAACGACGAAGGTTTCTGCAAATGAAGTGTCGTGAAGTGGGATAGCTATCGGTGAGAATTTCTCACCTTTCAATTTCATTTTCTAGTTATATATATATACTAGGATGCAGACGGTGTTTAGTAGCACCCGACACCCGTCATCCACAGACCATGGATGGCTTGTTTGTTAAATTATTTGGTTGGAACTGAACTGTTTGGTGAAATGAAATTGATTTGATTGATGTGCGAATGGCGTGGGCCTTCACTAGACCGGGGATAAGGCTAGGCCTCGTCCTGTTTCTAGTATCGTGCCGTTATGCCGCCGAAATTTTCTAAAATAAGTTAGAAAATAAAAATATCTTTTTTTTTAAAGAAAGAACTGAATAAAAAAATTCATATGTTAAGATAAAATGTTTTATCGTTAAAAATATAATTTTTAACGTGAATATGAATATGGTGAATGTGAATAAATAAATATTCATTTACAAACCGGACGGTTTGTTTATGTACACCTATTTGAAGGACATTGATTGGGTCGATAAATTTTACACATCGCCCAACTGCACAAATAAAATCTGTGTTTGATTGTTTGAAACCCCACACGGGTGTTGGGATGAAATTTGAAGTTCACTCATCCTGATTGATTAAATATGTCGATCGATTGATTGACAGGCTGTTATAAGCATTGAATATCTATATTTGATGCTTATACAGTGTAGTGCACTTTGGTTGATGGTTGATTATTTTCAATGCTATTATATACATGTGTTGTATGAAAATCCATATAATTAATTTTATATGGTAATTGATTGGGCCTCATTCCAATTTGAAAAATAAAGAATAATATAAAATAAAGGTTCATGTGTTGACAGTTTCATCCATTGAGATTGGTCATGTGTTGAACGAAATATTTTAGTAATAAAATTTACATCTTTATAATATAAAATAAAGGTTCATGTGTTGACAGTACTCATCCATTGAGATTGGTCATGTGTTGAACGAAATATTTTAATAATAAAATTTGCATCTTTATCAATATAAAATAAAGGTTTACGTGTTGACAGTACTCACCCGTTGAGATTAGTCATGTGTTGAACGAATTATATTTGAAATAGAAATATTTGAAATAGAATATTTGAAAATAGGAATATATGAAGCCGTGTTGATTAGATTGACGCCATTTTGACATGAACGATATTTATATCGATTTTATTCATTCTATAATGAATATCGAAAATGATTTCAAAAATCTGATATATCGAAATGAATAGAAATGAATTCGAATTGAAAATGAATAGAATTGAATTCGAATTGAAAATGAATAGAAATGATTTCGAATTGAAAATGAATAGAAATAAATTCGAATTGAATTAAATTGAAAACAATTCAAATTGAATTGAAAGCGAATTGAAATGAATTCAAATTGGATTGAAATTTGAATTGAATAGAATTGAATTTTAAAACGAATTTATAAAGAAGAATTCAATTTTGATTTGAATTGAAATGGAAGTTGAAATTGCTTTTGAAACGAATTTTAAAACTATTTATATAATTCGTTTTAAATAGAAATCGACGAAATATATATTATATATATTATATATATAATATAATGGCCTGAATAGAACGCGCCGCGCCGCGGCAGTTCGTAAATTTCGATCATTTATTTCAAACGGACATTACGGGAGATCCGACCTTCGGATTCTCCTGAAACCGGAACCGTTGGGTTCGTATCGAAAAGAGCTTTCTAAAAATATTAGAAATTAGAAATCTAACGGTTGGATTTGGAATTATGTCCAAATCAAATTTGAAAAAGGTCGCTGTAAGTGCAGTTCGATGGCCATTGATGGAAATCGACTGTACGGGCCTTGATAAAATTATTAAAAATAGTAATAATTTGTGTAAAATCATAAGAAATGATTTGAGAAGAATTGGGATGAAAAACTCCATATTTGAAAAGATAAAAATAGATTTTTATCGAAGTGAACTAGTTTTGAACTAGGAATATAATTCTATTTATTTTTAAATAAATAAATTGAATTTGAAAAGGGTTTTAAAAATAACCAGAATTTCCAATGATTGCATTGGAGTGGATTTGAATCGAAATTGTCTTCGGAATATTTCGATGTTGGAATTCGTGATTATACAGATGTTGTTATGGAAATTTGAAAGATATATATTTATATCGTTATTTCCAATATGACATTTGTTAATCGTAGAATTTGATATTGAATATAAGCCGATATATTTTCTATTCAGAGCCTTATATTGAATATCAAATGTGATTTGGGTTTGTCGTGAATGGTGTCTTCACTAACACTGTTCTTGAACCCAGTTGAGAAAAGATTAAATCTTTTTATTTAGATTTAATGAAGTGTACCAATTAAATGAAATTTAATTGGAATTGAATTGGTATTGATTTTTGGGTTTATCGTGAACAGTGTTTTAAATAACACTTGTTCTTTAACCCGATAATTAATGGAATGAATTTTGGGTTTATCGTGAACCGTGTTTTAAATGACACTGATTCTTTAACCCAGTCGAAGATTAAAACTAAGTGGAGTTTTAATGAATCTTTAATTAGATTGAAATGATCGAAAATGGAGTATCACCAGTTTTGCTCCAGGCGATAGTTAAATCTTTAATCAGATTTGAACGTGAAATGGTAATTGAATTTACCGATAACACTGTGGTGTTAGATATGAAGTATTACTAGTTTTACTTCATGGGATGAATAGGTAGGGATGGGGAAATTAAAATAAATGATTACTTCGGTAAGGTTCGCTAATCCCGACTAGTTTGAATTGAGATTCAAAAATAGAATAAAGAATAAATTCAAGGAATTTATCTTGGATAAAATTAATGGGAACCTTTCCCTGTGAATGTGAAATTTAGAAACTAACTGTCGGTTAGCCAAGCAGAATGGTTTTCTGGATAATTGATCTGATGTTGGTTTCGGCCTTCGGGGTTAATATTTGGGAAATTATTCTCTTGATTAATTTACGGTTAGTGACTGATGAATTGGAATGAGGCGTATGTTGTGTTTGTGTAACACTTATTTAAAGTATACGCGAGTTATTCGGAAACACCGGGTTTATCCCATTCTGAATAAATGATACGACGATAAGTCGAAGATGAAGACGGTGGTCGAAGACCGGAAGTCTTCACGTCGTTTGGGTAATTACTGATGATCTTGATTGGGCTGTACACCCAAGAAGATGGAAACAGTTGGTGATCGTCCAGACGTACTTGGAGATCGATGGATATGCGGGGTACTACGTGCCTCCGGTTTCGTTCAGACCCAGAACGGACTTGTAAATGGACTGTGTGTCTGACATTGGATTTTAGTCTGTGCGATTGATCTCTATTAAATATATATCTGTTTGGCGGCGGAGAATTTATTCTCTTGCTTAACGCCCTTCTCTGAGACGTACGAGCTCAGGGGTTATATATTGATGGATATCAGACGCATGGAGTGAATTGCCTGTGTGGCATGCCTAAGTGGAAATTGATCGAGGCTTCTGTTGAAAAGCAAAGTCTTGTGGTGATGATCAAAGCACGGCCTTTGTGGCGTAGCTTTGTGTAATGTTCACTTCGCGAGTTTCACACCCGGTATGAACCAAAAACGGGAGAGGACCTCAGGGAGGGCATGCGTTTCTTTCTAGTTAGAAGTGGCGTCAGTGGTTTTACACGCCCTGACGAGTTTGACTTATGTGGTTGTTGCTGTTGCGAGGCGCCTCGGATTGATCGGTCGTTCTCGAACCGATGGAGTCATTTAGTTGGCTCATTTACGCCCCAAAGGGCGGGGAAACGCAGTGTTCAGGCATTTTAATCCACATCGATGGACCGGCCCTGTCGCTCCAAGGGTCGATGCGCTCTGACCCTGTGGCTCGGGCTAGAGAGTCACGAAGTCGGTTGAGGACTATCTTTTGCCTCGGTTCATAGACGGAAATCCAATTTCCAAATACGTAACTTTGCGGTTTTATTTGTAAACCTATATATGGCGACATAGTGGCATGGGACGCTCATGCCGCCTATGATTGATACTTATGATTTGAAGTTGTTTTATACACTATACACTTATAATAGTATCAAATGATTTCTTTTAAACGTATCAAGCATTCTTGGCTATTATAAGGTAAAAACCCTATCCTCCGGCTTGCGTTGCATTGTGTGATGGTAACTGGGTCTTATAATAGCTTCATTGTTCTTTATTTAGCATTGCGCTGTTGTTTTATGCACTGGTATTCTTGGGAGGAAACCCGTTCCATGTTATACGGCGTGGTCCCTTGATTTACCTAACTTTAAAATAAAGATTAATAACTGTTTTAGTTCTCACACCAGTCACATGACTGACCTGGAGTTTATTGTTTTAACCTAAACTCTGGGTGCCCTTATTTTTGACACGGGCAGCTAGTAGTTTTGGTTTTGCAGATTTATATTCACAGGATCCTGGTTTACAGCTCGAATGATATCCGGAAAGCTTTGTATCCGCATATCTACTTCTAGTTGTGTATTGTATTATTTTCCGCTGCTATGTATTTAAATGTAATTTAAATCTCTGATATTTCTGTGTAATATTCATTTATACTCTGTATATTCTTGTAATCTGATGCATTGTTGTAATATACAATGAAATGTTCTTTTATATGCGTTCTATTTTGTCGTGTTCTCAACGATAGGGCGTTCCGAACGGTCTGGGTCGGTTTAGCGACTGGTTCGGACCGAGCGAAATTCCTTGCCGTCACAGTTGGTATCGGAGCTTTGGTTTACAAAGCTCAGAGAACGAGACACATTAGAACCATACGAAAGAATTCATCAGATATTGGATTAGTAATATCCAATGGGAATGACTCGTTAGAGATGGGATCAGTAGTATCCTAGAACGAGTGTGAAGAGTAAATTTTAAAATGAAAACCAATTTTGTTTTGAAAAATTAAATCAATTATTCGTATTTGATTAGTTATTCTATATTGATCGGGACAATCCGATATATAAAGATTTTGCATATGCGTCTTGCAAACGTGTATTCGAAGTTTTAATATACTGGATGGTTATAGGATCATACTCTAGTTGCCCGGGGATAATTCTGGTGATGGGGCACTGTCGCCAGTATTTATTTTCGAGTAATGAAAGTGAGATTTCTATATATTTCCTATTGACTGGTGTGAGAACCGAAACTAGATAGGATTTATTGTTGTGATTTGGCATCAAAAACATGATTTTTGTATATGTATCAAAATTATGAATTGGAGACTCTAATTCACTAATTGATTGATGTTTGTGTTGTTTGTTTAATTGTTTGATAATTTAGAACCATTATGCCTAACTGAATCAAATATTGAATCGTATTGAAAATTGGTCGCATTTGCTTGCATATACATATACTTATATTGAACAGGTCATAGCAAGGAGGCTAGAGCAGAGAATAAAATTTGTTTGCCCGACAAATAGGTACATGTTTACTACATAATTTACTGTTTTGTTTGGGTGATGATGATTTTATGAGCCTATTGGCTAGCCGCTTGGCTTTTTCTTTTTCTTTTTGAGATCTGAAGGACCGGGGAAGCTATTTGAGATTTCCCGATGCTCCCATTGCAGGGGAGGTTATGGCGAAATTTTTCGAAAATTTAGGGTGTTAGCCAAATTTTTGAAAATTTGAAAATTCTCAGAAACTGAAAAGTTGAAGAACTTAAGCCGTAATCAAAACAATCGAAAGTAGAGTTGATTAATCAAACCACTTTCGACTTTGTTCCTTTTCGGGGACGAAAAGTTTTAAGTGGGGGAGATTGTAACAACCCGAAAATCTGGGCCAGTTTAAAATTTTTATTTTGGCAATGTTAGCGAATTTTAATTATTTAAAATGAATTATTTTAAATAAAAACGACGAGAAATTTATTTTGAATATAATTAGAATGTATATATTATATACGCCGTCGTTAGAATATAAATATTTATATATAATTATAAAAGGAATTGAAAATGGCGCGGTAGTTCGATAATTCGATTTCAAACTTCAATTGAATGTACCGGGTGCAAAACAATCCGGATTTTAGTGAAACCAAAAACAATAGGATCTAATTGATGATATCTTTCCAACGAATCCGAAAAATCAAAATTTCATCGCGGGAATCAAAAGATATGTCCAGTTGAAAATTCTGAATAGTCGCTATGGAATTCAGGCCCTTAAAAATGGGAATTTTGCAAACGACCTCAGAATTCTACGAAACCAGTTTTGTTGGGTCCGTGATGTCAAATTATTGCTAGGTTTTAAATTTCATAATTTTTAGAATCAATATGTGAGCGTGGCGAAGGAAAACGCGTTTGACCAGTTTCAGTTGATTTTAATCGACTGGAAAATGGCCATTTTTCCAACGATCTCAGAATTCGACGAAACTAGTTTTGTTAGGACCGTATCGTCAATACGAAGCTAGAAAATATTTTTCCGGAATTTTTCTAGTCAGTATGTGACCTCGGTAAATTGAAATGCGCCTTCAAATTCAATATATAGAGTTATATGTAGATTTTGACGGAAACTGATCGTAACGATCGAATCAGCTTGCGATACATATCCCATTGTGTTCGGAATAGGGGTAATACGCTAGGGACGACAGGCGGTGGGCCTCGTTTCGAGGTCGTATGTGAAAGTCAACTTTTTGGCAAAATAAAATAAAATAAAATATGTTATATCTTCCCTCCCTCTACCTTTATCTTTCTGCCCCCCCTCTTGTTATCATTTCAGAACGCAGAGAAAAAAAAGAAAAAGAAAAAAATGTTAGCCGCCGTTGCCCAGCCCTCCCCGCCGCCGATTCCTCCGTCACCTCCTCACCAGGCCGGTGCGCCTCCGACCCCTCAAACCCCCACGCCCCGTCGCGAAACCCCAGACCACCACCCAAATCCCGTCGCTCCCTCCTGACCCCCGCCTGCCACTCCCACCGCCGCCCTGAAACCGACTACCGCCCCCTCCTCTTCTTCCCCCTCCCTTCTTCTTCCTCCTCCCCCTTGCTCTTCGTCGACCGAACGCCCATCCAGGAACCGACGCAACCCTCGAACCCCCCTTCATCCAGCGCCTCGCGAAGGACCCCCCCCTCCAACGATGGTGCAGCAGCCCCCACAAACGAAGGTGATTTTAACTCTTTTTGAAATTCAGTTTTTAATTTTAGTTTTGCTTTGTGTATGTAGCAATATAAAAATTCCATTTTTATTATGTTAATAGGCGACTTAAAATTATAATTTTTATGTAAGTAGGATATTAAAAATATGATTTTTATATTTTTAAAGTATTAAAAATATAATTTTTACATGATAGGAATATTAAAAATATCATCTTTGTTTATGTAGCAAAACAAAGATCTGATTTTTATTCTATATACGTTGAAAAAAATGTGATTTTTTTATATATTAAACATCGAAGCAAAAATGTGATTTTTTATATATTGAACATCGAAGCAAAAATGTGATTTTTTATATATTGAACATCAAAGTAAAAATGTGATTTTTATATATTGAATAGCGAAGTAAAAATTCGATTTTTACATATGTAGAGAATACGGGCAACGAAGGTGATAAAAAGGCGAGAACGACGAAGGTTTCTGCAAATGAAGTGTCGTGAAGTGGGATAGCTATCGGTGAGAATTTCTCACCTTTCAATTTCATTTTCTAGTTATATATATATATACTAGGATGCAGACGGTGTTTAGTAGCACCCGACACCCGTCATCCACAGACCATGGATGGCTTGTTTGTTAAATTATTTGGTTAGAACTGAACTGTTTGGTGAAATGAAATTGATTTGATTGATGTGCGAATGGCGTGGGCCTTCACTAGACCGGGGATAAGGCTAGCCCTCGTCCCGTTTCTAGTATCGTGCCGTTATGCCGCCGAAATTTTCTAAAATAAGTTAGAAAATAAAAATATCTTTTTTTTTTTAAAGAAAGAACCGAATAAAAAAATTCATATGTTAAGATAAAATGTTTTATCGTTAAAAATATAAATTTTAACGTGAATATGAATATGGTGAATGTGAATAAATAAATATTCATTTACAAACCGGACGGTTTGTTTATGTACACCTATTTGATGGACATTGATTGGGTCGATAAATTTTACACATCGCCCAACTGCACAAATAAAATCTGTGTTTGATTGTTTGAAACCCCACACGGGTGTTGGGATGAAATTTGAAGTTCACTCATCTTGATTGATTAAATATGTCGATCGATTGATTGACAGGCTGTTATAAGCATTGAATATCTATATTTGATGCTTATACAGTGTAGTGCACTTTGGTTGATGGTTGATTATTTTCAATGCTATTATATACATGTGTTGTATGAAAATCCATATAATTAATTTTATATGGTAATTGATTGGGCCTCATTCCAATTTGAAAAATAAAGAATAATATAAAATAAAGGTTCATGTGTTGACAGTTTCATCCATTGAGATTGGTCATGTGTTGAACGAAATATTTTAGTAATAAAATTTACATCTTTATAATATAAAATAAAGGTTCATGTGTTGACAGTATGTGAAAACCCGCAACTTCCCCGTAAAGGAAAGCGTCGGATAGTTCGAGAACAAACCACAACAGAACGCATATAAAAGAACATTTCACTGTATATTACAACAATGCATCAGATTACAAGAATATACAGAGTATAAACGAATATTACACAGAAATATCAGGGATTTAAATTACATTTAAATACATAGCAGCGGAAAATAATACAATACACAACTAGAAGAGATATACGGATACAAAGCTTTCCGGATATCATTCCAACTGTAAACGAGGATCCTGTGAATATAAATCTGCAAAACCAAAACTACTAGCTGCCCGTGTCAAAATAAGGGCACCCAGAGTTTAGGTTAAAACAATAAACTCCAGGTCAGTCATGTGACTGGTGTGAGAACTAAAACAGTTATTAATCTTTATTTTAAAGTTAGGTAAATCAAGGGACCACGCCGTATAACACGGAACGGGTTTCCTCCCAAGAATACCAGTGCATAAAACAACAGCGCAATGCTAAATAAAGAACAATGAAGCTATTATAAGACCCAGTTCCCATCACACAATGCAACGCAAGCCGGAGGATAGGGTTTTTACCTTATAATAGCCAAGAATGCTTGATACGTTTAAAAGAAATCATTTGATACTATTATAAGTGTATAGTGTATAAAACAACTTCAAATCATAAGTATCAATCATAGGCGGCATGAATGCCCCATACCACTATGTCACCATATATAGGTTATACAATCAAAATCGCAAAGTCACGTATTTGGAAATTGGGTTTCCATCTATGAACCGAGGCAAAAGATAGTCCTCAACCGATTCGAGACGCTCTAGCCCGCCCCTCAGGATCAGAACGCATCAACCCTTTAGATCGTCAGGGCCGGTCCACCGATGTGGATTATTATGCCTGAACACTACGTTTCCCCACCCTATGGGGTGCAAGTGAGCCAACTAAATGACTCCATCGGTTCGAGAACGACCGATCAATCCGAGGCGCCTCGCAACAGCAACAACCACATAAGTCAAACTCGTCAGGGCGTGTAAAACCACTGACGCCACTTCTAGCTAGAAAGAAACGCAAGTCCTCCCTGATGTCCTCTCCCGTTTTTGGTTCATACCGGGTGTGAAACTCGCGAAGTAAACGTTACACAAAGCTACGCCACGAAGGCCGTGCTTCGATCATCAACCACAAGACTTTGCTTTTCAACAGAAGCCCTGATCATTTGCCACTTAGGCATGCCACACAGGCAATTCACTCCATGCGTTTGATATCCATCAATATATAACCCCTGAGCTCGTACGTCTCAGAGAAGGGCGTTAAGCAAGAGAATAAATTCTCCGCCGCCAAACAGATATATATTTAATAGAGATCAATCACACGGACTAAAATCCAATGTCAGACACACAGTCCATTTACAAGTCCGTTCTGGGTCTGAACGAAACCGGAGGCACCTAGTACCCCGCATATCCATCGATCTCCAAGTACGTCTGGACGATCACCAACTGTTTCCATCTTCTTGGGTGTACAGCCCAATCAAGATCGTCAGTAACCACCCAAACGACGTGAAGACTTCTGGTCTTCGACCACCGTCTTCATCTTCGACTTATCGTCGCATCAGTTATTCAGAATGGGATAAACCCGGTCTTTCCGAATAACTCGCGTATATTTTAAATAAGTGTTACACAAACACAACATACGCCTCATTCCAATTCATTAGTCACTAACCGTAAATTAATCAAGAGGATAATTCCCCAAATATTAACCCCGAAGGCCGAAACCAACATCAGATCAATATTCAGAAAACCATTCTGCTTGGCTAACCGACAGTTAGTTTCTAAATTTCACGTTCATAGGGAAAGGTTCCCATTAATTTTATCAAAGATAAATTCCTGGAATTTATTCTTTAATCTACTTTTGAATTTCGATTCAACTAGTCGGGATTAACGAAACTTACCGAAGTAATCATTGGTTTTAATTTTCCAATCCCAACCTATTCATCCCATGAAGTAAAACTGGTAATACTTCATATCTAACACCACGGTGTTATCGGTAAATCCAATTACCATTTCACGTTCAAATCTAATTAAAGATTTGACTATCGCCTGGAGCAAAACTGGTGATACTCCATTCTCGACCATTTCAATCTAATTAAAGATTCATTAAAACTCAACTTAGTTTTAATCATTAACTGGGTTAAAGAATCCGTGTCATTTAAAAACACAGTTCACAATAAACCCAAAATCAACTTCATTAATTATCGGGTTAAAGAACGAGTGTTATTTAAAACACTGTCCACGATAAACCCAAAAATCAATATCAATTCAATTCCAATTAAATATTATTTAATTGGTACACTTCATTAAGTCTAAATAAAAAGATTTAATCTTTTCTCTACTGGGTTCAAGAACAGTGTTAGTGAAGACACCATTCACGACAAACCCAAATCACATTCGATATTCAATACAAGGCTCTGAATAGAAAATATATCGGCTTATATTCAATATCAAATTCTACGACTAACAAATGTCGTATTGGAAATAACGATATATATATATATATCTTTCAAATTTCCGTAACAACACCTGTATAATCACGAATTCCAACATCGAAATATTCCGAAGACAATTTCGATTCAAATCCACTCCAATGCAATCATTGGATATTCTGGTTATTTTTAAAACCCTTTTTAAATTCAATTTATTTATTTAAAAATAAATAGAATTATAATTCTAGTTCAAAACTAGTTCATTTCGATAAAAATCTATTTTTATCTTTTCAAATATGGAGTTTTTCATCCCAATTCTTTCTAAATCATTTCTTATGATTTTACACAAATTATTACTATTTTTAATAATTTTATCAAGGCCTGTACAGTCGATTTCCATCAATGGCCATCGAACTGCACTTACAACGACCTTTTTCGAATTTGATTTGGACGTATCTCCAAATCCAACCGTTAGATTTCAAATTTCTAATATTCGTTAGAAAGCTCTTTTCGATACGAACCCAACGGTTCCGGTTCCGGTTCGATAATTCGATTTCAAACTTCAATTGAATGTACCGGGTGCAAAACAATCAGGATTTTAGTGAAACCAAAAACAATAGGATCTAATTGATGATATCTTTCCAACGAATCCGAAAAATCAAAATTTCATAGCGGGAATCAAAAGATATGTCCAGTTGAAAATTCTGAATAGTCGCTATGGAATTCAGGCCCTTAAAAATGGGAATTTTGCAAACGACCTCAGAATTCGACGAAACCAGTTTTGTTGGGTCCGTGATGTCAAATTATTGCTAGGTTTTAAATTTCATAATTTTTAGAATCAATATGTGAGCGTGGCGAAGGAAAACGCGTTTGACCAGTTTCAGTTGATTTTAATCGCCTGGAAAATGGCCATTTTTCCAACGATCTTAGAATTCGACGAAACTAGTTTTGTTAGGACCGTATCGTCAATACGAAGCTAGAAAATATTTTTCCGGAATTTTTCTAGTCAGTATGTGACCCCGGTAAATTGAAATGCGCCTTCAAATTCAATATATAGAGTTATATGTAGATTTTGACGGAAACTGATCGTAACGATCGAATCAGCTTACGATACATATCCCATTGTGTTCGGAATAGGGGTAATACACTAGGGACGACAGGCGGTGGGCCTCGTTTCGAGGTCGTATGTGAAAGTCAACTTTTTGGCAAAATAAAATAAAATAAAATAAAATAAAATATATTATATCTTCCCTCCCTCTCCCTTTATCTTTCTGCCCCCCCCCCCCTCTTGTTATCATTTCAGAACGCAGAGAAAAAAAAAGAAAAAGAAAAAAATGTTAGCCGCCGTTGCCCAGCCCTCCCCGCCGCCGATTCCTCCGTCACCTCCTCCCCAGGCCGGTGCGCCTCCGACCCCTCAAACCCCCACGCCCCGTCGCGAAACCCCAGACCACCACCCAAATCCCGTCGCTCCTTCCTGACCCCCGCCTGCCACTCCCACCGCCGCCCTGAAACCGACTACCGCCCCCTCCTCTTCTTCCCCCTCCCTTCTTCTTCCTCCTCCCCCTTGCTCTTCGTCGACCGAATGCCCATCCAGGAACCGACGCAACCCTCGAACCCCCCTTCATCCAGCGCCTCGCGAAGGACCCCCCCCTCCAACGATGGTGCAGCAGCCCCCCCCAAACGAAGGTGATTTTAACTCTTTTTGAAATTCAGTTTTTAATTTTAGTTTTGCTTTGTGTATGTAGCAATATAAAAATTCCATTTTTATTATGTTAATAGGCGACTTAAAATTATAATTTTTATGTAAGTAGGATATTAAAAATATGATTTTTATATTTTTAAAGTATTAAAAATATAATTTTTACATGATAGGAATATTAAAAATATCATCTTTGTTTATGTAGCAAAACAAAGATCTGATTTTTATTCTATATACGTTGAAAAAAATGTGATTTTTTTATATATTGAACATCGAAGCAAAAATGTGATTTTTTATATATTGAACATCGAAGCAAAAATGTGATTTTTTATATATTGAACATCAAAGTAAAAATGTGATTTTTATATATTGAATAGCGAAGTAAAAATTCGATTTTTACATATGTAGAGAATACGGGAAACGAAGGTGATAAAAAGGCGAGAACGACGAAGGTTTCTGCAAATGAAGTGTCGTGAAGTGGGATAGCTATCGGTGAGAATTTCTCACCTTTCAATTTCATTTTCTAGTTATATATATATACTAGGATGCAGACGGTGTTTAGTAGCACCCGACACCCGTCATCCACAGACCATGGATGGCTTGTTTGTTAAATTATTTGGTTGGAACTGAACTGTTTGGTGAAATGAAATTGATTTGATTGATGTGCGAATGGCGTGGGCCTTCACTAGACCGGGGATAAGGCTAGGCCTCGTCCTGTTTCTAGTATCGTGCCGTTATGCCGCCGAAATTTTCTAAAATAAGTTAGAAAATAAAAATATCTTTTTTTTTTAAAGAAAGAACTGAATAAAAAAATTCATATGTTAAGATAAAATGTTTTATCGTTAAAAATATAATTTTTAACGTGAATATGAATATGGTGAATGTGAATAAATAAATATTCATTTACAAACCGGACGGTTTGTTTATGTACACCTATTTGAAGGACATTGATTGGGTCGATAAATTTTACACATCGCCCAACTGCACAAATAAAATCTGTGTTTGATTGTTTGAAACCCCACACGGGTGTTGGGATGAAATTTGAAGTTCACTCATCCTGATTGATTAAATATGTCGATCGATTGATTGACAGGCTGTTATAAGCATTGAATATCTATATTTGATGCTTATACAGTGTAGTGCACTTTGGTTGATGGTTGATTATTTTCAATGCTATTATATACATGTGTTGTATGAAAATCCATATAATTAATTTTATATGGTAATTGATTGGGCCTCATTCCAATTTGAAAAATAAAGAATAATATAAAATAAAGGTTCATGTGTTGACAGTTTCATCCATTGAGATTGGTCATGTGTTGAACGAAATATTTTAGTAATAAAATTTACATCTTTATAATATAAAATAAAGGTTCATGTGTTGACAGTACTCATCCATTGAGATTGGTCATGTGTTGAACGAAATATTTTAATAATAAAATTTGCATCTTTATCAATATAAAATAAAGGTTTACGTGTTGACAGTACTCACCCGTTGAGATTAGTCATGTGTTGAACGAATTATATTTGAAATAGAAATATTTGAAATAGAATATTTGAAAATAGGAATATATGAAGCCGTGTTGATTAGATTGACGCCATTTTGACATGAACGATATTTATATCGATTTTATTCATTCTATAATGAATATCGAAAATGATTTCAAAAATCTGATATATCGAAATGAATAGAAATGAATTCGAATTGAAAATGAATAGAATTGAATTCGAATTGAAAATGAATAGAAATGATTTCGAATTGAAAATGAATAGAAATAAATTCGAATTGAATTAAATTGAAAACGATTCAAATTGAATTGAAAGCGAATTGAAATGAATTCAAATTGGATTGAAATTTGAATTGAATAGAATTGAATTTTAAAACGAATTTATAAAGAAGAATTCAATTTTGATTTGAATTGAAATGGAAGTTGAAATTGCTTTTGAAACGAATTTTAAAACTATTTATATAATTCGTTTTAAATAGAAATCGACGAAATATATATTATATATATTATATATATAATATAATGGCCTGAATAGAACGCGCCGCGCCGCGGCAGTTCGTAAATTTCGATCATTTATTTCAAACGGACATTACGGGAGATCCGACCGTCGGATTCTCCTGAAACCGGAACCGTTGGGTTCGTATCGAAAAGAGCTTTCTAAAAATATTAGAAATTAGAAATCTAACGGTTGGATTTGGAATTATGTCCAAATCAAATTTGAAAAAGGTCGCTGTAAGTGCAGTTCGATGGCCATTGATGGAAATCGACTGTACGGGCCTTGATAAAATTATTAAAAATAGTAATAATTTGTGTAAAATCATAAGAAATGATTTGAGAAGAATTGGGATGAAAAACTCCATATTTGAAAAGATAAAAATAGATTTTTATCGAAGTGAACTAGTTTTGAACTAGGAATATAATTCTATTTATTTTTAAATAAATAAATTGAATTTGAAAAGGGTTTTAAAAATAACCAGAATTTCCAATGATTGCATTGGAGTGGATTTGAATCGAAATTGTCTTCGGAATATTTCGATGTTGGAATTCGTGATTATACAGATGTTGTTATGGAAATTTGAAAGATATATATTTATATCGTTATTTCCAATATGACATTTGTTAATCGTAGAATTTGATATTGAATATAAGCCGATATATTTTCTATTCAGAGCCTTATATTGAATATCAAATGTGATTTGGGTTTGTCGTGAATGGTGTCTTCACTAACACTGTTCTTGAACCCAGTTGAGAAAAGATTAAATCTTTTTATTTAGATTTAATGAAGTGTACCAATTAAATGAAATTTAATTGGAATTGAATTGGTATTGATTTTTGGGTTTATCGTGAACAGTGTTTTAAATAACACTTGTTCTTTAACCCGATAATTAATGGAATGAATTTTGGGTTTATCGTGAACCGTGTTTTAAATGACACTGATTCTTTAACCCAGTCGAAGATTAAAACTAAGTGGAGTTTTAATGAATCTTTAATTAGATTGAAATGATCGAAAATGGAGTATCACCAGTTTTGCTCCAGGCGATAGTTAAATCTTTAATCAGATTTGAACGTGAAATGGTAATTGAATTTACCGATAACACTGTGGTGTTAGATATGAAGTATTACTAGTTTTACTTCATGGGATGAATAGGTAGGGATGGGGAAATTAAAATAAATGATTACTTCGGTAAGGTTCGCTAATCCCGACTAGTTTGAATTGAGATTCAAAAATAGAATAAAGAATAAATTCAAGGAATTTATCTTGGATAAAATTAATGGGAACCTTTCCCTGTGAATGTGAAATTTAGAAACTAACTGTCGGTTAGCCAAGCAGAATGGTTTTCTGGATAATTGATATGATGTTGGTTTCGGCCTTCGGGGTTAATATTTGGGAAATTATTCTCTTGATTAATTTACGGTTAGTGACTGATGAATTGGAATGAGGCGTATGTTGTGTTTGTGTAACACTTATTTAAAGTATACGCGAGTTATTCGGAAACACCGGGTTTATCCCATTCTGAATAAATGATACGACGATAAGTCGAAGATGAAGACGGTGGTCGAAGACCGGAAGTCTTCACGTCGTTTGGGTAATTACTGATGATCTTGATTGGGCTGTACACCCAAGAAGATGGAAACAGTTGGTGATCGTCCAGACGTACTTGGAGATCGATGGATATGCGGGGTACTACGTGCCTCCGGTTTCGTTCAGACCCAGAACGGACTTGTAAATGGACTGTGTGTCTGACATTGGATTTTAGTCTGTGCGATTGATCTCTATTAAATATATATCTGTTTGGCGGCGGAGAATTTATTCTCTTGCTTAACGCCCTTCTCTGAGACGTACGAGCTCAGGGGTTATATATTGATGGATATCAGACGCATGGAGTGAATTGCCTGTGTGGCATGCCTAAGTGGAAATTGATCGAGGCTTCTGTTGAAAAGCAAAGTCTTGTGGTGATGATCAAAGCACGACCTTTGTGGCGTAGCTTTGTGTAATGTTCACTTCGCGAGTTTCACACCCGGTATGAACCAAAAACGGGAGAGGACCTCAGGGAGGGCATGCGTTTCTTTCTAGTTAGAAGTGGCGTCAGTGGTTTTACACGCCCTGACGAGTTTGACTTATGTGGTTGTTGCTGTTGCGAGGCGCCTCGGATTGATCGGTCGTTCTCGAACCGATGGAGTCATTTAGTTGGCTCATTTACGCCCCAAAGGGCGGGGAAACGCAGTGTTCAGGCATTTTAATCCACATCGATGGACCGGCCCTGTCGCTCCAAGGGTCGATGCGCTCTGACCCTGTGGCTCGGGCTAGAGAGTCACGAAGTCGGTTGAGGACTATCTTTTGCCTCGGTTCATAGACGGAAATCCAATTTCCAAATACGTAACTTTGCGGTTTTATTTGTAAACCTATATATGGCGACATAGTGGCATGGGACGCTCATGCCGCCTATGATTGATACTTATGATTTGAAGTTGTTTTATACACTATACACTTATAATAGTATCAAATGATTTCTTTTAAACGTATCAAGCATTCTTGGCTATTATAAGGTAAAAACCCTATCCTCCGGCTTGCGTTGCATTGTGTGATGGTAACTGGGTCTTATAATAGCTTCATTGTTCTTTATTTAGCATTGCGCTGTTGTTTTATGCACTGGTATTCTTGGGAGGAAACCCGTTCCGTGTTATACGGCGTGGTCCCTTGATTTACCTAACTTTAAAATAAAGATTAATAACTGTTTTAGTTCTCACACCAGTCACATGACTGACCTGGAGTTTATTGTTTTAACCTAAACTCTGGGTGCCCTTATTTTTGACATGGGCAGCTAGTAGTTTTGGTTTTGCAGATTTATATTCACAGGATCCTGGTTTACAGCTCGAATGATATCCGGAAAGCTTTGTATCCGCATATCTACTTCTAGTTGTGTATTGTATTATTTTCCGCTGCTATGTATTTAAATGTAATTTAAATCTCTGATATTTCTGTGTAATATTCATTTATACTCTGTATATTCTTGTAATCTGATGCATTGTTGTAATATACAATGAAATGTTCTTTTATATGCGTTCTATTTTGTCGTGTTCTCAACGATAGGGCGTTCCGAACGGTCTGGGTCGGTTTAGCGACTGGTTCGGACCGAGCGAAATTCCTTGCCGTCACAGTTGGTA
Organism: Allium sativum; assembly: GCA_030737875.1. Classification (NCBI taxonomy): domain Eukaryota; kingdom Viridiplantae; phylum Streptophyta; class Magnoliopsida; order Asparagales; family Amaryllidaceae; genus Allium; species Allium sativum. The sequence goes on from CM060919.1 coordinate 193,682,985, forward strand.
TCGGAGCTTTGGTTTACAAAGCTCAGAGAACGAGACACATTAGAACCATACGAAAGAATTCATCAGATATTGGATTAGTAATATCCAATGGGAATGACTCGTTAGAGATGGGATCAGTAGTATCCTAGAACGAGTGTGAAGAGTAAATTTTAAAATGAAAACCAATTTTGTTTTGAAAATTTAAATCAATTATTCGTATTTGATTAGTTATTCTATATTGATCGGGACAATCCGATATATAAAGATTTTGCATATGCGTCTTGCAAACGTGTATTCGAAGTTTTAATATACTGGATGGTTATAGGATCATACTCTAGTTGCCCGGGGATAATTCTGGTGATGGGGCACTGTCGCCAGTATTTATTTTCGAGTAATGAAAGTGAGATTTCTATATATTTCCTATTGACTGGTGTGAGAACCGAAACTAGATAGGATTTATTGTTGTGATTTGGCATCAAAAACATGATTTTTGTATATGTATCAAAATTATGAATTGGAGACTCTAATTCACTAATTGATTGATGTTTGTGTTGTTTGTTTAATTGTTTGATAATTTAGAACCATTATGCCTAACTGAATCAAATATTGAATCGTATTGAAAATTGGTCGCATTTGCTTGCATATACATATACTTATATTGAACAGGTCATAGCAAGGAGGCTAGAGCAGAGAATAAAATTTGTTTGCCCGACAAATAGGTACATGTTTACTACATAATTTACTGTTTTGTTTGGGTGATGATGATTTTATGAGCCTATTGGCTAGCCGCTTGGCTTTTTCTTTTTCTTTTTGAGATCTGAAGGACCGGGGAAGCTATTTGAGATTTCCCGATGCTCCCATTGCAGGGGAGGTTATGGCGAAATTTTTCGAAAATTTAGGGTGTTAGCCAAATTTTTGAAAATTTGAAAATTCTCAGAAACTGAAAAGTTGAAGAACTTAAGCCGTAATCAAAACAATCGAAAGTAGAGTTGATTAATCAAACCACTTTCGACTTTGTTCCTTTTCGGGGACGAAAAGTTTTAAGTGGGGGAGATTGTAACAACCCGAAAATCTGGGCCAGTTTAAAATTTTTATTTTGGCAATGTTAGCGAATTTTAATTATTTAAAATGAATTATTTTAAATAAAAACGACGAGAAATTTATTTTGAATATAATTAGAATGTATATATTATATACGCCGTCGTTAGAATATAAATATTTATATATAATTATAAAAGGAATTGAAAATGGCGCGGTAGTTCGATAATTCGATTTCAAACTTCAATTGAATGTACCGGGTGCAAAACAATCCGGATTTTAGTGAAACCAAAAACAATAGGATCTAATTGATGATATCTTTCCAACGAATCCGAAAAATCAAAATTTCATAGCGGGAATCAAAAGATATGTCCAGTTGAAAATTCTGAATAGTCGCTATGGAATTCAGGCCCTTAAAAATGGGAATTTTGCAAACGACCTCAGAATTCTACGAAACCAGTTTTGTTGGGTCCGTGATGTCAAATTATTGCTAGGTTTTAAATTTCATAATTTTTAGAATCAATATGTGAGCGTGGCGAAGGAAAACGCGTTTGACCAGTTTCAGTTGATTTTAATCGACTGGAAAATGGCCATTTTTCCAACGATCTCAGAATTCGACGAAACTAGTTTTGTTAGGACCGTATCGTCAATACGAAGCTAGAAAATATTTTTCCGGAATTTTTCTAGTCAGTATGTGACCTCGGTAAATTGAAATGCGCCTTCAAATTCAATATATAGAGTTATATGTAGATTTTGACGGAAACTGATCGTAACGATCGAATCAGCTTGCGATACATATCCCATTGTGTTCGGAATAGGGGTAATACGCTAGGGACGACAGGCGGTGGGCCTCGTTTCGAGGTCGTATGTGAAAGTCAACTTTTTGGCAAAATAAAATAAAATAAAATATATTATATCTTCCCTCCCTCTCCCTTTATCTTTCTGCCCCCCCTCTTGTTATCATTTCAGAACGCAGAGAAAAAAAAGAAAAAGAAAAAAATGTTAGCCGCCGTTGCCCAGCCCTCCCCGCCGCCGATTCCTCCGTCACCTCCTCCCCAGGCCGGTGCGCCTCCGACCCCTCAAACCCCCACGCCCCGTCGCGAAACCCCAGACCACCACCCAAATCCCGTCGCTCCCTCCTGACCCCCGCCTGCCACTCCCACCGCCGCCCTGAAACCGACTACCGCCCCCTCCTCTTCTTCCCCCTCCCTTCTTCTTCCTCCTCCCCCTTGCTCTTCGTCGACCGAACGCCCATCCAGGAACCGACGCAACCCTCGAACCCCCCTTCATCCAGCGCCTCGCGAAGGACCCCCCCTCCAACGATGGTGCAGCAGCCCCCACAAACGAAGGTGATTTTAACTCTTTTTGAAATTCAGTTTTTAATTTTAGTTTTGCTTTGTGTATGTAGCAATATAAAAATTCCATTTTTATTATGTTAATAGGCGACTTAAAATTATAATTTTTATGTAAGTAGGATATTAAAAATATGATTTTTATATTTTTAAAGTATTAAAAATATAATTTTTACATGATAGGAATATTAAAAATATCATCTTTGTTTATGTAGCAAAACAAAGATCTGATTTTTATTCTATATACGTTGAAAAAAATGTGATTTTTTATATATTAAACATCGAAGCAAAAATGTGATTTTTTATATATTGAACATCGAAGCAAAAATGTGATTTTTTATATATTGAACATCAAAGTAAAAATGTGATTTTTATATATTGAATAGCGAAGTAAAAATTCGATTTTTACATATGTAGAGAATACGGGCAACGAAGGTGATAAAAAGGCGAGAACGACGAAGGTTTCTGCAAATGAAGTGTCGTGAAGTGGGATAGCTATCGGTGAGAATTTCTCACCTTTCAATTTCATTTTCTAGTTATATATATATATACTAGGATGCAGACGGTGTTTAGTAGCACCCGACACCCGTCATCCACAGACCATGGATGGCTTGTTTGTTAAATTATTTGGTTAGAACTGAACTGTTTGGTGAAATGAAATTGATTTGATTGATGTGCGAATGGCGTGGGCCTTCACTAGACCGGGGATAAGGCTAGCCCTCGTCCCGTTTCTAGTATCGTGCCGTTATGCCGCCGAAATTTTCTAAAATAAGTTAGAAAATAAAAATATCTTTTTTTTTAAAGAAAGAACCGAATAAAAAAATTCATATGTTAAGATAAAATGTTTTATCGTTAAAAATATAAATTTTAACGTGAATATGAATATGGTGAATGTGAATAAATAAATATTCATTTACAAACCGGACGGTTTGTTTATGTACACCTATTTGATGGACATTGATTGGGTCGATAAATTTTACACATCGCCCAACTGCACAAATAAAATCTGTGTTTGATTGTTTGAAACCCCACACGGGTGTTGGGATGAAATTTGAAGTTCACTCATCTTGATTGATTAAATATGTCGATCGATTGATTGACAGGCTGTTATAAGCATTGAATATCTATATTTGATGCTTATACAGTGTAGTGCACTTTGGTTGATGGTTGATTATTTTCAATGCTATTATATACATGTGTTGTATGAAAATCCATATAATTAATTTTATATGGTAATTGATTGGGCCTCATTCCAATTTGAAAAATAAAGAATAATATAAAATAAAGGTTCATGTGTTGACAGTTTCATCCATTGAGATTGGTCATGTGTTGAACGAAATATTTTAGTAATAAAATTTACATCTTTATAATATAAAATAAAGGTTCATGTGTTGACAGTATGTGAAAACCCGCAACTTCCCCGTAAAGGAAAGCGTCGGATAGTTCGAGAACAAACCACAACAGAACGCATATAAAAGAACATTTCACTGTATATTACAACAATGCATCAGATTACAAGAATATACAGAGTATAAACGAATATTACACAGAAATATCAGGGATTTAAATTACATTTAAATACATAGCAGCGGAAAATAATACAATACACAACTAGAAGAGATATACGGATACAAAGCTTTCCGGATATCATTCCAACTGTAAACGAGGATCCTGTGAATATAAATCTGCAAAACCAAAACTACTAGCTGCCCGTGTCAAAATAAGGGCACCCAGAGTTTAGGTTAAAACAATAAACTCCAGGTCAGTCATGTGACTGGTGTGAGAACTAAAACAGTTATTAATCTTTATTTTAAAGTTAGGTAAATCAAGGGACCACGCCGTATAACACGGAACGGGTTTCCTCCCAAGAATACCAGTGCATAAAACAACAGCGCAATGCTAAATAAAGAACAATGAAGCTATTATAAGACCCAGTTCCCATCACACAATGCAACGCAAGCCGGAGGATAGGGTTTTTACCTTATAATAGCCAAGAATGCTTGATACGTTTAAAAGAAATCATTTGATACTATTATAAGTGTATAGTGTATAAAACAACTTCAAATCATAAGTATCAATCATAGGCGGCATGAATGCCCCATACCACTATGTCACCATATATAGGTTATACAATCAAAATCGCAAAGTCACGTATTTGGAAATTGGGTTTCCATCTATGAACCGAGGCAAAAGATAGTCCTCAACCGATTCGAGACGCTCTAGCCCGCCCCTCAGGATCAGAACGCATCAACCCTTTAGATCGTCAGGGCCGGTCCACCGATGTGGATTATTATGCCTGAACACTACGTTTCCCCACCCTATGGGGTGTAAGTGAGCCAACTAAATGACTCCATCGGTTCGAGAACGACCGATCAATCCGAGGCGCCTCGCAACAGCAACAACCACATAAGTCAAACTCGTCAGGGCGTGTAAAACCACTGACGCCACTTCTAGCTAGAAAGAAACGCAAGTCCTCCCTGATGTCCTCTCCCGTTTTTGGTTCATACCGGGTGTGAAACTCGCGAAGTAAACGTTACACAAAGCTACGCCACGAAGGCCGTGCTTCGATCATCAACCACAAGACTTTGCTTTTCAACAGAAGCCCTGATCATTTGCCACTTAGGCATGCCACACAGGCAATTCACTCCATGCGTTTGATATCCATCAATATATAACCCCTGAGCTCGTACGTCTCAGAGAAGGGCGTTAAGCAAGAGAATAAATTCTCCGCCGCCAAACAGATATATATTTAATAGAGATCAATCACACGGACTAAAATCCAATGTCAGACACACAGTCCATTTACAAGTCCGTTCTGGGTCTGAACGAAACCGGAGGCACCTAGTACCCCGCATATCCATCGATCTCCAAGTACGTCTGGACGATCACCAACTGTTTCCATCTTCTTGGGTGTACAGCCCAATCAAGATCGTCAGTAACCACCCAAACGACGTGAAGACTTCTGGTCTTCGACCACCGTCTTCATCTTCGACTTATCGTCGCATCAGTTATTCAGAATGGGATAAACCCGGTCTTTCCGAATAACTCGCGTATATTTTAAATAAGTGTTACACAAACACAACATACGCCTCATTCCAATTCATTAGTCACTAACCGTAAATTAATCAAGAGGATAATTCCCCAAATATTAACCCCGAAGGCCGAAACCAACATCAGATCAATATTCAGAAAACCATTCTGCTTGGCTAACCGACAGTTAGTTTCTAAATTTCACGTTCATAGGGAAAGGTTCCCATTAATTTTATCAAAGATAAATTCCTGGAATTTATTCTTTAATCTACTTTTGAATTTCGATTCAACTAGTCGGGATTAACGAAACTTACCGAAGTAATCATTGGTTTTAATTTTCCAATCCCAACCTATTCATCCCATGAAGTAAAACTGGTAATACTTCATATCTAACACCACGGTGTTATCGGTAAATCCAATTACCATTTCACGTTCAAATCTAATTAAAGATTTGACTATCGCCTGGAGCAAAACTGGTGATACTCCATTCTCGACCATTTCAATCTAATTAAAGATTCATTAAAACTCAACTTAGTTTTAATCATTAACTGGGTTAAAGAATCCGTGTCATTTAAAAACACAGTTCACAATAAACCCAAAATCAACTTCATTAATTATCGGGTTAAAGAACGAGTGTTATTTAAAACACTGTCCACGATAAACCCAAAAATCAATATCAATTCAATTCCAATTAAATATTATTTAATTGGTACACTTCATTAAGTCTAAATAAAAAGATTTAATCTTTTCTCTACTGGGTTCAAGAACAGTGTTAGTGAAGACACCATTCACGACAAACCCAAATCACATTCGATATTCAATACAAGGCTCTAAATAGAAAATATATCGGCTTATATTCAATATCAAATTCTACGACTAACAAATGTCGTATTGGAAATAACGATATATATATATATATATATATCTTTCAAATTTCCATAACAACACCTGTATAATCACGAATTCCAACATCGAAATATTCCGAAGACAATTTCGATTCAAATCCACTCCAATGCAATCATTGGATATTCTGGTTATTTTTAAAACCCTTTTTAAATTCAATTTATTTATTTAAAAATAAATAGAATTATAATTCTAGTTCAAAACTAGTTCATTTCGATAAAAATCTATTTTTATCTTTTCAAATATGGAGTTTTTCATCCCAATTCTTTCTAAATCATTTCTTATGATTTTACACAAATTATTACTATTTTTAATAATTTTATCAAGGCCTGTACAGTCGATTTCCATCAATGGCCATCGAACTGCACTTACAACGACCTTTTTCGAATTTGATTTGGACGTTTCTCCAAATCCAACCGTTAGATTTCAAATTTCTAATATTCGTTAGAAAGCTCTTTTCGATACGAACCCAACGGTTCCGGTTTTAGGAGAATCCGACGGTCGGATCTCCCGTAATGTCCGTTTGAAATAAATGGTCGAAATTCACGAACTGCCGCGGCGCGGCGCGTTCTATTTAGGCCATTATATTATATATATTATATATATAATATATATTTCGTCGATTTCTATTTAAAACGAATTATATAAATAGTTTTAAATTCGTTTCAAAAGCAATTTCAACTTCCGTTTCAATTCAAATCAAAATTGAATTCTTCTCTATAAATTCGTTTTAAAATTCATTTCTTATTCAATTCAAATTTCAGTTCAATTTGAATTCATTTCAATTCACTTTCAATTCAATTTGAATTCATTTTCAATTCAATTCATTTCGAAATCGTTTTCAATTCAATTCATTTCGAAATCGTTTCAATTCAATTCATTTCGAAATCGTTTTATATTCAATTCATTTCGAAATCGTTTTATTTTCAATTCATTTCGAAATCGTTTTATTTTCAATTCATTTCGAAATCGTTTTATTTTCAATTCATTTCGAAATCGTTTTATTTTCAATTCATTTCGAAATCGTTTTATTTTCAATTCATTTCGAAATCGTTTTATTTTCAATTCATTTCGAAATCGAATAAAATCGATATAAATATCGTTCACGTCAAAATGGCGTCAATCTAATCAACACGGCTTCATAAATTTCTATTTTTCAAATATTCTATTTCAAATATTTCTTTTTCAAAATATTTCGTTCAACACATGACCAATCTCAATGGATGAGTACTGTCAACACATGAACTTTTATTTTATATCGATAAAGATGTAAATTTTATTACTAAAATATTTCGTTCAACACATGACCAATCTCAATGGATGAGTACTGTCAACACATGAACTTTTATTTTATAATATTCTTTATTTTTCAAATTGGAATGAGGCCCAATCAATTACCATATAAAGTTAATTATATGGATTTTCATACAACACATGTATATCATAGCATTGAAAAATAACCATCAACCAAAGTGCACTACACTGTATAAGCATCAAATATAGATATTCAACGCTTATAACAGCCTGTCAATCAATCGATCGACACATTTAATCAATCAGGATGAGTGAACTTCAAATTTCATCCCAACACCCGTGTGGGGTTTCAAACAATCAAACGCATATTTTATTTGTGCAGTTGGGCGATGTGTAAAATTTATCGTCCCAATCAATGTCATTCAAATAGGTGTACATAAACAAACCGTCCGGTTATAAATGAATATTTTATTTTATTCACTTCACGTTAAAAATTATATTTTTAACGATAAAACATTTTATTTCAACCTATGAATTTCTATTCAATTCATTTACACAATAAAATGATATTTTTATTTTTCTAACATATTTTAGAAAATTTCGGCGGCATAACGGCACGATACTAGAAACGGGACAAGGCCTAGCATTATCCCCGGTCTAGTGAAGGCCCACGCCATTCACACATCAATCAAATCAATTTCATCTCACCAAACAATTCAATTCAAACAAATAATCTAACCAATCTATGCAACCAAACAAACAAGTCCATGGTCTGTGGACGATTGTGTCGGGTGCTACTAAGCACCGTCTGCATCCTAGTATATATATATAACTAGAAAAGAAATTGAAAGGTGAGAAATTCTCACAGATAGCTATCCTAGCTCCACGGCACTTCTAATGCAGGAAATCTTCACTGTTCTCCTCTCTAATTAGTTTCTTCGCCCATAGCCACTACATATATAAAAATCATATTTTTACTTTGCTATTCAATATATAAAAATCGAATTTTTACTTCGTTATTCAATATATAAAAATCGAATTTTTACTACTATGTTGTATAGATAAAAATTATATTTTTATCACGCTATTTTCCATATAAAGATTTCGCCTTTTCTAAAATAAAGATTTCGCCTTTATAAAACATAGACTTCGCCCTTTCTAATTTACAGATTTCTAAATAAAAATCATTGCTTTATAACATAAAATAAAATTAGTTTTTAAATTAACAAAAATCAGTTTTTAAATTAACAAAAATCAGTTTTAACATTATTAAAAAAACAGTTTTAAAGTAATAAAAAAATCAGTTTTAAAGTAATAAAAAAATCAGTTTTAAAGTAATAAAAAAATCAGTTTTAAAGTAATAAAAAAATCAGTTTTAACATTATAAAAAAAAACAGTTTTAAAGTAATAAAAAAATCAGTTTTAAAGTAATAAAAAAATCAGTTTTAACATTATAAAAAAAAAATCAGTTTTAACTTTATAAAAAAAATCAGTTTTAACATTATAAAAAAAACAGTTTTAAAGTAAGAAAAAAATCAGTTTTAAAGTAATAAAAAAATCAGTTTTAAAGTAATAAAAAAATCAGTTTTAAAGTAATTAAATAAAAAAAAACAGTAAACTTACCGGGGGGCTCGTGCTAAGGGAGGAGAGGCGATGGGGCTGGGGTCGCGGCGCTGGTGCAGGGGAGGCGGAGGGCTCGAAGGCGGCGACGATGGCTAGGGCTAAAGGGGCGTCGGCTGTTTTCAGAAGGGGAAAGGAGAAGAAAGGAGAAGGGGGATCGGAGGTTTGGGGGAGGAAGCGTGGCGGGTGGGTGTCTGGGCGATTCCGGCGGGGGCTGGCCATCGGCGGTCGGGGAGGCGCGATGTGGAGCGGAGCGCGATTCCCTTTCATCGGTTTTTTTTTCTTTTTTTTTCCAGATCTATTTTGATTTTCAAAAAGGGGGGGGGGGGTGCTTTAGAAAGAAAAGGGGTTGACTTTTAATTAATTATTTAATTAATTAATCTCTTAAAGCAACTTTTTTAATCCGAACTCAAAATCGAACCCACCGACTGCCGTCCCTAGCGTATTACCCCCATTCTGAACACAATGGGATATGCATCGTTGGCTGAATCGATCGTTTGAATCAGTTTCCGTTGAATTTACATTTAAATCACTTTATTAAATTTTAAACGTGCATTTCAAATTACCGGGGTCACATACTAACTAGAAAAATTCCAGAAAAATATTTTCTAGCTTCGTATTGACGATACGGTCCTAACAAAACTAGTTTCGTCGAATTCTGAGACCGTTGTAAAAATGGCCATTTTCCAGTCGATTAAATTCAACTGAAATGGTCAAACGCGTTCTCCTTTGCCACGCTCACATATTGATTCGAAAAATTATGAAATTTGGAATCTAGCAATAATTTGACATCACGGACCCAACAAAACTGGTTTCGTCGAAATCCGAGGTCGTTTGCAAAATTGCTATTTTTAAGGGCCTTATATATATAAAAATATATATAAATTCCACAGCGACTATTTCTAATTTTAAACTGGACATACCTTATTATTTCTAAGATGAAATCTCAGTTTGTTAACTTCGTTACAAAGATATATTTATACAGATTCAAATATTTCTTGTTTCGTTCAATTCTGACTTATATTGAATTCTGTATATTCATTTGAAATTAGAAATCGAATTTTCGAACTACCGCGCCATTTTCAATTCCTTTTATAATTATATATAATTATTATATATTCTAACGACGACGTATATAATATATACGTTCGAATTATATTCAAAATAAATTTCTCGTCGATATTATTTAAAATAATTCATTTTAAATAATCAAAACTCGCTAAAATTGCCAAAATAAAAATTTCAAACTGGCTCGCATTTTCCGGGTTATTACAATCTCCCCCACTTAAAACTTTTCGTCCCCGAAAAGGAACAAAGTCGAAAGTGGTTTGATTAATCAACTCTACGCTCGATCTGGCTTCCATTCTACAACTTTTCAGTTTCTGAGAATTTTCAAAAATTTCAAAAATTTGGCTAACACCTTAAATTTTTGAAAAATTTCGCCATAACCTCCCCTGCACTGGGAGCATCGGGGAATTTCAAATAGCTTCCCCGGTCCTTCAGATCTCAAAAAGAAAAAGCCAAGCGGCTAGCCAATAGGCTCATAAAATCATCATCACCCAAACAAAACAGTAAATTATGTAGTAAACATGTACCTATTTGTCGGGCAAACAAATTTTATTCTCTGCTCTAGCCTCCTTGCTATGACCTGTTCAATGTAAGTATATGTATATGCAAGCAAATGCGACCGAATTTCAATAAAATTCAATATTTGACTCAAATGATCTAAATGGTTCAAATTTTAATTATTCAAACAATAATCAAACAACACAACCATCAATTAGTGAATTAGAGTTTCAAATTCATAATTTTGATATATATAAAGAAAATCATGTTTTGATGCCAAATCACAACAATGTATTCTAGCTATATTATTTTTGGTTCTCACACCAGTCTAATGGAAATATATAGAAAATCACACCTTCAAAACTCGAACATAAATGTTGATGATGCGATCGCTATCATCAATATCATCTTCGGGCGACTAGAGTGTGATGCTATATCTATCCAATATATTAAAACTTCGAATACACGCGGATCAGACGTATACGCAAAATCTATATATACTGGATTGTCCACATCAATATAAATGAATCATCAAATACGAATAATTGATTTAAATCTTCAAAACAAAATTTGTTTTCACTTTAAAAAAAATATACCCCTCACACTCGTTCTAGGATACTACCGATCCTATCTCTAACGAGTCATTCTAATTGGATATTACTAATCCAATATCTGATGAATTCTTTCGTATGGTTCTAATGTGTCTTGTTCTCGAGCTCTATAAACCAAAGCTCTGATACCAACTGTGAAAACCCGCAACTTCCCCGTAAAGGAAAGCGTCGGATAGTTCGAGAACAAACCACAACAGAACGCATATAAAAGAACATTTCACTGTATATTACAACAATGCATCAGATTACAAGAATATACAGAGTATAAACGAATATTACACAGAAATATCAGGGATTTAAATTACATTTAAATACATAGCAGCGGAAAATAATACAATACACAACTAGAAGAGATATACGGATACAAAGCTTTCCGGATATCATTCCAGCTGTAAACCAGGATCCTGTGAATATAAATCTGCAAAACCAAAACTACTAGCTGCCCGTGTCAAAATAAGGGCACCCAGAGTTTAGGTTAAAACAATAAACTCCAGGTCAGTCATGTGACTGGTGTGAGAACTAAAACAGTTATTAATCTTTATTTTAAAGTTAGGTAAATCAAGGGACCACGCCGTATAACACGGAACGGGTTTCCTCCCAAGAATACCAGTGCATAAAACAACAGTGCAATGCTAAATAAAGAACAACGAAGCTATTATAAGACCCAATTCCCATCACACAATGCAACGCAAGCCGGAGGATAGGGGTTTTACCTTATAATAGCCAAGAATGCTTGATACGTTTAAAAGAAATCATTTGATACTATTATAAGTGTATAGTGTATAAAACAACTTCAAATCATAAGTATCAATCATAGGCGGCATGAATGCCCCATACCACTATGTCGCCATATATAGGTTATACAATCAAAATCGCAAAGTCACGTATTTGGAAATTGGGTTTCCATCTATGAACCGAGGCAAAAGATAGTCCTCAACCGATTCGAGACGCTCTAGCCCGCCCCTCAGGATCAGAACGCATCAACCCTTTAGATCGTCAGGGCCGGTCCACCGATGTGGATTATTATGCCTGAATACTACGTTTCCCCACCCTATGGGGTGTAAGTGAGCCAACTAAATGACTCCATCGGTTCGAGAACGACCGATCAATCCGAGGCGCCTCGCAACAGCAACAACCACATAAGTCAAACTCGTCAGGGCATGTAAAACCACTGACGCCACTTCTAGCTAGAAAGAAACGCAAGTCCTCCCTGATGTCCTCTCCCGTTTTTGGTTCATACCGGGTGTGAAACTCGCGAAGTAAACGTTACACAAAGCTACGCCACGAAGGCCGTGCTTCGATCATCAACCACAAGACTTTGCTTTTCAACAGAAGCCCTGATCATTTGCCACTTAGGCATGCCACACAGGCAATTCACTCCATGCGTTTGATATCCATCAATATATAACCCCTGAGCTCGTACGTCTCAGAGAAGGGCGTTAAGCAAGAGAATAAATTCTCCGCCGCCAAACAGATATATATTTAATAGAGATCAATCACACGGACTAAAATCCAATGTCAGACACACAGTCCATTTACAAGTCCGTTCTGGGTCTGAACGAAACCGGAGGCACCTAGTACCCCGCATATCCATCGATCTCCAAGTACGTCTGGACGATCACCAACTGTTTCCATCTTCTTGGGTGTACAGCCCAATCAAGATCGTCAGTAACCACCCAAACGACGTGAAGACTTCTGGTCTTCGACCACCGTCTTCATCTTCGACTTATCGTCGCATCAGTTATTCAGAATGGGATAAACCCGGTCTTTCCGAATAACTCGCGTATATTTTAAATAAGTGTTACACAAACACAACATACGCCTCATTCCAATTCATTAGTCACTAACCGTAAATTAATCAAGAGGATAATTCCCCAAATATTAACCCCGAAGGCCGAAACCAACATCAGATCAATATTCAGAAAACCATTCTGCTTGGCTAACCGACAGTTAGTTTCTAAATTTCACGTTCATAGGGAAAGGTTCCCATTAATTTTATCAAAGATAAATTCCTGGAATTTATTCTTTAATCTACTTTTGAATTTCGATTCAACTAGTCGGGATTAACGAAACTTACCGAAGTAATCATTGGTTTTAATTTTCCAATCCCAACCTATTCATCCCATGAAGTAAAACTGGTAATACTTCATATCTAACACCACGGTGTTATCGGTAAATCCAATTACCATTTCACGTTCAAATCTAATTAAAGATTTGACTATCGCCTGGAGCAAAACTGGTGATACTCCATTCTCGACCATTTCAATCTAATTAAAGATTCATTAAAACTCAACTTAGTTTTAATCATTAACTGGGTTAAAGAATCCGTGTCATTTAAAAACACAGTTCACAATAAACCCAAAATCAACTTCATTAATTATCGGGTTAAAGAACGAGTGTTATTTAAAACACTGTCCACGATAAACCCAAAAATCAATATCAATTCAATTCCAATTAAATATTATTTAATTGGTACACTTCATTAAGTCTAAATAAAAAGATTTAATCTTTTCTCTACTGGGTTCAAGAACAGTGTTAGTGAAGACACCATTCACGACAAACCCAAATCACATTCGATATTCAATACAAGGCTCTGAATAGAAAATATATCGGCTTATATTCAATATCAAATTCTACGACTAACAAATGTCGTATTGGAAATAACGATATATATATATATATCTTTCAAATTTCCATAACAACACCTGTATAATCACGAATTCCAACATCGAAATATTCCGAAGACAATTTCGATTCAAATCCACTCCAATGCAATCATTGGATATTCTGGTTATTTTTAAAACCCTTTTTAAATTCAATTTATTTATTTAAAAATAAATAGAATTATAATTCTAGTTCAAAACTAGTTCATTTCGATAAAAATCTATTTTTATCTTTTCAAATATGGAGTTTTTCATCCCAATTCTTTCTAAATCATTTCTTATGATTTTACACAAATTATTACTATTTTTAATAATTTTATCAAGGCCTGTACAGTCGATTTCCATCAATGGCCATCGAACTGCACTTACAGCGACCTTTTCCGAATTTGATTTGGACGTATCTCCAAATCCAACCGTTAGATTTCAAATTTCTAATATTCGTTAGAAAGCTCTTTTCGATACGAACCCAACGGTTCCGGTTTTAGGAGAATCCGACGGTCGGATCTCCCGTAATGTCCGTTTGAAATAAATGGTCGAAACTCACGAACTGCCGCGGCGCGGCGCGTTCTATTCAGGCCATTATATTATATATATAATATATATTTCGTCGATTTCTATTTAAAACGAATTATATAAATAGTTTTAAATTCGTTTCAAAAGTAATTTCAACTTCCGTTTCAATTCAAATCAAAATTGAATTCTTCTCTATAAATTCGTTTTAAAATTCATTTCTTATTCAATTCAAATTTCAATTCAATTTGAATTCATTTCAATTCACTTTCAATTCAATTTGAATTCGTTTTCAATTCAATTCATTTCGAAATCGTTTTCAATTCAATTCATTTCGAAATCGTTTCAATTCAATTCATTTCGAAATCGTTTTATATTCAATTCATTTCGAAATCGTTTTATTTTCAATTCATTTCGAAATCGTTTTATTTTCAATTCATTTCGAAATCGTTTTATTTTCAATTCATTTCGAAATCGTTTTATTTTCAATTCATTTCGAAATCGTTTTATTTTCAATTCATTTCGAAATCGTTTTATTTTCAATTCATTTCGAAATCGTTTTATTTTCAATTCATTTCGAAATCGAATAAAATCGATATAAATATCGTTCACGTCAAAATGGCGTCAATCTAATCAACACGGCTTCATAAATTTCTATTTTTCAAATATTCTATTTCAAATATTTCTTTTTCAAAATATTTCGTTCAACACATGACCAATCTCAATGGATGAGTACTGTCAACACATGAACTTTTATTTTATATCGATAAAGATGTAAATTTTATTACTAAAATATTTCGTTCAACACATGACCAATCTCAATGGATGAGTACTGTCAACACATGAACTTTTATTTTATAATATTCTTTATTTTTCAAATTGGAATGAGGCCCAATCAATTACCATATAAAGTTAATTATATGGATTTTCATACAACACATGTATATCATAGCATTGAAAAATAATCAACCATCAACCAAAGTGCACTACACTGTATAAGCATCAAATATAGATATTCAACGCTTATAACAGCCTGTCAATCAATCGATCGACACATTTAATCAATCAGGATGAGTGAACTTCAAATTTCATCCCAACACCCGTGTGGGGTTTCAAACAATCAAACGCATATTTTATTTGTGCAGTTGGGCGATGTGTAAAATTTATCGTCCCAATCAATGTCATTCAAATAGGTGTACATAAACAAACCGTCCGGTTTATAAATGAATATTTTATTTTATTCACTTCACGTTAAAAATTATATTTTTAACGATAAAACATTTTATTTCAACCTATGAATTTCTATTCAATTCATTTACACAATAAAATGATATTTTTATTTTTCTAACATATTTTAGAAAATTTCGGCGGCATAACGGCACGATACTAGAAACGGGACAAGGCCTAGCCTTATCCCCGGTCTAGTGAAGGCCCACGCCATTCACACATCAATCAAATCAATTTCATCTCACCAAACAATTCAATTCAAACAAATAATCTAACCAATCTATGCAACCAAACAAACAAGTCCATGGTCTGTGGACGATTGTGTCGGGTGCTACTAAGCACCGTCTGCATCCTAGTATATATATATAACTAGAAAAGAAATTGAAAGGTGAGAAATTCTCACAGATAGCTATCCTAGCTCCACAGCACTTCTAATGCAGGAAATCTTCACTGTTCTCCTCTCTAATTAGTTTCTTCGCCCATAGCCACTACATATATAAAATCATATTTTTACTTTGCTATTCAATATATAAAAATCGAATTTTTACTTCGTTATTCAATATATAAAAATCGAATTTTTACTACTATGTTGTATAGATAAAAATTATATTTTTATCACGCTATTTTCCATATAAAGATTTCGCCTTTTCTAAAATAAAGATTTCGCCTTTATAAAACATAGACTTCGCCCTTTCTAATTTACAGATTTCTAAATAAAAATCATTGCTTTATAACATAAAATAAAATCAGTTTTTAAATTAACAAAAATCAGTTTTTAAATTAACAAAAATCAGTTTTAACATTATAAAAAAAACAGTTTTAAAGTAATAAAAAAATCAGTTTTAAAGTAATAAAAAAATCAGTTTTAAAGTAATAAAAAAATCAGTTTTAAAGTAATAAAAAAATCAGTTTTAACATTATAAAAAAAACAGTTTTAAAGTAATAAAAAAATCAGTTTTAAAGTAATAAAAAAATCAGTTTTAACATTATAAAAAAAATCAGTTTTAACTTTATAAAAAAAATCAGTTTTAACATTATAAAAAAACAGTTTTAAAGTAATAAAAAAATCAGTTTTAAAGTAATAAAAAAAATCAGTTTTAAAGTAATAAAAAAATCAGTTTTAAAGTAATTAAATAAAAAAAACAGTAAACTTACCGGGGGGCTCGTGCTAAGGGAGGAGAGGCGATGGGGCTGGGGTCGCGGCGCTGGTGCAGGGGAGGCGGAGGGCTCGAAGGCGGCGGCGATGGCTAGGGCTAAAGGGGCGTCGGCTGTTTTCAGAAGGGGAAAGGAGAAGAAAGGAGAAGGGGGATCGGAGGTTTGGGGGAGGAAGCGTGGCGGGTGGGTGTCTGGGCGATTCCGGCGGGGGCTGGCCATCGGCGGTCGGGGAGGCGCGATGTGGAGCGGAGCGCGATTCCCTTTCATCGGTTTTTTTTTTTCTTTTTTTTTTCCAGATCTGTTTTGATTTTCAAAAAGGGGGGGTGCTTTAGAAAGAAAAGGGGTTGACTTTTAATTAATTATTTAATTAATTAATCTCTTAAAGCAACTTTTTTAATCCGAACTCAAAATCGAACCCACCGACTGCCGTCCCTAGCGTATTACCCCCATTCTGAACACAATGGGATATGCATCGTTGGCTGAATCGATCGTTTGAATCAGTTTCCGTTGAATTTACATTTAAATCACTTTATTGAATTTTAAACGTGCATTTCAAATTACCGGGGTCACATACTAACTAGAAAAATTCCAGAAAAATATTTTCTAGCTTCGTATTGACGATACGGTCCTAACAAAACTAGTTTCGTCGAATTCTGAGACCGTTGTAAAAATGGCCATTTTCCAGTCGATTAAATTCAACTGAAATGGTCAAACGCGTTCTCCTTTGCCACGCTCACATATTGATTCGAAAAATTATGAAATTTGGAATCTAGCAATAATTTGACATCACGGACCCAACAAAACTGGTTTCGTCGAAATCCGAGGTCGTTTGCAAAATTGCTATTTTTAAGGGCCTTATATATATAAAAATATATATAAATTCCCCAGCGACTATTTCTAATTTTAAACTGGACATACCTTATTATTTCTAAGATGAAATCTCAGTTTGTTAACTTCGTTACAAAGATATATTTATACAGATTCAAATATTTCTTGTTTCGTTCAATTCTGACTTATATTGAATTCTGTATATTCATTTGAAATTAGAAATCGAATTTTCGAACTACCGCGCCATTTTCAATTCCTTTTATAATTATATATAATTATTATATATTCTAACGACGACGTATATAATATATACGTTCGAATTATATTCAAAATAAATTTCTCGTCGATATTATTTAAAATAATTCATTTTAAATAATCAAAACTCGCTAAAATTGCCAAAATAAAAATTTCAAACTGGCTCGCATTTTCCGGGTTATTACACAGTACTCATCCATTGAGATTGGTCATGTGTTGAACGAAATATTTTAATAATAAAATTTGCATCTTTATCAATATAAAATAAAGGTTTATGTGTTGACAGTACTCACCCGTTGAGATTAGTCATGTGTTGAACGAATTATATTTGAAATAGAAATATTTGAAATAGAATATTTGAAAATAGGAATATATGAAGCCGTGTTGATTAGATTGACGCCATTTTGACGTGAACGATATTTATATCGATTTTATTCATTCTATAATGAATATCGAAAATGATTTCAAAAATATGATATATCGAAATGAATAGAAATGAATTCGAATTGAAAATGAATAGAATTGAATTCGAATTGAAAATGAATAGAAATGATTTCGAATTGAAAATGAATAGAAATGAATTCGAATTGAAATTGAATTAAATTGAAAACGAATTCAAATTGAATTGAAAGCGAATTGAAATGAATTCAAATTGGATTGAAATTTGAATTGAATAGAAATGAATTTTAAAACGAATTTATAAAGAAGAATTCAATTTTGATTTGAATTGAAATGGAAGTTGAAATTGCTTTTGAAACGAATTTTAAAACTATTTATATAATTCGTTTTAAATAGAAATCGACGAAATATATATTATATATATTATATATATATAATATAATGGCCTGAATAGAACGCGCCGCGCCGCGGCAGTTCGTAAATTTCGACCATTTATTTCAAACGGACATTACGGGAGATCCGACCGTCGGATTCTCCTGAAACCGGAACCGTTGGGTTCGTATCGAAAAGAGCTTTCTAACAAATATTATAAATTAGAAATCTAACGGTTGGATTTGGAATTATGTCCAAATCAAATTTGAAAAAGGTCGCTGTAAGTGCAGTTCGATGGCCATTGATGGAAATCGACTGTACGGGCCTTGATAAAATTATTAAAAATAGTAATAATTTGTGTAAAATCATAAGAAATGATTTGAGAAGAATTGGGATGAAAAACTCCATATTTGAAAAGATAAAAATAGATTTTTATCGAAGTGAACTAGTTTTGAACTAGGAATATAATTCTATTTATTTTTAAATAAATAAATTGAATTTGAAAAGGGTTTTAAAAATAACCAGAATTTCCAATGATTGCATTGGAGTGGATTTGAATCAAAATTGTCTTCGGAATATTTCGATGATGGAATTCGTGATTATACAGATGTTGTTATGGAAATTTGAAAGATATATATTTATATCGTTATTTCCAATATGACATTTGTTAATCGTAGAATTTGATATTGAATATAAGCCGATATATTTTCTATTCAGAGCCTTATATTGAATATCAAATGTGATTTGGGTTTGTCGTGAATGGTGTCTTCACTAACACTGTTCTTG
This sequence comes from Allium sativum, assembly GCA_030737875.1. Taxonomy (NCBI): domain Eukaryota; kingdom Viridiplantae; phylum Streptophyta; class Magnoliopsida; order Asparagales; family Amaryllidaceae; genus Allium; species Allium sativum. Next base: position 193,702,533 of record CM060919.1, read on the forward strand.
AACCCAGTTGAGAAAAGATTAAATCTTTTTATTTAGATTTAATGAAGTGTACCAATTAAATGAAATTTAATTGGAATTGAATTGGTATTGATTTTTGGGTTTATCGTGAACAGTGTTTTAAATAACACTTGTTCTTTAACCCGATAATTAATGGAATGAATTTTGGGTTTATCGTGAACCGTGTTTTAAATGACACTGATTCTTTAACCCAGTCGAAGATTAAAACTAAGTGGAGTTTTAATGAATCTTTAATTAGATTGAAATGATCGAAAATGGAGTATCACCAGTTTTGCTCCAGGCGATAGTTAAATCTTTAATCAGATTTGAACGTGAAATGGTAATTGAATTTACCGATAACACTGTGGTGTTAGATATGAAGTATTACCAGTTTTACTTCATGGGATGAATAGGTTGGGATGGGGAAATTAAAATAAATGATTACTTTGGTAAGGTTCGCTAATCCCGACTAGTTTGAATTGAGATTCAAAAATAGAATAAAGAATAAATTCAAGGAATTTATCTTGGATAAAATTAATGGGAACCTTTCCCTATGAATGTGAAATTTAGAAACTAACTGTCGGTTAGCCAAGCAGAATGGTTTTCTGGATAATTGATCTGATGTTGGTTTCGGCCTTCGGGATTAATATTTGGGAAATTATTCTCTTGATTAATTTACGGTTAGTGACTGATGAATTGGAATGAGGCGTATGTTGTGTTTGTGTAACACTTATTTAAAGTATACGCGAGTTATTCGGAAAGACCGGGTTTATCCCATTCTGAATAACTGATACGACGATAAGTCGAAGATGAAGACGGTGGTCGAAGACCGGAAGTCTTCACGTCGTTTGGGTAATTACTGATGATCTTGATTGGGCTGTACACCCAAGAAGATGGAAACAGTTGGTGATCGTCCAGACGTACTTGGAGATCGATGGATATGCGGGGTACTACGTGCCTCCGGTTTCGTTCAGACCCAGAACGGACTTGTAAATGGACTGTGTGTCTGACATTGGATTTTAGTCCGTGCGATTGATCTCTATTAAATATATATCTGTTTGGCGGCGGAGAATTTATTCTCTTGCTTAACGCCCTTCTCTGAGACGTACGAGCTCAGGGGTTATATATTGATGGATATCAGACGCATGGAGTGAATTGCCTGTGTGGCATGCCTAAGTGGCAATTGATCGAGGCTTCTGTTGAAAAGCAAAGTCTTGTGGTGATGATCAAAGCACGGCCTTTGTGGCGTAGCTTTGTGTAACGTTCACTTCGCGAGTTTCACACCCGGTATGAACCAAAAACGGGAGAGGACCTCAGGGAGGGCATGCGTTTCTTTCTAGTTAGAAGTGGCGTCAGTGGTTTTACACGCCCTGACGAGTTTGACTTATGTGGTTGTTGCTGTTGCGAGGCGCCTCGGATTGATCGGTCGTTCTCGAACCGATGGAGTCATTTAGTTGGCTCATTTACGCCCCAAAGGGCGGGGAAACGCAGTGTTCAGGCATTTTAATCCACATCGGTGGACCGGCCCTGTCGCTCCAAGGGTCGATGCGCTCTGACCCTGTGGCTCGGGCTAGAGAGTCACGAAATCGGTTGAGGACTATCTTTTGCTTCGGTTCATAGACGGAAATCCAATTTCCAAATACGTAACTTTGCGGTTTTATTTGTAAACCTATATATGGCGACATAGTGGCATGGGAAGCTCATGCCGCCTATGATTGATACTTATGATTTGAAGTTGTTTTATACACTATGCACTGACAATAGTATCAAATGATTTGTTTTCAACGTATCAAGCATTCTTGGCTATTATAAGGTAAAAACCCTATCCCCCGGCTTGCGTTGCATTGTTTGATAGGACCTGGGTCTTATAATAGCTTCATTTTTCTTTATTTAGCATTGCGCTGTTGTTTTATGCACTGGTATTCTCGGGAGGAAACCCGTTCCGTGTTATACGGCGTGGTCCCTTGATTTACCTAACTTTAAAAACAAAGATTAATAACTGTTTTAGTTCTCACACCAGTCACATGACTGACCTGGAGTTTATTGTTTTAACCTAAACTCTGGGTGCCCTTATTTTCGACACGGGCAGCTAGTAGTTTTGGTTTTGCAGATTTATATTCACAGGATCCTGGTTTACAGCTGGAATGATATCCGGAAAGCTTTGTATCCGCATATCTACTTCTAGTTGTGTATTGTATTATTTTCCGCTGCTATGTATTTAAATGTAATTTAAATCTCTGATATTTCTGTGTAATATTCATTTATACTCTGTATATTCTTGTAATCTGATGCATTGTTGTAATATACAATGAAATGTTCTTTTATATGCGTTCTATTTTGTCGTGTTCTCAACGATAGGGCGTTCCGAACGGTCTGGGTCGGTTTAGCGACTGGTTCGGACCGAGCGAAATTCCTTGCCGTCACAGGCTTACCAAGACGTCAGAGTTCTAGAGGGTGCCTCCTTGCGGCTTAAAAATCATGGAATATAATCATTGATATTTATTAAAGACCATGTGAAGTATGGAACTAGATCTAGAGTAACTCTGAACCAGTATAAAGATTTCGGTGTATTATTGCCTTTACTGCATTTACTTTTCTTACACTTTTATTTACTTAATTGATTCTGTAATCATTCTACATACATATACATAACTATATTGCAAAAAAATTCTAAATGATTCACAAATTGAAGTAAGCACTATTCACCTCCCCATCTAGTGTTTAGCCTTAAGATCCTTGATCTGGATTTATTTCATGTGTGGTATCTGAGCACTGGTTTTCAAAAATATCTGGTATTTGAAATGTTTAAATTGCTACCAACACTGGTAATGTCAGCAGTGTCACAAGTATATTTGTACTACTGCTAGAGTACCATTTTTAGTGACGGTAGTTACTCTTATTGGACATGTAGGATGAAAATTTGTTTACAATTAATAGGATTAGACATTTGTAATGTTACATAAACCGAGTACACTAAACCCCGGACTAGTTATGCATAGTGGACTACTGATCAAAATGTAGCTGCTCAAATTGGTTCTATGGTCATGAATATATTAGTCTATTCATTAGATAGGAATGAGTTTAATTGAGTGTCTATTTGGAAGTCTGTGCATGAAAAATTTGCAGGTTACTCAAGAAGGCACTAGTAAAGATAAATAAACCAAAATTTCCAAGTTAACTTATTAGATTTAATTTGTTAAAATGAGTCCAAGTGAATCGGTTTCTGATATTTATAATTGATTTCAAGATATAGTATACCTCTCATTACATTATATAAATACTTTTCTAAAGAAGACCAAGTTAGAAAAAAATTCAATTCTCTCACTCCTGATTGAGGTCATAAAACTTTAAAATTTGAAGAGGCCAATGATATTCACACTCTAAAAAGGTAATTGACAATTTAATGACTTTTGAAGCTCAAAAACAGGGCAGCAGAGAAAGCAAGGAAGATGAAAAGAAGTCAATAGCATACGGTGTAATTACTGATGGATCAAACTCAGATACTGATGATGAAGAGATAAAACTAATGACAATTAACTATAGAAAATTCCTGAATATAAAAAGATGTACAACTCCAAGTGAAACAACAACAGAAATCATGGAAACAGAAATAATAGTTAGAATGAAACCAGATGCTACAATTATGATAAGTCGGGATATGTGCAACGATTTTTTCGATATCTATAAAAAACAAAAGAAAACTCCAAACCTGTATTCATCTAGAAAGAGTAAATGGCATATACTACAACATTTGATGATACAGATCAGACATTTCACCAAGCGATATGGTTCCGACAAAGAAATGGGAAACATGTGCTTCACAAATATACAGTTTAGACAAAATGAAGACTGTATCTAAAATAGATGTGTGTTTACATTACTTTTTTTTCCTAGTTGCTTTAGTTGTTTAGTTGCCTTGCTTGTTTTAATTGAACCTACTTTCCAAAATAAATTTTAAAATATTTTTAATTTAGGATTAATAGCTCAAAAATTAAAATAATTATTTTTATAGTAATATAAAAATAAGTTGTTAATTTCTAGGAAATCTAAATTTAATATATATACATATATCTAGTTCAAAAATAAACAAAAGATAAAAGAGAATCAAATTGTATAAAAGTACACGTACATGTCGACATGACCCTTGATATGATGTCAACATATATGCAAGAAAGTTTGAATTCAAATTTAAGTTTAAATTTCTAAGTTTCCCCATCTTTTCACCAATTTCTATGTCATTAAGAGGCATCTTTTTTACTAAAGAATATGCCTATTCAGTCTTTATTTTTATCGTATATCTGTACTCATTCTTAACATCACATTTCACACTCGAACTTTCATTATAAAAACTCTTATCTTCATAAAATTCCATTAGTTTCATCCTCAAACACTCATACTACCATGAGACCCACAAAATCTGTCAAATCTTATATTTTCAATGATCAAGAAGCTATGAATGCCTATATCAAGTACATGAACTAAGGCAATGACATCCCGGTAGGTTTTCCATTTTTAGTTATTTTCATTCTTAAATACTTGATTATTTATTCAATGAAAATTCCGCTCTTTTCTTGTTGACGCAAGTCGATATGATTTTGATTGCTAACAACGTATTGCTAAAATGTTCTGTGCAAATTTGAATGGAAAGTTTTGTGATTGAATTTTTTGTCGATGAAAAAAAGGAGAAAGTAAAAAATATGCATCAATTGATGGGAGTATAGATTAAGGGGTTGCTACTAAATTCACAGGGACTTAAGAATGAGTTAATGAGATATTTTATTAAATGGTCGTCATCATCAAAAAATGAGAGATCATTAGTAGCATAGATGGTAGTTTTAATGATAACAACCTCGGATAATGAATATTTTATATTTACATATATACTAATTATTATCCAGAAATATATAATATACTATATGATATATTGCAGGAAATTGATAATCAATACCGCACAGTATCAAGATTAAATATTCAAATTATTGTTCAAGAATATGAAGACTCATGGGTTTCAAAATTTCAAGAGCTCAAGATTTCGAGATATTATAGAGCCTTAGAAATTATGTTAAAACTACAGTCGCACTTATCTTATCATCATCAATTTTACAAAATGATTTTACAATAATATTCATGTTTGCAAAATCAATTTCAAGACAAATTCCACTTTTTAAATTCTCTTTATAAAAAGTTTTCAAATATTACTTATTTTCAAAATAGTCCATTCAAAGAATTTTTCAAAAAGATTTTTTATACTTTTAAATTTTACCCTGAAATATTTTAGATTTTAATATCTATGCTATTACTTATACTTTTCAAAAATACTAACTTTAGATTGCAATAGTATATTTTGGTTTTTATACTCTAACTTTTTTACAAACTTGTACATAGATTTTTATCAGTACTTTGATTTTAAAATATTTACTTTGGTTTTTATATTTTGACTATACTTATACTTTGATTTCAATATTATAGTTTGATTTTAAATTTGATAATTATAATTTATTATTGTTATAGTTTTGATACTTATAAATTAAGTTTATTATATTTTTATTATATATAGTTTTAATATATAAATATTATTTTTTACTTAAATTCTTTTAAAATATTTTTTTACAAGTTTACTTAAGTTTTACTATGATTAAAATAAGCATTTACTATGTTAAAATAGTTTTACAAAGTTTTAAATTATAATATACAAGTTTTCATTCCAAACAATTTATTAATAAACAAGTTTTAAATCTTCCTAGCACATGTCGACATGGGGTCACCATGTATGTCGACATATAACAGAAAATTTCAAAATTCAAATTTGAAAGGAAGTGTCTATTCATGATATCTTTTCTCTAATAGTTATATCCCTTCGCTTCTTTAGATACCATTTTTCTAGAAACGAAAATAACTAACTCCCATCATATTTCTTTACTCTCTCTTCTCCTCTTTGTAAATCTTAAAATCTATAATCATATTCTGTCGATTTTTAAGCCAAATATTTACATTTCTTATTTGATTTGATTCTACATCAAACTCTATTCATTTCTACCAAGAACAAACTGCAAACCAGAGTTGCAATTGTAATCAAGATCAAAAATATCCAAGTCTGCGTTCATTTTACAATAAACTCAAAAAAAAAAGGCTTGTGTGACTAGGTAGACCTTAATCTAATTTGGTTTGATTGTACCAGGTAAAAAGAAATTAAGAGTGACTTGTTCGCCCGAAAATCAAGTTGGTTGAGGATCTGTAGCTGCGAGTCAGATTGGCCTGCCTAAAGGTCTAGGTTCTAGAGGATTTCTCCTTGTGGCCTTGAATCAAAGTGATTAACTATTATTATTTTGCCAAGGCAAAGGGTTTAATTATTGATACTGATTAAAGAACATACACAATGTGGAATGAGATATAAGATACTCTGGACTAGTATAAAAATTCTACTGTAATATTTCTTTATTGCATTTAATTTTCTTGCATTTTTATTTACTTATTTGATTTTGTGATCATTATATATATATAAATATACATAAAACTATATTGCAAAAGATTTCTAAAATATTCACAATTTAAATTAAACACTATTCATCCTCCCTCTAGTGTTGATCTAGCCTTAATATCCTTGATCTGCATCACTTTCACCATCAACCCTCTAAATAAAATAATTATAGAATATCCATTACATACTTACCACAATTTTATCCATGAAAAATAGGAAACCGTCAATTAATTTTAATCTTATCCCTAAGGATATTTAAATCTTTTGGTATTCCCAATTTACCCATGAAATATTAATTCCATTGGTATTCCCTAATATGCACAATCATGTACAATTATTCAAGTAACAAAATTCAACTATGATACCCCCATTAACTTCATAACAATAATGTGATCAACTATCAATTTATAGATCAAATGTTAAGCTTATCGACCACATCAATAAGGTATATAAATGATTTATATGGCTTCCTACAAACTTAGGTTAACCACTTATACGGGCCAAAACATGCCAAACAGACCTTATGGACATGACCAATGGTGACAAGATATAAAGGCAATATACTCAATTTCTTTTAAAAACAATTTAAAAGTTTCTTCTTTTTGACACAATTGATATCGGTAAGCCATAAAGGTGATTGCCTCAAAACAGATTCAAATTTAGTTAAAATTTTACCTTGTCGACAATGGTTGTGACTACAGGGAATGGAGGTTTTAACTTTAAAATATTTTAGAAAATCATTTGAAATAAAGCTTTTCAACATAAACGCCGCCGCCAAAGTTTGAGAGGTAATAAACCCCAGAGCTTTTAGAAAACAAGTGTGAAAAACAACCCTATCGACCACAACAACAACGACAATGATAGATGCGAAAAGCCTCAAGCTTTAAAAAATAATTTATAGAAACAATCTTTGCCAACATAGTTGACAAGGTGCAAAGGTAGTAAACGTCCTTTATAAGACAAGAATTTTTAAAACAAGCCTTGTTGATCCGATCGATAAGTTGTAGATGCATTAAGCCTCAAAGCTTTATAAAACAAACCTTTAGGAACTAAGCCTAGTTGACTCAGCTAATAAGGTATAGAGGCAAAAATACCCTTTTTTAGAAAATAGGTTTAGGAAATAACCCTTGTTTACCTCATTTGTGATGACAAGGTATGGAGACGATAAGCCTCCTCCTTTAATTAGAAAACGGTTTTATCTACTAGGTACAATGGTGGTAATCCTACATACAAAGGCAATAAGCTTCTTGGAGAGGTTAACTTAAGATCATAAGTGAAGTGAAAGTGATAAGGACCAAGACAATAAGGAAAGGAGATGACGAGCCTGGATGTTCTTATATCATGCTTCATGGCATTCTAAGCATCAAGAGTTATCAATGGAAGTGAAAAGTTCTTGTCGACCATGTCGATAGAGTCTTCTTGACCGAGTTGATGACTTTGACAATAAATATTAGGAAAAGTTCTTTTGATTCCAAGTAAGATAATACTTTCACTTACTCCACTATACTTGTCAAAACATTATTGGATGATAAAAGGATTAACTGAGCATCCACTTAAATTTTTTAGATTTTATTTCGTAAAAACATTAAAAAATCATTAATTTTCTGAATCAATGTGTTAATTACCCTTAGTCTATCCAACTTAGGAAAATCATAACAATCCATAAAAATAAGGATCTAAAAAATTCACACAAATTAGAGAATGGCCTTCCCTTCCATATATAAAAATTAGGTCTAAAATCATTATTTAATTATTTTAATTAATTAATCTCGTAGTTAACACATGTTCTTCCTTATGAAATTCATAGAAAATTCTTAAGTACTAAGAAAATTATTACAACTCAAAACCCGTCTCCAAAACCATGCTATAAACAACATATACAAATTTCAAATCAATCTAAGATACTAAACTATGTTTATCCAAATATTATGCAAACAAGCATAAACAATCAAATCAAATCATTATTCTATCCAAACAATGTCAAAGCATAATCATATTTTCATAGTACAAATTCGGGTATGATCAATATCTAATTACAAATAAGCGTTATATGTATTAATCACCTTACATTCAAATGAGAAATAGAGATTTGTTAATGATAGATCCTAAGCCTGATTACCACTATCTGATCCTAACTTTCTCTTTTTCTTCCTAGATCTAATGGCCGACCTAGGTTAAAATGAACATAAGAGAATGAAAGGATCGAGGATAATGTGTATATCTGAGGTTTATGTTTTCCACTTTGCCCTATTCATAAACCTCACTTATGTTACTTTAATTCAATTTGTGACTAAGTGTAACAACCCTAATTTAGATAGACCGAATTTTTTTCTCAAAATTCCAATATATCGAAACTCAAATTATTGGCTCTGGTATCCTGCAGAAAAGACAGAGACATAAAACATGTCAGAGCTCAGAGAACATCTCATAGCAGAATGGATAAAATATAATATAATCAAAATATAGCCTAACCATATTAATAATACTGCCTAACCAGTATCCAAAGCTATAATGTCTCAAGTCTCTGCCACAAATCTAACCTGCGAGTATGTTAGGAAGAGGGGGTCAGAACACAAGTTCTGGTGACTGGATTTAAATTATACACTTTGGATAACACTACATATACCGTTCAATCATATTTTCTTATTTATTAGGTTACTTGGGTTAACAGCACTCAAGGCTTACACACACGTCGTACCCATTTACTTCCCAGTGGATTAACCTAATATAGTATATATGTAGCCACCCCTCAATACTGAGGTTCACCCCATGGTACCCCACTCGAACGGTCTCCCCTATAATGCCACAGAAAAGTACACAGTCTCCCATCCTACACCGGTGTGACGTACGGATCTCAATATAACAATGTTATGTTCCACATATATCTGTCATTACTATGCTACGTAAGTGTACAGACTGCCACCATCGATCGAATCAGATTTCATTCCGAAGTAATGCCGTCAAGTCAACGATACATCACCCAGAACAGTCATGCATGTATCTAGATTGTCCCACGTATGTACTGTAATTGTAGCTCAGTGCCTCAATCACACGTCCTCTAATGTGCACCAAGTTCCGTGGTAGGGCGATACAAGGAACACAGAACTTGATCGGGAGCTTTTCCATATCCGTACAGGCCCGCCTTTAAGAGCCACAAAATACAGATATTCCTAGGGTCTGTTTTCCATGGTGGGTATGGCCTCACCTTGACCCCACCCTCAGTTAGTAAAGACTATTAGAGCTAAGCGGCATGCCCCTAATAACAAACAATCTAAAATATCCATTTGGCGTCTCCCCTCAACCCCTTACCTTGATATTGAAAGGTAAATGGCATCTTGGGTTTAGCCCTAGTCTTCTCGCATCCCACTGGCTGCCGATGACGGGTACCCGATGATCTACTATCTTTGTTGGTCCTGACCTCGCCTCCCATTGAGGCAATCTCCAAATCACCCTGGTGTCACCTCGTCACAGCATTTTGACTACAAAGCTACTTTTGCAGTCAAGGCCCACCCACCTAGTAGTTACGTGCAGACCCTACCTCTATGAGCACAGCCTAAATATCTTCCACCACATAGAGGACTACTAGGAGCACCTTACGTATCTCAAGAAGCTGCGTGCTTCCCCTTCCAGTCCTTCGGAGCCGACAGAATAATCAGATAAATGTGCATTCCCCTCGTGCCTTATAACACCACGATGATCTACCCCGCTGGGTTGTTCACCCTCAAACGTATGGACTGGTCCAAGCGCCTCACTTTAGTATGTTGTTAGACCCTATGTCTAAACATTCTTTTACGCTCTTGCCTTACCTCTTCAAGTTTCCATCTAACTTGGTTATTCCCATTCATATTGAATTCTTAATCAAGTTACCAAGTTCCTCTTACTTATTAATTTCAGTTATATAACTTAACCCGTTTAAGTTTATTAATAAGCCCACAACATGTTGTTCCCTAGATTGTGGTCCAGGGTCTGTAATCCACAACCCTTTCTTTATTCTGGTTTGATTTCATCATTACATTAACATGTTCTTTAATATGTAATTAAGTATATCTCAATTCACATGTTTTCTGTTAACATGTCAGTCATTATTTTTGATTAAATATAACTTATTTCATAAGTTTTCCTCATTCTTTCTCATTTAATCATAATTCCATTTTACACCGTTACTACAACTTATCGTTGTTTACTCATTAACTTAGTTCTCTTAACTAAGGCCCATTAATAAGTTTCTCTACCCATTTATTATAACCTATGTTATAATTTCCTCTTGTCCCCAGGACAAATCTGAACATGTTATTCTTATCAACGGGTTTCAGACTTCTAAGTTTATAGCTTACTTAATTTATTAAGTGCAACTTCTTATATTTCATATATTTTTCCCCTTTTCTCAACTAGTTTATGGCTTTCCCTATTTACTGATTACTTAATTTACAATTAAGTTTCCCTTATCTCATTTCACCAGTTATCCAATTCCCTTATTAGTTTATTATAACCTAAGTTATAATCTTCACTTGTCCTAGGACAAGTCTACCTATTATACAACATTTTCATTAATGTTATTTATTTATAATAGGTAATTATCATTCCTCTATTAAACCCTCTACTGTTGTAAACCATTATTCTTCATTCACTGTAATATATATTCCTTATTATATTTAAGGAAAATACTTATGCACCTTATCAGTTTGATAGAAGGAATCAATGATTTATTTTCATAACGTATACCCATCTAAATCCATGGTAGCAAGCAATTTCTTTACTTTTCTTAATTTATTTACTGTGGCTTACTTACAACTACGTTCTCAGAAATAGGTCATTTAGGGAAATACATCACTTTTCCTTCGCACCACACTAACTCAGTTCATTACATTGCTTCCTTTCTTTGTTTCTGAGTTAGTCATTTAATTACCATTATTGCCATTTATTCATATCATGTTATATATATATAAGCACTAGACCTCTCACATTAAGCCTACACTCGTGGACGCTGGGTTTGCCAGATGAGTCTGGTCAGACTTCTACCACAAGTTGACTTAACCTCGTGTCTTAGCACCATTACATGTTTTTATTTTTTGCACTTAGACCCCTTATATTAGATTTATCACTTGTGAATGCTGGATATGCCGGGCGGTTCCGGGCAGACTTCTATCACAAGAAATCTAACCCCGTGTCTAAGAGCGGTTAAATTTCTTATTTATCGTAAACCTTTTATACAGTCTAGGCATGTTTATTTCTTCCAATTATCCATTATAATTTATAATTCATATGTGATTGTATCATGCCTATTGTAATTCTTCACATATAATCAATTCCTTCATAACATGTAATCAATTAATCAGATAATTGTTTAAATCACATAAACCAATATGTACCTTTCTCAATTCTTACAGTTAATGGTCTGGGTACACAATTTACACAAATTGACATGAAATTTGAGTAACGGTAATTACTATACAAGATTTGACAAGCTCATACCCAATAAATTAATATTTAGCAAATTAATTATTCGTACTTCGTACCCATCGCTTTAGGCATTATTAACATATGTTACATTTCTGAACATATTGCATTTTAATTATACATACAGGGGAATGGTAAACGATAACATGTTCTTATCTAAACTGTATAGCTTAAATCCACTCACCTCGTAAGCTTTCCAAATCCTGGATCTGGTCCAGATCTACTCTTTCCATGGTTTTTCCTGTAACGATTCGGATTTCGCCCGGACATAATCGATCGCAAAATCAACCAAGACCGTTCAAAACCCAAATACGCTAACTCTGGGAATACAACACATCAGAACAAATAATAGAAGACTTTTATTACATCATAATAACGTAACATCATAGTACAGAATATATCAGAGTACATTGAAATATAATTACAGCGGAAGATAATTTACAATAGACTTCATATAATGCAGCGGAACTCAAAATCTAACATAGCGGAAGACTAACAATGCTCTGGACACAACTTTAAGCTTCGATCCAGAATCCTGCTCAAAATATCTGCAAAATAAGCTACTCGACTGCCCATGTGAAAAAGAGGGCACCCGAGTTTGCAAGTGAAACAAACTACGAGTCAGTCATGGGACTGGTATGAGAAATCTTACTTAGCTTATCTAATAATAAGGCTAATCACAGGACCACGCCGCTAACGCGGAACGGGTTTACTCCATTGGATTGCCGGTGCATAAATAAAGTAAATCGTTAAACAACGCTATGCTTTTTAGAAAAATGATACCGTTATAAGACTCAAGTCCCATCATACAATGCAACGCAAACCGGAGGATAGAGTTTTACCTTATAATGGTCAAAAATGCTTGATACGATAAAACAGATTTGATATTATTATTAGTGTATATATGTTTCAAAAACATTTCAATCATAATGTATCAATCATAGACGACGTAGCTACCATATACTATGTCGCCATACTAGTTTTACATTTAAAACCGTACGGTGTCGTATTGGAAGTTGGGTTTCCATCATGAGTCAAGGGTAGGGACGATCTCCTTACCGATTCAAGACACTATAGCAAATGTCTCAGGATTCAGACGCTGGTGAACCCTTGGATCCTGCAGGGCCGGTCCACAAATACTTTAGTGGATTAGTTATGCCTGAACACATGCTTCCCAGTCCTATTGAACCTATAAATTGGTCACTATCTACCAATCTAACCGAGGCCTCGTAATCCATCATACACATAAGTAAAATGTCAGGGCTTGCAAAACCCTGATACCACTTCTAGCTAGAAAGAAATGTGTGCACTCCCTGCGTTCCCTTGTCCCATTTCTGACTCTTACCATGGTGTGAGGCTCGCAAAGTTACGCTACACAAAGCTATGCTAAATAAAGCTGTGCTTTGATCATCAACCACAAGGCTCTTCTTTTCAACAATAAGCCTTGATCATTTGCATCTTAGCATTCTACATTGTCAATTCATACCATACCATTGATTTCTGCCTATATATAACCTCTGAGCTCTTACGTCTTAGAGAAGGGTGTTAAGTAAGGGAATAAATTCTCCACCACCATACAAATATATATTTAGCAGAGATCAACAAATACGTCAGAAAGGAATACAACATTAGACATACCATCCATTTACAAGTTCATTCTGGGTCTAAACGAAACCGGAGACACCTTATTCCTTGTCCCATATGTCCAATGCAAGAGAGAGGTTCTCGCATATCCATCGACCTCCAAGTACGTCTGGACGATCACCACTTATTACCTTTTCTTGGGATGCCTCCCAATCAAGACATCGGTAATCCTCCAAACGATGTGAAGCCCCCCGGTCTTCGACCACCGTCTTCATCTTCGACTTTTAATCGTCATAGTAATTATTCAGAATGGGTTGAACCCCGGTCTTTCCAAATAATTCGCGTATTTTATAATCAAAAATTAAGTGCTATAAAAACACATCATACGCCTCATTCCAATTCATAATATTCTTTTAATTAAATATTCACATTATTAGGGGAAGGTTCGCATTAAATTTATCAAAGATAAATTCTTTTAAATTTAATCTTTAATCTTCTTTTTAAAGATTCTTTAAAACTACAATGTGGTTTTAAATAACAAAAATCATTATTTTATGATTATTCAAATTTAAGAAATTAATCTTATCTTTACCTCGGTTAAAGAACCAATGTCATTTAAAACACAGTTCACGATAAACCCAAAATCATCTTCCATCAAATATGGAATTTTTATAGAAATCAAATCAATATATAATCGATATAAATTTCCGTATCAGACAAATAATATAAATGGAATAACGGCAAAGCCTTTTATATCCCATATATAGTAATGGTCTTCTTTTACATAATCTCATCTCGATTATTATTAAATCGAATCCCATTTAATTCCAATTTAATATATTGGATTGAAAAACTTTACTTTGGAGAATTTCCATTAAATCTTAATAAAAGATTTGTAACTTCCAAATTATATTTTCACTGTTAATTGGGTTAAAGAAGAAATGTCGTTTAAAACACAGTTCACAATAAACCCAATTCACATTTCATTTTATTCTAATTACTAGATTTAATTGGAAATTCTAATAATCTTAAATAAAAGATTTATTCTTTTCTCAACTGGGTTTAAGAACGGTTTTATTGAAGACACCATTCACGACAAACCCAAGAATACAATTTATTTAATTTAATTCCAATTAAATATTTATCGATTGGTAAATTTCATTAAATCTTAATTTAAAAGATTTATTCTAGTTAATAACTAGTTCATTTCTATAAAAATATATTTTTATCTTTTCAAATATGGGATTTTTCATCCCAAAATCTTTCCAAACCATTTATTATGATTTTACACAATTTATTAATATTTTTAATAATTTTATAAAGGCCCGAACAGTCTGTTTCCAATAACGGTCACCGAACTGCATCCATAGCGACCTTTTCTGACATTGATTTGGACATAATTCCAACTGTTAGATTTCAAACCTCTTATATTCATTGGAAAGATTTTTTCGATACGAACCCAACGGTTCCGGTTTTAGGAGAATCCAACGGTCGGATCTCCCATTACATCAATTTGAAGTTAATGGTCGAAATTCGCAAACGGTCGCTGCGCGGCGCGTTCTATTCAGGCCATTAAATATATAATACATATGTTATATATATTTCATCGTTTACTATTTAAAACATATTTTATAAATCGTTTATAAATTTATTTTAAAACGATTTTAACTTCATTTTCAATTTTAAATAAAAACTGAACATTCTATATTTTTATCATATTAAATATTTATATTTTCAAAATATTAGATTTATAAATCACTTCTTTCGATGTTCATTATAAAGTAAATCAAATCGATCGATAAACCCGTTCGGGTTAAAATGACGTTTGCTACTTAATTCGGCTTCACATTTTTATATTCGTCCAAAAAGGGACATAGAAATCATAATTTTATTTTACAATGAATATTATTTTAAAATATTCAAAATTTTAAAATATTATTTATTTCAAAAGATTCTTTATTTTAAATATATTTACATTAAAAATATTCTGAATCGGAGTGCGACTCAATCAATTACCATATAAATTCAGTTATATGAATTTCATACATCGCATGTATATAACAATAATGAGAAATAATCAATAAACAATCCATTCACATCCAGAGTGAAATTTATAACTGTGTGAGCATTAAAATAAATAAATAATGCTCATCACAGGTTGTCAACCCATCGGTTGACATAAAACTAAATATTGGGACTAGTATATGACAAATATCATCCCAACACCCGTATGGGGTTTTCAAACAACAACAGTTTACATACATAAATCATTGGTTAATAAATTAAACCAATTATAATTCCGTTTGAGTTATTTCTAATGTCGCTGACATAATCCTGATAATGTTTTACCAATGTACATTTTTCTACTTCTCTAACACGTTAATGTTGATATCAAACAAATGAACATTTCTACTTCTATAACATGTAAATGTTAATTATTAAACAATGCATATTTTAATTATTCCTACTTGCATTAAAATGTAATTTTTAATTTAAAAACATTTTTATCAAACAATGATCTTTTTATTGAATCCTTTTATACATTAAAAATGTGTTTTTAATGTAAACATATTATAATCAAATTTTAATCTTTTTGTATAATCATTTGTACAAAAAAATGTACTTTCCTGTGTTAACACATTTTTACCAAAGTTTAATCTTTTTAATCAATCCTTTATTACATTAAAGATGTAATTTTAATGTTAACAGAATTTATTAAACAATGAAACTTTTTCTAATGATTTATTTACATTAAAAATGTAAATTTCAATGTCAAAACATTTTTTATTACACAATGAATCTTTTATTTTCATATGATTCATTTACATTAAAAATGTAAATTTTAATGTAAAAACATTTTCAAGCAATGGACCTTTTTCTAATGATTCATTTTTACATTAACAATGTAAATTTTAATGTGAAAACAAAATTTCAAACCATGAATCTTTTAATATGACTCATACATACATCAAAGTGTAAATTTTAATGTAAACAAAATTTTATCCACTTGAATCTTTTTGTATGATTCATACTTACATTTAAAATGTAAATTTTAATGTGACAAATTTTTTATTGACTTGAATCTTTTAAAACAAATGTTCATTTTTCATATTTTCTCATATACAATAAAAATGTAAAATTTTTATTGTTAAACATTTTTATATTTCAACCAATGATCATTTTACATAAATCATGCTTTACATTAAAAATGTAAATTTTAATGTCTCAAAATTAATATCCATTCGATGAATATTTTATATATTTTATCTTTACATTAAACATGTGAATTTTGAAGTTTCAACATTTGTATCCCTAACATAAATGACTTATTTATCTCTAACATAAATGACATATTTAACTACAATGACCTTTTATTTTAACATGACATTTTTATCTAAAATGATATTTTTATCTAACATGATAATTTTATAACAAAAATGTTATTTTTATCTAACATGACAATTTATAACAAAAATGTTATTTTTAATCTAGTGTAACATTTCTGCAAAAATGTTATTTTTATTCTAATCTAACAAAAATGATATTTTAATTCTAACGTAACATGATTTTACAAAAATGACATATTTAAATAACATGATGTGATTTTACAAAAATGACATGTTTTTAATGATCACCATATGTAATAAAAATGTAATCTTTATTATTTAACCAAACATGTAGTAACATGTTATTCTTTTTATTTTACTCTAACATATTAAAAATGTCTTTTAAAATAGCAAAACATGTAATAACATGTTTTTATTTTATTTTTAATCTAACATAAGAAAATGACTTTTTAATGCCAAACATGTATTAACATGTTTTTATTTTATTTCT
Source organism: Allium sativum (assembly GCA_030737875.1). Classification (NCBI taxonomy): domain Eukaryota; kingdom Viridiplantae; phylum Streptophyta; class Magnoliopsida; order Asparagales; family Amaryllidaceae; genus Allium; species Allium sativum. Next base: position 193,719,886 of record CM060919.1, read on the forward strand.
AATCTAACATAAGAAAATGACTTTTTTTAATGTCAAACATATATTAACATGTTTTTATTTTATTTCTAATCTAACATAAGAAGATGACTTTTTTAATGGCAAACATGTATTAACATGTTTTTATTTTATTTCTAATCTAACATAAGAAAATGACTCTTTTTTTTTAATGCCAAACATGTATTAACATGTTTTTATTTTATTTCTAATCTAACATAAGAAAATGACTTTTTTTTTATGCCAAACATGTATTAACATGTTTTTATTTTATTTTATACAATAAAAATATGGTTTTTATTGTATGCATACATTTGACAAACATGAATATACATAGTTCAATTCAGTTGTTCAACGTAATCACAAACAAACAATTACAATTTTATACAACACCAACATGAATTTTATATAGTATAAATATAAATTTCACATCACGATTAATAATTAAATTTACTTAAAAATAGAGATCTCACATCAATTTTTGTCAGAATTTCCAACGTGCTCTGTTTCAGCTCTAGTCAGTTCCATATTGCAGATCTCATCGTCGTGATTCCCACGCATTTCGTTTCGTCCGATTCCGACCTCGTATGAGAGAGATACAACGTTGCGAACATTGATTATATTAATTATATAATTAATTAATTATTTAAAAATTAAAATCCCTTAACCTTTCTTCTCAAAACCCATCGTTCTCTTTTTAAAACCGCTCAACCCAAAGCTGTCGTTCCTCATTCCAAATCGCACCCTGATTGTGGCTGCCTTCAATGATCTTGACCGTTGACTAGTGAGGTCTCGTAGTGCTCTCCCATATTGGCTTTATAATTTTCATGAATTATGTGATGGATTAGAAGAAATCGATGATGGAAACTTGAAGAAGAGTGGCCATTAAAGGATAGGGTGGCGGTGGCTATGATATGAATTAGGGTTTGTTTATTCTAGGGTATTTATAAATAAATTAATTATTTACTTCTTTAATTCAGAAAAGGCCCGCTAACCATTTATTGCACGTTACAAAAGAATTAAATTAATTGATAGGTATGAGATGTTAATCTATGTGAGATAAAGGTCAATATATAATAACAATATAATAGATAATATTTAATTTAATAATTGTCTATCTTATCCCTTTTTTCTCTTTTTTTTTCTTGTATTTATAAAAGGTATATAGTATGGCATATATGTATATGAAAAGAAGAGAGAGAACATAAAGAATTAAATGATATGAATGAAACGCATGCGGCAATTATTGTTATCATTGTCATTAGTATTATTGTTTTTTCCTTTTTTATTTTCCTTGCAATGAATGACACACCTCATTGAATATGATTTAAAATTTTATTTATTTTATGAAAGAGGCAACTTTCCTTTATTCATGATTTTATATTTTACTAATATGCTAATAGCGATGCTTTTGTCTAACAAAATATATTTTTAACTAACTAATGAATATTTCATTTCATGACCATTTTACATATTGCATTTATGTATGTTCATATATTGTATATGTATATTTTCGTACAACGCCTATACATATTTTCATATAATGTGTGTGTGTGTGTGTATATATATATATATTTGGTTATATACTTTTTTTTATTCCCCACTGGAGTCTCTACATATGTAGTAGGTTACATTTGAATAAATTAGTTGACTAGACATGTCATGTTAATCTAATCAACATTTATTAACCTTTATTTCTTATTAAAAATTCAAAAGAAAATTACATAAAGAAAGAGAATAACGGAAAGTAATGAATGCATTATTTATTGTTTTAATGATGACTATAAGAAAGTTATGTGACTTTTTAAATTTCAAAACATGTAATATTAAATAACATAATTTAGGGGACATATTTAATTGGACTAATAAGAATAAATCATAGAAATATGCATATAGTTTTGTAGGCTTTTATTTTATTTTGAGATTTGAAGATTGTAGATATAAAGAGAAGGGATGAAGAAAAGGAGAAATAAAGGGAATAGCTTTGCTTCTAAATGAATCTGAATGATAGATAAAAGAGTAGAAAGAGGAGAGAATAAATATATGAGATAAATGCTAGATTATTTAATGATAATTATTAGGAAGTTTGCAACCTTTCAATTTTCAGAACATATAGTATTAAACATCATGCGTTATTACATAGATAACATTAAAAGTTTTACGGTATTATTATTATTATTATTCATATATACAAAAATTTAATAATGGAATTTTTAAATTTTGATGCATTTTCTAACAAAATTTCCTTAAAATAATTTTTTTAATTGGTTCTGATTTTCCAGGTTGTTACAATCTCCCCCACTTAAAATCTTTTCATCCTCGAAAAGGAACGGAGCTAAAAGTGGTTTAATTAATCAAATCAACTTTCATTTTTTTTAGTTTCCATAGTTTTATTAGTTGAACTAATAATCGCACAACACAACCATCAACCAATTAGTTGATTAGCTTTTCAAATATATATAACTTTTGTATATTAAAAATCATATTTTCTAAAATCGGATTATATATATAATCATAAATACATTAATTATAACTTATCACTCTCAATTCATTCTAGGGCATTTCTAACCACATCTCTAACGAGTTTTCTCATTCTAGGATACTACTGATCCTATCTCTAATGAGTATTCTTTTATAGGATATTTCTAATCCTTCCTCCGATGAGTCTTTTGTTCCGTTCTAACAAGTTGTACCCCAAAGATTTGAGCTAACAAGAGCTCTGATACCAACTATAATGATTCGGATTTCGCCCAGACCTAATCGATCGCAAAATCGACCAAGACCGTTCAAAACCCAAATACGCTAACTCTAGGAATACAACACATCAGAACAATAACAGAAGACTTTTATTACATCATAATAACGTAACATCATAGTACAGAATATATCAGAGTACATCGAATTATAATTACAGCGGAAGATAATTTACAATAGACTTCATACAATGCAGTAGAACTCAAAACCTAACACAGCGGAAGACTAACAATGCACTGGACACAACTTTAAGCTTCGATCCAGAATCCTTCTCAAAATATCTGCAAAATAAGCTACTCGACTGCCCGTGTGAAAAAGAGGGCACTTTAGTTTGCAAGTGAAACAAACTACGAGTCAGTCATGGGACTGGTATGAGAAATCTTACTTAGCTTATCTAATAATAAGGCTAATCACAGGACCATGCCGCTAACGCGGAACGGGTTTACTCCATTGGATTGCCGGTGCATAAATAAAGTAAATCGTTAAACAACGCTATGCTTTTTAGAAAAATGATACCGTTATAAGACTCAAGTCCCATCACACAATGCAACGCAAACCGGAGGATAGAGTTTTACCTTATAATGGTCAAAAATGCTTGATACGATAAAACAGATTCGATATTATTATTAGTGTATATATGTTTCAAAAAACATTTCAATCATGTATCAATCATAGACGGCAGAGCTACCATATACTATGTCGCCATACTAGTTTTACATTCAAAACCGTACGGTGTCGTATTGGAAGTTGGGTTTCCATCATGAGTCAAGGCTAGGGACGATCTCCTTACCGATTCGAGACACTCTAGCAAATGTCTCAGGATTCGGACGCTGGCGAACCGTTGGATCCTGCAGGGCCGGTCCATAAATACTTTAGTGGATTAGTTAGGCCTGAACACACGCTTCCCGGTCCTATTGAACCTATAAATTGGTCACTATCGACCAATATAACCGAGGCCTTGTAATCCATCATCCACAAAAGTAAAATGTCAGGGTTTGCAAAACCCTGATACCACTTCTAGCTAGAAAGAAACGTGTGCACTCCCTGCGTTCCCTTGTCCCGTTTCTGACGCTTACCGAGGTGTGAGGCTCGCGAAGTTACGCTACACAAAGCAATGCTAAATAAAGTTGTGCTTTGATCATCAATTACAAAGCTCTGCTTTTCAACAATAATCCTTGATCATTTGCATCTTGGCATGCCACATTGTCAATCCATACCATACCATTGATTACTGCCAATATATAACCTCTGAGCTCTTATGTCTCAGAGAAGGGTGTTAAGCAAGGGAATAAATTCTCCGCCACCATACAGATATATATTTAGCAGAGATCAACGAATACATCATAAATGAATACAACATCAGACATACCATCCATTTACAAGTTCGTTTTGGGTCTGAACAAAATGGAGATGCCTTATTCCTCGTCCCATATGTCCAATACAAGAGAGAAGTTCTCGCATATCCATCAACCTCCAAGTACGTCTGGACGATCACCACTTATTAACTTGTCTTGGGATGCCTCCCAATCATGGCATCAGTAATCCTCCAAACAATGTAAGCCCTCTAGTCTTCGACCACCGTCTTCATCTTCGACTTTTAATCGTCATAGTAATTATTCAGAATGGGTTGAACCCCGATCTTTCCGAATAACTCGCGTATTTTATAATCAAAAATTAAGTGCTATAAAAACACATCATACGCCTCATTCCAATTTTGAATATTCTTTTAATGGAATATTCGCATTATTAGGGGAAGGTTCCCATTAAATTTATCAAAGATAAATTCTTTTAAATTTATTCTTTAATCTTCTTTTTAAAGATTCTTTAAAACTACAATGTGGTTTTAAATACCAAAATTCATAGCTTTATGATTATTCAAATTTAAGAAATTAATCTTATCTTTACCTGGGTTAAAGAACCAATGACATTTAAAACACAGTTCACGATAAACCCAAAATCATCTTCCATTAAATATGGGATTTTTATAGAAATCAGATCAATATATAATCGATATAAATTTCCGTATCAGACAAATAATATAAATGGAATAGCGTCAAAGCCTTTTAAATTCCATATATAGTAATGGTCTTCTTTTACAGAATCTCATCTCGATTATTATTAAATCGAATCCCATTTAATTCCAATTTAATATATTGGATTGAAAAACTTTACTTTGCAGAATTTCCATTAAATCTTAATAAAAGATTTGTAACTTCCAAATTATATTTTCACTGTTAATTAGGTTAAAGAACAAATGTCGTTTAAAACACAGTTCACAATAAACCCAATTCACATTTCATTTTATTCTAATTACTAAATATAATTGGAAATTCTAATAATCTTAAATAAAAGATTTATTATTTTCTCAACTGGGTTTAAGAACGGTGTTATTGAAGACACCATTCACGACAAACCCAAGAATACAATTTATTTAATTTAATTCCAATTAAATATTTATCAATTGGAAAATTTTATTAAATCTTAATTTAAAATTTTATTCTAGTTAATAACTAGTTCATTTCGATAAAAATATATTTTTATCTTTTCAAATATGGGATTTTTCATCCCAAAATCTTTCCAAACCATTTATTATGATTTCAAACAATTTATTAATATTTTTAACAATTTTATCAAGGCCCGAACATTTGGTTTCCAATAACGGCCACTGAACTGCATCCATAGCGACCTTTTCTGACATTGATTTGGACATAATTCCAAATCCAACCGTTAGATTCAAACCTCTTATATTCATTGGAACGATTTTTTCGATACGAACCCAACGGTTCCAGTTTTAGGAGAATCCGACGGTCGGATCTCCCATTACATCAATTTGAAGTTAATGATCGAAATTCGCGAACAGTCGCTGCGCGGCGCGTTCTATTCAGGCCATTAAATATATAATATATATGTTATATATATTTCATCGTTTACTATTTAAAACATATTTTATAAATCGTTTATAAATTTATTTTAAAACGATTTTAACTTTATTTTCAATTTTAAATAAAAATTGAACATTTTATATTTTTATCATATTAAATATTTATATTTTCAAAATATTAGATTTATAAATCACTTCTTTCGATGTTCATTATAAAGTAAATCAAATCGATCGATAAACCCGTTTGGGTTAAAATAACGTTTGCTACTTAATTCGGCTTCACATTTTTATATTTTTATATTCGTCCAAAAAGGGACATAGAAATCATAATTTTATTTTACACTGAATATTATTTTAAAATATTATTTATTTCAAAAGATTCTTTATTTTTAAATATATTTTGCATTAAAAATATTCTGAATCGGAGTGCGACTCAATCAATTACCATATAAATTCAGTTATATGGATTTCATACATCGCATGTATACAACAATAATGAGAAATAATCAATAAACAATCCATTCACATCCAGAGTGAAATTTATAACTGTGTGAGCATTAAAATAAATAAATATTTCTCATCACATGTTGTCTACCCATTGGTTGACATACAACTAAATATAGGGACTAGTGTATGACAAATATCATCCCAACACCCGTGTGTGGTTTTCAAACAACAACAGTTTACATACATAAATCATTGGTTAATAAATTTAACCAATTATAATTCTGTTTGAATTATTTATAATGTCGCTAACATAATCCTGATAATGTTTTACCAACGTACATTTTTCTACTTCTCTAACATGTTAATGTTGATATCAAACAAATGAACATTTCTACTTCTATAACATGTAAATGTTAATATTAAACAATGCATATTTTAATTATTCCTACTTACATTAAAATGTAATTTTTAATGTATAAACATTTTTATCAAACAATGATCTTTTTGTTGAATCCTTTTGTACATTAAAAATGAGCTTTTTAATGTAAACATATTGTGACGACCCCAAACCCCTATTCCCCCGTGGCAAGGGTAATCTTTGGAATATAACACATAAACAAATAATAGCAAAACAAAAATATATAAATACACCAGATAATGTACATCAAAATATACTGGAAATAATAATCATCAGAGTTACATAGTATAACAGGATCATACTTAGTACAACATACAGTTTCAGCTTTATATAAAATGTCTACAGCAGAATCAAAACATAATATTTACAACAGGAGATGAACAACATAAAAAGAAAGAAGTGATAGAATCCATCTTCAACTCCATAGCTATCCAGAGAGAGCCTACTAAAACCTGAATACAAGGCTGCCCGTGTAGAAAATAGGGCACCCGAGTTTGCAAGTGAAACAAACTACGAGTCAGTCATGGGACTGGTATGAGAAATCTACTTAACTTATTTTACAATAAGGCCAATCACAGGAGCACGCCGCTAACGCGGAACGGGTTTACTCCATTGGATTACAAGTGCTTAAAAAAACAAGTAAATCATTTAAACATCGCAATGCTTTTTACAAAAATGAAGCCATTATAAGACTCGGTTCCCATCACACAATGCAACGCAAACCGGAGGATAGAGTTTTACCTTATAATGGCCAAAATATGCTTGATACGTATAAAAAAAGCATTTGCTATTATTACTAGTGTTTATATGTTTCAAAAACAATTTCAATCGTAAGTACCAATCATAGACGACATAAGTGCCTCATACCACTATGTCGCCCTATATAGGTTTACAATCAAAACCACACGATGTCGTATTTGGAAATTGGATTTCCGTCATGAATCAAGGCAAGGGATCGTCCATACCACTTCGAGACAATCTAGCCCATGTCTTAGGAACAACCGCAACTGCCCATTGGATCGTCAGGGTCGGTCCACGCGGAGTAGATTAAAATGCCTGAACACTGCGTTTCCCCGCCCTATGGGGCGTAAACTGGTAATATCCCGACCAAACCATCGGCTCTGAAGAGATCGAAATAACTGAGGCGCCTCGCTATCCATCATCCACATAAGTAAAACGTCAGGGCTTGTAAAACGCTGACACCACTCATTGCTAGAAGGAAACGCATGCCCTCCCTGAGGTCCTCTCCCGTTTCTAGTCTATACCTGGGTGTGAGGCTCACGAATCAACGCTAAACACAAAGCTAGCTATTTAAAGCCTTGCTTTGATCATCAATCACAAGGCTCTGCTTTTCAACAAAAGCCTCAATCACAGCATCTCTGCATGCCACATTGTCAATCTACAACGTCAGACACACATTCATTTACAAGCTCGTTCTGGGTCTGAACGAAACCAGAGGCACCCTATTCCTCGTCCCATATGTCCAATACAGGAGAGAGGCCCTCGCACATCCGAACTATCAACAAGTACGTCCGGACAACCACCAATGTAATCCCTTCAGGGCAGCAACTCCCATCAAAGGCATCAGTAGCCATACATTCGATGTGAAGATCATCGGTCTTGCACCGTCTTCATATCTTCGACTTCTAATCGTCGATCAATTATTTGAAATTAGAATTAAATCGGTTTTTTCAAATTATTCACATATATTTAGAATTCAAATAAATTCATGTCAAACACATTCAACCATCAAATATCCAATAAACCGGTAAATTCGGTTCATTTCCATTCCATATCGTTTATAATATTTTATAACGATTTATCGCTATTTTTATTTATTTAAAAATAGCCCATTTATTTAAAACGACGCTTCAGGCCATAACGCGGTCATGGTGTTGTTTTTCCCCCAGATTTGATTTACACATATCTGAAAATCTAACCATTGGATCTTTACAAATTTTATACCATTAGAAAGATCTTTTCAAAGCGGAACCAATGGTTCCAGTTTTGGGAAAATCCGACGGTCGGATCTCCCAGTACAATCGTTTGAAGTTACGATTTCAAAATACGAACTGCAGCATCGTTATTCGATTTAATTTAATTAATTATATATATATATATATATTAAAATATAATCCATTCTGGCGTTTTTTATTCATATTTGAATTAAACATTTCACACAATCTAACCGTTGGATCTTTACAAATTTGGTATCGTTGGAAAGATATTTCCAAAGCGTACCCAACGGTTTCGGTTTCCGAAAAATTCGATGGTCGGATCTCCCGGTACAATCGTTTAAATCATGATTTCAAAACATGAACTACAACGTCGTTATTCATTTTATTTTAATTATATATATATATATAAATATAATTCATCCTTCGATTTCCATACCATTTTCATTTCATATATTTGATAAAAATAATTTTTTTACCCAACAAATATTTATTTCAACACATGACTATTTTTAACACTTCATATATATAATAAAAATGTGATTTTTATTGTCAAAACAATTTATTCCAAACATGAATATTTTTAGCGATTCATATATATTATAAAAGTGTGATTTTTATTGTCAAAACAATTTATTTCAAACATGATTATTTTATATACTTCATATAGATGATAAAAATGTGATTTTTATTGTTTAAACAATTTATTTCAAACATGAATATATTTCCAACACATGAATATATTTCAACACATGAATATAAATCAAACACATGAATATTTCAGGAAATTTCAGCAGCATAATGGCAGGGTAGTTAAAATCGGCACCGTCTCGAGTACGGCTCCTCGCTCTACCTTAAAGCCTCACAGCTTTTGACAAGGGGGATTTCAATAATCTAGTTCATACGCAGACGAATTTTTCCACAAATTAATCCTATTTGATTTCAATCACAATCAATTATATCGACCATTCGCATTTATTAACCAAATTTCACGTCAACCAAAATCCAAACGATCACAACCAATATATATCGTATATGGTCTGTGGACGAGGGGAGTATATATATATACGTATATAAATATATTTCAATTTCATTTCAACTCCATTCAACGCACATATGATTTTTACAACGTATATATAATTTATACATCGCACATATAATTTATACAATGCTTATACATGAAGTGTACAACGCTTATATAACTTATACACCGATTATATAATTTATACATCGCCATTCCATATCGTTTTGAACTCAGAAATCTCACATTGGGTTCCACTCCTTCAAAAATTGTAGGAAGCTCCAAAAATTCTCCGGTCTCTTCTAGAATGTAGAAGACGTCCTCATGGTCCCGGTGTCTCTTGTTTCACTGGATTTCGACCACATAACAAAAAGATATGATCTTTATAAGTTAATCATATTTTGCGATGGTTTTATAGTGTTGAAATCCATTTAAATAAATAACCCGTACCTTTTAGCAGTTCGTTCCAAAATAGGTTTGGATTTTTCACCCAAACCGCGAAGCGATGCGAGGATCGGGCTATGCAGCGTCGAAGGGGGAGGGAAGGCGCACGTGCGCCTGAAGTGGGGCCTACTTCGGTGGTCTCTGGTGTCAGCAGCGGTGAGATGAAGTTGGCAACTTCACAGCGTCAGATCTCGATGAACTCTCAACGAAAAAATACAATATTGATATTGATTTGAAGCTTTCGAGGTGCTCTTCAAAATCCCCAACAGGAGCTCACGATTTTATTTAGCGGTTTGGAAGAAAAAGAGGAGAGAAGGGGGTGTTATTTCCGCTGTCGCGATCTGAAGAGGGGTCGGGGAGAGAGAAATGAATGGTGAAATATGATTGGCTGGTTAATTTATATTTAATTTTTAATTTCTTTATTTCGGAAAATACCCTCCAAGCTATACGAACTCCAATTAAAACCCAACGACTGTCGTCCCCAGCTAAATACCCCTATCCCAAACACAATGGAATATGTCGTAAGCCCATTCGACTATTTCAGTCAGTTTTTCTTCAAATTAAAATATAAAACATTCTAATTTGGATTTGAACGTACATTTTAATTTGCCGGGGCCACACACTGATCCCAAAAATTCCAGAAAAATAAATCTGGCTATGTTTGGACGATATGGTCCCAACAAAACTGGTTTCGTTGAAGTTGGAGACCGTTTGAAAAATTGCTATTTTTTGGTCGATCTAAATTGACTGAAATTAAACAAACGCGTTTTCCTTTGCCACACTCACATATTAACTCTAAAAATTATGGAATTTGAAATCTAGAAATAATTTGACATTTCAGATCCAACAAAAGTGGTTTCATCGAAAACGGAGGTCATTTGCAAAATGTCTATTTTTACGGGCTATATTAATTCCATAGCGACCTTTCTGAAAATTCATTTAGCCATAACTTTTGATTCCCGTTATGAAATTTTGATTTTTCAGATTCGTTAGAAAGATATTCTTAAGCAGATTTAAATATTTTTAGTTTCACTAAAATCCATTTTATTTTGCATTTTGTACAGTCAGTCAAAGTGCGAATTCAAATTTTCAAACTGCCACGCCATTTCAGGCCTTGTTTTATAATTAAAATAAATATATTCGCTATAATTTTGATCCAAAAGAATTTTTAGTCGTTATTATTTAAAATAATTTATTTTAAATATTCAAAATTCTTTAAAATAGCCAAATTAAAAAATTAAATTGGTTCAGATTTTCCGGGTTGTTACACATATTATAACCAATTTATAATCTTTTTGTATAATCGTTTGTACAAAAAAATGTACTTTTCTGTGTTAACACATTTTTACCAAAGTTTAATCTTTTTAATCAATCCTTTATTACATTAAAGATGTAATTTTAATGTTAATAGAATTTATTAAATAATGAAACTTTTTCTAATGATTTATTTACATTAAAAATGTAAATTTCAATGTCAAAACATTTTTTTATTACACAATGAATCTTTTATTTTCATATGATTCATTTACATTAAAAGTGTAAATTTTAATGTAAATACATTTTCAAGAAATGGACCTTTTTCTAATGATTCATTTTTATATTAACAATGTAAATTTTAATGTGAAAACAAAATTTCAAACCATGAATCTTTTAATATGACTAATACATACATTAAAATGTAAATTTTAATGTAAACAAAATTTTATTAACTTGAATCTTTTTATATGATTCATACTTACATTAAAAATGTAAATTTTAATGTAACAAAATTTTTATTGACCTGAATCTTTTAAAACAAATGTTCATTTTTCATATTTTCTCATATACAATAAAAATGTAAAAAATTTATTGTTAATCATTTTTATATTTCGACCAATGATCATTTACATAAATCATGCTTTACATTAAAAATGTAAATTTTAATGTCTCAACATTATTATCCATTCAATGAATATTTTATATATATTTTATCTTTACATTAAAAATGTGAATTTTGAAGTTTCAACATTTGTATCCCTAACATAAATGACATATTTATCTCTTACATAAATGACATATTTAACTACAATGACCTTTTATTTTAACATGACATTTTTATCTAAAATGATATTTTTATCTAACATGATAATGTTATAACAAAAATATTATTTTTATCTAACATGACAATTTATAACAAAAATGTTATTTTTAATCTAATGTAATATTTCTACAAAAATGTTATTTTTATTCTAATCTAACTAAAATGATATTTTAATTCTAACGTAACGAGATTTTACAAAAATGACATATTTATATAACATGACATGATTTTACAAAAATGACATGTTTTTAATGATCACCATATGAAATATAAATGTAATCTTTATTATTAAACCAAACACGTAGTAACATGTTATTCTTTTTATTTTACTCTAACATATTAAAAATGTAACGACCCGCATTTTTTAGCGATATAATTAATGTATTTAATTATTTAAAATAGTGATTTAGAGAATTAAATGGTCGTTAATTAAATTATAGTGAATATTTAATTAAATTAAAATAAAAGAAAAATATATTAAATTCAGAAATAATCAAAAATAGTGGAATTCACAATATTGTGTGAATTAGATTATTTAAAATATATAATTCAGTTTAGAGTTGAATTACATTCACGAATATATTATATAAATGAAGTTTGAACGTATAATTATATTATAATTAAAATCGAGCTCGAAATGGCGCGGCAGTTCGCTATTTGGCGATTTGAACTTCAACTGAATGTACAGGGTCCGTTTTAAATCGGATTTCTGTGAAACAAGAAACGTATGGAGCTGGTGAAGTATATTTTTCTAGTGGAAGAGAAAAATCGGGATTTCATTGTGTAGTTTTTGATTTATGTCCAAATCAAATTTTAGAAAAGTCGCTATGAAATTCCTTTATAATTTATAACGATATATATAAGGAATTTCAATATAAATTTGAATACTGATTCAACCGGGATTTGAATATCGAGTTGTAAAATTCCAGTGGGGCTGTATGATATTGTATGTGAATATATATGATAATATTTATTTATAAATAATTAAATTAAATGTTTTCAAATATATTTATATATTTAAAAGGGCTGTTTAGAGCTTTAAAAATAGTCAGTTTGCAAACGACCTCAGAATTCGACGAAACTAATTTCGTTGGATCCGCAATGTTAAATTATTTCTAGATTTCAATTTCCGTGATTTTTGAAGTCAGTATGTGGCCGTACGGGATTTTAATGTGAAATACAGTCAGTATTTTGACGGTTAAAAATACGCTGTGTGAGCAAACGGAGTCGGAATTCGACGAAACCAATCTCGTTGGGACCGTAATGTCGAACTCTAGCTGCATGTCAATTTTCATGATTTTTAGGTATCGTGTGTGTTCGTAGGGATTTTTAGAGTGCTGAAACGAATATAAAATAATAAAGGAAAAATATCTAAAATATCCTAACAAAATATCTCCTACCCCTTATCCTATATAAACACCTCTAACTGATCAAAAGAAGGCCACGCCTCATTTTTTCTTAGCCGCTACTTCTCTAAAAGAAAAAAATGTGAGTTTTGGTTCTTCAAAAATTTGAAACAATTCACAATAAAATCCATAAATCAATATACGTATGGATTCAACCTCCTGGGATGTTCCTCTTCGATCTGGTAGGTCTTTTGTTGGGTTCTGTGACACTTTGTTTCGTTGTTGGGTTTCACCGTGAGTTTAGGGTTCAAGAAATCCGGTGATGTAAGCTTTTGTGCTCGTTTTGGTTATGATTTCTGGACTTAGGAAGGAAAACCGAGTATCTTTGCAAAAGTTTGGGGGATTCGGTGCTTTTTGGGTTCGGTGGTGATATAGTGATACACGGGAATGGCTGGCGTCGCATTTCAGTTAAAGCATGCGAGTTGATGGTGGTTGGCATGGTTGTGGAGAGGAGAAGAAGGAGATGCTTGTGGTGATTTTTATTTGATTTTAAGTGGAGTAAACGGACGGGTTGGTTTCATGGAAGATCGGGTATGGTGAGGTAGGAGGAGAAGGCATCGGCGTATGTCATTTGGGGGAGAAGGTTGAAGCAGGTTTGGGCTATAGACGATAGTGGGCTGGTAAGAATAAGGAAGGCCAAAGTTTTTTTTAAAATAAATAAATTCAAGTTTTGTTTTATTTAAATACGTTTTAACTTGTAATGTCAATAACTTGTACATACGTTATCAGAATTGTGAACGGTCAGATCCGTTGGGATCATATGGACGGACACTACACGATGGAACTGACTCGGAGTGGAGTGGAGCTCGTTTGAATTTATGGAGAAATAAATTGTTTGATTCAAATCAAACAAACAGTTTATCGTTTTTTAACGATGAACTGCCAAAGTGAGTAAAACTCACCAACTCTGAACAGTTATATTTTTATAACGTATTTTTAGAACTGTTAATCATTTGTTGATTGCTGTGTGTTAACTGTTTGGTTGAATTGCTTATGTATTAGTTGAAAGTATAGGTAACGATATATATAAATCGTTAATCGAATGCTGATTCTGTTATACTAATATTTTATGTTCGTGTTAATAGTGTTGTTTAACATCTGTGATGCAGGAAAACAGGTTGGAGGGATCCAACAGGATTCCTCAATATTTATAATACTGTTTGTTTTCATATATTGTGTTATATGATGTGATGTATAATCTGTGATTGATTATAATGACACTGGCCCTGTTGAATACCAAAAGAAATATTAGAATTGAAAAGGGAAATTTCAAACTGTGTATTGAAATAGAATATTTATAAAATCAAGGGATTTTATAAAAAGAATTTAATAAAGAAAATATTTATAAAATCAAAGAATTTTATAAAAAGGATTATTTACTTGGAAAGTAAATAAAGGTACAAAAAGGATTATTTACTTAGAAAGTAAATAAAGGTATAAAATGGATTATTTACTTAGAAAGTAAATAAATGTTTAAAAAGGATTATTTACTTGGAAAGTAAATAGAATTTATAAAGGAATATTTATGGGGAAAATAAATAGAAGTATAAAGAGATTATTCATTCAGAAAATAAATAAGATATTTTAAAGGATATTTATTTAGAAAATAAATAGATAGACATAAGAGAAAGATATGTAAAATATTTACAAATAAAATAAAAAGAGAAAGATTTCTAAAACATTTACAAATAAAATAGAAAGAGAAAGATTTGTAAAACATTTACAAATAGAATTGAAAAGAATCATTTATTTGGAAAATAAATAAAGATAAAAAGGGGAATTATTTGAGAAATAAATAGAATTATATAAAGGAAATATTTATATAAAATAAATATAGACAAATAGGAAAGGAAGTATTTGTAATCGGTTAGAGTTAACCATTTAGAGTTAATCAATTAGGTTTGACCAGTTAGAGTTGATCAGTTAGAGTTAACCAGTTAGAGTTAATCAGTTAGGGTTGACCAGTTAGAGTTGATCAGTTAGAGTTAACCAGTTAGAGTTAACCAGTTAGAGTTAATCAATTAGGGTTGACCAGTTAGAGTTGATCAGTTAGAGTTAACCAGTTAGAGTTAACCAATAGAGTAATTAAATAGAGTTAATCGATTAGAGTTAGTTAAAAGGAATTATCGAATATTAGTTATTCGAATAGAGTTAAAAAGAGTTATCGAATATTAGTTATTCGAATAAAGTTGAAAGGAGTTATCGAATATAGTTTATTCGAAGGAGAGTTACTGAATATAATTTATTCGAAGGAGAGTTATCGAATATAATTTATTCGAAGAAGAGTAATCGAATATAGTTCATTGTAGAAGAGTTATCGAATATGATTTATTCGAAGTGAGTTAATCAAATATTGCTTATTCGAAGTGAGTTAATCGAATATTGGTTATTCGAAGTGAGTTAATCGAATATTGGTTATTCGAAGTGAGTTATCGAATATTGGTTATTCGAAAGGAGTTATCGAATCTAGTTATTCGAAAGGAGTTATTGAATCTAGTTATTCGAAAGGAGTTATCGAATCTAGTTATTCGAAAGGAGATATCGAATCTAGTTATTCGAAAGGAGTTATCGAATCTAGTTATTCGAAAGGAGTAAATCGAATATAGTTTATTCGAATAGAATTAAAGGATTAAATCGAATATAGCTTATTCGAATAGAATTAAAGAAGTTAATCGAATATAGTTTATTCGAATGGAATTAAAGGAGTTATCGAATATAGTTTATTCGAAAGGAGTTAAGTGAAAAGAGTTAATCGATTAGAGTTAAATCAAAAAGAGTTAATCCAATAGAGTTAATTGATTAGAGTTAAATCAAAAAGAGTTAATCCAATAGAGTTAATTGAATAGAGTTAATCGAATATAGTTTATTCGAAGAAAGGTTTTCGAAGTTAGTTATTCGTAAGAGAGATTATTGTATATAGTTATTCGAATGGAGGAGTTATCGAATAGAGATTATTCGAAAGAGAGTTACGTAAGGAAGTTTGTTAAAGGTTTAAAAGATAAAATTTGTCTATTCCGAAGTTAAAACATTGTTCAGTTAAGGTCTGAGAGGTAATTATACCCCAACTTGATTGACTTCCTTCTTAACTAAGGAAAGGGCTAAGGTTTGATAGTAAAGGATGGTTAAGTGAATTTAGTTAATAAGTGTAATGGTTTGAGTTGGCATCGCGATGGTTTGTTCAAACATCTGTCTAAGTCTAATGTAGGAGTTTGGAAATGTTTTCCAAATAAGAATCAGAAATGTTTTCTAATATAGAAAACAAGAAATGGAAATGTTTTCCAGTGTTAATAACATATATTTTCTAAATTTAGAAAATAAGAAATATTGAATATATGGAAACAGGAAATGACAAATGAAATAAATTAATGATAAATTAATTTAAAGGATAAAAGTTGATTGGTGACTGATCGATGTTCCATCTGGAAATAATATCGTTGTTTGCACACGTGTTTTTCTTTGATAGTTAACTCACCGACTATCGAATTTTTTGACCATTTTAACGTTGTTAATATGGAGAGATCGGTTGGATTATTATCCAAAGAACCACTCCGTATTGGCATAAGCGTTGTGAATCATATATGCCAAAGATAATTGAAGACAGAGTAAATTGCAAGTGCTGTTGTATAAATCTTAGGTCAAGATTGCCTAAGATGGATGTACTGAATAGTGCCTTCGGTTTGTCCAGTCCCAGGACGACCTGTATGGAAGAATGTCTGTCAGAGTATATTTAATAGATCGCATAAGTTGATCTCTTCAAATGTATTTACGTTCGGTGGTAGAGGAATTCATTTCTCTTAGCTGTATACCCATGGTATTTTTGGGGAAATCAATTTGTGATTTGGCGAGTATGACGATGTGACATTCAAAGTGAATAATTGTGTGATCTGTCAGAGATAAGCGTGGCCTCTAGCCTCACAACTGGGAAATGACAAAACTCGGGCAGGCAGCATGGCTATGTAGGTCGCACCTATTAGGGTGTACAATCACCTGATCTAGAGTTTCATTTACTTCTAAAAATCTATTGTCGATGCTGTCCCATTCGGGAAACGATTGCTGATCCCAACCATTGGTGATATACATTCGATACACTCAAGCGAAATGAGTGGTCGGTCATGTGTGGTTGGGTTGCAAGATGTTGTTGTTGAACCCAGTGTATTCCTCTCTAGAGGTACACTAGCGAAAGGTGGTTCCATACCTTGTCATAGTTGGAAATCCATTACCTAATACGTGCTTGCGGTTTTGATTGTATACTATATATGTAGAACATGAGATGAAAGCGTTTCTGCTAGATGATTATTATATTGTGATTGATAGACATTATAATAATATCTTGAGAGTTTTGATATAAAGATTGATTTTGGATTCTCTTAAGGGAAAAACTCGTTCCGTTATACGGCGTGGTCTTATGAGATATCGTTTAATGGCTCAAACTGTTTTAAACTGTTTTACTCATACCAGTCCCATGACTGACCCAGAGTTTATTTTGTTTTGTTTTCCCTAAACTCTTGGGTGCCCAATTTTGTACGGGCAGTCAAGTAGTCGGGATTTACAGATACTTGAAGAGCTGGAGCAGGAGGCTTCAGGATCATATAGCTATTGTTTATTTCCGCTGTGTTGTAAGTGTTGTACTTTGGAAATGATATGTATATTCAAGTATAGATTTGTATTTCAAAGTTATGTTATGAAATATATTTATTCGTTCCGCTGTGAGAATCGTGTTTACTCTGATGTTGTATGTTCTTCTTCTTCTTCTATTCTAAGTTTCTATCTTATCTTTCCTCACCCTCTAATTTCTTTCATTAACCATCCGGTATTTTCGACTCTTGATATTCGATATGTGTTGTATATCGGATAATCAAGGTCGCCTTTTTCCGGGTCGTTACAGTTGGTATCAGAGATTAAGTTTAAGTAATTACCTTGGCTCTGTGGCGTGACTCAGTAGAGATGGGGTTAGCAATACCCTAGATTGAGTTGAGTGTATATATACGAGTGAACGTATTTGTTATTGATATAAAATCGTTTTTTATTTCGGAGATTTATTGGTTGAGTTATTTATGGGTTCTGATCGATCAGTTTGGTCCACTGTATCGGTAGGAGTTTATAAACACTTGAATACGATGAACCGACATGATACATTTTGAAAAGAGGGTAAATGATATAATTTTACCCAAATTATATTTTGATATAACGAAGATATATATATTGGAAATATAGGATAGTGAACGTGTTGGTTGTTATTATAATCGAATGAGATTATAAATTGAAATGGTTGTATAACTAACCAATTAGAATTCATATAAGTATAATATATGAAATCAGAGGAATTAAATCTGAATTTAAATTAGAATTTGGAATTTGAAATTCTGAAAACATGAAAAGTGTTTGTAAATGGAATTGAATTGAATATATGAGAATTTTAAAATCCTGGGAGATTTTAAATTGGTTTACGACATTGAGATGGTATTTTGAAATGAATTTCAAAATGTAAGTGTTTAGATATGGTTTTGAAAAGTGATATAGTATTGAACTCACTTCAGTCGTTGGAAAATAATTCTGATGATGCTGACCACGTCATCAGTGTTCATTTTCGAGTGGTAAGTGACGGATTACTACCAGGGATTTTGTTTTTGAATTGTTCTGAGAGAAACAAGTTGTTTGAAATCCAAAAAGGAATATTTGGTTTTAGAAAAGCAAAGCTGTTTAAAACTCCCAGGAAGAGACTGTTTGAATTAAAAACAAATTTAAATAAGAAATTTGTGAAACCAAGCTGGAACTGAATTGAAACCAATTAACTGGAAATTGAATTGGATACGATATATCAAGTAGAATCAGATTTTGAATTATGAGATAAAATCTGAAATGGTATTGGATTGATGAGTTAAGAATATAAAAAATCAAAAATGGAACTTTGATTTGAAACTGAATTCGACTTAGGTATAAGCGAATGGTTGGATTTGTGGATAAAAACAGATTGGAATTTGATTGGGATGACCCTTGTATCTGCTGAATTGATAACAGGTGGAAAGTATAAAATGATATGCACGACAAAAAGGTACAAGTTTATATTTGGTATAAGCATGAGATTTATGAGCCGAATTGGCAAGCCGCTTGGCTATTTGATTTTCTTTTGGTTTGAAGAAGGCCCAGAGAGGCGAGTTGGAGTTTGACCTATTGACCAGTACAAAGGAGGTGCTGGCGAAATTTTTCAAAAATTTCGGGTGTTAGAAAATTTTCAGGATTTTTGAAAATTTTCGTTAATAGAATTAAATTAATAATTTAATTGAAATTAAATTAGTCAGGGGAAAACTGAAGTTGAGAAGTGAACAATATAGTTCTAACCAGTTAATAGGGTTTGATTTCTACCTTAGCAATTTCGAGGACGAAATTATTTTAAGTGGGGAAGAATGTAACGACCCGCATTTTTTAGCGATATAATTAATGTATTTAATTATTTAAAATAGTGATTTAGAGAGTTAAATGGCTGTTAATTAAATTATAGTGAATATTTAATTAAATTAAAATAAAAGAAAAATATATTAAATTCAGAAATAATAAAAAATAGTGGAATTCACAATATTGTGTGAATTGGATTATTTAAAATATATAATTCAGTTTAGAGTTGAATTATATTCACGAATATATTATATAAACGAAGTTTGAACGTATAATTATATTATAATTAAAATCGAGCTCGAAATGGCGCGGCAGTTTGCTATTTGGCGATTTAAACTTCAACTGAATGTACAGGGTCCGTTTTAAATCGGATTTCTGTGAAACAAGAAACGTATGGTGCTGGTGAAGTATATTTTTCTAGTGGAAGAGAAAAATCGGGATTTCATTGTATAGATTTTGATTTATGTCCAAATCAAATTTTAGAAAAGTCGCTATGGAATTCCTTTATAATTTATAATGATATATATAAGGAATTTCAATATAAATTTGAATATCGATTCAACCGGGATTTGAATATCGAGTTGTAAAATTCCAGTGGAGCTGTATGATATCGTATGTGAATATATATGATAATATTTATTTATAAATATTTAAATTAAATGTTTTTAAATATATTTATATATTTAAAAGGGCTATTTAGAGCTTTAAAAATAGCCAGTTTTGCAAATGACCTCAGAATTCGACGAAACTAATTTTGTTGGATCCACAATGTTAAATTATTGCTAGATTTCAATTTCCGTGATTTTAGAAGTCAGTATGTGGCCGTACGGGATTTTAATGTGAAATACAGTCAGTATTTTGACAGTTAAAAATACGCTGTGTGAGCAAACGGAGTCGGAATTCGACGGAACCAGTTTCTTTGGGACCGTAATGTCGAACTCTAGCTGCATGTCAATTTTCATGATTTTTAGGTATCGTGTATGTTTGTAGGGATTTTTAGAGTGCTGAAACGAATATAAAATAATAAAGGAAAAATATCTAAAATATCCTAACAAAATATCTCCTACCCCTTATCCTAAATAAACACCTCTAACTGATCAAAAGAAGGCCACGCCTCATTTTTTCTTAGCCGCTACTTCTCTAAAAGAAAAAAAACGTGAGTTTTGGTTCTTCAAAAATTTGAAACAATTCACAATAAAATCCATAAATCAATATACGTATGGATTCAACCTCCTGGGATGTTCCTCTTCGATCTGGTAGGTCTTTTGTTGGGTTCCGTGACACTTTGTTTCGCTGTTGGGTTTCACCGTGAGTTTAGGGTTTAAGAAATCTGGTGATGTAAGCTTTTGTGCTCGTTTTGGTTATGAATTCTGGACTTAGGAAGGAAAACCGAGTATGTTTGCAAAAGGTTGGGGGATTCGGTGCTTTTTGGGTTTGTTGGTGATACAGTGATACACGGGAATGGCTGGTGTCGCATTTCAGTTGAAGCATGCGAGTTGATGGTGGTTGGCATGGTTGTGGAGAGGAGAAGAAGGAGATGCTTGTGGTGATTTTATTTGATTTTAACTGGAGTAAACGGAGGGGTTGGTTTCATGGAAGATCGGGTATGGTGAGGTAGGAGGAGCAGGCATCGGCGTATGTCATTTGGGGAGAAGGTTGAAGCGGGTTTGGGCGATAGACGATAGTGGGCTGGTAAGAATAAGGAAGGCCCAAGTTTTAAAAAAAAAATCAAGTTTTGTTTTATTTAAATACGTTTTAACTTGTAATGTCAATAACTTGTACATACGTTATCAGAATTCTGAACGGTCATATCCGTTGGGATCGTATGGATGGACACTACACGATGGAACTGACTGGGAGTGGAGTGGTGCTCGTTTGAATTTATGGTGAAATAAATTGTTTGATTCAAATCAAATAAACAGTTTATCGTTCTTTAACGATGAACTGCCAAAGTGAGTAAAACTCACCAACTCTGAACAATTATATTTTTATAACGTATTTTTATAACTGTTAATCATCTGTTGATTGCTGTGTGTTAACTGTTTGGTTGAAGTGCTCATGTATTGGTTGAAAGTATATGTAACGATATATATAAATCGTTAATCGAATGTTGCTTCTGTTATACGAATATTTTATATTCGTGTTAATGGTGTTGTTTAACATCTGTGATGCAGGAAAACAGGTTGGAGGGATCCAACAGGATTCCTCAATATTTATAATACTGTTTGTTTTCATATATTGTGTTATATGAGGGGATGTATAATCTGTGATTGATTATAATGACACTGGTCCTGTTGAATACCAAAAGAAATATTAGAATTGAAAAGGGAAATTTCAAACTGTGTATTGAAATAGAATATTTATAAAATCAAGGGATTTTATAAAAAGAATTTAATAAAGAAAATATTTATAAAATCAAAGAATTTTATAAAAAGGATTATTTACTTGGAAAGTAAATAAAGGTATAAAAAGGATTATTTACTTAGAAAGTAAATAAAGGTATAAAATGGATTATTTACTTAGAAAGTAAATAAATGTTTAAAAAGGATTATTTACTTGGAAAGTAAATAGAATTTATAAAGGAATATTTATGGGGAAAATAAATAGAAGTATAAAGAGATTATTCATTCAGAAAATAAATAAGATATTTTAAAGGATATTTATTTAGGAAATAAATAGATAGACATAAGAGAAAGATATGTAAAATATTTACAAATAAAATAAAAAGAGAAAGATTTCTAAAACATTTACAAATAAAATAGAAAGAGAAAGATTTGTAAAACATTTACAAATAGAATTGAAAAGAATCATTTATTTGGAAAATAAATAAAGATAAAAAGGGGAATTATTTGAGAAATAAATAGAATTATATAAAGGAAATATTTATATAAAATAAATATAGACAAATAGGAAAGGAAGTATTTGTAATCGGTTAGAGTTAACCATTTAGAGTTAATCAATTAGGTTTGACCAGTTAGAGTTGATCAGTTAGAGTTAACCAGTTAGAGTTAATCAGTTAGGGTTGACCAGTTAGAGTTGATCAGTTAGAGTTAACCAGTTAGAGTTAATCAATTAGGGTTGACCAGTTAGAGTTGATCAGTTAGAGTTAGAGTTAACCAATAGAGTAATTAAATAGAGTTAATCGATTAGAGTTAGTTAAAAGGAATTATCGAATATCAGTTATTCGAATAGAGTTAAATAGAGTTATCGACTATTAGTTATTCGAATAAAGTTGAAAGGAGTTATCGAATATAGTTTATTCGAGAAGAGTTATCGAATATAATTTATTCAAAGGAGAGTTATCGAATATAATTTATTCGAAGAAGAGTTATCGAATATAATTTATTCGAAGAAGAGTTATCGAATATAATTTATTCGAAGAAGAGTAATTGAATATAGTTCATTCGAGAAGAGTTATCGAATATGATTTATTCGAAGTGAGTTAATCGAATATTGGTTATTCGAATTGAGTTAATCGAATATTGGTTATTCGAAGTGAGTTAATCGAATATTGGTTATTCGAAGTGAGTTATCGAATATTGGTTATTCGAAAGGAGTTATCGAATCTAATTATTCGAAAGGAGTTATCGAATCTATTTATTTGAAAGGAGCTATCGAATCTAGTTATTCGAAAGGAGCTATCGAATCTAGTTATTCTAAAGGAGTTATCGAATCTAGTTATTCGAAAGGAGTAAATCGAATATAGTTTATTCGAATAGAATTAAAGGAATAAATCAAATATAGCTTATTCAAATAGAATTAAAGGAGTTAATCGAATATAGTTTATTCGAATAGAATTAAAGGAGTTATCGAATATAGTTTATTCGAAAGGAGTTAAGTGAAAAGAGTTAATCGATTAGAGTTAAATCAAAAAGAGTTAATCCAATAGAGTTAATCTATTAGAGTTAAATCAAAAAGAGTTAATCCAATAGTGTTAATTGATAAGAGTTAATTGAATATAGTTAATCGAATATAGTTTATTCGAAGAAAGGTTTTCGAATCTAGTTATTCGTAAGAGAGATTATCGAATATAGTTATTTGAAGGGAGTAGTTATCGAATAGAGATTATTTGAAAGAGAGTTACATAAGGAAGTTTGTTAAAGGTTTAAAAGATAAAATTTGTCTATTCCGAAGTTAAAACATTGTTCAGTTAAGGTCTGAGAGGTAATTATACCCCAACTTGATTGACTTCCTTCTTAACTAAGGAAAGGGCTAAGGTTTGATAGTAAAGGATGGTTAAGTGAATTTAGTTAATATGTGTAATGGTTTGAGTTGGCATCGCGATGGTTTGTTTAAACATCTGTCTAAGTCCAATGTAGGAGTTTGGAAATGTTTTCCAAATAAGAATTAGAAATGTTTTCTAATATAGAAAACAAGAAATGGAAATGTTTTCCAATGTTAATAACATATATTTTCTAATTTTAGAAAATAAGAAATATTGAATATATGGAAACAGGAAATGACAAATGAAATAAATTAATGATAAATTAATTTAAAGGATAAAAGTTGATTGGTGATTGATCGATGTTCCATCTGGAAATAATATCGTTGTTTGCACACGTGTTTTTCTTTGATAGTTAACTCACCGACTATCAAAGTTTTTGACCATTTTAACGTTGTTAATATGGAGAGACCGGTTGGATTATTATCCAAAGAACCACTCCGTATTGGCATAAGCGTTGCGAATCATATATGCCAAAGATAATTAAAGACGGAGTAAAGTGCAAGGGCTGTTGTATAAATCTTAGGTCAAGATTGCCTAAGATGGATGTACTGAATAGTGCCTTCGGTTTGTCCAGTCCCAGGACGACCTGTATGGAAGAATGTCTGACAGAATATATTTAATAGATCGCGTAAGTTGATCTCTTCAAACGTATTTACGCTTGGTGGCGGAGGAATTCGTTTCTCTTAGCTGTATACCCGTGGTATATTTGGGGAAATCAATTTGTGATTTGGCGGTTATGACGATGTGACATTCAAAGTGAATAATTGTGTGATCTGTTAGAGATAAGCGTGTCCTCTAGCCTCACAACTGGGAAACGACAAAAATCGGGCAGGAAGCATGGCTATGTAGGTCGCACCTATTAGGGTGTATAATCACCTGATCTAGAGTTTCATTTACTTCTAAAAATCTATTGTCGATGTTGTCCCATTCGGGAAACGGTTGATGATCCCAACCGTTGGTGATATACATTCGATACACTTAAGCGAAATGAGTGGTCAGTCATGTGTGGCCGGATTGCAAGATGTTCTTGTTGAACCCAGTGTATTCCTCTCTAGAGGTACACTAGCGAAAGGTGGTTCCTTACCTTGTCATAGTTGTAAATCCATTACTCAATACGTGCTTGCGGTTTTAATTGTATACTATATATGTAGAACGTGAGATGAAAGCGTTTCTGCTAGACGATTATTATATTGTGATTGATAGACATTATAATAATATCATGAGAGTTTTGATATAAAGATTGATTTTGGATTCTCATAAGGGAAAAACCCGTTCCGTTATACGGCGTGGTCTTATGAGATATCGTTTAATGGCTCAAATTGTTTTAAATTGTTTTATTCATACCAGTCCCATGACTGACCTAGAGTTTATTTTGTTTTGTTTTCCCTAAACTCTTGGGTGCCCAATTTTGTACGGGTAGTCAAGTAGTCGGGATTTACAGATACTTGAAGAGCTGGAGCAGGAGGCTTCAGGATCATATAGCTATTGTTTATTTCCGTTGTGTTGTAGGTGTTGTACTTTGGAAATGATATGTATATTCAAGTACAGATTTGTATTTCAAAGTTATGTTATGAAATATATTTATTCGTTCCGCTGTGAGATTCGTGTTTACTCTGATGTTGTATGTTCTTCTTCTTCTTCTTCTATTCTAAGTTTCTATCTTATCTTTCCTCACCCTCTAATTTCTTTCATTAACCATCCGGTATTTTCGACTCTTGATGTTCGATATGTGTTGTATATCGGATAATCAAGGTCGCCTTTTTCCGGGTCATTACAAAAAATGTCTTTTAAAATAGCAAAACATGTAATAACATGTTTTTATTTTATTTTTAATCTAACATAAGAAAATGACTTTTTAATGCCAAACATGTTTTTATTTTATTTCTAATCTAACATAAGAAAATGACTTTTTTTAATGTCAAACATATATTAACATGTTTTTATTTTATTTCTAATCTAACATAAGAAAATGACTTTTTTAATGCCAAACATGTATTAACATGTTTTTATTTTATTTCTAATCTAACATAAGAAAATGACTCTTTTTTTAAATGCCAAATAAGTATCATCATGTTTTTAATTTATTTTTAATCTAACATAAGAAAATGGCTTTTTTTATGCTAAACATGTATTAACATGTTTTTATTTTATTTTATAAAATAAATATATGGTTTTTATTGTATGCATACATTTGACAAACATGAATATACACAGTTCTATTCAGTTGTTCAACATAATCACAAACAAACAATTACAATTTTTGTAACACCCCGGATTTTTGAATAATCGAAATAACTAAAATGAAAAATAATTAATCCCAGAAGTGAGAATTATGGGGATTGGTTTGCGTCATTGTGTTCGTCTCGGAATTCTGGTTGAAATAGAGTCCGAGTTTGCGGGAAACGAGTACCGGATGAAAGAGTTATGGACGAACGAAGGGTGGTGGCAAAAGTAGAAAAAAAATATAAATGCACTGGCGCACTTGGGAAGTGCGCCAGTACATATTTACACTGGCGCACCTGCCAAGTGCGCCCAGGCCGAGGCTGGAGCCTGCACAGCTTTCTGGTTCAGGCTGACCCGTGTTGTTGAGTCCTTTCTGACTCCTTGCTGAGTCATTAGGGCTGACTCATCACCCTATCATGATTGAATGGTTTTGATTAACCTTAAGATCATCCGACGGCTTAAATTAATTCATAAATCTATAAAAAGACCCAGAGACTCAAACCCTAAATCAGAATTAAAACTAAAACTATGGCCGTCATGTTGTTGTCTTGAACCCTAGAGCAGCCGCCACCAAAATTAAGAGGAAGAACAACAACCAAATCAGAACTACTCAACCCTAACAGCGAATCTTCGTCAAAGGAGCGCTAGTTCAGCTCCAGAAATCAGAATTCAGAACTCAAGACTGCTTTTGAGTAGTGAGTTCGATAGTTTTAGCAAAATAATTAGTAATTTAATTAGATTAAGTTATAACGCGGATTGTATGGATGTGATATGAAGTATTGATTGCATGTTGTTGTAGGATTATGATTGAAATATCTATGATGTTATGTTATGATGCTATCATTTACGATGTAAAGTTATGTTGCTATCATCCATGTTGTAATTTTATATACAATCAAATCGTCATGTTTCTTATGCTAGTTTGTGATATTGATTCATATGATAAATCATATGTAGGAAAGTTTAGATGTTGATTCAAACATGAACCACACACAAGTTTGGGTAGAATTATATGTGACTTTACATGGCTATGACACCTAGTTTATGTGAGAATTTAATTGAAAGTTAGGCTATGACATATGCTAAATTCTACATGATACTTTACATGTTAGATATTAGTTTATACCATTGTTGCGATGTATAAATCACATATGTGAGTTTATGAGTTGGATATGAATCATGTTATGTTATTACCTATGCAAGTTTACCCCTTTTAGATATAGATCTATGACATATGATGTTTATGCAATTTTGTGGCCATTTTCTCACCAAGTTCACACCTTAAAATTTGGATCCATGACATATGTTGTTTATGCAAGTTGTAATCTTGGCCTATGCAAGTTTTAGATGTAGAACATCATTCACATATGCAAGTCCACCCCTATGTTAGATCTATGTTTTAATTATGTATATATATGTGATGTTTTCTTTTATTTCATGAGTTAGACTATTCGAGTCTAACGTATATTTTTACGTTAAACGAACAAACGTACTACGTGGGGAAAAAGGGGATAATATTAAAAATATTTAATTGGCATAAATGCCTTTAAAGGCATA
Organism: Allium sativum; assembly: GCA_030737875.1. Lineage (NCBI taxonomy): Eukaryota > Viridiplantae > Streptophyta > Magnoliopsida > Asparagales > Amaryllidaceae > Allium > Allium sativum. The sequence continues at coordinate 193,747,684 of CM060919.1, forward strand.
AAATAAAATTGTGGTGAAATTGGTACGATTTTACATACCATAAATGGATGGACATAATTGAGTCAATTATGGACATCGCTAAATTTGGAATTCATTGATAATTTGAATAGGGAAAGTAATTCAAATTGGGGGATGATTAATTAGGAGTAATTAATCGTCTAAGACACGAGGTTAGGCTCTTTTGTGGTGTAAGACTGCCCGGACCCGCCCGGCAAATCCAGCTGCCATAAATGTCAGTCTAATGTGAGAGGTCTTAGGCATAAACTAAATACGTAACAATTGTAAAGACACGAGGTTAAGCTCTTTTGTGGTGTAAGACTGCTCAGACCCGCCCAGCAAATCCAGCTGCCACAAATGTCAGTCTAATGTGAGAGGCCTTTATGAGGTTACGGTCTTAATGAATTAAGAAACACTTAACCATATAAGCATGTAGTGGGACATGAGGGGGTTAAGTGGGTTCCTTGGGTGGCATGTGGAATCTAGTGGGTGCCTTGGGTGGCATTTGGAAATATGATTAGAAACACTTAACCAAAATATGAAACATGTAATTGAAACATGAATAAGAAGTGGGTTAAGTGGGATGTACTAGAGGGGACCAAGCTTAGGTGGATAGCTTATGTCAAGTAATGGGGGCCCGTTTCAACCAGTAACCCATACGTATCTTTGTGGGCTCGACCCAAGCCGAGGACGGGACACGCATACTGGGCTTGACTGTAAGAGGCCAAACCGGGTTAGCGGTGGCAACGCAAGTCCAACGGGTTCATATGCGTGTGTGGACCCGGGCTGGTAGGTAAGACGTTGTTGCATCGTGTAGGTATAAGCCGTGCATTCTTGGTGGTATCAGGTTGCCACTTTGGGGAGTGATACACCCCACTGTGGGGCCAGCACGGGTATCTACGAGTTAGGGAGCCGATCGTTTGGGGGTAGCGGGTACACCTAGTGGAGATAGGGGCAGACGACACCTATGAAGGTAGCTAGGGGTGCACGAAACTACCAATATCATTATTAAGTCTGTAGGCGGGATCAACCTTAGGGTGACTAGTAGTGGTGCAGTATACTAGTGGCGGTGCAGTATAGCAATTATCCCATAGTGTTGGTGTAGTTTAGTAATCATCCTATAGTGGTTTAGGTGCGCTTAACGATATCGTTGATCATCCTGTTTCCTTATTTACTCTGCCATACTCAATGGTTCATGATCATTTCCTTATTTTCCAACTTATGCCTTAGCCTAGTTACTTTGTTAATTATATTGTTAGAATTATCGCACTCGCCAGACTTTATGTCTGAACCCCCTTTTTCCATCTCTTCCCTTCCCCCCCCCAGGTGCTCAGGTTGGAACTAGCACCAGTGGAGCTTGATTTTGGACTGCTTTTAGAAGATTTCTTGGACCGTTGAAGTAAAGTTCAGCTTCTCTTTATTTATGGCTATTCTAATGTTGGGGATTATGTCTTTCAGTTTATGTACTTTGTTTTATCAAGATGGATATGATGTACTTGACTTTGATTTTATGGTTTTGATGATGTAATCAAACATATGGGTTTATCCGCTGCAATGAAATAAAGTTTTAATTTTCAAGTACTGCTTTATATCTGTCTTATTGTGATTTTCTGTTCTATATTCACCTAAAACGCTCCACTGAAGTTAAGGCATTCCCTTTGTGAGTGACCTTAATGGAGGTGGTGTGTTACACGTGGTATCAGAGCTGAAGGTTACCAGAACAGATATGACTTTTTGAAAAATTATTTTTCAAAGAAATTTTTATAAAGAATTACTTTCAAAAGTATGATTTAAGGAAAGTATTTTCAAGAGAAAAGTATATTTTGGAAAGCATAACCCCAAGAGCCATATAACTTTCCTTCGGTCCTTTTTGTATTGAATCTTTCCTTTTTCGTTACAGCATGTCTGAAGCATCTGAGATACCAGAGGGCGTTCATGTGCCCGGTTGGTTTCGTCAATATCTTGAGGCTAGGGCCGCCACTGCAGGTCCAGCTAATGCTCCTCCTCCCCCTCCTCCTCGTGTCGATACTTTTGCTAAGATATGTAAGGACTTTAGAGCAATGGGTGGAAAACCTTTTCACGGGACGGAGACATTTGTTGAAGCTCGTAACTGGCTAAAGGAGGTGGAAGAATTGTTTGGAATCTTTGAAGTGGATGATGGAAGAAAGGTCCAGTTGGCTGCCTGGCTAATGAAGGATGAGGCCTCGTTTTGGTGGGAGGTCACTAATGGGGGACGTCCAGTCGATACATGGCTAGATTTTAGGCAAAGGTTTGAGGCGAAGTTTCTCTCACGGGTTGAAGAGAATCTATACATGGAAAGGTTTTTGTCGCTGAAGCAAGGGAATTTATCGGTGAAAGAGTACGTTAACAAATTCAACCAATTGGCAAGGTTTGGCTTAGACTTGGTGAACACTCCAGAAAAGAAGGCGCTAAGATTTGTTAAGGGTTTAAACGAGCCGCTTCATGGGTTAGCTATGACCCACATTCCCATGGGGGCTACCTTTGAGAGGCTAGTTGACATGGCACTCATGCATGAAGAGGAGAAGGGCGCCAATGCTAATAAGGCACCCGAGAAGAAAGGGGATCAAAAGAAGTCGCAACAACTACAACAGAACAAGAAAGGTGGCAAAGGCAACAATGCTAAGGGGAAGAAGAAATGCTTTAACTGTGGGGCACCAGGCCATCTAAGAAAAGATTGTAGAAAGAAAAAGAAGACTGGTTGTTTCCACTGTGGCGAGGCAGGACATCTTATTAAGGACTGCCCAAAGAAAGGGCAGAGGGCAGGGTCTACCTCGGGAGGACAGGTGCAAGCTCTTATGGCACCCGGGCAGGCAAGGGGACAAGTTCAGGCTCTCGTGGTCCCACCGCTACAAGAACGAGGTAGAGCAATTTCCGTTGAAAGTTTATTTTTTCTGTTTGATCATCCTGTCCGTACTTTATTCGATTCTGGCACATCGCATTCGTTTATTTCTACATCGTTAGTTGAAACACTGCACCTAGATACTAGTCTTGTTACTGATCCCTTAGTAGTCTCAAATCCTATTGGTGGTTCGGCTCATCTTTCTATGATTTGTCGGAATTTGAGAGTGTTTATCTTAGGCGTTGAGTTTGAATGCAACGCCTTCTTCCTTGGTTTCACGGGCTATAGTTTGATTCTAGGGGTGGATTGGCTAGCCAGGCGGGGTGCCATCCTAGATTGTTAAAGGAGGGTAGTTAGACTATTGATTCGTTATGGAAAGACCCTCATATTTCTTGCGACCCTAGGGGTTCAGTGATGCTTAGCTGCCTAGAATCTTCTGACGCATCCAACGATGATTGGGAATCTGTTTGTGTGGTCCGTGAGTATGGATACGTCTTTGATAAAGCACGGGGTTTACCCAGAGGCGCGAAATAAGTTTTTGTATGTGCTTAATAGATTAAGCAAAGCCAGTTATGTAATCAGCGGTGGTTTTGGAGCAAGACTGGCAAGGACAGCCAGAGTCGGTCAAGTGCTCAATTGATTAACCATCTTACTAGTATCATCTCACGTAGGTCATCTGAATTCGAAGGAGGTATCCCTTGGGTGTTTGTCTGATATTGGTTTAGGCCTTTGGGGCTTGCATTTGGGGGATGTCGAGTTCGACTAGGATGGTCTGCGTGAGGGATGGATAGTTGTGACGATTTTGCATGGGATAATATCCTGGTTTTCTCTAGAAGCAGAGAAGAGCATGCCCTACATCTTAGGGAAAGCTTAGGGACCCTACAAGTGCACCAGCTTAAAGTTAAGTTCTCCAAAATACCATTTTGGAGGAAAGAAGTGAGGATTTTAGGGCATGCGGTCTCTAGGGAAGGGTGATATGTTATGATGGATGGAGTTCTTGGCATCCTACGACTTCGAGATAGCATATACCCCTGGCAATGGTAACGTGGTGGCAGATGCCTTAAGTAGAAAAAGATTATCCTTGAGTTCGTTGTTTGTTGAGCGGCAAAGTTTAGAGGTCATCCCTACGTTTGACTTTAAACCTTCCATTGACTTCGTACCCGGTTTGCTAGCATCCTTAGAGGTCAGACCTAAGCTTTTGGGACGGATTGGCGAGGCGCAGCGAGACGAGCCACAGTTGGTTGAGTTAGTAGAAAATCTCAAAAGAGGGGAGTCATCAAGCCATCTCCGTAGGTATACCCTAGATGATAAGGTTTGGTTACGTAGGGACGGTAGACTTTGTGTACCAAAAGACGATGACCTAAGGAAGACCATTCTTGATGATGCACATCGTTCGAAGATGACCATCCATCCCGGTGGGGACAAGATGTACATGGACATGAGACGAGTTTACTTTTGGGCTGGCATGAAGAAAGATGTGGCTGAGTATGTCGCTAGATGCTTGGTGTGCCAACAAGTAAAAGCAGAGCAAAAGAAGCCCGGTGGATTGCTTCACCCATTGGAGGTCCCACAATGGAAGTGGGAAAGCATCTCGATGGACTTTATTGACGGATTACCGAGATCGAGGAAGGGTAATACGGGGATTTGGGTCGTGGTAGACAGACTTACTAAGAGCGCCCATTTCATTCCCGTGAAGAGTAAGAGGACTGCTCCATGGTTAGTCTCCGTATACATTCGAGAGATAGTTCGTTTCCATGGTGTTCCTTCTAGCATAGTGAGCGACCGCAATCCCATCTTCACTAGCGAATTTTGGAAAAGCTTACAAGAGGCGGTAGGGACTCAGTTATGTTTGAGCACCACATATCATCCTCAGACGGACGGCCAAACCGAGAGGGTGAATCGTATTCTAGAGGACTTATTCAGGTTGTGTGTCTTAGACTTCGGAGGTACATGGGAGGAACATCTTCCGTTGGTAGAGTTCGCATATAATAATAGCTTTCAGTCTAGCATTGGCATGGCACCGTTCGAGGCTCTTTATGGACGGCCGTGTCGTTCGCCTACATGTTGGTGGGAGTCTACAGACAATATCTTGCTTGGACCCGATATGATTAGAGAGACTTCGGAAAAGATCGATTTGATTCGAAGGAGGATGAAGACGGCGCAAGATAGACAGAAATCTTATGCGGACAAGAGGAGGTCAGGTCTTGAGTTTGATGTTGGGGACATGGTCTTTGTCAAGGTGTCTCCATTACGGAACGTCATTCGCTTTGGGTCCGTTGGGAAGTTAGCACCAAGGTTCGTAGGGCCGTTTCCTATTAAGGAAAGGATTGGGAAGATGGCTTATAGAGTGGAGTTGCCCGAGAGACTTAGTGGTGTACACGACGTATTCCATGTATCACACTTGAGGAAATGCTTGCACGAGACCGCGGAGGTGGTAGAGCCGAGCTTGCTTTGAGAGGTGGAGATCGAGCGTGATGCGACGATTCGACGAGCTCCTACGCGCATTCTTGGGTCGGAGATTAGGAAGTTAAGGAATCGAGAGGTCAAGCTAGTCAAAGTGCAATGGGGAGATGATGAGAGCAACGCTACTTGGGAGACGGAAGCGAAGATGCGTTCGTTATACCCTTTTCTTTTCGAGGGTATGTCTTTTTAATTTCTCCTTTATCGCTTATCTTGTACTTACCTTATCTTTAGTGTGTCCTCTCGCTAGTATCTTTGACCTTTAGCTAGGATAGTCCTATGGTTGAAACATGTGTTTGAGACATGTTATATATGATGGATGCACGTGGATGCAAGTGTTTGCTCGTGGATGCATATACACACACTTTAGGCACTAGATCGGCTCAGTCACTTCATGTTGCATATTGCATATAAATGTGTGTACATATTTAAGTAATGGATGTATAATGGTTGTACCATCATATGGATGTTGCATTTTGGTGAATGGTTGTGCACACATGTAGAAATAATATGTATCGATAAGGTTCTTTCGCATACATAATGAACGCATGGCACTATCATGGTTTGCATTAAGGAGGTCAACTGAATCAGTAGACCGCCTGATTTTGCATTAGATAAGGAACATATACACACACTTTTTGCATATGTTCATACAACATTAGAAATTTTATAAGGACAATGGATGCCCGTGTTTGATGGCTAAGTAGATGGTTGTTTGGATGGTAGGATATACATTCACCTTAACTTGGAGATTTCGGGGACGAAATCCTTTAAGGAGGGGAGAATGTAACACCCCGGATTTTTGAATAATCGAATTAACTAAAATGAAGAATAATTAATCCCAGACGTGAGAATTATGGGGATTGGGTTGCGTCATTGTGTTCGTCTCGGAATTCTGGTTGAAATAGAGTCCGAGTTTGCGAGAAACGAGTACCAGATGAAAGAGTTATGGACGAACGAAGGGTGGTGACAAAAGTAGAAAAAAAATATAAATGCACTGGCGCACTTGGGAAGTGCGCCAGTACATATTTACACTGGAGCACCTGCCAAGTGCGCCAAGGCCGAGGCTGGAGCCTGCACAGCTTTCTGGTTCAGGCTGACCCGTGTTGTTGAGTCCTTTCTGACTCCTTGCTGAGTCATTAGGGCTGACTCATCACCCAATCATGATTGAATGGTTTTGATTAACCCTAAGATCATCCGACGGCTTAAATTAATTCATAACTCTATAAAAAGACCCATAGACTCAAACCCTAAATCAGAATTAAAACTAAAACTATGGCCGTCATGCTGTTGTCTTGAACCCTATAGCAGCCGCCACCAAACTTAAGAGGAAGAACAGCAACCAAATCAGAACTACTCAACCCTAACATCGAATCTTCATCAAAGGAGCGCTAATTCAACTCCAGAAATCAGAGTTCAGAACTCAAGACTGCTTTTGAGTAGTGAGTTCGATAGTTTTAGCAAAATAATTAGTAATTTAATTAGATTAAGTTATAACGCGGATTGTATGGATGTGATATGAAGTATTGATTGCATGTTGTTGTAGGATTATGATTGAAATATCTATGATGTTATGTTATGATGCTATCATTTACGATGTAAAGTTATGTTGCTATCATCCATGTTGTAATTTTATATACAATCAAATCGTCATGTTTCTTATGCTAGTTTGTGATATTGATTCATATGATAAATCATATGTAGGAAAGTTTAGATGTTGATTCAAACATGAACCATACACAAGTTTGGGTAGAATTATATGTGACTTTACATGGCTATGACACCTTGTTTATGTGAGAATTTAATTGAAAGTTAGGCTATGACATATGCTAAATTCTACATGATACTTTACATGTTAGATATTAGTTTACACCATTGTTGCGATGTATAAATCACATATGTGAGTTTATGAGTTGGATATGAATCATGTTATGTTATTACCTATGCAAGTTTACCCCTTTTAGATATAGATCTATGACATATGATGTATATGCAAGTTTGTGGCCATTTTCTCATCAAGTTCACACCTTTAAATTTGGATCCATGACATATGTTGTTTATGCAAGTTGTAATCTTGACCTATGCAAGTTTTAGATGTAGAACATCATTCACATATGCAAGTCCACCCCTATGTTAGATCTATGTTTTAATTATGTGTATATATGTGATATTTTCTTTTATTTCATGAGTTAGACTATTCGAGTCTAACGTATATTTTTACGTTAAACGAACAAACGTACTACGTGGGGAAAAAGGGGATAATATTAAAAATATTTAATTGGCATAAATGCCTTAAAAGGCATAAAATAAAATTGTGGTGAAATTGGTATGATTTTACATACCATAAATGGATGGACATAATTGAGTCAATTATGGACATCGCTAAATTTGGAATTCATTGATAATTTGAATAGGGAAAGTAATTCAAATTGGGGGATGATTAATTAGGAGTAATTAATCGTCTAAGACATGAGATTAGGCTCTTTTGTGGTGTAAGACTGCCCGGACCCGCCCGACAAATCCAGCTGCCACAAATGTCAGTCTAATGTGAGAGGTCTTAGCCATAAACTAAATACGTAACAATTGTAAAGACACGAGGTTAGGCTATTTTGTGGTGTAAGACTGCCCGGACCCGCCCGGCAAATCCAGCTGCCATAAATGTCAGTCTAATGTGAGAGGTCTTTATGAGGTTACGGTCTTAATGAATTAAGAAACACTTAACCAGATAAGCATGTAGTGGGACATTAGGAGGTTAAGTGGGTGCCTTGGGTGGCATGTGGAATCTAGTGGGTGCCTTGGGTGGCATTTGGAAATATGATTAGAAACACTTAACCAAAATATGAAACATGTAATTGAAACATGAATAAGAAGTGGGTTAAGTGGGATGTACTAGAGGGGACCAAGCTTAGGTGGATAGCTTGTGTCAAGTGGTAGGGGCCTGTTTCAACCAGTAACCCATACGTATCTTTGTGGGCTCGACCCAAGTCGAGGACGGGACACGCATACTGGGCTTGACTGTAAGAGGCCAAACCGGGTTAGCGGTGGCAACGCAAGTCCAACGGGTTCATATGCGTGTGTGGACCCGGGCTGGTAGGTAAGACGTTGTTGCATCGTGTAGGTATAAGCCGTGCATTCTTGGTGGTATCGGGTTGTCACTTTGGGGAGTGATACACCCCACTGTGGGGCCAGCACAGGTATCTACGAGTTAGGGAGCCGATCGTTTGCGGGTAGTGGGTACACCTAGTGGAGATAGGGGAAAACGACACCTATGAAGGTAGCTAGGGGTGCACGAAACTACCAATATCATTATTAAGTCTGTAGGCGGGATCAACCTTAGGGTGACTAGTGGTGGTGCAGTATACTAGTGGCGGTGCAATATAGCAATTATCCCATAGTGTTGGTGTAGTTTAGTAATCATCCTATAGTGGTTTAGGTGCGCTTAACGATATCATTGATCATCCTGTTTCCTTATTTACTCTGCCATACTCAATGGTTCATGATCATTTCCTTATTTTCCAACTTATGCCTTAGCCTAGTTACTTTGTTAATTATATTGTTAGAATTATCGCACTCGCCAGACTTTATGTCTGACCCCCCTTTTTCCATCTCTTCCCTTCCCCCCTCCCCCTAGGTGCTCAGGTTGGAACTAGCACCAATGGAGCTTGATTTTGGACTGCTTTTAGAAGATTTCTTGGACCGCTGAAGTAAATTTCAGCTTCTCTTTATTTATGGCTACTTTAATGTTGGGGATTATGCCTTTCAGTTTATGTACTTTGTTTTATCAAGATGGATATGATGTATTTGACTTTGGTTTTATGGTTTTGATGATGTAATCAAACATATGGGTTTATCCGCTGTAATGAAATAAAGTTTTAATTTTCAAGTACTGCTTTATATCTGTCTTGTTGTGATTTTCTGTAGTATATTCACCTAAAACGCTCCACTGAAGTTAAGGCATTCCCCTTGCGAGTGACCTTAATGGAGGTGGGGTGTTACAATTTCATACACCACCAACATGAATTTTATATAGTATAAATATAAATTTCACATCACGATTAATAATTAAATTTACTTAAAAATAGAGATTTCACATCAATTTTTGATAGAATTTCCAGTGTGCTCTATTTCAGCTCTAGTCAATTCCATATTGCAGATCTCATCGTCGTGATTCCAACGCATTTCGTTCCGTCCGATTCCGACCTCGTATGAGAGAGATACGATGTTTCGAACATTGATTATATTAATTATATAATTAATTAATTATTTAAAAATTAAAATCCCTTAACCTTTCTTCTTAAAACCCATCGTTCTCTTTTTAAAACCGCTCAACCCAAAAATGTCGTTCCTCATTCCAAATCGCACCCTGATTGAGGTCGCCTTCAATGATCTTGACCGTTGACTAGAGAGGTCTCGTGGTGCTCTCCCATATTGTCTTTATAATTTTCGTGAATTATGTGATGGATTAGAAGAAATTGATGAAGGAAATTTGAAGAAGAGTGGCCATTGAAGGGTAGGGTGGCTATGGCTATGATATGAATTAGGGTTTGATCATTCTAGGGTATTTATAAATAAATTAATTATTTACTTCTTTAATTCAGAAAAGGCCCGCTAACCATTTGTTGCATGTTACAAAAGAATTAAATTAATTGATAGAGATGAGGTGTTAATCTATATGAGATAAAGGTCAATATATAATAACAATATATTAAATAATATTTAATTTAATAATTGTCTATCTTATCCCTTTTTTCTCTCTTTTTTTCTTGTATTTATAAAAGGTATATTGTATGGCATATATGTATATTAAAAGAAGAGAGAGAACATAAAGAATTAAAGGATATGAATGAAAAGCATGCGGCAATTATTGTTATCATTGTCATTATTATTATTATTATTTTCCTTTTTTATTTTCCTTGCAATGAATGACACGCCTCATTGAATACGATTTAAAATTTTATTTATTTTATGAAAGAGACGACTTTCCTTTATTTACGATTTTATATTTCACTAATATGCTAATAGCGATGCTTTTGTCTAACAAAATATATTTTTAACTAACTAATGAATATTTCATTTCATGACCATTTTATATATCGCATTTATGTATGTTCATATATTGTATATGTATATTTTCATACAACGCCTATACATATTTTCATATAATGTATATATATATATATATATATATTTGGTTATATACTTTATTTTATTCCTCACTTGAGTATCTACATATGTAGTAGGTTACAAGTGAATAAATTAGTTGACTAGACATGTCATGTTAATCTAATAAACATTTATTAACCTTTATTTCTTATTAAAAACTCAAAAGAAAATTACATAAAGAAAGAGAATAACAGAAAGTAATGAACGCATAATTTATTGTTTTAATGATGACTATAAGAAAGTTATGTGACTTTTTAAATTTCAAAACACGTAATATTAAATAACGTAATTTATGGGACATATTTAATTGGACTAATAAGAATAAATCATAGAAATATGCATATAGTTTTGTAGGCTTTTATTTTATTTTATTTTGAGATTTGAAGAGTGTAGATATAAAGAGAAGGGATGAAGAAAAGGAGAAATAAAGGGAATAGCTTTGTTTCTAAATGAATTTGAATGATAGACAAAAGAGTAGAAAGAGGAGAGAATAAATACATGAGATAAATGCTAGATTATTTAATGATAATTATTAGGAAGTTTGCAACCTTTCAATTTTCAGAACATATAGTATTAAACATTATGTGTTATTACATAGATAACATTAAAAGTTTTACGATATTATTACTATCATTATTTTTCATATATACAAAAATTTAATAATGGAATTTTTAAATTCTGATGCATTTTCTAACAAAATTTCCTTAAAATAATTTTTTAAATTGGTTCTGATTTTCCAGGTTGTTACATTTCCCCTAACTGGATTCAGAACCTAACAACCACGGTTTGACTATTTTTTTTTTTACCGAAGGAAAAAGGGAAGAAAAACAGAAGGGAATTAAAAAATAGACCAGATCTAGGAATTACATTACTTCGATAAGAGATCTAAAATTAACGTAGATTCGCTGAGACAGAAGAAGGCTTGCAGATCTCTAAATCAGTCTAGCTTTTGATTGTTGAAGAAGAAAAAGGCTAGATCAAATTATGTTGGAGCAACACCTCGTCATCGCCATTGAATTAGATGAATAAAACAATGGGTTTAGGGTCCTATTTATAGCCTACAATTAACGAATTTGGTCAAGAATGGTGTCCACGTTCAGAAAAATGAATTCTGTCAAAATCTGCCGCAGGTGGGTAGACCCACCCTTGAGGGGGTCGACCACAGTGTCGACCCACCCCTTAGGGGGTCGACCCCGGTGTCGACCCACCTCTTAGGGGGTCGACACTGGTGTCGACACCCCCTTTAGGGGGTCGACACCCCTAGGCGGGAAATCTGCCGTCTTTGGAAATTTTGAATTTTGAACCGATTTTTGAATTTCTGGACCCATTTTTGAACCTAATATATATATACACATATTATTCCTGCGCGTATACAAACTTCAAACCTTAATAACTTCTTCATACGGTGTCCGATGTATGCAAACCAGGTGTCTATCTTGACCTGAATTTTGAGATGGACGCAATGGCGTAGTCCGTTTTACTAAATTGTGAATATTTAATTAAGTTATTCTCATTTTATTATCTTAAGTTAAAAATGCGGGGTGTTATACTAAGGCCAAACCATTTTTAGTAATTACAGGTCTCATCTCATCATCGGTTTTTCAATATTTCTATTTAATTTATCAAGACAAATCTCGGATATTGTACACTAAAATTCGGGGAGTTACATGTATACGTGTCATTCATACCACAACTAATATACTATGCATAATGGAGAGACAACAAGAGAACGAGGTACCAAGAGCCTTTATTAAAATACTAACGAAAAGAGGGAACCGTCTGCCTTATTACATAGCCAAGAAAGAAATCACTAACTGGAATTAATACGTACAAAATAAAGGCTAAGTAGAGTAGTGTCATAAGTGTTCGCTATCCCTTGCTCTTGGTAGCTCAACACCATCAATGGTTGTTAGCTTGAAAGTTCCATCTCCAAGCCTCCGTTGAATGATGCTAGGACCTTCCCAACGAGGCCCAGGTTGGCCAATGTGAGAAAGATTATATTCAGGACAAGATCTCTGATATCGAAGTTCCTCAGATGTACTTTACCATTGTAGTGTCAGACGACTAAGTATTGCATGCAGTTGCCATGATTTCGGCTTCTTCTCATGTGATGGCCCGCAAATCCGTACTATCTGAGTTGACTAAACAATACACGTCCAACCCAAATAATACAGAAATACGAGTCATTAGGGTTAAAGAAATAGAACAGATAGAAGAACATAAATAACAATACAAAATCTCACAGCGAAACGAATGAAATATATTATATAACATAATCTTTTAAAATACAAATCTGTACTGTATATACATACCATATCAGAGTGCAATACAACATTGGAGACAACGGAAAATAACTCTAAAATATCTAACGGTGAAGCTCCTGCTTCAAGCTCCTCCAAGTGTATCTGTAAAGGCCTGAAACACTTGACTGCCCGTACAAATTTGGGCACCCAAGAGTTTAGAAAAACAAACAAAATAAACTCTAGGTCAGTCATGGGACTGGTGTAAAAAACCTGCGACCATATTGTTTAACTTTGAAAAATCCTTTGAAAGAAAGGGTAAAAGTAAGACCATCCCACACATAAACATGGACAGTTTTTACCTTACTATTACCGAACCATTTTTTATATCAAAATACAGTGATATTATAATAATGTCTAAACAAAAAATAACCAAATAGCAGAACGCTTGCATCTCACGCTCTACATATATAATATAAAATCAAAAACCTCAGGGCGCTTATTGGAGATTGGATTCCAACTATGGCAAGGTATGGGACCACCTCCCGATCAGTGTACTCTAGAGGGGATACACTGGGGTTCAGCAAGAACGTCTTGCAACCTAGCCCACACATGACCGACCACTCATTTAGCTTGAGTGTATCGAATATATTGTCACCCACAGTTGTCGGCCGTCCAACCATAATCCGTAAGATACAGAATCGAAAGAAGAATAAATAATGAATTTTCTCTAGATCGGTGACATATATACCCTGCTTGGGAATGACCCACCTAGCCATGCTACCTGCCCGATTTTTGTCATTCCCTGGTTGTGAGGCTTGAGGCTACGTAAATCTTCCAGAACATCTGGCCATCATACACTTTGAATGCCACATCGTCAAACCCGTCAAATCACTAGTTAATCTTCCCAAAATATTACGGGTATAAAAGCTAAGAGAAACGAATTTCTCCTCCACCAGACATAATACCTTGAAAAGATCATCTTATGTGATCTGTTAGGAATACTCTGTTGGACATTCGTCCATACAAGTTGTCCTGAGACTGGACAAACAGATCATCCCTTGCATTTCACTCCGTCTTCTTCAATTTCTTCAGCATAATCTAATTCGCAACGCCTATGCCTATACGGAGTGGTTTTCAGATATTAAATCCAACCGTTCTCTCCGTATTGACAACGATGGTCCAAAAATTCTTTGATAGCCGGTGATTTAACTATCAAAGGAAAAACAAACATCCATCAACAATCAACAATCACTGGCCCCTTTTAATTAATATTCATTCATTAACTATATTTCCAATTTCCTTATCAATTTTATATATTTCGATATATTGGTTTCTATTTTCTAAATTTCTTAAAAATATTCTAACTCCTTAAATTTCTGGAAAATTTCGCCAGCACCTCCCCTGTACCGGTCAATCGTTCAAACCCCAACTCGCCTCTCTAGGCCCTTTCCATTCGTAAAGAAAATCAAAAAGCCAAGTAGCTTGCCGATTCGGCGCATAAAACCTCATATGGAAATTTAAACATGTACCTTTTTGTCGGGCACTTAAATTATAATCTTCAAACTCTCTTCCTACTATTCATCCCATACCTGTCTATCATATATATGACATTCCCAATTTATTTAAACTCAATCCAGATCATTTGACCCAATTATCCAATTTTATTCTCCAATTAACCTTCTTACCAAATCCCTTTTATTTTGAACTTATCATGTTTAAATACAACTTAATGCACTTGCTAACATGTTGAATTCCATTTCTAACTCGGTTTTCATATTCGAATTTCCAATAAATCTACATCCCTTCCCAAACCAAGTTAAGTTTGATTCCAACTTTATTAACTAATTTTTTTGAGATTAGTTAACATCATTGGGTAAATAAAAATCTGATTTTCATTTGGAAAACCACATCACTTACTCCACTTGAGTTCGTATTTATTTTATAACTCAAATCTGGATTTTTCTAATTGCAATTCGGATTTTATCCATTAAAAATTCCTTTATTTTATTCAATAAACCGTTATGGTTTTAAACAATTATGGCGTTGCTTTTCTGAAAATTTGATTTTGACATAACTCAAAATCTATAAAACGAAATCCAGATTTTTCTCTTTCATTTGAAAACTATCATTGAATAGGTCCGGACGTTTCTTGTTTCATCGGATTCCGACTTATATTGAGTTCCGTATACTCAACTGAAGTTTGAAACGTCAAATAGCGAACTACCGCGCCGCGGCGAGTTCGTTTTAATTAAAATTAAATTATAAACGTTAACTTTGTAAAATAAATTTCAACTCCATTTTCAATATTTAAAAATAACACATGCTCGTTATCCACGTTTAATCTTAATAGTTCAAGTTATCCAAACTCGTCGATTATTTCATTTCCCATTCATAACTCCGTTATGTAATTATTCAAAACTCGAATCTCTATATTAAGTCCAATTCACATGGAATTAGATTATTTTTACAAAAATATCAATATCATTGAATTCCAATTATAAATTACTTTGATGCAAATAATAAATAAATTCAACATCCCTTACCATTACAAACTGATATCATCTCTTGATAATAGTGAAGTCGTTCAAGCTGGGGTATTTCATTCACCTCCTAGACCTTGATCGACAACGTTCTTACCTTGAGATGGATAAAAGCTTGTAATACACAACTTGATTTAAATCTCGCCTCCTTCTCCATTTCTTACATTTTGAAATTTATTTGTAAATTTCACGATGAAAATTACTTCATCACATTTATAAACATTGTTTATAAATTAACTTCATATAAAACAAACTTCCCATTTAAAAATCTATTTAAAACTCAAATACCATTTTGGAATATTTTATTTTGTAACTTATATATATACATACATGGAATTTTATTTCCATTTTAGTTTTACACAAAATAATCCCAATATCTTATTTGGAAAATAATTTATTTGTTTAATAAATTCAACATGATCAAATTCTGATTATAAATCCATATGGATTTATTTTAGATCATTTTACATTTTGAATGTCGGAATAATTTCATTATTCCCCTTTCCTGAAATGATTTCAAATTAAAAATTCCTTTTTACTCTCATATTAAAATTTCAATAGTCAAATTTCTCATGATAATTATTTATAAATGTTGTTTATAAATTTTACTTCCTGTTTTATATATTTAAAACAAGCTTATATTTCAGATTCCATTTGAAAATCCTATTTGCACTTCGGGAAAATAAATTTTCCTTTTTAAACTCAAACTTTATAAATTATTTAATGAACATTATAAATTCCACTTCTTATTTTAAATATTTAAAACAAGTTCCTATTTCAAATCTTATTTGAAATCCAATTTCCATTTGGAAAATAAGTTTTCCTTTTTTAAATTCAGATTTGAATTTAAAATCTAATATTATTAACGATAATATTTCTTTTCATTTATAATATTGTTTATAAATTCAGCTACTTGTTTTTATTATTAAAAACAAGTTAATATTTCTTAGTTTATTCGAAATTCCATTTCTATTTCGAAAATTAAATTTTCCCTTTTTAAATCTAAAAATCCCTTTGTATAATATTTTTAAATATCAATATCTAGGGCCAGTGATATTCAACATTTGAACACAAACGATTAATCCAATTCAACACATCACACATGAACATGTAAACAATAATAATAAATTTTGAGGAATCCAGTTGGATCGCTCCAACCTGTTACCCTGCATCCACAGATGTTAGTCGACAACAATAATAATACCAATCCTGCTTCAAGGCAGGATATCGCGATATGAAGGTCATCCACTATATATATTGTGGCCGCATAGGGAAATCATCCGCTAATGATACTGCGGGCATCCGCTAATAGTACTGCTGGAACATCCAATAAATATATATATATATAATAGCGACAACCACCAAGCCTAAATAACTAATATATAATATATATAATAACCAAAATGATTCAAAAATCCATGCATGCATTCAAACTGCCAGCAATTTATTTTAACCGATAAAAATAAATTAAATATACTTTTGAGTGAGATTTACTCACCTTGATTTTTCTTTGTTGAATATTCTGTTAAAATTCTGAATTTTTGCGGCTACGAATTTACTCGAGTCGTCTCGAATGAATTTTATTTGTACCTACAATTAATTAAACCCTTATTCATCAATTTGCACTATTTATTTAAACTACTTAAATAAATTATCTTAGACGAGCAAACTTAATATATATATATATATATTAAAATAAACATTTCTAATTAATCAATCAACCTTTTATTTATTAAAATTAACTTACTAAACAAATGATTCTATGTATTTTAAGTTTTGAAATAGCGTATATCTCACTGCTTGAAGCGACTCGACCATCACAAATCCACTTTTACAGCATCGACTCCAGTCCAATGTTAGGCTGCTATAAATAATTACTGGTGCCACTTTGAATCTCAAGCATCGTTTGTTTATTGCAATCCCCATTCATTTCATTATTTGTCGATCCCACTATACCAACAATTAGTAACTACACAGTTTTCTTTGTAAGTAATGATTCTACCCCTTTCGGTTATGTGCACAACTACAAGAAAATTGAACTGAAAGCTCTGGTGTAATTCATCATAAAATCAATATACCACTTCAATGCACTTTGAATCACTTTAATGCTTAAGTGGGATCAGAGCACTCTCCTGTATCCTTCACAACAAATCACTTCGCCCTTCCTTCTGATAGCAACCCAAAATCGCATCGCCCCTTTTTTGCCAATACAAATAATTACTTTAAAGCCACAAAATCAACTACCGAACTCCCCTCCAGTTCGACTTCAGACCATGAAGTCGATCTCACTATCAGCAATCCAGTTTTACAGAGTTCATCACCAAAAAAAAATTGAACTAGAATATGATGCTTCTTCAATGCCTCCCTCCTCAACAATGGTCGAACTCCACTGCCAAAACTCAAAACAAATCATGACCGAACCCCTACACTTCCAGTGATAAAATCGTACCTTCGGACCAAAATGGAATCGCGTTGGTTACTTCCTGCCTCACTCCAGACACCGCAGCTCACCATCGCGCCCAACACAATACCCAAAATCGAAATCACCTGATCTTTGTTAACAACTATCGAGTCCCCTAAAAAACCATCGCGTCTTCTGATAATGGATCCTACTGCAAACACCATCGCGTCTTCTGATATTGGAGCCATTAATTCATGCCTTCTTAGATATTGAAGGAGAGGGACAGTTTTGTCAGCTCGAGGGGATAAGTCTGCGTTAGAGAATAGGTGTAAGTCGGCTCCTTTTTATTTATTAGATTTGATTTAATAATAAAATACCCAAAAATATCTTGTTGTCCCTCACTCGCCACCCCGAACCACTATTTAATCGTAACGACCGACGTTCACAACATTATTTGTTATTCTGGACTCAATAGAACGGATTCTAAAATTAAATTCATTGTACGGAGAAAATAACAGATTTAAATCGACAATTAATATAAATTCCAATTGATTAAAACAGTAATTGAATTCAAAACTGTTAAATTTATCGATTATAAATAATTATGACCTTTCTAATCCAATATAGAATTTATTTTGATCGACTGAACCATTTCAATTAAATTTTAACTTTGGATTCAACTGTTATTGTTTCGTATTACGATACCCCGATATATTCGACATTAATTTGCATCTCGATTACCAAATCAATAAATCCAATATAAAAATTCATATATAATTCCAATTAAATATTTATACTAAATTTAAATATTCAATATTAACTGGCTAAAAATCCGGGGCATTAAATCTCATTTCTCATCTAACATGTCAAGAGATTCTAGAAGGAGATCCCAAGTAGTCTTTAGATCATGATATGTAACTTGATGATAATACTTCCAGTTCAATAGGAATGACTAAAACCCGTAGGCAAGAACGACTGGAGCATGGCCAGTCGTTGACTTGTGGGTAGTTCGGTATGCCCAAATGGCTTTGCATAAGGATAACCAACGCTTCCGAGTTCCTACGAGTAAGACCTTTGAAGAAATTTTCTTAATACAAGCAGATCAAGTCTTTTATTCGGTATTCCTCTTTAGCATACCCGAAGGCTTCACAATGAGTCATTATCAATAAACACTCAAAAGAACTTATTTTAGAGTTACTAAAGTGGAAAACCTTTGAAAGAATTTTCTTAATACAATCACCATCTTTCATTCAGAGATTCCTCTTTAGCATACCCGAAGACTTTGCAATGAGTCACTATCAACAAACACTCAAAGGGGCTTACTCTGCTCCAAGCTATTCACTTTCGGTCCATACCACATTAGAATCACAAAACATATTAAGATTTTGGATCCACTTCCGCGAAAATATCAAGAAAAGGCACAAAGAAGAAGTGGAGGACAACTTGCACCTACACATACGACCTTAGGGGCCTAGAATCCTTACTAGATTTCTCATTCTCTCACTTGTCTCTAATATTCTGAGTTCTAAACCCTAATTCCTAAATGAATTTGCGAATTTTGGGAATTGATAACTTCAAGTCTCTATACCATTCAAAGTTATTAATAAAGTAAAATTTATCGTTAACTAAGTTAATATAAAGATAATTATTGAATTATCATGTTTTTATGTTATATGGATGATAGAGTAACTCTAGTCATCTACAAAAGGACCTAGTATATGGATTGGGATAACCAGAACCTATCCGAAGGGTTCAAATTCTAAAACCCTTTGAAACCTGGAAACTCATTGAAGATTACTTATGATGTCTAAAAGCCCACAAATTTGTCTAATAGCCTACTATTATGGCATTAATTGGGAAATCAAGATCCTATGGAAGAAAATTGTTATGATATAAGAACCCAGTACCCCAAAATTTCGACTGAAAGCTATCTATAAAGGAATAAAACTTAGCCGCTCGTTCTAACATCTTATCAGCTACTAGGATGAGAAACAAGATGTTCCAACAGCAACGAATCGCTCTTGCTAGAACTTTCGGGATTAAATCAATGGAAAACTAAACTACATGCAAATGACCTTCAATATTGAGGGAATTTCAAGCCTAAAGCTTCAGGAATCTAACTATAATTTTTTGTTGATGGTAACAAGCTTCCCGGAAACAATCAAGGCTGATCGCGGGATCCAAAGAGACCATCTACATCAATTTTCCTTTTTAAAATACATAAACAAAACTATTTGGCTTTAATTGATGCTTTAACTATCTCTTAAATTGAAAGATGCAATTTGAGTAAATTCGATCTAGCTAAGTATTTTACAAGAAATTCACCACGTTGGGATGTTAACCACTTTTGTGGATATCACTGTTCACCTACACTCTAATGTTAATCTTGTCTTAAGTTTCTTAATCTGCATTGATTTCATTTGATATAAGAACATTATTTTTCAAAATTTTCATAATCTAAATTTTGAAAAGTTTTAATTGGCTATCAACACCGGTAATGTCAACACTATCACTTATTCATTTATAGAGTGTTAGTCTACTGCAAGGCCACTGTATTTAATGTAGTAATTACATATATTGAGAATCAATGATGAAAATTTATTTAGAGTCAATACGATTAAACTTTTGGAATGTTACACAAATTGAGCACACTAAACCGAGATTAATTATGCACAATATATTGCTGATCAAAATGCAGTCGCACAAAGTAATTCTAAGGCTATGAATATATTATTTTATTCACTATATAGGAATAAGTTTAAAAGAGCATCTGTTTGTAGGTCTGCATATGAAATTTGGAGAATTTTACAAGTTACCCATGAAGGCACTAGTAAAGTTAAACAAACTAAGATTTCCAAGTTTACCATTCAAATTTAATTATTTAAAATGAGCCAAAATGAATCAGTATTTGATATGTATAATAGATTTCAAGATATAGTACACTCACTCATTGCATTCGGAAAAAACTTCTATGGGGAAGATCAAGTCAGAAAAAATTGAAATTCACTTACTCCAGATTGGGATCCTAAACTTTAGCAGTTAAAGAGACTAATGATATTAGCACTACAACATTTAACGATTCAGATTCAAACACATCATATAGTGATAACAATTTTGATACAAAAACCGCTAACATGTGCTTTTATAGCAATACACAATTTAGACAGAGTGGAATCTAGATCTGAAATAGGTATGTGTTTACATTGATTTTTAATTTTCTCGATTGCTTTGATTGTTTGTTTTCAATCATTTGACTTTTTAAAATGATTTAGGTTAATTTAACTTAATTTCAATAGAAATTTAAAATTTAAAATTAGTAGTTTAAATTTTACAACAAGTTTTCTAAAAATAGTAATATAAAAATAAGTTTTTTGTTTTTGAGAAATCTAAAATTAATATATATATATATATATGTGTGTGTGTGTGTGTGTGCATGTATGCACATATACATATATCTTGTCGCACAAAAAAACAAAAGTTTAAAAAGAATCAGATTGTATAAAAGTACCCAGATTTATCGAAATACCTCTGGCATGATGTTGACATATGTGCCAGAAGTTTAAAATTCAAATTTAAGTTTAAAAATTGAAATTTTCCATGCCTTTTCACCAATTCTTATGTCATAAAAGGCACATTTTTGACCAGAGAATGTGACTATTCAATCTCTATTTGAATCATCTACATTCATCAATTCCTATCATCACATTTCAAATTCGACCTTCATTTTCAAAAACATTTATACTTACACAACTCCAATGGCTTCATCTTCAACTACTCTAACCACCATGAGACTCATAAGAACTGTCAAGGCACATCTTTTCAATAATCTAGAGCTATTGGCGCCTATATCAACTACATAAATTGATAATTCTAATAAAGAGACCAACAACAATTCATTTACGCCATTACAGTACAAAGCAGATGACGGCTAAAAGAAGAGAAAAGCTTAACCCTAAAACAACACAAGAGGCCTTTATATATAGGCAAAACATAAAACAAAAGACTATATTGCCCTTTAGAGAATATTAATTACGCTAACATCCCCCCTCAAACTCACGATGCGATAGCAATGAGCATCGAGAGTTTGTCAGTCAAAAACCGGAAGCGTGAAGATGACAAAGATTTAGTGAACAAATCTGCAAGTTGCAAGGAGGAAGAGACAAATGGCAATGTCAATGTGCCATTCTGAAGATGGTGGCGAGTAATATGACAGTCAATCTCAATATGCTTGGTCCTTTCGTGAAAGACGGAGTTATGAGCAATCTGAATAGCACTTTTATTATCACAGTACAAAGGAGTTGGTCGTCGCAAGAAAACACCCATATCAGCAAGCAACCATCGTAGCCAAACAATTTCACAAGTAGTAGAAGCCATAGCACGATATTCTGCCTCTGTTGAAGACCGAGATATAACATCCTGCTTCTTACTTTTCCAAGAGATTAGAGAATCTCCTAGAAAAATACAAAAGCCAGTAGTGGATTTGCGATCAATAGGATCACCAGCCCAATCTGCGTCAGAGTAAGCACATAACTCTAAAGATGAAGTAGAAGAAAGCAAAAGAGTCTGAAACTGAATGCCACGGAGATATCTTAAAATGCGAATAACAGCAGCCCAATGAACTGTAGTAGGAGAAGTAACAAACTGACTGACTATGTGAACAGCATATGCAATGTCAGGGCGAGTGATAGTGAGATAAACCAAACTTCCAACAATCGTTCTATAAAGACTAGGATCTGGTAATGGAGATCCATCAGTAATAGAGTATCGAGCATTGAGCTCAATTGGAGTATCAACAGTCTTATTATCTGAGAGACGAGCGCGGTCAAAAATGTCAGAAATGTACTTAGATTGAGAAAGAAGATAACCTTTTGGAGAAGAAGCAACTTCAATACCCAAGAAGTAACGAAGGGGACCTAAGTCTTTCATAGCAAAACATCGAGTCAACTCAGACTTCAACAAGTTAATTCCAACAACATCATCGCCTGTAATAATCATATCATCAACATAAAGAGAAAGCAAAATTCGACCAGCCGAGGTACACTTGACAAACAAAGCAGAATCATGGTTACTCGGGTAAAAACCAAGAGAAGTAATCACAGTAGAGAATTTCTCAAACCAAGCACGGGGAGCCTGTTTGAGACCATAAAGAGCTTTCCTAAGTTTGCAGACTTCACCAGGTTGATGATCAATACCAGGAGGAGGAACCATATAGACTTCTTCATGAAGATCCCCATTCAAAAAGGCATTTTTAACATCCATTTGAGTAATATTCCAGTGGCGAACAGAAGCTACCGCAATAAGAGTTCGAACTGTAGTCATTTTTGCAACAGGAGCAAAAGTCTCCTCATAATCCATACCATATTCTTGAGAATAACCTTTAGCAACCAAGCGAGCTTTATACCTTTCAATAGATCCATCAGCTTTAGTTTTAATCTTATAGATCCAACGAGAACCAATAACACGTTTTCCTGCAGGAAGAGGTACTAAATCCCAAGTATGAGTCTGATGAAGAGCAGTCAGCTCCTCAGTCATACCACGTTGCCAAAGAGGATCACGAACCGCATCTTTGAAAGATGAAGGCTCAGAGAGACAATGTATAGAAGCAAGAAATGAAGAAAATGAGCTGGAAAGACAAGAATATTCAAAATCAGGTCGCCTAGTAGACTGACGATTTCGGATAGGATATCGACGTTCACTAGTATCTACTGTCTCAGAAGGTGATTGGGTGGTTGTTGAGTCAATGGAAATGTCTGGATTTTCAGCAGGAAGTAGCTCATCATCATCAGCAGTGAAAGGATCAATATGAACAATATCAGACATAGATATATTGTGAGTACGATCAGGAATAGTAAAATAAGGAATATGTTCAAGAAAAACAACATGACGAGAAACATATAGCTTGTGACTGACTGGATCAAAACAACGATATCCTTTTTGTCCTGCACCATAACCAAGAAAAACACATATAGCAGACCGTGAAGTTAGCTTACTCCGTTGGACATGAGGAAGAAGAACAAAACATGTGGAACCAAAAACACGAAGAGAAGAATAATCTGGTGGACAACCATACAACTTTTCATAGGGGGACAAGCCAGAATTATGAGCAGTAGGAATTCTATTAATCAAATAAACAGAAGTAAGAGCTGCCTCTCCCCAAAATTCACTTGGAACACTAGCAGACAATAAAAGAGATCGAGCAGTCTCAAGAATATGTCTATGTTTCCTTTCAGCAACCCCATTTTGTTCAGGAGTATCAGTGCAAGAAGTCTGATAAATTGTGCCATCTAAAGCAAGAAGTTCTTTAAAAGCATGAGAAGTATATTCTCCCCCTAAGTCACATCTGAAACATTTAATAACAGCTCCATGCTGAGTTTTAATAAGAGATCGAAACTCATTATAGATGCCAAAAAATTCTGAACGACGTTTCATAAGATAAGTCCAACAATAACGAGTGTGGTCATCAATAAAGGAGACATAATAACGAGAGCCTCCCTTTGTAGAAACAGGAGAGGGTCCCCAAACATCAGAGTGAATAAGATCAAAAGGTGCAGTAGAAACTGTATTACTTTGGGGAAAAGGTAAAGCAGAGAATTTTGCAAGTTTACAACCACTACAATCAGAAATGTCATGAGTTTTCAATTCTCCCAAAACTCCTGTAGACGCTAAGAATTGCAATCGAGACTTAGATACATGGCCCAGACGAGAATGCCACAAATAAAACATAGAAGATGACTGACTCAAACGAAAAGACGAAACATCCACACCTGGAATAGAAGCTGCAATCTCTGAAATCTTAGGATCTTTGAGCTGATCCAATACATAAAGTCCTCCTTCTCTATGGCCGGTCCCAATCACTTTCTGAGACTTTGGATCCTGAACATAACATTCAGAAGAAGAAAAAGAAACCAAGTAGCCATTATCACAAATTTGACCAACAGAAGCAAGATTTAATGCAAGTCTAGGAATGTGATAGACATTAGATAATGACAAAGAAGGTGTAATGACTGAACCAACACCTTGCACGGGCATAGATGTACCACTAGCACTCATGACAGGTACAGAAACTTTAGGAGCCAAAGAAGTGAAATCGGAGAAATTAGGTGACATATGATTCGAAGCACCAGAATCTAAAATCCAGGTAGAAGAAGATATACCTGATGAACTAGATGACAAACCTATTTGAGGCGAAGCTGATATGGCATGTGGCTGAGATGCAAGGAACTTCTGAAATTGTTCAATCATTGATGGATCTAAGGAGGAATAGACAGAATTCCAATACGCATAATTTTTACCATCTGCTTGAAGCGAATTATCTCTACTTATTGCCATTTGATCAAACACAGAACAAATAAAAGTTTTCAACACAAGACTATACTGAAATCGGGTTCACCACAAGGAATGCAACACAGTCAGCAAGCTTTCACGTCGGGTTCACAAGAAATTCAACACAATAAACATAATGCCACAAGGAATTCAACACAGTAAACATAACGCCACAAGGAATTCAACATAGTAAACATAACCTTTATCTTCAGGAATTCAACGTAATCTCTATCTTCAGACCCTCGTCTCTAATAGGGTTCGGGTTCACTGAAATCGGGTTCAGATCTCGTGCTTTGGGCGGATCGGGTCTTGATGTTTCATGCGGTTCGGGTATGGAGCTACAGGGTACGGCGGAAATTGGGTCTGAGGATGGCGATGGCGGATTCGAGTCTGAGGATGGCGAGGATAATTTCGGTTCGGATTTTGGGTTTGGGAAAACTTCGGTCTTGGTTGCTGAGATGGGATGAACATGCTGAGATGGGATGAACGTGCCGAGATGAACGTGCTGAGATTGCTGGATCTGCTGTAGATCGGATGAACGTGCTAAGGTGCTGAAACTGCTGAAGCTTGCCGAGATTGAGAAGGACTTCGTGGATTTGCTGAGAGGAGATTACCAGATCGAGATGCTGAAACTTGAGCGAGAGGGTAAAACCAGATTAGATTAGGATTGTGGATTTTATTGGCTCCGATACCATGATAATTCTAATAAAGAGACCAACAACAATTCATTTATTCATTTACGCCATTACAGTACAAAGCAGATGACGGCTAAAAGAAGAGAAAAGCTTAACCCTAAAACAACACAAGAGGCCTTTATATATAGGCAAAACATAAAACAAAAGACTATATTGCCCTTTAGAGAATATTAATTACAGAGTCAATCCCAGTAGGTTTGTCATTTTTAATGATTTTCCTTCTTATGAACTCGGTTCTGTTTTCAATGATAATTTTGCTCTTTCTCTTATTAATGCTAGTCAAATTGATTTTGTTTGTTATCCTTGTCTCATCAAAATGTTTCATGCTAATTTGAATGGAATGTTTTATGAATGAAATGAAAACCAAGTTCGGAGTAGTGTTAAAAGAATGGAAATTATTTTAGATTGTGATTTTTTGGGTCACATTCTTGGTTGTAAATTTACCGAAATAGTTTTTTTTTGTTTCAAATTGATGAAATCGATAGGGAAACTTTCCTCGTATTTGTGAAAGCGGTGTTGATTTTGAACTTAAAAATAACAATTTTCTTCAAAGGAAAAAAATCTTTAATCTTGTGTTGGAACAATCTATTGCTCCAAGATCAGGAAATTACAACAGCCCTACCCTTAAAGTTTGCAAAGCTCTTTTTTGCTTTTGTCACTATGACATAAATTGTACACAAGTCATACTTGACGAATTTTACCTCATCAACCTTTCTAGTTATATATGCACTCTCTTTTACGATATCTATCTTACTCGTATCTTTATCTATTTTGGTGTTGATTTAAATAGATAGGAAGTTTCTCCTCAATTTTTTGTTACTCTAACCAATATCCATCTTACGCATATTCCCATGATTTTTTAGCCTTATGGGTCACTTACAAAAGAAGGAACAAAGGTTCACCCACGAGCAACAAAAGGAAGAAGAGAAGTAATGGAAATCATTGAACAATGGGAAAAAGAAGAGGAAGAAACCACCCTTGAAAACATTGATTTCCTAGTCCATCTAACTATCATAGATCTTCTTATGAATCAAAAGAAGCACGTAGAGAATCAAAAGTCTCTTAAGCATTACATGAGCAAGAAATTAAATAAGATTCCCGGAAAAATGGATGTGTTCTCTGGGAATATTGGAAGTAAGCTTGGATTATCATCATCTTCTTCTTCCTCATCCACTACTTTCTAATCTTATCTATCTTTATATATGTTGTATTAACCTTGTATCTTAGTTTATTAAACATTGTATTACTTTAATCCCTAGTAGTAATTGATATTAATGTTACGTATGCATGAAATTCATTTTTTTATCTATCAAAAGTTTCAGGAGATCGATAAAAAAAACCTATATATAACTTAAAAATTAAAAAACAAGTCAAAAATCAAAATTTTCCTGGACATGGCAACATTATCCCTACCCCATATTGACATATAACAGCCGGATTTAAAAATTTTAAACTTTGAATAATTAAATTGTGCCTATTCATTTCAAGTGACTTTCCACCCTTATAAGTACCATTACAGACTAGAAAAACCAATAAAACCTCATTATCTTCTTCTGTTTATATTTCTTTACCTTAAAATAAAATAATGGGTAATTTTATCCATAATCTTAGTGAAAACATAGAATAAACGCTTGAATCATTCAAAAATATACTCTCATTTGTTATCCAAAGTCAGAGGCGTTTAGAACTAAATCAAATCCAGATGATCAAGGAACAAGAGAGACACTTTGATGCAACTCGATGAATGATATCTTCCTTTCTAAAAATAAAACCAAAGCCAGTCCTGAATGCACTACAACAAAAGACGAAGATGATTGGAATGTTATACGACTTGACCCCATCTTCGACAAAGATGGTTGGGTTGAAGTGTCATGTAATGTTTGAATTTATTTGTCCAACAATACTTAAGTTTGATATTATTAAGACAGTAATCGAATGGTTTATATTAAACTATGATTTGGTTAGATTGCTTTGTTTAAATACATACATGCATATATATATATATATATATATATATATATATATATATATATATATATATGTGTGTGTGTGTGTGTGTGTGTGTGTGTTTGGTTTATATTAAAATGCTTATTTTAAGATATATGTTTTCATCCTGACATGTTTACATATAATATGCTTATCTTTAATTTCTATTTCTTATGTTTCTTCTCGTATTCAAGTCAGTATGAGAGTTAGTCAATATTATAGCCATTATGTGTTAAAATCAAAAGGAAGGTTAATTTTTTGTCATTGTTAAAGTCATTAATAATGTTAGTATTTAGAACAATTTATTCTTGAACTATGATGGTTTTTTTTTATCACAAAGAGAGAGAAATATAAAATATGCATAGATTAAGGGAGAGTACAAATTTAGGAGGAGTTATGGAATTCAGGGGGAGTTAAGAAGAGATTAAAGGGATATTATATAAAATTGTTGTCATCATCAAAAAAGGGTGATTCTTACTACCATGGATGGTAGTTTTGATGATAATAACCTCAAGTAATTTTTATATTTATATGTATACTAGTTATATATATTGTACATAGTGTAGGATATTAATAATCAAAACCATACAATATCAAAATTGAAGACCCAGACTGATGATTCAAGAGTAAGATAATAAAGACTCATGAATTTTAAAGCATTCAAGATATTATCAGGTCTTAGAATTTGTATTAAAACTCAAGTTGCACTTGTACTATTTTCATTATCTATTTTAAAATAATTTTCAAAATTATTCAACTTCCTTTATGAAATATTTTCAAATATCTTTGTTTCCAAAGTCTTTCAAATAATTTTCAAAAAGAAATCTTAATAACTTTACCTTTAAAACATTTTTATTTATACTTTTACTTATACTTTAAATACTTTGATAGTATACTTTAAATTTTAATACTTACTTTGGTTATTATGTCTGATTTTAATACTTCTACTTTTTCAAAGTAATAACTTTGGTTTTTACACGTTGTCTTTATATACACTTATACTTTAGTTTAAATACTTTTATTTCAAAATAATTACTTTGGTTTTTACATTTATATTTTTATACTTTGATTTCAATTATACTTTGGTTTAAATACTATTATTTTCTCTTTATCCTTGGGATGACTTCTTTTGGAGTTGCTTGGCAAAGAAGATAAGTTAAAGTTATTCAGTAAAAATTTGTTTAGGAAGCCAACATTATCCTGAGATGTAGACTGCCTTTCATCGCTTTCAGCCGCACCAAGCTGCGCATTCATAGGATCCTGCAAAGAGTTATCAATTTGTTGCCTGTTATAAGAGCTAGAGTTATGCAGAAACCCAGTCTTGAAGCTAATTTCGTTGCTAAAATGCAAATCATTGGCAGTTAGTGGAATGTTGACATCAAAGCCTCTAGAGTTCATTATCTCTTCAAACTCTGTAACATCATCATATATACTATGCATAGCATCTTGTTTACCTTCCCTTATGAGTATACTTATGGAGTTAGATATGCCACTATCAGGCAAGCCAACAACAGTCGTATGTGCTTTAGTTTGGCCTTCATTCCGTGTCCCGTTGCCTCCATCTTTGCTCACAAGTTCTTTGGCAAAGATACCGCCAACATTATTATTCAAGATGGTTGCATTCCCATATTCCTCACTAACTTGCGTTGTTACATGTATTTTGCCTTCCTTCAGATTCTCAGAGTTATTATTAGGTACACTAATGCCACCATTATTGTTAAAAATACTATACCTATTGGAAGTTGGCAATGCAAGGTTGTAGCCAATGGCAGAACGTTGCCTGGAAGATTTGCCTTCAACTTTCTTCCATTTTTTCTAATTTCCTTCATGATTGACGCCCACTTAAAAGCTATTGCTTACAGGAGTCGCACGACGCTGTCGCTTAAACAGAACATTGTTTCCAACGTCACCAGCTATTTCGTTTTTGTTCACCTCTACATTTGATTCATTAACATCTAAAACAATCTTCCCTTTGTCAGTTCTCATTTCTATAACTTCATCTTTATTACCAATGGGGCAGTTGTTGCTCGTATGGCCAAAGACCTTACATACATGGCAAATGTCAGGCTTCCAGATATAGCTGACATTAACATCGTGCTCAGTGCCATCGGGCAAGGAGCATAGGACTCTTGTCAAGTAATTCACTTTTAGGAGATATTTCAACTAAACACTTCGCAAAACCAAGCTAATCTAGGCCTTTGGTTGCCTTATCCATACAAAGAAATTTTCCAACATGTGTTGCTAACCAACATATTGCTATCTTAGACAAGGCAACCACCAGAAGATTGGTCATCTTCACCCAAACAGGTATGTTTCTGATGCCCTTACCCGACAATCCCATACTAACATCCAATTTTCTTATAATAAAAACTTTATTCCTTATCATAATAGGATCAGCTTCTGATATTCTATTTCCATCTTCTTTATCTGCAACAAGAAAAAATAAAATTCTGCCATTAGACTTCACCTTAGTCAAACCACGAGGTTTCCAATGCCAAAACAGTTGGGTGATAACTGCAGTGTAAGACAAAGGAGTATCAAGGAAGAAGCCCATCAGATATTCCTTCCATTCCTCAACGTTGGCTTCAACTATGTCGTCAGTACGAATCAGTCGCTTCCCAAGGTACTTGAGAGTTATAAAAGGTGGAGAGAACTCTCCGGCGTTGCATGGCTTAGATGCGAAAAGAGACAACCATCAGACGGAGGGAAGAGGTAGGTTAGGAGGTGGTGGCTGAGGACGAGGAGGTTGTGGAGGAGAGACGTGGGGAGGTGGATTTAGTATAGGACGGTTTGGATCTGGAGGGAGACTAGGCGGTCGGAGGTTACGAGGTTGTGGCGGAATAAGAGGATTTGAGAGGAACGATGTGAAGCTGATGGGTGTCGCCATTTTTGAGTATTTTTAGTATATCTAATGATTTACCATTTTGTTTGTTTGACACTAGTTTAAATTGTATTGAATAATACTATTGTATATTTTAAATTGATTTCAATATTATACTTCACTCTTTGATTTCAAATTATAATTTAGAATTTTATTTTAATGGTTTATTGTTATAGTTATGATATTTATATTTTGAGTGCTAATATATTTGATTATATATATTTATTTATTTAAATATATATATATATAATATACTTTGATTAAATTCTTTTAACTACTATTTAATTTATTTTAAAGCTTTATTGCTTTTCAAAAACATATTTACTATGTTTAAATATTTTTACAAAATTTCAAATCATTATGTATATATTTTCAAAACAATTTCAAAATTCAAATTTGAAAGGAAGTGCCTATTCGTCATAATTTTTTCTAATAATCATTTCTCTTTACCCCTAAATATAACCTTCTTTTAGAAAACAAATTTAGATTCTCCTTCATAATTCCTCACTTCTTTCTCTTCTCTCTTAAAAATTACAAAATCTATCACCATACTATGCCAATTTCCAAAACCGAATCAAGTCAGTTCTTCTCCGATTAGATTCACATCAAACTCTCTCCATTTTTGCCTAAATCAAAGTGCAATTAAGAGTTGTAGAAGCAATTATTATCAAGATTGAAAGATACAATTAAGATTTCATTGTATAACACAAATTAAAATCCTTATGGGTGTGCTTATGTAGCCGTTAATCTAGTTGGTTTTGATTGTGCTCGGTAAAAAACAATTGGGAGCGACTTGTTTTCTCGAAAATCAAGTTGTTCTGGATCTATGGTCCATATATCAGGTTGGTTTGCCCAAAGGTCGTGGTTCTGAAGGGTGTCCCTTTGTGGCCTTGAAATTAAGGAGTATAATAGTTGATATTGATTAAAGACAGTATGCAGTATGGAGCTGGATGTAGGGTAATTCTGAACTAGTATAAAATCCGAGTTTATTCATATTTTTTTGGCAAAGCATAGTTTATTCATTCTTTTACTACATCTAATTCATTTTATTTCTTTATTTGATTATGTGATTATTCTACATATCCTCATCATCATATTGAAAAATATTTCTAAAAGATTCATAAATTTAAGTAAATACTATTCATATAGGGTTGTATATTGGATAGGACAGTCCGCTGTCCGGCTCGGCCCGAGGCTATCTGGTGTCCGGTCCGTGTCCGTACGATACTCTTATAGGACAGAGCTTGGACATACCGGTGTTCGGTCTGATCCAAAATGTTCGATGTTTTCTATTATCCGAGGCTATATCGGACAGGACAGTCCGTTGTTCGGCTTGGTCCGAGGCTGTATGGTGTTTGGTCCGTGTCCGTCCGAATCTATTATAGGACAGAGCTTGGACACACCTCCGTCCGGTCCGGTCCGACCCATTTACACCCCCATATTCAAACCCCCTTCCTAGTGTTAATCTAGCCTTAAGATCCTCAATCCACATCACTTTCACATACTATTGAACAAAAGACCGAGGTGCATTATTCCATTGTCCTGTCATTCTCAACAAGAGACCCCAAGCCAAGCTGACTACTACAAATCCAAATGCTTCAAAAGCATAACATAGGGAAATAAAAGTGCAGAAAGTAAATATTACACAATAAAATTTCCCGCAAAAAATAACAACATTTCATTACTACATAACATATGTATACAAGATTCCAACATATCCAAACAACGGATGACGACACCAGCACAATCTATGCCTAAAAAGCTAAAACATAGACTATATATGATAACAAAAAGGCAAAAAACCTAAAATCAACACTTTACATCACTCTTTCATCCCACTTATTTTATTACCCTTTCCGAGTTGTATACTATGTTGTTTTGGCCTCCCTAAGTCATCAACGGAAGCATCAATTCTAACGGTAATAATGGTTGTATGCTTAGCTTCGCTATTCACTTCGATCTCGTCAATCTCACTGGTTGATCCCTTATGAGTTACGCGCTTATGACGCTTGAACGATCTCTTGACAGATTTAGGTTTATCTCTGGCTTTTGTCTGCTTCCTTCTCCTTAGGTGTCAGTTATTCTTACTCTGTCTCATCTCCTCTTGTAGACACTAGTGGGTCATCCAAACCAAGTAATGCTTCGATCTATTCGGAATATCGACTGGGTTGGGAAGTGAAGACTTGGATAAGAGCCTATATTGTTGTAAAGACAAGGGTGGAAGTAGTGAAAATTGCCTCGGTCTCCATGCCACTTGAAGGTGTTGGAGAATGGAATTTTGATGACAACAACCTTGTTTCAATTAATAACATTATTATTTATAAAATGTATACTAACATCTTTGTCCATAATATATATATATATATATATATATGCAGGATATAAAATATTGAAGACTATACAGTATTAGAGATTCAAGATATCAAGGAATTCAAGGCTCATGAGTACCGAGATAATCAAGATTTCAAGAGCTCAAGATTATAAAGTAATAGAGTCTAGTTTATATGTAAAACTTCGGTTAGCATTTTTAAATTCTGTTTTCAAATTCTTTTTCTAGTTGATTTCAAATTTATTTCAAACTCCTATTCTAAAATGATTTCCAATTATTAAAATTTTACTTATGATTTCAAATATATATATATATATATGTTTATAGTTTATAAAGTTTTATAATATATATATATATATGTTTATAATATATGTTTTATAGTCCTATATCATATAATTTCATAAATATATTTATACTATATAGTACTATGTTTTTATATGTTCTTACACTTTAGAAAATTCATTTTGAAACATTAGTTTCGATTCAAGAATTTCCAGAATATATATATTATTTTTAACGCTTGAAAAATGATTTTAAAAATAAAAATAATAGGTATATGTCGACATACGTGTTTGAGCATGTCGACATATAAATGTCATATTTTCAATTTTCAAAGGAAGTGTCTTTTCACATTTGAAACGTTTCCGAAACGTTGCAACCTTTCATACACTATAAATAGGGGTTAAATTTGAATTCTTTATAACTTCTTCTTCTCCATCTTCATCCTATCTCTAACCACCATTACTATTCTTTAATTTCTTGATTTCTGCACTTATACTCTGCCGATTTCAACAAAAAAATATCATTCTCTTTCTCTTCTCAATCTCTATCAACTATTATCTGTTTGGAAATGTTATTCAAGAGTTCTAGGCTTCTTGTAATCATTTAGGAAATGTTTGTGAAAGGGTGTGTTCCTTGTAGCCCTGAAATCAAGGAAAGGGAGCAGTGTGAACCTTGTAGCCGTGAAATCAAGGGTGGTGGAATAGGTGTGAACCTTGTAGACGTGAAATCAAGGGTGGTGGAATCGGTGTTAACCTTGTAGTCGTGAAACCAAGGATGTTGTAAGATTGATACTAGTATTAATAAAACTCTGCGCAATCCAGCGTTTTATGGGACTGGACGTAGGAGTAATCCGAACCAGTATAAAATCCGGTGTGTTCTTTCCTTTTCTGCGTTTTATATTTACTTATATCTGTATGTGTGATTGTTTCTGTGTTTGTGATCATTTCTGGTGCGGTAATCATTGTGTGATTCATATAGTAATTCAAGATTGCTTAAATTTTCCATAATGTCTTTAAAACACTATTCACCTCCCCTCCCTCTAGTGTTAGTTTTGCCTTAAGATCCTTAATCCGCAATCCCTAACAATTGGTATCAGTGCATAGGTTTTCAAATGTTCATCATCTGAATTTTTGAAATATTAAATGCCAAATTTTGAAATAATTTGCAACACTAGTCTTAATTCATGCATTGCATCAATGTTAGTAGAGTCTGCATTCAATTATGTTGAAAAATCAAGTGATCTACTGAATTGTTGTCTAATTCAGGAAAAGGTGTGTTACATGGCTATTGGAAGTGCAAATTCTGAAAAGGTGTGTTACGGGGCTGTTGAAAAATCAAATTCTGATGGATAAATGATGGAGATCAAAAAGGACAAATGGATATTGAATAGTGGCTGTTCGAGACATATGACGGGAAATCCAGGAGTACTGAATAATCTAGTATATGAAGATAGTGGAATGGTCAACTTCAGAGATAACTATAAAGGATATATAGTTGGCATCGACAATGTCGTTAATTCTGAAACTCCTACTATTTCCGATGTTTTATTAGTTAGGAATTTAAAACATAACTTACTAAGTATAAGTTAACTTTGCGATAAAGGCTATAAAATCAATTTTGAAAAAGATAATTGCTTTATAGAAGATAAGAATTCAAAAATAATATTCGAAGGAGATAGAAAGCAAAAATCTATATACTAAGTATGAAAATTTCTAGCGATAATTTATGTCTTATAGCCAATACAATTGACTCTTGGATTTGGCATAAGAGATTTAGTCATATAAATTTCAAAAACATTCCAGGATTTCAAAACTAAAATCAATTAGAGGATTACCTAAAATGAAATTTAAAGTACATAATTTATGCGATGCTTGTCAATTTGGAAAACTAAAAAGAAGTTCGTTTAAATCAAAAGAGGAAATTACAACCTCGAAACCATTAAAGTTAATTCACATGGATATATCCAGTCCATCCCAAACTCAATCAATAAATCACAACAGATATGTTTACGTAATATCGACAATTTTTATAGATTTACTTGGACTTTGTTTCTTAAAAATAAAAGTGATGCTTTTGATCAGTTAAAAAAAAATTCTAAAAGAATCCAAAATTTATTATCTCTAAAAATTAAAACAGTACGTAGTGACCACGGTGGAGAGTTCGAAAACAAAAACTAAAAATAAGAATTTAAAACAAAATAATGAAGATGAATGCGAAGATGGGGTCGATGAAGTGAATAATGAAATTTATCAACCAAATAAGAGAATTAGACTCCTAAGAGATCACCCTGTAGAAAATATCTTAAGGGATATTGAATCCGTTGTTAGAACTAGAAACCAATTAAATAATATGAGTAATTCAGCATTTATTTTTACTACTGAACCTAAGAATCCAAAGGAAGAATCATCCGACGATTCATGGATCCTTGCTATGCAGAGGAGTTGAATCAATTTACCCAGAATGATATATGGGAACTTGTTCCTAGACTAAAGGATAAAACTGTAATTGGAACTAAATGGCTTTTAAAAAATAAAATGAATGAACTCGATGAGGTCGAAAGAAATAAAGCTCTATTAGTAGCACAAGGATATAGTCAAGAAGAGGGAATAGATTATGATGAAACCTTTGCCCTTGTAGCAAGACTAGAAGCGATTAGAATTTTATTAGCCTTCGCTAATCATAATAATTTCAAACTATTTCGAATGGATGTTAAAAGTGCCTTTTAAATGGATATTTTAAAGAAGACATATATGTAGAGCAACCTCCTCTCTTTGAAGATGAAAAATCCCAAATCATATATATAAATTAAAAAAAGCATTATATGGATTAAAACAACTCCTAGAGCATGGTATGATCGATTAAGAATGTACTTATTACAATTAAACTTCGAGATTGGTAAGGTAGATAATACACTGCTTATTAAGAGAAATAAAAACGATATTCAATTAGTACAAATATACGTTGATGATATAATCTTCGGATCAACCAATAATCAAATGAATAAAGAATTTTCAGATACATTGACCCAAGAATTCGAGATGAGTCACATGGGTGAACTCACATTTTCCTAGGCTTACAAATCCCTTAACTAGAGAATGGAATATTTAATAACCAAGAAAATACGCTAGAGATTTAATTAATAAATATAATTTAACTACAACAAATGGAAGACCTACACCTATAGCAACTAATAAGCCTTAAGTAAAGATGATACGTCAAAATACGTTGATCAAAAATTATATGGAGGAATGATAGGATCATTATTATATATAACTGCTAGACCGGATATAATGCATAGTGTATGTCTCTGTGCAAGATATCAATTGCAACCTAAGGAAAATCATTTAAAAGTCGTAAAACATATTCTAAGATATGTAAAACATACATTTGATTTTGGATTATTTTATCCTGAGGATGATTCATTTGATTTAATTTCTTATTATGACGCTGATTATATGGGATGCAAATCCGATCGTAAAAGCACTTGTGGAACATGTCACTTCTTAGGACATTCACTAGTTTCCTGGTTTAGTAAAAAGCAAAATATAGTATCTTTGTCAACAACTGAAGCATAATATATATATGCTGCTTTGGCTTGTTCACCAATAATATATATGCAACAAACTCTAAATGATTTTGGTTTAAATATAAATAAATCACCAATCTATTGCGATAGTACAAGTGCCATAAATATATATAAAAATCCAACTCATCATTCGAGAACAAAACATATAGATATAAGACATTTACTAAATGGAAGTTATATTAACAAAACCTTTAAATGAAGCAACATTTACTAAATTTAGAAGAGAATTATGCATTTGTTCTTTAGGTGAAATAGAGTAACTAAATATATTAATATAATAAAATAAATGACAAAAATAAGAAAAATAAAAGTTAAATTATATATATGTTGACGTGTGCAATTTGGTATGTCGACATATAACTGCCAAATTTTTAAAATTAATTCCCACCAAAAGGTAGTTATAACCACTATTTAAAC
Source organism: Allium sativum (assembly GCA_030737875.1). NCBI lineage: Eukaryota > Viridiplantae > Streptophyta > Magnoliopsida > Asparagales > Amaryllidaceae > Allium > Allium sativum. Next base: position 193,784,847 of record CM060919.1, read on the forward strand.
TTCTTATTTCGATTTTTCTTCTTCATCTTCTCGTTTCATTTCTGGAAAAATTCTAAACCAAATAAAACAATGTCCTCCACTAATAATAACAACAACCAAACCACCCCCGTTTTGTTTGTCGGACCATCCGAAGGTCCATTTCAATGATCTACGCTCACTAGAGTCATGAAACTAGAGGAATCAATGAAGGATGTTTTGCAAATGCATACCGAAATTCAAGTTTTATAAATCAAGATGAATAAGGAGAATGAGAAACAAGGGAAGATAGTGAGAAATTTGCAACAATTTGACATGGATACCCACATTGATCCAATTATCATCGAGAATGATAATCAAATTGAGGAAGAGGAAGAAGAGGAAATGGTAGAAGAAGAAGAAGAAGCACAAACCGAAGGGATGGACGAAGACAACCAAGTAATATGTGTGGGTGAAATTTGTTTTGGCAGTGTTGGAAATATAGTAATTCATAAATCTCCAATCGTCAAGAAGCATTAGACATTTAGAATTCTGTTTTATTTGTACATGCACTGTAAATCATATATTCATTGTAAATACGAGTGCTTATAAACACTTTGATTTGTATATGTTTAACTCATTTGTAAACATTGTTTGAATTGCATGGTTTATTCAATGTTTATGATCATTATTAGTATAGATATAATATTATTGAATAAGTCATTAGGATTAGTTATAACATAGATTTAGGAGGAGTATAGTTTAGTTTAATCTAGTTAAATATAGTTCAGTTTAATCTAGTTTAATTTAGTTTAGGATACTATAGATATAATATAAGTATAGTTTAGTATAGAATAGTTTTTGATAATGAAAAAGGGGAAGAAATTATAAAATATGATATAGTTTAAGATAGGCATAGTTTAATGGGGAATCAGAAGAAATTCATGGTGAAAGGGGGAGTAATCAAGAAATTAGATCAACAGGTAATATCTGATATGAATATTTTAAAAACCAAGGTTGTCATTATAAAAAAGGTGGAGATTGTTAGGGAATGGAATTTTGATGACAACAACCCTGTTTCAGTTAATAACATTATTGATTTTAAAATATATATTAACATCTTTGTCCAAATTATATGCGGCACCCCACATCCGTTAATGTCACTCTTTATCAGAATGCATTAAGTTTCATGAAGCGTTATAGGTAAATAGAAATAGAATCTCACAAGACAGATATAAAAATAGCAGTGTAATTTAAAACTCCATTACTTAGCAGAAAAACATTGCAGTCTCAAAATCATACAACATCAGGCTAAAATACTAAAACCAAAACATCCGTCTTGCGTTAAAAGCCATCAGAGTAAAGAAATGTAAAATCATAATCCCTACTAATAACCGTGATGAAGTAGACAAGTAGTCGAAGCAATACATCAAAGCAGATCCAAATTCTAGCAGAAATAGTAGAGTGAGAATCCTAAGCAAGCCTGAGCGTTCCCACCCTAAGAACCTAGGGGAAAAGGAAGAGAGAGAAATGGAAACAAAACGGGTCAGACATAAAGTCTGGCGAGTCCAGTGACTTTTAGCATATAAAGAAGTAAAAGTATCATGACAGGCATATAAACTGGATGAGAGCTAACAGTGTCATAATAAACAGGATGAATGGGATAAGTATAATAAATAGGGTGAACTATGCTTCTCATTTACTTTCTCTGCACCAATACTAGTATAACAGATAAGTGACAAGATTAGGTATCCCCTAATTATTTAATAGATACAGAATGATCCCCACAGAATATAATGGTAGGATTAGGTGTACTCTAGTAACGGGTTTTACCCAAATAGAAATAATAGGCACCTCAATAGAAATAACGGGTGTTACCCCAAATAGAAATAACATATACCTCAATAGAAACAGACAGGACTAGATGTACACTAATTATTTCCCGCAAGCGATCAGCTCCCTGTGTCGACCCCACAGTAAGGTGTATTACTTCCTAAAGTGGAAAACTACAGGAGAAACAGACTTATTTACTAGTGCTACAACGGCTTATTTTCCCCTATAGACGGGACTCATGCACACACACGACTCCGTTGGAACGGGCCTATATACACCCCCTTTCAGATGAACCTCTTATAATCAGTTCAGTATGCGTGCCCTGACCCCTACCTAGTGCAGGGTCCCCGTTTAATACCAGAATTGGTTACTAACTGATATGTGTCCCACACAGCAGATGACATAAGTCAAATCCTTGAACTTGTGTCCCCCAATTAAGTAGGAATTTTAACAGGTTAAGCCTGCAGATTAACAGGTTCGCCTAACCCCTACAGATTAACAAGTTAAGTTTCATAGGTTAACAGGTTCATATAACCCCCACAGACTAGACAGTTTTATTTAACCCCTACAGATTAAATAGGTTTGCTTAACCCCAACAGATTAAACAGGTTTACTTAACCCCAACAGATTAAACAGGTTTACTTAACCCCAACAGAGTAAACAGGTTCCACAGGTTGTTTATAGTTTCATTATCATGTTCCACTTAATCTATGAATTAAGCTATAAATTTATATGCCTGAAATCTCAAGTCATGATTCACAGTATAAGATATGTCCCCAAATTATCATGCCTAATCGTTCCTAAATTATCCCAATTTCATTCGTATGCATGTTTCAACGATATTGGCCTAGGCTCTAAGGTATCCTAGGCTATAAAAATAAAAAGGGAATGAGAGAGGCAGAAGAACAGAAGTAGGCATATAATAACAGAAATAGGCATATGATAACAGAAATAGGCATATGAGAACTGAAAAACGGAACAGGTGTACTGAAAATCACATGTAGTTATAGTAGAACTGTTTCGATATGAATCAGTTTCTTAACAGGCATAGGTTCAGATCCATATTTATAAACATGTCAGGGTTACTGTTAAATTTTTATATTTAAAAGTAACATGAACTCACTGAGATTGGATCGGTGTACAAGTAACGTATATGTATAGGATGTTGTTGAAGAATATAATCTTGATTCAATCCAAGCTGAGGTAGCATCTCATTGTCTCCATTGTTTTTGGTGTAGGAAAAAGATAGAAATGTTGTCACTTATATAGACTATCTCCAACGATCCCAGCCACCAATCAAGTCCAAATTCAGAAAAATGAATTCAGCCATATCAGGGTTGAGTCGACCCAGACCAGTCATGGGTCGATCCTTAATGAGTCAATTTCCCGCCTGCGCCCGCCCCTTTTTCCCGCTTACGTATTTTGAACTGATTCGAATTCTGCTTTGATTTATTTATACATATAAATCTCTTATATGTATACAAAATTCTAAGCATCATATCTTCCTCATATGGTGTCCGTTTTACGCAAACTCAATGTCTATTCTAAGCAGAATTCCGAGACGAACACAATGGTATAATCCATTCTACTTAATTCCCAATATTTAATTAAGTATCCTTTAGTTTATTGTTAATAATGTCCTTTAAAATTATTGGGTGTTACATTCTCCTCTACTTAAAGGATTTCATTCCGAAAATCTTCAAGTTAAGAAGAATGTTTATCCTAATGTCCATCAACAACCATGAACTCATCCATCAATCATAGGCATCCATTGACCTTAAGAGATTTCTAATGCTTATATGAATATATGCAAAGGTGTGTGTATATTTCCCTAAGCTAATGCGAAAAATTAGGTGGTCTACTGATTCAGTCGACCTCCTTAATGCAATGTAAGTTAGTGCCATGAATCCAAGATGTATGCAAGTAGTCCTAGTATATCGTGTAAACACTATATACGTGCACAATCATCCATCCAAATGCAACATCCACTTCCATCCATTAAAAAGAAAAATGCACACACATCCATATGCAGTATGAGAGTGCTTTGAGCCGATCTAATGCCTAGTGTATGTATATGCATCCACGAGCAACCACTAGAAAACACTTGCATCCACTTGCATCAATCAAACATAACATGTCTCAAACACATGTTTAAATCTATTGGTTTTCTACCTGAAGGTCGAATATTCAATCGATAGGATATACTCAAATAATAGAAGCAAGTACGAATAAAAACTTAGAATAAGAAGTTAAGAACATACCCTTGAAAAGAAAAGGGTACGAAGCGCGAATCTTGTCTTCGGTCTCCCAAGTTGCATCCTCGCTATCTTCACCCCATTGCACTTTCATCAACTTAACCTCTCTGTTGTGTAGTTTATTAACCTCCGATCCAAGTGTACGGGTAGGAACTCGTCTAATTGTCACATCCCTTTCTACCTCCACTTCCACAAGCATGCTGGGCTCAACCACCTCTGTTGTATCGTGCAGAAATTTTTGCAAATGAGAAATGTGGAAAACATCATGAACACCCGCCAATCCCTCTGGTAGTCTCACCCTATGGGCCACCTGACCTATCCTCTACACTATGGGAAATGGCCCTACAAAGCTTGGCGCTAATTTCCCTATAGATCCAAATAGAGCCACATTCCTCAGAGGTGATGCTTTGATGAAAACCATGTCTCCTACCTCAGTGTCAGTCCTTCTCTTATCTAAGTAGGATTTCTGCCTATCCTGAGTTGTCTTCATGCGTCGGCGGATAAGATCAATCTTTTTTGAAGTCTTTCGAGTCATCTTAGGTCCAAGTAGAAGCATATCCGTAGACTCTCACCAACAATCGGTGATCTGCAAGGTCTCCCATACAGTGCCTCAAAGGGTGTCATGCCTATACTAGCCTGATAACTGTTTTAGTAGGCGAACTCTACCAATGGGAGATGCTCCTCCCAAGTCCCTTCGAAGTCTAGGATACACAACCTCAAAAGATCCTCGAGAACTCTATTCACCCTCTCAGTCTTCCCATCGGTCTGAGGGTGATATTGGTGCTCAAACATAACTGTGTACCTAATGCCTCTTGCAAGCTTTTCCAGAACTCACTAATGAAGATGGGGTCACGATCACTCACTATGCTAGAAGGTACTCCATGTAGACGGACTATCTCATGAAGATAAACTGATGCCAACCATGTTGTCGTCCTCTTGTTTTTAACAGGAATGAAATGAGCCCTCTTAGTTAGCCTGTCTACCATAACCTAGACACTGGTGTTGCCTTTCCTTGATCTTGGCAAACCATCGATGAAATCCATAGAGACGCTTTCCCACATCCACTGTGGGACCTCCAGAGGATGAAGCAAACCACCAGGCTTCCTTTGTTTAGATTTAACTTGCTGGCAAAATAAACCTCGAGAGACAAACTCCGCTATAGCTTTCTTCATCCCATACCAAAAGAAAATCCTCTTCACATCTCTATACATCTTAGCGCCGCTCGTATGGATAGACATCCTAGAATGATGGGATTCCTCAATGACTGTCTTCAATAGATTTCCAAATCGGGGAACACAAAGCCTCTCATCCCTTCGTAGCCAGCCTATATCATCTGTGGAATATCCACTAAGATGACTAGAAGTCTCCCCTCTATTGAGCCTATCCAAGATGTCTGCTATCTGTGGGTCCTCTCATTGCGAAGATCCTATCTGATTCATAAGAGTATGTCGCACCTCTAAGGATGCCAACAAACCAAGTGTAAGATCTGTAGATGTCCTAAAATCGAAGGTCGATATGTACTCCAAACTCCACCTCTCAACGAATAGAGACTCAAAGTCATCCTCTGCCTAATCAACGCGTCTGCCACTACATTACCCTTGCCAGGGGCATTAGAAATCTCAAAATCATAGGACGCTAGGAACTCCATCCATCTCTGCTGTTTCAAGTAGAGATCCTCCTGCAAGAACAAATACTTGAGCGACTTATGGTTCGTGTATAACTTGAACCTTTCTCCAAGCAAATAATGCTGCCAAGTCTTAAGTGCGAACACTATAGTAGCCAATTCCAAATCATGGGTAGGGTAGTTCTTCTCATGAACTCTCAATTGTCTACCACTGTAGCATACTACCCTTCCCTCTTGTGTCAAGATGGCACCAAGCCCTGTACCACATGCATTAATGTACACTGTGAATACTTTTTTCCCATCAGGCAAAGTCAAAACTGGGGTTGTTGTCAAAGCCCTCTTCAATTGCTGAAAAGCATCCTTACGGTCAATGCTCCAAGAAAAGTTCAGATTATTCTTCGTCAGTCTGGTGATGAGGGTTGATATCTTTGCGAAGTCCTTGATAAACTTCCTATAATAGCCCGCTAAACCGACAAAACTCCTCGTCTCCGTTGAATTCTTTGGAATAAACCAATCTTGAACTGCAACTACTTTCGCGGGATTCACCGCTATCCCATCCTTGGAGACCACATGCCCTAGGAATCTTACCTCCTCTCTCTAAAAGTAACATTTGGAGAATTTCTCCTTAAGCTGGTGTGCTTGGAGAGTCCTCAAAACCTCCCCTAAATGTAGGTCATGTTCTTCCTCGCTGTTCGAGAAAACTAGAATCTCATCCACAAAGACTACAACGAATTTATTCAGAAACTCGCTGAACACCCTACTCGTCAGATCCACGAAATATGCGAGTGCATTCGTCAAACCAAAAGGCATGAATAACCACCCAAAGAAACCATCCGGAGTTCTAAAAGCGGTCTTGAATTGCTGTCCTCGAGCGCCCTCAACTGAAGGAATCCCGTGGCCAAATCTAATTGCGAGAAAACAGATGCGCCAACAAGCTGGTCAAACAGATCGTCAATCCCCGGAAGTGGGTGCCTTTTCTTCTTGGTGAGTTTATTCAAATCCTTGTAGTCCACACATAGACGAAGTGAACCATCCACCTTGGTTGCAAAGATGACTGGAGCACCGCATTCAGATATACTTTGCCTAATAAACCCCTTCCTAAGTAGCTCCCTACTTGCTTGCTAAGCTCCCTCCTTTCCCTAGGAGCCATGTGGCGCACAGGCAATGCGACTAGCTTTGCATTATCCACCAAGTATATCCGGAAATCAATCTCACGCCTCGGAGGTAATCCCCTAACCTCATCATAAACATCCGGATACTCATAGACTACCGGTACAGATCGCAAACCATCAACAGAAGCATTAAGTGATTCTAGGAAGCTAAGCATAACATACCCCTTTGGGTCACAGGAAATATCGAGAGTCCTCCCTCGGCAAGTCAAAAGTCTAACGACTCTCCTCTCACAGTCTAGAATGGTACCATACATGGCTAGCCAATCCATCCCTAGAATAATACCATAACCCATAAAACCAAGCACATATACGTCGCACTCAAACTCGACGCCAAACCCAGATATCCTCAAACCCCGAATATCATAGATAGATGAGTTGTGCCCCCAATGTGGTTTGAGACAATAATGGGATCAAAAACAATACTAGCTAGTACTAAGGTGCAGAGACTCAACCACAAAACCAAATATAAAAGAGTGAGAAACGCCGGAATCAAAAAGAGTTCTAACTGGATGATCGGAAAGGGAAATCAAACCTTTAACAGAAACTTTCCTACCTTGGTCCGGTACACTGGCCTCGAGAGCGTGCACCTGCCCTCTAGAAGATCCTTCCCTTTGGCCCTGTCCTTGCCTCTTCGGGCACTCCTTAGTATAGTGTCCGACTTCACCACGGTTGAAGCAAGCATTCTTCCTTTTTCTGCAATCTTTGACCAGATGACCCAAGCTCCCACAACTATGACACTTCTTTTTTCCATGAGCTTTGTCGTTCTTTCCACCCTTCTTTTGTTATTCATTCTTGGGACACACTTTCATGTTTTTTGTCTAGTCAGTCTTATCCTCCTTTTTCTCATCCTTACCATCTTTGTGCATCAATGCCATGTTAACTAGTCTCTCAAAGACAGCCCCCATCGGAATGTGAGATAATGCCAATGCTTGAAGAGGTTGTTTTAGTCCTCTTGCAAACCTTAAATCTTTCTTGTGCGGGGTATTCACCAGCTCCAGACCAGACCTTACCAACTGATTGAATCTATTGACATACTCTTTAACAGACATGCTTCCTTGTTTAAGTGACAGAAATCTCTCCATCTGCATACTCTCTTCTGCCCGAGAGAGAAACTTTGTCTCGAATATCTGTTGGAAATCATCACAAGTATCAACTGGATGCCCTGCTTACATCACCTCCCACCAAAACGAAGTCTCGTCCTTTAGCTGCCACGTAGCCAACTGTATCTTCCTACGGTCATCAACTTCGAAAAGCCCAAACAAGTTTTCCGTCTCTTTTAGCCAATTTCGTGCTTCCACAAAGTTATCAGTTCCCCGGAATGGCTTTCCCCCCATAGCACATAAATCTTTTCATATCTTAGAGAAAATATCCGCTCATGGAGCAGGAGGAACAGCGGCTGCAACCGGGGGAGAGGCGTCTCTTTGGCCTCCGGCAGGCGTCGTAGCCTCAAGATATCTACGGAACCAAGCCAGTATTTGAACGCCCTCGAGAAGATTCGGTTCCCCAGACATGCTGAAAAGAAAAGGAAAAGGGATTCAAATAGAGAATCGAAAGATATTTTATATGGCTTTGAGGAATATGTTTTCAAAAATAGACTTTTCTTCGAAAATACTTTCTTTTTGAAACTTTTTGAAAACAATTTTCAAAACCTTTCATTCGATCTTGTAACCTTCAACTTTGATACCAAATGTGACACCCCACGTCCGTTAATGTCACTCATTATCAGAATGAATTAAATTTTGTGAAGATTTATAGTTAAACAAAAACAAAATCTCACAAGACAAATATAAAAATAGTAGCGGAATTTAAAACTTCATTACTTAGTAGAAAAACATCGTAGTCTCAAAACCAGTTACAACATCATGCTAAAATACTGAAACCAAATACATGAAACCAAAACATCTGTCTTGCGCTAAAAGCCATCAGAGTACAAAAATGTAAAATCATAATCCCCAATAATAGCCATAATAAATTAGACAAGTAGTCGAAGCAATACATCAAAGCAGATCCAAATCCAAGCCTAAATAAAAGAGAGAGAATCTTAATCAAGCTAGAGCGTTCCCACCCTGAAAACCTGGGGGGAAAGGAAGAGAGAGAAAAGGAAACAAAACGGGTCAGTCATAAAGTCTGGTGAGTCCAGTGAATTTTATCATATAAAAAAGTAAAAATATCATGACAGGCATATAAAACGGATGAGAGCTAATAGTGCCATAATAAACAAGATTAATAGGATAAGTAGAATAAACATGGTGAACTATGCTTCTTAGTTACTTTCACTGCACCAATACTAGTGTAACAGATAAGTGACAGAATTAGGTATCCCCTAATTATTTAACAGAAACAGAATGACCCCCACAGAATATAATGGTAGGATTAGGTGTACTCTAGTAACGGGTTTTACCAAAACGGAAATAACAGGTACCACAACGGAAACAACGGGTGTTACCCCCAAAAAGAAATAACAGGTACCTCAACAGAAACAGACAGGACTAGATGTACTTTAATTACTTCCCTAAGCGATCGGCTCCCTTACTTGTAAATACCTTGTCCCACAGTAGGGTGTACTACTTTCTAAAGTGGTAACCTACAGAAGGACGCAGCCCTATTTAATAGTGCTACAACAGCTTATTTTCCCCCTACTGACCAGACGCATGCATGCCATGACTCCGTTGGAATGTGCCCGTATACACTCCCTTTTAGATGAACCTCATATAATCAGTTCGATAAGCGTGCCCTGACCCCTACCTGGTGCGGGGTCCCTGTTTAATACCATAATAGGTTACTAACTGATATGGGTCTCACATAGCAGATGACACAAGTCAAATCCCTAAACTTGTGTCCCCTAATTAACTAGGATTCTTAACAGGTTAAGCCTACATATTAACAGGTTCGCCTAACCCCCACAGATTAACAGGTTAAGTTTCACAGGTTCATATAACCCTCATAGACTAAACAGGTTTATTTAACCACAACAGATTAAATAGGTTTACTTAACCCCAACAGATTAAACAGGTTTACTTAACCCCCAATAGATTAAACAGGTTCCACAGGTTGTTTACAGTTTCATTATCATGTTCCGCTTAATCTATAAATTAAGATTAAAGATTTATATGCCCCAAATCTTAAGTCATAATTCACAGCATAAGATATCCCCCCAAATTATCATTCCCAAATTATCCTAATTTTGTTCGTACGTATGATTCAGCAATATTGGCCTAGGCTCGAAGGTAGCCTAGGATATAAGCATAAAAAGGGAATTAGAGAGGGAAAAGTACAGAAATATGCATATAATAACATAAATAGGCATATGATAACAGAAATAGGCATATGATAACAAAAATAGGCATATAAGAACAGAACAGCAGAACAGACGTACTGAAAATCACATGTAGTTATAGCAAAACTATTCAGATATGACTCATTTCTTAACATGCATAGCTTTAGATCCATATTTATAGACATGTCAGGGCTACTGTTAAATTTTTATATCTAAAAGTAACATGAACTCACAGAGATTGGATCGATGCACAAGAAACGTATATGTATAGGATGATGTTGAAGAAGATAGTCTTGATTCAATCCAAGCTGAGGCAGCATCTCATTGGTCTCCATTGTTTTTGGTGTGGGAAAATAATAGAAATGTTGTCACTTATATAGACTATCTCAAACGAACCCAACCACTAATAGTGTCCAGATTCAGAAAAACGAATTCGGCCAGATCAGGACTAGGTCGACCCATCCCCACCTGGGTCGACCAACCTGACCATAGGTCGACCCAGACCAGGCATGGGTCGACACTTACGGGTCGATTTCCCGCCTACGCCCGCTCCTTTTTCCCGCTTACTTATTTTGAATTCTGCTTTGATTTATTTATACATATAAGTCTCTTATATGTATACAAACTTCTAAGCTTCATATCTTCCTCATACGTTGTCCGTTTTACGCAAACTCAGTGTAACGTCCCGTATTTTTGGTAGTCAAATATTTTATTTAAATTATTATTTTAAATATTTTATTTGGAATAATAATAGATTTAATATTTAATTCGTTATTAAAACGAAGTTTGAACGTTATATATTTATATAATTATAAATCGAGCTCGAAATGGCGCTGCAGTTCGTAATTTGGAGTTTTGAACTTCAACTGAGAATACAGAATCCGATATAAGTCGGATTTCTGTGAAACAAGAAACGTTGGAACTGTATCGATTATAATTTTCATATGAAAGAGAAAAATCCAGATTTCGTGTTGCAGAGTGTTAGTTATGGCCAAATCAAATTTTAAAATAGTCGCTGTGAAAAATCGTTATTTAAATATCGGCCTTTAAAATGACCATTTTGCAAACGGTCCCCGATTTCGACGAAACCAGTTTCATTGGAACCGTAATGTTAAATTATTGCACAGTGTCAAATGGCGTGGCAAACCGATGTCGTATGTGGCCACGGTAGCCGTAAACGCCCAGTTAATTTCTATAGCGCGTGATTAATTTAATAAAGGGATATTTGAGTGTAACTTGAGCAGACGATCGAATTAAGCCACGAAACTAGTTCCATTGAGTTCCTATCAACGATTAGAGTCAGAATAAGCATATAGTTTATTATTTTTGGAGATCGGTTAATTTTGTGTTCAAAAGGGCATTGCGGTGCGCGTAAAAATAGCCTACCGGGAAAACGGTCTCAGAATGCGACGAAACTGGTGCCGTTGGGTTCGTATTGAAGAATTATTATAGGATTGCAAGGTTTCAAGTTGATTTGACTTATCTAGTGACCGTGGAAAAATTAAACGCGTGTTTATTTCTGGTTTTATAAAGGAAATTTTTTCATACGACCTCGGATTTCGACGAAACTTGTCCCATTGGGACCGGAATACTTTCTTATACCAAGATTAGCTTTTTTATCAGTAAACAGAAATCAATTATGGTGGTTTTTATCAACTGCTTAGCGGTAAAGTTTAGTACCGAATATACATATATTCTGTGTGCTAAAAACAAGTCCTCCCTACCTTGGTTCTTCCTTCCCCAGAAGTTACTACTGTCATATTTTACTTGAACCGTCTCTTCTTTCAGTCGAAAGGACTTGAAAGATCAACACAGCTAATAGCTAATTTCTGTAGTTGCCGACCTATGATAAAGGCAAAATCTTCTGTTTAGTCGCATCCCATTTAAAAGCGCAGCTACCCTTTCTTCAGTCTTCCATGAATGGAAAACACATGCTGTCCATCTTTCTTGAATTTTCACTTCAACTACCACTCTTGTCATCACACAGCTACCTGCTGAAGCTGAACCTAATATATCTACCTACGCTGTACCGTCATGAAAGATGTGGTTCTTATCCCCCTCTCCTCTTCTATATATACGCACCAAGACTGTCTTCACCTCGTTTCAGAAATCAAAACAGAAAAACCATCACTTACCTTCCAAACAACGCGAGCCTTATAAAAATATCCATGTAAATTCATTTGAATATTTATAAACCCAAAAGCTTGTATTCATGTGATCCTGCAAATACTATCTTCATACTCGAAACATTTGGGTTGATGTAAATGAAAGGAGTTGGGGTTGGTCACGTTTCCGGGAGTGGAGGGGTGATCTTCGGAGGTCGGAAAGGTGTGTGGCATGGTGTGGGAGATGTTGGGTTGTCGGGTGAGGACCGTGGTGGGTGGATGAGTACGTGAGGGGTTTAAATCTTGAACGTGATGAGAAGCAACGTTGTTTTGTTGAGGACGGTTTGTGGTGGAAGGGCGGAGCAAATGAAGTGAACAGTAACGTGGCGTTCTGGACTGGAACAAAGGAGGGAAGCAATACACGAAGAGCGAAAGGCCTGGGAAGATAATTCGGCCGTTAACAGTAAATTCAAACCGTGATTTTTGAAACAAATAGTAATTAAGAAACTGATTAGTTATTTCCTTTAAATCATGGTGCAGGTTTCTTATATGAACAGCGAACGGATGGGGTGTGAGCAGGAGAACAGGACCAAAATGCTTGAAACAGTATTGGCGTGCCATGATATTAAAAACAGTGTAACCAAAGTTTTCAAATCAGTCTACTATCATCCGTCCAGAAAACGAAAAGTAATGATTTAAATTAGGGAATTCTTAGTAATTAAATTATAGTTAACATTTAATTAAGGACCAATTATTTTAATAAATCATGCTAATATCAGGCATTCTGAAATGATGCAGGGATGTAGACGTGGAGCTGATTCAATAAAGGAAATAAAGATTGGTCAAATTTTATAAACAAAGTAATTAGAAAACTAAACTATTAATTAGGAAATAATTATATAGTTTACATTATTTAACTTAAATTTTTAATATCGGGTACATCTATTATCAGAATCGGACAAACCCGACGCTGTTGGAATCATCCTGATGAACACTATGTCATGGAACAGATCTGGACGGAGTTAGAGTCAATTGGATTTTTAGTCAAATTAAACAAATGAAATAAGTCGTTTAAATAGCGAATCAAATCAAGGTGAGTTAAACTCACTCAGTTTTTCCTATTTATATTTTATATAAATTGGGTTTTTATTTTGTGTGTTCTGCTTGCCAATGGGTGACTGTTTGCTAGTTCAATATTTATTTGTTGATTTATCTGATGAAATTAAACTGTGTTTAATTATAGTGAAATACCAAATCGTTATTCTAACGATTGGTTCCAATAAAGGTAACTCACCTTGGTTGGTCACGTTTATAAAATAAACATGTTTAATTGGTTGAATTGTTTGAAGTGCTTGTGAATTGGTTGATGTTAAATGGTCATTATTTATTTTAGTTAAATGAAATTGAATGGTCTGATTTGAGATAACCATTTGTATACAGGGAAGAACAGGTTGGAGGGATCCAACCGGATTCCTCAAATATATTATTTATTTTTCATATTATCATATATGAACTGTCATGATTGGATAATTGAGTTTGGTAGTGATCATTGAATGAAAAGTCAACCTGTGTGGTGTTTTAACCAATGGGCTATATTGGTTGAGTAATCAACAGTAAATGGCCTTAAAGAAATGATATCGATTTACTGTCAGGTAAATTGATGGAACTGAAGTTATAAAATTTATTTTATAACTAAAGATAGGTTTTGATATATATATTTTGAATAAAAGTTTATAAAGGAAATAAATATATATTATTTATTATTTAAGTTAATAATTGATTTTATAAAGACAAATGCTGATGGTAATCAGATTTAGAAATACGTGAATAGGAATTAACCTAACGGTTAAATTTGGATAATGGTTTTGTTAAGAAACAATTTAATGGAATTATCATAATTAATTATATTATATTAAAAAGGAGAAATGAATTGAATCGGTTAATGAGATAACCAGATTTAAGTTGACTAAGTTAACAGTTTTAACTGGGATTGACCATTAAATTAGTTTGTATTGAATTAACCCAATAGAAGAGTTTAATGAATACTGTTTATATTTTAATAAGATTTTTTTTTTAAAAAAAGGGATTTATTATTTATTTTAGTTAATAAAGGAATTAACTACTAACATAGTTAATGATTGAATAAATTATTATAATTTAGAAAATTACTTTTTCATGGAAATTCATTTAAAAGTAATCTAGGTGAAAAGAAATCAAATTGATCGGTGAAAGAAGTTTATCAATAGGTTTTGCTTAAACCTGAGTTTTATAACAAAGTTATAAAAAGGGATTTTTAAGCAAATATTATAGCTTAAATAAATGTCACTTAATTATTTGAATTAAGTAAAAGAAAATTGAGATAAAAGGTTTTATAATAAACCAGAGTTATACGAAAGAGGTTTGAGGTGTTATACCGTTAATTCTAAATTAACTTTATTTAAAGATTGTGATTAAATAAAAGTGGGAGATTGGAATGAAATATTGTTCTTGGATTACAACTTATATTTATCTTTAGATATGAACGTTGTTGATCAAGGTTTGAGAGGTAATTAAAATACCCCAACTTGAACGACTTCAGGATTATCTAAGAATGATATAAGTTGTAATGGTGAAAGAGGTTGGTAAAAATTTATTATTTCATTAAGAAATAATAACGCAACATCTTTGATGAAAATTTGGGAAAATATATATATAATGATGATGTTAAAGTAAAAGGAGAAAAGGGAGATTTCATAAAATTTTAACGATACCCGCAAGGTTAAAGAAATTGTGAAGTTGAGTATTAGAATAGCTTTATTCTATAAAAATAAGCGTTGGTTATTGTTTTCGAGTAATAAATAAAAAGATATCTAGTAACGTTGTTTTACGAGTAATGAGTTAAAATGATTTCCCAATGTTATAACAACGTGGCTGATGTTTGAAAGAGAAAATAGACAGCTGAATATGATATAGGATTTCCTAAATATTAAAATGAAATTGTTTAAAGTATAATCTATGTTAAATAAGAAGCGATAAGTTATATTTATAATATCAAAATATTTAAGAATTCTAAATTTACATTTTTTTTAATTAAAAGGCCAAGTAGTTGTGACGACCCCAAACCCCGTACTGACGGCGGCAAGGGTAATCTTTGGAATATAACACAGAAACAGATAATAGCAGAACATAAATAAATAAATACAGCAGATAATGAACAAATAATACACTGGATAAATGTAATCATCAGAGTTACACAATATACAGGATCATACTTAGTACAGATACAGTTCAGCTATACATAAATGTCTACAGCGGAAAACAAACATAATATGTACAATAGGAGCTGAACAGCATAAAAAGAGATAAATGATAGAATCCATCTTCAACTCCAGCTATCCAGAAAGAGCCTGCTAAAAACCTGAATACAAGGCTGCCCGTGTAGAAAAAGGGGCACCCGAGTTTGCAAGTGAAACAAACTACGAGTCAGTCATGGGACTGGTATGAGAAATCTACTTAACACATCTATAATATGGCTAATCACAGGACCACGCCACTTTCGCGGAACGGGTTTACTCCATTGGATTGCCAGTGCTTTAAAACAAATCATTCTTTTAAACCTCGCAATGCTTTTTATAAAAATGAAGCCATTATAAGACTCAGTTCCCATCACACAATGCAACGCAAACCGGAGGATAGAGTTTTTACCTTATAACGGCCAAAATATGCTTGATACGAATAAAACAAAAGCATTTGATATTATTACTAGTGTTTATATGTTTCAAAAACAATTTCAAATCATAAGTATCAATCATAGACGGCATTAATGCCCCATACCACTATGTCGCCATATATAGGTATACAATCAAAATCGCACAATCTAGCCCATGTCTCAGGCAAGTACTCAGTCAAGCCTTTGGAGTGACAGGGCCGGTCCACCGATGTGGATTAAAATTCCTGAACACTACGTTTCCCCGCCCTATGGGGCGTAAATGAGCCAACGAATGACTCCATCGGTCCCAGATCGACCGATATAACCGAGGCGCCTCGCAACAGCAACAACCACATAAGTCAATCTCGTCAGGGCATGTAAAACTACTGACGCCACTTCTAGCTAGAAAGAAACGCATGTCCTCCCTGAGGTCCTCTCCCGTTTCTGGTTCATACCAGGGTGTGAGGCTCGCGATTTCACGTTATACACAAAGCTACGCCACACAGGCGGTGCTTTGATCATCACCACAAGACTTTGCTTTTCAACAGAAGCCCTGATCACTGCATCTTAGCATGCCAACCAGGCAATTCACACCGTGCAACTGATAGCTATCAATCACACAGAATAAATTCCAATGTCAGACACACTATCCATTTGCAAGTCCGTTCTGGGTCTGAACGAAACCGGAGGCACTATATACCTCGCAAACCCATCGACTTCCACGTACGCCTGGACGGTCACCACTCATTATCCATATTTCGGGATGCCTCCCAATCAGGACATCAGTTACCATCCAAACGAGGTGAAGATCTCCGGTCTTCGACCACCGTCTTCATCTTCGATTTCTTATCGTCGATTCAGTTATTCAGAATGGGATATACCCGGTCTTTCTGAGCAACTCGCGTATATAATAAACACGTGCTACACAAACACTACATACGCATCATTTCAATTCATTAGTCACTAACCGTCAATCCGTAAGAGAACGATTTCCCAAATATTAACCCCGAAGGCCGAAACCAACATCAGATCAAAATCCAGGAAACCATTCGACTTAGCTAACCTTCAGTTAATTTCTAAATTTCACATCCATATCGTTTATAATATTTTATAACGATTTATCGCTATTTTTATTTATTTTAAAATAGCCAATTTATTCAAACGACGCTTCGGGCCATAACGCAGCCGTGGCGCTGTTTTTCTTCAGATTTGAATTAAACATATCTGAAGATCTAACCGTTGGATCTTCACAAAATTTACATCATTAGAAAGATTTTTTCAAAACGAATCCAACGGTTCCAGTTTCGGGAAAATCCGACGGTCGGATCTCCCGGTATAATCGTTTGAATTTTCGATTTCAAAATACGAACTACAGCGTCGTTATTCGATTTAATTTAATTATATATATATATAAGTATAATCGATTCTGGCGCTGTTTTTCTTCAGATTTGAATTAAACATTCCAGACAGTCCAACCGTTGGATTTTTACAAAGTTGGTGCCGTTGGAAAGATATTTCCAAAGCGAACCCAACGGTTGTCATTTCGGGAAAATCCGATGGTCGGATCTCCCGCACTAATCGTTTGAAATCACGGTTTCAAAATACGAACTGCAGCTTCGTTATTCGATATATTTTAATTATATTTATATATATATATATATATATATATATATAATCGATCCTTCGATTTCAAAACCATTTCCTTTTCATACATTTGATAAAAATGATATTTTTATCCAACTGACTTCTATTTCAACACTTCACTATTTTTAACTATTCATGTATATGATAGAAAGGTGATTTTTATTATAAAACAATTCATTTCAAAACGCGATTATTTTATATAGTTCATATAGGTAATAAAAATATGATTTTTATTATAAAACAATTTATTTCAAAACAAGAGTATTTTATGTAGTTCATATAGGTAATAAAAATATGATTTTTATTATAAAACAATTTATTTCAAAACAAGAGTATTTTATATAGTTCATATAGGTAATAAAAATATGATTTTTATTATAAAACAATTTATTTCAAAACAAGAGTATTTTATATAGTTCATATTGATGATAAAAAAAGGATTTTTATTATAAAACAATTTTTTCAAAATATGAATACCATTCAACACATGAATTCTATTCAACGAATGAATTTCAATTCAACACATGAAGGTTTTCTATAGTTTATATATATATAGATAAAAAGGTGATTTTTATATTTAAAACACGAATACCATTCAACACATGAATTTCAATTCAACGAATGAATATCGATTCAACACATGAAGGTTTTCTATAGTTTATATATATAGATAAAAAGGTGATTTTTATATTTAAAACACGAATACCATTCAACACATGAATTCTATTCAACGAATGAATTTCAATTCAACACATGAAGGTTTTCTATAGTTTATATATATAAATAAAAATGTGATTATTATATTTAAAACACGAATACCATTCAACACATGAATTTCAATTCAACGAATGAATATCGATTCAACACATGAAGGTTTTCTATAGTTTATATATATAAAGTAAAAATGTGATTTTTATTGCAAAACAATTTATTTCAAAACATGAATGTCATTCAATAGATGAATTTCTATTCAACACACGAATATAGTTTCAACACATGAAAATAATTCTAACACATGAATATTATTCAAAATTTCGGCAGCATAACGGCAGGGTAGTTAAAACCGGGGCCGTCCCTAGTACGGCTCCTCGCTCTACCTTAAAGCCTCGCAGCTTTTGACAATGGGGAATCATGCATCTAGTTCGCACGCAGGCGGCATGTATATATTTTTCATTTCCACAAACTAATCCTATGTGGTTTCAACCAAATAATTTTCAACCACAAACGGGTATTTTTCAACCACAATCAATCAATTTCAACCACAAACAATTTTAATCAATCATTCGTAATCAATCAATTTTCACACCGATCACAATCAATAAATATCGTCCATGGTTTGTGGACGAGGGGCGTATATATATATATATATTATATAAGCATTTCACTTCTATTTCAACACATATATAATTTTTACAACGCATATATAACTTATACATCGAACGTACAACCTATACAACGCTTATACATGAGGTGTACAACGCTTATACAAGTCATACATCGACTATATGATTTATACATCGTCGTTTTCCATATCATTTATAAATTAGAAATCTCACATTGGGTTCCGCTCCGAAAAAAATAGCAGAAGGCTCAGAAAAATATGCGGTCTCTTCTAGAATGTAGAAGACGTCCACACGAGTTGTAACAACCCGCATTCTACGCATCATAGGATCATAGAATATTTATTTCTCTCACATACAAAGTTGTATGGTCATGTAACTTTGGGAGACGATTACTGGGGTCATTTCTCATGTTCATGATTTTTCCCGATTTTTAAATGACATTTTACCCCTAGTTGGTACTGTTTTGGCCATAACTTTTGACTGGAAAGGAATTTTGACCTGAAACCACTTTCATTGGCTCCGGATGATGGTTTACAATTCCGTAGAGTGGTCACATAAGCCAAACGGACTCACCGTTTGGGAGATATGGCTGAAAAAAGTTTCAGATAGTGAAAAACAGCTTAATTGGGCTTAACCGGGTGATTAACAGCTAGGCCCAATGGGGGATTTCGGGATTAGGGTTATGAGGAGGCTGAAATCAGTTAGAGAACGATCTTATCCTCATTTTCCAGCCGCCACAAACATGTCTTTCACCCTAGCCATGGCCTCCACCTTCTAATTTCATCCCAAATCGTCTCTAATCACTTTCTAATCGAAGATTAAGCAAAATGTAACACCCCGTATGTTGAATAACTTGTGATAATATAAAACAGGGCAGAAATAAATTTTAAAATCTGAATCATGGGAAACGGGCTATGCCATTGCGTTCGTCTCTGAAAAATACGCGAAATAGAGTCCGAGTTTTCAAAAATCGGAGTCCGTATGACCCAGTTAAGGCCCGAAGAAGTTTTCAGAAAATTTAAAATAGATTTAAAATATTCAGATTCACATTTCAGAGTGGCGGGAAAAATCCCGCCAGGCAGAGGGAGTCGACCCTAGGGTCGACATGGGTGTCGACCCCCTCCCTAGGGTTCGACCCAGGGGTCGACACAGGGGTCGACCCCCCCTGTCGGTCAGTGTGACCTGGGTGCAACCTGATGGCTTTTGGGCTGTGCTTGGTGGCTAGGACGAGATCTGACGGCTCTAATCTGATTTAGGGTTAATCTAATGGCCTAAAATACCTAACTAATCTATAAATACACCCTAAGACTACCCTAATTCATACTAAAAATAGATACAACACCGTTATGTCGTCAAAATGCAACTTGAAGGAGCCTCCATCAAATTAAAGAGGAAGATAGGTTCTCAAATCAACCTCTAATCAACTCTAGAAACTTAATCTTCTTCATAGGAGTGCTAATCAACAAGTTGTGAGTTTCTATAGCCTTAATGACCAATTGTTAAATGATTATGATAGGATATAATGAGGTTATGGCTATGAATGTGGATCAATGCAAGATTATGTTATCATATGCTATGTGTTTGTGATGTTATGCAAGTTATGCAAGTTATGTGCTATGTGTTTGTGATGTTATGCAAGTTATGCAAGTTATATGCTACATGTTCATGATGTTATGCAAGTTATGCAAGTCATATGCTACATGTTCATGATGTTATGCAAGTTATGCAAGTTATATGCTATATGATCATGATGTTATGCAAGTTATGCAAGTGTTAGGCTATGTGTTCATGATGCTAGTTATGCAAATTGCTATGATAAACATTGATCCATTATGACACCATGATTATGCAAGTTTGGTGTATGAGTATATGCAAGTTCATATATGATTTGTATGCAAGTTTGGTGTATGATTATATGCAAGTTCATATATGATTTGTATGCAAGTTTGGTGTATGATTATATGCAAGTTCACATATGACATGTTATGCAAGTTTGGTGTTTGATTATATGCAAGTAACATGTGCAAGTTTACACCTTTGTATGATATGCATACATATGCAAGTTAACCCCTTTGTATGTCATACATACATATGCAAGTTTACCCCTTTGTATGACATAAATAACTTATGCAAGTTAACCTCTTTATGACATATGTGATTCATGCAAGTTTGGGTTGATTATTTATGCTAGTTGGGTTGATGCTATATGCATGTTGACACCTTAAAAACCCATGTTGATGCTAATGTTATGCAAGTTGAACCCATTGTATTTGTGATGAATCTTCCCTTTTATGTCATGTTAGCGAATTACGTGGGGAACGATGGGGTTAATATACATGTTAATGAAATGGTGTGAAGTTGGTATGATTATGCATACCATAAAGTGGATGGACATAATTGAGTCAATTATGTACATCGTTAAATTTGTAATTAATTAGGGATAATTAATACAAATTATGGGGGGGATTAATTAGGTGTAATTAATCGACTAAGACACGAGGTTGGACCCTTTTGTAGCATAAGACTGCCCGGAACCGACCGACAAATCCAGCGGCTACAAATGATTGGCCCAATGTGAGAGGTCTTAGGCACAAACTAAATACGTGACAAGTGTATAGACACGAGGTTAGACTCGGTTATGGCGTAAGGCTGCCCGGACCCAACCGGCAAATCCAGCTGCCATAAAAGATAGTCTAATGTGAGAGGTCTTTACAACGGTTACGTTCTTAATCAATTAAGAAACACTTAACCAGATAAGCATGTAGTGGGGCATGAAGGGTTAAGTGGGTGCCTTGGGTGGCATGTGGAAATCAAGTAAGTGCCTTGGGTGGCATGTGGAAATCTAGTGGGTTGCCTTGGGTGGCAATAGAAAATACGATTAAAATACTTAACCAAGTGGAAACATGTAATTAAACATGATTAAAAGGGTTAAGTGGGATGCACTAGATAAAGTGACAAGCTTAGGTGGGTAGCTTGTGGGGGCCCATTTCAACTAGTAACCCATATGTATCTTATTGGGCTCGACCCATGTCGAGGACGGGACACGCGTATTGGGCTTGATTATAAGAGGCCAAAACGGGTTAGCGGTGGCAACGCAAGTCCAACGGGTTTCATATGCGTGTGTGGACCCGGGCTGGTAGGTAAGACGTTGTTGCATCGTGTAGGTATAAGCCGTGCACCATTGGTTGTATCGGGTTGCCACTTTGGGGAGTGATACACCCCACCGTGGGGCCAGCACGGGTATCTACGGTAGGGAGCTGATCGCTTGGGGAGTAGTGGGTACACCTAGTGGAGATAGGGGCAGACGGCACCTATGTAGTCAGCTAGGGGTACACAAAACTACTGGGTAAATTTTCTAAGTCCTTGGGTGGGATCAACCTTTAAGTAGGAATGACTGGTATGGTGCAGTTAGTAATTACCCTTGGGTGGGTAGATGCGTCTTTACCGTTATCTTAGTTCATCCTATGTCTAGTGGGCTACTTAGTGTAGTCATTTATCCCCAGTCATCCCGTACCAAGTTTATATCATACCCTAATTACTTTAATGATTGTGTTGTTAAAGTTATAGGGCTCACTCAGACTTATGTCTGACCCCGTTGTTTTTATCTTTTTCCCCCTCAGGTCCTCAGGTTGGGCCTAGCACTAGTGGGCTTTGATCAGATTTCTTTATCTATCTTTCAGAGCTTGGACCGTGATGTAAAGCCCAACTTATCTTTTCTATTATGGCTATTGTTTATGTAGTGGGATTATGTACTTATGTTTTATCAGGATGGATATTTAGTACTTGACTCTTTATGGTGTTGTAACTAAACATGTTTACCTTCTGCTGCAATGAAATGATGTTTTAGATTTTCAAGTATTTATATCTGTCTTGTTGTAATTTTTCTGTTCTATATTCACTTAAAATGCTCCACCGAAGTTAAGGCATTCCCTTAGTGAGTGACCTTAGCGGGAGTGGGGTGTTACACGTGGTATCAGAGCGAAGGTTACCAGAACAGATAAAATTTTTAGAAAACTATTTTTCTAAAAACATTTTTGGAAGAAGTATTTTCAAAAACATGTCTTTAAAGAGAAAGGTTTTTGGAAGAAAAGCATAATCCCCAATAGCCATATCTTTATCTTTCGAATTCTCCGTTTTGAATCTTTCCTTTTTCATTTCAGCATGGCTGAAGATCTTAACTTTCCGGAGGGTGTGACGATACCAGTATGGTACAGGAGATTGATAGAGGCTAGGGCCGCCACTGCGGGTCCAGCAAATGTTCCCCCACCAACAGTAGCACCCGATCTTCCTCCTCCCCCTCCTCCTCCTCGCACGGATACTTTTGCTAAGACTTGCAAGGAATTTAAGGCTATGGGAGGGAAACCTTTTCAAGAATCAGAAACTTTTGTGGAGGCTAGAGATTGTCTTAAGGAGGTGGAAGAGTTGATAGACATCTTTGAGATGGAAGAAGG
The DNA here is from genome assembly GCA_030737875.1 of Allium sativum. Taxonomy (NCBI): domain Eukaryota; kingdom Viridiplantae; phylum Streptophyta; class Magnoliopsida; order Asparagales; family Amaryllidaceae; genus Allium; species Allium sativum. The sequence continues at coordinate 193,808,194 of CM060919.1, forward strand.
AAAGAAAGTCAAGTTAGCTGCTTGGTTAATGAAGGGAGAGGCCTCATTCTGGTGGGAGGTCACTAATGGAGAACGCCCTGTTGACTCTTGGGCGGATTTCAGGCAAAGATTTGTGACAAAGTTTCTCTCAAGGGTGGAGGAAAACTTGTATACGGAAAGGTTCTTGACTCTAAAGCAAGGAAACCTCTCGGTGAAGGAATATGTCAACAAGTTTAATCAATTGGCAAGGTTTGGCATAGACATGGTGAATACACCGGAGAAGAAGGCTTTGAGGTTCGTTAAGGGCTTGAATGAACCGATGCATGGATTGACTACGACTCACATCCCTATGGGGGCCACCTTTGAGAAGCTAGTAGACATGGCACTCATGCATGAGGAAGAGAAGGGTCCCAATGCTAATAAGGCACCCGAGAAGAAAGGAGATCAGAAGAGACCTCAACAGCAACAGCAAAACAAGGGTAGGAAAGGCAACGGTGGCAAGGGAAAGAAGAAGTGCTTCAATTGCGGGATACCAGGCCACCTAAGCAAAGATTGTCAGAAGAAGAAGACTGGCTGCTACCACTGTGGTGAAGCAGGGCATCTAGTGAAGGACTGTCCTAAGAAGGGGCAAAGGGCGGGATCTACCTCAGGGGGACAGGTGCAAGCTCTTATGGCACCAGGTCAGGCAAGGGGGCAAGTTCAGGCTCTCGCGGTTCCACCGATTCAGGAAAGAGGTAGAACTATTTCCGTTGAAAGTCTGGTTTTTCTGTTTGATCATCCTGTCCGTACTTTGTTTGATTCTGGCGCATCGCATTCGTTTATCTCATCATCATTAGTTGAGTCACTGCACTTAGACACCAGTCTAGTAGATGATCCCTTGGTTGTTTCAAACCCAATTGGGGGCTCCACTTATTTGTCCATGATATGTTTGGGTTTGAAGATTTCTATACTTAGCGTTGAGTTTAGATGTGATGCTTTTGTTTTGGGCTTCACGGGCTATGGGTTGATTTTGGGCATGGACTGGTTATCCAGTAATGGTGCCATTCTTGATTGCGAAAGGAGAGTTGTTAGGCTCATGACCCGTTTGGGTAACACTCTCGAGATCTCTTGTAATCCCATAGATTCTGTTATGCTAAGTTATCTTGAATCGCTTGATGCTTCAGTCGAGAGTTTGTGATCTGTTAGAGTGGTCCGGGAATACTCGGATGTGTTTGAGGAGGTGAAGGGCTTACCTCCGAAGCGGGAGATAGACTTCCGAATATATCTGGTGGATAATGCTAAACCAGTATCTTTACCAGTGCGCCACATGGCTCCTCGTGAGAGGAGGGAACTCCATAAGCAAGTAGGGGAGTTGCTTGAGAAGGGGTTCATAAGACGAAGTATATCGGAGTGGGGTGCTCCAGTAGTTTTTGCCACGAAGGCGGATGGGTCCCTCAGACTTTGTGTAGACTATAGAGAACTCAACAAGCTCACAAAGAAGAATAGACACCCATTGCCGAGGATTGATGATCTTTTTGATCAGTTGGTTGGCGCTTCAGTATTTTCTCAGTTGGACTTAGCCACGGGGTTTCATCAGTTGAGGGTGGCTGAGGATAGTATAGACAAGACTGCCTTTAGGACTCCGGATGGTTTCTATGAGTGGCTGGTGATGCCGTTTGGTTTGACGAACGCCCCTGCATACTTTGTTGATTTGATGAGTAGGGTGTTCAAGGAGTTCCTTAATAAGTTCGTGGTGGTCTTTGTGGATGACATCTTAGTCTTTTCTAAGAGTGAAGAAGAGCATGCCCTACATCTTAGGGAAGTGTTGGAGACTCTTTGAGCGCATAGCCTTAAGGCTAAATTCTCTAAATGTCACTTCTGGAGGAAGGAAGTGCGGTTCTTGGGGCACATGGTCTCCAAGGAAGGGATAGTTGTGGATCCCGCGAAGGTAGTATCCATCCAAGATTGGAAGGTTCCGAAGAATGCTACCGAGGTGAGGAGTTTCTTGGGGTTGGCTGGCTACTATAGGAAGTTTATCAAGGACTTCGCGAAGATATCAGCCCCATTAACTCGCTTGACGAAGAAGAATCTAGTCTTCGTATGGGACGTAGATTGTGATGATGCGTTCCGACGGTTAAAGAGAGCTTTAACCACAGCTCCAGTCTTAGTGTTGCCAGATGGGAGTAAGCCATTTGTTGTCTATACTGATGCTTGTGGGACTGGACTAGGCGCAGTCTTAATGCAAGAGGAAAGGGTAATAGCCTACGGTGGAAGGCAGTTGAGAAAGCATGAGAAGAATTACCCTACCCATGATTTAGAGTTGGCCGCTATTGTTTTTGCACTTAAGATTTGGCGCCATTATCTTCTTGGCGAGAGATTCGAATTGTTCACTGACCACAAATCATTGAAGTACTTGTTTTCTCAGAAGGATTTGAACTTGAGACAGCAAAGGTGAATGGAGTTCTTAGCATCCTATGATTTCGAGATAGCGTATACCCCTGGCAAGGGTAACGTGGTGGCGGATGCCTTGAGTAGAAAAAGGTTGTCCTTGAGTCCATTGTTCGTGGAACGACGAAGCTTGGAATTTATCTCGATGTTTGATTTCAGACCTTCCGTTGACTATATACCCGGTTTGCTAGCATCCTTGGAGGTCATACCTACTCTTTTGGGACGGATTGGCGAGGCACAGCGGGACGACCCACAGTTGGTTGAGTTAGTAGAGAGGCTCATAAGGGGGGAGTCGTCCAGCCATTTGAGTAGGTACACCCTAGACGATAGGGGGTGCTTGCGTAGAGACGGTAGACTTTGTGTACCGCAAGACGAGGGTTTGAGGAAGGCTATTCTTTATGATGCACACCGTTCTAGGATGACCATTCATCCCGGTGGGGACAAGATGTACCAAGACATGAAGCGAGTTTTTTTTGGGCCGGTATGAAGAAAGATGTGGCCGAGTATGTCGCTAGATGCTTGGTGTGCCAACAAGTGAAAGCGGAGCAAAAGAAACCAGGTGGGTTGCTTCACCCATTGGAAGTTCCGCAATGGAAGTGGGATAGCGTCTCGATGGATTTTATTGATGGGTTACCGAGATCGAGGAAGGGTAATACGGGAATTTGGGTTGTGGTAGACAGACTTACTAAGAGTGCCCATTTCATACCCGTGAAGAGCAAGAGGACTGCTCCATGGCTAGCTTCAGTTTATCTTCGAGAGATAGTTCGATTGCATGGGGTACCTTCTAGCATAGTGAGTGATCGAGATCCTATCTTCACTAGTGAGTTTTGGAAGAGTTTGCAAGAAGCAGTGGGGACTCAGTTGTGTCTGAGCACCGCATATCATCCTCAGACGGACGGCCAGACCGAGAGGGTGAATCGTGTTCTGGAAGACCTTTTGAGGCTTTGTATCCTAGATTTTGGAGGTACTTGGGAAGAGCATCTTCCATTGGTGGAGTTTGCGTATAATAACAACTTTCAGTCCAGTATTGGTATGGCTCCTTTTGAAGCTCTTTATGGAAGGCCTTGTCGATCACCTACATGTTGGTGGGAATCTACGGATAAGATCTTGCTTGGGCCTGATATGGTTAGAGAGACTTCGGAAAGGATTGATTTGATTCGAAGAAGGATGAAAGCAGCGCAAGACAGACAGAAATCTTACGCGGATAAGAGGAGGATGGATCTGGAGTTTGATGTTGGGGACATGGTCTTTGTCAAAGTATCTCCATTACGGAATGTTGTCCGCTTTGGGTCCGTTGGGAAGTTAGCTCCAAGATTTGTAGGACCGTTTCCTATTAAGGAAAGGATTGGACGGATGGCATATAGGGTGGATTTACCCGAGAGACTTAGTGGGGTACATGACGTATTCTATGTGTCACATTTGAGGAAGTGCCTACATGAGACCGCAGAGGTGGTAGAGCCGAGCCTGCTTAGAGAAGTGGAGGTAGAGCGTGATGCAACTATTCGACGAGCTCCTACCCGCATCCTTGGGTCAGAGGTTAGGAAGTTGAGAAACAGAGAGGTGCAACTAGTCAAAGTGCAATGGGGAGAGGATGAGAGCAATGCTACTTGGGAGACAGAAGAGAAGATGCGTTCACTGTACCCATTCCTTTTTGAGGGTATGTCTTTTAACTTCTCCTTTATCATTTGTCTAGTACTTATCTTATCTTTAGTATGTCCTCTCATTAGTACCTTTGACCTTTAGATAGGGTAAACCTATGGTTGAAACATGTGTTTAAGACATGTTATGTTTGATGGATGCGTGTGGATGCAAGTGTTTGCTAGTGGTTGCTCGTGGATGCATATACACACACTCTAGGCACTAGATCGGCTCAGTCACTTCATATTGCATATTGCATATAATTGTGTGTAGGTAGCTATATTAATGGATGTATAATGGTTGTGCTATCATATGGATGATGCATTTTGGTGAATGGTTGTGCACTCATGTAGAAATAGTATGTGTCGATAAGGTTCTTTCGCATACATATTGGATGCATGGCACTATCATGGTTTGCATTAAGGAGGTCAACTGAATCAGTAGACCGCCTTATTTTGCATTAGACAGGGAACATATACACACACTCTTTGCATATGTTCATATAGCATTAGAAACTCTAAGGACAATGGATGCCAGTGTTTGATGGTTTGAGTAGATGGTTGTTTGGATGGTAGGATACGTTCTTCTTGACTTAGAGATTTCGGGGACGAAATCCTTTAAGTAGGGGAGAATGTAACACCCCGTATGTTGAATAACTTGTGATAATATAAAACAGGGCAGAATTAAATTTTAAAATCTGAATCAGGGGAAACGGGCTATGCCATTGCGTTCGTCTCGGAAAAATACGCGAAATAGAGTCCGAGTTTTCGAAAATCGGAGTCTGTATGACCCAGTTAAGGCCCGAAGAAGTTTTTAGAAAATTTAAAACAGATTTAAAATATTCAGATTCACATTTCAGAGTGGCGGGAAAAATCCCACCAGGCAGAGGGAGTCGACCCTAGGGTCGACATGGGTGTCGACCCCCTCCCTAGGGATCGACCCAGGGGTCGACCCAGGGGTCGACACAGGGGTCGACCCCCCCTGTCAGTCTGTGTGACCTGGGTGCAACCTGATGGCTTTTGGGCTGTGCTTGGTGGCTAGGACGAGATCTGACGGCTCTAATCTGATTTAGGGTTAATCTAATGGCCTAAAACACCTAACTAATCTATAAATACACCCTAAGACTACCCTAATTCATACTAAAAATAGATACAACACCGTTATGCCGTCAAAATGCAACTTGAAGGAGCCTCCATCAAATTAAAGAGGAAGATAGCTTCTCAAATCAACCTCTAATCAACTCTAGCAACTTAATCTTCTTCATAGGAGTGCTAATCAATAAGTTGTGAGTTTCTATAGCCTTAATGACCAATTGTTAAATGATTATGATAGGATATAATGAGGTTACGGCTATGAATGTGGATCAATGCAAGATTATGTTATCATATGCTATGTGTATGTGATGTTATGCAAGTTATGCAAGTTATGTGCTATGTGTTTGTGATGTTATGCAAGTTATGCAAGTTATATGCTACATGTTCATGATGTTATGCAAGTTATGCAAGTCATATGCTACATGTTCATGATGTTATGCAAGTTATGCAAGTTATATGCTATATGATCATGATGTTATGCAAGTTATGCAAGTGTTAGGCTATGTGTTCATGATGCTAGTTATGCAAATTGCTATGATAAACATTGATCCATTATGACACCATGATTATGCAAGTTTGGTGTATGAGTATATGCAAGTTCATATATGATTTGTATGCAAGTTTGGTGTATGATTATATGCAAGTTCATATATGATTTGTATGCAAGTTTGGTGTATGATTATATGCAAGTTCACATATGACATGTTATGCAAGTTTGGTGTTTGATTATATGCAAGTAACATGTGCAAGTTTACACCTTTGTATGATATGCATACATATGCAAGTTAACCCCTTTGTATGTCATACATACATATGCAAGTTTACCCCTTTGTATGACATAAATAACTTATGCAAGTTAACCTCTTTATGACATATGTGATTCATGCAAGTTTGGGTTGATTATTTATGCTAGTTGGGTTGATGCTATATGCATGTTGACACCTTAAAAACCCATGTCGATGCTAATGTTATGCAAGTTGAACCCATTGTATTTGTGATGAATCTTCCCTTTTATGCCATGTTAGCGAATTACGTGGGGAACGATGGGGTTAATATACATGTTAATGAAATGGTGTGAAGTTGGTATGATTATGCATACCATAAAGTGGATGGACATAATTGAGTCAATTATGTACATCGTTAAATTTGTAATTAATTAGGGATAATTAATACAAATTATGGGGGGATTAATTAGGTGTAATTAATCGACTAAGACACGAGGTTGGACCCTTTTGTAGCATAAGACTGCCCGGAACTGACCGGCAAATCCAGCGGGTATAAATGATTGACCCAATGTGAGAGGTCTTAGGCACAAACTAAATACGTGACAAGTGTATAAACACGAGGTTAGACTCGGTTATGGCGTAAGGATGCCCGGACCCAACCGGCAAATCCAGTTGCCATAAAAGATAGTCTAATGTGAGATGTCTTTACAACGGTTACGTTCTTAATCAATTAAGAAACACTTAACCAGATAAGCATGTAGTGGGGCATGAAGGGTTAAGTGGGTGCCTTGGGTGGCATGTGGAAATCAAGTAAGTGCCTTGGGTGGCATGTGGAAATCTAGTGGGTTGCCTTGGGTGGCAATAGAAAATACGATTAGAATACTTAACCAAGTGGAAACATGTAATTAAACATGATTAAAAGGGTTAAGTGGGATGCACTAGATAAAGTGACAAGCTTAGGTGGGTAGCTTGTGGGGGCCCATTTCAACCAGTAACCCATTTGTATCTTATTGGGCTCGACCCATGTCGAGGACGGGACACGCGTACTGGGCTTGATTATAAGAGGCCAAAACGGGTTAGCGGTGGCAACGCAAGTCCAACGGGTTTCATATGCATGTGTGGACCCGGGCTGGTAGGTAAGACGTTGTTGCATCGTGTAGGTATAAGCCATGCACCATTGGTTGTATCGGGTTGCCACTTTGGGGAGTGATACACCCCACTATGGGGCCAGCACGGGTATCTACGGTAGGGAGCCGATCTCTTAGGGAGTAGTGGGTACACCTAGTGGAGATAGGGGCAGACGGCACCTATGTAGTCAGCTAGGGGTACACAAAACTACTGGGTAAATTTTCTAAGTCCTTGGGTGGGATCAACCTTTAAGTAGGAATGACTGGTATGGTGCAGTTAGTAATTACCCTTGGGTGGGTAGATGCGTCTTTACCGTTATCTTAGTTCATCCTATGTCTAGTGGGCTACTTAGTGTAGTCATTTATCCCCAGTCATCCCGTACCAAGTTTATATCATACCCTAATTACTTTAATGATTGTGTTGTTAAAGTTATAGGGCTCACTCAGACTTATGTCTGACCCCGTTGTTTTTATCTTTTTTCCCCTCAGGTCCTCAGGTTGGGCCTAGCACTAGTGGGCTTTGATCAGATTTCTTTATCTATCTTTCGGAGCTTGGACCGTGATGTAAAGCCCAGCTTATCTTTTCTATTATGGCTATTGTTTATGTAGTGGGATTATGTACTTATGTTTTATCAGGATGGATATTTAGTACTTGACTCTTTATGGTGTTGTAACTAAACATGTTTACCTTCTGCTGCAATGAAATGATGTTTTAGATTTTCAAGTATTAAATCTGTCGTGTTGTAATTTTTCTGTTCTATATTCACTTAAAATGCTCCACCGAAGTTAAGGCATTCCCTTAGTGAGTGACCTTAGCGGGAGTGGGGTGTTACACAAAACTACATCAAATCAAGGGAGGGTAGCACCAAATCAGAGAGAGCTGCTGGAACACATAGGGATTGGATCCAAATCAGAGATTATTTCAGATCTAAAGTTTGTTTGTGGCTAAGGCGAGTGATTTGCATTGTTTTTCACTAATTACGGCTAATTATGGTAATTAGCGAAGATTAGCGAAATTATGGCTCAGAAAAATCTAGAAAAATTCCTAAAATTCTAAAACATCATTTTATGCCTCTGATATGAATTTGGGTTAATTTCGACTAATTTTGCAAATCCCGGAATTTGGGGGATTAAGGGGTGATTAGTTGAAATTAGCGAATTTATGCATGTTAAAAATCTGGAAAAATATTTATAAATTCCAAAATATTATTTTAGGCCTCTGATAGAAAATTGGGTTAATTTGGTTAAGTTTTGCTAACCCTAGGATTAGTTTTGCTTAAACATGATTAAGGGGAAAACATTGGTTTTGGGTACATTTGATCCATATTGTTATGATTAAATTGTTGTTTTGGTGTTTATGGTTGATTATACATGTTGCTACTACTGTTTGGTATGAGCTATGATTGCATTATAAAGTTAGAATGGTTGAAAATGCCGTCGAGAGGCGAAAATAGCTTGCTGAAATGGTGCAGGTTTTCTTTGGGTCGAGTTAGACCGACCAGGGGAAGGTTTTGACCGACCGACTCGAGCTCACGACCGACCCGAATAGAAGGAGGAAATCACGACCGACCCTGTATGAAGTGTTCGACCGACTAGGGAGACCGATAAGGCTGGGCAAGACCGACAACTATGCGATGTTCGACCGACCCCATACGATGATGAAGTACGACCGACCAGGGATGGTGAAGTACGACCGACCAGGAATGGTGAAGTGTTCGACCGACCAGGAATGGTGAAGTGTTCGACCGACCAGGGGGGCAATACCGACCGACCAGGGTAGAGATGATGAAAACCGACCAGAATGAAAGGTGCTTGACCGACCGACCTGAACAGGAGGAAACCAAAACCCGAGATGCAAAGGTAGTCCAAGTGGAAGTTAGAGCTCAGGATCCAGTTGGGAACCGATGAGTTTACTTCATGATTGGGCTTTGCTGCGGGACGTGTGCAAAGGGGTTGTCGATATTCATAACTTTGGTTCACCACTGAGAGATGGATAGTGGGCTTGTAGTGATAGTTACACGGGATTGGACTCCGTCATGGCCCAAAGTATTAGGTGACCAAAGTAGTGGATATCGCATGCTTTACGCACTGAGTGAGGGATGTGAGGATGATTGCTATGCTTGATTGTTTGACACCACTATGACATGCACACCCCCACCCCTGTATCTCTTACACAGTATGTTAGTGGCACCTTAGAGTATTGTACGGTATGTAGTGCTAACTCTTTGGTTGCAGGTCCAAGTTCAGGTATGATTGGATTATACCTGTTATTGTTCTGTTTTGTTGCTTATCGCTCATACCAGGCTTTATGTCTGACCCAGAGTTTTATGTCTCCTCTTATTACTCTGGGTGGTCACACGAGCAGACTAGAGATAGGTTATGGTTAGCTGGTGATGCGCGAGTAGCTGATTCGGAGGCGAGCAGGAGGCTTCCACGTATGATATATAGATATTCTCCCCGTGTCGCTGGTGGTCGCTACTTGGGCTTTAGTAGTGTACCTCCTTTATCTTGCTTTTGTTTTATTGAGACAGTTTGAAAAGTTGTAATAATGTTGGCTTTGGATCATAAGCTGTACTTGGATTTTCCGCTGCTATGTTAGTTTATTTTCAGCTTATGCACTGTCTCACCTGTTTTATGTCAAGTATGTTGTTATTATATTTTATCCTATGCGTTGTGAGACATTCTACAGGTTCTTTGTTCATTCACTCTCTTCTTTCTTTTCTTCTGACGACCGTCCCGTGCTAACTGGATATGTGTACAGCGCACCATTGGAGTAAATGTCGGTTGGTGCGGGGCGGGCCGTCACACTTGGTATCAGAGCTCTAGGTTGCGTAGTTAACCTAGGGAAAGACACTAGGGAGAGATAGTACGTATACGAGAGCGCATATTTGTGATTACTTTGGTTTTCAAAAGCTATATATATACTATTAGTAGTATAAAAATGAAGTCGTACTGCGCTAGCACCACTATGTGGTCGTTAATCGTTTCCCCTTTTACAGATTGACGATGAGCCGATATGCTAGAGGTGCTGGTAGGGGAGCTAATAATAGGAATGCTGCTGACATGAGGGCGATGTTTACTGACCTCATGAGAGACATGCTTAGGGAGGTGCAAGGGGCAGTTCTCAAATCCCGGAAATGGTGGTGGTCCAGTAGTGCAGGCGCCTAGGGTCGATTTCGCCAAGTTGTGCAAGGATTACACTAACCTTGGTGGGAAGCCGTTCCACGGAACGGAGTCGGCCACAGATGTTCAGAATTGGTTGGATAGCTGTGATCGTATCTTCGACGACTTGGGTATCGAGGATGCGATGAAGAGAAGGCTAGCGTCTTGTCAACTGCAAGGGCGAGCGATAAATTGGTGGAATGCCATTAGAACAGCTACTCCAGAAGATCAAGTTACTTGGAATCAGTTTAAGACTCGCTTTCGTGATAAGTTTATTCCAGCTGCTCATAAATCAGAACTGTTCCGGAAGTTCTTGGAGCTTAAGCAGAACGGTAGAGCAGTCTCGGAGTATATCGCTGAATTCGACACTTTATCGAAATATGGATGGTCCCTTATCGATACAGTCGAAAAGAAGAACAAGAAGTTCATAACTGGCTTGGATGGGTACTTGGGGGAAAGACTTATAAACCATATCGATGAGACGTTCGAGTCTATTGTAGGAAAGGCATTAAGGTCAGAGATCCTTTTCCCTAAGTCGAAGACTGATGTTGCTACGGCATCTGCAGAGGAGCCAAAGCCGCAAGCAAGCGGTGAAGGCAAGAAGAATTCCCAGAACAAGAGGAAGCAGAACTCGACCAAGGATGGTCAGAATAAGAAAAATAAGAAAGATGGCGAATGCTTTAGTTGTGGCAAGAAGGGCCACTATGCCAGAGATTGTCGAGAAAAGCCTGGGGAGAGGAAGTGCTTTAACTGCGGCCAGGCGGGAAATCACAAGGATGATTTCCCACAACCTCCTAGGGAGAAGCAGATTGTGAAAGCGTATGCTATCAACGCTGTTCCTTCTTCGTCGAATGCTCCAAGTGCGGCGCAGAAGGGAAAGGGTGTCGTTATAAAAGGTATGCTTTCTATTTAAGATGTTTCTTTTCGGGTATTGTTTGACAAACCCGAGATAGTCGATAGACCTCTAGTTGTGACGAACCAGATTGGTGGTTCGACTAACCTTAACATGATTTGCCGTAACATGGTCTTATCGAGTCATGGATGTATGTTTGTTTGTGTTTGCTTTGTTTAGGCTTTACTGGGTTTAGCATTATTTTGGGGAGTCGATCTACTCCAAAGGAATAGGGTGGTATTAGGTACCTACCTAGTGATGGCGATAGTAACTGGAGTTAAGGAAGCTGAAAGGTTATCGTTGTAATAAGTTCTAGTTGTCTCTGGGAGGCAAATGAGTGCTCCAGTGCTAGATTGTTTTGCTAGTATCACCTCACGTGGGTTTTCCGAACTCGGAGGAGATGTTCCTTGGGTGCTTGTCTGATATTGGTTTAGGCCTTTGGGGCATGTGCTTGGGGAATGTCGAGTTTGACTAGGATGGTTTGCGTGAGGGATAAGTAGTCGTTGCAATTTTCATTGGATGATATCTTGGTTTACTCGAGGAGTGATGGGCAGACGGAACATGATGAGACTGTTCAATGGTATAGACTGCCCAGAGTTAGACTCGATATGGTTATGAGATTGCTCGAGTGGGACTCGGGAAAGATGCAAAGTAATGGATTGTTTAGGACCCTATGTTGATGTTCTCTATTGGATAGTAGAATTTTGAAGGAATAGGATGTGTTCGTTGATCATGGAAGATACAACGAAGATTAGGGCGATTCAAGTTAGACTTGAACTCGTAAAAGGAAAATGGGTGTTCGTTGATCTTGGAGATGCAACGAATAAGGAGACGACGACTCACATTGGACTAGAGTTTGTCGGTACTGGATACTCAAAACTGGGTCTGAGTTATAGATTGACTCGAGTTGGACTCGAGAAGGCTGCAAGGAATTGGATTCGGCTTGGGTTGGACTCGAGAGGGCAGCAAGACAATGGATAGACTTGGGTTGGACTCAAGTATTTTAGGCGGACTAAAAGCAGGGGTATCTGGGGACGCCCGTTACCATGGATCCGTTGGACGTGATCTAGTTATCCTTGGAGGATAAACGTACGTTGGACGTACGGTAGTCTGTAGGGAGGCGGGGCTTCCATTGGCCTGGGATTGGTTGGACCAGTCAAGTAGGCATCGGTGTATGTATGGAGGCTGGGCTTCCATTTGTTATTGATGTTGGTTGGACCAGACATACTAGAATCGACATATTGGGATTGGTTAGACCAATCATGTAGGTGTCGATGTGTTTATGAATTTAGCAGGTGATATGTAGGACTTGTTTGATGGATGTTATGGTTGCTATGTTGTTCCTATTTTTCTTCCCTTGAGTAGACTATCACCTGTAGGGTTCCAGCGATGGGGAACAAATTGATTGTAGTAGGACTATGAGCCAGTGCAGTAGAGTCGTCATGACTCGAGGGGCAAAGTGGACATAGTAAAGGAATAGTAAGGCTATGAGCCAGTACAGTGGAGTTGTTATGACTTCATGGGGCAGAGTGGACATAGCAAAGGACTAGTGGCTATGGAGAGTCGCCATGACTCCATGGGGCAGAGTGATCATAGTAAAGGATTTAGGTGCGGTAATAGTTGCATTGAGTAGGAGACATGCCAGTTTAGGGGTTTTGTTTCTAGGATGGAAGCAGCTAAAGTACATCACAGGATATGATTTTGGGCCCAAGAGTGAATTGGATTCAGAAACACTAGTAAGCTTGACGATTAGATCGATTTTGATTGAGTGGATTGGTTCCAGTTAGAAGGACGATCCTAATCTATTGGAAACCATCTCTAGGGTAGAGATGAGTATCGATGGAAAGAGAATGATCAGGTAAGGATTTGATCGAGAAGGGTGGCTTCGAAAGAATAAGGGACTAGTTGTACCCAACGTAGATGGACTGAGAGGTGAAGTGCTTAGAGCATATCATCACCCGAAATTGACTATACATCCCAGTGGTAACAAGATGTATTGAGACATAGAGCAGATCTACTACTGGGAAAGGATAAAGAAAGACGTTGGGAATTTGGCGTATGAAGTAGAGCTACCTGACAAGATGGCGGGAGTTCACAACGTATTTCATGTTTCCCAGTTAAGGAAGTTTGTGCAAGACCCTAATGTGGCTATTTCACCAGATCAGTTGGACGATAGCGAGGTTGAACCCGAGGCGGTTGAGAACCGCAAGCCTATGCGTATTGTTGGGAACGATACGAAGCAGCTTCGAAGGAAGGCGGTGAAACTAGTCAAAGTCCAGTGGGGTGAGAATGAAAAAGACTGTACTTGGGAAACAGAGAAGGATATAAGGAAGAAGTACCCATAACTCTTTGACTGGTAAGGTTTTGGTAGTGATAGTATCTTCCCTTGTTAGTAAACCGCATGCTAGGATAGACTTGTTTTGCATGTTGATTGTTGTTTTATGGTTGATAGGCATGCGGGGCCCTTTCTGTGTTTTGGTTAGGGAATTTCGGGGGCGAAATTTCTTAAGGGGGGGGGGGGGGGGGGAGAATGTAACAACCCGCATTCTACGCATCATAGGATCATAGAATATTTATTTCTCTCACATACGAAGTCTTATGGTCATGTAACTTTGGGAGACGATTATTGGGGTCATTTCCCATGTTCATGATTTTTCCCGATTTTTAAATGACCATTTTACCCATAGTTGGTACTGTTTTGGCCATAACTTTTAACTGAAAAGGAATTTTGACCTGAAACCACTTTCATTGGCTCCGGATGATGGTTTACAATTCCGTAGAGTGGTCACATTAACCAAACGGACTCACCGTTTGTGAGATATGGCTGAAACAAGTTTCAGATAGGGAAAACAGCTTAATTGGGCTTAATTGGGTGTTTAACAGCTAGGCCCAATGGGGGATTTCGGGATTAGGGTTATGAGGAGGCTGAAATCAGTTAGAGAATGATCTTATCCTCATTTTCCAGCCGCCACAAACATGTCTTTCACCCTAGCCATGGCCTCCACCTTTTAATTTCATCCCAAATCGTCTCTAATCACTTTCTAATCGAAGATTAAGCAAAACTACATCAAATCAAGGGAGGGTAGCACCAAATCAGAGAGAGAGCTGCTGGAACACATAGGGATTGGATCCAAATCAGAGATTATTTCAAATCTAAAGTTTGTTTGTGGCTAAGGTGAGTGATTTGCATTGTTTTTCACTAATTATGGCTAATTATGGTAATTAGCGAAGATTAGCGAAATTATGGCTCAGAAAAATCTAGAAAAATTCCTAAAATTCTAAAACATCATTTTATGCCTCTGATATGAATTTGGGTTAATTTCGACTAATTTTGCAAATCCCGAAATTTGGGGGATTAAGGGGTGATTAATGGAAATTAGCGAATTTATGCATGTTAAAAATCTGGAAAAATATTTATAAATTCCAAAATATTATTTTAGGCCTCTGATATAAAATTGGGTTAATTTGGTTAAGTTTTGCTTAAACATGATTAAGGGGAAAACATGGGTTTTTGGTACATTTGATCCATATTGTTATGATTAAATTGTTGTTTTGGTGTTTATGGTTGATTATACATGTTGCTACTACTGTTTGGTATGACCTATGATTGCATTATAAAGTTAGAATGGTTGAAAACGCCGTCGAGAGGCGAAAATAACTTACTGAAATGGTGCAGTGTTTCTTTGGGTCGAGTTAGACCGACTAGGGGAAGGTTTTGACCGACCGACCCGAGCTCACGACCGACCCGAATAGAAGGAGGACATCACGACCGACCCTGTATGAAGTGTTCAACCGACTAGGGAGACCGACAAGGCTGGACAAGACCGACCACTATGCGATGTTCGACCGACCCCATACGATGATGAAGTACGACCGACCAGGGATGGTGAAGTACGACCGACCTGGAATGGTGAAGTGTTCGACCGACCAGGAATGGTGAAGTGTTCGACCGACCAGGGGGGGGGGGGCAATACCGACCGACCAGGGTAGAGATGATGAAAACCGACCAGAATGAAAGGTGATTGACCGACCGACCCGAACAGGAGGAAACCAAAACCCGAGATGCAAAGGTAGTCCAAGTGGAAGTTAGAGCTCAGGATCCAGTTGAGAACCGATGAGTTCACTGCATGATTGGGCTTTGCTGCGGGACGTGTGCAAAGGGATTGTCGGTATTCATAACTTTGGTTCACCACTGAGAGATGGATAGTGGGCTTGTAGTGATAGTTACACGGGGTCGGATTCTGTCATGGCCCAAAGTATTAGGTGACCAAAGTAGTGGATATCGTATGCTTTACGCACTGAGTGAGGGATGTGAGGATGATTGCTATGCTTGATTGTTTGACACCACTATGACATGCACACCCCCACCCCTGTATCTCTTACACAGTATGTTAGTGGCACCTTAGAGTATTGTATGGTATGTAGTGCTAACTCTTTGGTTGCAGGTCCAGGTTCAGGTATGATTGGATTATACCTGTTATTGTTCTGTTTTGTTGCTTATCACTCATACCAGGCTTTATGTCTGACCCAGAGTTTTATGTCTCCTCTTATTACTCTGGGTGCTCACACGAGCAGACTAGAGACAGGTTATGGTTAGCTGGTGATGCGCGAGTAGCTGATTCGGAGGCGAGCAGGAGGCTTCCACGTATGATATATAGATATTTTCCCTGTGTCGCTGGTGGTCTCTACTTGGGCATTAGTAGTGTACCTCCTTTATCTTGCTTTTGTTTTGTTGAGACAGTTTGAAAAGTTGTAATATTGTTGGCTTTGGATCATAAGCTGTACTTGGATTTTCCGATGCTATGTTAGTTTATTTTCAGCTTATGCACTGTCTCACCTGTTTTATGTCAAGTATGTTGTTATTATATTTTATCCTATGCGCTGTGAGACATTCTACAGGTTCTTTGTTCGTTCGCTCTCTTCTTTCTTTTCTTCTGACGACCGTCCCGTGCTAACTGGATATGTGTACAGCGCACCATTGGAGTAAATGTCGGTTGGTGCGGGGCGGGCCGTCACACGAGTCTACTGTCTCTTGTTTCACTGAATTTCGTCAACAAACGAAAAAGATATGATTTTTACAGTGAAATCAAAAACGGTAGCGCTTAGAAGTGCTATTATATAGTTTATTTTTAAATAGCCGTATACCTTCTACGAGCGTTCAAAACTAGGTCCTCGATTCTTGCAAAATCCATTGAGCGTTGTTGAGATCGGGTTGCGCCACATCCAAGAGCTTCGAGAGGCGCTCAGGCGGAGGTAGGTGGGCCCCCACTCGGTGGTGCCTGGCGTCGCCGGCGAAGCTTCGAAGACCGGATCTTCACGAGGGTGATTCTCTCCCAATCCTCAATGAAAATTAGCAAACTTTACATGGATTTGGAGATCTCGGAGAGTGCTACATAATCCTCAACAGGAGGAAGGTGTAATTTCGCTTGTAGGAGGAAAGGATTGAAGGGGTTTCCGCCTTCAGATCTGCTCGCGTCGGGGAGAGAGAAAATCGTATGGGCCAATGAGATTTTTCCATTTATTTATATATTTTTAAAATTCGAAAATACCCCCTTTCACACATGAACCCCAATCCAAACCCAACGACTGTCGTCCCTAGCGTTTTACTCCCATTCCGAACACAATGGGATATGTTTCGAAGGCCCATTCGACTGTTTCAGTCAGTTTTACTTCGAATTAAAATATAAAACATTCAATATTCGATTTGAACGTACATTTCAATTTGCTAGGGCCACAAACTAATTCGAAAAATTCCAGAAAAATAAATCTGGCCATGTTTTGACGATACGGTCCCAACAAAACTAGTTTCGTCGAATTCTGAGACCGTTTGCAAAAAGGCCCATTTCTGGTCGATCCAATTTAACTGTAATTAATCAAAACACGTTTTCCTTTGCCACGCTCACGTACTAGCTTCAAAAATTATGAAATTTTAAACCTAGCAATAACTTCACATCCCGGATCCAACAAAAGTGGTTTCGTCGAATTCCGAGGTCGTATGCAAAATGGCCATTTTCACGGGCTATATAAATTCCATAGCGACCTTTCTGAAAATTCATTTGGCCATAACTTTGTCAACCCGCTATGAAACTTCGATTTTTCAGATTCGTTAGAAAGATATTCACTAACAGATTTAAATATTTTTGGTTTCACTCAAATCCGTTTTGTTTTTTCACCCGGTACAGTCAGTCAAAGTTTGAATTCAAATTTTGAAACTACCGCGCCATTTCAGGCCTTGTTTATAATTAGAATTAATTATATTCATTTTCAAACGTCGATTCAAACTCACTTTTCATTGCTATTATTTAAAATGTTTATTTTAAATATTTAAAATCCACTATTTTAGCCAATTTAAAAATTTTAAATTGGTTCAGATTTTCCGGGTCGTTACAATCTCCCTCACTTAAAACCTTTCGTCCCCGAAAAGGAACAAAGTCGAAAGTGGTTTGATTAATCAACTCTACGTTCAATCTGGCTTCCATTCTCCAACTTTTCAGTTTCTGAGAATTTTCAAATTCTTCAAAAATTTGGCTAACACCCGGAATTTTCGAAAAAATTCGCCATAACCTCCTTTGTACGGGGAGGGGTTTGGAAATTTATTGGGTCGTATTAGGTACCCAATAAATCCTATAAAGCATACACATATTTATAGTGATATAATCTGGTGTTTACAGGGGAGCGTGTATAGATAATAACTCCAGAGAATAAATTCTCGTCACCCTGTCAAAGCATGAGGGAGTGTGTATTTTAATTGCTCCAGAGGATAAATCCTCGTCACCTCGTCCCGTGTGGGAAATAAATAGTCCATGTGCTGTATCTAATGACTAGAGAGATGTGATTATTGTCAACTCCAGACCCGTGTGGGGGTTTTATTAATCTGGCAATTTATCGTTACATTTTATATGTCCATATCAGTCATCAGTTCAACCTGTAAAATATAGTCATCGCCATACAAGCCTCTCGCTCGTATGGTAAATCTTCCACTTCGTCACACAAGCTCCAAATGCTTATGTGGTATATGATGAAGTATGCCTATCTTCAAGAAGTATGCCATGCAGTGTAGTTCAAAATTAATTGTTACTATCCTATGGCGACGTTTATTAATTACACACAGAACAACCAGCACTCCGCATCCAATGACATTCACAGGAGTTGATATAATAATATTTCGCATCCAACTCATTAAGGTTTACCTATTTGTCGGGCATGCAAATAAAATCTTTACTCGACAGCTAATCCAATTACCTGTTCAAACATATATAATGCACAAGTATATATTTCTATCTGTTTTTAAATCAGTTCAATGTGTGATTTAATCGAATAAATTCTACCATTATTCTCTTATTGATTAAATTAACTATCGTTTTAATAATTTAATTAATCAAATCTACTATCACACCACACAAACAACAATCAAATTGTTTTTAACTTTTCAAAATCATATACTTTTATATATTCAAAAATTATATTTCTAAAACCAGACTATATACATAATCACAAATACGTTATTTATAAACATATAACTCTCGACTCGTTCTGGGGCACTTCTGACCCCATCTTTAACGAGTTATTCTTATTCTGCTGTACTCATACTAGGATATTTTTGATCCTATATGTAATGAGTTATTCGTCCTAGAACACTACTGGTTCTATCTCTAACGAGTTCGTTAATATGTTATATTCCAGCACTAAGCTTAACCAAAGCTCTGATACCAAATGAGGCGACTCCAAACCCCGATATTGACGGCGGCAAGGGTAATCTTTGGAATATAACACAGAAACAGATAATAGCAGAACAGAAATAAATAAATACAGCAGATAATGAACAAATAATACACTGGATAAACGTAATCATCAGAGTTACACAGTATACAGGATCATACTTAGTACAGATATAGTTCAGCTATACATAAATGTCTACAGCGGAAAACAAACATAATATGTACAATAGGAGCTGAACAACATAAAAAGAGATAAATGATAGAATCCATCTTCAGCTCCAACTATCCAGAAAGAGCCTGCTAAAAACCTGAATACAAGGCTGCCCGTGTAGAAAAAGGGGCACCCGAGTTTGCAAGTGAAACAAACTACGAGTCAGTCATGGGACTGGTATGAGAAATCTACTTAACACATCTATAATATGGCTAATCACAGGACCACGCCACTTTCGCGGAACGGGTTTACTCCATTGGATTTCCAGTGCTTTAAAACAAATCATTCTTTTAAACCTCGCAATGCTTTTTATAAAAATGAAGCCATTATAAGACTCAGTTCCCATCACACAATGCAACGCAAACCGGAGGATAGAGTTTTTACCTTATAACGGCCAAAATATGCTTGATACGAATAAAACAAAAGCATTTGATATTATTACTAGTGTTTATATGTTTCAAAAACAATTTCAAATCATAAGTATCAATCATAGATGGCATTAATGCCCCATACCACTATGTCGCCATATATAGGTATACAATCAAAACCGCACAGTCACGTATTTGGAAATTGGATTTCCGTCATGAACCAAGGCAAAAGATAGTCCTTACCGACTTCGAGACAATCTAGCCCATGTCTCAGGAAAGTACTCAGTCAAGCCTTTGGAGCGACAGTGCCGGTCCACCGATGTGGATTAAAATTCCTGCACACTACGTTTCCCCGCCCTATGGGGCGTAAATGAGCCAACGAATGACTCCATCGGTCCCTGATCGACCGATATAACCGAGGCGCCTTGCAACAGCAACAACCACATAAGTCAATCTCGTCAGGGCGTGCAAAACCACTGACGCCACTTCTAGCTAGAAAGAAACGCATGTCCTCCCTGAGGTCCTCTCCCGTTTCTGGTTCATACCGGGGTGTGAGGCTCGCGATTTCACGTTATACACAAAGCTACGCCACACAGGCGATGCTTTGATCATCACCACAAGACTTTGCTTTTCAACAGAAGCCCTGATCACTGCATCTTATCATGCTACACAGGCAATTCACACCGTGCAACTGATAGCTATCAATCACACAGAATAAATTCCAATGTCAGACACACTGTCCATTTGCAAGTTCGTTCTGGGTCTGAACGAAACCAGAGGCACTATATACCTCGCAAACCCATCGACTTCCACGTACGCCTGGACGGTCACCACTCATTATCCATATTTCGGGATGCCTCCCAATCAGGACATCAGTTACCATCCAAACGAGGTGAAGATCTCCGGTCTTCGACCACCGTCTTCATCTTCGATTTCTTATCGTCGATTCAGTTATTCAGAATGGGATATACCAGGTCTTTCTGAACAACTCACGTATATAATAAACACGTGCTACACAAACACTACATACGCATCATTTCAATTCATTAGTCACTAACCGTCAATCCGTAAGAGAACGATTTCCCAAATATTAACCCCGAAGGCCGAAACCAACATTAGATCAAAATCCAGGAAACCATTCGACTTAGCTAACCTTCAGTTAATTTCTAAATTTCACATCCATATCGTTTATAATATTTTATAACGATTTATCGCTATTTTTATTTATTTTAAAATAGCCAATTTATTCAAACGGCGCTTCGGGCCATAACGCGGCCATGACGCTGTTTTTCTTCAGATTTGAATTAAACATATCTGAAGATCTAACCGTTGGATCTTCACAAAATTTACATCATTAGAAAGATTTTTTCAAAACGAATCCAACGGTTCCAGTTTCGGGAAAATCCGACGGTCGGATCTCCCGGTATAATCGTTTGAAGTTTCGATTTCAAATTACGAACTACAGCGTCGTTATTCGATTTAATTTAATTATATATATATATATAATCGATTCTGGCGCTGTTTTTCTTCAGATTTGAATTAAACATTCCAGACAATCCAACCGTTGGATTTTTACAAAGTTGGTGCCGTTGGAAAGATATTTCCAAAGCGAACCCAACGGTTGCCATTTCGGGAAAATCCGATGGTCGGATCTCCCGCACTAATCGTTTGAAATCACGGTTTCAAAATACGAACTGCAGCTTCGTTATTCGATATATTTTAATTATATTTATATATATATATATATATAAATATAATCGATCCTTTGATTTCAAAACCATTTCCTTTTCATACATTTGATAAAAATGATATTTTTATCCAACTGACTTCTATTTCAACACTTCACTATTTTTAACTATTCATGTATATGATAGAAAGGTGATTTTTATTATAAAACAATTCATTTCAAAACGCGATTATTTTATATAGTTCATATAGGTAATAAAAATATGATTTTTATTATAAAACAATTTATTTCAAAACAAGAGTATTTTATGTAGTTCATATAGGTAATAAAAATATGATTTTTATTATAAAACAATTTATTTCAAAACAAGAGTATTTTATATAGTTCATATAGGTAATAAAAATATGATTTTTATTATAAAACAATTTATTTCAAAACAAGAGTATTTTATATAGTTCATATTGATGATAAAAATAGGATTTTTATTATAAAACAATTTCTTTCAAAATATGAATACCATTCAACACATGAATTCTATTCAATGAATGAATTTCAATTCAACACATGAAGGTTTTCTATAGTTTATATATATATATAGATAAAAAGGTGATTTTTATATTTAAAAAACGAATACCATTCAACACATGAATTTCAATTCAACGAATGAATATCGATTCAACACATGAAGGTTTTCTATAGTTTATATATATATATATAAAGGTGATTTTTATATTTAAAACACGAATACCATTCAACACATGAATTCTATTCAACGAATGAATTTCAATTCAACACATGAAGGTTTTCTATAGTTTATATATATAAATAAAAAGGTGATTTTTATATTTAAAACACGAATACCATTCAACACATGAATTTCAATTCAACGAATGAATATCGATTCAACACATGAATGTTTTCTATAGTTTATATATATAAAGTAAAAATGTGATTTTTATTGCAAAACAATTTATTTCAAAACATGAATGTCGTTCAATAGATGAATTTCTATTCAACACACGAATATAGTTTCAACACATGAAAATAATTCTAACACATGAATATTATTCAAAATTTCGGCAGCATAACGGCAGGGTAGTTAAAACCGGGGTCGTCCCTAGTACGGCTCCTCGCTCTACCTTAAAGCCTCGCAGCTTTTGACAATGGGGAATCATGCATCTAGTTCGCACGCAGGCGGCATGTATATATTTTTCATTTCCACAAACTAATCCTATGTGGTTTCAACCAAATAATTTTCAACCACAAACGGGTATTTTTCAACCACAATCAATCAATTTCAACCACAAACAATTTTAATCAACCATTCGTAATCAATCAATTTTCACACCAATCACAATCAATAAATATCGTCCATGGTTTGTGGACGAGGGGCGTGTATATATATATATATATATATATATATATATATATATATATATATATATATATATTATATAAGCATTTCACTTCTATTTCAACACATATATAATTTTTACAACGCATATATAACTTATACATCGAACGTACAACCTGTACAACGCTTATACATGAGGTGTACAATGCTTATACAAGTCATACATCGACGATATAATTTATACATCGTCGTTTTCCATATCGTTTATAAATTAGAAATATCACATTGGGTTCCACTCCACCAAAAATAGCAGAAGGCTCAGAAAAATATGCGGTCTCTTCTAGAATGTAGAAGACGTCCACACGAGTCCACTGTCTCTTGTTTCACTGAATTTCGTCAACAAACGAAAAAGATATGATTTTTATAGTGAAATCAAAAACGGTAGCGCTTAGAAGTGCTATTATATAGTTTATTTTTAAATAGCCGTATACTTCTACGAGCGTTCAAAATTAGGTCCTCGATTCTTGAAAAATCCGTTGAGCGTTGTTGAGATCGGGTTGCGCCACATCCAAGAGCTCCGAGAGGCGCTCAGGCGGAGGTAGGTGGGCCCCCACTCGGTGGTGCCTGGCGTCGCCGGCGAAGCTTCGTATACCGGATCTTCACGAGGGTGATTCTCTCCCAATCCTCAATGAAAATTAGCAAACCTTACATGGATTTGGAGAACTCGGAGAGTGCTACAAAATCCTCAACAGGAGGAAGGTGTAATCTCGCTTGTAGGAGGAGTAATCGGGGAGGAAAGGATTGAAGGTGTTTCCGCCTTCAGATCTGCTCGCCTCGGGGAGAGAGAAAATCGTATGGGCCAATGAGATTTTTCCATTTATTTATATATTTTTAAATTTCGAAAATACCCCCTTTCACACATGAACCTCAATCCAAACCCAACGACTGTCGTCCCTAGCGTTTTACCCCCATTCCGAACACAATGGGATATGTTTCGAAGGCCCATTCGACTGTTTCAGTCAGTTTTACTTCGAATTAAAATATAAAACATTCAATATTCGATTTGAACGTACATTTCAATTTGCCAGGGCCACAAACTGATTCGAAAAATTCCAGAAAAATAAATCTGGCTATGTTTTGATGATACGGTCCCAACAAAACTAGTTTCGTCGAATTCTGAGACCGTTTGCAAAAGGCCCATTTCTGGTCGATCCAATTTAACTGTAATTAATCAAAACACGTTTTCCTTTGCCACGCTCACGTACTAGCTTCAAAAATTATGAAATTTTAAACCTAGCAATAACTTCACATCCCGGATCCAACAAAAGTGGTTTCGTCGAATTCCGAGGTCGTATGCAAAATGGCCATTTTCACGGGCTATATAAATTCCATAGCGACCTTTCTGAAAATTCATTTGGCCATAACTTTTGCAACCCGCTATGAAACTTCGATTTTTTAGATTCGTTAGAAAGATATTCACTAACAGATTTAAATATTTTTGGTTTCACTCAAATCCGTTTTGTTTTTTCACCCGGTACAGTCAGTCAAAGTTTGAATTCAAATTTTGAAACTACCGCGCCATTTCAGGCCTTGTTTATAATTAGAATTAATTATATTCATTTTCAAACGTCGATTCAAACTCACTTTTCATTGCTATTATTTAAAATATTTATTTTAAATATTTAAAATCCACTATTTTTGCCAATTTAAAATTTTTAAATTGGTTCAAATTTTCTGGGTCGTTACAGTAGTGCTGAATACTGAACCAATGAACTCATTGGATTGTCATGATTGAAACACTGTTTATTTTGATAGTTAAATCACCGACTATCAAATATGTCCAATACGATTGTTGGCATGGGATGACCGGGATCGAATTTATATTCGAAAAACCATTCTGACCAACAAATACGTGAAGATAACAGAAGACGATCGAGATGGAGCGTTGAAGACCGTGGATCTTCATTAAACGGAAGAACTACTAAAAATCTCTGGTTAACTGTGGTTCTGTCGTGGTTGGAATCTACGGGTTGCAAGGACTTCTCGCTGCTGATCCATGGGGTGATTCCTATATTGGATGCAGTAAGAGAGTACCTTCGGTTCATCCTTTTCCTGGATGACTTGAATGGAAGGATATCTAACAACGTATTTCCAAAGGGATTACGTACATTGATTTCTTTAAACGTACCTTGGTTGGTGGCGGAGAAAGGCCTTTCTCTTAGCTTATCAACCAGAGTATTTTTGTGGATGTCAATTAGTGATATCTAGCGGATCTGACGATGTGGCATTCAAAGTGAATGATGACCAGATGTTCAAAAGTTAATTTAAACCTCAAGCCTCACAGCTGGGAAATGACAAAAAAAATCGTGCAGGCAGCAGGGCTATGTGGGTCGCCCCCATTAGGGTGTATAATTACCTGTCTAGAGAGATTCCTATTGCTTCTTTAATCTATTTCGATGCTGTCCCTTTTTGGGAAACGGTGGTTTGAGCCCAACCGTCGGTGATATACATTCAATACACTCAAGCGAAATGAGTGGTCGGTCATGTGAGGGCCGGGTTGCAATACGTTCTTGTTGAACCCAGTGTATTCGTCTTTACAGATACACTATCGGCAAGTGGTCCCATACCTTGTCATAGTCGGAATCCAATCTCCAATAAGCGCCCGCGGTTTTGATTGTATACTATATATGTGGAGCGTGAGATGCAAGCGTTCCACTAGATTAATATTTGTATTTAGACATTATTATAATATTAGAAAAGATATTGATTTCAAAAATGGTTTGGGTTATCATAAGGTAAAAACCGTCCGTATTTATGTGTGGATTTGGTCTTACGATTATCCTTTTCTTTGAAAAGATTTTGACTTTAAAATCAAGTTGTGTGTTACCTAAATACCGTGCGAGTTTTTCTCACTCTGGTTCACCAGACTAACCCGGTGTTTTGTAAATGCTCGGGTTAGCCCGGGATGTACAGGTTCAGGTTATCGAATGCTGTGAACAGACGAGATGGAAGAGTCCAGACGTATGATACCATATAGCTACTATTCCGTTGTGTGTGTTGTATATGGGAACAGGTTATTATAACTATCCAGGTGTGTGATGTACTCTGATAATTGTAAGTATTTTTAAAGCTCTCAGTAAAGTTTTATTTCCATATTATATTTTGTTCCGCTACGATGTTAGACTCTGATTCTGTGTTGTGGTGTTTCTTCTTCTTCTTCCATTCTAATATTTCTTTCTTTCTTATCTCACCCTCTAAATTCTTTCTAATAACGTTCCAGTGTTTTCGGTGTTTGGAAGGTTGGCATGAGTTACGGTAAAGGTATTTATGTCGATTTTCGGGCTGAAAATTCTTGGGTCGTTACACTTAGAGTCTATTCTAAGCAGAATTCCGAGGCGAACTCAATGGTACAG
This sequence comes from Allium sativum, assembly GCA_030737875.1. Lineage (NCBI taxonomy): Eukaryota > Viridiplantae > Streptophyta > Magnoliopsida > Asparagales > Amaryllidaceae > Allium > Allium sativum. Next base: position 193,833,989 of record CM060919.1, read on the forward strand.
TCTGTTCTACTTAATTCCCAATATTTAATTAAGTATCCTTTTGTTTATTGTTAATAATTTCCTTTAAAATTACGGGGTGTTACAACATATATATGTATATGCAGGATATATATGCAGGATATATATGCAGGATATAAAATATTGAAGATTGTACAGTATTAGAGGTTCAAGGTATCAAGGAATTCAAGACTCATGAGTATCAAGATAATCAAGATTTCAAGAGCTTAAGATTATCAAGTAATAGAGTCTAGTTTATATGTAAAACTCCGGTTATCACTTTCAAATTCTGTTTTCAAATTCCTTTTCAAATTTATTTCAGACTCCTTTTCTAAAATGATTCAAACTATTAAGATTTTACTTATGATTTCAAATATATATATGTTTATAATTTATAAAGTTTTATTATATATATTTTATAGTCCTATATCGTATAATTTTATAAATATGTTTATATTATATATTACTATGTTTTAACATGTTTTTACACTTTAAAAAATTCATTTTGAAACCTTAGTTTTGATTCAAGAATTTCCAGAATATATATATATATATCTTAGTTTTAACACTTGAAAATTTATTTTAAAAATCAAAATAATAGGTCTATGTCGAAATACATGTTTGAGTATGTCGACATATAACTGTCAGATTTTCAATTTTCAAAGGAAGTGTCTTTTCATATTTGAAACGTCTCAGAAACGTTGCAACCTTTCAAACACTGTAAATAGGGGTTAAATTCGAATTTTTTATAAGTCCTTCTCCATCTTCATCCTGTCTCTAACCACCATTATTATTCTTTAATTTCTTGATTTCTACACTTATACTCTGCCAATTTCAACAAAAATTATATCTTTCTCTTCTCAATCTTTATCAACTATTATTAGTATGGAAGTGTTATTCAAGAGTTCTAGGGCTGTTGTAATCATTTGGGAATTGTTTGGGAAAGGCATGTTTCTTGTAGCCCTAAAATCAAGGAAAGGGAGCGGTGTGAACCTTGTAGCCGTGAAATCAAGAGTGGTGGAATAGGTGTGAACCTTATAGCCATGAAATCAAGGGTGGTGGAATCGGTGTTAACCTTGTAGCCATGAAACCAAGGGTGTTGTAATATTGATATTAGTATTAATAAAACTCTGTGCAATCAGTATTAATAAAACTCTGCACAATCCAGCATTGTGTGGGACTGGACGTAGGAGTAATCCGAACCAGTATAAAATCCGGTGTGTTATTTCCTTTTATGCATTTTATATTCACTTATATCTGTGTTTGTGATCATTTCTGGCGTGATATCCATTGTGTGATTCATATAGTAATTCAATATTTTTTAAATCTTCCATAATCTCTTTAAAACACTATTCACCCCCTCTAGTGTTAGTTTTGCCTTAAGATCCTTAATCTGCAATCCTAACAGAAGGTTGAGGAATAAACAAATAAATCAATGAACCTACGGCCTTATAAAAGTGAGTGACCAGGTTGTTAACATTCTTGGACTAGAATAAGACATCTTCTAGTTCGAGGATTGAGAGAACATTATCAGTTATGGGGGTCTCTATGTGGACATCAATCTCAAACTCTTACCCGTTACCCTAATCACTCGACTATATTACCTTAGGAATATTAGTTGCCGAGGCTAAGTAGAAGTTAGAATGATAACATGACAATGGACGAAGAAGCAACGCCTTCACATGTAAGAACAATCTCAAACTCTTACTCCTATCTACTCCCACTAACCACTCCACTATAAATACCCCCAAGCTCGCACTTCAAAGGGGTTGGAATTTAGTTGATTTGACATCTCTTGAGAGCCCTAAGTGACCTCTTTATTGACGTGCATGCTTTGAGTAAGAAGAAGGGAAAAAGTGTCTTTTTCCTAATATTCACATATGACAACTATGACCTCAAATTACTTAGAATGTATGTAAAAGGATGTCACGTAATAGTCTCATGCTTGTAACTCTTTATTGTCAATAGAATATCAGCGACTCTTCCAAAGTGGACGTAGGCCCCTCACGGGGCCGAACCACTATAAATCTCTTGTGTTATTTACTGCTTTCCGCACTTATATTTCCATGCAAAACTATAATTCTTAAGTAATTAGGAATCTTAGGTGTTTACGACATATTTTACCGTCAACACTTATCTTAGGACCGAAGTATACTTGCAAAACATTATATTTCAATATTCAGAAAATATATTCACAACTTATATTACTAATAAGTACATTCAAAAGGCATTCTATTTTTTTTAAATCATATTTAAAGGGCCAAACAAGTGATTTCAAAGAGAAACGAATATAAGAATAAACTTAAACACGACTCATTCGGTGTTAAGTTTGGAACAAATGACCATACCACCATATTTAAAAAGATCAAATTTGGAAGAATCAAATCTCAGTTTCTTTTATAAATCTCTTTGATGAATCATTTTATAAAATCACTTATTAGAAAGATATTCATTTTTGTAAAGACCTTTTAAAATAAATCTTCTATGAAAACAATTTATTTTTAAAATGCTTTACTTAAATGATTTATCACTTTCAATATATATATATATATATATATATATGGGAAAGTCTATTTGGACACAAGATTTAGACACAATTGGTGACACAACGAATTTACACCATTGGATCACCCCATGAATTCCACTCTTTCATATAAAGACAAAATAATCCAACGGTTAAGATTGTGTATCCATTAACTTGTGTCTAATTTTGTGTCTAAATAGCCTCTCCCTATATATATATATATATATATATATATATATATATATATATATATATATATATAAGTAAGAAGTGACTACTTAAAAACCATGTCAAAAGAGTAACCCATTGTTATTAGATAATAAAGCTCCTTTTTTAAAACTTATAAAGAAACGATTTCTCATTTTAAACTAATATTGGTAAGTAGATTATTTTATTTTAAAACTTCCTTAATGGATGGTTACTAAAGTTAAACCGTTATAAGTAAATGATAATTACATTTTAAACCAATTATACAAACAATCATTGCTTTAAATAATAGTACTAATTCCTTATATCCTTATTAGGTGCATGGTAATTGATTTTCTTTTTACAACAGAAAATGTTAATTTTAAAAATCATTATTTATATCCAAATATTACACTTAAAACATTGTTAATAAATAGAACTTCAAACTTTAATAACAAAGAAATATTAAAAAAATAATTATTAACAATTCTCTATGTTTAAATAAAAAAATTTAATCTTTAACATTATTATAAAGTAATTCAAAACACTTTAAATAATAATTATTAACTTTAGACATTACTAAATAATTATTCTTCTTTTAAAATATTATGAAATATGAATAAATAATGATTTGAAAATATTTATTTTCATATGAATTTAATGGCTGTAGTTATGCAATGGGTACGTCTCTATTTCAGAGAAACTATAAGCATCTGTAGCCCAAAATCCATAAGTTTTAGAACAATTATTCAAATGGAGCTTAGCGATCACAATGGTAATTAAATAAGCTACAATATACTAATTAATCTTCCGGTAACGTCTATTTACATAAACATACATATATAATAATTAAACAATTAGTAGTTAACAATTAATATAACACTTATTAAATAAGAATTAGTTGGCATAAACAAAATGTCATGATTAATATAAAGTAGAGTTGGGGTTTACTCTACTAACAAATGTCAAATAGAATAAGTTCAATCTATTTATAAAAACAATGTTTATTTGGCCAAATAGATAACACCAGACGTAATGATATAAATTAAACACATTGTAGTTAAATAACATGATCAAATAAATTGTATTCAACCATTTAGCAAAATCAATTACTTGCAGTAAATTTTAAATATAAAATAAACTTGAAAATTCCCAATAACAATTCGAGATTCTGTTTTGTGACCCAAAATCATATTCAAATGAACTAATAGCATTTCAAGATGCTATGTTGTGGTCCTAAATTTAATTCAAACAATTAACCGATTACGGTATATTTAAACAAGAAACTGATAATATGGTAATTTTTCAAACCCAACAACCAACAATTTTATCGATTTGGCAGATAACATAAAATTTAATCTACTATAAATTCTACTGGTAAATTAGATAGCTCAGTTTTACTCATCATCGCTCCAGTCGCTTTTGCATTCGGGTTTTGTTAATTTCGAATGCCTTCGAATTTTGCTAAAATGCTAACTAGCTCCAACTGCAATCATACAAATTTCATCGTCTAGCTTGCGTTGATACAAGCGTAACTATGAAAATCGCTCCTCAATAGAACTTCTAATGAATGAGTTATGAAATTTTATAAGTTTTTGAGAATTGAACTATAATTAATTTACTAACTATATAATTAACACTAATTACTTTTTTATGTTAACCCATCTTCCTCAAATTTGTTTCCTCGCTCCAGTCTTCTCCATCTACATTTTTGTTGCTCATACATCCTTTTCTTTCACTTGTCTCTCTACTAAAATTCTCATCGATACCTGCATCCATCATCTCTTCACATTCTCTTTCCTCTCGATACCCTGTCATCGAGATCAGCCCCATGAAATAAATCGCGACTTGAATATCTCCACTGTAGCTACCATGTGTCAACCGACACTATTTCTCATGGAATTCCACCAATTTCCATCAGTCAATGCCATATGCCTCTCCAAACTCAAAATTGATTCTATTCAGTGATTGAATTAATGAACACAACTTGAACTAAATTGTTAGGATCCTTCTCTTTTATTTTGGAACGCATCAGCATGTTTCAAAAATGGCAAACGATAACTGGAAGTAGAGAGTGGTAGATATAAGAAAATAGGGGAGAAAGCAATAGAGTGTTTTGAGGAAAGAGTTTAGTTAGATTTAAATGGGATGTAATTAGAAATGCAAAGAAAACGAAAGTAGGGATAACTAGAATTATTGGAGAGAAATAACAAATTTTTATTGATGGGGATGAAAATAATAATACACAAGTTACATGCAGTTATCTCCTATATTTATAACTCTCGAATATATTGGAGCATCACAGCCTATTATAAATACAAAAAAATTAATAATTTAATGCTTCTTCTTATTGGAAAATTGTACACGTGCAGAGTTTTGCACATGCACATCCAAGTTTGGTTCTGTCAATGTATGTGCCTGGTGTCATGTCATTTCCCTCTCCAAGCTCATCATCACCCTATGGTCCCTATCGTTGATGGGTCGACACCGACCTTGGATGACCACTGGTAGTGGATGCTTTTACATCAGTGTTTGTGGAAATGCCTCTATGGCCGTCATATAATAGCAACATTTTAATTAAAGTTCTTATGGCTTCAAATTCCTTCCCTCTTCAAAAGTTGACATTATCTCAAGGTCAAAAGTAGGAAACTCCTAATTAACTCCCAATAATCTTCCCACGTAAACTCATCTTCATGCTTTTCCTTCCATTTGACAAGGACTTGTGTCATTGGCTTGTCGTTCTTAGGGACTATCACTACAAGAAACACTGTGTATAGCAATGGAGGGGGGAAACGACCGCCAACGACACCCCCTGACGGCTTCCAATAGAAGCTAAATTCTGGATTTTTCTTTACCTATTAAAAAACCCATGGGAAACCGTTGTTTATAACGATGTTGGCGGCCATTGGAAGCCGTTGCTTAGTCGAGTAGAAAATTTCCCGACCTACTTCCTCTCCCTCACTTCGGTTTTCCTCCAAATCTTCACCTTTTTCCCCAAATCCGAAATCAGCCACCACCGCCTCAACACCTTCCGCTACTCTCTCTAAAGTGTTCAATGTTGGAGAATGTAGTTTTGATGACAACAACCTTATTTTAATAATCATTATTTATTGATATATGCTAACATCTCTGTATAGAATATATATGTAGGATTTGTACACAGGACTTAAAAACTGAAGACTGTACAGTTTTAGAGTTTCAGATTCAAGATTCAAAAGAGATTCAAGACTCATGAGTTATGAAGTTATCAAGATATCAAGAGTTCAAGTGTCCAAGACAAATATAGTAATAGAGTCTAGTTTATATTTAAGACTCCAAATAGTACTCCAGGTTCAAATTTTGATTTTCAAATTCAAATTCTGTTTTTTTTTTCAAATTCTGATTTTTAAATTTCAAAATCTGTTTTCAAATTGTTTTCGAATTATTCTATCTTACTTATGATTTCAAATAAATTTAAAATTTTAAATATATATAAGTTTATATATATAGTTTTATAATCTTATGGGTTTATAGTTTTAAACCTTATAATTTTATAAATATGTTTATATAATATATAATTATGTTTTCATATGATTTTACACTTTAGAATATTCAATTATATCAATAAGTTCTAATTCAAGAATTTCCAGAATAATATATATGTTTAAACACTTGAAAAAAAGTTTTAAAAAATAACTTTAACATACATATGTCGACATACATAAGTGGCTATGTCGACATACAACTGTCAGAAATTCAATTTTCAAAGGAAGTGTCTTTTCACCATTTGTAACGTTTCTAAGACATTGCAACCTTTCACATACTATAAATAGGGGTTGATTTCGAATTTTTTCATAATTTTTCTTCTCCATCTTCACCCCCACTTCATCCCACCATTATTCTTTATCATTTTATTAATTTCTACACTTCTAATTTGTCGATTTCTACTCTAATCATATAAAACTTTTTCTTTTCTCACCCTCTATCCACTACTCTCTGAATTGAAGTGCTATTGAAGAGTTATTGGGATGTTTTAATCATTTGGGAAGTGTTTGGGAAAGGGAGTGTTCCTTGTGGCCCTGAAATCGAGGAAAGGGAGCGGTGTTGACCTTGTAGTTGTAGAATCAAGGGTGTTTGGAGCGGTGTTAATCTTGTCGTGAAATCAAGGGGATTGCACATGGATATTGATAATAATAAAACTCAGCGCAATCCAGCGTTGCCTGGGACTGGATGTAGGAGTAATCCGAACTAGTATAAAATCCAGTGTGTTCTTTCCTTTTCTGCATTTTATATTTATTTGTTTCTATGTTTGTGTTTGATTATGTGTCTGTGATCATCTCCGTTGTGTGTGATTCATATAGTAGATCATATAAGTTTAAGTTTTTATAAATTCTTCAAAAAGACCATTCACCCCCTCTCCCTATAGTGTTTGTTTGGCCCTAAGATCTGCTTTTGACTTTCCCTAACAATTGATATCATAGCATAGGTTTTCAAAAAGTTCATAATCTGATTTTTGGAAATATTAAATGGCAAATTTTGAAATGATTGTTTACACTAGTGTCAATTCATGCATTGCATAAATATTGAAAGAGTCTGCATTTAATTGTGTTGAAAATTCAACTGACCTACTGAAGTGTTGTCCAATACATGAAAAGATGTGTTATATGGCTATTGGAAATTCAAATTTTGAAAATATGGTGTATTACATGGCTGTTTAGAATTCAAATTCTAATGGACAAATGGTGGAAATCAAAAAGGACAAATGGATATTGGACAGTGGTTGTTCAAAACACATGACGGAAAATCGGGAATTACTAAATAATCTAGTATATGAAGATGGTGGAATGATCAACTTTGGAAATAACTCTAAAGGATATATTGTTGGCATCGACAATGTCGGTAATTCTGAAACTTCTACTATTTCTGATGTTATATTAGTTAGGAATTTAAAACATAATTTACTAAGTATAAGTCAACTTTGCGATAAAGGCTATAAAATAAACTTCGAGAAAAATAAATGCTTTATAGAGGATAGGAATTCAAAAGTAATATTTGAAGGAGAAAGAAAGAAATATATATATATTGAGTATGAAAATCTCCAACGATAATCTATGTCTTATGGCCAATATAAGTGACCCTTGGATCTGACACAAGAGATCCGGTCATATAAATTTCAAACACATCTCTATAATTTCAAAATTAGATTCAATTAGGATATTACCCAAAATGAAATTTAAAGTTGATAATTTATGCGATGCTTGTTGGTTCGGAAAATTAAAAAGCAGTTCATTTAAATCAAAGAGGAAATTACAACCTCGAAACCATTAGAGTTAAATCATATGGATTTATACGGTCCATCCCAAACTCAATCAATAAATCACAATAGATATGTTTATGTAATATTTGATGATTTTTCAAGATTTACCTGGACATTGTTTCTTAAAACTAAAAGTGATGCTTTCGATCAATTTAAAACTTTTGCTAAAAGAATTCAAAACTTATTATCTTTAAAAATCAAAACAATACGTAGTGACTATGTTGGAGAATTCAAAAATGAAAATTGAAAAATTTTGTAATAAAAAGGGAATAATCCATAATTTTTCTTTCCTTAGAACCCCCCAACAAAATGGAGTAGTTGAACGTAAAAATAAGTCAATACAAAAGTGTTCGAGAACTATTTTATCTGATAGTAATTTACTAAGAAATTCTTGGGTTGAGGCAGTTGCAATAACTTGTTTATTTTAAATAGAATTTCAATCAGACCCTTAACTTATAAAACACTATATGAACTTTTGTATAATAAGAAATCAAAAGTATCATATTTTAAAATATTTGGAAGTAAATGTTTTATTCTTAATACTAAAGATAATTTAGATAAATTCGACCCGAAATCCGATAAAGGAATATTTATTGGATATTCAGAGAGAAGTAAAGCATATAGAGTTTTTAATTCAAGAACAAATAGTATAGAAGAAACCTTAAATGTATCCTTTGACGAAAATTATAAAAATATAACACAACACCACGAAGATGAATGTGAAAATGAGATTAATGAAACAAATAATGAAAATAATCAACCAAATAAAAGAATTAGGTTACTAAGAAACCACCCTATTGAAAATATCTTAGGAGATATTGAATCCATTGTAAGGACTCGCGGCCAATTAAATAATATGAGTAATTCAGCATTTATTTCAACTATTGAACCTAAAAATCTAAAGGAAGCATCATCCGACGAATCACGGATCCTTGCCATGTAAGAAGAATTGAATCAATTTACTAGGAATGATGTATGGGAACTTGTTCCTAGACCAAAGGATAAAACTGTAATTGGAACTAAATGGGTTTATAAAAATAAAATGAATGAACACGGTGAGGTCATAAGAAATAAGGCACGATTAATAGCACAAGGTTATACTCAAGAAGAAGGAATAGTTTACGATGAAACGTTTTCCCCTGTAGAAAGATTAGAAGCAATTAGGGTATTATTAGCATTTGCTAATCATAATAATTTCAAATGGATGTTAAAAGTGCTTTTCTAAACGGATTTGTTAAAGAAGACGTATATGTAGAGCAACCACGTCGTTTTGAAGATGAAAATGTACTAAGTCACGTATATAAACTAAAGAAAACGTTATATGGATTAAAACAAGCTCCTAGAGCTTAGTATGATCGATTAAGAACGTATTTATTACAATCTAACTTCAAAATTGGTAAAATAGATAATACACTTTGAATTAAAAGAAATAACAACGATATACAATTAGAGCAAATATATGTTGATGATATTATCTTTGGATCAACGAATAATAAAATGAATAAAGAAGTTTCAGATATAATGACCCAAGAATTTGAGATGAGTCATATGGTATAACTAACATCTTCCTAGGCTTACAAATTCATCAATTAAAGAATGGAATATTTATTAATCAATAAAAATACGCAAGAGATTTAATTAATAAGTATAATTTAACAACAACTAATGGGAGACCAACACTTATGGCAACTAATATAGCCTTAAGTAAAGATGATACATCAAAAGACGTTGATCAAAAACTATATAGAGGTATGATAGGATTGTTATTATATATAACCGCTAGTGGACCAGATATAATGCATAGTGTATGCCTCTATGCAAAATATCAATCACAACCTAAAGAAACTCATTTGAAAGCCGTAAAACGTATTCTAAGATATGTAAAACATACATTAGATTTTGGATTATTTTATCCTAAGAATGATTCGTTTGATTTAATTTCTTATTGTGACACTGATTATGTGGGATGTAAATCCGATCGTAAAAGTACCAGTGGAACATATCACTTCTTAGGACATACACTAGTTTCTTGGTTTAGTAAAAGGCAAAATACTGTATCTTTGTCAACAACTGAAGCAGAATATATATTTGCTGCTTTGGCTTGTTTACAAGCAATATACATGCAACAAACTCTAAAAGATTTTGGATTAGATATAAATAAATCACCAATATACTACGATAATACGAGTGTTATAAATATATCTAAAAACCCAACTCGTCACTCAAGAACTAAACATATTCATATGAGACAACATTTTCTAAGAGATAACGTAAGTAGAGAGAAAATTTCACTCAAATTTATAGAAACAAAAAACAAATAGCAGATATATTAACAAAACCAATAAACGAAGCAACATTCACTAAATTTAGAAGAGAATTGTGTATTTGTTCATTAAGTGAATTAGAGTAATTAAAAGTATTAATATATATATATATATATATAACAAGAAAAATCACAAAAAATGAAATTAAAAATACATGTATGTCGACACACATTTTTAGATGTGTCGACATATAACTGCCATATTTCAAAAATTAATTCCTACCATAAGTTAGTTATAACAACTATTTAAACTTTATATTTCGAATTTTCTTCTTCATCCTCTCATTTCATTTCTAGAAAAACTCAAATCTAAAATAAACTATGGTCTCCATTAATTATGATGACCAAATTAATCTTGAATCGTCCACTGGACCATACAAAGGTCCATTTCAATGCTCTACTCTCGCTCTTGTGATAAAATTAGAAGAGAAAATGGAGTATGTTCTCCAAATGCTCGCTGAAATTCAAGTGTTGCAAATAAGGATGAATCAAGAGCATGTACAGCAAGGAAAAATCATGAGAAACCTCCAAAAATTTGTTATGGATAATCAAACAAATCCGATTATCATCAAAGATGATAATCCAATAATGGAAGTGGAAGAAGAGGAAAAGGAGGAGATGATAGAAGAGGAAGAACAAGAAGAGGCACAAAATGAAGGCATAGAGGAGTTATGCGTTGGATAGATTTGTTTTGATCAAGAAGGGAATATAATTGAGAAAAATGGGGAATTCTATCTCCATATCTCAATTGCCCAATTCATAAGTCCCCAATAGTTAAGAATAATTAATCGTTTATATTTTCTCGTCCATTCGTACGTACGTTGTAATACGTGTTATCATTTTAACACTGTAATTTGTATAGTCTATAATTGTTTGGATTGTAAAACGATGTTTGAATTGTATAATTCATATAATGTTTGTTTTTGTCTATTTCTTATAGATTTTAGAATAAGTATTAGTATAATTATAAGGATATAATATAGGCATGAGTTCAGGGGGAGTAATGTATATTAAATACATTAGTATAGAGTCAAGAATTATAATCTTAGATTATATAGATAGATATAGGATTTAGAGGGAGTATGTTTAAAATTTCTTTTTGTTGATGACAAAGGGGGAGAAATTATAAAACAAGGATTAGTTAGACTTAGGAGGAGTATGAAGAATTCATGAAGACAGGGGGAGTATTAGAAGGATCAGAATCAACAGGTATGAATATTTTATAAACTAAGGTTGTCATCATCAAAAAAGGGAAGGTTGTTGGAGAATGGAGTTTTGATGGCAGCAACCTTATTTAAAATATCATTATTTATTGATATATAGTAACATCTCTATCTAGAATATATATATACATATATATGCAGAATTTGTATACAGGACTTAAATACTGAAGACTGTACAGTTTTAGAGTTTAAAAATATTTAGGATTCAAAAGAGATTCAAGACTCATGAGTTATGAAGTTATCAAGATATCAAGAGTTCAAGATAAATATAGTAATAGAGTCTAGTTTATATGAAGACTCCAAAAAGCACTCCAGGTTCAAATTCTGATTTTCAAATTCAAATTCTATTTTCAAATTATTTTCAAATTATTCTATCTTACTTATGATTTCAAATAAATTTAAAGTTTTAAATATATATAAGTTTATATATATATATATATATAGTTTTATAATCTTATGGCTTTATAGTTTTAAACCTTATAATTTTATAAATATGTTTATATAATATATAATTATGTTTTCATATGATTTTACACTTTAGAATATTCATTTGTATCACTAAGTTTTGATTCAAAAATTTCCAGAATAATATATATGTTTAAACACTTGAAAAATAATTTTAACATATATATGTCGACATACATAGGAGGTTATGTCGACATACAACTGTAAGAAATTCAATTTTCAAAGGAAGTGTCTTTTCACCATTTGTAATGTTTCTTAGATGTTGCAACCTTTCACATACTATAAATAGGGGCTGATTTCGAAAAAAAATTATAATTCTTCTTTTCCATCTTTACTCCTCTTCATCCCACCATTATTCTTTACCATTTTGTTGATTTCTACACTTCTACTTTGCCAGTTTCTACTCTAATTATATAAAACTTCTTCTTTTTTCACTCTCTATAGACTACTCTCTGAATTGAAGTGCTATTGAAGAGTTATGGGGCTTTCGTAATCATTTGGTAAGTGTTTGGGAAAGGATGTGTTCCTTGTAGCCTTGAAATCAAGGAAAGGAAGCAGTGTTAACCTTATAACCGTAGAATCAAGGGTGTTTGGATTGGTGTTAACCTTATAGCCATAAAATCAAGGGGATTATACTTGGATATTGATAATAATAAAACTCTGCGCAATTCAGCGTTGTGTGAGACTGGACGTAGGAGTAATTCGAACCAGTATAAAATCTGGTGTGTTCTTTCCTTTTCTGCATTTTATATTTACTTGTTTCTGTGTTTGTGCTTGATTCTGTGTCTGTGATCATCTATGTTGTTTGTGATTCATATAGCAGATCATATAAGTTTAAGTTTTTCATAAATTCTTCAAAAACACTATTCACCCCCTCTCTAGTGTTTGTTTTGCCTTAAAATCTGCCTTCCCTAACATTCAAGGCTCTCTCTCCTCCTCACTAGACTCCAAATCAACTTCATTTCTCAAGGTATGAAGCCCTATTTTTTGTTAATACCCTATATTTGTTCATTTAGGGTTAAACTGATTGTTAGATTATATGTTTGTATGTGTAGTGTTGTTAATATATGCATATATAGGTTGAATTAATTATATTGCTAATGTTAGGTTAATTAGAATTTATGTTGTGTATATATATATATATATGTGTGTGTGTGTGTGTGTGTGTGTGTGTGTGTGTGCATATATAGTGTTGTATGCATGTATACAATGTTGTTAATTAATCTATGTATAGGTTGACTTAGTTGAGGCCCAATTCTTGTTATTAATTATGTATTGCAAGTTTATGTTGTTTGTTTCACCATAGGATTATGTGCATGTACATGTGTTGAATTAATATATAATAGATTTCATACTTGTTAAGTGACGTTTAGTGGAAATAGAAATAAATAAGTTTATGTTTTATAAAAATTTATCGAAAACTATATTTAATTTATAACATATGGTTAGTTCGATTGAATGTTGAAAATATATGTATATGTAATAAATTTCATATGCATACAATTAGAGATTGAAATTAGGCCTTAGAGTGTTTTCGGCCCCGTCTAATAAGTATTGTATATGATTGTTATGTGAATGTTCGTTTTATTAACGGAACAAACATTTATATTCATTATAAACAATATTTGTTTGATTTTTCCTTTGTATTGGACAAGTTACGAACACAATAACGAAAATAAATCTCGTAAATCATTTCATTTTAAATGGTTTTCAAAATTTCGAAAGCGCTTCATTTATGTTCCCTGTGTACACGCAATTTTGTACTATTCAGGGAACTAAAGCGAAGTGCTGCCGAAATTTTGTTGAATCGTTTAAATTGAAAAGATTTACGGATTTAATTACGTTATTGTATTTGTAATAGGAGGTAGGATGAATCACTAGCAAAAGTGTAAAGGATGAATTAACATAACATTTAGCAATAAAATTGTTTTAATAAAATGTCAATGCAAATTTTATCATACTTTTTAATTATATATCTACTTAGGAAAAATGGACAGTTATTTTAATGATCGAAGCCGGATGTACAAATGAAGAGAAGCTGATGGCACAATATGTGAAAAATTTATTGATGGTGTTGGCGTGTTTATTGATTTCGCCTTAAGTAACAATGGAAACGATATCGGAATCCATTGTCCATGTAGTAGATGCAAGTTATTGAACCATTTGATACCTCAAATGGTTAGAGTTCATTTACATCAGTACAATTTTGTGCCAAATTATTTGGTTTAGGATCGTCATGAAGAACCGTTAGCATCTACTTTTGTACAAGTCGTGGAGGTAGTGAATAATGAAATTGCTACGAGGAATCTAGTAGAACATATGGTTGAAGATGTTACACATTCAATGTTCTTGGTTCAACAATTTACTGATGATGATGGTAATGATGAAGAAGAACCAAATATTAGAGCAAAAAAAAATATGATTTATTAGAGGCCGCGAAGAAACCCCATTGGGAAGGCTGTGAAAGCGGAACACAATTATCAGTAACTGCTAAATACCTTGCGATAAAATCTAAATACAACCTCATAGAAGCTGGATTTACTGCTTTTATACAAGCTGCGAAGCGGCATATGCCTCCAAATAATTTAACATGCAAAAATCATTATGAAGTTAAAAAAATGATGTCATCTTTTAGTTTACCATATGCAAAAATAGATACATGTCAACTTTTGGTTTTCCTCTTTTTCAACTTAATGGTTGTTGTCCCTCCCGCCCAATCCCATCAATCTTTTCAAAACCCTAACCAGTCTGTACCCATCTTTGTTCCTCCTCCGTCCATCCTTCCTCCTCATCCCCATTCCATCAAACCTCCCGACCCTTCATCCTCTTCTTATCCTCTCAATCGTATTCCCTCCATGTCAAATCCTTCTGTTTCTTCCTCTCTCGCTGTCCCACCTTCTTCTTCCTCTTTACCCAAGCAAAATCCATCTCCTTTTGAATAAGTTTGGACTTGTCAGCAACTCCCTAGAAATGCTGGTAAGTACAAACCTGTTCATATGGAGATCATCTTCAAAGGAGAAAAAATGGTTCCCACCACCGAGATAGTTAATGCTTGTGTGGAAATATGGGTTAACTATGTCGTGGGTTTCTTCCTCGATAAACCCTTGTTGTATACCACGGTCATTGAAACCCTAAAGGCCAGATGGGGTTTGCGTGGTCGGGTAAAGTCAAATAGGTTGGCATATTGTTTCTTTTTCTCTTTTCGGATGAACTAGATAAAGAAAGAGTGATAAGTGGAGAACCTATAATTATGAGGAATAAGATCTTCATCATCAAACAATGGAACCCGAACGTAAGCAACGTTTGTGGTTTGATAAAGGCAGTGCCTGTATGGGTGAGAATGTCAAACATTCCAACTTATCCATGGTTGAACATAAGGTTAAATTGGTTATCGAATAGAACTGGGAAATTGGTATGTTTCGACTATGCAACTGAATCTATGGCTCGAATTCAAGAGGCGAAGTGTTTGATCGAAATTACTCCAGATAAGGAGTTAATGGAAGCATTTGAAGTAGAAAATCCAGATGGATCTACACAAACCATTCGTGTAACTTATGTTTGGAAGCCAGACGTGTGTGTGCACTGCATGGTTTTTTGGGCATAAAAGTGTGGAATGTAAAGAAAAGAAAGTTCCTGACAGAGATGAAAAAGTAGAGAGTGCAAAAGAAACAAACAAAAGCAGTATGAGGAAGGCAAGAAAGTTACTCAATATAATACTACACATGTGCAAGTTGGCCAGAACAGAGAATGGTCTAAAGTAACTTCCAATAAACACAAAGCTAATGCTAAAAAAATGAAAATTTATACAAAGGAAAGGGTAAGCTACATGCAGACTGCACAAATCAAGATGTTGGGACTAACAAGCAACAAAAAGGAGAAACAAGAAATTCTAAAACCCAGAATTTTCAAATGGGAAAGAAAAATGTTCAAAGTAGATTCAATGTGCTTAATGAAATAGAAGAAGGAGAAATTGAAAACAATGACGAGGAAGAAGATTTACAAGATATTGATGAAAAAACCAGTGAAATAGAAGTGCAAAAGGAAAAGGAAAAAAAAGATAAAGAGCAGATTGTTGATTCAAGCAAATACAAGGCAAAGAAAAGAAGTGAAAAAAACAAGTGCAGTGTAATAAAAAACAAGAAGAACGTGGAGGCAACAACCAAAACGCCAACTGACAATTTGCATGCAGACAATGTCTCCTTTTTGCATGGCAATATTAATGCAATTGCATCCACTTCTCAACAACCTCCTGTAATCATCACCATTAATAAACCACCTCATACCAAGCCTCTCCACAAATCCAAGTTACCACCTATATTACTTATTCCACTTGCTTCACAGTCCACCTCTATCCCTGCTTCTCCTCAATCCTTAACCCATAAACCCCTTATTTTTCCATGCCCACTGAGTGACATCATTATTGACCCTCCCCCTGACTTCATCAATGACTTATCTTCTCTTCCTCCCCTGCTATTAAATCTCCTCCTTTATCTGTTCTCTGCAAAAGGCATTCCAAGAAATCTGGAAAAAGAAAGTAGTTATCAAAGTTTCTAAAATAAAAGCTAATCAGAAAAAAAAGGCAAAGAAAAAGAAATGCAAATCCCCATATCCATCTTCCAACATATCCCCTGTATCTTCTAACCCTTTATCACCAATGTAATCTGATGATGATTCAGATGACTCTTTCCGATCTTTACCGGAAAAAACTCCTTCCTCTTCGCCAAGAAGAACCAGAAGCTTCTCCAAATCCCCACATGGTTTCCAATGATACACAATGTAGGTGCTTGGAACATTCGTGGTGTCCATAAAAAATTCCAAACTTGATCAAGTCAAACTCCTCATTCATGGTCATCATTTATCCCTCATTTCTATCTCTGAGACTAAACTCAATCTTGTGCAATCTCAATATGCTTCTATATACATCAACCCATCTTGGCATTACTTAACCAACCTTCAGCATGCTCCTTACGGTAGACTGCTAATCCTATTTGATCCTAATATCTTCTCCATTAACCCTATCTTATCTAATTACCGGTTTATTCATGCCTTAGTTTCTCATTTGCCTTCTGCCTCTTCTTTCTTTGCCACCTTTCTTTATGCCAGCAACTTTCCCGTTGTTAGAAAGCGGTTCCTTGATCTGTTACCTCAATTCTCCCAATGCTCTCGTCCATGGTTGGTGATGGGAGATTTCAATTGCTCGTTTAAATTTGAACACAAAAGTGGAGGCATTCCATTGTTCATAGCTGATATGGATCCATTGAATAATGCTATGCATAATGCAGCATTGGTTGAAATCCCTTTTTCTGGCAATGCATACACCTGGAGTAACAAAAGCATTACCAATCCTAGAACATTAACCAAGATTGATAATGGCTTGATGAACTATCAATCTCTCACCTGCTGGCCATCCATCCACATCCATATCCCTATGCCCTCGCTTTCTGACCATTGCCCACTTATCCTCTCTTTCGGTTCAGCGGCCATTAATATAAAAAAAAAATCAAATTTTTTTTATGATTGGTTAAATAACAATGGTTTGTTACAGGTTGTTCATGATGCCTGGAGTATATACACGCATGAAAATCCAATGCTTAGTCTACAAAAGAAACTGAGAAACACCAAGGATGCTCTGAAGATCTGGTCTAAAAACATTTATGGCTCAGGTAATAAACTATCAACTGAACTTGCCCATAAACTTAAACAGGTGCAAATGCAGAACTTTCTCCCAAATGCTGATCAAAATTCTTACTTATTGGAGAAAGACTTAGTGGAACAACTAGACAGTGCATTTCTATCAGAAGCTAGAATGGCTCAACGAAAATTAAAGCAGAATTGGTCATCAAGTAGGGATTGAAATACAAAAATTCTTCCATGCTTCTTTGAAGATTAAACAGTCCAGGTCCATAATCCACTCTATTTCTGATCCAAATGGCTTATTTCATGATTCCCCTTCCCAGATTGATGAAGCTTTTCTCTCTTACTACGCCAATATCCTTGGCAATCAACTTGTTGTTGCTGATCTCTCTTTCTCCTCAAACTTGACTCTTCAAACACTTTCTTCTTCCATGCAGCAAGCTCTAATGTCTCCTATATCTGATGAGGAAATTAAAAACTGCATATTTTCAATGAGGCGATCGGCTTCACCTGGACCTGATGGGTTAACGGTCTCTTTCTATATTCACTGTTGGCATATAATATCAAAAGATGTCCTTAATGCTGTGCACAATTTCTTCGACAAAAATAAGATGTTGTCTTCCATTAACTCAACGAACCTGGTCTTAATACCAAAAATTCCAAACCCTTCTTGTGTAAGTCACTTTCGTCCTGTAGCATGCTGCAATGTAATCTACAAAGCAATATCCATGATCCTAGCCTAAAGACTTAAATCTTCTCTTATACCATTGATATCCACAAATCAAGCCGCCTTTCTTCCTAATAGAAATATCATTGATAACATAATCTTAACCCATGAGTTCTTGAATAACTACTCTAGAAAGAACAAATCCCCACGTGCTCTGTTGAAAATTGACTTGAGGAAGGCATTTGACATAGTAAATTGGGATTGTATTCTCCACATTATGGATATAATGAACTTCCCTAGTATATTCATATACTGGATAAAACTATGTATTTCCTCAGTGAGATACTCTCTGATCATCAATGCTCATAATGTGGGCTATTTCTATGGTTGCAATGGATTACGGCAAGGGGATCCAATCTCTCCATATCTCTTTATTTTGGTGGTGGAAACCCTAACACAGAAAGTTCAAAGACATGTGAGATTAAAAAACTTTATTCTTCATCCGATGTGCAGAGCTCCAATGATAACAACTCTAGCTTTTGTTGATGACCTAATGATATTCACTAAGCCGACGGTAAACTCTCTACAAACCATAATGAATATTCTCACTGCATTCCAGAGCTTCTTAGGCTTGTGTTTAAATAATGAAAAATCTCACATTTTATTAGCTGGAGTCTCTCCAGATCATAAGGCTGTATGTTTAAATATCACTAATATGTCGACAATGGATATCACAACGTCTTACCTAGGTGTTCCATTGGCAACGAAAAGAATCACTACAGATCAATGTATTCCATTATATGAGAAGATAACGGCCGTCATGAATAAATGGGAGAACGAATATATCTCTCATCTAGGTAGGCTTGTCATTCTTAATTCGGTTATTCAATCTATGACAGTCTACTGGTGCAGATCGTTTCTATTACCTACAAAGTTGATTACCATGATTAAAACTGCCATGAGGAAGTTCCTCTGGACGGGATCGATACACTCTAACAAACTACCTCCTATTGCTTTTAAAAAATTGGAAAACCCGAAGAACAGAGGTGGACTTGGCCTTAAAAACTTAAGCATTTCGAATTATGCGGCTCTTTCTATCCACTTTGAGAGACTAGTGCTGAGAACGAAATCTCTTTGGGTTGAATGGTGTGTCATGCATAACTTGAAATCTGACGACATATGGACTACTACCCCTATGTCGTCATGCAGCTGGGTATGGAGAACTATACTAAAAGTTAGGGACAAGGTTCTGCCTCATTCATATATCAAAATCGCTAATGACAGCAAAGAAATTTTTTGGCATACGTCCTGGCTACAAACGGGAATTGTCCTTAGCAAAAGGATGACATATGAAGAAATCATGCATAGTAACATTCCACTTAATGCTAGAGCTTCAACCTATATTGTTGATGGATTGATCAGAACTCCAAGATGCAGTGTAACCACAGTAAATGAAGTGTGGAATAAATAAATTGGTACCTAGTATTTTATGGATAATCAATTAACATATGGATGGTCTGATGATCATTTAAAGCACTCGAATGGTTTGGTATACGCTCTGCTCACTCCTGAAGCTAATGCAACTAGATTTAAATGGAGCAAGCGTATATGAAATAAGAATATGAATGAGCGCCTTAATTTCTTTTTGTGGAGAGTCATCCATAATGCCTTGCATACTAGATCAAACTTGCGCTGCAAAGGGATCAATGTGCCTAATGTTTGTATTTACTGCAGCTCAACAACAGAAGGCATACACCATTTATATTTTGGCTGCAACTTTACTTATTTCTTGTGGAGCAAGGTTAAGAAAAGGGGTGGGTTTGCAAGTCAAAAAAGAAACAGTAATGAAGAATGGTTCAGCATTTACAAGGCCACGAGATGGAAGCAAAGCACTACTTACGAATTGCTGATAATATTCATAGCAAATTTATTGGCAATTTGGCATGAAAAAAATAACAGAATCTTCAATATGAAGGCTAGTACCAGGCTGCAAGTGTATCATTCAATTTGTAGTGTCATTAGAAATGAAATTTCTAAGTCCTCGTTTCCTTTTGACACGAATGTGCATTGTAGATGGGCCTAGCTTCATACTCTTTCCTGTTCTTTTCTACATCTTGTATTTCTCCTATCTTTTTGTACCTCAATTTATATTGTAAGTCTTTCTTATTAATATAAATAATTGGAAGGGGCCATTTAACCCCGCTGGCTTTGCCAAAAAAATAATAGATACATGTCTAAAGGGTTGCATGTTATTTTGGAAGAAGGATATCAACCTTAAGAATTGTGAAATATGTAATTAGGAAAGATACAAACCAAGAAAGAAAAAGGGAAAGGAAGTCCTGTATAAACGTATGCATTATTTACATATTACTCCTAGACTATATGCATCTTCTATAATCGTGCAACATATGAGATGGCACAGTGTGAGAACATATGACGAAGGTATGTTAACACACCTAGCTAACAAGGAAGCATGGAAGCATTTTGACCAGAAGTATCCTGATTTTGCATCCGAGAGTCGTAATGTTAGACTTGGTTTATGTACGGATGGATTTTCACCATTATCTCGATTTGGTGCTAAATATTCGTCTTGGCCTATAATTATCACACTTTATAATTTACCTCATGGATGTGTATGAAAACTCATTATATTTTTCTCATAATTGTCGTCCCTGGTCCTGATGATCCGAACAAGGAATCTATGTTTATTTACAACCGTTGATTGAAGTGATCGTTTGAATTCTATAAAAAAATACCCAGATTTCCAACGGCTTTCAACGGTTGACAACGACTTACAGATCATTGTATTCCAACATCTTCTAACGGCTATCAATGGCAATTTTCAACGGTTTCCAACATTTTCCAACGTCTTTATGGCCAGAAATAAAAGACACGTGGCCAAGTTACCCAGTTGGAAGCCGTTGGAAAATAGAAGTTGATGGAATTGGAAATCATTGGAAACCGTTGATCCATATACCAACGGATGTGCCAACGTCTTCCAACGGCTATACCAACAGCCCCTAGCCATTGGTAATTCCTCTTGTAGTATATCCTTGAGACGACCCGAAATCCCGTTCTGACGGAAACAAGGGTTATCTTTGGAATATAACACAGAAACAGATAATAGCAGAACAAAATTTAATAAATACACCAGATAATGAACAACAAAATATACTGGATAAAAGTAATCATCAGAGTTACACAGTATACAGGATCTTACTTAGTACAAATACAGTTCAGCTATACATAAATGTCTACAGCGGAAAACAAACAAAATATGTACAATAGGAGCTGAACAGCATAAAAAGAGATAAATGATAGAATCCATCTTCAGCTCCAGCTATCCAGAAAAAGAACCAGCTAAACCTGAATACAAGGCTGCCCGTGTAGAAAGAGGGGCACCCGAGTTTGAGAGTGAAACAAACTACGAGTCAGTCATGGGACTGGTATGAGAAGTCTACTCAACACATATATAATATGGCAAATCACAGGACCACGCCACTTTCGTGGAACGGGTTTACTCCATTGGATTGCCAGTGCTTTCAAACAAATATTTCTTTTAAACATCGCTATGCTTTTTATAAAAATGAAGCCGTTATAAGACTCAGTTCCCATCACACAATGCAACGCAAACCGGAGGATAGAGTTTTTACCTTATAACGGCCAAAATATGCTTGATACGAATAAAACAAGGCATTTGATATTATTGCTAGTGTTTATATGTTTTGAAAGCAATTTCAAATCATAACTATCAATCATAGACGACATGAGCGTCCCATGCCACTATGTCGCCAAATGTATATATACAATCGAAACCGCACAGTCACGTATTTGGAAATTGGATTTCCGTCATGAACCAAGGCAAAAGATAGTCCTTACCGAATTCGAGACGCTCTAGCCCGTGTCCCAGGACCCAGACACAGGTGGGCCCTTGGATCGTCAGGGCCGGTCCACCGATGTGGATTAAAATTCCTGAACACTGCGTTTCTCCGCCCTTTAGGGCGTAAACGAGCCAACGAATGACTCCATCGGACCCGGATCGTCCGATCAAACCGAGGCGCCTCGCAACAGCAACAACCACATAGGTGAAAAGTATATAAATGTCAGGGCTGGTACGTCACTGACACCACCCTAGCTAGAAAGAAACGCAGGCCCTCCCTGATGTCCTCTCCCGTTTTAGGTTCATACCGGGGTGTGAGGCTCGCGAATTCACGTTATACACAAAGCTACGCCACACAGGCGGTGCTTTGATCATCACCACAAGACTTTGCTTTTCAACAGAAGCCCTGATCCATGCGTCTTAGCATGCCACACAGGCAATTCATGCCATGCGACTGATGTCCATCGATATACAACCTCTGAGCTCGTGCGTCTCAGAGAAGGGCGTTAAGCAAAAGAATAAATTCTCCGCCGCCAAACAGATGTATTTTTAACAGAAATCAATCAACACAGAATAAACTCCAATGTCAGACACACAGTCCACTTACAAGTCCGTTCTGGGTCTGAACGAAACCGGAGGCACTAAATACCTCGCAAACCCTTCGATCACCACGTACGTCTGGACGATCACCACTCATTATCCATATTTCGGGATGCCTCCCAATCAGGACCTCGGTTACCATCCAAACGAGGTGAAGATCTCCGGTCTTCGACCATCGTCTTCATCTTCGACTTTCAATCGTCGGTCAATTATCCGAAATGAGAATTAACTCGGCCTTTTCAAATAATTCACGTATATTTAGAATTTCAAATCAATTTATTTCAATGGTTAAATTATTTGACAACACCAATCTTGTTCTTTAATGTAATTTTCACACCAAACACATTCAACCATCAAAAGCCACATAAATCGAACAAATTCAGTTTATTTCTATTCCATATCGCTTATGATATTTTATAACTATTTATCGCTATTTTTATTTACTTTAAAGTAGCTATTTTATTCAAAACGACGCTTCGGGCCATAAAGCGGCCGTGGCGCTGTTTTTCTTCAGATTTGATTTACACATATCTGAAAATCTAACCGTTGGATCTTCACAAAATTTACATCATTAGAAAGGTCTTTTCAAAACGAATCCAACGGTTCCAGTTTCGGGAAAATCCGACAGTCGGATCTCCCGGTACAATCGTTTGAAGTTTCGATTTCAAAATACGAACTGCAGCGTCGTTATTCGATTAATTATATAATTATATTTATATATATATATAACTATAATCGCTTCTGGCGCTGTTTTTCTTCAGATTTGAATTAAACATTCCAGACAATCCAACCGTTGGATTTTTACAAGGTTGGTGCCGTTGGGAAGATATTTCCAAGGCGAACCCGACGGTTGAGGTTTCGGGAAAATCCAATGGTCGGATTTCCCGCACTAGTTGTTTGAAATCATGGTTTCAAAATACGAACTGCACGGCCTCGTTTTGTTTTAATTTTATTTATATTTATATAAATATAGTTCCTTCAATGATTTCAATATCGTTTTCACTTCAAATATTTCACTAACGCCTTAAAATTTTGGAAAATTTCGCCATAACCTCCCCTGCACCAGGAGCATCGGGAAATCGCAAATAGCTTTCCCGGTCCTTCTAATCTCAAAAAGAAAAAGAAAAAGCCAAGCGGCTAGCCAACAGGCTCATAAAATCATCACCCAAACAAAACAGTAAATGTGTACCTATTTGTCGGGCACAAAATTTTATTCCTCTTCTCTAGCCCCTTTGCTATAACCTGTTCAATGAATATGCATATACATATATATACAGTTCTTATCATTTATCATTTTCTATTCAACTTCATATTTGATTTCTATTTGGTTTAAAAACACCATTCATTCTAATGTTACTTACATAGGTGCAAATCATTTCATTAGCTAATTAATGAATATTTCAACTCATATATGTTTATTTTGAACAAGTGGCTATTTTTAACACTTCACATTTCAACGATTTATGCATACAATAAAAATGTGATTTTTATTGTAAAACAATTCATTTCAAAACACTATTTTTCTATATAGTTCATATAGGTGACAAAAATAGGATTTTATATATAGATAAAAGGTGATTTTTATTATCAAACAATTTATTTCAAAATATGAATACCATTCAACACATGAATTTCTAATCAACGAATGAATATCAATTCAACACATGAATGTTTTCTATAGTTTCTATATATAGATAAAAGGTGATTTTTATTATCAAACAATTTATTTCAAAATATGAATACCATTCAACACATGAATTTCTAATCAACGAATGAATATCAATTCAACACATGAATGTTTTCTATAGTTTCTATATATATATAAAAGGTGATTTTTATTATCAAACAATTTAGTTCAAAATATGAATACCATTCAACACATGAATTTCTAATCAACGAATGAATATCAATTCAACACATGAATGTTTTCTATAGTTTCTATATATAGATAAAAGGTGATTTTTATTATCAAACAATTTATTTCAAAATATGAATACCATTCAACACATGAATTTCTAATCAATGAATGAATATCAATTCAACACATGAATGTTTTCTATAGTTTCTATATATAGATAAAAGGTCATTTTTATTATCAAACAATTTATTTCAAAATATGAATACCATTCAACACATGAATTTCTAATCAACGAATGAATATCAATTCAACACATGAATGTTTTCTATAGTTTCTATATATAGATAAAAGGTGATTTTTATTATCAAACAATTTATTTCAAAATATGAATACCATTCAACACATGAATTTCTAATCAACGAATGAATATCAATTCAACACATGAATGTTTTCTATAGTTTCTATATATAGATAAAAGGTGATTTTTATATTTAAAACGCGAATACCATTCAACACATGAATTTCTAATCAACGAATGAATATCAATTCAACACATGAAGGTTTTCTATTCAATGAATAAATATAGTTTAAGCATATGAAAATAATTCAAACACACGAATATTATTCGAAATTTCGGCAGCATAACGGCAGGGTAGTTAAAACCGGGACCGTCCCTAGTACGGCTCCTCGCTCTACCTTAAAACCTCGCGGTTTTTGACAATGGGGATCATGCATCTAGTTCGCACGCAGGCGGCATGTATATATTTATTTCATTTCCACAAACTAATCCTATGTGGTTTCAACCAAATATTTCTCAACCACAAATGGGTATTTTTCAACCACAATCAACCAATATCAACCACAAACAATCCCAAACAACCATTCGCTGTCAATCAATTTTCACAACAATTTCAACCAATAAATATCGTCCATGGTTTGTGGACGAGGGGCGTATATATATATATATATATATATTTATATATAGCAATTCACTTTTATTTCAACACACATATATATAGCTAGAAAAAGAAATTGAAAAGTGAGAAATTCTCACCAATTAGCTAACCAAACGCCGCGACTCTTCCTTTAGAGAAATCTTCGCCAATCTCGCCTTTCGTCGCTTTCGTTGCCCGTATTCTCTACATATGTAAAAATCGAATTTTTACTATGTTATTCAATATATAAAAATTGCATTTCAAAAATATAGATTCCGCCTTTTCAAAAATAAAGATTATATTTTTAATATTCCTATGATGTAAAAATCATATTTTTATTGCTTTAAAAATATAAAAATCATATCTTACTTCTTCTACTTAATAAAAATTCCGTCTTTTCTATTTTAAAAATATGATCTTTTCTATTCTAAAAAATATGATCTTTCTATCCCAGTTCAAATCTTTTTCTTTTTAAAGTTCTAATCTTTTTCTTTTTAAAGTTCTAGTCTTTTTCTTTTTAAAGTTTAAATCTTTGCCTTTTTAAAGTTCTAATCTTTTCCTTTTTTTTTGTTCAAATAACATCAGTTTTTAAACCTTTTAAAGATCAGTTTTTAAACCTTTTCAAAAATCAGTTTTAAACTTTTCAAAAATCAGTTTTAAACTTTTCAAAAATCAGTTTTAAACCCTTTCAAAAAATCAGTTTTAAACCCTTTAAAAAAAACAGTTTTAAACCCTAAAATCGAAATTTTCAGATTAAAATAAAAATAAAATAAAAACAACTTACTTTAATCTGCGAAGAAGGGGGGGTGACGGCCAGGCTCGGCGGCAGGAGGAGGAGCTGGCGAAGCGGAGGGGTCTCGAACGGGGGGCTCGCGAATTTAGGCGTCGCGATGGCTTCAGGGGGGGTTTGGGTTCGTCACGATTCGAGGTAGAAGAGGGGAGAGAAGAAGAGGCAGCGACAGCAGCTCCAGGCGAAGGGGGTGGCGACGTGCGGAGGTGGATGATCGGGGAAGCGGCGGTTTAGTTTAGGTTTTTTTTTTTCGAACGGTAGAAAGAAAGTGAGGAGAGAGAGAGAGAGAAAAGGGTTTATATAAATATTTATTATTATTAAATTTCTATTTAAAAGTTGACTTTTTATTCGAAGTCGAAATGGGACCCACCGACTGTCGTCCCTAGCGTTCTACCCCCATTTCGAACACAATGGGATATGTATCGCAAGCTGATTCGATCGTTACAATCAGTTTCCGTTGAATTTACATTTAAATCACTATATTGAATTTTAAACGTACATTTCAAATTACCGGGGTCACATACTAACTCTAAAAATTCTAGAAAATTATTTTCTAGCTTCGTATTGACGATACGGTCCTAACAAGACTAGTTTCGTCGAATTCTGAGACCGTTTGAAAAATGGCCAATTTCCAGTCGATTAAAATCAACTGAAACTGGTCAAACGCGTTTTCCTTTGCCACTCTCACATATTGATTCAAAAAATTATGAAATTTGAAACCTAGCAATAACTTCACATCCCGGACCCAACAAAAGTGGTTTCGTCGAAATCCGAGGTCGTTTGCAAAATGTCCATTTTTAAGGGCCTGAATTCCATAGCGACTATTCAGAATTTTCAACTGGACATATCTTTTGATTCCCGCTATCAAATTTCGATTTGGCAGATTCGTTGGAAAGATATCATCAATTAGATCCTAATGTTTTTGGTTTCACTAAAATCCGGATTATTTTGCACCCGGTATATTCAATTGAAGTTTGAAATCGAATTATCGAACTACCGCGCCATTTTCAATTCTATATATAATTATAATTAATTATATTCGTTTTCAAGTGTCGATTCAAACTCAGTTTTCATCGCCATTATTTAAAATATTTATTTTAAATATTTAAAATCCATTATTTTAGCCAATTTAAAATTTTTTAAATTGGTTCAGATTTTCTGGGTCGTTACAATCCTCCTGTCTAAAATCAGTTCTTCCTCATCCACTAATTCTTTAGTGCAAGAAGAAGCATGTTGTATAGTCACACCCCTGCCAGGTAATTTCTTGAGATGCGAGACTTGGAAAACAGGGTGCATTTTTGCATCAAAGGGTAACCCCAACTTGTAGGGCACACTCCATATTTGTTGCAAACTTTGGTAGGGTCCATAGAACTTGGGTGATAGCTTGGTCATCTTGAGATTGCTCACTGAAATTTGCATATAGGGTTATAGTTTAAGGTAGACCCAATCTCCTACTCCAAATGTCCTCTCTGTCATCCTAGTATCAACAATTTTTTTGCACTTTCTTGTGCTAATACCAAACGGTCTTTGATCATTTGCAGCACAATCTCTTGAGAAAAGCTCTTGTTCAACTTATGGCACTTTTGCGGTGTTAGGAACATATGAAAGCAGGAAGGGTGGTGTAATAACATAGACAGAAAATGAGTGGGTAATGTTAGTAGAGCTATGCCAACTTGTATTGTACCATTATTCGATTACAGGCAACCAACGTGACCACTCATGTGGTTTTTGACAAACAAAACAGCGCAGATATCCTTCCAGCGTGTTATTAACTTCCTCTGTTTGGCCATCTGACTAGGGAAGGTAGGCTAGTTTAAATTGAGTGTGCAACTTTGTAACTTAAATAATTCCTGCCAAAATGCATTCATAAAGACAGAATCTCTGTCGTTGACTATGCTTCTTGGCATTCCATGCAATTTAGATACTCCTTCAAAAAATAAATTAGCAAAATCTTTGGCT
This sequence comes from Allium sativum, assembly GCA_030737875.1. Lineage (NCBI taxonomy): Eukaryota > Viridiplantae > Streptophyta > Magnoliopsida > Asparagales > Amaryllidaceae > Allium > Allium sativum. Next base: position 193,862,326 of record CM060919.1, read on the forward strand.
CTGTAAGGATACTGTAGTGGAAAGAAATGAGAATACTTTATGAGTATGTCTACTACAACATAGATGGCAGTGTACTTGTGACTTTTTTGCAGACCAATGATGAAGTCCGTGGAGATGTCACTCTAAATGTTTTCAGGCAAGGGTAATGGATTGAGCAACCCAACTACAATTAAATTTTCATTTTTATTTCTTTTACATGTGTCATACTCCTTCATATATTTTTCTACGTCTGATTTCATGCTCTTCCAGTGAAATACCTATTTCAACTTGTGTCTTGTCTTTCTGATGCCTACATGGCCTCCCAAAGGGGTTGAATGGAACTCTTTAAGTATGATGGCAATAATTTCCTTGCAATGAGAATCTATGTAAATCTTCATTTATAAAAAATAAATCCACCTACAACAGTATATTTATTTGAGCTAGTTGGATCAGCACAGATTTCTTGCATTTTCTTTTAATACCTTTCTAATTGTGACACAATTTCTTTAACTATGGAAACCATTCACTCTCAAGCGTAGTAACTGCATGGCAGTGTTCATTGGATTCACTTTCTTCTTTTTTTTCTCGTAGTCTAGATAGCTTATCTGCCACAATATTTTCCTTACCCTTTTTGTATTCTGCCTTGTAATCAACACTACAACAAAAACATCATATTACAACTTTAATTTTACAATTTTGCGAAAAGCACAGTTGTTATAAATATTTTTTACAACTGCCGGCTCTCTAAAGTTGTAATAAACATATATATCACAACTTTTCATTTTATTAGTTGTAATAGATGCCTATTACAAACTTCATGTTTATAATATATATATTTAATAACTAATTATATTAATATTTAATAATAATTATTAATAATAAACTTGGGGGTCAACAATATTTATCAATTATTATTAAATAATTAATAGTTAATAAGTAGTAATTTATTTTTAATAGTTAATGTATGTTAACTACTTATTGATTAATAATTAGTAACATAAGCTTTTAAAGTATTACTCTCGATTAAACCAAAGTATAAATAAATAAAAGTTAATTAATAACTATTGTTAATAAGTAATATTTGATTTGGTAGTAACTATTTCAGCAGGTTTGATAAATATAATTTTGGCAAACTTGTTTGTTCAGCAGTTAACAACCGCGCTTGTTTGTGATTTTGGTAGATTTTTTTTATTTGCGTGTAAACTTATTGTTGTAAGTAGTCCCTTGCATTGCTTTTAATTTTCCAGCTTTTGATAGTTTTAATTGTGAAGTAATATTTAATATTTGGCAATTAAATTGTATAATAATTTATAAAAATATTAATAATTAATAACATTTATAATAATTAATAAATAAGATTTTAATAAATAATAAAAATTAAATATAAATATATAATAATTAATAACTAAAACTAAATAAATAATTATTAATTTGAAATGTGGCACAATTCAAAGCATAATGTTGAAAACGTTTTTTGAGAATACTAGAACATAACTACCCAAACTAATTTCTAACCCTAACGCTTTCCGCTTTGTTCAACACTTAACAATTTCCATCGGTTCAATTCAATCTTCCCACTTTGATGAAACGTTGTGCCTTTTGACATCGGTTCAATTCAATCTTTATTCCTTTTCTATCGGTTCGATTTCCCTTTCTCCTTTTTCTTGTATTCCACCGCAAACCCTAATTCCCCTTTCTATAATCAGGTCGCGATAGAGAGCTCCTCCACTCCACATCGCCACTGCTCGATTGATTGAAATCACTCTTTATCCAACTGCACTTCTCGTCGTCATCTCTATTTCCATCGTCCACTGCTCGATCACCTACTTATCTTGCCTGCATTCTCTCGTTGGTAAATTTTTATTCATTGTTCCAATTGCAAGTGCTTGTAATTTTACTGTTTCCCTCTACTATTGCATTTGTAAGAATGTGAATTTATTGTTTGTGATGTTGTTTATGCATGATTTGCATCCTAGATCTGTCTAGAAATTGACCATTAGTAGTAAACTGGATATGTTGATTTCTAAATTATAGTAAGGTTTAAAACCATAAACGTAGAAAACAATAGAATTCAACCATTTTTCTCTAGCTAAATTAACCAGATCTTCATTTATAGCCGTTAATTTAAGACCATCTTGAACTAAGGCTTGTAGTGAGTAAGTTGAACAACATTTTGATGGAAATTATACTCTCTAACCGCGTTGATTCAGGACTTATACTGGGAAAAGTTAACCGAAGAACCACTTACCTGAGAATTAGGCACAATATCTGGAAAATCGAGCTTGGATTTCAGATCTGGACTACAGTTCTTTCCTCGATTTAATGACCGCATATGGCTTGCATGCGCCTTAGAAGGGTTGAAATCAAGAGGGATAGATGATCTTTGATCAGAGTCCAAGTTTATACCCTCTTTTGGCTGAAGTTTAGAATTGAGAAGAAAAGGGGACGCCATTCTTGACACGGGAGAATATTTTTGGATCAGTTTTTACTTTTTTTTAGTCAAGATAATATAAAGAATACCAAGAATGAACAAAACTCTTTTGAATACATAACGAAACAAAAACAATACACTACAAAACAAAGATCAATCCTTCAAGGCCCAATGTTTAGTATCAAATTTCAAGTTTGTTATTAACTTTATGGACTTTTCAACATAACCTCTAATCATGTTGACAAACATTCCGTTATTTGATACTGATATATGTAAATGATCAGCTCCTAAGTCAAAATTATATTCTCCTATCACGTTAGATTTATATGTTTATACTATGTTACAAATCATTGATTTCATTCAACACAAAGATGAGCACTTGATGCTGCAATTCATTATTTGACACTACTGTCGGATGCAATTTCTAAATTGTCTTGATGTTGATTACTTTTATTTGTTCTTCTTTATTGATGCATTTAATGTTATTACAATTCATGATACCTTTTGTTATGTGCAGCATTACAACTATACATTGATTAGCACATGATTTATCTTTTGTTCAACACATTTCAAATTTTATTCCTAGTCTTGTCGAAGGAAAAAATTTGTATTTAATAAGATCTTTGAAGGTTAATATATTGTATTTTGATGCATGCCACACTTGTCACAGTTAAACTAAGTTAAAATAAAAATGGCATGACTATTTTCAAATGTCAATGATTGCTATAATATGCATGCCTTTCAAATAATGACCGAATGTGTTGCTAACAGGAAGCTTGATTCTCTCATCAATCATTGTGACTTTGTAACTTTAAAACACTGTAATGATAGAAAACTTTACATTTTGAAACAGTATCAGTTCAAACAAATAGTTTATTTTAGTTGCACATTTTTGTATTTACAAGCACATCCATAGTACACCTATTAAATTTATCACCAACAGCATTCTAAAAGAGATGTAACTCAAGCAAACATTTGGATCATAACTTATCGATAGCAACTTGCTGCAAGTGTAAGAAAAGTTTGACATCGACCACAACAGTAATCATTAACCTTATTCCTTAGACAAACATTTTCACATTCACAAACGCTAGAAAAATTTAGGCAGCAAGTATTATAACTTGAAATCAAGCCATTATCCTTGATGAAAATTCCCCAATAGTCAAGCAAGGCGGGGAAACTATTTACCTAAGTGTCATATCATCCAACAGGAATACAACACTGCAAACCATACTGCTCCTCACTGATATGTATGGATTTAGAAAGAGAGAGAGAGAATAAGGAAATGAATGTATAAAACTATCAACTTCATTACAAAGTTTAACCAATTCATTAATGAATTGTTGAACCATATATAATCATTTGAGATATAAAATTTCAACAAATATATAAGTTAATATTTGTTACATAAGAGGGGTAATCTACTAAGATTGCTACATATAACCAAGCTGTACAATAATGTTGAGCATAATTCTTTCCAATAGGTCCGAAAATTAGAGGCGTTTTACCAAGATGGACAAAACATGGGGCAATCTACCAAGGTTTCATCATTTTGGCTATTAGTTCCATAGTTATAAGTAGTGTGATGCTAAGGGAACATCATTTTCCTCTTACTAGTACCATGAATAAAAATAATAAGCACAATAAATTTTATGTACTTCCTAATACCATTATAAATAAATATAAGTATTTATGAATGATTTTGATGTTAGGAAGCATGTAGTATAAAATTTTGGTATTAACAAGAAGAAAATGAGCTGCCCTACCATCACACTATAAGTATTTAAGAATGAGTATTAATACATTTTTTGTTTTGTAGAATGACAAGCGAATATAAGCAAGTTGTTGAAAATTGTATATATGGGCATGTTGCGAGTGAAGGGAATCCCGAAAAAATTAGATGCCCATGTCATAATTGTAGGAATCTAATTTGGAAAACATCGAGGGAAGTTGTGTCATTCTTGATTTGTTTTGGAATGGACCCAACCTATGATGTACAGATTTTTCATGGAGAAAAACGACCATCACAAATAAAAGTGAGACTGATACTTATAGAATGTATGTTGATGCGAAAATCTATGATAAGGAGGTAGAAGCCAATTGTGACACCCCACATCCGTTAATGTCACTCTTTATCAAAATGCATTAAGTTTCGTGAAACATTATAGGTAAACAGAAACAGAAACAGAAACATTACAAGACAGATATAAAATAGCAGCGGAATTTAAAACTTTTATTAAGCAAAAAATATCGTGGTTCAAAACATAGTTATATCATAAGTCTGAAATGCATAAAATCTAGTACAACAATTTAAAACCTCTGTCTTGTACTAAAATCAACAGAGTACAAAAATATGAAGAGAACATAATCCTAAAAACATAGCCATAGTAGAGAAGGTACGAAATTAAGCAGTACATCAAAGCAGCTCCATGCAGAATGAAAGAAGAATCCTGATCAAGCTTGAGTATTCCCACCCTGAGAACCTTGAGGGGACGGAAGAGAAAGAAGAGGAAATAAAATAGGTCAGACATAAGTCTGGCGAGGCCAGTTACTTTTAGCATATAAATAAGTAAAAGTATCATGACAGACACATAAATTGGATAAGAGAGATAACAATATATAAGCAGGTAAGACAAGGTAAATAGGATAAACTGAATAGAACAGATATATATAATGCTTCTCTAATACTTTTCTCTGTCTACACCAATACTAGTATCATAAGAATAGGATGATCCCCAACAAGTACAAGATGGTAGACTTAGGCGTACTTCTAGTGAGAGGTTTTACCCCATACAATAACAAGTAGCCCAACTAATTATACTGGCGTTACCCTTAAGGATAATAACGGGCTCCTAAACAAGCGAAACTAGATGTACCCTAATTACTACCACAATAAATCGGCTCCTTACTCCGTAGATACCCTGTGCTGGCCACACAGTAGGATGTATCACCTCCTAAAGTGGGAACCCTTCGTTTCCAGGATGTGCACAACCATATCTACTGATGCCACGACGTATTAGCCTCCCTTGTCTGGACCCATGCACGCACATGACTCCATCGAAATGCGCCGCCCTCACTGTTCCCCTTTTTGGATCTCTTACAATCAGCCCAGTAAGCGTGCCCCGACTCCGACCTAGTTCGGAGTACTCGTTTGATACCTATATATGGGTTACTGACTGAAGTGGGTCCCACACCCAAGATGATACAAGCTTCCCTCTAGGCTTGCATCCCCACTACTAGGACTTCCACAGGTTATGCCATACCAGTGTAATAAGATTGCATAACCCCAACGGGTTAAGTTTGTGGGCCTATATATAAATATTACCTACCACCCCAAGATTTTCTTAACCCACCCACTGTTTCAAACAAGTTTACTTAGCCCCTACTCAAGTTAACATGTTCATGTACTCCCTATGGATTCAAACATGTTAAGTATTCAAGTTCATTACCATATATTCATTTATGGTAGTAATGTGTTAGACCTCCTACATTAAGCCTGCAAGTTGTGGATGCTGGATATGCCGGACGGGTCCGGACAGACTTCTTCCACAAGTCAGACTTAACCTCGTGTCTTAGCACGTTACACATTTATGCACTTAGACCCCTCACATTAGATTCATCACTTGTGGTCGCTGGATATGTCGGTCAGGTCCAGGTAAACTTCTGCCACAAGTGTAATCTAACCTCGTGTCTAAGTGCGATTACGGTTTCTAATTACTGTAAATCTAGGCACTTTCATTATTTAACAATTATTCCTATTTCAGTATAGGTCTTCATGTCCCATTCCCAATTCATATTCATCATGTACCAAATGCCCCAATTTAAGATCTTTAATCACAATTTGATTTATGCCCCTAATCCATATTCATGTATTCAATTCAAGTTATGCCCCAAATTTTCCAGTACAAGTTATGCCCCAACTTTAACGTTTTTCCCTTGTTCCCAATTTCATGCGTTCGCATATTTCAGCGGTATGCCTAGGCTCGAAGGTAGCCTAGCTATAAAATAAAAAGGGAAAAGAAGAAGGGAAGAGAACAGAATTAAGCATAATAACAAGATAGACGTATGATGGCAGAAATAGGCATAGCAACTGAATAAGCATATAGTGACATAATTGGGCATATAAGATCAGATCCGATGAACATGTGATAATAGAACTGATTAGGCATAGTGACATGATTAAGCAAACTAACTTAATAGGGACATCATAAACAAGTCTGATGAGATCTAAACAGTGAATTAGATATACAAATAATGGCAGATCTGATTTGATAAATAGGCATAGGCTTAGATCCAATTCATAATCATATCAGGAAAACTTTTAGATATTTATATCTAAAAATAAAATAAACTCACAGAGAATGGATCCAAGAAAACAGAGGAAAGCATGTTAATGTTGAATCAACGATCTTTGAATACGTATGAATCGTCGTTGTTGAAGAAAAGGCTAATTTAATCTGAGTTGGAGTAGCATCCCGTTGTCTCCATTGATTTAGATGAATAAAACAATCGGTATAGGGTCTTATTTATAGCCATCAGCCAACGAATAAAGCCAAGAATTCAGTCCACGTTCAGAACCAAGAATATGCCCAGATCCGTATGGGAGTCGACCCATCCTTAGTGTGTCGACCCAGGGGTCGACATAGGGGTTGACACCCCCTTGATGGGGTGGACACCCATAGCGGGAAATTTCCTACTCCCCCTTTGTTGTTTGATTTTGAATTTATTTGAATTCTGGATTTATTTAATTTATATATAAGTGGATTGTTTATTTATAAACTTCAAACCTTAATATCTTCTTCATATGGTGTCCGTTTTACGCAAACTCAGAGTCTATCTTAAGAAGAATTGTGAGACGAATGCAATGGCGCAGTCCGTTTCACTTAATTCCCAATATTTAATTAAGTATTCTTTAACTTATCATTTTAGTGTGTTATAAATTACGGGGTGTTGCACCAATGTTGAAGAAAGACATGGGGAAGGCATTAAGGAAATGATGAAGAATGCTGAAATTCCTTTGTATACCGGTTGTGCAAGCCACACAAAGTTGTCTGCTACAATACTTCTTTTCAAGCACAAAGCGCAAAATGGTATATCAAACACGGCTTTTATAGAGCTTGTTAAACTTCTTAAGGATATGTTGCCTAAAGAAAACATGCTTCTCGATTCTACATATACAACAAAGAAGTTGCTCAAGTCATTTGGTTTAGGCTATAAGCAGATACATGCATGTGTAAATGATTGTTGTTTATTTAGAAAAGAACTTGCAAATTGTGATTTATGTCCTAAGCGTGGTAAGTCTCGTTGGAAAAAAAACAAGACTAATAAAGATGGGAAGCAAACCAAAATACCTATGAAGATTTTGGGATACTTCCCACTGATACCAAGGCTGAAAAGAAGGTTTGCATCCCCAGAAACACCAGAACAACTAAGATGGCATAGCAGTCATAAGAGTGAAGATGGTAAATTACGTCATCCAGTGGATTCTTCTCAGTGGGCTATGATTGATAGAATGTATCATTATTTTTCTTCCGATCCATGAAATTTAAGGGTTGGCTTTGCATCTGATGGCTTTAATCCTTTTGGTGATTGGAATTGTGGATATAGTTATTGGCCAGTGTTTCTTGTTACTTACAACTTTCCTCCGTGGCTTTGTACGCACAAAGATAATATGATGTTGTCTTTGTTAATTCCTGGGCCATGACAACAGGGAAATGACATTGATGTATACTTACAACCACTTATTGAAGATTTGAAAAAATTGTGGGATAAAGGGGTGAAAGTGTATGACGCTTACAATCATAGTGAATATAGATTACATGCTATTCTTATGTGGACAATCAATGATTTTCTAGCTTACAGAAATTTAGCTAGTTGCACTGTAAAAGGTAAGTGAGCATGTCCTATTTGTCGTGTCAATACCTACTCAATATGGTACCATTTAGTAAAAAGTGTGCATACATGGGTTGTAACAACCCAGATTTTTTAACAATAATTACGAATATTTAATTCGGTTTTAAATATTAGTTTAATGGATTCATATATCGAATTTGTTTAATAAAACTTAGTTTGAATATATATAAATTTATATATAATTATTAAACAAACTTGAACTGCTACGGAAGTTTGTAATTTACGATTTTGAACTTCAATTGAATATATAGAATCCGCTTTAAGTCAAAATTCTATGAAACAAGAATCGTCTGGATCGATTTTATTTTATTTTTCTAATGTAAGAGAAAATTAGAGATTTCATATTTTAGATTGCTAGTTACGTCCAATTCAAATTTTCAAATATTTGTTGTGGAATTCTTTAATAAACGATAACGTTATTTTAATAAATACAAGCGGTTTTGTATATGTGAGTATCGTTTTATCTCGGAATTTGTAATATTGAGTTGGAATCATATATTGGTTTATTTTGAAGTTGTAAATTATTTTATTTGAAGATATATGATTATAATAATTTATTATTATTTAAATAGAATTGTTTTGGATTTAATTATATTATATCAATATTATATAGACCTTAAAAATGTTTTCTTTTCAAACGACCTTCGTTTTCGACGAAACGAATTTTATTGGAATACGTATAGTTAATTATTGCTAGATTTCCAGTTTGGAGCCGATCAAAGTTATTTTATCGGTGCGTGGAATTTAATGGCAAACCGATAAATTAAAATAACGTTGTTGTGCAAACAAAGTCCATTTTCAATGAAATTAATTTCATTGAGACTAGAACGTCAAGACGTAGCGGTGCGTCCATTTCCGTGGAGATTGGGTGTCGTTCGTGATAGTATAAATATAGAACGTGCAACGTAAATAGCGGTAGGATTTAATAACTGTGTATAAATGAATGTACCAACACAGAGAATAACTACACGCCAGCATCAATTGCAAAGTTTGAATTTAGTCCCGGATGTGTTTTGTTTGCGATAATAAGCTCCTTTGCTTTGAGTGTTTGTTCACATAGAGATGTTTTTCTTCTAGTTTCATACTTGTTGAGTAGTTTGACAAATAATTTGCAATAGAAAGCTGATCACAACATACATACAATGGTTCCACGACATTTACCATGCAGACATTTGAGTAGATAAAACAGTTGCATTAGAAGGGGCAGATGAACCTATTAAGTTACTTTGGGCAAAGCCTATTTTCTCTTCTACTACACCTATTCTTTTAAGTACACTGCACATGCTCTCCTATTGCTTACTCCTTAAGTTTATAGTTTGCCTTCTCTTTTCACTTCAACTTTTCACTTCACGATGAACAGCTATTCTATAATTTTACTCATGCCTACCTCGTGCGTGAAACGACTTTGTGCTTATCCCATATTTTCTTCTCTTCTATAAATAGCGAGCAATACTATGATTCCATATAACCATTCACAAGCCATATTTTATATTGCTATAATGGAAAACAAAACTCTCTGCCAGAATGTAACATTAGCCCTTGATTATCTTTGAATTGAACCTCTCTAAACAAAAACAAAACATGACCTATGCGTGAAGAAGGAACATCCAACATTTTATATGTGGACAGCTCGGTCGAAAATGGCATACTAGGTTGAGCCGCAACTTGGGTGGTGACAGGCCGACGTCGGTGTGTATGGGAGAGCAGCAGTTCACTGGCGATTGCGTGAGGAGGAGCGCAGTTGGTTTTAGCAAGAAAGAAAATCAGAAGGCGTGGGGAAGAAATGATAAAATGGAGGAAAATGAATACTGTAGCAAGGGGAAGCAAGGTCTGTATGTTTTCACAAAGGGATGCAATATGGGGTGTAATTTAATGGTGCATGGCGTTGAAGATTTATCAAAAGCAATGGAAGAAACTATATTGTAGTGGAAAATAAATGTGTGGGGGAGTTTAATACTGGAGATGCTTCTTTCGTTGGAGAAGAAGGGTATGAAAAGAGGTGGGTTTGGTTCGTGATGGGCTCGCTGGATTGGGTAAGGCCCGCATAAAAAAATCATAGTATATAAATTAGTTTATTTAACATATATACACTAAATAGTTAAGTCCGCAGCCTGGGTAAACGTTTGTAAATGTGCCAAATTATAAATCAACGTGGCCTATATAGACTCATTTACAACCACCGTACTTACTTTAAACACTATTAAAAATGAATCATGGTTTTTAGCAGCATTCACTACCCTACAATACTACACTTTGGTAAAATGTATAAAGACATAAAGTTAGTAACAAAATGAATCCAAGCACCAAAGATTGTGTTCACTGCATTTTGTGATTTATCAGCAATGATGTTTACTACACAAACCTAAGTAAAGAATGAATAATAATTTATATATTAAGTCATTAAATTATTTTAGTGAAACTGTAACTTATAAGTTGGTATAACATACCCATATATCAACAGATGTGGACAAAAACAAAGAACGTTGGAATCGTCATGAAGAGCAGAACATTCAGCAACAGATTTGGACAACTTCGAATGCAACTGATATTTTCAATTAAATTAAACGCGTGTTTAATTTAATTGAAACAGTCGATACTCGATTAATGGAAATCAAGGTGAGTTAAACTCACTCAGTACTTCTCACTTATATTTTATAAGTTGATTTTTATTTTGTGTGCTATGGTTGCTAATGGTTGACTTTTTGTTGTTTGTTAAATATATATTTATATATTGATTAAACCTATGAAATTAAACATTGTTTAATTTTAGTGAAAAACCAAATCATTATTTTAACGATTGGTCCCAATTAAGGTAACTTACCTTATTGGTCACGTTTGTAAATAAACGTGTTTAATTTCAAGAACTGTTTGAATTGTTAAGGTTGTGTGAAATAAATTAGTTGATATTAAATTATCGTTATTGACTGTTATGAAGAGCATTATTTATTTGAATCAAATGATCATATTTGAGATAACATATTTAATGCAGGGAATAACAGGCTAGAGGGATCCGACGGGATTCCTCAAATATATTTAATGATATTTATTTTCATGTTATCATTATAAGAATCGTTCTGATTAGATGATTGATTTGGTTATTGAATGTTGACCTGAAATTTAATATTTATTTTGTTTAAACCAATAGGTAATATTGGTTGAGTAATTGGAAGTAGATGGCCTAAATTATATATCGTTTTTTTAAATTGATTTACCGTTAAAGAGTAAAGTTATAAATTTTATTTTATAATAGAAGTCAGGTTTTGTGATATATTATTTTGGATGAAGTTAATAAAAAGGAAATAAACCAACCGCATATATATTGATTGTTTTAACCACCAATCACCATTTTATACCAAAACCTGCCATGTGCGAAGCACGTGCCTCATCTTAATTATGAAATTATTTATAAAGCTAATTTTTATATTACTAAGATGGATAAGCAGGTGAGCAAAGATTAATGTAACGATTAATAACTGAGATTAATAATTTTTTAGAACAATTTAAATGAGATAATTTTGAAATAGATTATTGTTTATTTAATAATAATTGAAGTAAATGAGATTATTCAAATTATTAATATTATTTATTATAAATAAAAAGACGAGTTAAAGTTGATCAACGAGTTAATTATGTTTTAAAATTTACCAAGCCAACTGTTTAATGGAGATTAATTATTAAATTAAATAAATTTGGGCTGATTAATCTAATGGAATAATTAAGCAAATAAAGTTTAACTTAATAAGAATTTAAAAAGGAAACTGGATATTTATCTTAGTTAATGATAAAGTAAATTAATAATAATTTAAATGAATCTCTTCTTAAGTGAAATTCATTTAAGTAAGCAAGCGAAGTTAGTAATGAAATGTAATTGAATTTGTAAGTGAGTTTATGGACGGATTTATCTTTAACCTGAGTTTGGTAAATTAAGATATAAAGGTATTTTAAGCGAATGCGACAAGCTTGAAATAAATGTTTGGATTAAGAAAGGGAAATCGAGACGGAAAGGATTTTATATTAAACCAAAGTTATATAAACGAGTTTATAAAAAGAGATTTCAAAGGAAAGAAGGTTTATAAAACCATATTTTAAATAAAATAGTTAAGTGGGATTTGTTGATATTAGAATGAATATGAGTTGTAAGGATAAAGATGTTAGAAGCGAGTTATTATGAGAAATAATAACGCGACGTTATTTGAGTTATTTGAGGATAAATATATCGAGATTTCATTATAAAGGAAATAAAATAATTTGAGGATATATATATATTTATATATAATGATATTTCCAAAATAACGAAACGAAGGATATTTCGTGAAGGTTGTTTTTATAAATGGTAAACTAAATCGATTTACCGCTTATAGATAATAAGAAATGTCATAGAAAAGGATTTGAAATGATAGTTAAATGGAGGATTGGATATGATTATAAGATATTTTTCTAAGTATTAAATAGAAATGATGTGAGAATATTAGTGTATTTTAAAAAAAGTGAATATTGTGTTGAAAGATTTAGGAGTTTTAAATAACCATTCATTTATTATTTTAATTAAAAAGGGCAAGTGATGTTGTGTACTCAACCAGTAGATCTATTTTATTTTTATTTATTTGATAGTTAAATAACCGACTATCAAATCTGACCCATACGATTGTTGGTACGGAAAGACCGAGATCGAATCTATATTCGAAAACCAGTCCGACCAATAAATACGAACAAGTGAAAGATGCTGATTGAAGTTGGATCAATTGAAGACTGTAGATCTTCATAAACGGAAGAACTGCTAATAATCGGTCTACAGCCAAAGATATACTGTGGTTCTGTCGTGGTTGATATCTACAGATTTGCAAGGACTACTCGCTACCAATCCATAGGGTGATTCCTAGGATGTGATAGAAGGGTGCCTTCGGTTCATCCTATTCCCGGATGACTTGTATGGACGAGTGTCTAACAGAGTATTTCTTAAGAGTCATGTATGTTGATTTTTACAAACGTATTTCTGTTAGTGGCGGAGAAGGGCACTTCACTTAGCTAATGACCAGAGTATTTTTGTGAACGTTAATTAGTGATTTGATGGATCTGACGATGTGACATTCAAAGTAAATGGTTGCCAGATGTTCTAAAGGTAAATTCAAACCTCAAGCCTCACAACCGAGAAATTACAAAAATTGGGCAGGCAACATGGCTATGTGGGTCGCTCCCATTAGGGTGTATAATCACCTATCTAGAGAAATTCCTTTTTCTTCTTTAATCTATTTTGATGTTGTCCCTTTCGGGAAATGGTTGATGATCCCAACCGTTGGTGATATACATTCGATACACTCAAGCGAGATGAGTGGTCGGTCAAGTGTGGATCGGGTTGCAAGACGTTCTAATTGAACCCAGTGTATTCCCCTTTAGAGATACATTATCGGCAGGTGGTTCCATACCTTGTCATAGTCGGAATCCAATCTCCAATAAGCGAACGCGGTTTTGATTGTATACTGTGTATGTGGAGCGTGAGATGCAAGCGTTTCGCTAGATTGCTATTTATTTGTATTTAGACACTATTTTAATATCAGAATATATATATATGATTTCAAAAAAGTTTTGGGTTATCGTAAGGTAAAAACCGTCCGTGTTTATGTGTGGATTTGGTCTTACGATTATCCTTTTCTTTCGAATAGATTTTGAACTTTAAAATCAAGTTGGATGATTCCCCTTAAATTTTTGTGAGTTTTTCTCACTATGGTTCACCAGACTGACCCGGTGTTTGTAATGCTCGGGCTAGACCAGGTTGTACAGGTCCAAGTTATTGGATGTTGCGAAGCCCAGAGACGAGTTGGATGAGTTCAGATGTATGATATTATATAATATTTTTCCGTCGTGTGTTGTATATGAGGACAGGTTATTATAACTCTCCAGATGTGTTGATGTACTCAGATGATTGTAAGTTTTATTAAACGCCCTCGGTAAAGATTTATTTCTATATTATATTTTGTTCCACTATGATGTGAGACTCTGATTCTGTGTTGTGTTGGTTCTTCTTCTTCTTCTATTCTTATATTTCTTTCTCTCTTATCTCACATTCTAATTTCTTTCTATAAACGTTTCGGTGTTTTCGGTGTTTGGAAGGTCGACATGAGATACGGTAAATGTATTTATGTCGATTTCCAGGGCCGAAAATCTTCGGGTCATTACATGGGTCATAGACGATTCCATGAACCTAACCATGAGTATCGTCAACGGAAAAAATTATTTGATGGAACTATAGAGAATAGACAAAGGCCTCGGATATAAAATGGTGTTCAAATCTTTAATGATGTTCAAGATATTATTAATGATTGGGGAAAAATTAAAAAAGGAAGAGAGAGGTAAAAGGAAAACTATGATGAAAAAAGGATGTAAAATTTGGAAGAAGAGGTCCATTTTCTTTGACTTGCCTTATTGGAAGGTAAAATTTAACTAGAAACAGATTGCTTTTCGCTTTCTATTCATGTTTGCTACTTAGTACTTAATTATTTGTGTTTTGTCAGTTTTTAGGCACTTCCTTTGCGGAATAATCTAGATATGATGCATATTGAGAAAAATATTTGTGAAAGTATTATTGGTACATTGCATGATATCAAAGGAAAATCAAAAGATGTCCTCAAATCATGCCAAGATCTAGAAGCAATGGGCATTAGAAAAAATTGCATCCTATAGACATTGGAAATAAAGTATTGCTCCCAGCCTCACCGTGCACCTTATCCGATCAAGAAAAAAAGATCTTTTATAGTAGAATGAAGAACTTGAAAGTGCCTGATGGATATAGCTCAAATATTGGAAAATGTTTCGCAAAAGAAGACAAGATATCAAACCTTAAGTCTCATGATTATCATGTTTTGATGCAAAACCTATTGTGTTGCATTAAGAGGACTTCTACCTACAGGGATAAGGAATGCACTACTACGACTATGTTCATTTTATAATGACATATGCTAAAGAGTGCTTGATAGGGATAAGCTAGAATTAATGGAGTATCAAGTTGCATTAACACTGTGTGATCTAGAGAGGTTCTTTCTCCGTCCTTTTTCGATATCATGATTCACATAGCAATACATTTAGGGAGAGAAGCAAGAATATGTGGGCCGGTCCAATATCGATGGGTGTATCCATTTGAGAGGTAATATTTATTATAAATACTTGACGGTTAAAAGTATGTATAGTTATGAAAGTAACTTGTTTATACATTTTGGTTATAGATATATGACAACATTAAAAGGGTATTTTAAAAATCAAGCACGACCTGAAGGGTGCATTGCTGAGCACTATGTTGCCGAAGAATGTATGAAATATTGCTCTGGATATATTAAAGATGCATTACAGATTGGAGAGAGGAAAAACCAAAATGAAGTGGAACAAAATGATTTTATACTTGAGGGGTGTCCTATTTCCAAAGGAAAACCTATTGCAGTCGATGAGGAGGTGATTAGTGCTGCTCATCGATGCTTAATACGGAAGAAGTAGAGCCGTATATAGAGTTAGTATAAGTCCAAATTAACTATAATCTACAAAATAAATTAGATCCTTAATTACATTTATGTATGCAGAATGCACAAAGAGGAGCTAAAATGTTTGCATACTCATCTTACACGAGACGATTTGGAATTGTCAAAATCGCAATCAGAGACTTTTAGTTTCTTGTGACACCCCACGTCCGTTAACGTCACTCACTAAGGGAATGCATTAAGTTTCATGAAGCGTTACAGGTAAACAGACACAGAATAATTACAAGACAGATATAAATAAGATAGCAGCGGAAACTTAAATTTTTATTTCAACATAAATCATAATACCGTGGTCCACAATACCATAAGTCACAAAAACCATTACAATAAAATAACTTCTGTCTTGCACCATCAGAGTACATAAGAATATAGAAACATAATTCCACAATTGAAAGAGTTAAGACATAGTAGAGACGAGAACTTGAGCCATACTTCAGAAGTAGCTCCTAGCAAGATGATATCTGATTCCTGACTAAGCCTGAGTGTTTCCTCCCTTAGAACCTGGGGGGAGAAACGGAAGAAAGAAGGAGAAACAAAAAGGGTCGGACATAAAGTCTGGCGAGTCTAGTTACTTTTATCCAGTAAATGAATAAAAGTAACATGATAGGCATATAAAGTGGATAAGAGAGATCACAACATAAATGGCAGGTGTGACAAGGTAGACACGATAAGGTGTATGTGCTTCTAATGATTGCTTTGCATTGTTACTAGTATATCCAGAAAGAGATGACCCCTTTAACTATAAGGTGGTAGACTTAGCTATACGTCCAAATGTATCCTAACTACTACCCTGATCGATCGGCTCCCTAAACCTCATAGATACCTTGTGTTGGCCCCATAGTAGGAGGTATCACTTCCTAAAGTGGCAACCCCTCGTCGTAATAATTTGCACAACCATATCTAAAGGTGTCATGGTCGTCTTATCCTCCTCTTCCCGGCTCATGCACGCACATGGCCCGGTCGGTTTGCGCCGCCCACACCGTCCTCCATGTTTGGATCTCTTACAATCAGTCAGTAAGTTTTCCCCTTCTCCACCTAGTACAGAGTACTTTGTTTGATACCTACTCCGAGTTACTGACTGAAATGGGTCCCACACAATATGATACAAGCTCTCCCCTTTGTCTTGTATCCCCCACTAGGTTTTCACTGACTATGTATACCACTAGGTGTCTTTAATTACATAGCCTTATTTATTTCTACCAGTTACGCTTACCCTAAAGGGTGTATTTAATTACATAAATCAAATCTTCCTATCGGTGATGCTTACTTGTAGGTGTATTTAGTACGTAACCCCCAATCTTCCAACCAGTTATGCGTACCTATAGATGTCATTAATACATAACCATATCATTTCTACAAGTTATGTTTACCCTAAAAAGTGTCTTTAATTACATAACTTTATTATTTCCTCCGGTTATGTATACCATTAGGTGTCTTTAATTACATAACATTAACGTAAGTTAAGTTTGTGGGCCTATATGTGAATATTACCCACCTACCCAAGATTTACTTAACCCTCCCACTGATCCATTCAATTTACTTAACCCTAACCTTATTCCATAATCATACAATTCCTATGGATTAGATTTGGTTAAGTAGTCCAATTCATTACCATGTCCATTTATGGTTTCATAATGGGCCAGACCTCCCACATTAGGCCTACAACATGTGGATGCTGGATATGCCAGTCGAGTTCGGGCAGACTTATTCCACAGTTGGGCCTAACCTCGTGTAACAACCCGAATTTTGAATAACATGTTATAAGGTAAATCAAGGCATAATTAAATTTTAAAATCTGAATTAAGAGAAACGGGCTATGTCATTACGTTCGTCTCGGAAAAATACGCGAAATAGAGTCCGAGTTTTCGAAAATCGGAGTCCGTATGACCAAGTTATGGCCCGTCAAAGTTTTTAGAAAATTTCAAGTTCAAAAACAGTTCAAATTTGAATTCAGAATTTCAAATTCAGCCCAAGCAGGACAGGCGGGAAAATTCCCGCCAGCCCCAAGTCGACTGGGGAGTCGACTTGGGAGTCGACACACCCCAGGTGGTGTCGACTGCCCAGTCGACACCCCTGTCGACTTGGATGGTCGGCCAGTTTGGCCTGGTGCACCTGTTTTGGCTCCTGGGTCTTGTTTTGTTGGTTAGTGACGTGATTTGATGGCTCAGATCTGAATTAGGGTTAATCCTATGGCCTAAACTAACCTAAACTTCTATAAAAGGACCCTAATACCTAGCCTAAATCATCACAAATCAATCCTACAACTAAATTATGCCAAAATGCTTCATAATCATGGCCTCCACCTTCATGTCATGGCCTCCATCTACTTCATAAAGGCTTGAGTGTTCTAAGCTAGTAAAAGAGCCATCTTTCTTCATACAAATCAAAGGAGCTTCTTATTTCTCAAAGACAACTTGGAGCTTATATTCATTTGGGGATTTCTAGTGTGGCTTCGTCTCAATCTTGTTTTACTTTGTTCTAGTCTTCTTAGCCAAGCTTTGTAAGCCCTATTCTACTCTTAGATTTAAACTATGAAGTTAATATGATCATGTAGCAAGTTGAAATGTGACTTTTGGGCTATATTTGTATGCATAGATCCATGTATGACTCTTTTGATCTATGATTGTGGCACTATCATGAACCTAGTATCATTTACCTTGATTTTTGGGTAGAAAGCTATGAGCTTTATTTGTTGGTTATGCATAATGCAACATAGAACTTGGTAGTTATGCATAAATGCAACATAGAACCATCTTATAACCTTGATGTTAACTCGCATATGATCTTGAACTCTATATGCTAATCACATGTTATCACCCTATGTCAACTATGATCATGCTATCACCTATTTGCTAAGTGGATGTCATGCATGTTTCGAGGCTAATAATGTCATATGCTAGTATGTTGAACCCCTTTTGCCTCATATCACCATGTTGAACTTGTGATAGACTTTGCCACTTTATGCCCAACTTTTCATATCATTATGTTCCCCCTTTTCTTTTGATCTATTTGTGTAGATGCGAACTTATGTGCGATGGGGTTACGTTATGGGTAAACTTAAATGACATGAAACATGACTTGAAAATATGACATGTGATTATGCTTGAAAACATGAACGTGGACATGACATGTAGAAAACATGAAAGTGGCCAACTCGAGGTTGGGTTGAGTTTGTAGCATAAATCTACCCGGAACCGACCGGCTTAACTAGTGGCTACAAACAATAGGACCCAATGTGAGTAGTTGGTCATATCGCACTTAAAACCCGAGGTTAGACTAGGTTGTTGTGTAAAGCTACCCGACCCGCCCGGCTTAACTAGTAACCACAACAAAGTCTAATGTGAGGTTGGGGTGCATTAAGTTAATTAATGCCACATGGTAGGGTTAAGTCATGGACCACTTGAATACTTAACCAATTAAACACGATGGATTGGTAGGGTTAAGTCATGGACTACTTGAATATTTAACCAATTAAACACGATGTATTGATAGGGTTAAGTCATGAACTGCTTGGATACACTTGACCAACTCAATACATGGTTAGGATAGGTTAACCACACTTAACCCGCTTGAAATCCTAGTTACATGGTCCTTTTCAGCAGTAACCCACTTGGGAGTATCTGGATACCCTGGACTAGGCTAGGGTGGGGCACGATTACTGGACCGATTGTAAGAGACCAAAAGAGACGGCTGAATGGTGCACCGGTTGTTCAGGCGGACCATGGTCATGCACATTAAGTCCGGAGTTGAACATGGGCACCAGTAGGTTTAGACTGTGCGTGCTTGATTTGTGTCTGTGGTTTGCACCTTAGGGCTGGATACACCCTAGGGTGGACCTTGCACAGTTAACTACATTCCATGATTAAGCCGTATGACACCGATACACGACGAGTTAGGCTTATAGGGAGCCGATCGACTAGACCGAGTAGTTGGACCTTGATTTAGGTCATCTCATGAGTTTGGGCCAACATTGGGCTAAGGGATCATTTCTTGTTTATACTTGACATGGATTAGAATACTAGTACATTTGGTGCAACTTAACCTTGTATATGCGATGCCACTCCTGTTAACTTTTCACCATGCCAGTTATCATCCTATGTTTCACCTCTGTTTTACATGTCCAGTTAACTTTATTAGTTTTTATACTAATAGTATGTAGGACTTACCAGTCTTTTTGACTGACCTGTTTTTCTTTCGCCTCTTTTCTTCCGTTCCCCCCCCCCCCCAGGTCCTCAGGGTGGGAACGCTAGCACCTAGCTTGGATCTTTAGCTTGCTTTCTGGATAGCTCATGTACGGTTTGGACTTGAGCTCGCTATGGCTTTATCACATCTACTTTGGGGATAGTTTACTTTATGTTATTTCCAGTTTTCAGTTTATGTTTTCTAGACTTGTAGTAGTTGGAAAATAATGACTAAGTACTATGATGTAACTTGACTATGGTTTTGAAATAGTAGTTTTATCCGCTGCTTTATTTACTCTGTTTTACTTATATGTTCTGTCTTGTGATATCTTCATGCATGTTTACCTTGTCCAACACCCCTCCAAAGCCAGTGTACTTGCAAGAGTGACCCTGGCGGAGGTGGGGTGTTACATTTGGTATCAGAGCATAAGGTTTACGAGACTGAACAAAAGGTTTTTAAAACTTACCTTTTGAAAAACTATTTTCAAAACCAATTAAGTATTTTCCAAGAAAAGTCTAGTTTATTTTAAAAAGGCTATTCCCCAAAAGTCATTAGCACTATCCTTTGTTTCCTCGTTCTAAATCTATCTTTTCCTTTTTCAGCATGTCCGATCTTAACCTTCCCGAGGGAGTACCCATACCCGGATGGTTCCGGAGGTACCTGGAAGCTAGGGCCAACGATGCGGGCCCAACAACCACTCCCACCGTACCTGAGGTTCCTCCTCCTCCTCCTCAGCGTCTACAAGCGGATTTCGCAAAGGTTTGCAAAGACTTTAAGGCGATGGGTGGCAAGAATTTTGTTGGGACAGAGACTTATGTGGAGGCAAGAAACTGGTTAAAGGAAACTGAAGACCTTTTTGCTATCTTTGATGTGGATGATCGTAGGAAAGTTCTGTTGGCAGTATGGCTATTGAAAAAGGAAGCTGCTTATTGGTGGGAGGTCACCAACGCTACCAGGCCTATAGAGACTTGGGCCGACTTTAGGATGAGGTTTGGGCTTAAGTTTCTATCATCTGCTGAGGAGAATCTGCAAATGGAGAAGTTTATATCTTTGAAGCAAGGGGACATGACAGTGAGGGAGTATGTGAATAAGTTTAACCAGCTTGCTCGATTCGGTTTGGACATGCTTAACACACCCCAGAAGAAGGCTCTACGCTTTGCACGAGGATTGAATGAGCCATTACAAGGTTTAGCCATGTCTCATATACCCAAGGGGGCCACTTTTGAGAGCTTAGTGGATATGGCCTTGCTTCAGGGAGATGATAAGAATAGCAAGAAAGAAGTCAAGCCTAATGAGACTCAAACCAAGAAGGCGGACTCCAAGTGGGGAGGAAATCAGAGCAACCAGAACAACAAGAACAACAAGGGTAACAAGGCCAACAACAACAAGGCAAGGGAGACAAGGAAGTGCAACAACTGTAGGATCGTTGGACACATAGCCAAAGATTGTAGGAAGAAGAAGAGGAAGTTGGGGGAATGCTTTCATTGCGGAGAGACTGGACACTTCAGTAAGGATTGCCCAAAGAAGCAAGGGCAGGGGCAAGGACAGACTCAGCGAGCAGGACCTTCTGGAGGGCAGATGCATGCTCTCAACACTACTCCAGTTCCGGACCGAGGTAGTATTTCTGTAGAAAGCCTTGTTTATATTTCTGGTTTTCCTGTTCGAACTTTATTTGATTCTGGCGCATCGCATACCTTTATTTCTTCTGATCTTGTTGAAAGTTTTCACCTAAGTACTAGTCTAGTTGAGGATCCCGTCAGTGTTTCAAATCCAATTGGGGGTTCCGCCCATCTATCTATGATTTGTATGGATTTGAGGATTTCTATCTTGACCGTAGAATTCACATGTAATGCTTATGTTCTCGGGTTTTTGGGATACGGGTTGATTTTGGGCATGGATTGGTTGTCCAGTTATGGAGCCATTCTTGATTGTGAGCATAGGGTGGTGAGGCTCATGACTCGCCTCGGTAATACCCTAGAAATTTCTTGTAACCCTATGGATCCCGTCATGTTATGTTATCTTGAATCTCTTGACTCGTCCATCGATGATCTGCAATCTGTAAGGGTGGTCCGAGAATATCCCGATGTCTTTGATGAGGTTAAGGGGTTACCCCCTAAGCAAGAGATAGATTTCCGCATTTATCTTGTTGATAATGCCAAGCCAATTTCATTGCCTATTATGCACATGGCCCCGCGAGAAAGAAGAGAGCTTAGCAAGCAAATCAAGGAGTTGCTTGAAAAAAATTTCATTAGGCGAAGCATTTCAGAATGGGGTGCTCCGGTGGTATTCGCTACTAAGGCGGATGGTTCGCTTCGTCTATGTGTTGATTATCGTGAGTTGAACAAGCTGACAAAGAAGAATAGACACCCGTTACCGAGGATTGACGATCTCTTTGACCAGCTTGTTGGTGCTTCTGTTTTCTCTCAGCTCGATCTAGCCACCGGATTCCATCAGCTTAGAGTGGCTGAGGATAGTATTGATAAGACTGCGTTTAGGACTCCAGATGGATTCTTTGAATGGCTAGTCATGCCGTTCGGTTTGACTAATGCACCCGCATACTTTGTTGATTTGATGAGTAGGGTGTTCAGGGAGTTCCTTAACAAGTTTGTGGTTGTCTTCATGGATGATATTCTGGTCTTCTCTAAGGACGAGGAAGAGCATGCTACACACCTCAAGGAGGTTATGGATACGCTTAGAGCTCATCAGTTGAAAACCAAGTTCTCTAAATGCCATTTCTGGAGAAAGGAAGTTCGGTTCCTTGGGCATATAGTTTCTAAGCAAGGCATAGCTGTGGATCCGCTAAAGTGGTGGCGGTACAAGACTGGAAAGTTCTGAAGAATGCAACTGAAGTGAGAAGCTTTCTCGGTCTGGCAGGATATTATAGGAAGTTCATTAAGGACTTCGCTAAGATTTCAGCCCCTCTCACTAAGTTAACGAAGAAGAACTTAGTCTTTGCATGGGACTTAGAGTGTGAGCTTGCTTTTCAAAGGCTCAAGAAAGCCCTCACCACAGCTCCAGTTCTAGCATTGCCCGATGGAGGGAAGTTGTTTACCGTGTACACCGATGCATGTGGCACGGGATTAGGCGATGTCCTGGTGCAAGAAGGGAGAGTGATATGCTTTGGGGGTAGGCAACTCAAAGTTCATGAGAAGAACTATCCCACTCATGATTTGGAGTTGGCGGCGATCGTCTTTGCACTCAAATCCTGGCGCCACTATCTTCTAGGCGAAAGGTTTGAGTTGTATACTGATCACAAGTCACTCAAGTACCTCTTCTCGCAGAAAGATTTGAATCTAAGGCAGCAAAGGTGGATGGAGTTCTTGGCATCATATGACTTCAAGATAGCTTATACCCCTGGCAAGGGTAATGTTGTGGCAGATGCGCTAAGCAGAAGAAGGTTGACTTTGAGTCCCTTGTTTGTTGAGATGAAGAGCCTAGAGTTCTTGGCAACCTTTGATTTTGCACCTGCTGTTGGGTCGATGACTGGTTCGTTAGCATCCCTTGAGCCTAAACCTACACTTCTTGATCAAGTTGGGGCTTCACAGAGGGAAGACCCGCAGATAGTCGAGATCATGGACAAGTTGATTCGGGGTGAGACGTCAAGTCACCTCGCTAGATATACTATTGATGACAAGGGATGGCTAAGGCGTGATGGAAGACTATGTGTCCCCCGAGTGGGAGACTTAGTAAATAGAGTTCTTGAGGAGGCGCATCACTCGAGGATGACCATACATCCCGGAGGGGATAAGATGTACCGGGATATGAAGCGCATTTTCTTTTGGGATGGGATGAAAAAGGATGTGGCAGAGTTTGTTTCTAGATGCATTGTTTGCCAACAAGTAAAGGCCGAGTCGAAGAAGCCCAATGGGCTACTGCATCCATTGGAGGTCCCGCTATGGAAGTGGGAAAGTATCTCTATGGATTTTGTGGATGGATTGCCGAGATCAAGGAAGGGGAATACTAGCATATGGGTCATAGTTGATAGACTTACGAAGAGTGCTCACTTTATTCCGGTGAAGAGCAAGAGGACCGCATTATGGCTAGCATCTGTTTATCTTCGAGAGATAGTACGGTTGCATGGAGTTCCTTCTAGCATAGTCAGCGATCGTGACCCAATATTCACTAGCCAATTTGGGAATAGTTTGCAAGAAGCGATGGGTACGCGAGTGAATCTAAGTACGGCCTATCACCCACAGACGGATGGCCAGACCGAAAGGGTGAATATGGTACTAGAAGATCTGTTGAGGCTATGCATTCTTGACTTTGGTGGCACTTGGGAAGACCACCTTCCTCTCGTAGAGTTTGCTTACAATAACAGCTACCAAGCAAGCATAGGGATGGCACCATTCGAAGCTTTATATGGGAGGCCGTGCAAGTCACCAACATGTTGGTGGGAGACGACGGATAAGCTTATACTTGGGCCCGACATGATAAGGGACACATCCGAGAAGGTTGAGTTGATTCGAAGGCGGATGAAAACGGCCCAAGACAGACAGAAATCCTATGCAGACAAGCGAAGGACAGACTTAGAGTTTGAAGTTGGAGATATGGTCTTTGTGAAGGTTTCTCCTTTGCGAAATGTGGTTCAGTTTGGAGCAGTTGGGAAGCTGGCACCAAGGTTCGTAGGACCCTTCCCTATCATAGAGAGGATTGGGAAGATGGCTTATAAGGTGAAATTGCCCGAGAAGCTGGCTGGAGTGCACAATGTTTTTCATGTCTCGCATCTCCGAAAGTGCCTACATGAGTCAGCCGAGGTAGTTGAGCCTAGCATTCTTGAAGACATGGAGGTAGAAAAAGAGGCAACCTTGAGGCGAGCTCCGATTCGTATCTTGGGAACGAAGATCAAGAAGCTGAGGAATCGAGAAGTCAAGTTAGTAAAGGTTCAGTGGAGCGAAGCCGATGAAGATGCAACTTGGGAAACCGAGGAGAAGATGCGTGGGCTTTATCCATTCCTTTTTGAGGGTACATTCTCAATCTCTTTTCCTAGTTAGCATATCTTTCTTTTGCTATCCACGTTTATCTTGTTATCTCGTTAACATTGTCATGAGAACCTTAGGTAGAAACCCTTTGGATGAAACATGTATTTGAAACATGTTATGCTTGATGTTTGCAAGTGGTTGCAAGTGTTTGCAAGTGGATACTCGTGGAAGCATGATACACATTAAGCACTAAGATCGGCTCACGCACTTTCATATTGCATATGCATGAGTGCTTATACTTATTCATGGTTGAAACTCGTTATGCTATCACATGGATGTTGCATATGGATGAATGTCATGTGCACTCATGTAGAGATTATGAATTATGTTAGGAATTTGCATACATATGGACTCATTTCACTAACATACTTTGCATTAAGGAGGTTTACTGAATCAGTAACCGCCTGATTTTCGCATTAGATAAGTACATATACACACACCTTTCGCATATGATCATACAGCATTTAGAATCTTTTAAGGACAATGACTGCTCGTGGATGATGTTTTGAGTAGATGGATGATGGATGGTAGGATACGTTCTTCCTAACTTGAAGATTTCGGGGATGAAATCCTTTAAGGTGGGGAAAATGTAACAACCCGAATTTTGAATAACATGTTATAACGTAAATCAAGGCAGAATTAAATGTTAAAATCTGAATCAAGGGAAATGGGCTATGCCATTACGTTCGTCTCGGAAAAATACGTGAAATAGAGTCTGAGTTTTCGAAAATCGGAGTCCGTATGACCAAGTTATGGCCCGTCAAAGTTTTCAGAAAATTTCAAGTTCAAAAATAGTTCAAATTTGAATTCAGAATTTCAAATTCAGCCCAAGCAGGACAGGCGGGAAAATTCCCGCCAGCCCCAAGTCGACTGGGGAGTCGACTTGGGAGTCGACACACCCCAGGTGGTGTCGACTGCCCAGTCGACACCCATGTCGACTTGGGTGGTCGGCCAGTTTGGCCTGGTGCACCTGTTTTGGCTCCTGGGTCTTGTTTTGTTGGCTAGTGACGTGATTTGATGGCTCAGATCTGAATTAGGGTTAATCCTATGGCCTAAACTAACCTAAACTTCTATAAAAGGACCCTAATACCTAGCCTAAATCATCACAAATCAATCCTACAACTAAATTATGCCAAAATGCTTCCTAATCATGGCCTCCACCTTCATGTCATGGCCTCCATCTACTTCATAAAAGCTTGAGTGTTCTAAGTTAGTAAAAGAGCCATCTTTCTTCATACAAATCAAAGGAGCTTCTTATTTCTCAAATACAACTTGGAGCTTATATTCATTTGGGGATTTCTAGTGTGGCTTCATCTCAATCTTGTTTTACTTTGTTCTAGTCTTCTTAGCCAAGCTTTGTAAGCCCTATTCTACTCTTAGATTTAAACTATGAAGTTAATATGATCATGTAGCAAGTTGAAATGTGACTTTTGGGCTATATTTGTATGCATAGATCCATGTATGACTCTTTTAATCTATGATTATGGCACTATCATGAACCTAGTATCATTTACCTTGATTTTTAGGTAGAAAGCTATGAGCTTTATTTGTTGGTTATGCATGATGCAACATAGAACTTGGTAGTTATGCATAAATGCAACATAGAACCATCTTATAACCTTGATGTTAACTCGCATATGATCTTGAACTATATGCTAATCACATGTTATCACCCTATGTCAACTATGATCATGCTATCACCTATTTGCTAAGTGGATGTCATGCATGTTTTGAGGCTAATAATGCCATATGCTAGTATGTTGAACCCCTTTTGCCTCATATATCACCATGTTGAACTTGTGATAGATTTTGCCACTTTATGCCCAACTTATCATATCATTATGTTCCCCCTTTTCTTTTGATCTATTTGTGTAGATGCGAACTTACGTGCGATGGGGTTACGTTATGGGTAAACTTAAATGACATGAAACATGACTTGAAAATATGACATGTGATTATGCTTGAAAACATGAACGTGGACATGACATGTAGAAAACATGAAAGTGGCCAACTCGAGGTTGGGTTGAGTTTGTAGCATAAATCTACCCGGAACCGACCGGCTTAACTAGTGGCTACAAACAATAGGACCCAATGTGAGTAGTTGGTCATATCGCACTTAAAACCCGAGGTTAGACTAGGTTGTGGTGTAAAGCTACCCGGACCCGCCCGGCTTAACTAGTAACCACAACAAAGTCTAATGTGAGAGGTTGGGGTGCATTAAGTTAATTAATGCCACATGGTAGGGTTATGTCATGGACCACTTGAATATTTAACCAATTAAACACGATGGATTGGTAGGGTTAAGTCATGGACTACTTGAATACTTAACCAATTAAACACGATGTATTGATAGGGTTAAGTCATGAACTGCTTGGATACACTTGACCAACTCAATACATGGTTAGGATAGGGTTAACCACACTTAACCCGCTTGAAATCCTAGTTACATGGTCCTTTTCAGTAGTAACCCACTTGGGAGTATCTGGATACCCTGGACTAGGCTAGGGTGGGGCACGATTACTGGACTGATTGTAAGAGACCAAAAGAGACGGCTGAATGGTGCACCGGTTGTTCAGGCGGACCATGGTCGTGCACATTAAGTCCGGAGTTGAACATGGGCACCAGTAGGTTTAGACTGTGCGTGCTTGATTTGTGTCTGTGGTTTGCACCTTAGGGCTGGATACACCCTAGGGTGGACCTTGCACAGTTAACTACATTCCATGATTAAGCCGTATGACACCGATACACGACGAGTTAGGCTTATAGGGAGCCGATCGACTAGACCGAGTAGTTGGACCTTGATTTAGGTCATCTCATGAGTTTGGGCCAGCATTGGGCTAAGGGATCATTTCTTGTTTATACTTGACATGGATTAGAATACTAGTACACTTGGTGCAACTTAACCTTGTATATGCGATGCCACTCTTGTTAACTTTTCACCATGCCAGTTATCATCCTATGTTTCACCTCTGTTTTACATGTCCAGTTAACTTTATTAGTTTTTATACTAATAGTAGGTAGGACTTACCAGTCTTTTTGACTGACCTGTTTTCCTTTCGCCTCTTTTCTTCCGTTCCCCCCCCCCCCCCCCCCCCAGGTCCTCAGGGTGGGAACGCTAGCACCTAGCTTGGATCTTTAGCTTGCTTTCTGAATAGCTCATGTACGGTTTGGACTTGAGCTCGCTATGGCTTTATCACATCTACTTTGGGGATAGTTTACTTTATGTTATTTCCAGTTTTCAGTTTATGTTTTCTAGACTTGTAGTAGTTGGAAAATAATGACTAGGTACTATGATGTAACTTGACTATGGTTTTGAAATAGTAGTTTTATCCGCTGCTTTATTTACTCTGTTTTACTTATATGTTCTATCTTGTGATATCTTCATGCATGTTTACCTTGTCCAACACCCCTCCAAAGCCAGTGTACTTGCAAGAGTGACCCTGGCGGAGGTGGGGTGTTACACCTCGTGTCATAGCCCGATTCATATTTACGTACTTAGACCTCCCACATTAGGTTCAACATTAGTGGCTGTTGGATATGCCGGTCGGGTCCGGGCAGACTTCCACCACTAATGCAACCTAAACCTCCTGTCATAAGTACAATTACAATTCCTAATTGTAATTACTGAACATTCCATTTTTAATTAATTTACCAATTAATTAATCCTTTCCTTTTACCAATACGGAGGCACGTCCGCTGGACATGAGCATAAAAAAGATTGAATATAGTATACGAAGCCTAAAGCAATGTTAAAGCTCAACAATATTAAATAGCATGCGTTAGATGAATAAACTGAATAGTTGAAAAAAAATGAACTTGAAATGCAGGCAACATGAAAACATTCAAAATCCATTTTACTAATAGTGTAAAACCCAACATATTAACATATAAATCATGTTACTGCAAAGTACAATGTTTATGTGTTTGGAATGCAGTAAGTTTATTTTAAGTATACTATGAAAATAAGGCTACATTATTGAACAATATGTATACAGACAGAGCAAATGAACAAAATTCATTAATAGTTGGCCAATGACACAGCGTGCATCGTAGTTGCAGTACTGAAGTAAGAAGAAAAATGGTTCTATGCGAAGCATCTTAGTTGTAAAGAAGTTGTCTCAATACACGTGTCCACCTGATCACCATTGGCTGTGCGAAGTAAATGTGAGATTTTAGTCTGCCTACTCATGTACACTATCACTGCACGTTGTTCTACTAATATGAGTTGTTCGTTTATTAGGTTTGTATCAAATCAACCAGCTAAAACTCAGGAGTACAGAAAACTGCACAAATAATAAATTTGGATAAGCAAAGAATGAATTCTTTTATGGTGTTGATGTTAATGTGTAGTGGTTTTAGCTAAACTCACCGATGTCGCATCATATAGCATAATGCAGGTATAGTTTGTGATAGACAACAAATGTCATGAACTAAAAGTAGTAATGACCCTAGACTATTATGTTTGTGAAGTAGAGCAAATAAATAGTGAATAATGTAAAGGGTTAGGAAATCTCTAAATATATAAGTATCAGCAATAATCATAAAATAAAATTCACTCAAGTATCATCAGAAACTTTATGTTAGCATACCATTAACTGACATAGAAGAAAACCGAAAGTCCTAATCTATTATTTGACCCGTGAAGAACATTAGTATGCACTCCTAAATTATGTTTAGCTTAAAGATGTACCTTATTCGGGTTCAACTCTTTCTATTGCCACATCAACTCTCAATCATCATAGATCCAATCTGAATACCGTCCTTATAATAATTTGATTGTAGCAGTGTAAATTAATCAAATAAAATGGACTAAATCATAATAATGCAGGGCTAAATTATTTACTGTAATTAATCTCGTAATAGAGAAGACCAAAACATTGGAGTTGTGAAGTCTCCAAAAGATTCATTCCATATAAACCTCAAATTCACAGTGTCAACGTTTCATCATGAATAAACTTAAGTCATAAGCCTTATAATATATACAGCTAAAAAAACTTAATGCAGATATCAAATCACACTAAAACCTTAAGTAAACCGTCGGATTAAGGAGTATCATGCAACCGTACCTATCCATCATAATATGAAAACTGTAAAATTAGAAGCCTCTACCTCATCCATCAAGCTATACCCCTTCCACTGTGCTATTTTGGTAACATCCATACCTGCATCTTAATTCTTAAACTCGACATAAAACAACGTATCCAACGTAAATGTCTAGTTCCACTCGAGCCTCCAACTGTTTTTTCTGCTGTTATGCTCATTGCTACGAGCAGCTCTCCATGTACAACTATATTCAAATCATTTTCAATCTCATCAACAAAATCATTTTCAATCCCATCAACAAATGAATAGACGATCCAATGTTCTGGATTTCAACGTAATGACAATTGGATAGAGATCCTTCTACTTGATGCAAAATAAAGCTAATACAATGCGCCTTAAGTATAATAACTCTTTAGTGTATTTGTAGTTAGCATAGGGACAGTGATCTTTCATAAAATAGTCAACACACTCAGAATAAATACAAATTTTCAAGCTGGTATCAAAAAACAGCGGTCATACGGCTTCTTGAATCATGCAACATGAGACTGAAATATATGCACTGTTCAATATTTTTATGTATATACATTTGCAAATAAACTATTTGCCAAATCCGAATGACGGTAAGTTATTTTTGAAAATAATTAAACCTTAAAAACATGTATTATATATACCTTGAATAGCAAATAGCATTGTTTTTTTCTTTTAGACTCAGCCGTTAATAACAAATAGACAAATAGATAGGGACTTATAATGATGCATGACGAAGTTCTGACACACAGTAGTAAAATGGATAGGGTAACTGGGTAAGTAGTAGTAATAAAATGGAAAAATAGAGGGTGAAGTTCTGAAAAATACTGAAGCAAATATTCATAAACAAAAAATGCATGGAGGTTCAGATTATAGCATCCACCATATAAGCCAAGACAAAATGGAAGGACAACGGAAAAAATATTAAATTTAAAATTAGATATGAAAAGAGATACCCAAATCACTACAAAGATCGATCCGTTCGGATCTTCGATTTGTTACTTTTCTCTTTCAAAAGTGCTATACCAAATCACTGTAGAGAGCAGCTATATTCAAGAATTGAAGTTTGTAAATAAACTTTCAATTGTAAAAGTTGCAGTTTACTAAAAAGCGACTGAAGAGAAATAATTAAATTAGCGTGAAAAATAAAATAAAAAAATCAATCGAATTTAAGAATGCCTAACTTGGAGGGACAATGCTGTGGTGCTTCGTCATGTTCGCCGCAATATGCTTCGCCATGGATACTGCAATGACATTATAGAACATCACAGCGTGGATCGAAATTAAATATGTAACAGAAACCACAAAGCAAAAATGAACATGATCGAAATTAAACATGAGTCGAAATTAACCAATAGACAAACCTAAATAAATTGTAGATTAAAGGATGCAAAAACAACTTTAAACTATTGTAAAGATTCAAAATTAACCAACACACATACCGCAATTGAAGACGACCTAAATTAGACATGACACAGAAACCATAGAACAAAAATAAAACTAACGCTTAACAGTTCTACTGATGATGTCCTCGTCGAGGTAGAAGACAGTTAATCCAATGGCAGATGTGAAGAGGAGCTGCAGATTTGAGGAAAATCAGGCATGTAAGAAAAGCAAGTAATTTACCTAGTGGCAACCTCATCGATCTTTGTCGCAAACCTCAGATTTGAAAATCAGATGAATGAATAAAGCCAACTTCAAGGAAAATCAATACGAAGAAGAAGAGAGCACAATCTCCGCCAGCATGGGAGATCGACTGCGGTATAAACCCAAATTAAAGGAAATAAGTGGAGTAAAGGGTGAAGATTGACGCGATTAAGGTTGGAAATGGGGAAGAAATAAGTGGAAAAAATAAGAAAGGCGGAGATGACGGGTGTGAAAGTGAAGAACGTGATAGATATGAGTGAAAACGGTTGACTAACCGTATACCGTGGTATAAAGGACCACAAAGTGAAATGCGTGATTACGGTATTGCCCCGAAAACCCTACTATTTTCTAATATTAGATAGTGGAAGGGTAGTGGATATTTCAGGAAACGCATAAAAGCTTCACCGTTTCTGAAAGATTTTCTTTACTAGTAGAGATAGGTGTCAATACCTATTTTAATCAACAATTTGAATTATATATCCAAAAATGTTCATATTCAAATTATGCCATTTTAAACCCTTTTTCCCCTGTTCCTTAACTAGCACCCTCACAATATTGGCATAAACATAAACTAGCATGATAATAAGGTGAACATACATACTGGCATGGACATGAAATTGTCATCATAACAAGGTGGACATAAAACTGATGAACGGTTAGGAGTCAATAACTATGATGTCACAATAAGCATAGTAAGATCTAAAGTAAGGCAATTTAGATGTCCAATCGGTTTAGATCTAACATGATAACACAAGGTGATAAATTAGATCACATAATTCAGATCTAGAGGTTAAAATAGATCTAACATGATAACGTAAGGTTGTAAATTAGATCACATAAAATAGATCTAACATGATAACATAAGGTGATAATTTAGATCACATAAAATAGATCTAACATGATAGCATAAGGTGATAATCTAGATCTGACTAACAGTTTCAATGTCCACATAAATTAGTTCTACTAGTTAAGAAATAGATCTACACAAATTCACATCACAGCATGTCATAAAAGTTACAATTAAGATAAAGATTTAGATCCAATCCTAATCAATTCAAGGTGACATATGTTCATGATTTACATAAGTGATTAAATCTATCCAATGATATAACTGTCCAAATTAACAGATCTATATTAACCACAATATAGTTACAAACCAAGATCCACAATAATGACATAGTAGAATAATCACAATTGAATTGGATCTAGAGAAATAGATCTATCATGACATAGCATAAGATATGATAATAGCATAGGTTCATAGTTTACACATATCCAAATCACAGTCTTTCACAATTTACTTTTATTTATATAAACCTAAAATAACTAGAAACTCACTGTGATTGGATTGCTAAGATGATAGAAAAGAAGTTGGTGTTGAATCTATGCTTGAATATCATAATTTGATTTGCAAATCTGATAATTGTTTGAAGAAAACAGATCCGTCTAAGTTCGCACTCCGGCAGAGTTTGGCCGCCATTGTTTCTTTGTGAAGAAAACAAAGGAATTGAGATATATTTATAGGTGCTAGATTACAGAATTCGAATGCCACCTCAGCCCTAGAGTGAATCGGGCCACGAGCCGACACCCAATTGGGTCCGGATGCCCAAAAACTCACATGGCCACACTTTACAGGTGCTCCAGTGTAAAAATACATGGGCGCACTTGTCAAGTGCGCTGGGAATTTCTGCTTTTTCCACCAATCTTCTACCGTCCATAACTTCTTCATACGTTATCCGTTTTACGCAATCTAGGTGTCTATCTTGGCCAGAATTTCGAGACGGACACAATGGCGCAGTCTGTTTCCCTTAATTATGAATATTAAATTAATTATTCTTTAATTTATCCACTTTAATGTTGTTAAAATTTCGAGGTGTTACATTCTCCCCTACTCAAAGGATTTCGTCCCCGAAATCTTCAAGTTAAGAAGAATGTATCCTACAGTCCATCATCCATCTACTCATCCAACAAACACTGGCATCCATTGTCCTTAAAGATTTCTAATGCTTATATGAGTATATGCAAAGGTGTGTGTATATGTCCCAATATTAATGCGAGAATCAGGCGGTCTACTGGTTCAGTTGACCTCCTTAATGCAATGTATGTTAGTGCCATGAATCCAATATGTATGCAAATAATCCTATCATAACATGTAAGTTCTATATGTATGCACACTCATTCTTCCAAATGCAACATCCATATGCTAGTTCATCCATTTCCATCCATGAAAGAAAAGAAAATGCACACACATCCATATCCAGTATGAGAGTGATTGAGCCGATCTAGTGCCTAATGTGTGTGTATATGCATCCACAAGCAACCACTAGCAAACACTTGCAACCACTTGCATCCATCAGACATAACATGTTTCAAACACATGTTTACATCCATAGGATTGCTATCTGAAGGTCGAAAATACTATGGGTAGGATATAGTCAAATGATAGAAACAAGTGCGAATAAAAGCTTTTGGAAGAGAAGTTAAGAACGTTCCCTTGAAAAGAAAAGGGTACGAAGCGCAAAAATCTTGTCTTCGGTCTCCCAAATTACATCTACTTAGTTGCTTCCCCACTGGACCTTTACCAACTTGACTTCACATTTGTGTAGCTTCTAAACCTCCAATCCAAGTAAAAGTCTTTCTGTAGATTCCCACCAACGAGTCGGTGGTTTACAGGGTCATCCATATAATGCTTCGAAGGGTTCCATGCCAATGCTAGCTTGATAACTAATGTTATAGGCAAACTCTACTAAAGGAAGATGCTCTTCCCAAGTCCCTCCGAAGTCTAGGATACACAACCTTAAAAGATCTTCAAGAATTCTGTTCTCCCTCTCCATCTGTCCGTCGGTCTGAGGATGATAAGCGGTGCTTAAACACAACTGTGTACCTAATGCTTCTTGCAAACTTCTCCAAAGTTCCCTGGTGAAGATGGAGTCACGATCGCTCACGATGCAGGAAGGTACTCCATGAAGATGAACTATCTTACAAACATAAAGTGCTACAAACTATGCTGTCGTCTTCTTGCTCTTAACGGGAATGAAATGGGCACTCTTAGTAAGTCTATATACTACCACCCAAATGCTGGTGTTGCCCTTCTTTGATCTAGGCAAACCATCTATTAAATCCATGGAGACACTCTCCCACTTCCACTGTGGGATCTTCAAAGGACCAAGTAAACCACCGAGCTTTTTTTACTCAACTTTGAATTGTTGTCAAAACAGACATTGAGAAACAAACTCTGCTTGTGACGATCCCAAAATCCGAGGGGCAGTATTAAGGATAATCATTGGAATATAACACATCAATCATCATAGCAGAGTACAGATAATAGCAAAAACAATAAATAGAATAATTTTACATGGATATGACAGCGGAATCACAACATGTAACAACATCAGAATGGCACAACGTAGGATATAACTTAGTAAATAAAAGGGAAGTGAACTGTCATCATCGCCAGAGGCGGAATACATACATGCAGTGAGACATAATAAGGGTATCAGTCTACATCGCCGAAGGCGGTACATATACATACGAGAATAAACACTGAAAGTAAAGCAGTCTGCATCGCCAGTGGCGGAATCATAATATAAGTACAATAATGGCGGAAAATGTCAAAGTCATCTCTATGAAGTCTGCCTCGCCATGAGCCAAAATGCACTCTATGCAACAGTGCAGAGCCAAAAACAACCTGTCACCTGTGAACTAGGCTGCCCGTGTGAAAATAAGGGCACCCGCGTTTGCAAAGTGAAACAAACAACGAGTCAGTCATGGGGACTGGTATGAGAAATCTATTTAACAGTTTAAACAACAGTAATAAGCAAATCATAGGACCACGCCACTTTCGCGGAACGGGTTTACTCCAGTGATTGCTAGTGCATTTAAAACAAAGTAAATTCTTTTAAAACAATGCAATGCTTTTTGTTCAAATTCAAATAATATTCAACACATGAATTTCGATTCAACGAATGAATTTCAACTCAACACATGAATATTCTCTATAGTTCGTATATATATAAAAATGTGATTTTTTATCGCTAAAGCTATTTGTTTAAATTCAAATAATATTCAAGACATGAATTTCGATTCAACGAATGAATTTCAACTCAACACATGAATATTGGTTTCAATATATGTAATTTATTTCAACGAATGAAAATTATTCTAACACATGAATATTTCAGAAAATTTCGGTAGCATAACGGCAGGGTAGTTAAAACCGGGACCGTCCCTAGTACGGCTCCTCGCTCTACCTTAAAACCTCGCAGTTTTTGACAATGGGGATCATGCATCTAGTTCGCACACAGGCAGCATGTTTTATTTTTAATTCCACAATCCTATTCTAATTTGTTTCAACCACAAGAGGGTATTTTTCAACCACAAAGGTATTTTTCAACCACAAAATCAACCACAAAAAATTATTTCCAACCATTCGGCATACTATATGATATCACACCAATCACAAGCAATAAATATCGTCCATGGTCTGTGGACAAGGGGAGTATATATATATATATATATATATATATATATATATATTATTTCTATGATTCACTTGCATTTCATCACAATTCAAAGCATATATGTTTCATACAACGCTTGTATAATTTATACATCGCTAATATAACTTATACAACACATGTACATGAGGTATACAATGCGTATATAATTTACACTTCGCTTATATAATTTATACAACGCGATTCCATTCACACAATTTAGTTTAGATTCCTCACATTGGTTTTTGCAGTGCTAAAAATCGTAGGAAGATCAGAAAAATCCGCGGCTTCTTCTATATGGTAGAGAGCCTCCTTGCAGTCACGGTGTCTCCTGTTTCATCGAATTTCATTAACGAACGAAAAAGATATTATTTTTCAAAGTTTTGCAACGCTTAAAGGTGTTATTTTCATTTCAGAATATCGAAGCAGAAGGGTTTTTAAACCTTCAAAACTAGGTTTTGATTTTAAAATCAAACCGTACCTTGTTGCTCCGATCAGGCCCTGCGACGTTGTAGGGCTACGAATCAACTCTCGATCGATGGTGGTGGCGGCAGACTCGGCGGCTCCAGCAGGTCACGGCGGCGCTCCAAAGGGGCTGACTTCCTCTTGGAAATTCGACGCGATTAGGCAATGGTCTTCGACGAGGCTTGTTCTGATTTGAAGAAGGGAGGGAGGCGATCAGAATCTTCAACTGGAGGTGGCGACGAAACTGGCTGTGGCGGTGACAAAATCGATGCGAAGGACGGAGCAACGTGAATCGTCCAGAGGAAAAAGGCGGGTAGGGTTCCGTAGTTTTTTTTTTTGTAAGGAAAAATCCTATTGGTCGAGGCTTTATAGGAAATTTTAAATAGTGTTTTTACAAACGAACTCGAAATCAAACCCAACGACTGTCGCCTCTAGCTAAATACCCCCATTCCGGACACAATGGGATATGTTTCGTTGGCCAGTTCGACTGTTACAGTCAGTTATTTTTCAAATTAAAATATAAAACATTCAATATTTAATTTTGAACATACATTTCAATTTGCCAGGGCCACAAACTGAATTGAAAAATTCCAAAAAAATAAATCTAGCTTTGTTTTGACGATACGGTCCTAACAAAACCAGTTTCGTCGAATTCTGAGCTCGTTTGAAAAACGGCCATTTTTAGATCGACCCATTTTAACAGAAATTGACCAATCACATTTTCTTTTGCCCCGCTCACATACTAGCTTTAAAAATTATGAAATTTGAAACCTAGCAATACTTTGACATCCCGGACCCAACAAAAGTGGTTTCGTCGAATTCCGAGGTCGTATGCAAAATATCAATTTTCAAGGGCTATATATGCTATATAGCGACCTTTCTGAAAATTCATTTGGCCATAACTTTTGATTCTCGTTATGAAACTTCGATTTTTCAGATTCGTTAGAAAGGTATTCATAAACAGATTTAAATATTTTCAGTTTCGCTAAAATCCGTTATATTTTCCACCCGGTACAGTCAGACAAAGTTTGTATTCAAAATTTCAAACTGCCTTACTATACCCAATTCTTTATTTTATTGAAATATGTTATTTCAATTATTCAAATTCTTCGGTAATAACCAATTTTAAAAATTTTAAATTGGTTCACATTTTCCGGGTTATTACAATCTCCCCCACTTAAAACTTTTCGTCCTCGAAAAGGAAATAACAGCAAAGTAGGAAACAAAATGTAAATGCAAAGCATTGTAAAGGTACCTTGCACCGGAGTTAGTCAGAGATGTCCACTCTGCATTTGGGGTAGGCTTGTTTAATGCTTTCCTCAGTCTCCCAAGTACAGTCTCTAGGATCACTACTCCACTACACTTTGACTAAATGAATCTTTTTGCTCCTTAGCTCTCTAGTTTCTTTGCCAACTATCTTTAATGGCTCTCTTCTGAGCGCTAATTCTGGAGTTATGTCTATATCCTGTTGCGCTGCTTCTTCTACAACAAGATCTGGATCATGAACATGTTTTCTGAGTTGAGACACGTGGAACACATCATGTACACCAGGCAACCAATCAGGTAATGAAACCCTATATGCAAGAGTTCCAATCCGTTCAAGTATAGGAAAGGGACCAATAAATCTCGGTGCCAACTTCCCATTCTTGCCAAATCTGATTACTCCACGCATTGGAGAAACTCTTAAATAAACATAATCGCCAACTGCAAACGATAAATCCCTTCTTCTCGCATCAGCATAACTTTTCTGTCGGCTTTGTGCGGTTTTCAATCGCTTCTTAATGAAGTCGACTTTATCCGATGCTTCTTGAATCATATCGGGCCCTAACACCAGTCTGTTGCCAGGTTCTACCCAACATGCGGGAGATCTGCACGGTCTACCGTATAATGCTTCAAATGGAGACATTCCCAGACTTGCTTGATAGCTATTGTTATATGAGAATTCGGCTAAATGTAAGTGATCTTCCCATGAGCCTCCAAAATCGATAACGCAAGCTCGCAGTAAATCTTCTAGAATTCTATTCACCCGCTCAGTTTGGCCATCTGTCTGCGGGTGATAAGCGGTGCTTAGATTCAATTTGGATCCCAATTCTGTCTGTTTCCCAGAATTTGCTAGTAAATAGGGGATCTCTATCACTGACTATATTGAGCGGCACTCCATGTAGTTTAACTATTTCTTTGAAGTAAATCTATGCTAAACTTTGAGCCGTTCTATTGGATCGGACAGGTATGAAATGGGCAGTCTTCGTGAAGCGATCTACGATTACCCATATACTGTCGTTTCCTTTCCTAGTTCGAGGCAAGCCATCAATGAAGTCCATCGAAATTTGCTCCCACTTCCATCCTGGAATTTCTAAGGGTTGTAATAATCCAGCCAATTTTTGCTGATCGCTCTTAACTAGCTGACAAGTGGGGCATCTGCTAACATATAATGAGATATCTCTTTTCATCGCCTTCCACCAGAATGTGCGCTTGATATCGTTATACATTTTGCTCACACCGGGATGGATACTTAATTTGGACTTGTGGCATTCATCAAGCACTTCTCTCTTTAGCTCGGAGATGTCGGGAACACAAATTCTTCCTTTTAATCTCAGAACCCCCTCACTATCCACTTGGAAGCTGGAGTCTATGCCGTCATTGATTCTTTTGATCATCTCCTTTACAAAATTATCCTCTTTTTGAAGGGTCGAGATCCTATCAATTAAAGAAGACGTAATGATAAAACTGGCAATGATTTCATTCTTTCTGCTGAGCGCATCTGCTACAACATTGGCTTTCCCTGGAGTGTATAGAATTTCAAAATCATATGCCGCAAGGAATTCTAACCAACGCTGTTGTCTCAAGTTTAGATCTTTCTGAGTGAATAGATATTTCAATGATTGATGATCAGTAAATAGTTCGAACTTCTCGCCCAATAAATAATGCCTCCAGATTCTTAAAGCAAACACGATAGCTAATAACTCAAGATCATGAGTTGCATAGTTTCTTTCATGCGGCTTCAGCTGACGGCTGGCATAAGCGACCACTTGGCCTTTTTGCATTAATACTGCGCCTAGCCCTCTAATAGAAGCGTTTGTCCATACAGTCAAGTCTTAGTTGCCTTCTATAATTGTCAATACTGGAGCAGTTGTCAACTTCAGTTTCAGCTCCTGGAAAGCTTCTTCACATTCGGGAGTCCATTTGAATTTCTCATGCTTCTTTGTAAGCTTTGTCAATACACCAGATATCTTTGAAAAATCCTGAACGAATTTCCGATAGTAACTAGCCAATCCAAGGAAACTTCGAACTTCAGTGGGGGTAGTAGGTTGTTTCCAGTTCTGAATCGCTGTAATTTTGCTTGGATCTACAGCAATCCCTTCCTTTGATACGACATGGCCTAGGAACTTAACTTCATCCTGCCAGAAGACACACTTAGAAAATTTAGCTTTCAAGACATTCCTCCTTAGAATTTTCAACACTTGTTCTAAATGTTTTGCATGCTCGCCTTCCGACTTGGAGTAGATTAAAATGTCATCGATGAAGACTAGAACAAATTTATTCAATACACCACGGAACACTCTGTTCATAAGATCGACGAAGTATGCCGGAGCGTTACACAAGCCGAACGGCATTACTAACCATTCGTAGAATAAATCGGGACCCCTGAAGGCTGTCAAAGGAATACAGTCTTCGGCTATACGTAATTGGTGGAAACCTGTAGCTAGGTCCATTCAGGAGAATACTGTCGCTCCATTTAATTGATCTAACAGATCATCTATACGAGGCAAGGGATATTTGTTCTTCAGTGTCTGCTTATTGAGATCTCGGTAATCAACACAAAGTCTTAGAGTACCGTCTGACTTCGGGACAAATACTACTGCTGCTCCCCAAGCTGAAAAGCTCGGTCTGATCAGACCTTTCCAAAGCAATTCTCGGGTTTGACTACCTAACTCTTCTTTTTCTTTCAGGGCCATTCTTCTAATTGGATGTACTACTGGTCGGGCATTCGGAATTAGATCTATTCTAGATTCAATTTCCCTTTGCGGCGGTAAGTTTTCTACTTCTTCAAACACATCCGCGTAGTTTTTAACGACCGGTATCTTTTCTAATGAAGGGGGAGTAACTTCTAAAGAAGACCAAAATTCTGTTCTATTAATTTCTGAACCGAGGCATGGTATAGTGATATGCCCAAATTTTGTTTTAACTTTCACGATTCTTTCGGCACATCTAACTTTGGCCTTATATTTTGTCAACCAGTCCAGCCCCAGTATAATATCAAATTCGGAAAGGTCCATGACAATCGAATCAAAAGGAAATCGGTATCGAGAAAAGGAAATAGGTAATTTGCAATAGGTACTGAGACTAACAGAACCTCCTATCGAGTTTTGAACTTTAATTGGTTCTTTAAGCCTTCTTTGTTTCAATTTTAACTTGTGAACAATGTTACCAGAAATGAAGCTACGTGATGCACCAGTATCAAAAAGTACAGAAACAGGAATATTTTTAATGGTAAGGGTACCTCCCAAGACGTCGGGTTTACCTGATCCATCGGTGGTAGCTGGCGGGGTCTCCCCGTCATACACATGAGCCACTTGTGCATTCCGCTTCAGAGGACAATTCCTGCTATAGTGCCCTTTCTTATGGCAGTTGTAGCATTCGGCTGAGTCTGGATTTGCCTTTGGTTTCCTCGGGGCTTTGCACACATTAGAAAAATGGCCTGGCTTCCCGCAGTTGTAGCAATTCCCCTTTGGTATCTTTCCAGGTTTCTGAGTAGCGGCCGCTGTAATGCTAGACTCTGGGTGATCTGCTGAAGCCTTGCGCTTATTTCCAGCTTGGCTTTTGGCGCGGTCTTGGTTGGCGTGTCTTTCATCCATATCTTCATAATTGCAAGCCATTTCTACCAATTCTGAGAAGGAGAGTTTGATGTTGCTCATGGCTCTGTCATGGTACTTGCGCTTTAGCCCAAATATAAACCTCTTGTTCTTAGCTTTGTTAGTCATAATAAGCTCTGGAGCATAGCGCGACAACTGGGTGAATTTATTGAGGTTGTTAGATCAAAATTTGGACCTAACACCCAAATTGTTCTGATTCTTAAAGAATTTTAACTGGAGAATGAAGAAAAAGCAGAAAACACACAGAATTTATAGTGGTTCGGCGTTAACGAGCCTACGTCCACTTTATATGTTATCGATTATACTTTGAATGCTAGTACAATCAATGATTTCTCTCAAGCTCACTTTTACAATTGTGATTTCTCTCAGCAATCTAGTAATAAAACTGATAAGAAATGGTGGTATGACAATAATGGCGGAATCAATGCTCAATATTGCCAAAAGATCCTGAAAAACGCCAAGCTCTGGGCTATTTATAGCTGATTTTGTTAGGTGGATCGCGGTCACACGTGGCACAAATCCCAAGAATATCGGATCGTATCGCAGCCTGACGAAGAATTAGTCAAATTAGCCGTTATGGACAGGTGTCGCGATCCCCTTAAATATCGGATCGAGCAAGGGGGAGGAATTAGTCAAAGTGACAGTTGGGGACACGTGTCGCTGGATCCGTGCATCTCGGATCGCCGAAGACTAGCTCGTGCTTGAACAGGTCAGAGGCTTCGCTGTGCATCAGGGGATCGGATCGGTCTGTGTTGGGTAGCAGTGTATGTACGGATCGAGTCGTGTAGAAGTAGTCAGATCGCTGTTGCAACGGGGGCGATCCGATGGGGGGCGATCCGGTGAGGGGCGATCTGTGAAGAGCGACTCTCTGGTGCGATCCGATCCTTCATGGTCTTAAGGAACGCAGTCTCATACTTTCTTCTTGTGAGTGAGCCTTGGTGGCTTGGTCAAAAAGCTAGCCAACATTTTGCCCCCTCGAAGTATGTTTTATTGATGATGGAACATGCTTCGAAACTATAGAAACGCCTTTTCATAAAGAGATGCAAATCAGTGGTAGCGTCTATCCGAAAGGCCATATCATTTACGGAAAGTTGTTTCTTTGCTTGCTATAAATATCGGATGAATCTTTAATAGTTTCCCTGTTTATTGGACAATTCTTTTCTGGGATCTTTCAGAGTCTTCATCATCGAATCTATCAGGTGCATTTTTGAATTTTCATTCCTGTTGGTCATTTATCGGTTCGGATCGCATATGCGAGTCACGGTCCGTTAGCAAGTCATTCGCCTCGTCCTTTGGTGAGCATTTGGGCCTCTTTACGGAACGAGGTGGGCTTCTCTTCGAGACGTGGTGGGCTTTTGGTTCGTGGCCCGCCTATTTTCATGAATCGAATAGGACAAAAAGGAGGAGACTAACGGTCGCCCTTTTACCTATATAAATCGATCCTCACCCTCATTCTTCTCTTCTTCTTTCTTCTTTCGCAGCCGCCGCCAATTTTCCTGAGAGAAAAACCCTAACTTCGATTTCCAAATTTCCAACCAATTTCAAACTTTAAGAAGGTAATTAAACAGCTTTTCTTTAGTTTCTAGCGTGTTCGCACTGGTTTGATGATAGTAAACGCGAGCGTGCCGGGTGCGATCCCATGGATTTAAGGGTGGAGAGGAGAGTTGAGGAAGAAGAAGGAAGGGATGACCAGGTCGGTTCGTGGGCGAGTCCCGAATTCGAAGCGATGGTGAGGCGAGGGGAGAGGGAACGGAACTGGAAAGTTGATTTGGCTAGTAGATCGGATCGCGGAAACGGCAAGGCTACGGTTCGTGGGGAACCAGACGCGATTGTCAGATCGCGGAGATAGCAGAGCTTCGGGTCGTGGAGGATGGGGGCGATGCGGATCGCCAAGATACCATCGCGATCCGTCTGGATGAATTGGTGCACTTCACGATTCGAAGCCTTTCCATGATCTAATACTCTTCCGCGTACCGAGTCCTTCACCACGATCCGTCCACATGTCGCGATCCGAACCTTCCCTGCGATCCAACTGACGAACGATCTGATGCACACGCTGACTAAATAATATGATGCCACTCTAACAAATCGATGAACAGTTAGGTTAGGGCCTTTGAGACGAACATTCCGGACTGAACAAATGCATAATCTATCAACCGAACAACGACCAATGTCTAGATGATTCTGTTGACCTTTGTACTTTTCTTTAATGAACGCACAAGCACACACACCGACACTTGCACACACAGGGGGGACGGGTAGTTTTAATCTTATTTCTCATGTTTCTTCGCCTAAACAGTAATGTAGGATAATCACTCCTCTTCGAGATCTAACACCGAGACGGATCCCGAGGTGTCTGAGCACCATAACCCTGAGGTCCATCCAACTAACCCAAGGGGCGAGGATTCTGGTTCCGAATACGAAGCAACGGAATCGGATCCAACTGAAAGTACTTCACTTGACGAGGAGTCTGAAGTAGACGGTCGAGCTCCTGACGAGATTCCTGATGCACTTGGGATAGAGAAATTTACTGATTCTTTAGCATCTAAACTCGATGACATAAAGCTTAAAAGAATTTGCCTGAGACATGGGATGATGTGAGGACACCCGTTAGCGAAGATAGACCCCACTTAGCTCCGGAAGGGTATATGGCAGTCAGTCGAATCATGTGCTTGGTAGGAGCTATTCCTCCGTTTCCTCCAATCTTCATTGAGACCTTAAAACGACTGGGTATCGCTCTGATGCAGCTTCATCCTAACGCCTACGCGGCTCTATACACTCTATATATCGCATACGCGGAGATCTTGCATACCGAGCTCAAATTCAAAGATTTAACATTCTTTTATCTTTTCAAGCATCGCTCCTCGGCAACCCCAAATTTCTCTTTCTTCGAATCGGTGGCGAATAGGAAGGTTCTGTATGACGGATACAACAATATAGGGGATCCCAAGTCTGATTGGTTCTATATAAAGAGACAGACTGGGTGCTCAAGAAGATGGCTTAAATCAAGTAAACTTTAATCTTTTGACTGAATATCTTGCTTAAGAAACCGAAGCATTAACATCCCCCCTTTTTTTGTTTTAAGCAGATCACGTCTTTCC
This sequence comes from Allium sativum, assembly GCA_030737875.1. Lineage (NCBI taxonomy): Eukaryota > Viridiplantae > Streptophyta > Magnoliopsida > Asparagales > Amaryllidaceae > Allium > Allium sativum. The sequence goes on from CM060919.1 coordinate 193,906,986, forward strand.
CAAAACGGAAGGCTTGTTATACAATAATCGATTGTCTATTCTTCTACAAAGAAGATCCGATTTTCTAAGGATCAAGAAGTGCATCACTGACGAGAATCTTCATAAGCATCGCCTTCTGGATATAAGATTTGGACTTGGTGCTGGCGGCAAACCCTACAAATACGTGCCTCCAACGGAGGGAGAGGGAACATCACGGGCAGCAGAAACAACTAAATTCCGTAAGAGTCCTTCCCCGATAATCATCCAGGACGACGAGGACCTAAACATATATAGAGGAGATGAGGCCCGTGGTGACAAGTCCAAGGAAATCCCAGTTTCTCCGGGGGGTTTCCCCTCAAGGGCTTCTCTTCCGATCGAACCTGCTGCTCCCGATGATTTGACAAAAGAACAGCTATTTAAAGAGCTGAGCAAAATTCCTTTACCCGATGATGTATACACAGAGGGGGACTTTGAAGGGGAGCCATTTTTCCCTGCTTCTGAGGAGACCACCGTTCCAATTAGAGGACAAGAAACTACTCAGATGAGCCTGACTTCAGGCCCGGGTCTGTTAGGGGGAATTATATGGGATGCACAAATCACACGCACTGCCTGACCCCACACTTTTATATCAACAGTATCCAAGGTTTTAATATGCTCTTTTCTCCTTTGCAGGAAAGATGTCTCGCAGGCGGTCTTTTTCTTATCGCTCTCTTCGTGAAGGCACACCCAGTCTTCATCCGAGTACCGAGCGCTCTCGCGGCCTTTCTCACAAGCCTACTTCTTCGCAACGCCGGTCTCCATCAAAATCGACTTCTGGCAAGCTTCCCAGTTATCCGGTAGCTCCTGCAGGGGGAAAACAACTTCCTAAAGAGTTAACTCCTCCGAAGAGTGCACCCTCTCACAGCAGGTCGTCAAAAAGACACTACGAGCCCAAGGATAAAAGTAAGGATCCAATCAAAGATTCTGAAAAGGAGAGAAGTGACATTGTCCCTTCCAGCCAGCCAGAGTTGGTTGCCCTCGGGTCGCGAGATTACATCCATGGTCCCGAGACTCAAGGTAGGCTGGAAAAGTTGCAGGAACAATTCCCCAACATCTTCTTCGAAAGGATGACGTTTGTTCCAGCCTTGGAACCAGTCCCTAGGAACTGGGATAATGAAGTCGTCGGGCACATTCGCCATGTAGCCAGGCAGTATGAAATGATGAAGAAACATGCTGTTAATCTTTCAGAAGTCATCCGAACGCTTGAAATGGAAGCACATAGATCCAAGGTGAAGATTGATAACAACGAAAGGGCCAGGACAAAGATGGAGAAGGACTTGGAAGATGCTCAATCCCAACTTGCCTTAGCGCGGAGAGATGCTAAAAATTATAAGACCGAATTGGAGAGTGCTAAGAAATGCTTTCATTCGGAACTTGACTCAAATAGTCAAGAGAAAATGGCCTTAAAGAAGGAGGTAGAATATCTTAAAATGGCAAACATTGAGTTGAAGACAGCACAAGGCCATTTTGAAGCTGAGAGAGCTGCCTGGGAGGCTGAAAAAGCAAGTTTGAAAGAAAGTCTAGCTTTGGCTGAAGCGGAAAAGGTGATTTTAAATGATCAAGTCGCGGATGCGGAGAGGCGCGTGGCTCTCGCCGAAAAGAATGTTGAAAGTGCCATTGAAATGGCTACTGCTTCTAACAACAAGCTCCTCGAGAGAGAAAAGGATATCGAAGTGTTCGAAGAGATGATCTTTGACTTCCTCGGCCATGTCCTCAAAACCCGTAACATCTCGTGGATCCCGGATTACCACGTTACTTTAGCCAATTTATGGGATGCCATCGTTGAGGGTGAGAAGCAGAGATTGGGAGTTGAAGAAATTGACGAAGATGAGCTGATGAAGACCATCCTGAGGGATAAAGAGCCCGAGGATCTGGCAGAAGGTCTTCGTCTAATTCAAGAAGAAATGGAGAAGGAAAGAGCCCTGGCTAAGGGCAAAAGTAAGATTGACGAAGGTTCGAGCTCAGCTGTACAGCCCAAATCCTCCGGAGTTGAGGAGTACCATCCTGATGATCCATTAATTCCCGTGGGCCTAACTCCTGTGGTCGTCGGAGCTTCTGCAGCTAGCCTAGATGGAGGATCAGCGGAAGGTATCTCCCTTTTTTCCCCACAATTTGTCAAAACAATTGTGAGTTGTCGTCGTCTGGTAGAGCAACCAATTGAATTAATAACATGTGTTCCCCATAATACAGGTGGCAAGCCCGTCGACAAGGATGTCGGGAAGAGGAAAGAGGCAGAGAAGGTTGTCGTCTCGCCTAGCGCCGGTGTTGAGATACCGAAGCAGGCCGAGGGTACAACAGCAGAGAAGGGCGTCCTGGCACCCGGTGCTGATGCTCCCAAGGATGATAAAACCATCGAGGCCTTGAAAGATATGGATGGGCGCCATGTAGAGGATGAGGAGGATATCATTAGCACCAAAGAAGCCGAAGACGATGACGACGAAACTTTGGCTAACAGAAAAGCTAGGCAGGAAAAGGAGATGGCTTTAAAGAAGGTGGGACAAGAGCCTTTGAACATAGTCCCTATCTCGGAGTTTAATCCCAAAACTGGGATGGTTTTGAAACTCCAGCCCAAATCCATCAGCAAACAGCTTCATTTTGCGAACCCTGATGATTTCCCAGCTTCCCTTACTGATAAAAGAAAGAGAAAGGAGGTGGAGGAGGAATCTTCTAAAGAGTCGGACGTTCCTCTTATAGACAAAAGGAAAAGAAAGAAGGGTGATCAATCCGATATTGACAAGGCGAGGCTAGAGAAGCAGAAATAGGATAAGAAATCCAAGCGTAAATAGGATATTGTTGCTCGTTTATATTTTGTTTTTAGGCTTCTTACTGGCCATGAAATGTAATTGTGAGACTGGCCCTCACTTTTGTTTTAGGTTGTTTTTTCGCTTTCTAGGCTTGCAGTTTATAAATAAAAGTTTATCTCTTTTTGCATCACCGTGTACCTGCATTTAATAAACTTTTCATGCTTAGTCATAGACCATCTGATTATAACTACAAATCAGTCAAGCAATAGAAAGAAAAATTTAAAAATTTCCGTGTTCATGTGTATATGTATATATGTATATGTATATGCCCCCAATCAATCGTTAATGTGGCGCCTGACTAGGGCTTATTAAGGATTGATTAGCATTGTCTGCATGTTGCCCCCTATTTCTGAATATGGGGGACTTAGAAAATTTAGCAAGATAATTGTCCTTATGGTGCTGAGTTTCCGGCACCTTTCTCAGTGCTTAACCATAGACTCTCTTATATTCCCCTGGCGGTCGCCGAGGTCAGAGTTTGAATTTAACAGTTCAGTCGCTCCCCGATCCTTTAGCGGGGCAAGAGTTCTTTCTCAGCGCTCAGTCAGAGACGCTTTTATACTCTCTCTCTCTGGAGAGTTAGAGTTCGAGCTCAGCAGTTCAATCGCTCCCCGATCCTTCAGCGGGGCACGAGCTCTTTCTCAGCGCTCTGTCGGAGACGCTTTTATACTCTCTCTCTCTCTGGAGAGTTAGAGTTCGAGCTCAGCAGTTCAATCGCTCCCCGATCCTTCAGCGAGGCAAGAGCTCTTTCTCAGCGCTCTGTCGGAGACGCTTTTATACTCTCCTGGCGGTCGCCGAGGTTAGAGTTCCGTCAAGGCGGTTCCGATCATGGTACACCGCCATGACTTACGGACATCGCCTTCATGTCCGTTATGCTCTCTCTCGGCTCTGGAGAGTTAGAGCGTTATCAATGATATGATTTACTTTATCACACCCTCAGAGTTTTGACTGGTGATTACATTCCATTCTTATGGAAGGCACCTATAATTATATGCTTCTGGGATCGTTGCATGATTCACAGCAATTTCCATAAAAATAGAAAGGCAGATAAATAATAGTGCAATAAAGGTAAACAACACACAATATTTTTATAGCGGTTTGGTCGAATCATGACCTACGTCCACTTTATAATTTTTTGCTTTAAGAAATCGGACTATTCTAGGCAAGTCGTGCCTTGTACATGGTTCTTAACAAAGCAAAAGAACAGATCTGACATCTTTACGTTAGGTACGGCCGTAAATGTTGGGCATTTCACACTCTGGGGATTTCCTTTCCATCTACGGTTGCTAGCTTGAAGGTTCAATTATCAAGCTTGCACAGTATGGAGTACGGTCCTTCCCACTTCGCACCCATATGAGTTGGGGCTGGAAAGACACGCTTCAGAGCCAAGTCTCCGGGTTCCAAGGTTCGAACTCGAACCTTTTTGTTGTAGTATCGGGCGACCTGTTGTTTGCATCTCAAGGCCCGCAGGTCTGCTTCGTCCCTCTTTTCTTCGATCATATCCAGGGATTCAAGGAGCAATTCGTTATTAGTCATCAGATCGTAATAAGTCACTCGGTGAGAAGGTACTTTTATCTCAACCGGGATGACTGCTTCTGCTCCAAAAGCAAAGGAGAAGGGGGTATGTCCTGTTGCCGATTTATATGTTGTCCTGTTGGCCCATAGCGCTAAGGGTAATTCATCAGCCCACATGGCTCTGGCCCGTTTCAGTCTTCTTTTCAGAATGGACTTAATCACTTTATTCGCCGCTTCGACTTGTCCGTTCGATTGCGGGTGCGCCACAGAGGTGTACCGTTTCTCAATGTGGTATTTCTGGCAGAAGTTTCTGAATTCAGTGCTATCAAACTGAGTTCCGTTATCAGTTATAACAATCTTTGGAATCCTAAATCGACAGATGATGTTTCTAACGACAAAATTGATCACTCGTTTGGTTGTGATTGTAGTCAGTGGTTCAGCCTCGACCCACTTAGTGAAATAATCTACGGCTACAATAGCGAACTTCGCTCCGCCCCTAGCTATGGGGAGACTTCCGATGATATCAATTCCCCACATAGCGAAAGGCCATGGGCTCGTCATTGTTTTTAACTGATTAGGAGGTGCTCTAGGTATCTTTTAAAATCTCTGGCACGCATCACACCGTCGTGCGTATTTCGCCGCATCCTTATTTATGGTAGGCCAGAAATAACCATGCCGCAACACCTTTTTCGCCAATGTTTGCCCTCCAGTGTGATCGCCGCATTCACCTTCGTGTACCTCCTGCAGCACACGCTTGATGTCGTCATGAGCTATACACCGAAGAAGGGGCATCGAAAATCCTTGTCTGTAAAGAACTCCGCCTTGCGGAACGTATCGGGCAGCTTTACGAATTACTTTACGCCTCTCACTTTTCTTGGTCGGAAGCGCTCCATTCATCAAGAAATTCTTTAGAGGGGTCATCCATGACTCCCTTTCTGGTTCCGTCTCTAGTACTGGATCAATTTCCATCTGATCTATACTAGGAGACCGAAGTACTTCAACTGGGGCTAGCCCGGTCTCTTCAGGATTGTCAGAGCTAGCCATCTTCGCCAACTTATCTACTTGCTGATTCTCCGACCGCGGAATATGAGATATGCTGTAGTGATCGAAGCCGTTCAGCAACTCCTTCACTTTCTCTAAGTATAAGATCAATCTTGCACTTTTGGCTTGGAATTTTCCAGTAACCTGGCTCACAACTAACTTGGAGTCGCAAAAGATGTCCAGCTTTGTGACTTCCAACTCCTTTGTGATCCTTAGTCCGGCTATCAGGGCTTCATATTCGGAGTCGTTGTTAGTGGCGTGAAACTCCATCCGGATAGCATAGGATATCAGCCGTTTCTCGGGAGTTTCAAGCACTACTCCAGCGCCGGCTCTCTTGTCATTCCTAGCGCCATCAGTATACAATCTCCAGGCACTGGGATCGCGAAGTAATTTTGAGGGGTCAACTTCTTCGTTTGCTATATCTTCCTCCGGGACGGTAAACTCTGCTATGAAGTCGGCTATCACTTGCCCCTGAATCGACCGCCGGGGCTGAAAGTTCAGATAAAATTGACTCAACTCAATGTTCCACTTGAGTAGCCTTCCAGATGCTTCTGGTCTCTGTAGAACTTGCTTGAGTGGTTGATCAGTGTATACGGTAATGGGATGCGCCTGAAAATAATGTCGAAGCTTTCTAGAGGCGATCAGCAAACTATACGCCAACTTTTCTATCCTTGGATAATTACGCTCTGCTGCCGTCAATTTTTTGCTCACGTAATACACAGGTCTTTGGACCTTATCTTCTTCTCTTACCAATGCTGAGCTGATCGCGTGGGACGACACTGCCAAGTACACGAATAAGTCCTCATGATCCATCGGGTTAGATAATATCGTAGGTTTCTCCAGGTGTCTCAGCAAGTTATGAAACGCTTCTACGCAGTCGGGCGTCCATTTGAAATGGCGTTTTCCTTGCTTTATCAATTCGAAGAATGGGATGCATTTGTCTGTAGCCCTGGAGATAAATATGCTTAGTGCGGCTACTTTTCCTGCAAGGCTTTGCACATCTTTAATTTGCCTAGGTTCCTGAATGTCTCTGATTGCTGCGATCTGGTCTGGATTAATCTCAATCCCACGAGAACTGACGATGAATCCCAAGAATTTTCCGGAGGCGACCTCGAATGAACATTTTGTTGGGTTGAGTTTCATCCCGTACTTTCGAAGAATGCCGAACATCTCTGCCAAGTCCGTAGTGTGATTGGAGGATTGCCTGGACTTAACCAATATGTTGTCGACGTATACTTCCATTGTTTTCTCGATCTGGTTATAGAACATTCTGTTCACTAACCGTTGATATGTAGCACCTGCGTTCTTCAAGCCAAAGGGCATTACTACATAGCAATATAATCCCAGATCCGTAATAAAGCTAGTGTGTTATTGATCTGGAACATGCATTGGGATCTGGTTATATCCTGAATAAGCATCCATAAAGGAGAGGAGTTCATGACCCGCCGTTGAGTCCACCAACTGATCGATCCTGGGTAACGGAAAGCTGTCTTTCGGGCAGGCTTTATTCAAGTCCGAGAAATCGATACACGTTCGCCACTTCCCGTTAGCCTTCTTCACCAGAACTGGATTTGAAATCCAGTCTGGGTAGATTGAGTCTCTGATAAATCCATTACTCTTTAGCTTTCCAACTTCTTCTTTCAAGGCAGCGGACCTCTCTGGACCCAACATTCGCCTTTTTTGTTTTACCGGAGGATGTTTAGGGTTAATGCATAATGAATGGCTCATGATTGATGGAGATATCCCGCACATGTCTGCGTGGGTCCAAGCAAATACATCCAAGTTATTTTTTAAGAAATTCGTCAGTTCTTTAGCTACATTCGAATTTAACTGGGATCCAATCTTAAGGACCTTCTCTGGGTCACTATCATCGATCGGTACATCCACAGTTGTCTCGTTGGGAGTCGCCATTCTGCCCCCAGGTTCTTTATCCTCTCTGGGATCTATATCCTCGGGCAACTCTCTGGGCGACTCTCCTACGGTTATCCTCTTTAGTTGCTATAAGGTCTCCGCCCTTGTAGGGGGAGAATCGCCCTCGGTTTCTATGTCCCCTCCATTGCGGAGTAGCTTTAGCTCTGCAACATAACATGCTCGTGCGGCAACCTGATCTCCTCTGACAATACCAACACCAGCTTCCGTAGGAAATTTCAATAGTAAGCACCAGGGGGCTATACAGGCTCTAAACTTTGCGAGGGCCGGTCGGCCCAAGAAGGCATTGTAGGGTGATTCAATATCCAAAACCACGAAGGGAAGGATTCTCACTCTCTGGCGTTCTCCTTCCCCAAGCGTAACTGGTAGCTCTACATAACCCATTGGAGCGGTGGATGCTCCGTTAAATCCATCCCTGACAGGGCTTCAAGTCTTTTATCTCGAGGTTCATCTGGTCGAATGTCCTTTTGAAAAGAATATTGACGGAACTCCCGTTATCCACCAAAACTTTATGAACAGTGGCCGGGCCAATAGGTACTGTGATTACAAATGGATCTTCAGTCGGAGCATGGACTCCAATGCTTTCTCGTTCGCGGAAAACGACATCGTCGGACATCATCTTTTGTTGCTTTACCGGGACGTTGTCCTCGGGGTTGCTACACTCCCCTACCTCAAGGTGTTGCTTGGCTGCATTAACATACTGATCCAATGCCTTGGAACCGTGTCCGGCGAGATAAAGCCCTCCGACTACGGTATTGATAACAAGGTCCTTTCCCTTTTGCTGGGCGGTTGGCCTGACAGCAGGTTGATTCTGGTTCGGATTTGGGGCTTGTACGGCTTGCCCCCTGTCCCTGGGCGTTACTCTGTATTCATCCAATTTTCCTTCTCAGAGAAGCCTCTCGACTACATCTCTTAGGTGACGGCATTCATTTGTCGAATGGCCATGAATCTGATGAAAGAGACAAAACTTCCCCGTTTCGCGTTCTTTCTCCGTCGACTCTCTGGGAGGTGGCCTTTTATTTTGGAGGACGTTGTATGAATCCATGAAGATATTTTCCAAAGTATCGTTTATTGGCGTATAACTCTCAAAAGACCTGGGACGAGTCCTTCTCTGGGAGTCGTTCCCTCGATTCCTCTTCCGGTTGTTGCCATTACTGTTATTATCATTGTTTCCTGACTGACGACCACCTTGATTCCGATTTCCGACATTAACCTCGACCTTCCCCGAGCTGTCTCATGTCTGCTTGATGGCGACATTGCTATGGATTTCCTCTTTATCGGCCGTTTTTGCCTTTCGGTTAGCATATACTTCCTCCCGACGTAAATGTACATTAGCTTTTTCGTAGAATAACTCTCTAGTATGGGGTGGCTTGCCGGCCAGGTATCTCCCAAATTCAGTGTCTTTATCTACCCCTTCAATCAGGGCTGCCACAACAGTTGGCTCATGAGGATCTTTAATTTCAGTAGCGGCCAGGTTGAAACGGTCTAGATACACCCTCAAACTCTCGCCTGGTCGTTGCTTGACAAGGAACAAGTCAATCACACTCTTTGTCTTTTGTGCATAGATGCGGAACTGTTCCACGAACCTTTCACTCAACTCCCTGAAGCTGGAAATTGATCTTGCTGGTAAGCGAGTAAACCATAATAATGCTACATCCTCCAAGAATATGGGAAATGCTTTGCACTTGACAGCGTCAGAGGCTGCGGCAGCGGTCATTGACCAAGAATATCTCATCAGATGCTGGACGGGATCAGATCTACCCACGTAACGGTTCATCTGCGGCATGTTGAAGCGCCTCGGGAAAGTCGCATCTAAAATATCATCAGTGAAAGGGGTATGACTGCGGTCAATTCCCCAATCTTCATTCCGTTGTCCACGACTATCTGCCAAAATTTGATGGATCATAGCTGCAACATTTGCACTGGTCAGCGGAGGTTCGGGGTCAGCGCTTCTTGCTCGGTGGGGTTCTCTAATCTCTCTTCCGGGAGCAGTCACGAAATCCGGGGCTCGGATTGGGCTTCGTTGCCCCCTGTTACTGTAACAACCCGTATTTTTGAATAACATGTTATAACATAAATGGAGGCAGAATTAAACTGTAAAATCTGAATCAAGGGAAACGAGCTGTGCCATTGCGTTCGTCTCGGAAAAATACGCGAAATAGAGTCCGAGTTTTCGAAAATCGGAGTCCGTATGACCAAGATTTGGCCTCGCGAAGTTTCACGAAAAATTCACAAATTAAAGTATACTTAATTAAGTGAAATGGGTTGCGCAGAGAAATATATATATATATATATATATTGATATATATATATATATAATTGAAAATTAAATAAATAAATATGCAAAAATGTTCAAAACAGCGAATTGGGAGAGGGGAATAACCGAACCGGCCGATTTTTGAGGTCGACCCAAGCCCGCTGGGTCGACTAGGGGTTAATCCAGGGTGTTTGGCTGTCAACCCGTGGGCTGATTCGCTCAAATGCAGATTTTGCATTTGAATGGTTCTCATGGTTCAGCTTTAATCTAAAGGCCCTAGATGGTTCCTACACTTGACTTCTTCCCGAAGACATGCTTTGATGGCTTGGATTGAATCTAGGGTTAATCCTATGGCTAATACTATCCTAAAACTCTATAAAAAGACCCCTAAGCCTAGCCTAAATCATCATTATTCATTCCTACAACTAAACTATGCCAAAATTGTTCCTCTCATGGCCTCCACTCTCATGCTAGAATTCCTAAGTTTATTTCTATGAGAGATTTTGAGTGCATACAAGTATTTTCAAGCTTGTATGAGTGTTCTTAATTTGCATTCAAGTCAAGTTGCAACATTTCTATTTCAAAGCAAGAGTTTTTATTTAATTGGCTCAAGGGTTTTCATTTGGAGCTTACATATTTGGGTTTTTGGTGCTTGCATAAGGGCTTCGTCTCAATCTTTATAATAAATATTTATTTGTGTCTTCATAGCATTGTAAGCCCTTTTCTACTTTCTTTCTTTGAACTCTAAAGTTAAATGAATGATGCAAGTTTGGGGTTGATCATTATATGCAAGTTTGGTTGATCATTATATGCAAGTTTGGTTGGTCATTATATGCAAGTTTGGTTGATCATTATATGCAAGTTTGGTTGATCATTATATGCAAGTTTGGATGATCATTATGCAAGTTGGTTTAATCATTATGTATGACACATGTTGCTATGTTATGCAAGTTTGGGTTGATCATGTTATCATGTTATGCAAGTTAAACTTGAGGTTTTGAGCATAAAGCTCCAAGCTTTATATTAAAGGTTGCATTTTGGCAACATGAAAGTTATCATATCCCTTATGATAACTTGCATGTGAGGCAAAATGCGAACTTCTAGCAACTTCTACATGTCATTTATCACCATGTATCACTCATATGCTAAGTTTGGTTTTATGCATGCTTTTGAAGCCTAATAATGCAATATGCAAGTATATGAACATATGTACATTTCATATGCCACCATGTTAAACTTGTGGCTTCAACACCTTTATGTCATGGTTATGCCAAGTTCCCTATTTTATCCTTTATGCGTTGTTGCGATTATGTAAACGATGGGATTACGTTGGGGTTGGGTAACATAATGACATGAACATGATTTTTGTAACATGACGTGATATGTTAACTTGTAATTATGTTTTGGAAACATAATGGACATGACACTTAGAAAATATGAGTGTGGCCAACTCGAGGTTGGGTTGAGTTTGTAGCATAAATCTACCCGGACCCGCCCGGCTTAACTAGTGGCTACAAACAATAGGACCCAATGTGAGAAGTTGGTCATGTTGTGCTAGAACCCGAGGTTAGACCTAGTTGTGGTGTAAAGCTACCCGGACCCGCCCGGCTTAACTAGTAACCACAACAAAGTCTAATGTGAGAGGTTAAAGCGCATTAAGTTAATTAATGCCTCCTGATTAGGGTTAAGTCATGGTCCACTTAATACTTAACCAATTTGGGCTTGATGGATTAATCGGGGTTAAGTCAGGAGCCTGGGTACTCTTAACCAATTTAATCCACGTTTGGATCGGGTTAACCACATTTAACCCGTTAAGAAACCCTAGTTGCGTGGTCCTTTTCAGCAGTAACCTTCTTGGTAGTATCATAAGACCCTAAGACTAGGCTAGGGTGGGGCACGATTACTGGGATGATTGTAAGAGACCAAAAGAGACGGCTGAATGATGCCCCGGTTGTTCAGGCGGACCTTGGTCGTGCACATCAAGTCCGGAGTTGAACACGGGCAACGGTAGGTTTGGACTGTGCATCATGGTATGGTGTCAGAGGGTTACACCATAGGGCCTGATACACCCTAGGGTGGACCCTGCACAGTCAACTACATTACATGATTAAGCCGCATGACACCGACACTTGACGAGTTAGGCTTATAGGGAGCCGATCGACTAGACCGAGTAGTTGGACCTTGATTTAGGTCATCTCATGATGTTGGGCCAAGCTTGGGCCAAGGGATCAATTCTTGTTTTTACTTGACATGTTAGAATGCTAGTACACCCGTGGTGCAAAACTTAACCTTGATTATGTGATGACACCTTTATCTATCTTGTTAGTTAATCACCATGCCAGTATGTTGTTATCCTTATGTTCATCTCAGCTTCTCATGCCAGTTAACTTTACTAGTTCATAGACAGATAGTAGTAGGGCTTACCAGTCTTTTTGACTGACCTGTTTTCTTTCGCCTCTTTTCTTCCGTTTCCCCCCCCCCTCAGGTTCTCAGGGTGGGAACATTGGAGCTTAGCTTGGATCTTTCTAGCTTTCTTACTGGATTTGCTCATGTACGGGTTTGGACATTGAGCTAGCTATGGTTTATCACTTCACTTTGGGGATAGTACTTTATGTATTTCAGTTTTTTAGTTTATGCTTTTATCTAGACTTTGTTTGTTGGAAAATAATGACTAAGTACTTTATTGTAACTTAACTGTGGTTTTGGAAATGCAAGTTTTATCCGCTGCTTTACTACTCTGTTTTACTTATATGTTCTGTCTTGTGATATCTGCATGCATGTTTACCTTGTTTAAACGCCCCTCCAAAGCTAGTGTCCTTGCAAGAGTGGCACTGGCGGAGGTGGGGTGTTACATTTGGTATCGGAGCCAGGTTTACAAGATTTGAGCAAAAGTGTTTTTAAAACTTACCTTTTGAAGAACTATTTTCAAAACCAATTAAGTATTTTCCAAGAAAAGTCTAGTTTATTTTAAAAGGATATTCCCCAAAAGCCATAGCACTATCCTTCGTTTCTTCGTTCTGAATCTATCTTTTTCTTCGTTTTAGTATGGCCGATCGCTTTAACATCCCGGAAGGCGTACAAGTACCCGTCTGGTTCCGAAGATTTATGGAGGCAAGGGCGAATGAAGCCGACCCCGCGAACATTCCTCCTCCTTTCCCCGTCATTAACATTCCTCCTCCTTTCCCCGTCATTAACATTTCTCCTCCTCCCGTAGCTGAGGTTCCTCCTCCCCCTCAGCATCCGCAAGCGGATTTCGCAAAAGTTTGCAAGGACTTTAAGGCGATGGGTGGTAAGAACTTTATCGGAACGGAGACTTCCGTGGAGGCAAGGAACTGGTTAAAGGAAACTGAGGACCTCTTTGCTATCTTTGATGTGGAAGATCGTAGGAAAATTCTGTTGGCGGTATGGCTATTAAAAGGGGAAGCTGCTTATTGGTGGGTAGTCACCACCACTACTAGACCAATTGAGACTTGGGATGACTTTAGGAGAAGGTTTGGACTAAGGTTTTTATCATCAGCAGAAGAGAACCTTCAGCTAGAGAGGTTCCTATCACTAAAGCAAGGGGACATGACCGTTAGAGAATACGTGGATAAGTTTAATCAACTTGCTCAGTTCGGTCTAGAATGGGTTAACACCGCTCAGAAGAAGGCCCTACGCTTTGCTCTAGGATTGAATGAGCCATTGCGTGGTTTGGCCATATCTCATATACCCCTGGGGGCGACCTTCGAGGGTTTGGTGAATATGGCCCTACTTCAAGAGGAAGATAAGAGTGGCAAGAAGGAGGTCAAGGCAAATGAGTCCCAAGGCAAGAAGGAAGATACCGAGAAAAGAGATAAGAACAACAACAAGGCAAGAAAGACAAGAAAGTGCAACTTCTGTAGGATCACTGGGCACATAGCCAAGGATTGCAGGAAGAAGAGGAAGTTAGGCAAGCGTTTTCATTGCGGAGAATCTGGACATCTTAGCAAGGATTGTCCCAAGAAGCATGGACAAGGGCAAGGACAAACTCATCAAGTAGGACCCTCTGGAGGGCAATTGCAGGCTCTCCTCGCTCTTCCAGCTTTTGATCGAGGTAGAGTTTTTATAGAAATTCATGTTTACATTTCTGATTTTCCTGTTCGCACCTTATTTGATTCTGGCGCATCGCATAGTTTTATCTCTTCTGATATTGTTGAAAGTTTGCACCTAAGTACTAGCTTAGTTGAGGATCCTGTTTGTGTTTCAAATCCAATTGGGGGTTCCGCCCATCTGTCTATGATTTGTGTGGATTTGAAAATTTCTATCTTGGCCGTAGAATTCACGTGTAGTGCTTATGTTCTCGGGGTCACGGGATATGGGTTGGTCTTGGGCATGGATTGGTTGTCCAGTTATGGAGCCATCCTCGATTGTGAGCATAGGGTGGAGATGCTCATGACTCGCCTCGGTAACACCTTAGAAATTTCTTGTAACCCTAGAGGTCCCGTCATGTTATGTTATCTTGAATCTCTCGACTCGTCCATCGATGATCTGCAATTTGTAAGGGTGATCCGAGACTATCCCGATGTCTTTGAAGAAGTTAAGGGGTTACCCCCTAAACGAGAGATAGATTTCCGCATTTATCTAGTTGATAATGCCAAGCCAGTATCATTGCCCGTTAGGCACATGGCCCCTCGTGAAAGAAGGGAGCTCAGTAAGCAAATCAAGGAGTTGCTTGAGAAGAATTTTATTAGGCGAAGCATTTCTGAATGGGGTGCTCCGGTGGTATTCGCTACTAAGGAGGATGGTTCGCTTCGTCTATGTGTTGATTATCGAGAGTTGAACAAGCTGATAAAGAAGAATAGGCACCCGTTACCGAGAATTGATGATCTTTTTGACCAGCTTGTAGGTGCTTCTGTTTTCTCTCAGCTCGATCTAGCCACCGGATTCCATCAGCTTAGAGTAGCTGAGGATAGCATTGATAAAACTGCGTTTAGGACCCCAGATGGATTCTTTGAATGGCTTGTCATGCCATTCGATTTGACTAATGCACCCGCATACTTCGTGGACTTGATGAGTAGGGTGTTCAGGGAGTTCCTTAACAAGTTTGTTGTTGTCTTCGTGGATGATATTCTGATCTTCTCAAAGGATGAGGAAGAACATGCAAGGCATCTCAAGGAAGTGATGAATACGCTTAGAGCGCATCAGTTGAAAGCCAAGTTCTCCAAATGTCATTTCTGGAGAAGGGAAGTTCGGTTTCTTGGACATATAGTTTCTAAGCAAGGCATAGCGGTGGATCCCGCGAAAGTGGTTGTGGAAGACTCCTAGGAGTGCAACCGAAGTAAGAAGCTTTCTCGGTTTGGTGGGCTACTATAGGAAGTTCATCAGGGACTTCGCTAAGATTTCATCCCCTCTTACTAAGTTGACGAAGAAGAACTTAGTCTGTGCATGGGACTTGGAGTGTGAGCTTGCTTTTCAAAGGCTCAAGAGAGCCCTTACCTCAGCTCCAGTTTGGCAACGTGGATTGGCACTGTTTTCAAGAGATAGTTTTCTGCGTGGGATACCGTATAGTATGTAAATGAGATCCAAGATTCACTAACGAATCTTGGAAAGCTTGCAAGAACCATGAGCACGCAGTTATGTTTAAGCCAAGTATTTTAGGCAAAGAATAAGTGGAAGTGGAACGAGAGGCAACGGTGAAATGAGTTCTAACTCATATTTTGGGAACAAGAATTAAGAACTACGGAATTTCGAAGTTAAAAGACGGTCAGGGCACGATGGGATTAAGCACAAGAAAATGCGGCTTAGAAGATCGAAGACTAGATACGCGCATTTAAACTCTTTCTAAGAGTATATCCTTGATCCCTATTGTTCCGTAGAGCTTACTCGCATGCTATCTTTTAAGTATATCCTCTCGGTCCTATCCTCAATCTTAGATCTGTTGCAAACCCCCTAAGGAGTATGACTAGCCTATTTGTGATATATGGTTGGGGTGAAGAAGTTCGTCACCAAACTATTTGGGATTTATGGGATATGGGTAATAATTGATAGACTTACGAAGAGAACCCATTTTTCCAGTGAAAAGCAAGAGGACCGTATCATGGCTAGCATCTGTTTATCTTCGAGAGATAGTATGGTTGCATGGAGTTTCTTCTAGCATAGTTAGCGATCGTGACCCAATTTTCACTAGCCAGTTCTGGAATAGTTTGCAAGAAGCGATGGGTACGCGATTGAAATTGAGTACAGCCTATCACCCCCAGACGGATGGCCAAACCGAAAGGGTGAATAGAGTGCTAGAAGATCTCTTGAGGCTTTGTGTTCTCGACTTCGGTGGTACTTGGGAAGACCACCTTCCTCTTGTAGAGTTTGCTTATAATAATAGCTATCAAGCCAGCATAGGGATGGCACCATTTGAAGCTTTATATGGGAGGCCGTGTAGGTCACCATCTTGTTGGTGGGAGACAACAGATAGACTTATACTTGGGCCCGATATGATACGGGACACATCCGAGAAAGTTGAATTAGTGAGAAGAAAGATGATAGCGGCCCAAGACAGACAGAAATCCTATGCTGACAGACGAAGGGCATATTTGGAAATCGAAGTGGGAGACATGGTTTTCGTGAAGGTTTCTCCTTTACATAATGTGGTTCGTTTTGGAGCAGTGGGGAAGCTGGCGCCAAGGTTCGTAGAACCCTTCCCTATCATAGAGAGAATTGGGAAGATGGCCTATAAGGTGGAATTGCCCGAGAAGCTAGCCGGAGTGCATAATGTCTTTCATGTCTCGCATCTCCGAAAGTGCCTTCATGAGTCCGCCAAAGTGGTTGAACCAAGCATTCTTGAAGATATTGAGGTAGAGAAAGAAGCAACCATGAGAAAAGCTCCGATTCGTATCTTGGGAATGGAGATCAAGAAACTAAGGAATCGAGAAGTCAAATTGGTGAAAGTTCAGTGGGGTGAAGCCGACGAAGATGCAACTTGGGAAACCGAGGAGAAGATGTGTGGGCTTTATCCATTTCCTTTTGAGGGTACATTCTCGATCTCTTTTCCTAATTAGCATATCTTTCTTTTTGCTATCCGTGTTTATCCTGTTTGTCTAATTATCTCGTTAATCATGTTATGAGGACCTTAGGTAGAAACCCTTTGGATGAAACATGTATTTGAAACATGTTATGCTTGATTGTTGCAAGTGGTTGCAAGTGTTTGCAAGTGGATACTCGTGGATGCATGATACACATTAGGCACTAAGATCGGCTCACACACTTTCATACCGCATATGCATGAGTGTTTATGCTTATTCATGGATGAAACTTGTTATGCTATCACGTGGATGTTGCATATGGATGAATGTTATGTGCACTCATGTAGAGACTATGAGTTATGTTAGGAATTTGCATACATATGGACTCATTTCACTAACATGCTTTGCATTAAGGAGGTTTACTTAATCAGTAACCGCCTGATTTTTGCATTAGATAAGTACATATACACACACCTTTGCATATGATCATACAGCATTTAGAATCCTTTAAGGACAATGACTGCACGTGGATGATGTTTTGAGTAGATGGGTGATGGATGGTAGGATACATTCTTCCTAACTTGGAGATTTCGGGGACGAAATCCTTTAAGGAGGGGAGAATGTAACAACCCGTATTTTTGAATAACATGTTATAACATAAATGGAGGCAGAATTAAGCTGTAAAATCTGAATCAAGGGAAACGGGCTGTGCCATTGCGTTCGTCTCGGAAAAATACGCGAAATAGAGTCCGAGTTTTCGAAAATCGGAGTCCGTATGACCAAGATATGGCCTCGCGAAGTTTCACGAAAAATTCACAAATTAAAGTATACTTAATTAAGTGAAATGGGTTGCGCAGAGAAATATATATATATTGATATATATATATATAATTGAAAATTAAATAAATAAATATGCAAAAATGTTCAAAACAGCGAATTGGGAGAGGGGAATAACCGAACCGGCCGATTTTTGAGGTCGACCCGAGCTCGCTGGGTCGACTGTAACAACCCGAAAATCTGGGCCAGTTTAAAATTTTTATTTTGGCAATTTTAGCGAATTTTGATTATTTAAAATGAATCATTTTAAATAATATCGACGAGAAATTTATTTTGAATATAATTCGAACGTATATATTTATATACGTCGTCGTTAGAATATAAATAATTATATATAATTATAAAAGGAATTGAAAATGGCGCGGTAGTTCGATAATTCGATTTCAAACTTCAATTGAATGTACCGGGTGCAAAACAATCCGGATTTTAGTGAAAACAAAAACATTAGGATCTAAATGATGATATCTTTCCAACGAATCCGAAAAATCAAAATTTCATAGCGGGAATCAAAAATTATGTCCAGTTGAAAATTCTGAATAGTCGCTATGGAATTCAGACCCTTAAAAATGGGAATTTTGCAAATGACCTAGGATTTCGACGAAACCACTTTTGTTGGGTCCGTGATGTAAAGCTATTGCTAGATTCCAAATTTCATAATTTTTCGAATCAATGTGTGAGCGTGGCAAAGGAAAACGCGTTTGACCAGTTTCAGTTGATTTTAATCGACTGGAAAATGGCCATTTTTCCAACGGTCTCAGAATTCGATGAAACTAGTTTTGTTAGGACCGTATCGTCAATACGAATCTAGAAATAATTTTTCTGGAATTTTCTAAACCAGTATGTGGCCCCGGAAAATTAAAATGTACGTTTAAAATTGAATATACTGATTTATATTTTAATTTTGAGGAAAACTGATTGTAACAGTCGAATCAGCTTACCAGACATATCCCATTGGGTTCGAAACAGGGGTATTTGGCTAGGGTCGATAGTCATTGTCTTTGATTTCAAGTTCGTAGCAATAAGCAAGTAAATCCTAAATTAAAGTATATTATTTAATTATATATATAGGAAATCTTGGTCAAACCCTCCATAATTTCAACCCCCAGTCAAACCAGATAAGCCGCCGCCTCCTATAGGAATAAACGGGCGATTTGTTCCTAACTTCCCATTCAAATTTATCCTAATCGATTGAATGATATTCGAAGATTTATGAAGCAAAATCAAAGAGAAAAGGAAGGGCTTCAAATCTATGGGAGCATGATCGTCTATCGTCTGGCATGTCAAGAGCAATCGAAGTTCAAAACCCTAAAGTTCAGACGCGATTTCTGGCACCTGGACGCGTGCGAGTTCGCCTGAACTCCTTGTGGTGGTGGTGGCGTCCATCGTCTTCGTCATGAGCAGTTCAGATCATGGTCAAGCGCGATGATTTGAGAAAGGTGGGGAGCCCTAATTTTCGCCTATGGGTTCGAAGTTTTCAACGCTGCCTGGAGACAACGAACACAAAGAAGGAGCTGGTAATCCCTTGTTTCACAGTGTTCATAAAATAAATAAATATCATTGTTTGAAATTGAAATAAATATCATTGTTTGAAAATGAAATAAATATCATTGTTTGAAAATGAA
This sequence comes from Allium sativum, assembly GCA_030737875.1. Classification (NCBI taxonomy): domain Eukaryota; kingdom Viridiplantae; phylum Streptophyta; class Magnoliopsida; order Asparagales; family Amaryllidaceae; genus Allium; species Allium sativum. The sequence goes on from CM060919.1 coordinate 193,925,980, forward strand.
ATAAATATCATTGTTTGAAAATGAAATAAATATCATTGTTTGAAAATGAAATAAATATCATTGTTTTAAAATGAAATAAATATCATTGTTTTGAAATGAAATAAATATCATTGTTTGAAAATGAAATAAATATCATTGTTTTAAAATGAAATAAATATCATTGTTTGAAATTGAAATAAATATCATTGTTTGAAAATGAAATAAATATCATTGTTTTGAAATGAAAATAAATATCATTGTTTTGAAATGAAAATTGTTTAAAGTTTTGTTTTTAAATAAATGAATAGCATTGTGCTGAAAAATAATACCTTTTTGAAAATAAAAACAACACCTCTTTGAAAATATATAAATCTGTTTGATTTAAAAATATCTTCGAATTGAAAATATAAACCTCGTTGATTTGAATATAAATATCTTTGATATAAAAATATAATCTTTATTAGAAGTAGAGCGATGTAAAAAATGTGATTTTTATATATTGAACATCGAAGTAAAAATGTGATTTTTATATATTGAACATCGAAGTAAAAATGTGATTTTTATATATTGAACATCGAAGTAAAAATGTGATTTTTATATATTGAACATCGAAGTAAAAATATGATTTTTATATATTGAATAGCGAAGTAAAAATTCGATTTTTACATAGGTAGTGAAAGCGGGCAACGAAGGTGACAAAAAGGCGAGAACGAAGAAGATTCATATCAAAGAAGAGTCAAGATGTTTGGATAGCTTTCTGTGAGAATTTCTCACCTTTCAATTTCTTTTCTAGTTATATATATGTATACTAGGATGCAGACGGTGCTTAGTAGCACCCGACACAATCGTCCACAGACCATGGACTTGTTTGTTTGGTTGCATAAATTAGTTTGATGATTTGATTTGAATTTGATTGTTTGGTGAATTTGATTGATATGTGAATGGCGTGGGCCTTCACTAGACCGGGGATAAGGCTAGGCCTTGTCCCGTTTCTAGTATCGTGCCGTTATGCCGCCGAAATTTTCTAAAATATGTTAGAAAAATAAAAATATCATTTTATTTAAAGAATGAACTGAATAGAAATTCATATGTTGGAATAAAATGTTTTATCGTTAAAAATATAATTTTTAACGTGAATGTGAATAAATAAATATTCATTTACAAACCAGACGGTTTGTTTATGTACACCTATTTGAAAGACATTGATTGGGACGATAAATTTTACACATCGCCCAACTGCACAAATAAAATATGTGTTTGATTGTTTGAAACCCCACACGGGTGTTGGGATGAAATTTGAAGTTCACTCATCCTGATTGATTAAATATGTCGATCGATTGATTGACAGGCTGTTATAAGCGTTAGATATCTATATTTGATGCTTATACAGTGTAGTGCACTTTGGTTGATGGTTGATTATTTTTCAATGCTATTATATACATGTGATGTATAAAAATCCATATAATTAATGTTATATGGTGATTGATTGGGCCTCATTCCAATTTAGAAAATAAAGAATAATATAAAATAAAGGTTCATGTGTTGACAGTACTCATCCGTTGAGATTGGTCATGTGTTGAACGAAATATTTTAGTCATAAAATTTACATCTTTATCAATATAAAATAAAGGTTCATGTGTTGACAGTACTCATCCATTGAGATTGGTCATGTGTTGAACGAAATATTTTAGTAATAAAATTTACATCTTTATCAATATAAAATAAGGGTTCATGTGTTGACAGTACTCATCCATTGAGATTGGTCATGTGTTGAACGAAATATTTTAATAATAGAAATATTTGAAATAGAATATTTGAAAATAGAAATATATGAAGCCGTGTTGATTAGATTGACGCCATTTTGACGTGAACGATATCTATATCGATTTTATTCATTTTAAAATGAATATTGAAAAGTGATTTCGAAAACGCATATTTTGAAATGAAATTTGAATCAAATTGAATAGAAAACGAATTCGAATTGAATATATAACGAATTGAATTCGAATTGATTATAAAACGAATTTGATTTCCATTGAATATATAATGAATTTAATTCAAATAGTAAACGGAAATGAATTGAATTGAAAACGATTTCGAAATGAATTGAAAACGAATTCAAATTGAATTGAAAGCGAATTGATGAATTCAAATTGAATTGAAATTTGAATTGAATAGAAATGAATTTTAAAACGAATTTATAAGGAAGAATTCGATTTTGATTTGAATTGAAATGGAAGTTGAAATTCCTTTAAAACGAATTTTAAAACTATTTATATAATTCGTTTTAAATAGAAATCGACGAAATATATATTATATATATAATATAATGGCCTGAATAGAACGCGTCGCGGCAGTTCGCGAATTTCGACCATTTATTTCAAACGGACATTACGGGAGATCCGACCATCGGATTCTCCTAAAACCGGAACCGTTGGGTTCGTATCGAAAAGAGCTTTCTAACGAATATTAGAAATTAGAAATCTAACGGTTGGATTTGGAATTATGTCCAAATCAAATTTGAAAAAGGTCGCTATACGTGCAGTTCGATGGCCATTGGTGGAAATCGACTGTACGGGCCTTGATAAAATTATTAAAAATAGTAATAATTTGTGTAAAATCATAAGAAATGATTTAGAAAGAATTGGGATGAAAAACTCCATATTTGAAAAGATAAAAATAGATTTTTATCGAAATGAACTAGTTTGGAACTAGAATTATAATTCTATTTATTTTTAAATAAATAAATTGAATTTGAAAAGGGTTTTAAAAATAACCAGAATTTCCAGTGATTGCATTGGAGTGGATTTGAATCGAAATTGTCTTCGGAATATTTCGATGTTGGAATTCGGGATTATACAGATGTTGTTATGGAAATTTGAAAGATATATATTTATATCGTTATTTCCAATACGACATTTGTTAATCATAGAATTTGATATTGAATATAAGCCGATATATTTTCTATTCAGAGCCTTGTGTTTAATATCAAATGTGATTTGGGTTTGTCGTGAATGGTGTCTTCATTAACACTGTTCTTGAACCCAGTTGAGAAAAGATTAAATCTTTTTATTTAGATTTAATGAAGTGTACCAATTAAATGATATTTAATTGGAATTGAATTGATATTGATTTTTGGGTTTATCGTGGACAGTGTTTTTAAATAACACCCGTTCTTTAACCCGATAATTAATGGAATGTGATTTTGGGTTTATCGTGAACCGTGTTTTTAAATGACACTGATTCTTTAACCCAGTTAGCGATTAAAACTAAGTGGAGTTTTAATGAATCTTTAATTAGATTGAAAAGATCGAGAATGGAGTATCACCAGTTTTGCTCCAGGCGATAGTTAAATCTTTAATTAGATTGGAACGTGAAATGGTAATTAAATTTACCGATAACACCGTGGTGTTAGATATGAAGTAAGACCAGTTTTACTTCATGGGATGAATAGGTTGGGATTGGGAAATTAAAACCAATGATTACTACGGTAAGGTTCGTCAATCCCGACTAGTTTGAATTGATATTCAAAAATAGATTAAAGAATAAATTCAAGAAATTTATCTTGGATAAAATCAATGGGAACCTTTCCCTATGAATGTGAAATTTAGAAACTAACTGTCGGTTAGCCAAGCAGAATGGTTTTCTGGATATTGATCTGATGTTGGTTTCGGCCTTCGGGGTTAATATTTGGAGAATTATTCTCTTGATTAATTTATGGTTAGTGACTGATGAATTGGAATGAGGCGTATGTTGTGTTTGTGTAACACTTATTTAAAATATACGTGAGTTATTCGGAAAGACCGGGTTTATCCCATTCTGAATAACTGATACGACGATAAGTCGAAGATGAAGACGGTGGTCGAAGACCGGAAGTCTTCACGTTGTTTGGGTGATTACTGATGATCTTGATTGGGCTGTACACCCAAGAAGATGGAAACAGTTGGTGATCGTCCAGACGTACGTGGAGATCGATGGATGTGCGGGGTACTAGGTGCCTCCGGTTCCGTTCAGACCCAGAACGGACTTGTAAATGGACTGTGTGTCTGACATTGGGTTTTAGTCCGTTTGATTGATCTCTATTAAATATATATCTGTTTGGCGGCGGAGAATTTATTCTCTTGCTTAACGCCCTTCTCTGAGACGTACGAGCTCAGGGGTTATATATTGATGGATATCAAACACATGGAGTGAATTGCCTGTGTGGCACGCCTAAGTGGCAAATGATCGAGGATTCTGTTGAAAAGCAAAGTCTTGTGGTTGATGATCGAAGCACGGCCTTTGTGGCGTAGCTTTGTGTAACGTTTACTTCGCGAGTTTCACACCCGGTATGAACCAAAAACGGGAGACGGACGTCAGGGAGGGCATGCGTTTCTTTCTAGCTAGAAGTGGCGTCAGTGGTTTTACACGCCCTGACGAGTTTGACTTATGTGGTTGTTGCTATTGCGAGGCGCCTCGGATTGATCGGTCGTTCTCGAACCGATGGAGTCATTTAGTTGGCTCACCTACGCCCCATAGGGCGGGGAAACGCATGTCCAGGGTTTAAGTTTAATCCACATCGGTGGACTGGCCCTGAGGATCCAAGGCTTGACTGAGTACTTGCCTGAGACACGGGCTAGAGCGTCTCGAATCGGTTGAGGACTATCTTTTGCCTCGGTTCATAGATGGAAATCCAACTTCAAATACGACATTGCGGTTTTGATTGTAAACCTATATGTGGCGACATAGTGGCATGGGACGCTCATGTCGCCTATGATTGATACTTATGATTTGAAGTTGTTTTATACACTATGCACTTATAATAGTATCAAATGTTTTGTTTTAACCGTATCAAGCATTCTTTGGCTGTTATAAGGGAAAACCCTATCCTCGGCTGCGTTGCATTGTGTGATGGGACCTGGGTCTTATAACAGCTTCATTTTTCTTTATTTAGCATTGCGCTGTTTGTGTTAGGCACTGGTATTCTTGGGAGGAAACCCATTCCGTGTTATACGGCGTGGTCCCTTGATTTACCTAACTTTTAAATTAAAGAAGAATAACTGTTTTAGTTCTCACACCAGTCACATGACTGACCTGGAGTTTATTGTTTTAACCTAAACTCTGGGTGCCCCTAATTTGACACGGGCAGCTAGTAGTTTTGGTTTTGCAGATTTATATTCACAGGATCCTGGTTTACAGCTGGAACGATATCCGGAAAGCTTTGTATCCGTATATCCCATTCTAGTTGTGTATTGTATTATTTTCCCCTGCTATGTATTTAAATGTAATTTAAATCTCTGATATTTCTGTGTAATATTCATTTATACTCTGTATATTCTTGTAATCTGATGCATTGTTGTAATATACAGTGAAATGTTCTTTTGTATGCGTTCTATTTTGTCGTGTTCTCAAACGATAGGGCGTTTCGAACGAACTGGGTCGGTTTAGCGACAGGTTCGGACCGAGCGAAATTCCTTCTCGTCACATCGACTAGGGGTTAATCCAGGGTGTTTGGCTGTCAACCCGTGGGCTGATTCGCTCAAATGCAGATTTTGCATTTGAATGGTTCTCATGGTTCAGCTTTAATCTAAAGGCCCTAGATGGTTCCAACACTTGACTTCTTCCCCAAGACATGCTTTGATGGCTTGGATTGAATCTAGGGTTAATCCTATGGCTAATATTATCCTAAAACTCTATAAAAAGACCCCTAAGCCTAGCCTAAATCATCATTATTCATTCCTACAACTAAACTATGCCAAAATTGTTCCTCTCATGGCCTCCACTCTCATGCTAGAATTCCTAAGTTTATTTCTATGAGAGATTTTGAATGCATACAAGTATTTTCAAGCTTGTATGAGTGTTCTTAGTTTGCATTCAAGTCAAGTTGCAACATTTCTATTTCAAAGCAAGAGTTTTTATTGAATTGGCTCAAGGGTTTTCATTTGGAGCTTGCATATTTGGGTTTTTGGTGCTTGCATAAGGGCTTCGTCTCAATCTTTATAATAAATATTTATTTGTGTCTTCATAGCATTGTAAGCCCTTTTCTACTTTCTTTCTTTGAACTCTAAAGTTAAATGAATGATGCAAGTTTGGGGTTGATCATTATATGCAAGTTTGGTTGATCATTATATGCAAGTTTGGTTGGTCATTATATGCAAGTTTGGTTGATCATTATATGCAAGTTTGGTTGATCATTATATGCAAGTTTGGATGATCATTATGCAAGTTGGTTTAATCATTATGTATGACACATGTTGCTATGTTATGCAAGTTTGGGTTGATCATGTTATCATGTTATGCAAGTTAAACTTGAGGTTTTGAGCATAAAGCTCCAAGCTTTATATTAAAGGTTGCATTTTGGCAACATGAAAGTTATCATATCCCTTATGATAACTTGCATGTGAGGCAAAATGCGAACTTCTAGCAACTTCTACATGTCATTTATCACCATGTATCACTCATATGCTAAGTTTGGTTTTATGCATGCTTTTGAAGCCTAATAATGCAATATGCAAGTATATGAACATATGTACATTTCATATGCCACCATGTTAAACTTGTGGCTTCAACACCTTTATGTCATGGTTATGCCAAGTTCCCTATTTTATCCTTTATGCGTTGTTGCGATTATGTAAACGATGGGATTACGTTGGGGTTGGGTAACATAATGACATGAACATGATTTTTGTAACATGACGTGATATGTTAACTTGTAATTATGTTTTGGAAACATAATGGACATGACACTTAGAAAATATGAGTGTGGCCAACTCGAGGTTGGGTTGAGTTTGTAGCATAAATCTACCCGGACCCGCCCGGCTTAACTAGTGGCTACAAACAATAGGACCCAATGTGAGAAGTTGGTCATGTTGTGCTAGAACCCGAGGTTAGACCTAGTTGTGGTGTAAAGCTACCCGGACCCGCCCGGCTTAACTAGTAACCACAACAAAGTCTAATGTGAGAGGTTAAAGCGCATTAAGTTAATTAATGCCTCCTGATTAGGGTTAAGTCATGGTCCACTTAATACTTAACCAATTTGGGCTTGATGGATTAATCGGGGTTAAGTCAGGAGCCTTGGGTACTCTTAACCAATTTAATCCATGTTTGGATCGGGTTAACCACATTTAACCCATTAAGAAACCCTAGTTGCGTGGTCCTTTTCAGCAGTAACCTTCTTGGTAGTATCATAAGACCCTAGGACTAGGCTAGGGTGGGGCACGATTACTGGGATGATTGTAAGAGACCAAAAGAGACGGCTGAATGATGCCCCGGTTGTTCAGGCAGACCATGGTCGTGCACATCAAGTCCGGAGTTGAACACGGGCAACGGTAGGTTTGGACGGTGCATCATGGTATGGTGTCAGAGGGTTACACCATAGGGCCTGATACACCCTAGGGTGGACCCTGCACAGTCAACTACATTACATGATTAAGCCGCATGACACCGACACTTGACGAGTTAGGCTTATAGGGAGCCGATCGACTAGACCGAGTAGTTGGACCTTGATTTAGGTCATCTCATGATGTTGGGCCAAGCTTGGGCCAAGCTTGGGCCAAGGGATCAATTCTTGTTTTTACTTGACATGTTAGAATGCTAGTACACCCGTGGTGCAAAACTTAACCTTGATTATGCGATGACACCTTTATCTATCTTGTTAGTTAATCACCATGCCAGTATGTTGTTATCCTTATGTTCATCTCTGCTTCTCATGCCAGTTAACTTTACTAGTTCATAGACAGATAGTAGTAGGGCTTACCAGTCTTTTTGACTGACCTGTTTTCTTTCGCCTCTTTTCTTCCGTTTCCCCCCCCCCTCAGGTTCTCAGGGTGGGAACATTGGAGCTTAGCTTGGATCTTTCTAGCTTGCTTACTGGATTTGCTCATGTACGGGTTTGGACATTGAGCTAGCTACGGTTTATCACTTCACTTTGGGGATAGTACTTTATGTATTTCAGTTTTTCAGTTTATGCTTTTATCTAGACTTTGTTTGTTGGAAAATAATGACTAAGTACTTTATTGTAACTTAACTGTAGTTTTGGAAATGCAAGTTTTATCCGCTGCTTTACTACTCTGTTTTACTTATATGTTCAGTCTTGTGATATCTGCATGCATGTTTACCTTGTTTAAACGCCCCTCCAAAGCTAGTGTCCTTGCAAGAGTGGCACTGGCGGAGGTGGGGTGTTACAGTTACCATGAGCATTTGCACGGCGACGGGGCTGAGGTAGTCTGTTCTGTACAGGGCTGTCCACACCTCGAGCTCTGGGAGTTGCGGCGTGATCGTTCACATTACGGTTTGAGGGCCCTACACCCAGTCCCTCTTCTTCCCGTGATGGCAGGCTTCCAAATCGAAGCTGCTCTATGTTTTCGGGCCTCTCATACGGTCGCCGCTGAGGCCTCGGCGATTCCTCTGACGAAGAAGAGTGTTCTGGGGTGAGCGGACGAACTGGTGGCATCGTTTGCCTTGCGAGATCATTAAGCCTTCTATCCATAGCGGTCAAATTCTGTCGCAGAACGGAGCTTTCCTGCCTTTGAGCAGCCAATTCATCAAACAGTCTTTCCCACATTTCGGAAAAGCGAGAGAGATCCCCCTCAGTAACAGGAGCAGAAGGGTCATATGGATCATCATCACTTTCTCTTATGCGCAAAGAGCTTGAGCCAGGTCGAGCGGAGGGGCCAGGACGGTAGGAGCGAGCCATAGGCTCCTTTCCAGGTCGAGTTGTAGTCTGATCATCAATTCGGATCGCTGTGGATCGAGGATGGTGGCACGCAGCGCCGCCCCTGGGATCGGTTCGTGGTCACGGTACGCAGAGGATTCGAGGCGTTATCACGGGATCGAGTAACAACCCCTTCAGCAGTCCGGATCGTCTCGTCCTCATCGACTCGGAGCATGGCACCTTCATCGGATCGGTTCTCCCCTGGCGCTCCGCGATCCAAAGTTCCCTCATTGCCCAGCTCGTGCACACTTTCTCTTCAACTGCTTCATTCGCGATTTCATTTGTTCGTGAAGCTCGTACTTCCTTAGACCTCTTTCCAGCCATGATATCAGATGTCGCTGGAATCTTCAAAAAAAACTGAATAGTGAAGTTTTGAGACTGTTCTCTCAGTGAAAGCACCAAAATGTTAGTCAAAATTTGGACCTAACACCCAAATTGTTCTGATTCTTAAAGAATTTTAACTAGAGAATGAAGAAAAAGCAGAAAACACACAGAATTTATAGTGGTTCGGCGTTAACGAGCCTACGTCCACTTTATATGTTATCGATTATACTTTGAATGCTAGTACAATCAATGATTTCTCTCAAGCTCACTTTTACAATTGTGATTTCTCTCAGTAATCTAGTAATAAAACTGATAAGAAATGGTGGTATGATAATAATGGCGGAATCAATGCTCAATATTGCCAAAAGATCCTGAAAAATGCCAAGCTCTGGGCTATTTATAGATGATTTTGTCAGGCGGATCGCGGTCACACGTGGCACAAATCCCGAGAATATCGGATCGTATCGCATCCTGACGAAGAATTAGTCAAATTAGCCGTTGTGGACAGGTGTCGCGATCCCCTTAAATATCGGATCGAGCAAGGGGGAGGAATTAGTCAAAGTGACAGTTGGGGACACGTGTCGCTGGATCCGTGCATCTCGGATCGCCGAAGACTAGCTCGTGCTTGAACAGGTCAGAGGCTTCGCTGTGCATCAGGGGATCGGATCGGTCTGTGTTGGGTAGCAGTGTATGTACGGATCGAGTCGTGTAGAAGTAGTCGGATCGCTGTTGCAACGGGGGCGATCCGATGGGGGGCGATCCGGTGAGGGGCGATCTGTGAAGAGCGACTCTCTGGTGCGATCTGATCCTTCATGGTCTTAAGGAACGCAGTCTCATACTTTCTTCTTGTGAGTGAGCCTTGGTGGCTTGGTCAAAAAGCTATCCAACAGAGGTAATCCTGGATAGAGAGATCTCCCTGCTGGAGATTAGCAAACTGCTCTCGCATCCTCTCTAAGGCCTGCTCAGGTACAAACTTCTCGTTGAACATGGTTTTGAATTGCTCCCAGGTTCTGACAGTACCTGCTGCATCCTCAGAGGTGATGGCATCCCACCACAACTCTGCTTCCTCCTGTAGGAGCCAAATACCTAGTCGTGCTTTGTTGTTAGTCCCCAATTCCATTCCTTCAAAGATCTTTTCACAGGTCTTCAACCAAGCTATAACCTCTGTCACTGTACCAGTGCCAGAAAAGGGTTTTCCTTCCAGGTTCCTATAACTCTTCGCTACTCTGTCTAGCTCAAAGTCCTGGGGTGCTGGTGGCTGAATAATAGGGCCTCCCTCAACTACGGGGATATTCCCCCGTCCTCCTGCTACTCCTCCACGGCCTCCTCTAGCTGCTGCTGCTCGTGTAGCCATCAGAGAGAGTACTGTGTAAGCAAGAAAAGAGTCAAGCTCACAGATTTGATAATTTTCATATATGATAAAGCAGGGGAATATAAGGAAAGGTAATGATGTACTGATCAAATTGTTTCGCTAATCTGCTTAGCTCATTCTAGGACATTGCTAATCCTATCTCTAATGAGCTACTCGCCTTAGAACACTACTGATTCTATGCTGATGGGGTGTTTAATGTGTTAGATCCCAGAGCTAAGGTTAACCAAAGCTCTGATACCAACTGTGACGATCCCAAAATCCGAGGGGCGGTATTACGGATAATCATTGGAATATAACACATCAATCATCATAGCAGAGTACAAATAATAGCAAAAACAATAAATAGAATAATTTTACATGGATATGACAGCGGAATCACATGTAACAACATCAGAATGGCACAACGTAGGATATAACTTAGTAAATAAAAGGGAAATGATCAGTCATCATCGCCAGAGGCGGAATACATACATGCAGTGAGACATAATAAGGGTATCAGTCTACATCGCCGAAGGCGGTACATATACATACGAGAATAAACACTGAAAGTAAAGCAGTCTGCATCGCCAGTGGCGGAATCATAATATAAGTACAATAATGGCGGAAAATGTCAAAGTCATCTCTGTGAAGTCTGCCTCGCCATGAGCCAAAATGCACTCTATGCAACAGTGCAGAGCCAAAAACAACCTGTCACCTGTGAACTAGGCTGCCCGTGTGAAAATAAGGGCACCCACGTTTGCAAAGTGAAACAAACAATGAGTCAGTCATGGGGACTGGTATGAGAAATCTATTTAACAGTTTAAACAACAGTAATAAGCAAATCATAGGACCACGCCACTTTCGCGGAACGGGTTTACTCCAGTGATTGCTAGTGCATTTAAAACAAAGTAAATTCTTTTAAAACAACGCAATGCTTTTTGTTTAAATTCAAATAATATTCAACACATGAATTTCGATTCAACGAATGAATTTCAACTCAACACATGAATATTCTCTATAGTTCGTATATATATAAAAATGTGATTTTTTATCGCTAAAGCTATTTGTTTAAATTCAAATAATATTCAACACATGAATTTCGATTCAACGAATGAATTTCAACTCAACACATGAATATTGGTTTCAATATATGTAATTTATTTCAACGAATGAAAATTATTCTAACACATGAATATTTCAGAAAATTTCGGCAGCATAACGGCAGGGTAGTTAAAACCGGGACCGTCCCTAGTACGGCTCCTCGCTCTACCTTAAAACCTCGCGGTTTTTGACAATGGGGATCATGCATCTAGTTCGCACGCAGGCGGCATGTTTTATTTTCAATTCCACAATCCTATTCTAATTTGTTTCAACCACAAGAGGGTATTTTTCAACCACAAAGGTATTTTTCAACCACAAATAATTATTTCCAACCATTCGGCATACTATATGATATCACACCAATCACAAGCAATAAATATCGCCCATGGTCTGTGGACGAGGGGAGTATATATATATATATATTATTTCTATAATTCACTTGCATTTCATCACAATTCAAAGCATATATGTTTCATACAACGCTTGTATAATTTATACATCGCTAATATAACTTATACAACACATGTACATGAGGTATACAATGCGTATATAATTTATACAACGCGATTCCATTCACACAATTTAGTTTAGATTCCTCACATTGGTTTTTTCAGTGCTAAAAATCGTAGGAAGATCAGAAAAATCCGCGGCTTCTTCTAGATGGTAGAGAGCCTCCTTGCGGTCACGGTGTCTCCTGTTTCATCGAATTTCGTTAACGAACGAAAAAGATATTATTTTTCAAAGTTTTGCAACGCTTAAAGGTGTTATTTTCATTTCAGAATATCGAAGCAGAAGGGTTTTTAAACCTACAAAACTAGGTTTTGATTTTAAAATCAAACCGTACCTTGTTGCTCCGATCAGGCCCTGCGACGTTGAAGGGCTACGAATCAGCTCTCGATCGATGGTGGTGGCGGCAGACTCGGCGGCTCCAGCAGGTCACGGCGGCGCTCCAAAGGGGCTGACTTCCTCCTGGAAATTCGACGCGATTAGGCAGTGGTCTTCGACGAGGCTTGTTCTGATTTGAAGAGGGGAGGGAGGCGATCAGAATCTTCAACTGGAGGTGGCGGCGAAAATGGCTGTGGCGGCGGCAAAATCGATGCGAAGGACGGAGCAACGTGAATCATCCAGAGGAAAAAGGCGGCTAGGGTTCCGTAGTTTTTTTTTGTTTTTTTTTTGTAAGGAAAAATCCTATTGGTCGAGGCTTTATAGGAAATTTTAAATAGTGTTTTTACAAACGAACTCGAAATCAAACCCAACGACTGTCGCCCCTAGCAAAATACCCCCATTCCGGACACAATGGGATATGTTTCGTTAGCCAATTCGACTGTTACAGTCAGTTATTTTTCAAATTAAAGTATAAAACATTCAATATTTAATTTTGAACATACATTTCAATTTGCCAGGGCCACAAACTGAATTGGAAAATTCCAAAAAAATAAATCTAGCTTTTTTTTGACGATACTGTCCTAACAAAACCAGTTTCGTCGAATTCTGAGCTCGTTTGAAAAACGGCCATTTTTAGGTCGACCCATTTTAACAGAAATTGACCAATCACATTTTCTTTTGCTTTGCTCACATACTAGCTTCAAAAATTATGAAATTTGAAACCTAGCAATACTTTGACATCCCGGACCCAACAAAAGTGGTTTCGTCGAATTCCGAGGTCGCATGCAAAATATCAATTTTCAAGGGCTATATATGCTATATAGCGACCTTTCTGAAAATTCATTTGGCCATAAGTTTTGATTCCCGTTATGAAACTTCGATTTTTCAGATTCGTTAGAAAGGTATTCATAAACAGATTTTAATATTTACAGTTTCGCTGAAATCCGTTATATTTTCCACCCGGTACAGTCAGACAAAGTTTGTATTCAAAATTTAAAACTGCCTTACTATACCCAATTCTTTATTTTATTGAAATATGTTATTTCAATTATTCAAATTCTTTGGTAATAACCAATTTTAAAAATTTTAAATTGGTTCACATTTTCCGGGTTATTACACTGCTACATCTTTCTTTATCCCATCCCAAAAGAAAACCCTTTCTCAAGTAACTCCCCTACTTGTTTACTAAGCTCCCTTCTTTCTCTTGGATCCATATGGTGCACGGGCAATGCAACTGGCTTTGCATTTTCCACCAAATATATGCAGAAATTGATCTCGTGCCTTGAGGGTAAACCCCAAGCCTCATTAAAGACATCAGGATACTCACGGACTACGGGAACATATTTTAGATCATCGATAGATGCATCAAGTGACTCTAGGAAACTCAACATAACAAACCCCTTGGGGTCACCAGAAATCTAGAGGGTCTTCCCTTAGCAAGTCATCAGCCTAACAACCCTCCTCTTACAATCTAGAATGGCGCCATACATGGCTAGCCCACCTATCCCTAGAATCAAACCATAGCCCATGAAACAAGATGTGCGTCGCACTCAAACTCGACGCCTAACACAAATATTCTCAAATCTCGACAAATTATAGATAAATGAGCCGAATCACCAATGGGGTTTGAAACAACTACGGGATCCACTACCATACTAGTAATTAAGTGCAGAGATTCAACTACAGAACTTGATATAAACGAGTGTGTAGCACCAGAATCGAAAAGAGTTATATTTGGATAATTTGAGAAGAGGAAATTAAAATTTCAACGGAAACTTTACTACCTCTATATGGTACACTGACCATGAGAACATACACCTGCCCTTCAAAAGATCCTGCCCTTTGGTCCTGTCCATGTTTCTTCGGGCATTCCCTCGTATAGTGTCCGACCTCACCACAGTTGAAGCAAGCGTTCTTCCTTTTCCGGCAATCTTTTACCAAATGGCCCGTGCGCCCACAGCTATAACACTTCCTCTTTTCTCGGGGTTTGAAATATTTGGCCAACTGACCCTTATGTCTACAACCATTACATTTCTTCTTAGAGAGATCACCTACTTGCGATGGTGGACGAACAACGGCTGCAGCTAGGGGAGGGACGTCTCCTTGGCTCCCGGTTGGTGTCGTAGCCTTAAGATACCTACGGAACCAATCCGGTACTTGAACGCCCTCTCGAATATTTGGTTCCCCAGACATGCCAAAAAGAAAAAGGAAGAGATTCAGACAAAGGACTGAAGGATATTACATATGGTTTATTGGGGAATGTTTTTCAAAACAGACTTTTCTTTTTGAAAATATTTTCTTTCAAAAATAATTTTCAAAAACTTATATCTAATCTGGTAACCTTCAGCTCTGATACTAAGTGTGACACCCCACGTCCGTTAATGTCACTCACTAAGGGAATGCATTAAGTTTCGTGAAGCGTTATAGGTAAACAGACATAAAATAATTACAAGACAGATATAAATAAGATAGCAGCAGAAACTTAAATTTTTATTCCAACATAAATTATAATACCGTGGTCCACAATACCATAAGTCACAATAACCATTACAATAAAATAACTTTTGTCTTGCACCATCCGAGTACATAAGAATATAAAAACATAATTCCCCAATTGAAAGAGTTAAGCCATGGTAGAGACAAGAACTTGAGCCATACTTCAGAAGTATCTCCTAGCAAGATGATATCTTAGTCCTGACTAAGCTTGAGTGTTTCCTCCCTGAGAACCTAGGGGTGAGAAACGGAAGAAAGAAGGAGAAACAAAAAGGGTCAGACATAAAGTCTAGCAAGTCTAGTTATTTTTAGCCAGTAAATAAATAAAAGTAACACGATAGGCATTTAAAGTGGATAAGAGAGATCACTACATAAATGGCAGGTGCGATAAGGTAAACAGGATAAGGTGTATGTGCTTTTAATGATTACTCTGCATTGTTACTAGTATATCAAGAAAGAGATGATCCCTTCAACTATAAGGTGGTTGACTTAGGTATACGTCCTAATGTATCCTAACTACTACCCTGATCGATCGGCTCCCTAACCCTCGTAGATACCTTGTGCTGGCCCCACAATAGGAGGTATCACTTCCTAAAGTGGCAACCCCGCGTCGTAATAATGTGCACAACCATATCTTCAGGTGTCACGGTAATCTTATCCCCTTCTGCCCGGCTCATGCACGCACATGGCCTCAGTCGGTTTGCGCCGCCCACACTGTTATCCATGTTTGGATCTCTTACAATCAGTCAGTAAGCGTGCCCTTCTCTGCCAAGTACAGAGTACTTTGTTTGATACGTACTTCGGGTTACTGACTGAAATGGGTCCCACACAATATGATACAAGCTCTCCCCTTTGTCTTGTATCCCCCACTAGGTTTTCACTGGCTATGTATACCACTAGGTGTCTTTAATTACATAGCCTTATTTATTTCTACCAATTATGCTTACCCTAAAGGGTGTCTTTAATTACATAACTCCAATCTTTCTATCGGTGATGCTTACCTATAGGTGTCTTTAATACATAACCCCCAATCTTCCAACCGGTTATGCTTACCTATAAGTGTCTTTAATACATAACCCTATTATTTCTACAAGTTATGTTTACCCTAAAAGGTGTCTTTAATTACATAACTTTATTATTTCCTCCGGTTATGTATACCACTAGGTGTTTTTAATTACATAACCTGAACGGAGTTAAGATTGTGGGCCTATAAGTGAATATTACCCACCTACCCAAGATTTACTTAACCCTCCCACTGATCCAATCAATTTACTTAGCCCTAACCTTAGTTCATAATCATACAATTCCTATGGATTAGATTTGGTTAAGTAGTCCAATTCAGTACCATGTCCATTTATGGTTTCATAATGGGCCAGACCTCCCACATTTTGCCTACAACATGAGGATGTTGGATATGCCGGACGAGTCCGGGCCGACTTATTCCACAGTTGGGCCTAACCTCATGTCATAGCCCAATTCGTATTCACATACTTAGACCTCCCACATTATGTTCAGCATTAGTGGCTGTCGGATATGCCGGTCGGGTCTGGGCAGACTTCCACCACTAATGCAACCTAACCTCGTGTCATAAGCACAATTACAATTCCTAATTGCAATTACTACACATTCCATTTTTAGTTAATTTACCAATTAATTAATCCTTTCCTTTTATATATGTCAATACCTATTTTACTTAATAATTTGAATTAAATGTCCAAAAATGTTCATATTCAAATTATGCCATTTTTAACCCTTTTTCCCCCGTTCCTTAACTAACACCCTCACAAACTTGGCAACATGCCTAGGCTAGACAATAGCCTAGTCATAAACGATAATAGGGAAAATAATGGGAATATAACTAAAATGATCATCTTGGCATAAACATAAACTAGCATGACAATAAGGTGAACATACATACTGGCATGCACATGAAATTGTCATCATAACAAGGTGGACATAAAACTGATGAACGGTTGGGAGTCAATAACTATGATGTCATAATAAGCATATTAAGATCTAAATTAAAGCAATTTAGATGTCCAATCGGTTTAGATCTAACATGATAACACAAGGTGATAAACTAGATCACATAATTCAGATCTAGAGGTTAAAATAGATCTAACCTGATAACGCA
Organism: Allium sativum; assembly: GCA_030737875.1. Taxonomy (NCBI): domain Eukaryota; kingdom Viridiplantae; phylum Streptophyta; class Magnoliopsida; order Asparagales; family Amaryllidaceae; genus Allium; species Allium sativum. Next base: position 193,942,939 of record CM060919.1, read on the forward strand.
GGGTGATAAATTAGATCACATAAAATAGACCTAACATGATAACATAAGGTGATAATTTAGATCACATAAAATAGATCTAACATGATAGCATAAGGTGATAATCTAGATCTGTCTAATAGTTTCGATGTCCACATAAATTAGATCTACTAGTTTAGAAATAGATCTACACAAATCCACATCATAGCATGTCATAAAAGTTACAATTAAGATAAAGATTTAGATCCAATCCTAACGAATTCAAGGTGACATATGTTCATGATTTACATAAATGATTAGATCTATCCAACGATAAAATTGTCCAAATTAACAGATCTATATTAACCACAATATAGTTACAAACCAAGATCCACAATAATAACATAGTAGAATAATCACAATTGAATTGGATCTAGAGAAATAGATCTATCATGACATAACATAAGATATGATAATAGAATAGGTTCATGGTTTACACATATCCAAATCACAGTCTTTCATTATTTGCTTTTATTTATTCAAACCAAAAAATAACTAGAAACTCACTGTGATTGGATTGCTAAGATGATAGAAAAGAAGTTGGTGTTGAATCTATGCTTGAATCTCAGAATTTGATTTGCAAAACCGATAATTGTTTAAAGAAAACGGATCTGTCTTAGTTCGCACTCCGGCAGAGTTTGGCCGCCATTGTTTCTTTGTGAAGAAAACAAAGGAATTGAGATATATTTATAGCTGCTAGGTTACAGAGAATTCGGATGCCACCTCAGCCCTAGAGTGAATCGGGCCATGGGTCGACACCCAATTGGGTCTGGATTCACAAAAACATACATGGGCGCACTTTACAGGTGCGCCAGTGTAAAAATACATAGACGCACTTGTCAAGTGCGCCGGGAATTTCTGCTTTTTCCACCAAACTTCTACCGTCCATAACTTCTTCATACGTTATCCGTTTTACGCAAATCAGGTGTCTGTCTTGACCAGAATTTCGAGACGGACGCAATGACACCGTCTGTTTCCCTTAATTCTGAAAATTAATTATTCTTCAATGTATCCACTTTAATGTTTTTAAAATTCCGGGGTGTTACATTTCTGGTTTGGAAAAAAGGTTGATAGTTATATCTTAAAAAACTATTAATGATGAAAGGAATAAATCAACATAAATCTTTGTTTAATATATTGTACTTGTCTAGGTTAGAGATGATAGACATATATCCAATGTTAGCAACATAATAAAATGGCTTTCATACGGACCTCGTTCGCAAATAATGTCTTGTTCTGTCTATATTGTTAATTGTCGACGTTTTCATACGAAATACTTTGAGAAGGCTATACAAAATAGTGGTGTTTCCATTGAGGCAAGTACTGTTTGTGTAAATGAGTCTATTGAAAAAGTAATATATTATGGGGTCTTGCGTGAGATTTTCTTATTGGATTATCGTCAATTTCGAGTTTCCTTGTTTAAATGTGATTGGGCAAATATGTTCGTGGAGTCAAAGTTGAAGATGGATTTACATTGGTCAATATGTAAAAAAAAAATCTGATCTAAGATTGACATCTTAGCATGTATCAAAATAATTTTATTTTCTATTGTATATGATCTTTGCATGTGTATTTTATTTTATACATGGTTGTTACAAAGTAGTGCTATATTTAGTGTGATGTTCTAATCCTTTATACAAAGTAGTGCTATATTTATGTGTGCTTTATTTTATACATGTATTATCAACAAGGAAGATGGTGCTACACGAAGGACAAATATTCAAGTTACATATGCATTTTTACCACATGTTTTTTTTACTTCAGCCTTATTTTGTTTCTTTTGGTATGTTGTGTTGAGGTATTCAACCATCGATGCACATATGATTTAAAAAAACATTCACAGTATTAATTTTTGACAATGTATATAGAAAAAAAACTACATTTCCAGTTTCACCCTTATTATCACAAACCTTCAAGGCATTTTCAACTTTTTGAATGAGCTGATCGGTAGGAAATGCTCCTTCCTACAAATTATACATCATGTCATAACAAAATCCCAATATAAAACAATCATCATAATTTTTTTGCAAAACATCATTTCTAAATTTTTTGGCAGTAAGAAATAATAAGATTTCACATAGATAACAAAATTTAAGTTTGTGTTTAAGTTTGAGTTTGTGTCTTGGGCTTTGAGATTCATCCTCAATATTTTTTAAAATTCCTGCCATTTGTTGTTCGCTAATTGATCTTTACCCGTGATTTTAAAAGAAACCATTTTTTCATTCCTAAATAGGAATGTAAATGCAATGTAAGACTCTTCCGGGTAATGCATAGATAATAAAATGCTAAATGTTGCTAGCCATAGTTTATTCAAGCGCCATTGGTAGTGTATCTAGCAGCATGAATCCAATTAAAAATGGAAGGAATTCCACTTTTTATTTCTCACGTTCCACCAGAATTGATTTGGGTGTGAGAAAACAAGAAAAGCGAAAGTTTTCCTATGTTTAACGTGGCTTTTTTAAAATCATGTAGTTATGTTCTAAGCGGTTTTCAGAAAGTCATTTAAAAAGGAAATATGGCTTCTGGAACTCATAAACTTTCGTAAACAGTATTCATATCATCATTTAGACGTGTTTTTTATTTATTATTTAAATAAAATAAAAACTACATTTGCTTGTTATTGGAATAAGAGGATTTTTTATTTATTTTTAAATAAAATAAAAATTACATTCGCTTGTTATTGGAATAGGCAAAGAAACTAATGTTTTTTTTAATAACTATTCTATCTTTTCATCCTCCTGAAACTTGATGTCTGCTGGTAGATGCTCTCACAATTTTCTTTTATTTATTTTAAAATCAAAATATGGTTTTAAGAACATATAATCTGACTACTCAATGTCAAAGCTTTCTTTATAAAACTCCCAATGCAAGTTAACGAGCAAAGCACCATGATGCATTCAGTATGGCCTATGCAATGAATACATTCAAAAAGAAAAATCATGATTTAGAATCAAGCCCGTCAAGATATAGTATGATCCAATTCATTTGTCTTACCTAAACCCATTTGAGGTCAACCAATTTACATATCTTTGTTAAACGAGTCATAAACATGCTCTATTTATTAAAGGATTACAAATGGATAACTCATTTTTCTATATACTAAAAACAAAATATTGAAATGTAGAAATTTTGGAAATAAGAATTTTGATATTTTGAAACATTATTACTCCGATACCTCATATTGTGAATGCATGTAGTTCTATATCGTAACCAATGGTTATACTTAACAAATAAGAAGATATACCTCCAAATTGAACACTAACTTGGCAAAAACCGCTATTTTTTAATTCAAATTATAGTATTTTTTTCGTACTAACTCTGAATCAAGTGATATTTGGATTGATAAACTCTAAATTAAGTTACGGATAGTATTAGGAGTTGTACTTAAAAAATATTTAAACTCTGCCGAGAAACAATCATTATTTCTTTTTGTAAAATGCAATAATTTTTTTCATATGAAATCGAAATCAGACGAGACTTCGACTGACAAACTCTAATCTAAATTACATGTAACATGCAGCACTTGGGTAACTCATCTTGTGAGCACAGATTGTTGTTCATTATAGTGACTAATAGTTGTACTTAAATGAGTTAGTTAGTTAACCCGTTTGTTAGGCATATATAATCAGACCAATACCTGAATTAAATGGGTGGAAAAAATGAATAGCAATGTACTACATCAAAATGGAACCAACGCTTTCTTGAAGTTGCTATTGTGGCAGGTGGTGCTGTTAGTTGTTTATTAGTTCTAATTTTTGTAGGGCATCTTTTTTAGTCTTTTATTTACCAGATCGTTTAATGCTTTTTAGAATTGTATGTTATTGAGATATTCAGGAAGTGCTATTAGTTTCAGTTGTTTTATTTTCATTTAGTACTTGGAAATTTCTTGCTGATATTCTGTATCTTGAAAGTTTATCTTTATGTCTTGACGTTGAGATTCATCTCAATATTTTAAATTATTGTCATTCGTTAGTTCACGTGCTAACCAGTATTGATTTTCAAAAGAAAGTTATACAACTCGTGTCGCCAGCGCAGGCAATTTTGTCTGTCTTGGTCTTAAGTTGCTTAAAGTTTCTAATTTGTTTCTAATTATATTTCAAAATGTAAGCATATGAATATTATATTTTAAAGAATATCCGTAAAATTTGAAATTCGTTTGCATTTGTATTTGAAAAAATAATAAATATCCAATTTTTAAAAAGGAAAAAAGAGAAAACATGTGCATTTGAAAATTATATGTATATTTTAGTTAAAAAAATGAAAGGTATATGTTAAACTTTTCAGGAAGTTAATATATTTGGTGAATGTTAACCGTTAAAAAACAATATTATCGTCATATTTGTACGTTTTTGATAATGTAATAAATAGTTTTTTGATAATTTAATAAACCGTGGGTTGAAAGAAAATTTAAATCAAATTGCTTATTTTTGTTCATTGATTTATTAATAATTAGCGGACATCCGTTTGTATCTGTTAATGTAGATGATTGATATCTAGAAATAACTTCTGATGTACTATCAAAAAATTTAAGTATTAGTTGAGTTGCCTATTTCATACTTCAAGTTAGATTAGCCTCTTCTATCGCTACTTGTCAGTTTTTAAACACCACGGTTACAAAGAATTAGAACTACTGAAATTTGAAGTTACCTATATATAATGTGATCATGATTTTTTTCCTTTATAAAGGATCATAATAGCGGTTGTAATGATCGTTAGGTGATCATGATCTTTGCACAGTATATATCTTTGTCAAAATTTAACTGATTTAAGATTTTGTTTTTTTAGAGCTCGAAAATAGGAAAGAAAAGAAAAAAAAGAAAAGTTTATTCACTTGCAGTTGTTCATGTTGCTGATGAGAGGGCAAGTGTGGTTAGAATCAGCGAAAACAAAGGTGAAGTTGCTCATTTGCTTCATAATTTAAACAGTGATATAAGAAGATCTCCTCGAAAGTATGTTGAATACCCAATACGCCCTCCTTGCCAAACCGGAAGCAGCCTTGGCCACACTACAAAACGGATGCAGCCTCCTCCTCCTTCCAGTAGCATCCTCATCGACACTACAAACCAGACTCAGCTCCCTCCTTCCAATAAAAGCCCCTTCGACAATACAAACCCAGTACAACCCCCTGCCGTCAACTAAACTTCCAGTAAACTTCAACGACCTCATATTCCAGTCCAAACCAACTTTAATCGGATTCTAGTGAACGTCATAGATTGATGCAACCTAGAAAAAAGAGAGGCAGAACGATGTTGAAATCATTAGCTATGATACTGGATGAGAAGCCGGAAGTTGAATTTAATGAACGCGGACAAGCAATAGGTGCTGATTCCATACATTTGTCGTCATATATTGGTACTCTAGAAAGGGAGATGGTGCCTTTTACCATTAGCTCATGGAGGAAAGTCGATTATGATTTGAGGGATGATCTGTGGGCTTGTATACAGGTACCGATATTTGAGTTTAATCTGACCTGATTTTTCTAGATCAAATGTTTTTTGTTTTTGTTTTACCAATATCTGACATTCGAGCACTAGTTAACAAAAACATACTATGTTTCATGGTGAGTTTGTTAGCAGTATGTATATATTTGATTTTTGAACATACCAACTGTTGGCGATAACATGAGCAAGTGAATAATAAAATCTGGCTTTCAATTGTATTTAAGTTTACTGATTTTATGTTATTTATTTTAGAGTACCTATATGTCTCAATATTTAAAGCAACGTATTATATACCTGATGTAGTTCTCTCTATGTACAATAATATATAGTCATCAATTTTCGAAAGTGAACTTTTGACACATGTTACTTATGTTTGAGATGCATTTTTCACAGTTGACCAGATCATAATTCATCCTAGAAGGTGGTCTAAAGTTGATACTTAAAGAGAATAATTAATAACTGGTCCACTGTATTTTTCTTTGTTATAATTCAGGAACAGCTACACTAATATATTGGCTCCACTCTATCATAATCCAACATCATTTAAGATATCCCATTATATGCATTATGATTATGTTTTTGGTTAAAATTTGAAGTTCTATATGCATTATGCACATGCCTACGGGACTAATCTGCTTTTTTTCTTTAGGTACAGTCAAGATTCAAGGTAGATATACTGTATAAGGATTACTTGTTAATGACTATAGGACAGCGATGGAAGGAGTCGAAATCAAGGCTAGTTGCAGCTATCAAAAAAGCATCTCAAAATCCTGACTATACAAATACTTTAGCAGGCCTAAAATCATTAAATATAAAGAGCGCTGAAGAGTGGAATGCTTTTGCAAATGAAAAATTGTCAGAAAAGTTTGAGGTGATTATTTTTATCTGATTGATTTTAACTGTTAAATATATTACATTTTCCTATATCATATTTATTGAACTGATCTTATAGGCAACAAGCCAAGGATTCAAAAGTATTAGAGAAAAGAATAAACTTCCACACACCATGAGCAGAAAAGGTTATGCAAGATTGGAAGAAGAAATGGTAAAAAATATTGTTAAAGCAATTTTTATTTGTTATCACTTTACGTTCTTAAGCTGTTAAGCTATTTTTGTAGAAAAAGAAAAAGGCAACATCTAATATCACTAGAGATGAATTGTAGTGCAAAGACCACACTAGAAAAGATGGAAAACCTCCGAATTCAGTTATTGCCGAATGCATAGTAAGAATAAGTTCAAATATACAATATAAGACACTGATGTTATTTTTAATGTAGTTTTAATTTCTTAATATTGGTTGTTTTTGAATTTGTAGTCTAAGATAATAGAGCATCATGCCGCAAGTCAGGATTCTTAGGGAGCACAATCAGTTACTCAAGATGGCATGTCGAAGCTTTTTGGTCAGGAGCATGGAGGACGTGTAAGAGGGCTTGGTTTTGGGGTTGTACCATCTTAGCTTCGTATTCGGGGTAACTCAGGTGAAGTACATGCATTGCGAAACCAAGTTAGTGACTTGGAGCAAAGTACAGGAGCTTACTTCGATGTTGATGATAAGTGTTAATTAGAAATTTTTTAAAGGCGATTTTCCCTATTTTCCTGTTAACTAGAAACCAAGTTATTGCCGGCAAGTAGGTGTGACTATTTCCCTCAGTTTGCTGCCAATACATTCACCACAGCTGAACATTATTCTGAGCCTATAAATAACAAAGTAGGAAATACATGAATCAGTGTGAATCTAACATGTTGATGGTCCGTTGGAAGGAAAAAAGTGCGATTTTTTACTTTAGACTTATGGTTTCTAGTAAGTAGGTTTAAATTTTGGAATCCTTCAGGAAAGACCTGAGTTTTTGTTTACATGGTCAGACTTGAAAGTGTTGTATGCTTTTGCAGTTAGCCAAAAAAGGGCTTTAGCCTAACGTTTAAACATACCAAATCTATCAAAGTCATGGATGTAGTTGGCAAAAGAAAGAGTTTGAGTCTATCTATCATGCATATCAGATGTATCAACATCAAGAACTTTGTGGCTTCTTAGCACTTTTGTATTATTGAACGGTTTGTCAGTCCGTTAACTGGAAGTATGCAATTTCTTTTATACTTGACCTTATAGTGGTTGGTGACAAAAAGTGAAACTGATGTCAATTGAAGGAAAATTTATACTGGCTTGGTTTGGAATCACATCAGCATATACAGGTCACTTTTTGCCTCGTGGAAAATGGCTAATATTTGTCAAATGTTTTTAGAAGTGTTGAAGTTTATAACTAGTTTAAAAAGGTTGGTCAAACTGATTTGAAAATTCCAGTTTTATACTATAAACTATCAAAAGAATGAATCAGATCTATTATTATTTTTAACCTGAAATTATATTAAAGCAAGGGACCGCTTAGTGGTTGATGACAAAAGATGAAAATGATGTCAATTTTACAAGCTTGGTCTGGAATCACATCAGCATATATATCGATCACTTTTTGCCTTGTGGAAATTGGCTAATATCTGTTAATAGTTTAGAAGTGTTGAAGTCTGTAATTATTTTTAAAAAGCTAGTTAAATTGATTAAAATATTCCAGTTTTATATTACAAACTACCAAAGAATGAATCAAATTTTTCATTTTTTCCTTTCCTGAAATTATATTAAAGCCCGCAACCTCTCTTGCAAATTTTGAATGTGCGACTTCTTGGGTCCAAGTTTATGTGCCTGACCATTGGGACAGGGTGCTAGTCTACTTTACTTGTTAATATAGCAATAACAAAGACGATGCCAACTTATGTGTTATGTGTTGTATTTTGGTTCTCGAATATTTTGACTAATGGTTTGTCTTAAAGAATATCTAAATAGTTACTTTGTTTGAAGAAATCAATAGTTTCTTTGTTTGTTTTACAAACTTTTATATCAAATTCAATAAAAAAAATTAAAGTGTTAAGTGCATAATTATAATCCTTAACGCCTTGAATACAACAGATCTAATGTTTAAGGTAACTTTTAAAATCCAACCACATCATCTATTTTATGCCTCTTCTTGGCGTGTGTGTGTAGGTATACTAAGGACACCCCTTTAATGTTTATCTTTTTTTTGGGCAACATCTAATGACATAAAATCTTTACAGTCCATCCAATGAAGTAATTTATAGTTAAGGGGGACTTTTTTTATAACTGAACTGATATATGTATTTATAGTTGACTATAGTTTTCAGTCCATACAATCTTTACAGGAGCTAAAAGGAAAGCAAGCAAGTAATGTGGGAAATCCAGTAACTCCTGATCCTAATACGCCTCAGGTACCTATTTTTACTGGTATAATTGTTAAAATGCATCAACTTTTTTTTGATAATGCAACTTTAATTCTTTGGTGACATGTTTGGCGAACATTGAAATGCTTTTAACCGATGCTGTGAAATTTTATGGTGATTTTAAGGACAGTAAATGGAGGGGGGTTGGGTATTGTTAAAAAGGTATTTTGATAAATTGAAATTGGTAATGTTAAGAGCTTGGGTAAATTGAGAAATGGGTAAAAATGAGCCCCTAATGTGACATACTTAAATTGTACTGAGAAAATTTCTATTTTTCCAGTTGACTTTGCTACTTATGTTGTATGTTAGAGTTTGGGCTAATAAATTCACGTTTTATACCCGGTTTCTTCTTTACTAACTTGCATGCTTGCACCTACTGATTAATACCAACAGAAGTAAAAATAGGTAGTTGAGTCTAACTTGAGCCTATCATATGTAATGTCCTATTTATGTTTTGTGTTAAGGACAATTTTTTTGACCCTTCATAGAATTCTTGGAGCGTGATTGTGAGCGTGCATGGTATGAGTTCAAAAACTACATTCGTATGGCCACACTCCCTTTCCATTGTGATTTAATGAAGCAATTCTCCAGTTTGTTCTAGGCATGGCTTGCAGCTTATGAAGTACAAAAACTGATTTTTTTGGTATCATATGTGAAAACTCATACAAAAACAGAGTAGAACTGTTCACTAATTAGTATCAATCATGGAAGTCAAATAAATAGATAAATCAATGCATCTGAGATGATTAGTTTTTCACTGGGTAAAGAGAGGAGTCATTTTTCAGTTCATTCACAATCTTGTTGTAACACCCCACATTCCTTAATGTCACCCGTATGAGGATTTCATTAAGAAAGTATGTAGCATTGTAGGTATAAAGACAGAAAAACATCACAGAGACTAAGATTTCACAAGACATAAAGTAAATTTACAGCGGAAGAAATCTTTTCATTTATTTAACAGTTGCAGAATGCCATGTCATAAAATCTCAGTCAAAAATAATATCAGAGTACAATAATGTTATCTCCAAATATAGTCAAAAGATACAACCTTACCTTGGAAAGATAGCAGACAGAAATGAAGAAACCCATTATGATAAAGCTAACAAAGAACTATACACATCCTCCCTGTAAGCCTAGGGGAAAAGAAAGGAAATGGGTCAGACATAAAGCCTAGTGAGCTGCTGGGATTATCAGCCCGACTTACTAAGTTAAGTGAAAAAGGTAAACAGTTGTTCTAGCAACATATAAGGGTAGATGTCTATAAATTTCTAAGGGCACAATAGCTGATATAAACTGATAACAAGAACTGTAAATTCTTATACAAATAGACATGGATGATAATACTAGAAACCAGGTTAGGCAGATTGACTGTTTCGCACTTCTACTATAACATACTAGTATAACTGAATGAGATGGTCCCTTCCACAATAAGGTGGTAGACTTTGTCATACGTCCAATGTACCCTAACCACTACCCTAATCAATCGGCTCCCTACTCCGTAGATACCCTGTGCTGGCCCCACAATACGGTGTATCACTCCCTAAAGTGGCATCCTTCATTTTCCGGATGTGCACAACCATATCTACTGATATCACGGTCGTCTTATCCCCTTCTGCCCGACCAATGCACGCACAAGGCCCTGTCGTTTTTCACCGTCTGTCACGTTTGGATCTCTTACAATCAGTCAGTAAGCGTGCCCTCTTCTCTGCCTAGTACGGAGTACTTTGTTTGATACCTACTCCGGGTTACTAACTGAAATGGGTCCCACACAATATGATACAAGCTCTCCCCCTTGTTTTGTATCCCTCACTAGGTTTTCCACAGGTTATATTTAGCCTAAAAGGTGTCTTTAATTTTATAACCCCAATCTTTCCACCGGTTATGCTTACCTATAGGTGTCTTTAATACATAACCTCCTATCTTCCAACCGGTTATGCTTACCTATAGGCTTCTTTAATACATAACCTTATTATTTCTACAAGTTATGCTTACCCTAAAAGGTGTCTTTAATTACATAACTTTATTATTTCCATCGGTTATGTATACGACTAGGTGTCTTTAATTACATAACCCCAACAAGTTAAGTTTATAGGCCTATATAGACAAATATTACCCACCAACCCAAGATGTACTTAACCCTCCCACTGATTCAAGCATGTTTATTTAACGGTTAATTTTGTGGGCCTATATATACTAATATTACCCACCTACCAAAAATTTACATAACCCTCCCACTTATTCAAGCATGTTTATTTAACGGTTAAGTTTGTGTGTCTATATATACTAATATTACCCGCCTACCCAAAATTTACTTAACCTTCCCACTTAACCCCTAACCAAGTTAACATGCTCACATAATCCCTATGGATTCAACTAGGTTAAGTGTTTCATTTCATTACCATGTCCAATTATGGTTATAATGGGCTAGACCTCCCACATTAGGCCTACAACTTGTGGATGCTGGATATGTCGGTTGGGTCCGGGCAGACTTCTTCCACAAGTTGGGACTAACCTCGTGTCTTAGCCCGATTCATATTTGTGCACTTAGGCCTCTCAGATTAGGTTCAATATTAGTGGCTGCTTGATATGCTAGTAGGGTCCGAGCAGACTTTCGCCACTAATGCAACCTAACCTCGTGCCATAGGTGCAGTTACAATTTCTAATTGTAATCCTAATGACATTAAGTATAACTTATTCTGGTTGACACGTTTTCGTAATAAGATTACTTAATGACATATTAAGTTCAATTAATCTCTTTTCCATATTGACGTTAAATTAACGTACTCTCCAAGCAAACGTTGAGTGAGCATGTTTCTCACTTTAATGTTAAATGACAAATTACATGTCTTCGATATAGATGCTAAATTGTCATGTTTATAAATCAGTGTCAATTAACATATAATTCCAATATCATGCCATGTTTACCTAATTAAATTAACATTATCAAATGAACATAAACATCCAACTGACATAAATGTTTTAATTAACATTTTCCCCAAACTATGATCATAAATAACTTGAATCACATATCATGAAATGAACATAACATATAATCACATGTTTTCTCAAATTAACATTAATGCTCACAAATGTCAAACTGATATGTTCCCCAATTAACATATTTTCCCTAATTAATGTCAACAGGTGATAAATTTCCATATTCCTCAAATTAACACATCCTCATTAATGTTAAGTAACATGAATGACAATTTTACCTATTCCTCAAATGAAAATATTCTCTTTTATTGTCAATTAGCATTAATGACTAATTACCATGTTTCTAATATATATATATATATATATATATATATATATATATATATATATATATATATATATATATATATATCATCCTTGATGCCAAGTTACTACGTCTAACATATCCATTTTAATGTCAACATATTTCTCAAATTAACATGTATAGATTAATGTTAATTGCATGATTACATGTCATAAATGATAGCAAGTATGCATATTTACATCAATTTGACGCGAAAAGAACATGTTTTCAAACATCAATACAAATAAGCATGTCTACAAATTTAATGTCAATAGGTGGCTACCACATCCCTCAAATTACCCTTCGCTTTTTAAATGCTAATGACATATTCTACATATTCCCTTTTATGTCATATTAACATGTTCACGATTAATATTAAATTTGTATTCACACATCAGCGCATAAATTCCATCCTATTCAATGCCTACATGTTCTTTCTTTTGATAAACCCCAATTTTTAGCATAAATTCTAATATGCCCCATTTTTTCCTTTTTATCGTTATTCCATCCTTTTCAATTCTATGCAATTCAAAAAGGCATATAATACGGTAAATAAAATGAGCAATGGAAAGGGGATAAGGAAGAGGAATACATACAAGTAGATAAGAGGAAAATGAATAGGCAATTAACAGTGAAAATGAACTTATAAACACTGGTGCTTTTTAGATCCAATACATATCTATTGTCAAATAAATTCTTTTTATTTAGATCACCACAACAACTATTGTACCTATTTAATTATAACTTAGAAGAAATCTGAATAATCACAGTAGACTCACCATATTTGAAGATTCAGAAAAATCTTCTAAAGCCCGCTTTTATCTTTTTGTTTTGATCCTCTTTCCATTCTTTTTATTTAGCAAGTAATCTTCTCACCATTTATATTAAGGAAAATTTGGAGAAGAAAATAAGACGCGCCATGAAATTTTCAGAAGACAAAGAAGAAAACTAAAGAAGAGGACGAAGGTTATGTTAGATTTGACTTGTTTATATGGGAGCTAAAAATTGATTTTGTCCATTCGATTAACCCTAGCAATTACCAAATTAAATCATAGCCGCTCTCTTATTTACTTTATAATTAAGTAAGATATTAAAATACATGTTATATATCCGTTCTTATCTTCGTCCAATCCATGACAAAAAGAGAGATTTGAATATACCATTTAAAATGGGTAATCAATGAATATGTTTTAAAACTTATTAAGAAATTGCCACCTATAAGAGAATTAATTACTAGTCTTTAGGAAATAAATCCATAAAATTAAATCAATCAACATGTATGTCAATCAGTGCCTAATTAATTCTCATAGGCACAACTAACCAACATTTACAAACATGCAAAGTCATGACAACTAATCTCTAATAGCTGCAAAATATACATAAACCTCACAACCATCCATAATTTAGATATATTTTTCAATTGATGCAAATTGATTGTTAACATATTTTCAAAGTGGAAATTAAGTGTATAACTTTAAATCCTACTCTTTTCTTTTCACTAATTTCCCCATAACGCGCAAAGTCAATGCATAATCAAATTATGAATACATCTATTTATACACACATAAATATTTCCCTCCAAAATAAATTGTTTGCATTTATCTTTTTTTTCTTTTTTTTAATGCATGCATCCACACATTTCCTTCCCTTTTTGTATTAATTGCATTAATTTTTCTTTTACTATAGCCTAATTAATTCGCATGCACGTTTTCTTCTTTTCAATGCACATTTTTAAACTTGTACCTACTTAACATAATTGCATACATTCATATATATATATATATTCATTTTTTTATTTTTCTTAATTAATTAATTAACCCTTTAATTAATTATCTTTACAGTATAGTGTATCTAATTTTGGGATGTTACATTCTCTCCTACTTAAAGGATTTCGCCTCTGAAATCTCCAAGTTTAAGAAGAATGTTACTATCCCAACAATCACAACCATCTACTCATCCATCATCCATAGTCCTTAAGAAGAATCCTAATGGTTGTATGAACATGTGTATATGTTCCTATATTTTAATGCAGAAATAAGGCGATCTACTGATTCAGTCGACATCCTTAATGCAATATATGTTTGTGCCATATATCCAATATGTATGCAAAATAATCCTAATGATGCATATAAATTCTTTATGTGTGCACAGCCACCACCAATATGCAACATCCATATGATGAGTCAACCATTTTATATCCATATAAAAAAATTAAAATGCACACATCCATATGCAATATGTAAGTGATTGAGCCGATCTAGTGCCTAATGTGTTTGTATATGCGACCACTTGCAACCATCAAACATAACATGTCTCAAACACATGTTTCAACCATATCCTATTTTCTATAAGCTCAACTCCTAAGATCTACACTTTCCAAGGATATAAAAAAGGAAAGCCCCTTATCATAGGAAGAAGCGATATATAGATCATCAAAGAGAAAAGAAAAAATACTTGTCTTAGTTACTTCAAGGAAAAACTCTATAGTGAACTAATCCAAAAACTTACCCTAATCTTATAAGTAAAGTCACACTTTTTCCTTTACACCATGTGTTTGATCCAAAAATGCTACAAATTTAGCATTCTCACAAAACAGATCTGAAAACCAGTCTCTACTTTCCAAGTCCATATGCCATATGAGGCATAACCATGGCAACCTTATATATGACCAAACAGCAAGATCTTAGTTTCAACCCCGACTTACCACTGATAATCAAGTCGATCCCTACCGGGTTTAGAAACTACCAATGGGCCTAAGTGCAAAACAGTCACTAATGCTATCAAAAAGGAAAAGGACAAAATATTCCTAAACCAATTAGGAAAACCAAGGACAAATAAGGAAAAACTTTCTCTCACTAACCCTTGTCCTTTCCTTAATCATTGTTGATCAACACCCTTCCTCATAATCCTTTAGACATTAGTATACTCATGTTGATCTTTTACTTTCCATCCTTGAATTCCCCTTTTTGGAAGTTCCCTAATTAATTGGTTACTGAAATCATACAAAAATCTATTTCCATATCTTTAGAAAATATATTTTATAGAAACCCGTGATTGCAAGTTCTATTATTATTATTTTTTGGGCGGTTAGTGCATAACACGATAAATCCTCTTATTTCGCACCAACCCTTTTCATTCTTGCAATAACGTGTTCTACTTTAAACAAAACTATGAAAATACACCCCTTTTCTTTAACCAATTAATCTAGGTTTTTCTTATCTTCCAAACTACCCTTTTTGTATCACTAAACTAATAAGATAGTCCCATCCATGACTAACTTTTCTTTTATTATACATCTAGTCATGAGTTCCTTTTTAACATCGACTCTTTCCAACTACCAAGCTAAACAGATTTGTCCATTATAGAATATTGACAACTCAACTAAAAGATAAAGATTTAGAAAGAGTCAAAGGAAGGTTGTAACTGACTACTGGGGATACTTTATTTTCAAAAGAACTTTGATTTTTGAGAAATGCATTTTCTTTTGAAAATTCATTCTTTTTAAAAACAAAATTTTAGTGATTTTGGTAACCTTAGGCTCTGATACCAGGTATAACATCCCACATTCCTTAATGTCACACGTATGAGGATTTCATTAAGAAAGTATGGAGCATTGTAGATATAAAGACAGAAAAACATCACAAAGACTAAGATTTCACAGGACATAAAGTAAATTTACAGCGGAAGAAAACTTACATTTATTTAACAGTTACAGAATGCCATGTCTCAAAATCTAAGTCAAAAACAATATCAGAGTACAATAATGTTATCCCCAAATATAGTAAAAAGATACAACCTTACCTTGGAAAGAGAGCAGGCAGAAATGAAGAAACACATTATGATAAAGCTAACAAAGAACTATACACTTCCTCCCTGTAAGCCTAGGGGAAAAGAAAGGAAATGGGTCTGACATAAAGCCTGGTGAGCTACTGGGATTATCAGCCCGACTTATTAAGTTAAGTGAAACAGGTAAACAATAGTCCTAGCAACATATAAGGGTAGATATTTGTAAATTTCTAAGGGTACAATAGCTTATATAAACTGATAACATGAACTGTAAATTCTTATACAAATAGACATGGATGATAATACTAGAAATCAGGTTAAGCAGGTTGACTGTTTTGGACTTCTACTACAACATACTAGTATTACTGAATGAGATGATCCCTTCCACTATAAGGTGGTAGACTTAGGCATAAGTCCAATGTACCTAAACCACTACCCTAATCAATCGTCTCTCTACTCCGTAGATACCCTGTGTTGGCCCCACAATAGGGTGTATCACTCCCTAAAGTGGCAACCCTTCATTTCCCTGATTTGCACAACCATGTCTACTGATGTCACGGTCGTCTTATCCCCTTCTGCCTGGCCCATGAACGCACAAGGTCGGTCGGTTTGCGCCGCCTACACCGTCCATCACATTTTGATCTCTTACAATCAGTTAGTAAGCATGCCCACTTCTCCGCCTAGCACGGAGTACTTTGTTTGGTACCTACTCCGGGTTACTGACTGAAATGGGTCCCACACAATATGATACAAGATCTCCCCCTTGTCTTCTATCCCCCACTAGGTTTTCCACAGGTTATATTTACGCCAAAAGGTGCCTTTAATTTTATAACTCCAATCTTTCTACCGGTTATGCTTACCTATAGCTGTCTTTAATAAATAACCCCCAATCTTCCAACCGGTTATGCTTACCTATAGGTGTCTTTAATACATAACCCTATTATTTCTACAAGTTATGCTTACCCTAAAAGGTGTCTTTAATTACATAACTTTATTATTTCCATCGGTTATGTATACGACTAGGTGTCTTTAATTACATAACCCCAACAAGTTAAGTTTATAGGCCTATATATACCAATATTACCCACCAACCCAAGATGTACTTAACCCTCCCACTGATTCAAGCATGTTTATTTAACGGTTAAGTTTGTGGGCCTATATGTACTAATATTACCCACCTACCCAAAATTTACTTAACCCTCCCACGTATTCAAGCATGTTTATTTAACGGTTAAGTTTGTGGACCTATATATACTAATAGTACCCACCTACCCAAGATTTACTTAACCTTCCCACTTAACCCCTAACCAAGTTAACATGTTCATATAATCCCTATGGATTCAACTAGGTTAAGTGTTTCATTTCATTAACATGTCCAATTATGGTTATAATGGGCTAGACCTCCCACATTAGGCCTACAACTTGTGGATGCTGGATATGCCGGTTGGGTCCGGGAAGACTTCTTCCACAAGTTGGGCCTAACCTCGTGTCTTAGCCCGATTCATATTTGTGCACTTAGGCATCTCACATTAGGTTCTACATTAGTGGCTCCTGGATATGCCGGTCGGGTCCGGGTAGACTTCTTCCACTAATGCAACCTAACCACGTGCCATAGGTGCAGTTACAATTTCTAATTATAATCCTAGGCATATTTACTTAGTATTAAATTAAGTATAATCCATATGTCCTATATTTGCATGTTAATTTCCAATACCATTCATTTCAATTAACATGTTTTCCCATACTAATTACTTAATGTCATATTAAGTATGACTTATTCTGATTGACACGTTTTTGCAACAAGATTACTTAATGTCATGTTAAGTGCAATTAATGACTTTTCCATATTAACGTTTAATTAACGTACTCTCCAAGCAAACATTGAGTGAGCATATTTCTCACTTTAATGTTAAATGACAAATAACATGTCTTCGATATAGATGCTAAATTGTCATGTTTACAAATCAGTGTCAATTAACATATGATTACAATATCATGCCATGTTTACCTTATTAAATTAACATTATCAAATGAACATAAACATCCAACTAACACAAATGTTTTAATTAACATTTTCCCCAAACTATGATCATAAATAACTCGTTCACATGTCATGAAATGAACATAACATATAATCACATGTTTTCTCAAATTAACATTAATGCTCACAAATGTCAAACTGATATGTTCCTCAATTAACATATTTTCCCTAATTAATGTCAATAGGTGATAAATTTCCATATTCCTCAAATTAACACATCCTCATTAATGTTAATTAACATGAATTACAATTTTACCTATTCCTCAAATGAAAATATTCCCTTTTATTGTCAATTAGCATGAATGACTAATTACCATGTTTCTAATATATATATACCATCCTTGATGTCAAGTTACTATGTCTAACATATCCATTTTAATGTCAACTTATTTCTCAATTAACATGTATAGATTAATGTTAATTGCATGAATACATATCATAAATGATAGCAAGTATGCATATTTACATCAATTTGATGCCAAAAGAACATGTTTTCAAACATTGATACAAATAATCATGTCTACAAATTTAATGTCAATAGGTGGCTACCACATCCCTCAAATTACCCTACCCTTTTTAAATGCTAATGACATATTCTACATATTCCCTTTTATGCCATATTAACATGTTCACGATTAATATTAAATTTGTGTTCACACATCAGTGCAAAAATTCCATCTTATTCAATGCTTACATGTTCTTCCTTTTAATAAACCCCAATTTATAGCATAAATTCTAATATGCCCCATTTTTCACTTTTTATCGTTATTCCATCTTTTTCAATTCTAAGCAATTCAAAAAGGCATATAATACGGTAAATAAAACGAGCAATGGAAAGGGGATAAGGAAGAGGAATACGTACAAGTAGATAATAGGAAAATGAATAGGCAATTGACAGTGAAAGTAAACTTATAAACACTGATGATTTTTAGATCCAATACATATCTATTGTCAAATAAATTTTTTATTATTTAGATCACTACAACAACTATTGTATCTATTTAACTATAACTAAGAAGAAATCTGAATAATCACAATAGACTCACCATATTTGCAGATTTAGAAAAATCTTCTAAAGTCCGCTTTTATCTTTTTGTTTTGATCCTCTTTCCATTCTTTTTATTTAGCAAGTAATCTTCTCACCATTTATATTAAGAAAAATTTAGAGAAGAAAATAAGATGCGCCATGAAATTTTAAAAAGATGAAGAAGAAAACTGAAGATGTAATGACCCGCATTTTTCCAGGGATATAATTAATTTATTTAATTTTATAAATGGTGATTTAGGGAATTAAATCGTCGTTAATTAAATTATAGTGAATATTTAATTAAATTAAATAATAGAATAATATATTTAATTCAGAAATAATCAAAAATATTGGAAATCACAATATTCTGTGAACGGGGTCGTCCCTTAGATTTAATTCAGCTTAGAGTTGAATTCTATTGACGAATATATTCAATCGACGACAGTTTGAACGTATAATTATATTATAGTTAAAATCGAGCTTGAAATGGCACTGCAGTTCGTAAATTGGCGATTTGAACTTCAACTGAATGTACAGGGTCCGTTTTAGGTCGGATTTTTGTGAAACAAGAAACGTGTAGAGCTGGTGGAGTATATCTTTCTAGTGGAAGAGAAAAATCGGGATTTCGTCGTGTAGATTTTGATGTACGTCCAAATCAAATTTCAGAAAAGTCGCTGTGGAATTTCCTTTATAATTTGCAACGCTTTATTTACGTTATAAAAGGATTTTCGATATAAACTGAATATCGATAAATCTAAAATTTGAAATATCAAACTGTAAATTCTGATATGATATTCTAGAGCTGTACGATATCATATGTGAAGATATACGATAATATAAATTTATTTATATTTAATTTAATAATATTTAAATATATTTATATATTTAAATGGGTCATCCAGAGCTTTAAAAATAGCCGGTTTTGCAAACGAAGTTGGAATTCGACGAAACCAGTTTTGTTGGATCCGCAATGTCAAATTATTGCTAAATGTCAGATTCCGTGATTTTTAGGGTCACTGTGTGGCCGTACGGATTTTTAGAGTGAAAAACAGCCAGTATTTTGACAGTTAAAAATACGCTGTGTGAGCATACGAAGTCGGAATTCGACGAAACCAGTTTCGTTGGGACCGTAATGTCGAACTCTAGCAGTATGTCCAGTTTTGTGATTTTTGGGTATCGTGTGTGATCACACGAATTTTTAGAAAGCAAAACGAGGATTTAAAAAGAGAATATGCCGAGAATATTCTTTTTATAAAATATCTAGATATTTTCTTTCTCCTATAAATACACCCCAAAATCTCTTCTAAACCTAATCTCAAACCCAGTTTTGCGCCGTCAGTTTTAGAATCCTCAAAACAAAGAAATTGAGAGCTTTAGAAATCAAGAACAATTCAAAGAAAAATCAATAAATCCCAAATCAAACATGTATTGAATCAGCGAAGCAAGTGCTTCAATTCCGTGTAGTTATTGCTAGGCGCGATCGGATGTTGGGAGGGTCGATATCAGCACAACAAACTAGGGCTTGACCGTTCGAAGAGGGTGGTCTTCGAGCTCCGAAACGAATGACCCCAGTGGACTTGCGATGAGGCTTAGCATCACTCAGGAGTTTCTGGAACTGATCGGTGGAATTTGAAGTCGAGGGCTGGACGTCGGTTCTGGCGTATGGGGTGCGAGTTGGGTGCAAGGCAGATGAGGAGAAGGAGCTCGATGAGAGGAGTGGTTCGGTTGTGGTAGTTTGTGATTTCATGGAGTGTAGATGGTACGGTATGGGGTGGAAGTTGTGCAAATGGCCGTCGATGTGGTATACTGGAGCGGTAATGAATTGAGGAAGAAAGTAAAGAGAAGAAGGGAGCGGGCCGTGGGAAATAGAAGTGGATGTTGGGCCGGGAAGTTAAGTTAAAGCCCATCTCTACTTATAAATCATGTTTTATTTTAAATTAAATGAGTATTAACTTCGTAATCGAATATCTCGGTCATATGAAATCAGAATCACGAACCGTCAGTCACGTTGGGACCGTATGGACGAGAGCTTCACAATGAAGCTGACTGGAAGTGAATCCGAGCTCGTTACAATTTATAGCAAAACAAATTGTCCGATCTAAATCAAAGATAGTTAATCGTTTTTAACAATAACAGTCCAATGTGAGTAAAACTCACCAACTCTGAACAATTATATTTTTATAATGTATTCTTAGAACTGTTAATCATCTGTTGATTGTTGTGTGTTGGTTGATTGATTGAACTGCTAGTCAGTTAGTGAAAATTATATATATATATATATGTAATTATATATATATAAACCGTTAAACATTTATTTATTGATTCTGCTATCAGAATAATTTATATTGAACTGAAAGTGATGATAATCATATTGTGTAACATCTGTGGATGTAGGGAGACAGGTTGGAGGAATCCGACCGGATTCCTCAACAGTTATTTTATTGTTTTTCATATATTGTTATATGATGTGATATAAAATCTGTGGGTGATTATATGTGCTTGGACGATATTGAACATCGTGATTTGATATGATTGAATACCATAACATACCGAAATGTTGATAAGGGGATGTTCAAAGTGATATTGAAAATAGAATATTTATAAAATGGGATATTTATAAATAAGAGATATTTATAAAGTGGAATATTTATAAATAAGAAATGTTTATAAATTGGAATATTTATAAATAGGAGATATTCAAAAAGGAAATAATTACAAACCATTTTTCTTTTTGAATGGAAAGGCCTGTGTGGTGGGTTTGGGGATTTTCCCGATGCTCCCGTTACAAAGGAGGTTATGGCGAATTTTTCAGAGAATTTAAGGAGTTAGAATATTTCAAGAATAAATGTGAAAAGGAAATATTTGTAAACCATTTACAAATAGAATTGAAAAGGAAACGTTATAAAAAAAGAAATCATTTTTAAAGTGTAGAACCGTTATTTAAAAGTAAATCTTTTCAAATGAATAAAACGTTGTTAAAAAGGAAATCTTTATAAAGTGAATAAAGTAAATTGAATATGGTATTCGAAAGGAGTTAAATCGAATATTGTAACAACCCGTATTTTTGAATAACATGTTATAACGTAAATCAAGGCAGAATTAAATGTTAAAATCTGAATCAAGGGAAACGGGCTGTGCCATTGCGTTCGTCTCGGAAAAATACGCGAAATAGAGTCCGAGTTTTCGAAAATCGGAGTCCGTATGACCAAGTTATGGCCCGTCAAAGTTTTCAGAAAATTATAAGCCCGAAAACAGTTCAAATTCGAATTTAGAATCGAATTTCAGCCAAAACAGACTGGGCGGGAATTTTCCCGCCCAGGCAGGGTCGACATAGGTGTCGACACCAGTGTCGACCCCCCCAATGGGTCGACACCCATGTCGACCCAGGGGTCGACACCCGTGTCGACCCAGGGGTCGACCCCCCCGGTCGGACCAATTTTTCTGGTGCACCATTTTGGCATGTTGGGTCCTCTTTTGTTGGTTTCTGACGGGAGTTAATGGTTCAGATTCATTTTAGGGTTAATCCTATGGTCTAAACTACCCCTAATCTCTATAAAAAGACCCCTAGACCTAGCCTAAACCTTCATTAATCATTCCTACAACTAAATGCTGCCCAAATGTTCACTAATCATGGCCTCCACCTTCTTCATGAGAGCATGAGTGTCTCAAATCAATCTATGTCATAAAGGAGCCATCTTTCTTAAGTAAAAGAGCCATCTTTCTTTGTCTTTGGGGTTATTCCTTCTTGTTCTCAAGTTTTGAAGTGGAGTTTATCGTCTTTGGTTGCGGATTTGCTAGTGTGGCTTCGTCTCAATCTTATTTTATATTTATTCTAGTCTTCATAGCATTGTAAGCCCTATACTACTCTTAGATTCTAACTATGAAGTTAAATATGACATGTTGCAAGTTTGAGTTTGGGCCTAAGTATGATTTGTGCTTTGATTCTATCATGTTATGCATAGATTTATCCTATGCATGTTTGTAAAGCTATCACCTTGACTTTGTGCATAGAAAGCTATGACCTTTGATTTGAAATGTTGCATAAAGCAACATGGAAACTCTCATAACCCTTATGATTATCTTGCATATGATGTTACATGCGAATCACTAGCTATCATCCTATGCCATTTATGACCATGTTGCACCTATTATGCTAAAATTGATATCATGCATGTTTTGAGGCTTATAATGTAATATGCAAGTTTATGAACACATTTGCCTCATATGCCACCATGTTTAACTTGTGGCCAAACCTTAACTCCTAATGATATTATGCATGCTTGTGGCCAAATCACCCTTATGCTATTGTGCATGCTTGTGGCCAAATCACCCTTATGCTATTGTGCATGCTTGTGGCCAAATCACCCTTATGCTATTATGCATGCTTGTGGCCAAATCACCCTTATGCTATTGTGCATGCTAGTGGCCAAGTCACCCTTATGCTATTTGATACGTTTGAGGCCAAGACACCTTTTATGCTATCATACATGTTGAGGCCATATGCTAGTATGTTGAACCCCTTTTGGCCTCAAAAATCACCATGTTTGACTTGTGATAGACTTTGCCACCTTATGCCCACCTTGTCATATTGTTATGTTCCCTTTTTGATGTATTTGTGTTGATGCGAATTTACGTGCAATGGGAATACGTTATGGGTAATGGGGCAAACTTAAATAACATGAAAGCATGACTTGAAAATATGACATGAAAGTTTGACATGTGTTTATGCTTGAAAACACGAACGTGGACATGACATGTAGAAAACATGAAAGTGGCCAACTCGAGGTTGGGTTGAGTTTGTAGCATAAATCTACCCGGAACCGACCGGCTTAACTAGTGGCTACAAACAATAGGACCCAATGTGAGTAATTGGTCATATCGCACTTAAAACCCGAGGTTAGGCTAGGTTGTGGTGTAAAGCTACCCGGACCCGCCCGGCTTAACTAGTAACCACAACAAAGTCTAATGTGAGAGGTTGGGGTGCATTAAGTTAATTAAATGCCACATGATAGGGTTAAGTCATGGACTACTGGAATACTTAACCAATTAAACACGATGGATTGGTAGGGTTAAGTCATGGACTACTTGAATATACTTAACCAATTAAACACGATGGATTGGTAGGGTTAAGTCATGGACTACTTGAATATACTTAACCAATTAAACACGATGGATTGGTAGGGTTAAGACATGGACTACTTGAATACTTAACCAATTAAACCCGATGTATTGATAGGGTTAAGTCATGAACTGCTTGAATACACTTAACCAACTCAATACATGGTTAGGATAGGGTTAACCACACTTAACCCACTTGAAATCCTAGTTACGTGGTCCTTTTCAGCAGTAACCGACTTGGAAGTATCATGGGTACCCTGGACTAGGCTAGGGTGGGGCATGATTACTGAACTGATTGTAAGAGACCAAAAGAGACGGCTGAAGGGTGCACCGGTTGTTCAGGCGGACCATGGTCGTGCACATTAAGTCCGGAGTTGAACATGGGCACCAGTAGGTTTAGACTGTGCGTGTTTGAATTGTGTCTGTGGTTTACACCTTAGGGCTGGATACACCCTGGGGTGGACCTAGCACAGTTAACTACATTCCACGATTAAGCCGTATGACACCGATACACGACGAGTTAGGCTTATAGGGAGCCGATCGACTAGACCGAGTAGTTGGACCTCGATTTAGGTCATCTCATGATGTGGGCCAGCTTTGGGCCAAGGGATCATTTCTTGTTTATACTTGACATGGATTGGAATACTAGTACACACCTGGTGCAACTTAACCTTGTATATGCGATGCCACACTTGATCTATCTTGTTAACTTTTCACCATGCCAGTTATCACCCTACACCTCATCTCTGTTTTACATGTTCAGTTAACTTTATTAGTTTTTATACTGATGGTAGATAGGACTTACCAGTCTTTTTGACTGACCCGTTTTCTTTCGCCTCTTTTCTTCCGTTCCCCCCCCTTAGGTTTACAGGGTGGGAACACTGGTACCTAGCTTGGATCTTTAGCTGCTTTTCTGGATAGCTCATGTACGGTTTGGACTTGAGCACGCTATGGCTTTATTCTACCTTGGGGATAGTTACTTTATGATTTTCTTTCCAGTTTTCAGTTGATGTTTCTAGACTATGTTTTGTGGAAAATAATGACCAAGTACTTTGATGTAACTTGACTATGGTTTTGAAATGTTAATTTTATCCGCTGCTTTATTTACTCTGTTTTTACTTATATGTTCTGTCTTGTGATATCTGCATGCATGTTTACCTCGTTTAACGCCCCTCCAAAGCTATTGTGCTTGCAAGAGCGGCACTGGCGGAGGTGGGGTGTTACATTTGGTATCGGAGCATAAGGTTTACAAGATTTGAGCAAAAGGTATTTTTTTTTTAAAAAAAAAACTTACCTTTTTGGAAAACTATTTTCAAAACCAATTAAGTATTTTCCAAGAAAAGTCTAGTTATTTTAAAAGGCTATTCCCCAAAATCCATTAGCACTATCCTTTGTTTCCTCGTTCTCAATCTATATTTTTCTTCGTTTCAGTATGGCCGATAATTTTGCCATTCTGGAGGGCGTATCGGTACCTATTTGGTTTAGAAGGTAAATGGAGGCAAGGGCGAATGAAGCCGGCCCCGCGAACATTCCTCCTCCTTCCCCCGTGGCTAAAATTCCTCCTCCTCAGCATCCGCAAGCGGATTTCGCGAAGATTTGCAAGGACTTTAAGGCGATGGGTGGCAAGAATTTTGTAGGGACGGAGACTTTTGTTGAGGCAAGAAACTGGTTGAAGGAAACTGAAGACCTCTTTGCTATCTTTGATATAGAAGACCGTAGAAAAGTTCTGTTAGCGGTATGGCTGTTGAAAGGGGAAGCTGCATATTGGTGGGTAGTCACCACCACTACTAGACCAATTCGGACTTGGGATGACTTTAGGAGAAGGTTCAGATTGAGGTTTCTATCATCGACAGAAGAGAACCTTCGGATGGAGAGGTTCCTATCTCTAAAGCAAGGGGACATGACAGTTAGGGATTACGTGGATACGTTTAATCAACTTGCTCGGTTCGGTCTAGACTTGGTTAACACAGCTCAGAAAAAGGCCCTACGCTTTGCTCTAGGATTGAATGAGCCATTGCGCGGTTTGGCTATGTCTCATATACCCATGGGGGCGACTTTCGAGAGTTTGGTGAATATGGCCCTGCTTCAAGAGGAAGATAAGGGTGGCAAGAAGGAGGTCAAGGCAAATGAGTCTCAAGGCGAGAAGGTAGATTCCGGAAAAGGAGGCAAGAACAACAACAGTAAGGACAACAAGTCAAGAGAAAGGAGGAAGTGCAACTTCTGTGGGATTACTGGGCACATAGCCAAAGACTGCAGGAAGAAGAAAAGGAAGTTGGGAGAATGCTTTCATTGTGGAGAGTCTGGACACTATAGTAAGGATTGCCCGAAAAAGCGAGGACAAGGGAAAAGGCAAATTCAGCAAGCAGGACCCTCTGGAGGGCAGTTGCAGGCTCCCCTCGCTCTTCCAACTTTTGATCGAGGTAGTGTTTCTATAGAAAGTCATGTTTACATTTCTGATTTCCCTGTTCATACCTTATTTGATTCTGGCGCATCGCATAGTTTTATTTCTGATCTTGTTGAAAGTTTGCACCTAAGTACTTGTCTAGTTGAAAATCCCGTTAGTATTTCAAATCTGATTGGGGGTTCCGCCCATCTATCTGAGATTTGTATGGATTTGAAAAACTCTATCTTGAGCGCAGAATTCGTGTGTGATGCTTATGTTCTCGGGTTTATGGTATACGGGTTGATTTTGGGCATGGGTTGGTTGTCCAGTTATGGAGCCATTCTTGACTTCGGACATAGGGTTGCAAGGCTCATGACTCGCCTCGGTAATACCCTCGAAAATATCGTGTGACCTTTAGGGTTCCGTCATGATTAGTTATCTAGAATCCTTGGCACTTTTATTGGAAATTTGTAATCCAATCGAGTAGTGTTCGCCACTAAGGCGGATAGTCCATTCCGCTTAAGCATGGGCTATAAAAATCACCCTAGTAATAACATTTGGCAACGTAGAGTGGCATTTGTTTTCAAGAGATAGTTCTTCTGCGTGGAATACCATATGGTATGTAAACGAGATCCAGGATTCACTAACGAATTTTGGAAAGCTTGCATGAAACCATGAGCACGCAGTTATGTTTAAGCCAAGTATTTTAGGAAAAGAATAAGTGGAAGTGGAACGAGAGGCAACGGTGAAATGAGTTCTAACTCATATTTTGGAAATAAGAATTAAGAGCTACGAAATTGTGAAGTTAAAAGACGGTCAAGGCACGATGGGATTAAGCACAAGAAAATGCGGCTTAGAAGATTGAAGACTAGATACGCGCATTATATCTCTTTCTAAGAGTATATCCTTGATCCCTATTATTCTGTAGAGCTTACTCGCATGCTATCTTTTAAGTATATCCTCTCGGTCCTATTCTCAATCTTAGTTCTGTTGCAAACCCCATAAGGAGTATGACTCGCCTGTTTGTGATTTATAGTTGGGGTGAAGATGTCCAGTAAGATAACCAAACTATTTGGTCTTTATGGGATATGGGTCATAGTTGATAGACTTACGAAGAGCACCCATTTCATTCCAGTAAAGAACAAGAGGACTGTATCAGGTTTAGCATCTGTTTATCTTCGAGAGATAATGAGATTGCATGGAGTTCCTTCTAGCATAGTTAGCGATCGTGACCCAATTTTCACTAGCCAGTTCTGGAATAGTTTGCAAGAAGCGATGGGTACGCGATTGAATCTGAGTACAGCCTATCACCCCTAGACGGATGGCCAAACCGAAAGGGTGAATAGAGTGCTAGAAGATCTTTTGAGGCTTTGTGTTCTTGACTTCGGTGGTACTTGGGAAGACCACCTTCCTCTTGTAGAGTTTGCTTATAGTAATAGCTATCAAGCCAGCATAGGGATGGCACCATTTGAAGCTTTGTATGGGAGGCCGTGTAGGTCACCATCTTGTTGGTGGGAGACAACGGATAGGCTTATACTTGGGCCCGATATGATACGGGACACATCCGAGAAAGTTGAATTGGTGAGAAGAAGGATGAAAGTGGCCCAAGACAGACAGAAATCCTACGCTGACAAGCGAAGGACAGATTTGGAATTCGAAATTGGGGATATGGTTTTCGTGAAGGTTTCTCCTTTGCGTAATGTGGTACGTTTTGGAGCAATTGGGAAGCTGGCACCAAGGTTCGTAGGACCCTTCCCTATCATAGAGAGAATTGGAAAGATGGCTTATAAGGTGGAATTGCCCGAGAAGCTAGCCGGAGTGCATAATGTCTTTCATATCTCGCATCTCCGAAAGTGCCTACATGAGTCCGCTGAGGTGGTTGAACCAAGCATTCTTGAAGACGTGGAGGTAGAAAAAGAGGCAACCTTGAGGAGAGCTCCGATTCATATCTTGGGAACAGAGATCAAGAAGTTAAGGAATCGAGAAGTCAAATTGGTGAAAGTTCAGTGGAGTGAAGCCGATGAAGATGCAACTTGGGAAACCGAGGAGAAGATGCGTGGGCTTTATCCATTCCTTTTTTAGGGTACATTCTCAATCTCCTTTCCTAATCAGCATATCTTTCTTTTTGCTATCCATGTTTATCCCGTTAACCTTAAGTAGAAACCCTTTGGATGAAACATGTATTTGAAACATGTTATGCTTGATGTTTGCAAGTGGTTGCAAGTGTTTGCAAGTGGATACTCGTGGATGCATGATACACGTTAGGCACTAAGATCGGCTCACACACTTTCATACCGCATATGCATGAGTGTTTATGCTTATTCATGGATGAAACTTGTATGTTATCACATGGATGTTGCATATGGATGGATGTTATGTGCACTCATGTAGAGACTATAAGTTATGTTAGGGATTCGCATACATATGGACTCATTACACTAACATATTTTGCATTAAGGAGGTTTACTGAATCAGTAACCGCCTGATTTTCGCATTAGATAAGTACATATACACACACCTTTGCATATGTTCATACAGCATTTAGAATCTTGTAAGGACAATGATTACTTGTGGATGATGTTTTGAGTAGATGGATGATGGATGGTAGGATACGTTCTTCCTAACTTGAAGATTTCGGGGACGAAATCCTTTAAGGTGGGGAGGATGCAACAACCCGTATTTTTGAATAACATGTTATAACGTAAATCAAGGCAGAATTAAATGTTAAAATCTGAATCAAGGTAAACGGGCTGTGCCATTGTGTTCGTCTCGGAAAAATACGCGAAATAGAGTCCGAGTTTTCGAAAATCGGAGTCCGTATGACCAAGTTATGGCCCGTCAAAGTTTTCAGAAAATTCTAAGCCCGAAAACAGTTCAAATTCGAATTCAGAATCGAATTACAGCCAAAACAGACAGGGCGGGAATTTTCCCACCCAGGCAGGGTCGACATAGGTGTCGACACCAGTGTCGACCCCCCCCCCCCCCAATGGGTCGACACCCATGTCGACCCAGGGGTCGACACCCGTGTCGACCCAGGGGTCGACCCCCCCGGTTGGACCAATTTTTCTAGTGCACCATTTTGGCATGTTGGGTCCTCTTTTGTTGGTTTCTGACGGGAGTTAATGGTTCAGATTCGTTTTAGGGTTAATCCTATGGTCTAAACTACCCCTAATCTCTATAAAAAGACCCCTAGACCTAGCCTAAACCTTCATTAATCATTCCTACAACTAAATGCTGCCCAAATGTTCACTAATCATGGCCTCCACCTTCTTCATGAGAGCATGAGTGTCTCAAATCAATCTATGTCATAAAGGAGCCATCTTTCTTAAGTAAAAGAGCCATCTTTCTTTGTCTTTGGGGTTATTCCTTCTTGTTCTCAAGTCTTGAAGTGGAGTTTATCGTCTTTGGTTGCGGATTTGCTAGTGTGGCTTCGTCTCAATCTTATTTTATATTTATTCTAGTCTTCATAGCATTGTAAGCCCTATACTACTCTTAGATTCTAACTATGAAGTTAAATATGACATGTTGCAAGTTTGAGTTTGGGCCTAAGTATGATTTGTGCTTTGATTCTATCATGTTATGCATAGATTTATCCTATGCATGTTTGTAAAGCTATCACCTTGACTTTGTGCATAGAAAGCTATGACCTTTGATTTGAAATGTTGCATAAAGCAACATGGAAACTCTCATAACCCTTATGATTATCTTGCATATGATGTTACATGCGAATCACTAGCTATCATCCTATGCCATTTATGACCATGTTGCACCTATTATGCTGTAACAACCCGTATTTTTGAATAACATGTTATAACATAAATGGAGACAGAATTAAACTGTAAAATCTGAATCAAGGGAAACGGGCTGTGCCATTGCGTTCGTCTCGGAAAAATACGCGAAATAGAGTCCGAGTTTTCGAAAATCGGAGTCCGTATGACCAAGATATGGCCTCACGAAGTTTCACGAAAAATTCACAAATTAAAGTATACTTAATTAAGTGAAATGGGTTGCGCAGAGAAATATATATATATTGATATATATATATATAATTGAAAATTAAATAAATAAATATGCAAAAATGTTCAAAACAGCAAATTGGGAGAGGGGAATAACCGAACCGGCCGATTTTTGAGGTCGACCCGAGCTCGCTGGGTCGACTAGGGGTTAATCCAGGGTGTTTGGCTGTCAACCCGTGGGCCGATTCGCTCAAATGCAGATTTTGCATTTGAATGGTTCTCATGGTTCAGCTTTAATCTAAAGGCCCTAGATGGTTCCTACACTTGACTTCTTCCCCAAGACATGCTTTGATGGCTTGGATTGAATCTAGGGTTAATCCTATGGCTAGTACTATCCTAATCCTCTATAAAAAGACCCAAAACCTAGCCTAAATCACCATTATTCAATCCTACAACTAAACTATGTCAAATTTGTTCCTCTCATGGCCTCCACTCTCATGCTAAAATTCCTAAGTTTATTTCTATGAGAGATTTTGAGTGCATACAAGTATTTTCAAGCTTGTATGAGTGTTCTTAGTTTGCATTCAAGTCAAGTTGCAACATTTCTATTTCAAAGCAAGAGTTTTTATTGATTTGGCTCAAGGGTTTTCATTTGGAGCTTGCATATTTGGGTTTTTGTTGCTTGCATAAGGGCTTCGTCTCAATCTTTATAATAAATAATTATTTGTGTCTTCATAACATTGTAAGCCCTTTTCTACTTTCTTTCTTGAACTCTAAAGTTAAATGAATGATGCAAGTTTGGGGTTGATCATTATGATATGCAAGTTTGGTTGATCATTATGATATGCAAGTTTGGTTGATCATTATGATATGCAAGTTTGGTTGATCATGTTGATATGCAAGTTTGGTTGATCATTATATGCAAGTTTGGTTGATCATTATATGCAAGTTTGGATGATCATTATGCAAGTTGGGTTAATCATTATGTATGACACATGTTGCTATGTTATGCAAGTTTGGATTGATCATGTTATCATGTTATGCAAGTTAAACTTGATGTTGTGAGCATAAAGCTCCAAGCTTTATGTTGAAGGTTGCATTTTGGCAACATGGAAGTTATCATATCCCTTATGATAACTTGCATGTGAGGCTAAATGCGAACTTCTAGCAACTTCTACATGTCATTTATCACCATGTATCACTCATATGCTAAGTTTGGTTTTATGCATGCTTTTGAAGCCTAATGATGCAATATGCAAGTATATGAACATATGTACATTTCATATGCCACCATGTTAAACTTGTGGCTTCAACACCTATATGTCAAGGTTATGCCAAGTTCCCTATTTTATCCTTTATGCGTTGTTGCGATTATGTAAACGATGGGATTATGTTGGGGTTGGGTAACATAATGACATGAACATGATTTTTGTAACATGACGTGATATGTTAACTTGTAATTATGTTTTGGAAACATAATGGACATGACACTTAGAAAATATGAGTGTGGACAACTCGAGGTTGGGTTGAGTTTGTAGCATAAATCTACCCGGACCCGCCCGGCTTAACTAGTGGCTACAAACAATAGGACCCAATGTGAGAAGTTGGTCATGTTGTGCTCGAACCCGAGGTTAGACCTAGTTGTGGTGTAAAGCTACCCGGACCCGCCCGGCTTAACTAGTAACCACAACAAAGTCTAATGTGAGAGGTTAAAGCGCATTAAGTTAATTAATGCCTCCTGATTAGGGTTAAGTCATGGTCCACTTAATACTTAACCAATTTGGGCTTGATGGGTTAATCGAGGTTAAGTCAGGAGCCTTGGGTACTCTTAACCGATTTAATCCACGTTTGGATCGGGTTAACCACATTTAACCCGTTAAGAAACCCTAGTTGCGTGGTCCTTTTCAGCAGTAACCTTCTAGGTAGTATCATAAGACCCTAGGACTAGGCTAGGGTGGGGCACGATTACTGGGCTGATTGTAAGAGACCAAAAGAGACGGCCGAATGATGCCCCGGTTGTTCAGGCGGACCATGGTCGTGCACATCAAGTCCGGAGTTGAACACGGGCTACGGTAGGTTTAGACTGTGCATCATGGAATGGTGTCAGAGGGTTACATCATAGGGCCTGATACACCCTAGGGTGGACCCTGCACAGTCAACTACATTACATGATTAAGCCGCATGACACCGACACTTGACGAGTTAGGCTTATAGGGAGCCGATCGACTAGACCGAGTAGTTGGACCTTGATTTAGGTCACCTCATTATATTGGGCCAAGCTTGGGCCAAGGGATCAATTCTTGTTTTTACTTGACATGTTAGAATGCTAGTACACCCGTGGTGCAAAACTTAACCTTAATTATGCGATGACACCTTTATCTATCTTGTTAGTTAATCATCATGCCAGTATGTTGTTATCCTTATGTTCATCTCAGCTTCTCATGCCAGTTAACTTTACTAGTTCATAGACAGATAGTAGTAGGGCTTACCAGTCTTTTTGACTGACCCGTTTTCTTTCGCCTCTTTTCTTCCGTTCCCCCCCCCCTCAGGTCCTCAGGGTGGGAACATTGGAGCTTAGCTTGGATCTTTACAGCTTGCTTACTGGATTTGCTCATGTACGGTCTCGGACATTGAGCTAGTTATGGTTTATTACTTCATTTTGGGGATAGTACTTTATGTATTTCAGTTTTTAAGTTTATGCTAGACTTTGAATCTTGGAAAATAATGATCAAGTACTTTGTTGTAACTTAACCATGGTTTTGAAATGCTAGTTTTATCCGCTGCTTTACTACTCTGTTTTACTTATATATTCTGTCTTGTGATATCTGCATGCATGTTTACCTTGTTTAAACGCCCCTCCGAAGCTAGTGTGCTTGCAAGAGTCACCCTGGCGGAGGTGGGGTGTTACATTTGGTATCAGAGCATAAAGTTTACAAGATTTGAGCAAAAGTGTTTTTGAAACTTACCTTTTGAAAAACTATTTTCAAAACCAATTAAGTATTTTCCAAAGAAAAGTCTAGTTATTTTAAAAAGGCTATTCCCCAAAAGCCATAGCACTATCCTTCGTTTCTTCGTTCTGAATCTATCTTTTTCTTCGTTTTAGTATGGCCGATCGCTTTAACATCCCGGAAGGCGTACAAGTACCCGTCTGGTTCTGGAGATTTATGGAGGCAAGGGCGAATGAAGCCGGCCCCGCGAACATTCCTCCTCCTTCCCCCGTCGCTAACATCTCTCCTCCTCCCTTAGCTGAGGTTCCTCCTCCCCCTCAGCATCCGCAAGAGGATTTCGCAAAGCTTTGCAAAGACTTTAAGGCGATGGGTTGCAAGAATTTTGTCGGAACGGAGACTCCCGTGGAGGCAAGAAACTGGTTAAAGGAAACTGAAGACCTCTTTGCTATCTTTGATATGGAAGATCGTAGGAAAGTTCTGTTGGCGGTATGGCTATTGAAAGGGGAAGCTGCTTATTGGTGGGTAGTCACCACCACTACTAGACCCATTGAGACTTGGGATGACTTTAGGAGAAGGTTTGGACTAAAGTTTCTATCATCGACAGAAGAGAACCTTCAGCTAGAGAGGTTCATATCACTAAAGTAAGGGGACATGATCGTTAGAGAATACGTGGATAAGTTTAATCAACTTGCTCAGTTCGGTCTAGAATGGGTTAACACCGCTCGGAAGAAGGCCCTACGCTTTGCTCTAGGATTAAATGAGCCCTTGCGCGGTTTGGCCATATCTCATATACCCCTGGGGGCGACCTTCGAGAGTTTGGTGAATATGACCCTACTTCAAGAAGAAGATAAGAGTGTCAAGAAGGAGGTCAAGGAAAATGAGTCCCAAGGCAAGAAGGAAGATACTGAGAAAAGAGATAAGAACAACAACAATAGCAAGGACAACAAATCAAGAGAAAGAAGGAAGTGCAACTTCTGTGGGATTACTGGGCACATAGCCAAAGACTGTAGGAAGAAGAAAAGGAAGTTGGGCGAATGCTTTCACTGTGGAGAGCCTGGACATCTTAGCAAGGATTGCCCCAAGAAGCAAGGACAAGGGCAAGGGCAGAATCAGCATGCAGGACCTTCTGGAGGGCTAGTGCATACGCTCAACATCGCTCCAGTTCTTGATCAAGGTAGTATTTCTGTAGAAAACCTTGTTTACATTTCTGATTTCCCTGTTCATACCTTGTTTAATTCTGGCGCATCGCATAGTTTTATTTCTGATTTTGTTGAAAGTTTGCACCTAAGTACTAGTCTAGTTGAGATCCCGTTATTGTTTCAAATCCAATTGGGGGTTCCACCCATCTATCTGTGATTTATGTGGATTTGAAAATCTCTATCTTGAGCATAGAATTCATGTGTAATGCTTAGGTTCTCGGGTTTATGGGATACGGGTTGATTTGGGTGTGGATTGGTTGTGAACATAGGGTGGTGAGGCTCATGATTCGCCTCGGTAATACCCTAGAAATTTCTTGTAACCCTAGAGGTCCCGTCATGTTATGTTATCTTGAATCTCTCGACTCGTCCATCGATGATCTGCAATCTGTAAGGGTGGTCCGAGACTATCCCGATGTCTTTGAAGAAGTTAAGGGGTTACCCCCTAAACGAGAGATAGATTTCCACATTTATCTAGTTGATAATGCCAAGCCAGTATCATTGCCCGTTAGGCACATGGCCCCTCGTGAAAGAAGGGAGCTCAGTAAGCAAATCAAGGAGTTGCTTGAGAAGAATTTTATTAGGTGAAGCATTTCTGAATGGGGTGCTCCGGTGGTATTCGCTACTAAGGCGGATGGTTCGCTTCGTCTATGTGTTGATTATCGAGAGTTGAACAAGCTGATAAAGAAGAATAGGCACCCGTTACCGAGAATTGATGATCTCTTTGACCAACTTGTAGGTGCTTCTGTTTTCTCTCAGCTCGATCTAGCCACCGGATTCCATCAGCTTAGAGTGGCTGAGGATAGCATTGATAAAACTGCGTTTAGGACTCCAGATGGATTCTTTGAATGGCTTGTCATGCCATTCGGTTTGACTAATGCACCCGCCTACTTCGTAGATTTGATGAGTAGGGTGTTCAGGGAGTTCCTTAACAAGGTTGTTGTTGTCTTCGTGGATGATATTCTGATCTTCTCAAAGGATGAGGAAGAGCATGCTAGGCATCTCAAGGAAGTGATGAATACGCTTAGAGCGCATCAGTTGATAGCCAAGTTCTCCAAATGTCATTTCTGGAGAAGGGACGTTCGGTTTCTTGGACATATAGTTTCTAAGCAAGGCATAGCGGTGGATCCCGCGAAAGTGGTTGTGGTTCAAGATTGGAAGACTCCTAGGAATGCGACCGAAGTAAGAAGCTTTCTCAGTTTGGCGGGCTACTATAGGAAGTTCATCAGAGACTTCGCTGAGATTTCAGCCCCTCTTACTAAGTTGACGAAGAAGAACTTAGTCTTTGCATGGGACTTGGAGTGTGAGCTTGCTTTTCAAAGGCTCAAGAGAGCCCTTACCTCAGCTCCAGTTTGGCAACGTGGATTGGCACATGTTTTCAAGAGATAGTTTTCTGCGTGGGATACCGTATAGTATGTAAACGGGATCCAAGATTCACTAACGAATTTTGGAAAGCCTGCATGAAACCATGAGTATGTAGTTGGGTGGAAGCCAAGTATTTTAGGCAAAGGATAAGTGGAAGTGGAACGAGAAGCAAC
Source organism: Allium sativum (assembly GCA_030737875.1). Classification (NCBI taxonomy): domain Eukaryota; kingdom Viridiplantae; phylum Streptophyta; class Magnoliopsida; order Asparagales; family Amaryllidaceae; genus Allium; species Allium sativum. Next base: position 193,978,953 of record CM060919.1, read on the forward strand.
GGTGAAATGAGTTCTAACTCATATTTTGGGAACAAGAATTAAGAACTACGGAATTGCGAAGATAAAAGACGGTCAGGGCACGATGGGATTAAGCACAAGAAAATGCGGCTTAGAAGATTGAAGTCTAGATACGCGCATTTAATCTCTTTCTAAGAGTATATCCTTGATCCCTATTGTTCCGTAGAGCTTACTCGCATGCTACCTTTTAAGTATATCCTCTCAGTCCTATCCTCAATCTTAGTTCTGTTACAAACCCCCTAAGGAGTATGACTAGCCTATTTGTGATATATGGTTGGGGTGAAGAAGTTCGCCACCAAACTATTTGGGCTTTATGGGATATGGGTAATAATTGATAGATTTACAAAGAAAGCCCATTTTATTCCGGTGGAAAGCAAGAGGACCGTATCATGGCTAGCGTCTGTTTATCTTCGGGAAATAGTGCGGTTGCATGGAGTTCCTTCTAGAATAGTTAGCGATCGCGACCCAATTTTCACTAGCCAGTTCTGGAACAGTTTGCAAGAAGCGATGGGTACGCGATTAAATCTGAGTACAGCCTATCACCCCCAGACGGATGGCCAAACCGAAAGGGTGAATAGGGTACTAGAAGATCTCTTGAGACTTTGTTGTCTTGACTTTGGTGGTACTTGGGAAGACCACCTGCCTCTTGTAGAGTTTGCTTATAATAATAGCTATCAAGCCAGCATAGGGATGGCACCATTTGAAGCTTTATATGGGAGGCCGTGTAGGTCACCATCTTGTTGGTGGGAGACAACAGATAGACTTATACTTGGGCCCGATATGATACGGGACACATCCGAGAAAGTTGAATTGGTGAGAAGAAGGATGAAAGCGGCCCAAGATAGACAAAAATCCTATGCTGACAAGCGAAGGGCAGATTTGGAATTCGAAGTGGGAGACATGGTTTTCGTGAAGGTTTCTCATTTGCGTAATGTGGTACATTTTGGAGCAGTTGGGAAGTTGGAACCAAGGTTCGTAGGACCCTTCCCTATCGTAGAGAGAATTGGAAAGATGGCCTATAAGGTGGAATTGCCCGAAAAGCTAGCCGGAGTGCATAATGTCTTTCATGTCTCGCATCTCCGAAAGTGCCTGCATGAGTCCGCTGAGGTGGTTGAACCAAGCATTCTTGAAGACATTGAGGTAGAGAAAGAAGCAACCTTGAGAAAAGCTCCGATCCGTATCTTGGGAACAGAGATCAAGAAACTAAGGAATCGAGAAGTCAAATTGGTGAAAGATCAGTGGGGTGAAGCCGACGAAGATGCAACTTGGGAAACCGAGGAGAAGATGCGTGGGCTTTATCCATTTCTTTTTGAGGGTACATTCTCGATCTCTTTTCCTAGATTGGTATATCTTCCCTTTGCTATCCATGCTTATCTAGTTTATCTTGTTTCGTAAATCTTGTCATGAGAACCTTAGGTAGAAACCCTTGGTTGAAACATGTATTTGAAACATGTTATGTTTGATGTTTGCAAGTGGTTGCAAGTGTTTGCAAGTGGATACTCGTGGATGCATAATACACGTTAGGCACTAAGATCGGCTCACACACTTTCATACCGCATATGCATGAGTGTTTATGCTTATTCATGGATAAAAACTTGTTATGCTATCACGTGGATGTTGCATATGGATGAATGTTATGTGCACTCATGTAGAGATTATAAATTATGTTAGGAATTTGCATACATATGGACTCATTTCACTAACATATTTTGCATTAAGGGGGTTTACTGAATCAGTAACCTCCTGATTTTTGCATTAGATAAGTACATATACACACACCTTTGCATATGATCATACAGCATTTAGAACCTTTTAAGGACAATGATTGCTCGTGGATGATGTTTTGAGTAGATGGATGATGGATGGTAGGATACGTTCTTCCTAACTTGGAGATTTCGGGGACGAAATCCTTTAAGGAGGGGAGAATGTAACAACCCGTATTTTTGAATAACATGTTATAACATAAATGGAGGCAGAATTAAACTGTAAAATCTGAATCAAGGGAAACGGGCTGTGCCATTGCGTTCGTCTCGGAAAATTACGCGAAATAGAGTCCGAGTTTTCGAAAATCGGAGTCCGTATGACCAAGATATGGCCTCGCGAAGTTTCACGAAAAATTCACAAATTAAAGTATACTTAATTAAGTGAAATGGGTTGCGCAGAGAAATATATATATATTGATATATATATATATATAATTGAAAAATAAATAAATAAATATGCAAAAATGTTCAAAACAGCAAATTGGGAGAGGGGAATAACCGAACCGGCCGATTTTTGAGGTCGACCCGAGCCTGCTGGGTCGACTAGGGGTTAATCCAGGGTGTTTGGCTGTCAACCCGTGGGCCGATTCGCTCAAATGCAAATTTTGCATTTGAATGGTTCTCATGGTTCAGCTTTAATCTAAAGGCCCTAGATGGTTCCTACACTTGACTTCTTCCCCAAGACATGCTTTGATGGCTTGGATTGAATCTAGGGTTAATCCTATGGCTAGTACTATCCTAATCCTCTATAAAAAGACCCCAAACCTAGCCTAAATCACCATTATTCAATCCTACAACTAAACTATGTCAAATTTGTTCCTCTCATGGCCTCCACTCTCATGCTAAAATTCCTAAGTTTAATTCTATGAGAGATTTTGAGTGCATACAAGTATTTTCAAGCTTGTATGAGTGTTCTTAGTTTGCATTCAAGTCAAGTTGCAACATTTCTATTTCAAAGCAAGAGTTTTTATTGATTTGGCTCAAGGGTTTTCATTTGGAGCTTGCATATTTGGGTTTTTGGTGCTTGCATAAGGGCTTCGTCTCAATCTTTATAATAAATAATTATTTGTGTCTTCATAGCATTGTAAGCCCTTTTCAACTTTCTTTCTTGAACTCTAAAGTTAAATGAATGATGCAAGTTTGGGGTTGATCATTATGATATGCAAGTTTGGTTGATCATTATGATATGCAAGTTTGTTTGATCATTATGATATGCGAGTTTGGTTGATCATTATGATATGCAAGTTTGGTTGATCATTATATGCAAGTTTGGTTGATCATTATATGCAAGTTTGGTTGATCATTATATGCAAGTTTGGTTGATCATTATGCAAGATGGGTTAATCATTATGTATGACACATGTTGCTATGTTATGCAAGTTTGGGTTGATCATGTTATCATGTTATGCAAGTTAAACTTGATGTTGTGAGCATAAAGCTCCAAGCTTTATGTTGAAGGTTGCATTTTGGCAACATGGAAGTTATCATATCCCTTATGATAACTTGCATGTGAGGCTAAACGCGAACTTCTAGCAACTTCTACATGTCATTTATCACCATGTATCACTCATATGCTAAGTTTGGTTTTATGCATGCTTTTGAAGCCTAATGATGCAATATGCAAGTATATGAACATATGTACATTTCATATGCCACCATGTTAAACTTGTGGCTTCAACACCTATATGTCAAGGTTATGCCAAGTTCCCTATTTTATCCTTTATGCGTTGTTGCGATTATGTAAACGATGGGATTACGTTGGGGTTGGGTAACATAATGACATGAACATGATTTTTGTAACATGACGTGATATGTTAACTTGTAATTATGTTTTGGAAACATAATGGACATGACACTTAGAAAATATGAGTGTGGACAACTCGAGGTTGGGTTGAGTTTGTAGCATAAATCTACCCGGACCCGCCCGGCTTAACTAGTGGCTACAAACAATAGGACCCAATGTGAGAAGTTGGTCATGTTGTGCTCGAACCCGAGGTTAGACCTAGTTGTGGTGTAAAGCTACCCGGACCCGCCCGGCTTAACCAGTAACCACAACAAAGTCTAATGTGAGAGGTTAAAGCGCATTAAGTTAATTAATGCCTCCTGATTAGGGTTAAGTCATGGTCCACTTAATACTTAACCAATTTGGGCTTGATGGGTTAATCGAGGTTAAGTCAGGAGCCTTGGGTACTCTTAACCGATTTAATCCACGTTTGGATCGGGTTAACCACATTTAACCCGTTAAGAAACCCTAGTTGCGTGGTCCTTTTCAGCAGTAACCTTCTAGGTAGTATCATAAGACCCTAGAACTAGGCTAGGGTGGGGCACGATTACTGGGCTGATTGTAAGAGACCAAAAGAGATGGCCGAATGATGCCCCGGTTGTTCAGGCGGACCATGGTCGTGCACATCAAGTCCGGAGTTGAACACGGGCTACGGTAGGTTTGGACTGTGCATCATGGAATGGTGTCAGAGGGTTACACCATAGGGCCTGATACACCCTAGGGTGGACCCTGCACAGTCAACTACATTACATGATTAAGCCGCATGACACCGACACTTGACGAGTTAGGCTTATAGGGAGCCGATCGACTAGACCGAGTAGTTGGACCTTGATTTAGGTCACCTCATTATATTGGGCCAAGCTTGGGCCAAGGGATCAATTCTTGTTTTTACTTGACATGTTAGAATGCTAGTACACCCGTGGTGCAAAACTTAACCTTAATTATGCGATGACACCTTTATCTATCTTGTTAGTTAATCATCATGCCAGTATGTTGTTATCCTTATGTTCATCTCAGCTTCTCATGCCAGTTAACTTTACTAGTTCATAGACAGATAGTAGTAGGGCTTACCAGTCTTTTTGACTGACCCGTTTTCTTTCGCCTCTTTTCTTCCGTTTCCCCCCCCCCTCAGGTCCTCAGGGTGGGAACATTGGAGCTTAGCTTGGATCTTTACAGCTTGCTTACTGGATTTGCTCATGTACGGTCTCGGACATTGAGCTAGTTACGGTTTATCACTTCATTTTGGGGATAGTACTTTATGTATTTCATTTTTTAAGTTTATGCTAGACTTTGTTTGTTGGAAAATAATGATCAAGTACTTTGTTGTAACTTAACTATGGTTTTGAAATGCTAGTTTTATCCGCTGTTTTACTACTCTGTTTTACTTATATATTCTGTCTTGTGATATCTGCATGCATGTTTACCTTGTTTAAACGCCCCTCCGAAGCTAGTGTGCTTGCAAGAGTCACCCTGGCGGAGGTGGGGTGTTACATATGCTAAAATTGATATCATGCATGTTTTGAGGCTTATAATGTAATATGCAAGTTTATGAACACATTTGCCTCATATGCCACCATGTTTAACTTGTGGCCAAACCTTAACCCCTAATGATATTATGCATGCTTGTGGCTAAATCACCCTTATGCTATTGTGCATGCTTATGGCCAAATCACCCTTATGCTATTGTGCATGCTTGTGGCCAAATCACCCTTATGCTATTGTGCATGCTTGTGGCCAAATCACCCTTATGCTATTATGCATGCTAGTGGCCAAGTCACCCTTATGCTATTTGATATGTTTGAGGCCAAGACACCTTTTATGCTATCATACATGTTGAGGCCATATGCTAGTATGTTGAACCCCTTTTGGCCTCAAAAATCACCATGTTTGACTTGTGATAGACTTTGCCACCTTATGCCCACCTTGTCATATTGTTATGTTCCCTTTTTGATTTATTTGTGTTGATGCGAATTTACGTGCGATGGGAATACGTTATGGGTAATGGGGCAAACTTAAATAACATGAAAGCATGACTTGAAAATATGACATGAAAGTTTGACATGTGTTTATGCTTGAAAACACGAACGTGGACATGACATGTAGAAAACATGAAAGTGGCCAACTCGAGGTTGGGTTGAGTTTGTAGCATAAATCTACCCGGAACCGACCGGCTTAACTAGTGGCTACAAACAATAGGTCCCAATGTGAGTAGTTGGTCATATCGCACTTAAAACCCGAGGTTAGACTAGGTTGTGGTGTAAAGCTACCCGGACCCGCCCGGCTTAACTAGTAACCACAACAAAGTCTAATGTGAGAGGTTGGGGTGCATTAAGTTAATTAAATGCCACATGATAGGGTTAAGTCATGGACTACTGGAATACTTAACCAATTAAACACGATGGATTGGTAGGGTTAAGTCATGGACTACTTGAATATACTTAACCAACTAAACACGATGGATTGGTAGGGTTAAGTCATGGACTACTTGAATATACTTAACCAATTAAACACGATGGATTGGTAGGGTTAAGACATGGACTACTTGAATACTTAACCAATTAAACCCGATGTATTGATAGGGTTAAGTCATGAACTGCTTGAATACACTTAACCAACTCAATACATGGTTAGGATAGGGTTAACCACACTTAATTCACTTGAAATCCTAGTTACGTGGTCCTTTTCAGCAGTAACCAACTTGGAAGTATCATGGGTACCCTGGACTAGGCTAGGGTGGGGCACGATTACTGAACTGATTGTAAGAGACCAAAAGAGACGGCTGAAGGGTGCACCGGTTGTTCAGGCGGACCATGGTCGTGCACATTAAGTCCGTAGTTGAACATGGGCACCAGTAGGTTTAGACTGTGCATGCTTGAATTGTGTCTGTGGTTTACACCTTAGGGCTGGATACACCCTGGGGTGGACCTAGCACAGTTAACTACATTCCACGATTAAGCCGTATGACACCGATACACGACGAGTTAGGCTTATAGGGAGCCGATCGACTAGACCGAGTAGTTGGACCTCGATTTAGGTCATCTCATGATGTGGGCCAGCTTTGGGCCAAGGGATCATTTCTTGTTTATACTTGACATGGATTGGAATACTAGTACACACCTGGTGCAACTTAACCTTGTATATGCGATGCCACACTTGATCTATCTTGTTAACTTTTCACCATGCCAGTTATCACCCTACACCTCATCTCTGTTTTACATGTTCAGTTAACTTTATTAGTTTTTATACTGATAGTAGATAGGACTTACCAGTCTTTTTGACTGACCCGTTTTCTTTCGCCTCTTTTCTTCCGTTCCCCCCCTCAGGTTTACAGGGTGGGAACACTGGTACCTAGCTTGGATCTTTAGCTGCTTTTCTGGATAGCTCATGTACGGTTTGGACTTGAGCACGCTATGGCTTTATTCTACCTTGGGGATAGTTACTTTATGATTTTCTTTCCAGTTTTCAATTGATGTTTCTAGACTATGTTTTGTGGAAAATAATGACCAAGTACTTTGATGTAACTTGACTATGGTTTTGAAATGTTAGTTTTATCCGCTGCTTTATTTACTCTGTTTTTACTTATGTGTTCTGTCTTGCGATATCTGCATGCATGTTTACCTCGTTTAACGCCCCTCCAAAGCTAGTGTGCTTGCAAGAGTGGCACTGGCGGAGGTAGGGTGTTACAAATATGGTATTCGAAGGGAGTAAATCGAATATGGTATTCGAAAGTTAGTAAAACGAATATGCTATTCGAAAGGGGTTAGTCGAGTCGAGTTAGTGGAATAGAGTTAACTAGTTCAGTAGAGTTAACCAGTTCAGTAGAGTTAACCAGTTCAGTAGAGTTAACCAGTTCAGTAGAGTTAACCAGTTGAGTTAAGTAATTCAAGTAAAACCAGTTAGAGTTAATCAATAGAGTTAATTGAAAAGAGTTAATCGAGTTAAGTTATCGAATACCCCTTATTCGAAGTAGAAGTTATCAAATATAGTTATTTGAGATAGAGTTAGTCAAACAGAGTTATTCAGGATAAGTTGCCACCTCGTATGACTGCTAGCGTAATTCGCAGGGCTGTAAATAGCCTACTGCGGTCGGATGTTTCCTAAGGGAGTCAGGCGTAACCATTGTGATCGTTGCGATCTAGAGTCAAGCGAATGGAGTTAAATCGAATATTAGTTATTCGATAGGAGTTAAGTTCTTGAGTTAGATTATCGAGATAAGTTAATCGAGTTAAGTTCTTGAGTTAGATTATCGAGATAAGTGAGTCGAGTTAAGTTCGTCGAGTTAAATTAATCGATGTTAGTTTCATCGAAAGGAGTTAATCGATGTTAGTTTCATTGAAAGAAGTTAATCGATGTTAGTTTCATCGAAAGGAGTTAATCGATGTTAATTTCATCGAAAGGAGTATCGATGTTAGTTTCATCGAAGGGAGTTATCGATTATAGTTTAATCGAAAGGAGTTATCGATTTGTTAAATCGAAAGAAGTTATCGAATTTAGTTATTCGAAAAGGAGTTATCGATTTGTTAAATCGAAAGGGAAGATTTTCGAATATCGTTTATTCGAGAGGAGATTATCGAATATAATTTATTCGAAGGAGTTATCGATTATTAGTTAATCGAAGTGAGTTATAGAATATTAGTTAAATCGAAGGAGTTATCGAATATAGTTTATTCGATGGAGTTAATCGATTAGAGTTAAATCAAAGGAGTTAATCGAATATAGTTTATTCGAATAGAGTTGGAGGAGTTATCGAATATAGTTTATTCGACGGGAGTTAAGTGAATTAGTTAAGTTAAACTAAGTGAATTGGTTAAGTTAACCAAAGTGAATTAGTCGAGTTAATCAAAGTGATTAGTTCAGTTAATCGAGATAAGTAAATCAAGTTAGGGTAATCGAGTTGAATTAGTCAGTCGAGTTAATAAATTGAGTTAGTCAAACCAAGTAAAACCAGTTAGAGTTAATTAATTAAGGTTGACCAGTTAGAGTTGATCGGTTAGAATTAACCAGTTAGAGTTAATCAATCAGAGTTAATCAAATAGAGTTAAGTAAAATTAGAACTGACTAGAGATTAGTAAATTGAATGGTTTTCTAAGTGCCTATCTGATGTTGGTTTCGGCCTTCGGGATTTATACTTAGGGGATTGTTCTCATACTAGTTTACAGTCAGGGACTGATAGTTGGGGAAGAGTAGTGATTTGTAAATAAGCAGATGGAAACATTTTCCAGTGTTAATAACATATATTTTCTAAACATAGAAAATAAGGCAATGTAAATATATATATATAGATATATGTTGATGATTGATCGATATAATTTCCATCTGGAAATAATATCGTTGTTTTCACACTTGTTTTTCTTCGATAGTTAACTCACAGACTATCGAAGTTTTTGACCATTTTAACGTTGTTAATATGGAGAGACCGGTTGGACTATTATCCAAAGAACCACTCTGTATTGGCATAAGCGTCGCGAATCATTTATGCCAAAGATAATTGAAGACGGAGTAAAGTGCAAGGGTTGTTGTATAAGTCTTAGATAACAGTGACTAAGATGGATATACTGAATAGTGCCTTCGGTTTGTCCAGTCCCAGGACAACTTGTATGGACGAAGGTCTGACAGAGTATATCCAATGGATCGCGTAAGTTGATCTCTTCAAACGTATATACGTTGGTGGCGGAGGAATTCGTTTCTCTTAGCTGTATACCCGTTGTATCTTTGAGGAAATCAATTTGTGATTTTGCGGGTACGACGATGTGACATTTCTAAGTGAATGAAGATGGATGTCTGACAGAGTATTTCCAGACGATCACGTACATTGATTTCTTCAACCGTACCAAGAGTGGAAGCGGAGAAGGAAACTTCTTTAGCTAACACGTAATGTACTGTTGTAGACGTCAATTAGTGATTCTGATGGATCTGACGATGTGACATTTGAAGTGAATCTGATGTGATGATAACGCGTAGCTTCTAGCCTCATCAACCGGTAAATGACAGAAATCGGGCAGGCAGCATGGCTAAGTCGGTCGCACCGAAGTAGGGTGTATAATCACCTATCTAGAGAATATTCATTTGTTTCTTAAATCTATCAATGTTGTCCCATATATATACGGGAACGGTTGCTGATCCCAACCATTGGTGATGTACATTCGATACACTCAAGCGAAATGAGTGGTCGGTTATGTGTGGCTAAGTTACAAGATGTTCTTGTTGAACTCCAGTGTATCGTTCCTAGAGTACACTGACCGGAAGGTGGTTCCATACCTTGTCATAGTTGGAAATCCATTACCCAATACGTGCTTGCGATTTTGATTGTATACTATATATGTAGAACGTGAGATGAAAGCGTTTCTGCTAGTTGATATCTATTTGTAATAGACATTATTATAATATCAAAAGGTTTTTGATATAAAGATATTTTGGATTCTCATAAGGGAAAAACCCGTTCCGTTCTGCGGCGTGGTCTTATGAGATATCGTTTACTTGTTCATATACATGTTTAAACTGTTTTACTCACACCGGTCCCATGACTGACCCGGAGTTTACTTTGTTGTTTTCCCTAAACTCTTGGGTGCCTAAATTTGTACGGGCAGTCAAGTAGTCGGGATTTACAGATATACTTGAAGAGCTGGAGCAGGAGGCTTCTGGATCTTATAGCTATAGTTTATTTCCGCTGTGTTGTAAGTGCTGTACTCTGATAAGTACTATTGTATACATAACTATTATATTTCAAAGTTATGTTATCTATTATATGTTATTCGCTCCGCTGTGAGGTTCGTGTTACTCTGATGTTGTGTTCTTCTTCTTCTTCTATTCTAAGTTTCTATCTTTTCTATTCTCACCTTCTAATTTCTTTCATTAATTACCAGGATTTTTCGATGTTTTGGTTATCGACATCGAGCTTATGTCGATAACCAAAGTCGCCGAAAATCCGGGTCGTTACAGTTGGTATCAGAGCTTAAGTTAAGAATTACCTTGGCTCTGTGGCGTGACTCGGTAGAGATAGGGTTAGTAATACCCTAGATTGAGTTTGAGTGTATATATACGAGTGCGTATTTGTATTTGATATAAAAATGGTTTTATATTGTGGAGATTCATTGGCTGAGTTGTTTATGAGTTCTGGTCGATCAGTTTGATCCACTGTATCAGTAGGAGTAAATAAACACTTGAATACGATGGACCGACACAGTATGAATATGTGATATATTATCATATATAGGATGTGTTGGTAGTAATTATAATCAGATAAGATTATAAAATGTGAAATGGTTATATATAACCAATCAGAATTGATATAAGTAAAATATATGAAATTGAAATGAATTAAAGCTGAATTTAAATCAGAATTGGAGTTAAAATTCCAGAAATTGGGAAAGTGTTTGTAAAGGAATCTGGATTAAGTATAAGGATATTTTAAGATCCTGGGAGATTTTAAATTGTTTACAAGCCTTGTGAAGGATATTTTGAAAGTGATTTCAAAAATGAAAGTATTTAGAAATGGATTTGAAAGTGATATAGTATTGAACTCACTTCGATAGCTGGAAAATAGATTCCGATGTTGATCATGACATCATCGGTGTTCATTTTCGAGTGTGTAAGTGATGGATTACTACCAAGGATTTTGATTTTTAATTGTTTTGAGAAAAACAAAATTGTTTGAATTCTGCAAAGGAAAGTTTGGGTTTTGGGAAAAACCAAGCGGTTTAAAACTCCTAGGAAAAAGACAGTTTGAATTTAAAAGCAATTGAATAAAAATTCATGGAGACAAACTGGAATGGAATCCGGTTAAGTGGAATTTGAATTGTAATAGAAATTATCAAGATAAAATTGGATTTATAAGATAGGGATTTGAAACGATATTTGGTTGGGGAGTTATGGATTTGGAATCGAGAATAGAAGTTTGATTTAAAAGTTGAATTTGGCTCGGACAAACGAATGGTTGTGTTGAGGATAAACAGATCAGAGTTTGATTTGATTGATATTGGTATATGCTGAATTGACAGCAGGTGAAAGTGATAAGGTTAATATGCCCGACAAAAAGGTACAAGTTTATATTTGATATAAGCATGAGATTTATGAGCCGAATTGGCAAGCCGTTTGGCTATTTGATTTTCTTTTGGGTTGAAGAAGGCCCAGAGAGGCGAGTTGGAGTTTGAGATATTGACCAGTACAAAGGCGGTGCTGGTGAAATTTTCCGAAAATATAAAGTGTTAGAAAATTTTCAGAATTTTTGAAAATTTCAGTTAGTCGAAAGGAATTAATATTTTAGTCGATATTAATTGGTTCAGTTGAAATCAGAAATAAGGGGTAAACAAATCTTAGGAATTCCAATAGATAGGGTCGTCCTCTACCTTAGCAATTTCGAGGACGAAATTATTTTAAGTGGGGAAGAATGTAATGACCCGCATTTTTCCAGGGATATAATTAATTTATTTAATTTTATAAATGGTGATTTAGGGAATTAAATCGTCGTTAATTAAATTATAGTGAATATTTGATTAAATTAAATAATAGAATAATATATTTAATTCAGAAATAATCAAAAATATTGGAAATCACAATATTCTGTGAACGGGGTCATCCCTTAGATTTAATTCAGCTTAGAGTTGAATTCTATTGACGAATATATTCAATCGACGACAGTTTGAACGTATAATTATATTATAATTAAAATCGAGCTTGAAATGGCGCTGCAGTTCGTAAATTGGCGATTTGAACTTCAACTGAATGTACAGGGTCCGTTTTAGGTCGGATTTTTGTGAAACAAGAAACGTGTGGAGCTGGTGGAGTATATCTTTCTAGTGGAAGAGAAAAATCGGGATTTCGTCGTGTAGATTTTGATGTACGTCCAAATCAAATTTCAGAAAAGTCGCTGTGGAATTTCCTTTATAATTTGCAACGCTTTATTTATGTTATAAAAGGATTTTCGATATAAACTGAATATCGATAAATCTAAAATTTGAAATATCAAACTGTAAATTCTGATATGATATTCTGGAGCTGTACGATATCATATGTGAAGATATACGATAATATAAATTTATTTATATTTAATTTAATAATATTTAAATATATTTATATATTTAAATGGGTCATCCAGAGCTTTAAAAATAGCCGGTTTTGCAAACGAAGTTGGAATTCGACGAAACCAGTTTTGTTGGATCCGCAATGTCAAATTATTGCTAGATGTCAATTTCCGTGATCTTTAGAGTCACTGTGTGGTCGTACGGATTTTTAGAGTGAAAAACAGTCAGTATTTTGACAGTTAAAAATACGCTGTGCGAGCATACGAAGTCGGAATTCGACGAAACCAGTTTCGTTGGGACCGTAATGTCGAACTCTAGCAGTATGTCCGGTTTCGTGATTTTTGGGTATCGTGTGTGATCACACGAATTTTTAGAAAGCAAAACGAGGATTTAAAAAGAGAATATGTCGAGAATATTCTTTTTATAAAATATCTAGATATTTTCTTTCTCCTATAAATACACCCCAAAATCTCTTCTAAACCTAATCTCAAACCCTGTTTTGCGCCGTTAGTTTTAGAATCCTCAAAACAAAGAAATTGAGAGCTTTAGAAATCAAGAACAATTCAAAGAAAAATCAATAAATCCCAAATCAAACATGTATTGAATCAGCGAAGCAAGTGCTTCAATTCCGTGTAGTTATTGCTAGGCACGATCGGATGTTGGGAGGGTCGATATCAGCACAGCAAACTAGGGCTTGACCGTTCGAAGAGGGTGGTCTTCGAGCTCCGAAACGAATGACACCAGTGGACTTGCGATGAGGCTTAGCATCACTCAGGAGTTCCTGGAACTGATCAGTGGAATTTGAAGTCGAGGGCTGGACGTCGGTTCTGGCGTATGGGGTGCGAGTTGGGTGCAAGGCAGATGAGGAGAAGGAGCACGATGAGAGGAGTGGTTCGGTTGTGGTAGTTTGTGATTTCATGGAGTGTAGATGGTACGGTATGGGGTGGAAGTTGTGAAAATGGCCGTCGATGTGGTATACTGGAGCGGTAATGAATTAAGGAAGAAAGTAAAGAGAAGAAGGGAGCGGGCCGTGGGAAATAGAAGTGGATGTTGGGCCGGGAAGTTAAGTTAAAGCCCATCTCTACTTATAAATCATGTTTTATTTTAAATTAAATGAGTATTAACTTCGTAATCGAATATCTCGGTCATATGAAATCAGAATCACGAACTGTCAGTCACGTTGGAACCGTATGGACGAGAGCTTCACAATGAAGCTGACTGGAAGTGAATCCGAGCTCGTTACAATTTTTAGCAAAACAAATTCTCCGATCTAAATCAAAGACAGTTAATCGTTTTTAATGGTAACAGTCCAATGTGAGTAAAACTCACCAACTCTGAACAGTTATATTTTTATAATGTATTCTTAAAACTGTTAATCATCTGTTGATTGTTGTGTGTTGGTTGATTGATTGAACTGCTAGTCAGTTAGTGAAAATTATATATATATGTAATTATATATATATATAAACCGTTAAACATTTATTTATTGATTCTGCTATCAGAATAATTTATATTGAACTGAAAGTGATGATAATCATATTGTGTAACATCTGTGGATGCATGGAGACAGGTTGGAGGAATCCGGCCGGATTCCTCAACAGTTATTTTATTGTTTTTCATATATTGTTATATGATGTGATATAAAATATGTGGGCGATTATATGTGCTTGGACGATATTGAACATCGTGATTTGATATGATTGAATACCATAACATACCGAAATGTTCATAAGGGGATTTTCAAAGTGATATTGAAAATAGAATATTTATAAAATGGGATATTTATAAATAAGAGATATTTATAAAGTGGAATATTTATAAATAAGAAATGTTTATAAATTGGAATATTTATAAATAGGAGATATTCAAAAAGGAAATAATTACAAACCATTTTTCTTTTTGAATGGAAAGGCCTGTGTGGCGGGTTTGGGGATTTTCCCGATGCTCCCGTTACAAAGGAGGTTATGGCGAATTTTTCAGAGAATTTAAGGAGTTAGAATATTTCAAGAATAAATGTGAAAAGGAAATATTTGTAAACCATTTACAAATAGAATTGAAAAGGAAACGTTATAAAAAAAGAAATCATTTTTAAAGTGTAGAACCGTTATTTAAAAGTAAATCTTTTCAAATGAATAAAACATTGTTAAAAAGGAAATCTTTATAAAGTGAATAAAGTAAATCGAATATGGTATTCGAAAGGAGTTAAATAGAATATGGTATTCGAAGGGAGTAAATCGAATATGGTATTCGAAAGTTAGTAAAACGAATATGCTATTCGAAAGGGGTTAGTCGAGTCGAGTTAGTTGAATAGAGTTAACTAGTTCAGTAGAGTTAACCAGTTCAGTAGAGTTAACCAGTTCAGTAGAGTTAACCAGTTGAGTTAAGTAAGTCAAGTAAAACCAGTTAGAGTTAATCAATAGAGTTAATTGAAAAGAGTTAATCGAGTTAAGTTATCGAATACCCCTTATTCGAAGTAGAAGTTATCAAATATAGTTATTTGAGATAGAGTTAGTCAAACAGAGTTATTCAGGATAAGTTGCCATCTCGTATGACTACTAGCATAATTCGCAGGGCTGTAAATAGCCTACGGCGGTCGGATGTTTCCTGAGGGAGTCAGGCGTAACCATTGTGATCGCTGCGATCTAGAGTCAAGCGAATGGAGTTAAATCGAATATTAGTTATTCGATAGGAGTTAAGTTCTTGAGTTAGATTATCGAGATAAGTTAATCGAGTTAAGTTCTTGAGTTAGATTATCGAGATAAGTGAGTCGAGTTAAGTTCGTCGAGTTAAATTAATCGATGTTAGTTTCATCGAAAGGAGTTAATCGATGTTAGTGTCATCGAAAGAAATTAATCGATGTTAGTTTCATCGAAAGGAGTTAATCGATGTTAATTTCATCGAAAGGAGTATCGATGTTAGTTTCATCGAAGGGAGTTATCGATTATAGTTTAATCGAAAGGAGTTATCGATTAGTTAAATCGAAAGGAGTTATCGAATTTAGTTATTCGAAAAGGAGTTATCGATTTGTTAAATCGAAAGGGAATATTTTCGAATATCGTTTATTCGAGAGGAGATTATCGAATATAGTTTATTCGAAGGAGTTATCGATTATTAGTTAATCGAAGTGAGTTATAGAATATTAGTTAAATCGAAGGAGTTATCGAATATAGTTTATTCGATGGAGTTAATCGATTAGAGTTAAATCAAAGGAGTTAATCGAATATAGTTTATTCGAATAGAGTTGGAGGAGTTATCGAATATAGTTTATTCGACAGGAGTTAAGTGAATTAGTTAAGTTAAACTAAGTGAATTGGTAAAGTTAACCAAAGTGAATTAGTCGAGTTAATCAAAGTGATTAGTTCAGTTAATCGAGATAAGTAAATCAAGTTAGGGTAATCGAGTTGAATTAGTCAGTCGAGTTAATAAATTGAGTTAGTCAAACCAAGTAAAACCAGTTAGAGTTAATTAATTAAGGTTGACCAGTTAGAGTTGATCGGTTAGAATTAACCAGTTAGAGTTAATCAATCAGAGTTAATCAAATAGAGTTAAGTAAAATTAGAACTGACTAGAGATTAGTAAATTGAATGGTTTTCTAAGTGCCTATCTGATGTTGGTTTCGGCCTTCGGGATTTATACTTAGGGGATTGTTCTCATACTAGTTTACAGTCAGGGACTGATAGTTGGGGAAGAGTAGTGATTTGTAAATAAGCAGATGGAAACGTTTTCCAGTGTTAATAACATATATTTTCTAAACATAGAAAATAAGGCAATGTAAATATATATATAGATATATGTTGATGATTGATCGATATAATTTCCATCTGGAAATAATATCGTTGTTTGCACACTTGTTTTTCTTCGATAGTTAACTAACAGACTATCGAAGTTTTTGACCATTTTAACGTTGTTAATATGGAGAGACCGGTTGGATTATTATCCAAAGAACCACTCTGTATTGGCATAAGCGTTGCGAATCATTTATGCCAAAGATAATTGAAGACGGAGTAAAGTGCAAGGGATGTTGTATAAGTCTTAGATAACAGTGACTAAGATGGATATACTGAATAGTGCCTTCGGTTTGTCCAGTCCCAGGACAACTTGTATGGACGAAGGTCTGACAGAGTATATCCAATGGATCGCGTAAGTTGATCTCTTCAAACGTATATACGTTGGTGGCGGAGGAATTCGTTTCTCTTAGCTGTATACCCGTTGTATCTTTGAGGAAATCAATTTGTGATTTTGCGGGTATGACGATGTGACATTTCTAAGTGAATGAAGA
The DNA here is from genome assembly GCA_030737875.1 of Allium sativum. Taxonomy (NCBI): domain Eukaryota; kingdom Viridiplantae; phylum Streptophyta; class Magnoliopsida; order Asparagales; family Amaryllidaceae; genus Allium; species Allium sativum. The sequence goes on from CM060919.1 coordinate 193,995,816, forward strand.
TGGATGTCTGACAGAGTATTTCCAGACGATCACATACATTGATTTCTTCAACCGTACCAAGAGTGGAAGCGGAGAAGGAAACTTCTTTAGCTAACACGTAATGTACTGTTGTAGACGTCAATTAGTGATTCTGATGGATCTGACGATGTGACATTTGAAGTGAATCTGATGTGATGATAACGCGTAGCTTCTAGCCTCATCAACCGGTAAATGACAGAAATCGGGCAGGCAGCATGGCTAAGTCGGTCGCACCGAAGTAGGGTGTATAATCACCTATCTAGAGAATATTCATTTGTTTCTTAAATCTATCAATGTTGTCCCATATATATACGGGAACGGTTGCTGATCCCAACCGTTGGTGATGTACATTCGATACACTCAAGCGAAATGAGTGGTCGGTTATGTGTGGCTGAGTTACAAGATGTTCTTGTTGAACTCCAGTGTATCGTTCCTAGAGTACACTGATCGGAAGGTGGTTCCATACCTTGTCATAGTTGGAAATCCATTACCCAATACGTGCTTGCGATTTTGATTGTATACTATATATGTAGAACGTGAGATGAAAGCGTTTCTGCTAGTTGATATCTATTTGTACATAGACATTATTATAATATCAAAAGGTTTTTGATATAAAGATAATTTGGATTCTCATAAGGGAAAAACCCGTTCCGTTCTGCGGCGTGGTCTTATGAGATATCGTTTACTTGTTCATATACCTGTTTAAACTGTTTTACTCACACCAGTCCCATGACTGACCCGGAGTTTACTTTGTTGTTTTCCCTAAACTCTTGGGTGCCTAAATTTGTATGGACAGTCAAGTAGTCGGGATTTACAGATATACTTGAAGAGCTGGAGCAGGAGGCTTCTGGATCATATAGCTATATTTTATTTCCGCTGTGTTGTAAGTGCTGTACTCTGATAAGTACTATTGTATACATAACTGTTATATTTCAAAGTTTTGTTATCTATTATATGTTATTCGTTCCGCTGTGAGGTTCGTGTTACTCTGATGTTGTGTTCTTCTTCTTCTTCTTCTATTCTAAGTTTCTATCTTATCTATTCTCACCTTCTAATTTCTTTCATTAATTACCAGGATTTTTCAATGTTTTGGTTATCGACATCGAGCTTATGTCGATAACCAAAGTCGCCGAAAATCCGGGTCGTTACAGAAGAATAGGACGGTGGTTTTGTTAGATTTGGCTTGTTTATATGGGAGCTAAAAATTGATTTTGTCCATTCGATTAACCCTAGCAATTCCCAAATTAAATCATAGCCGATCTCTTATTTACTTTGTTATTAAGTACGATACTAAAATACATCTTATATGTCCATTCTCATCTTCATCCAATCCATGACAAAAAGAGAGATTTGAATATACCATTTAAAATGGGTAATCAATGAATATGTTTTAAAACTTATTATGAAATTGCCACCTATAAGAGAATTAATTACTAGTCTTTAGGAAATAAATCCATAAAATTAAATCAATCGACATATATGTCAATCAGTGCCTAATTAATTCTCATATGCACAACTAACTAACATTTACAAATATGCAAAGTCATGACAACTAATCTCAAATAGCTGCAAAATATGCATAAACCTCACAACCATCCGTAATTAAGATATATTTTTCAATTGATGAAAATTGATTGTTAACATATTTTAAAAAGTGGAAATTAAGTGTATAACTTTAAATCCTGCTCTTTTCATTTCACTAATTTCCCCATAACGTGCAAAGTCAATGCATAATCAAATTATGAATACATCTATTTATACACGCATAAATATTTCCCTCCAAAATAAATTGATTACATTTATCTTTTTTTTAATGCATGCATCCACACATTTCCTTCCCCTTTTTGTATTAGTTGCATTAATTTTTCCTCTTACTATAGCCTAATTAATTCGCATGCACGTTTTCTTCTTTTCATTGTACATTTTTAAACTTGTACCTTCTTAACATAATTGCATACATTCATATATATATATATATATATATTCATTCTTTTAACTTTTCTTCATTAATTAATTAACCCTTTAATTAATTATCTTTACAGTATAGTGTATCTAATTTTGGGGTGTTACACTTGTTATATTGAACTTATTAAAATTACTTCTTTTTTGTAGTCACACCGTGGAAGCAACAACTTGACAGTTCAACAATCTAAACAAATTGAAAAGCAAGCTGAAAAAGTGGGCAGAAAATCAGTTCAACAGTCTAAAAAAATTGAAAAGCAAGCTGAAAATGAGGGCAGAAAATGTAAAATATTAAATTGGGAATGAAGAGTAGTTGCAGAAGGAACGTTGGTATTCACTGAGCCAGAAGCTTTGGTGCACTTTAAAAAACTTGGATCGCAAGGTTGGAAATTTTGGATTGATGCGGCGGTGGATCCAAAAGCTTTCTTGTGGAAGCCGAACTCCGAAATGACTACCATTGGAGAAGTTGTTGGACGAACTGTGGCTTGGAATAAAAATTACGTTGCCTTCGGCTAGAGTGCTTTCCTAGGGTAAGCAACCTTTTGTGGACAAAACTTCCATCTTTCTTATGTATATTTTGTGTTAGATCATGTATGTATTTTGAAACGGTTATGTTTTTTGTGATGGGCCAAGTTGGTTATGTACTACGTACGTGTGTTTTATGTTGATCGAATATTATGTTAACTAATACATATGAATGATTCCGTGTAGTAATATTTGTTGCACTGAAATATGAATCATATTACTATTAATATATATATGTTAATTCTTTTTAATAGTAAGGTGTATGTAAGTTACAACAGAAAAAATGTTGTAGTAAGTCGTATTACAACGGTGTGAAAATGTTATAATACCAAGGAAGTCACAACGGTGTGAAAATGTTGTAATTTCAAGGAAGTCACAATGGTGTGAAAACGTTGTTATATCTATGACCACACAATATTACAATATCTACAACAATGGGAAAAAAGTTGTAATACAGTTTATTACAACGGTGGCAAAAGTTGTTATATGTATGCACTTACTTTATTATAGTACATACAACAACGGAAGACAAGAATTGTGGTAAAATTTATTACAACGGTGTGTAATTGTTGTTAAATAACCCAATTACAACGGTGTCTAGGAAAGTTGTAAAAGATTTTTATATATTACGACTTCTGCATACACGACGGTGGTATCACCGTTGTAAAATGTCGGTTTTGCACCGTTGTAATAAGGTCAATTTGTTGTAGTGCAATTCCATGCAACTTAGCCAACCACCTTCCTTGGATCTCTGTAGTAAGCCTTTATGTTAAAAGAAGCTTCAAACTCTAGTGGTCCATCTTGATAATGAACCTTTTGCCCATCAGATATTGTGTCCACTTTTTTACGTCCAAAATTAAGGCCAGTAGTTCCTTTCCATGAGTTGACAATAATTTTTGTTCCCATTAAGTGCTTGGCTAAGATAGGCTAGGGTTTTCCTTCTTGAGTGAGCACTGCTCCAATCCCTACCCCACTGGCGTCACACTCTATAACAAAGTCTTAAGAAAAATCTAGCATACTGAGAATGGGTGGCTCCATTAAATAATGCTTGAGTTTCTTAAAGGCATCAAAGGCTTGGTCACTCCACTGGAATGCATTTTTTTTAAATAATTCAGTCACTGGCTTGGCTATGCTCCCGTTGTTTTATAAATTTTAAGTAATAGCCACTACAAGAATTTTCTGGTTTTCCTACGTCATTTTGGCGTAGGTATGGCGTAGGAAACAACAGTTTCCTACGCCCTACCTATGCCAAAACTAACATCGTGCCTACGCCCCACGTTTTTTATGCCATTCTTACACCCTATTTGCTATGGATTGTCTACATCGTGACGCAATGTAAATAAATAAAATTCTAGATTTTCCAACTTTCTTCCTACGTTTTTTAAATATTCTTTGCTATATTGTTGTCATCAATTTATATTTTAAACCACCATACATAAATGCAATAAAATCAAATAGAACCAAGTCAACAATATTATTAATATATATTCCAACAAAAACAATTTCATGATAATTAAATGTGATAAAGAATACTAGTAAATTCGAATACAGCTGTATCTGTAAGTGTAGTTGAAATCAATAAACTATACATAACATGCTCAAACAAAATACTAAATTTATACATAACATAAAATGAACAACTTTAACATTTTTCTTGGTTGGATTTGGTTTGCATCTCCGTCTAAATGTCGACACGCTAGATTTTTTATCTTTGAAAAAGAATTAGTTCTCGATGCCATCTTTAGTGTGTTTTAGTTCCTCCTTCAGCTTAGTTATTTCCTGTGCATTACTCACTTACACTTTAAGTAGCGTCTTTATGTCTCTGTATTTAATTAAACTTTACATTAAACAAAATTCTACCAATGATAATCAGTGCTGATAATGGAACATAACATCTTGTCAGTATTGTGCAATTCAAGAAAAAAAGTTACATAATAATAGGGCCAAAGAAAAAACATAAAAATAGAATTTGCCATACTTTTATTCACACTGCCACCATGTACGGCTACATCAATACAACTATGACTACATATATGACTAATTTAAAAATCTGGGTTTTTTTAATCAAAATTCAAAGTTCAGCAAAAGGGGTTATATCTAAAATGTATAGCATGCAATACAATTGAATGAAGTAATAACAAACTATATCCTCACTTTGAAGAACAATCTTGATACAATTGACCACAAATCAATGTCCTTGCTAGTCTTTTAAACAGAAGCCTCATCAGATAGAAGATAGGACCTCCAATATTTGGTTTCTGTTAGCATATCACCAGCGAAGATCTATACTAAAATCTATGCTATAAACTTGCAAATAGAAAGAGAGGATCTATGATTAGAAATTATACAAGAACCCAACAATATAACATCTCGTGGCTTCTAATGTGTGACTTTAACAACTCTTTATCACCTGGTGATTAACAATGGATGGTGGTCGATACAATTGCATCAAATCATATTTTCCAACAATTGTTTACAACATTCTGGATTTTATGAAATTAAAGCTACAGTATTTACTTTCACTTGCAAGTGAATAGCTAATAGCATTTGATAAAATTCTGGTTAAAGATATATTTATAAAAGTATTCCCGTTTATGAAGACCTCATCTCCACCAAATTATTCGAGTTAACATAATCCACTTATGGTGTACTTAATTCAGGATTTTATTGGCACTCAAGTATGATATATTAATTGGAGTAATAATGAGTAACTAACTAGAAAATCAAATATTGGAGTAACGATGAGTGATACCCAAAAATTCAAGAAATTTCAAGGTACCCCACAAAGAATCCTTAATGTATCGACAAGTATCCCAAGAGTAATTGTAACACCCCGTATGTTGAATAACTTGCTATAATATAAAACAGGGCAGAATTAAATTTTAAAATCTGAATCAGGGGAAATGGCCTATGCCATTGCGTTCGTCTCGGAAAAATACGCGAAATAGAGTCCGAGTTTTCGAAAATCGGAGTCCGTATGACCCAGTTAAGGCCCGAAGAAGTTTTCAGAAAATTCAAAACAGATTTAAATATGAATATTTCAAATTTCAGAAGAGGCAGGAAAATTCCCGCCAGACAGAGGGAGTCGACATAGGGGTCGACATGGGTGTCGACCCCCCCCCCCCCAAGGGCTCGACCCATGTGTCGACCCCCCCTGTCGGTCTGTGTGACCTGGGTGCACTGATTTGGGATTTGGGCTATGGTTGGTGGCTAGTGACGAGATCTGACGGCTCTAATCTGATTTAGGGTTAATCTAATGGCCTAAAACACTTAACTAATCTATAAATACACCCTAAGACTACCCTAATTCATACTAAAATTGGAGACAACGTCGTTATGCCGTCAAAATGCAACTAGAAGGAGCCACCAACAAATTAAAGAGGAAGATAGCTTCTCAAATCAACTTCTAATCAACTCTAGCAACTTAATCCTCTTCATAGGAGTGCTAATCAACAAGTTGTGAGTTTCTATAGCCTTAATGACCAATTGTTGAAATGATTATGATAGGATATAATGAGGTTATGGCTATGAATGTGGATCAATGCAAGTTATGTTATCATATGCTATATGTTCATGATGTTATGCAAGTTATGCAAGTCATATGCTATGTGTTATGCAAGTTATGCAAGTCATATGCTATATGTTCATGATGTTATGCAAGTTATGCAAGTCATATGCTATGTGTTCATGATGTTATGCAAGTTATGCAAGTCATATGCTATGTGTTCATGATGTTATGCAAGTTATGCAAGTCATATGCTATATGATCATGATGTTGTGCAAGTTATGCAAGTCATATGCTATGAGTTCATGATGCTAGTTATGCAAATCACTATGATAAACATTGATCCATTATGACACCATGATTATGCAAGTTTGGTGTATGATTATATGCAAGTTCATATATGATATGTTATGCAAGTTTGGTGTTTGATTATATGCAAGTTCATATATGACATGTTATGCAAGTTTGGTGTTTGATTATATGCAAGTAACATGTGCAAGTTTACACCTTTGTATGATATGCATACATATGCAAGTTTACCCCTTGGTATGACATAAGTAGCTTATGCAAGTTACCCTCTTTATGACATATGTGATTCATGCAAGTTTGGGTTGATTATTTATGCTAGTTGGGTTTGATGCTATATGCATGTTGACACCTTTAAAACCCATGTTGATGCTAATGTTATGCAAGTTGGACCCATTGTATTTGTGATGAATCTTCCCTTATAAGTATGTCATGTTAGCGAATTACGTGGGGAACGATGGGGTTAATATTCATGTTAATGAAATGGTGTGAAGTTGGTATGATTATGCATACCATAAAGTGGATGGACATAATTGAGTCAATTATGTACATCGTTAAATTTGTAATTAATTAGGGATAATTAATACAAATTATGGAGGTGATTAATTAGGTGTAATTAATCGACTAAGACACGAGGTTGGACCCTTTTGTAGCATAAGACTGCCCGGAACCGACCGGCAAATCTAGCGGCTACAAATGATTGGCCCAATGTGAGAGGTCTTAGGCATAAACTAAATACGTGACAAGTGTAAAGACACGAGGTTAGACTCGGTTATGTCGTAAGGCTACCCGGACCCGACCGGCAAATCCAGCTGCCATAAAAGATAGTCTAATGTGAGAGGTCTTTACAACGGTTACGTTCTTAATCAATTAAGAAACACTTAACCAGATAAGCATGTAGTGGGGCATGAGGGGTTAAGTGGGTGCCTTGGGTGGCATGTGGAAATCAAGTATGTGCCTTGGGTGGCATGTGGAAATCTAGTGGGTTGCCTTGGGTGGCAATAGAAAATACGATTAGAATACTTAACCAAGTGGAAACATGTAATTAAACATGATTAAAGGGTTAAGTGGGATGCACTAGAAAAAGGGACAAGCTTAGGTGGGTAGCTTGTGGGGGCCCATTTCAACCAGTAACCCATATGTATCTTATTGGGCTCGACCCATGTCGAGGACGGGACACGCGTACTGGGCTTGACTATAAGAGGCCAAAACGGGTTAGCGGTGGCAACGCAAGTCCAACGGGTTTCATATGCGTGTGTGGACCCGGGCTGGTAGGTAAGACGTTATTGCATCGTGTAGGTATAAGCCGTGCACCGTTGATTGTATTGGGTTGCCACTTTGGGGAGTGATACACCCCACTGTGGGGCCAGCACGGGTATCTACGGTAGGGAGTCGATCGCTTGGGGAGTAGTGGGTACACCTAGTGGAGATAGGGGTAGACGACACCTATGTAGTCAGCTAGGGGTACACGAAACTACTGGGTAAATTTTCTAAGTCCTTGGGTGGGATCAACCTTTAAGTAGGAATGACTGGTGTGGTGCAGTTAGTAATTACCCTTGGGTGGGTAGATGCGTCTTTACCGTTATCTTAGTTCATCCTATGTCTAGTTGGCTGCTTAGTGTAGTCATTTATCCCCATTCATCACCGTACCAAGTTTATATCATACCCTAATTACTTTAATGATTGTATTGTTAAAGTTATAGGGCTCACTCAGACTTATGTCTGACCTCGTTGTTTTTATCTTTTTCCCCTCAGGTCCTCAGGTTGGGCCTAGCACTAGTGGGCTTTGATCATATTTCTTTATCTATCTTTTGGAGCTTGGACCGTGATGTAAAGCCCAGCTTATCTTTTCTATTATGGCTATTAGTTATGTAGTGGGATTATGTACTTATGTTTTACCAGGATGGATATTTAGTACTTGACTCTGGTTTTAGTTGGTTTTGATATGTAACCAAACATGTTTATCTTCTGCTGCAATGAAATGATGTTTTAGATTTCAAGTATTATTTATATCTGTCTGGTTGTAATTTTTCTGTTCTATATTCACTTAAAATACTCCACCGAAGTTAAGGCATTCCCTTAGTGAGTGACCTTAGCGGGCGTGGGGAGTTACAGTAATACCCCATGTTGAGGAAGCTTGTATCGTCCATGCACTTTGAACATTCAGATACAAATGTTGTTAATATTCTCTGATAACCAATTTCAGGTGCATTACCATCTCTAATTAAGAATACAAAAGTGAAGCTTTTAGTCAAGGGAAAGGTCTTATTGCTTAATGGTGGCATGATCATATACCATTAGTATATATATACTACAACCTAAGAACCAAAGATCAAAGCTGGTGGAAATAAAAAAACACAGGTGTATAAAGACAAGTACCATTATATAGCATCATGTTCACACACCATCCATCCACCCATATGTAATTACAACCAATTCCAAACCAGATATAAACGATTGTTTGTCAGGCTCAGCACAAGCAAAAGCCAAAAGAGAGTTGGTTTAACCCTAACCAGGTACTCATACTATGCCTCGCCCCCAAAAAATTGTACACCGCACTGCAAGCATACATATATAGGTTTGTCCTACACACACTGCCACTGCTTTACCAGCCACCACTACTCCAGCCACCACTGCTTCATCCACCACCTCCATATCCACGACTACCACCACCTCCTAAGAGTCGCCGCCGCTGCCACCATCAGTACAACGGAACTTGTTGTACCACCACCATAAGAACCGCCACGTGAAATCAACTGTCGCGGTTCTTGAGGCACTTTCTGGTTGCTTTCAAAAAAATTAACCAGTTCTGATGCGTACCTTGCGTCCTGATCACTGAAGAATGTGTACGCTTCACCTGTTGATCCTGCCCTGCCTGTCTTTCCGATCCTGTGAACGTAGTCTTCGATTCTGGTAGGGAAATCGTAATTTACCACAATCCTGTATACGTGAAATTAAATTATTATTGTTATTGTTTACCGTCAATGTTTTCAGATCATAAATCATAAAGTTATCGAAATTGGATTTAACTTAAATCTTGAACTGCACATTCAGAAATTCTTATTTTAGAGAACGTGTATACCTAACTGAAAGACACTTAGGAATGTGAAAGCACTGATTTTTACTTTCAGTCATATATTTTCGTCAGTTTGGAATCAATTTGATGGATGGATTTCTTCATCTAGATCTGAAACTTATAGTTCTCTCTAGATCATTCTTCAATTTGCTTATATAAGACAGTAGAACTTGGATTGCATGTTCATACAAGCATAACATGTATCAAGCTATTTCAAAACTGGCCGCTAAAAATAAGTTTAAACCATAGAAAGAACCAAATTACGAGCTAATAATAGATTTTATCGATTCATGAATTTATGATTACATTAATGCAATTTCATAAGTCCTAAGCAGAGTATTTTTTTTCCATTATCCTTTCTAGTTTTGTTAAGTCAAAGAATGGAGTAATAGAAAAAAAGGTTTCGGACTATGTATTAATTGCCAACCTCGTTATAAGGCTCCATAGAAACAATCGGTTAATTCTGGGGAACAGGAAAAAGAGGGAGGGAAGAAGTGGCAGCAGGTTACAAAATTTTCCTTGGTGTAAATTAAGAATAAAATTTAAGTCCTAGAGAAGCATTAACTCGCCTTTATTGCTATATTTTTTATTTTTGGAACGATTCTAATGTGTATGCAGCTGCATCTAAACCTAAACTATTTTTTGGTCCTCTCTTGGTTCTCCTTCATTTTATCTATAAACCATGATATTTTAGCGTTATATTCAAATACTAACCTCGACATTTTTATTTAAACTTTATGAGTTTTGAATCATAATTTCAGGATTGAATGATTATTAAGAAATTCAGTTTGAAACAATTCAAGAAGTAAGATATTAATAATTTTGATACAATGCTTGAGATATTGTTATGTCAAACATCAAGTGAAAGAATTTTCTGTAGTACGATTAAAACCATAATTCAAGAATCAAATCAAAAATTTTGAGAAATTTAATTTGAAATGAGATTCAAATCAAAAAAATTCAAAAATTCTATAAACAGTGTTACCATCTTAATATTTGTAATTACCATTTTTATTTAGTGTCAGAGAAAGAAGAAGAAAAATCACCTGATGTCTTTGACATCCAAGCCACGCGCTGCCACATCTGTAGCGACAAGCACGGGGGATGCACATGTTCGAAAACGAGATAAGATTGAGTCTTTCTCAGTTTGAGATTTGTCCCCATGAATTGCTGCTGCACCATAGTGGTCAGCAAGTGTTCTAGCTATCTGATCACACATTCTTTTTGTAGCACAGAACACGTTGATTTTAGAACCTGGTTCTTGGTTTCTAATTATCTTCTCCAGCCTTCTCCTTTTCTCCATTGATGAAATTACTTCTACATACTGAATGAAAACAACATTGGTAAATGTTATTGAAAAGCGTGATATTTCAATACATGAAAATAAACATAAATGATGTGCACCTATGTAATAGATTTGTTTGCTACAAGCTCGTCGATATTACCAATATTAACTTGCACGGGATTGTTAAGGAATTCTAAAGCGATTTTACGGACTTCCTTTGGCCATGTGGCGGTAAACATAAGAGTCTGCCGACGTGGTTGAACTGCACTTAAAATTTTCCTAATCTGAGGCTCGAATCCCATATCGAGCATGCGATCAGCCTCATTAAGAACCAGGTAAGATATTTGATGAAGACTGACTCTTTTCATCTCTAAAATGTCATTTAATCGACCTGGAGTCGCAATGACCACATCAACTCCTCTGTCTAAATCTCTAAGTTGTGGCCTTTTTGGTGCACCTCCATAAAGACACTACAATTACAAGTTTAGTTTTCAGAAGATAGTATTAGTGCTAAGTATGTGTACTGCTATATAATTAATCTTTCTCTAAAGAAAAAGAATAAGATATGTATCATGCATGAGGATGAGTAAAAAATCATATGTTAACATATATATGAGTCAAAAAGAATAACATATGTATCATGCATGAGGAATATACTAATGGTATACTAATTGGTTGTAATTCAAATACAAATGGAATATGATCATGCCACCATTGTTGTTACATGTTTGCAAAAAATGGCACATGATCATGCCAGTTATTTTCATACTTTCAAGTGTATGTTCGTACGTTTCTAATGCTCTTTTCCTCAAATTGCCGGAGTTAACCAATGTTTGCACCCATTAAAACCAGCCCTTAAGTTTCTGTTATGATTTTGTTTGTGTGGATCATCAACATATGTTGCTAGAAGTATCATACGTGAAATAGGAAATTGTGGTTGCTAAGATAATTGAGATGCAAATTCATCTTTCAGTTGTTTAGTTTTTTGGAGGTTCAAAATTAGGAGCACTTTTAGTTAATGTAGTTTTAATTATATCACTGATGTACTACGTTTCAAATCAATTTTATTGTTCAAACCGAGACTTACAGATTGCAGCTTTATATTGCAATATTATGAACTCTGTTATCCAAAATTATTACTGCAAGTGTCACTACCATAAATTAAAAATTCAGTCTCCTATTTCATATTGAAAAGTTAGATTATTACTACTGCTTTGCTTAAGATTGCGATGGTCCCAACTTTCTACGCAACAGAAGCATTATGAAACCGTATTATGCTCTTATAACAGTTTCACATTACTGGAAGCATGTGAAATATGAAAAATTGCAAAATTAAGAGGATCCAAACTTGCTTTCATTACAGAACAACCGCGAAGAATCTCTTTGTTTCTTTTAAAATATTTTCGTACTCACTTTTGACGATTGCAGTTCAATAATGGAATTATATACCAATTCCACAATTCATCAATTCTAGAAAATACTTGCCAAAACGCTCGCAATATTGAAGATTTTCTGTAAAATTGAATCTTATTTTTATAAACAAAAACAAATCTAAAATGTGTACCATGGATCCAGGGTCGGTTCTAGCATATGGGTTGCCCTAGGCAAACCCGAATTTTGTTGCCTACTACATTTATTAAGAAAAAAAACCCAATGTATGCTAAGGGATGGAAGCAAGTACCTTAGTAGTTCAGAAGTCTACTAGTTCTCCTGAAGATTTCATATGCTACCCTGTAGAAATATAAACAGATTCCATAAATAATAAGAATATCAACCATTAAATTTAGGACAAATAAATTCAAAAAATTTTACTTGCAAAATTAAATGATGCAATAATCATTTATCTAACAAATGTTAACCAAAATATCATACATAATATTTCAATGATTCTTCCAAAATATTTTCCTTTTGACTCCACATAATATAATCAAAAATCAAAAATCCTTTTTTTCTTCTAATAAACAATAAAACTGATCGCTACATTTATAATTTAATTATCATTATCAATCAACAATCGACAAATTGATCACTGTAGTTGGATTACTGGGTTGTAGCTTCAGTCATGGCATTGCAAACTCAAAATCAGTGACACTTGTGATCAATTGACAAATAGATTAAAACTAGCATACATTGCAATTGATCACTGCAGTTGGACCACTACATTTTTTTTCCTTCAAATTTATGTATAATGAGTAATGTTGAAACTTTAGCCAATAAGCCAATTTTAGCCTGTTGGCTTGCAATAGGCGATACAACAAATTAGACAAAAATAGACTAAATTAAATAATCCAAGCATCTACAAACTACAAATTAGACCAAATTACATAATCTAAGTAACTACACAGTAACACAGTCTACACTAAAAATCAAACCAAATCTAAGTAGCTTTCCACCCACCATTGAGCAAGTATCTAAATTCTAATAAGTAATAAATTACCTTTTTTCGAACTTTGGGAATTTCCAGCGTTGCTAGGAGCCGGCGGGAAGAAAACCGAGACATTGAAGGAGAGGGCGTTGCTTGGAGGTGCTGTCGCTGCAAGGAGAGACGTTGCTCTGTCGTTGGATGGCTCGAATTTGCTTTATCGCCTATCGTCTGTCGCCTGCTGTGGAGAAAGCGATTTTAGAATTATGTTTTTTTCTGCATCGTTGCCCCTGAGAAGGGGTTGCCCTATTCTGTTGCCTACCTGCATGGATCAGAGATCACGAGCAGCTGGAGGAGGTGATTTCATGCTTCAGATTTCGACGTGCAAAGACGTACCGCCATCGAAGGGGGTGGCGAGATATCGATTGTTGCTCCAGATCTATGCGGTGATTTTGTGGGTAATCTGATTTGGGGATAGTAATTAGTTACGAATGGGAAGGTGGCATTTCTCCTACCAATCAGAGAAGAGTGTGTGGATTGTTTATTTAGACGACTGACTCTAATGTCTAACCAATGGTTAGATGTTAATGTTGAATGATGGGTTGGATTGATTTTTAACTACCTTAATTTTTTGGCGTAGGAAAATTCCTACGCCTCAATTTTTCATCAAGGGCGTATGAACGACGTAGAAGATTCCATACGTCCTTCCTACGCCGTGAATTCTACCTACTAATTTCCTACGTCATTCCTACGCCCTGCCTTATGCGTAGGAAAGACATAGGAAATTTTGCATAGGAAATTAGAATGTTTTCTAGTAGTGAGTCAATTTGTCCAAGAAATCTCCTAAGTCCCTTGATGTTTTTAGGTTATGCCAATTTTTTATAATTATGATTTTATCAGGCTCCACTCCTATGCCATTTTCTGATATGATGTGGCCTAGGTAAGAAACTTCATTCACTGCAAAGGAGCACTTCGACAATTTGATAACAATCTTATTCTACTCTAAAACATACAAAGTAATTTTTAACTACAACATATGCCCAGACAAGTTTGGCTATAGATTAGGATGTCATCAAAAAACACAAGAATGAATTTCCTCTATTATGGCTTAAATATATTGTTCATCAATGCCTGAGATGTTGATCGGGCATTTGAGAGTCCAAACAACATTAGAATAAATTCATAATGCCCCTAATATGTTCTAGATGAAGTTTTGTGTATATTTGATGTGTGTGTTCTAATTTGGTGATGCCTGGATTTTAAATCAAATTTAGTAAAGTATTTAGAACCATGCAACTTATCTAATAGGTCATCAACTAATGTATAGGAAACTTATCTTTCACGGTCTGGTTATTGAGTACCCTATAATCAATGCACATTCTCCATGCACCATTTTTCTTCCTTACTATAACCATTGGGAAGAGTATTCACTCGTGCTTGGCCTAATGACACTTGTCTCCAGCATTATGTTTCCTTAATAATATTCTCTAATTCATTTTTGATGTGGTACGAATGCCTATAAAGTCTAAGATATACAGGTTTGGCATTGGGAATTAAGGGTATTTTATGGTCAAATTCTCTTTGAGGAGGTAAAGTTGAGGTATAGTGCTAATGACAGTAGACTACTGTTGTAATAATGATTGGACTTCTGGATGTATAGGTGCAGTTAAGGTAGTTAGGGTTTGTAATTCTTTAGAATACATTATGAGTGACAACTTCCCTTGTGCACTTTCCTTAGAAATGACTTTTTTCTAACTACTTTCCTTTTCTTTTGGAAGCCCTTCCATACATAAGACTGTCCACAAAAGTTAAATTTAATTTGTAAATGTGCAAAATACATTCAATAGCTCTTTCATCCAATGTGAACTGAGGATAACTTGGCAGCCTTCAAGTGGAATCAGCAATAACTCAATGGACATGACACATCCTTGATATTTGAATATGACCCCTTACATATGCCTTTTCCTTGTACCTTGTCACGATTAGCCACTTGCACTGAATAATTTAATGAATCTTGTACCTCCAGTTGTAATTCTTCGCCAATTTTGTGTTAATAAAACTGTGTGTGGACCTCTAATCAATAAAGTACAAGAATGTTTTTACCTGAATATATACCTACACCCTGATAGTATATAATGTAGGTATGTTGTACATAGCATTAAGGGTTATATCATATGTCTCTTCACTGCTTTCATCAGTTGTGTCAGTTGCATTTTGAATAGCTCCTTTATCCAGTGGTTCTTTATCTTCAACAAGTGCATTGTCCATTGGTTCCAAGTTATTTTCATCTTGTAGCATCATGTTGCCTTCAATTACATAGACTCGTTTTTTTTTTTTTTTTTTTTGCACACATGGCCTGGATGCCATCTTTCCTTACATCTATAGCATGGATTATTTCTCATATCAATAATTTTTGCGGGGTTAATCCTTTCTTTTTTGCGTTCGATTCTTTTATACCATTTCCCATAGTATTTGTCTTGCTGGAGTTGCCTTGAAAGTTGTTTCTTGAAGAATGGTTGACTTTAGTTTTCTTGTTGTAATCTTTCTTGCGTTCAAAGACCTTTGCAAGGTTCACAATTTTTCTAAAGTCTATAGGGTGAAGTTACAACACATCATATTTAATGTCCTCCTCGACCTCATCAATTAATTTTTATAATAAAAAATGATTAGGTAGGGCATCACATAGCCCTTGTAGTTCTTCAAATCTGGTGAGGTAGGTACGTACATTGGTAGTATGTTTCAAATTAGATATTGCTCCATATGGTCTTTGCAAGTCTTCTGTGGAACATCTGATTTACATTTTTTTTTTGAAAATAACCCACTGTTCAAAAATCTGACCTTCTTCTCCAGCCAACCATACCATAGGTGGGCTTCTCCTTTCAAGTGAAATGAACAGGTGAGAACCCACTTTGATTCAAGAGTGTTATGATAATGAAACAAGTTTTCCTCTTGACTGAACCACTCAATAACATTGCCTTCTCCATTATAAGTAGGGAACTCAAGTTTGATGATGGTATTTTGTAAGAGTCTTGGTTGGGTTGTATTCTGAGTATTAGCATTTGTATACCCTGGAGCACTAACAAGGGTTCCAACTGAGTTTCTTGATGAATCTGTTGGGGAAGTTTGGGTGTGTAACGACCCGACTTTTTGACTGGTTTTCGCCGGTAATTAAACCAACTTAAACCATTCATAAAGACGGATAGTTATGGGTACTTACATATTTGCACAAAAAATAACATAACTTTTCATTTTCATTACCATAATATAACATCAGAGTTACAAGGAATACCTCAGAGTACATTGATTTCACAGCGGAAGAAATACTAACTCAATGGAAGAATGTGAATGCTCCAAAACATAATAGCTCCAGCTAAAACAAGAATCCTTCTCCAACCAACTCCAAGGCTAACTCTGCAAACCAAACTACTGCGCTGCCCGTGTCAAAATTATGGACACCCAGAGTTTAGGTGTAGGAACAATAAACTCCAGGTCAGTCATGGGACTGGTGTGAGAACTCAAAACAGTAGTTATTTAGGATTCATTTTAAAGTTGGGAAATTCAACGGACCACGCCGCTAACGCGGAACGGGTTTACTTTATATGAATTGTCGTGCATAGAAATTCACTATGACTTTTGAAAAATGAAACTACCATAAGGTCTCGCGGCACACACATAATGCAAACGCATACATGGGCGAGGTTTCTCCTTATGATAGTCAAAAATGTTTGATACGTGAAAATCCTCTTTCAATACTATAACATAGTATGAATTTTTTTTCGAAAATAAATGTATCAATCTTAGCCAACATAGGTACCATATACTATACTGACGTATGGTATACAACTAAAATCGTATGGGCTCGTAGCGGAGATTGGGTTTCCAACAATGACCAGGCAAAGTAACTTCCTTCCGAACCGAATTTTGAACACCTCTAGAGGGATGTCCGAGGTTCAACAGTGATGCTCCTCATGCCAACATAAGGTCGGGTTACCCCTTAACTGAGTAACTTAGAGTACGCCTGAGTATATCATCTCCTGGTCATTACCGACCTTTCCGAGCGCTCGCAACATCAACATCCACAAAGTAGAAGTTATCCACATAGGTTAATACCTGGGCTCCATACCATAGTACACCTTTTATCTAGAAGGAGACAACACCCCATAACCCTGCTGCATTTTTTCCTGTTTTGGCCATTTACTGGGAGGTGAGGCTTGCCGAGGTCACGATATACACAAAGCTACGCTTAAATAAGCCATGCTTTGATCATCCATAGCTCATCACATAACTTAAGTATGCCACGTTGTCCATTCACTACGCACCACTGATTTCTATCGATATATAACATTTAAGCTCATACGTCATAGAGAAGGGTGTTAAGCAAGAGAATAAGTTCTTCCCCACCAAGCAGATATATATTTAACAGAGATCAGTGCTACGCAGTCAATTACAATGTCAGACACACAATCCATATATGTCCATTCTGGGTCTGAACGAAACACCAATCCGAAAATCTCTAAATATATTCAGACCTCATGCCACTTATAACCTCGTATTGGGGGATCAGCCCAATCGAGACATCAGCAATCAATCCAAACAATTCAAAGAATCCTGGTCTTAATTCGTCGTTTTTCAAGTCTTGAATTGCTCCATAACGTCATATTATTACTTGGAATGGTTTTCGAACACATATTCGATCCTGGTCTTTCCAAGTAATAAGCGTACTTTAAAAACAATAGTTACGGGTTACACGGGCTTTTCCATCCAAATCTCCTTCCAAATAGTTGTGAATTCATATAAAATTCAAAGTTGGATTTACTTTAAATTCCATAAATCCATTTCCATCTTAACTCTTCTTGGAAATTAAATATACATCTTAGATCATTATATTTCAAAAGCATAATTCTTTGTTTCCTTTATGTTATTCCTTTTCTTTGAATTAAGGTTGGATTTATTCAATTCCCGTAAACCCGTTATCAATCTTAGCCCTTTCCTTGAAATTCAATATTCATTTCCAACCTTATATTTCAAAAACCAAATCCATTTATTCGTCACTATCTCTTTCCATATGCTTCAAAACCACCAAATCTTAATTTGGATTTAAATCTCCATTTATGGTAATTCAAATGGTTGACATTTCAAATATAAGTTTAAAACAAAATTTAATCGACTTATATTTGATATCGATTCACAAACTTGGGAAAACACTATCAGAGTCTGGATATGAGTATGTTTTAATATTTCTGATGGTATTCGTCCGATCCTGGAATCCCATATCAAATATCTAAAGATAAACTCTTCCCGACATACTTCTTTTTAATTTCCAACTTTCAAAATCAATAATTAAATTCATATACAAATATTTAGTCACTTTAAACCTTTCCAACTATTTTACAAATCCTTCTACCGTTTTAATAATAGTTCACAACTTACAAGCTTCAAAACCATATTACCTTTGAAACTGTTATAATAACATTTGGAAACGTTACTAAAAATGCTGTCGCAAAATAGTTGTTTAAAACAAATAGATTCCAAATCGTTCAAAATTCAAATATTTCAGTTTTAAAACAATAAATAAGATTTATCGTAATTTTTCTTCATTTTTAAAATAATTTTATAAACCTCTTTTAATCGATTTCCATTACGGTCGCCGAACTGCACGTATAGCGATCTTTTCCAAATTTGTTTTAAACATAACTTGGAAATCATATATTGGAATTTGAAAATTCCTTTTCTATTCAAAAGTTGCTATCATTTTAAACCCAATGTTTCTTATTTCAAGTTAAACCGATTTCAAACCATCAAGTTTTAACCATTCGAATTTTGAAATCGATATTTACGAACTGTCGCTCCGCAAAGCATTCTATTCACGCCATATAACGATTTAAATATAAATCGTTCAAATCCTTTTCAAATTGAACTTATATTTTCAATTCATTCGGAAAAACAATTTCAAATTATATTTCAAATTGGATTTCGTATTAACCATCCCGTTTGTCGGATCAGTTAGGGATAGCCAGGGAGAGTAGGAAACTATATTTCCAAACCCAAGCCTAGACACTATCCTCTCTGTCATCCTAGAACGTTCTGGTATATATATATATATATATATATATATATATATTAAAACATTGTTAATATAAGTCATATTCAAATTTTCAAAATCAAGGAGAATAAAATCGATCACCTGTATAATACCACAACTACAGTGTGTGTGTGAATTCATAATAAATCAACCATATAAATCAGATGAACATGAACTACAACGAACAAACAATTTGGTTGTGCACAAGCGTTACGGTCAATAACGCTTATCGGTGTTCAATGTGCTATCTACACATCCATTCAAACAATAACATCCATATCCAACCAAATATAATTTATCACATCTAATTATAATTATTCAACCACTATCAATTTAAATAAATTTAGGAGTTCTCACCATAATAGCTCCAAAATCTTCACTACCAGGACGAACACTACCACCGCTACTCGTACTGCTTTCAATTCACTTCTATTAGCAAACGGTGATTTTTCTGCTAATTTTATATATTGATATTAAATAAATAACGATGTTCCTTATATATTATTATACATATAAGGACATTTACTTTTAATTTTATTATGGTTTTATACTCAACAAATATTATCAAAATTATATATCAACGTATTTATGATTCTAACGCCTCCAACGGCGAGTCAATCCGATTTGAAACGAATGAGATATTAATGTTTAAAGGATACACTAAATTTAACTTAAAATAAAACAAAAAATCAAACCTAGTATGTGAATTGGGCCAAAGCCCATATCCTTCCAACCCAAGAACCTGCGTGACCCCTTCTTCTTCCTGTCCTCCTATTTTCTTTGCATGAAACTCCAGGAAACCCATTCACGTGTACAGGTGTGTGCACACACCAAGCCAAAGCTCCACCGTATTCAAATCCGAGACCACCAACGAACTTCACTTCCTTCCCTTATTCGACTGCACCACCCTTCCACCACTCCGGCTTCCCGTGACAAAATGCGATCCTCCCAACCTGGAGCGGAAATGCGTGAACACCCAACAATGTATCGACACTTTCTTTCTCTGAACTCCGCCAATTTACACCACATTGAAGCTCTCTCCATCCTCGTCGCAACGCCATTCACCGATTCTTCGATCATTGCTTCCACCATCCACAAACTCAAAACCTAATTCCGACCAACTCAAATCATCGACACGGAATCGATCCAATTTTGCATTAAAAATACTACATTCTTTGCTGATCTCAACGGCGCTGACGGCATCGATCAATTCTTCTTGGATTGGGAGATATTATTTTTTGAAGTTTTGAACACAAATCTTCCATTTACTATAAATCAGAGATTTCTCTCTTGTTTGTCTGTGAAATCTGTATCAGTCAATCTCTAAAAATCAGAAACGACGATCCGGACAACTTTCGTGCATATTATTTCAGCTAAAAATGAATGGTTTGGGAGTTGTGGATTTTTGAATCAATAGAAATGCAAATTTTCAAGTACAGGAAATACCACAGGGAGGCTTTGAACGCGAGGTTTAATTTTTGAATTGTGATCTGATTTTCATGAAGGAAGGTGGGTGTTTATATAGGCTGTTGGAGGGCCATTTTTGTCATTGATTCATGGGACACATGGATTATATCATGGAGCTAATATCATGCATGGTGAAAACTAGTATGGACACCTAGCCTTATCCTTATCCTAAGGCATTGTAAAATTAGTTTAACTTAGCCACACATTAGCAATACTTATAATGTAGCTAAATTTTGTTATACTTATAAATGTGGCTAAGATTTCAATACTTATAAGTATAACCATTACATTACTTAAGGTTTATCAAAACATGTATAACTTAGCAATATTTCAAAAATATTTACCTATATAATTTACCAAAATATATTAACAAATGGTTAAAAATAAATAGCAACAAATGATTAAAAATAATACTTATAAAATTTCATAAACATCATTATAATTTATCAAAATAAAAATCATTCTTGTAAACAATTATATATATATATATATATATATCTTAGAAATAACTTTTTATTTTCCAAATCATACTCTAATATCATTGTCGTTATAAATTATCAAAACCAAATAATATCATTACTTATTGATATTGACATATTTATAAAATCTTATAAACCAAATATAACTTTTAAAATAAGTTCTTTCATACAAAATTATAAAAACAAGATACTTATTAAATATTAAAATCTATATAAAAATCAATTTATATTCAGAAAAACAAAATTATCCAATAAAAATTCAATTTGGACTTAGTTAAAAATTCCGGGATATTACAGGGTGGTTCTTGAAAGGTGGATTGGGTTTGGTTGTTAATTTTCATTTAAATATAGCTTTGGGTTTTGTCGAATACTATTTCTTTATGCAGAAGGGATATATGGAGTTCTTGGTTGATTTTTGAGCTCCTTGCTCTTGTTAATCCACTGATGTCTTAGCAGATGTTATCAAGCTTTGTGCCCAGTTCTTGAGTAATTTCTTGAGGATGTCTAATGGTTAACGAGTGTTTTGCATACATACTATCTTGCCTAATTCGCTCAGGATCACCCTCATTCAATACACTGGTTGGTTTGTCATCTTCGTCAACAAAGTTGTCTTGCTATGTGTTCTAGGGGTCTTGCTATGATACCAATTTGTTAGGCTCCTTTTCTTTCATTTTGGAATGCGTTAATATGTGTTAAAAATGGTAAAGAATATGGGAGGTAAAGAGTTGCAGATAAGAGAAAATAGGGGAGAAAGCAACAGAGTGTTTTCGGGAAAGACTTTAGTTAAAATTACAAGGGGAAGTGATTAAAAATGTAAGGAAAATGAAAGAAGAGATAACCAGAATTGTAGGAGAGAAATCTAAGATTTTTATTGATGGAGATGAAGAAAAAGGCAAATTCTATTTCCACCCCGCTAATTTCCTTTCACACCCCGCAAGATTAAGAGAAAAACAAACACCCCACTATTTTCCTTTCTCACCCCGCTCTATTCCCAAATTATCCTTCTTTTCAAAAACCTGAACCCATGCAAATTTTACAAACAATGTATCCTTCTCCGATTGTTTCTTCTTCCCATCCAAAATCGAAACTTTTCTTCTCATCAAAAAGCATAAAACAATGGAATTTGAATTCCTTGCTTCCTCAAAATTGCTATCTCGTGATATAAGTAAATTTTCATCTTTGAATTTTTCATTTTTATCTTTAGTCATTTCTTTTTTTAAGAGCACCATAATTTTTGATGGTTGTAGATGAAAAAGAGAAAGATGAAGGAATATGATAGTTAGCCTGATAACTATAAGGGGTAAAGTTGTCACTTAAATTTAAAATATTTTGGTGGGGTGGGAAAGGAAATTAATGGGGTGGGAATAGAATTTGCCGAAGAAAAATTATACACATGTTACATGAAGTTCTCTCCTCCATTTATAACTCTCGAATACATAGCATAAGGGCTTGAACATCGCACCCCATCTTAAATACAAAATATGTAATTTAATGCTTCTTCTTCTTGGAACATTATACGTGTGCACAGGTGTGCACATGCACATCCAAGTCAAGTTCTGTCAACGCATGTTCATGGTTCCATGTCATTCCCCTCTTTATGCTCATCGTAACCGCAATGGGTCGACATCAGCCTTGGATGACAGCTGACAGTGGTTGTGGATGCTTTTAGATCAATGTTTGTGAAAATACCTTTATGCCCGTCATATGTTAGCAACTTTTTTGTTAAAATTTTTGTGGCTGTAACATAAATCAAGCCCTAGCCTTATTCTTGGTTTGACAGGAACTGTCAAACACCATGAAATGGTGTCGCACCCTCCTACAAGCACGTGAATACCAAGATCTCAATCTTTTAGGCGTAAGGATGCAAATGTTCAATTTTTTTTAATATATTTTGAACTGATTTTAAATGAATTTTGAAGTGAACGATCTCTCGTTGATTTCTTGAAAATTGAATTCCAAGGAGGAGACAAGGACAGTGCGAAGGAAGTGAAATGCATTGTTGAAGAGAATGAGTTGTATATTAGTTGTCTAAGTGGGTTGAAGAAGCCAAGCTATGTTTACTATCTGTAAATTTTCAGTATTTCAATACCCAATATTTTATTTGCATACGGGCTCTAATAGGCTCAACCAAAATATAGTCAAGATTAGATCAGTGACACAATCCCAAATAAAAAATAATATACACTAATTATTATATTTTGAAAAATTACAAAAACACTTTTTTCATTATAAAAATCAAAGTATAACAATATAATTTCGAACCGTTAGAGTTACATGTTTGTACCGCACACGAATGCACAATAAGTCTGGTTGTCGCCAAACTTGACATTTCACAATAATTTGTTATTTCGGATCCGATAAAATTGAATTCGTCGAATTCTGAAACTGTTTGCAATATGGTTATTTTCATGTGTTAATCGTAATCAAATTATTATAATCGAATACAAAAAAGTCTAGATTCATTTATAATAATTCATTATCGTATGTATATTCAAAACAGAATTTTATATAACTTTAAATCAACTTTGATTTCATTTTAAACTCAAGATTCAAAATTACAAGTTGATTCAATATTCAATTCTCATTCAAATTTAATTTAAGTTATTAAATTCCAAATTGTATCGCTTTAAATATTTAAATTAATTAAATATTCATGTTTAAAAATATGGGTTCTTACACAAACACAACCTGAAAAAACCTTCGGACGGTTGGTAAACTCAAATATGATTATGCTTTGTTTGATGATCCAGACTTGGTCGAAACTGTAAAGAACATGCAGATTTCAGCAATTTTAAGTGTTCAGTTCAACTGTGAAGGTTAGTTCTAATTCCAAGTCAAGTTATATTTTAGTGAATCATTTCTAGGCAGTTATGTTGTTACAAGTTCAAGTTTGTGGATTCCTGTCAATTATATGCATGTCAATCAAGGACAGACAAATTGTTGACTGTATGTACACGTTCAAGGTTCTAAATTGTCAGTTTCAAGTCTAAAGACATTCGTCTCAATTTCAAAGAGGATTCAACCAAGTCCCAATCTCGCCAAACGTTAAGCCTTATAAGCCGTCAATACCCTAAATTCTAAGACCCAACCTTAAAAAAGAATAAAGGTTCAAACCAAAACTAGGATTTCCCAAGCCTTAAAATTAAATCATGGAGGCTGAAGCTTCGGTGATCCACAAATCAGATTACAGTGACAGCCAGAGGGCGTGGAGACTAGGATTAGGGGCAAGGTGATAGTTGGCGGTATAGCCATTAAATGGATCCAATGACCAGGGCTTTGGTATCATGAATTCAAATCAATAGTGATCTACAACGGGCGATTCACGGTGGAGGTTGGAGCCGGTGTTAAGACGATGCGACAGTGAATTATAGCGGTGGAAGTTGAGCGTAGAAGAACTAATGCCTTGGATCGGTTTAGACTGGTAGATGATGTACTGACTAGAGAAACTCTTTTGCAGGGTAAAGCTGAAAAAGGACTTTATAAATTCAATTCTGTCATTTATTAAAATTATATGAATAAAAATAATTGTTGTAATAGTTCTGAACTGATAGAAAATAATGAAAATAGAAATGTTTTTTTATCACTGGCATAAGAAGTTGGGTCACTATGATTAAAAGATCATAAGAAAACATTGTTAGAAAATATTTTTTCTTTTAATGAATGTGCATCATCATATATATATATGTACTTAAAAAAGTCACATAATACCATTTGTTGACTCCCAAACTGAATACAAAAAACCATTAGAAATGATTGCATCTGATTTATGAGGCCTACACCTATAAGTCTGGATTTTGGTTATAAATACTATATATCATTTATTGATTCATTTACCAAAAATACATGGATTTATTTTCTGAAAATTAAATCTGACACTTACAATATTGTGATTCAGTTCATAAATAGGGTTGGAAACTAAACTAAATGCAAGTTAAAGT